>CM063170.1:10655000-11855000 GCA_031835075.1 Saguinus oedipus
ACCGCTGTCCGCGGGCTCCGCGTGGCGCTGGCCGCCGGGTACACAGAGGGGCCGCGCAGTGAGGGGAGCTCGGCCTGGGGCCAGGTATGTCCGTGGGTCCCCGCCCCCCGGGATTCCGCTGGGAGAGCAGCTGGCTAGGGCGAGGGCCAGTGTTTCCGCGCGCTGGAGGCCAGGGAGTTTCAGCTTGGAGAGGTCCCTCCAGTAGGAGGGCGCGCAGAGGCCCAGAGAGGGGAAGGGACTTGCCTAAGATCACACAGCGTCCCAGAGACCTCACTGGGCAGGGGAGGAGTTGGCCCGGCTGGGCCCTAGCTCGACTGCTTCTGTGGATTCCGTACCGGGGCGGGTCTGCAGAGCCGCTCTGCTCAGGGCTCAGCCGGGCGAGGGCTCCAACTCCCCACGCTCCCCTTCCCTGGGGAGCTCCAGTCCCCGCGGCCCCCACCCTGGCCCCCAGGACCCAGCCCCGCGCCTCACCGGTTATTAGACAGCTCGCGGGGACTGTCTGCGAGCCGCCTCTTTCCTGCTAATTATCACTTTATGAAAAGTGTTTCATTAAGAAACTCTGCTTTTGATTAATTATCGACAGAATGCTGACCAGAAAGAAATGAAATTAATCTCTGACCCCGTCTGGGTAACACTGGAAATTCATCACATATCCTTTTAATATTGAAACACAGTGCAGAATTTTAATAGAAAATATTGTTTTTCCAAACCTCCAGTCTTTATTAATGCCCCTGGGCAGGGAATGATATTGCTGGCGATATAGCAGTCTTTGTTCATTTTAAATTTATTAAACATAATGCACTTCATTTTCAAACATTTTACTGTTTCTTTTTAATTTCACTCAGTGTAAGTACAGAATAAAACCTTTTTAAACATTTAAGATATTGAAAACCCATATACGGAAATATAACGGAAACGCTCTGGCCATCAAATAAATTTAAGTAGAAGCAATTGTAATTTTAAGCTCCCAAGTATTATCCCCCTCAGACATTAAGGCAGTATCAGTAACCATCAAATCAGAGTGTGTGGAGGAGAGGTTGGGCGGCTCCCGCCCCCGGGAGACCTCGCCAGAAAGACTAGCCAGGGAGGGTGGGGCGGGCAGCCCCTGGGGCCTCTTCGGGCGGCAGGGGCGGGCACTGGCTCCTTCCCTTTCCTTGGCCCCAGCAAAGTCTTCCTGTGAGGCCAGAGTGATTGTATATTAGATGCTCCCACCTCTCTTGTCCTGTTCACCTGGATCGGGGCCCACTCCCCCAGGACACCCCGCAGCCGGACACAGTGGCTTTCCGGGATGGAAAGGTGTTTCTTCCCTTTCTAGATCATGTCAGGCTCACCTCGACCCCAGCCAACATGCTACCAGGCCTGCTCCACAGAGGTGGGCTCTGGGAGTGTTCCCAAGCCCTGGGGAGGGGGCCTCCACCGAGATCGTGTCCCCGACCCCTTCTTCCGGCCCCGCATCTACCCCTAGACCCAACCCCCCAGCGTAACTCGCACCCTCATCCCCTTTCCGAGGAATCCAAACCCCGGTTTAATGAGTCGTGAAGTGTGAGAACTTCCGGAGCCTGCAGCGCCCCTGATGCCAATTCCAGATGTGTGAGTTGGGAGGGGTGGGCCTCCCGGCCGGTGAGGACCCAGCCGCTTCGGTCGGAGCGAAGCGTCCAGGACCCAGGTTCCAGCGATCTGGGCCCTGAATTGGAAACAGGCAACTTCTCCACTGAGAAATTACTCTTTTTATTTCTTGTAGTGTTCCTGGTGCCCTATTTCACGGCACCAACAAACGGTATATTACTTTTAAAACACTATGAAATACCAGGTCCTGTCCTCCGGAGCTATTTCGGGGGAATTCAATTTTCGCTGAATGGTGAGAAGCTCCAGCATTTCTTTTGGGGGCGGATGGGTTGCTCAATGGGAGAAAGAGGAAAATTTTCAGGGACTGTCTTGGCATTCCAGAGAGGCTTGTGGGTGTCAGGGCCACACAGTGGCACTCCTGCCCCCACCCAGACTCTCACAGACACCTGCACACCTTGTAAACGTGTCTTAGATAGAACCAGACACCAGACACCCTGTAACAGCCAGCCCTTGTGCCAGTAACACTCTTTATTACCTGGGGCTCAAAGTTTGGCCTAGGAGAGGGACTGTCTACAAGGTTATCTGTTATCTATCATCCATCTACCAGCAGGACCTGCCCATCCCCCACGGCCCCCCTTGGTGTTTCTTAATGTCTTGGAGAACAGTTACTCTGAGCCACTAGGAAAAAAAAAAAGTTTGCCTTACCATCCTCCCCTCCCTCCCATCTTTTTCCTCTTAGCAAATGTTCCATCCTCTTGACCTCATGGGGCATAACTTTCCAGTGCTGCCATCAGGCCTGGGAAATGCAACGGGGAAAAGTAGGAGACTTTTTTCGTTGTTGTTTTTGTTGAAAATCTGAGGCCCTTGGTCGGAGCTGAGATCATCGACCCCTCTTGCTTCTAACCAGAGCAGTAGATGACTGCGAACAGGCAGCTGGGACCAAGGATAACAGCTTCCAGCAGCTTTCCAAAATGCTAGGGTCCCCAGTCCCCAAGTCCTGGAGAGATCATTCAGGCTTCTTGGAAACTTAGCTGGTGGCTCCACCCTGGTCCCACAGCCTTGGGCCTGGGCTCCCCTCCTTAGGTGCTGGGAGGCCTTGTCCCCACAAACAAGAAAGAAGCTGTCATAGAGTCACTTGGAAAGAATATCAGATTCCCCACTGCCCCTCCCACCACACTCTTCCTCCTTCCAAGTCCTTTTCCTGTGTCGAAGGTGGAGAAGCCGGGTGGAGCCAGGAAGGGCTGCTGAGCACCCAGGAGCAAGCTTCTGTCTCACCCGGGCATGGCCGGGGAAGAGCCCCACAGAGACCAGAAAAGAAACAGCTGCAGGTGTGATCTGTGAGTTTCATTTTTAAAGACAAAACAGGCCCAGATTGTCACTGGAGGTGCTTCGGCGGCACCGTTTCCAGCTGCCTTCAGTACCTTCTGAGCCTTTTGGCTGCAGCTGGCTAAACCCACGGTGGAGTGTCCACAGCTCATGCCTGCTCCGATCAGGAGATCTAAACCAGGACAGGGAATCCCCTCAGCACTGACCCTACCTGGGTTCCCTGGGCCCCAGCCTAGCAAATACCCACTCTCTCCAGTTTCCCATCAACTATTACTTACAAGAGTGTAGAGTTAGGACTCTCTGTCTCTCAAAAAAGGAAAGATAACAAAGCGATTTAAAGATAATTAATTGCATTAAACTATTGACTACCTCGCTCAATAGTAATTCATTTAGAGAATATTAAAATCTGAGGAACAATAATAAAATTGATGCCAATTCCCACGGGGAGGGAGATGGCCAGCAAATTGGATACTTTTCTTAATCTGGCGTAAATAATAACACGCCTGCTTCCTTCTCTCTCAGGCCAATTCCCCTATCATTTATTCCAGACTCTAAAGCTGGGCTTCATAATTGATATCAGTTACTCAATGAGTGCTTTTTCATTTGTTCTTGTTATCCGTGATAATTGCGAAGTTCAGCCTCTCAGAGTTGGACCGGGCAGAGAGGGCAGAGGCCGGGCTGGGAGGGGAGGCTCCGCTGCTCCACGTTTTTCCGGTTTGAGGACACGGAGAGGCCCGCAGTCCTGACCTGGGCGGTGGTGGCGGACAGGGCCGGGTCTTCCCCGCGCAGATGCCGCTGTAGCGCGATACCGGGAAAAACACTCCGTGGCATGCCCAGGGTTAAGAGCTGAGGCGACAACCCGTTTTTGTTTGAGAAGCGGTGGGTAGAAGCCATGAATCCCACACGACATCTGGGGACCAAACGCCCTGGGCCGGGAGGATGATTTGGGAGAGGAAGGAAGAGGGGGTCAGGGGAGGGACACGGCTGGAAACGTCCTTCCCGGCGCCTCCCCCCCGACCCCGGGGCCTGAGCACCGGACCACACAGGGCCCCGCAGGCCCAGCCGCTCCGAGATGACGATTTCGTTATTTATTCACTTATTTATTCATTTATAAAGTGTTTACTTAGCTCGCTGCAGATGTAACATCTCATTTACAGCGTGGCCTCCGGGCATAGAAACAATTGGCAACAAAAGAGTAACTCCGGAGAATTAAAGAAAAAAAAACAACAACACACAACAACACGCGCTGAGGGTGGGGGGAGCGCTCTGAAGAGGCGCTTGGGGGCTCCGAGCGGAGGAGCCTGCGGACGCGCCCTGCCAAGGCTGCGGAGACCCCCCCAGGCCCCTCGAAGGAGCCGCGGGCTGCCCCTCCGAGGAGGTAGTGGAGGTCGAGGGGAGTCGTTGGGTGCCGGGCCCAGGCTGTGCCTGACCGCCAGAGATGCGCAAAAACGGGGGGCTGGCGGCGCGTCTGCAGCGGCCTTCACCGAACCTCTGGAACTGGTCCAGGCTGCGGGCGCATGGGTGGGACCTGCGGGAGACTCGCAGGCGGCGGTGGCCAAGCAGGGTCAATCAGCTGGCACCACGGGTGGTCCCCTCGGGGGCAGTCGGGGCAGCCCCACGGGGTCGCGCACTCCCGCTTCACTGCTACCCGTGGGGGCGGCTTCATCCTGGCCTCATCAGCCTCCCGGGAGTCCCTCCCTGACTCCAGCCTGGGGGCTCAGGGGTCCTGTTGGGTGCGTGTCCATCCTGGGCCCTGGTGTGGGGGGCGCGAAGGCCTCAGGGCTACCTGCCTCCTGCCCCAGGCAGCGCTCCAAGCTCTCAGCCGGTCCTTGGGGCCGCGGGATCCCAGCAGCGAGGGAACTGAGGCCCGCAGCGCCGAAGCGTGAAAGGCAGCTCTGAGGGGGTCAGAGGGGCGGAAAGGGGAGGCGGGCCGCACCACCCCCGACCCTCAGAGCCTGGAGCGCGTGGAGGGCGTGGACCGCGTGGACCACCCGGGTCCCCCACCGCCGGGCGTGTCTGCCGTGGGTGTCATTGGGCGCAGCGCAGAAGGGGCTTCCGAGGACCCGCCCTTCCCCCGCAGCCGTCAGGGCGCTGACGGAGGCAGCTGCGACTGTTTAACTGGGAGCCGGTTGCTTGGCAACCCGAGGCGGCTCATTACCACGGCCACAGTGATTAACCAAAAAAGAAAAAAAAAAGAAAAGAAAAATATAAGGAAGAAAAAAATAGGGGAAAAGCGGGAATATGAAAGTAAAATGGATTATTTAATTAGCTAATTGATAATCAACTTCTTTTTAATTATTCACTTAATTAAAAAAGTGTAACTACAACACTGCCCTCATCAAGCTGTGGATGCAGTGGCAGGATTTCTTTTTTTTTTTTTTTTCCCTCCCTTTCCGGCTCTGCGCCGAGCCGCTTGGGGCTGGAGCAACTTTCCTCCTCCGCCTTATCTCCAGCCAGGGCCCCACCCTTAGGAGGGGGGGATTGAAAACATATTCTTCTCCAATAGCCAGGACCAGCTCCACCCACCCGTGTCCAGGGACCTTCCCAGAGGAAGCGTGGGCACGCTCCCCTCCACCCCTGCCTCAGTTTCCCCATTTACGAGACCTGATTCCAGTGCTGAGGTGCGTCTGGGCAGGACAGTTTAGGTCCTTGCCTTCATGGAACTGGTGTTCTGTGCAGGAGGCAGGTAGTGGTCCCCTGGAAAATAGGAAAGGAGAGGATAGTGTTTGGGTTCCTGCGCCAGCTGTGAGCACAGCCGGTGGGCGTTCCCCACACAGGCGGGCTTGCCGAGCAGGGAGGTCAGCACAGGGGTGTGGGCCAAAGGCTCCACTGTGCCTGGGTTTTGAGTGGGATGAGAAGCTGGAGGACGCTGGGGCTGGGGAGGGCGAAACTATGGTGTCACCCTATCTCTGGGACAGGTGCTTGTGGGGCTGAAGGGCGCTGCCTCTCCTAGCACTGTGCTCCTGCTCTGAGCCATCCACACCCCACATCAGCCATGCTAGGGCAGCCTGGTGCTAAGGCAGCCTGGGCCTCTGGCTGGGCTGGCTCTGATGGAGCTCCCATGGGATGGCTGGGCCTCTGCCACAGTTGCAACCATGCTGTGGGTTAAATTCTTCCTGGGTCCAATCCTGCTTCCCTCCCCTAAGCCTTTTGCACACCACACAGGCTATTTACCGGGAAAGCCACACAGAGGCAGAGCGGGCAGCTTCCCCGCCGGAGACCTGGATGGTGAAGATGGCGTGGGTGGAGTCAGGACTGCTGGGGGAACTTGCTGATGAAGTGGGTAGCTGGGATTACAGTTGCTCACCACCATGTCTGGCTAATTTTCGTATTTTTATAATTTTGTATTTTTAGTAGAGACAGGGTTTCGCCATGTTGAGCAGGCTGGTCTCGAACTCCTGACCTCAGGTGATTCACCCACCTTGGCCTTCCAAAGTGCTGGGATTACAGAAGAGAGCCATCGCGCCCAGCCAGAGATAGAGTTTTGGTCTTTTATCCAGGCTGAGTGCAGTGGTGTGATCTCAGCTGACTGCACCTGGCGGGGGCACAGTCTTACAGCTGATGGAATCTGCCCCTCATCCGTTCTTGGGCAGCTGTGTGGAAGGGGAGGGAGTGGAACAGTGATTGGGGAAGCCTCTGGGCAGTGGTTGGGGAAGCAGGGACTCTCTGGGCAGGACACTTCATTTCTGCAGGGAGCAACCATGGTTTCCCACACATCACCTGGGGCTTCCTTGACCTTATCAATAGCAAGGAGGAAGCAGGAGAAATTCAGTGCTGGACTTCTTGTCCCCGACTTCATTTCCCTCTGGCCAGACTTCTCCTAGGTAGTTTTGGGGACCTGCGTTTGCAGTCATACTGGCTTCTAGGTGCCCCACTCTGAATGTTGAGGGGATACAGCTGGCTATGGGGTCACCAGGGTCTCAGCGCCGTGGCAGAGGGTGCCTGAGCTCCTTGGGCTTAACCTTTGCAGACCCATGTGGGGCGGTGCTGAGTATAGGGGGGATAACGTACGTTAGGGGCTGAACTGTGTCCCCCTCGGTTCACATGTTGAGGTCCTAATCCCCAGGACCTCAGAATGTGCAGGTATTTTGAGATGGGGCGTTTAAAGATGACTCAGATAAAACAAGCTCCTGAGGGTGGGCTCTAATCTAATAGGGCTGGGCTTCTTATAAAGAAAGGAGATGAGGACGCAGACTGGTAGAGCGAAGACCCTGTGAGAACACAGAGAAGCTGCCACCAGACACAGAGAGGCAGGCCCTGCCCACACCTGGATCTTGGCCTTCCGGCCCCCAGGACCCTGCGAAGTCAGTCTTAGCTGTGTAAGCTGCTCCATCTGGAGCGGCTTCCCTGTGTGTTTGTTACAGCGGCCCCAGAAAGGTAAGAAGACACCTATGGCAGAGAGGGACCAGCCTGCCACAGACGAGGTACCCAGCCACTGACCCCTTTGCAAGTGGGTGCATGGGTGCTGGGACCTAGGGTCCCCACTTTGGGATGGGGGTTCTGACGTCCTTACTGGGGAAGCTGCTCCCATGGCTTCTCCAAGGTTTTGAGGCAACTGTTTCCCCAAAAATACTAAGGTCAGTGTGACCTTTAGCTTCTCTGCTGGTGAAGCAGCCCAGGACAGAGGAAGGGGTCCCTTGCAGCCCTGTCTGGCGGTGAGAGCTGTCCACCCCCAGCTCCTCTCTGGGCAGGAGGTGAGGCCCTGACCTCCTCTCAAACCCCAGGCTCTGAGTCGGCCATCTACTCATGGCAGGCAGGGGCAAAGCTGTGGCATGGCCTTGACCTCAGTTCCTGAGGAGGGGGTTGCACCTGGGGCGGGCGGCAGGCTGTTCCCGCATCTAGCTGCAGATTTATGTAAATATGGAATTTGGTCCCAGTTTTCCCTTCTCTTTCCCTCCCCTGCCCTGGAACATCATGGGTATTAGAGCCCGTGGGTTGGTGGATTTCTGCAGCCTGTCAATGAGCGACGCTTAATTCTCAGGCAAATGTCTACTTATCTCACTGTGCCGTGGGCTTAGGCCTCTGAAAGGGATGCCCTGACTCAGGCTGGGAGGCAGTGGGAGGGAATTGGGGGATATCCGAGGGGTGGGGCTGTGGCCACAGAGAAGCAGGGGTGGGGACGTGGGCGTATGACCCACACCTGTGGTCTCTCAGCTCCGTGTCCACACAGCTGTCGCAGCCAGGCCGGCCTCTCCTGCGTGGTGCCACTCCCTTTGTCTTTCGAGGGCTCAGCTCTCCTGTCTGAGGGCGGCCATGGGGATGAGGCTGGTGGCTCAGGCACGAATCTGTACCTTTGCCAGGAGGCTAGGCTGTCACCAGAGCTCAGCCCCTGTGGCCTGTGGGCAGAATTCTGTCCTGAGCCCACCTTTAGTTCAGAAAGATGCAGGTGACAGGCATGTGTGAGGCTCAACTCAGGCCTCAGAGTCTGGTCACCCACAGGGAGCCAAACCTCCACCCCCTCCCCCAGGGCAGGGACAAGGAGCAGGCAGCCGGTCTTGCAAGCTGGGAAGACCAGCTCCGACATTGTAGAACTCCCAGCAGGCGTGAGCCAAGGCAGGCTTCCTAGAGGCCCGGCAGAGCCAACAGGGGCCACTGACCATTCAGAGGGGCTTTAGTTCAGTGAGCTGAGTAGAGGAGGGTGAGGCGGCCTGGCCAGGGGTGCTGTCAGCTCTGATCTCAGGACCCTGTAAGGTCACAGTGGCGTAGGTGGGACCCAGGCCCCATTCTGCAAGAATAGAAGCTTTGTGGCCACCCACTCCTCATCTTCACAGGGGCCTGGGGGTCCCCAAGGTAGGGTGGCCCCTGGCCCTTGGCACCTGTCTCTCCCCCCGCCTCAACCCCTTCCTCCCCTGGTTTCAGAGTCACAGGAACCACAAAATTAGTTCTAAAAAAATTACCCCTTCATTTTATCACTAATCCCCTAACTCCCTTAATTAAGTCAATGGTAGCCTAAATTGTTCTAAACAACTTTTGGGGGATTAGATATTTTAATCACCATTATCCAATGAATATTTGATTATATAGCCATCATATAGTGAAGAGTAAAAATTATAATCCAAAAAAAGGCATTTAATAACACTTTAAACGACTAGGCATTTGATAAAGGGCGTTGGGGGATTAGGTGCTGGATTGAAAGACTGGATCGAGCTTCCCAGTCAAAGACTCCAGCTACCAACTTATTTAAAAAATAAGACCACGATTTAAGAAAAAGGAAAACAGAAACCCAAGCTGCCTCATCTTCTCCCATGCCAGCCCCCTCTGCCTGAACAACAAGGTGCCATATTTGAACAGCTGTTTTGGAAATTATTCCTATAAATATCATTGGGTTCAGGGTTTCCGGAGAGTTTCATGGGAGCCCTTGAGTTGGCTGATGAGCTGCAGTCTTGGGGTTACATTGGGTTGTGAGGGTGCCACAGTGAGGTCCAATACACCCATATCTGGGATGAGGATGCTGAGGTCTGGGACAGGGACACTGAGGTCTGCGACAGGGACGCTGAGGTCTAGGAACTTGAGCTCCTTCTGTGACCTGAAGTGGTTGCCCAAAGTGACCGCCCCCAGCCCTGCCTGGGCCCCTGCAGTCCAGCGTCTGATGCCACTCACACCATCCCAGATAAGACTGCCCCTCTCCCTGCCCAGCACCCACCATCCCAGGCACTTGTGCCTGCCCCCCAGAGGCATGGCCCTGCTCCACCCCCAACCCTCCCATGCTGCATCTGCAGCAGGCTAGGCTGCCCCGCCAGGCCCCTCTATTGACGTCTGCTGAAATCATTTGAGACAAAGTTACTGCACAGGCATTAGAGCCACTTTTCAGAGCAAAACATCTGTCATTTAGCGCGATGACGCTACAGGGACGGCACTTTAGAACAATCTTGTTGCATTTAATTTATTTTCTTCCAAATACTGCAGAGAAAAGGGCAACTTTCTAGGAGCTGAGCGTGGACAAATTCAGCTCCTGTTGGGGGGAGGAAGCCCCCGTCCAGCAGCAGGACGTGGCCTCCATCCCCCTCAGCCCTTCTCACCCACCGCTGGCCGATTGATTTATTTCCCTACAGGCTGCTGGGAGGCCACCGTGGGAACGAGGGCAGACTACCTTCCCAGTGTCCCACAAAAAAGGCATCGGTGTGCTGGGGCAGAGATGGGGGCCAGGTGCACTGGAATCTCAGCGTGGTGGGGCAGGGGTGGGCAGTGAAAGCCGACAGGGAGCCGTCCTCTCCCACCCGTTATCCTCTCCTCCCAGCACCCAGAGCCTGGTCCTCTGGGACCCACATGTCCCTCCTTCAGCCCGAGAAACTGCAGAGCAAGCGCCCTGCCCAGTGTCTCCACCACCCAGGAACAACCGGGAGCCGCATCCTGAGGGATGTTGGAGAGTTCAAAAGTCCTTTGCCAGCCTTATGTCCCAGCCCTGTTGACACCTCTGAGAGGCTGATAGAGGGGCGCTGTTTTAGAGGAAGCAGAAACTCAGAGAGGTGTGGATGCTTGCCCAAGGACACACAGCTCTGTGGCCCTGCAGCTGGGTGCTTCCGTAGAGTGCTTCACCTTCAGGGTGGAGGGACTGGCCCTAAGATGGCTGGGAGAATGTGGGAGTAGGGGTGGGGGCTGTAAGGGGCCACAGGGGGAGGCACCTGCCTGAGAAGTTCCTGCCTCTCCACCCTCAGCCCTCCTTGTGGGGTCTCAGGGCAGTTCCGAAGCTCAGGTTTTGGCCTCCTTGTCTATGACATAGGGGTGCTGACACTGGCTTCAGTGGGGCCACCACAGACTCTACCTCTGGGTCTGTGAATACACAGTTCTGGGATCTCCCTGTGCTGTGAAAGTCCCTCCTCCCCTGCCCCTGCAAAGGACTGGCCTGGCCTGGGGCATATTCTGGTGACCCCAGCTCCAGCTGCTCACTGGCCTGGGGCCTGATCTGAGGGCAAGGCTCTGTAGCGGGTGTGGGATGAAGGGGAAGGGCAGAGGGCCTGCAGCCTCTCCTCCTCCAGGTGACATTCCCGATGACCCCGGGTTGGAGCACAGAGGAAGTCAGTCCTCAGCTCAGGGGTGCAGAGGTTTGGGGGCAGAGGAAGGGAGGGGGAGGCACCAGGTGAGCTCCTCCTCATTGTTCTTGGCCAAAGCCCTGGGCTTCCTGGGAGGCCTCCTGCCCTCTCCCCTGTCCCATGAGGCCCCCAAAGCCCAACTAAGGGCCAGGAGGAAGAGGCTGGTGCTGAGGTGCCCAGCCAACCAGCCCTGCCCCATGGCCAAGCCTGGTGTCTCTCTCCTGAGGTTGGGGTGCTAGGAGAGGAGCAGCCCAGGCCCCCAGGGCACACTAGGCTCCCTTCATCTCGAGCTGCATCCTCCAAAGGGGCTAGGGTCCCAGCCCTACCGGTGGGCAGGTGACGGTGGGCAGGTGACAGAGCAGGGCACTGCAGCCTACAGGAAGACTGTTTTCCTCCTGTCACTCATGTTTGACTTGAAGGGTTGGTTCCAGCCCAGCTGAGCCAACCCAGGGCCCAGGCACCTCCCAAGTGCTCCGTCTCCCATCAAACGGCATGAATAATTTAGTCTCTAATTAAAAGTGAGGTCAAGCGATGAAAAATGGCTGGACGCACAGTGGCACGTGATGCATTAAATTGCTGGCAGATCAGAGGCAGGTGGGCTGGGGACTCTGGTTTACACACCAAACCTCCCGGGCTTCAGCTCTGGCATCCAGAAGCAGGGTCCAGCCTGGGGGAGAGTCCCCAGGTGAGTGAGAAGCTGCTGGACAGAGCCCAGAGAGCCCTGGGCCAGCCATGCCCTGACTTCACCTCCCCCACACCCCAAGGGGCTCCTCTCCAGCCACCCAGCCTCCCGACTTCCTACGTACACCAGCTCGTCCTGCCTGAGTCTTTGTGGTTCCTTCTGGAACACGAATCCCCCTAGTGTCCGTATGGCGTGCTCCTGAGATTCAGTGAGGTCCCTGCTGGAGGTCACCTTGCCTGCCCGCCCCAGCTAAAATGCCACCAGCCACCTCCTGCTTCACTGTCCTGTGAGCCCCCAATTCACTTCTTCCCTGTACCTTGCCAGCACTTCTCCCTACTTGGGGTTCATTCTAGTTTATATTTGTTTACTTGCCCAGTGTCTGGCTCCCCAACATAAGGGCAGGGTCTTGGCTTGGTCCCCCTGTGCATCTGTCACCAAGGATGGTGCCCAGTATACAGTAGGAGCATAATAGAGTCTCCCTGAGCATAGGGGCCCCGTGCGGGCAGGAGCGCAGAGCAGGGGCTGAGCTGCAGGGTCCTGCGGGCTGATCCCTTCCTCTCTCCTGGTCCATGGGAAGGTGAGACTGGGCAGAGCTCATCCTCAATGTCCTACCCGTGCCAGGCTACTGCCCCCCATATTGGGACTGTCACAAGAGGACAGCTTGAGGAATGCTGCAGTGAGAGGCTGGTGTAGCCCCTGCCCCAGAACAGCAGCCCACGAGCCCTATGGCTGAAGAATAACAGAAGGGCTGATGAGTTGGTGGTTGTACCCCAGGGCAGCCAGGGGGGCCAGGGTGGATGGAGGGTGCTGCAGGGAAGTGGCCTGGATCCCTAGACACTGTCCGACTCACCCTTCTCGGGGTGGCAGATCCTCAGGTGATGCTGCTCCGTGTCCGCTCCCCCTCCCTGTACCAAACCCCACCTGGAACCCTCCCCTGCCTCCCCACTGAGGGTCATGAGACAATTATTGGACCCTGTGCAGTGAGCCCTCTCTTGTTCTTGTTTTCTAGAAGGGAAAGCCGGGGCTCAGAGAGGTTGGCCCCGATGGTCAGTAGCTGGAGCTGATTCAGGTCAGGCCCAGCCCCTCCTGAGTGGCAGTGGGGATCTGGGCAGTGCAAGGTCCCCTAGCCTTCAGGGACCCCCTTCTGTAAAGTGGAGAGGCAGCAGCTGGGGAACTGAGACCTGCCAAGCTTCTATCTGCTCCAAGCCCACTGCTCTCCCGGCCAGAATTTCAGCCCAGCCTCAGAGGTACCTAAAACTCTCTTCTGTGGGCTTTGAATCCAGGGTGGTATGGTTGCCCCCTGAGGCTGCCCATGGGGCATAAGACAAGGAGGAAAACCCCATTTGGAAGAGTAGACTGTCAGCACCTTGCCCGGCAGCCCACCCTCCTGCAGGCCGGGAGCAGAGAGAGATGCCTAGGAGGGCTGGGAGCGGGCTCAGGATTTGAACTCAGAGCTCCCGTGCGGGCACTGCGGCCTTCTGCGCCATCGGCTCCCAAGTTGGAACCTCTTGCATTTTCCAAGCAAGGAAAAGGCGGTGGGAGGAGGACCAGGGTGGCCCCTGGGTAGCAGATTAAAGATGGATATTTTGTTTGTTACAATCTAGACCTCTGATTTCAGTTTTATAAATTTTTAAAATATTAATTATATTTTGGAAAGTGTGCGGAGGTGACGGCGCGCCACGGTTCTGCTTAGACAGGCCCTCTTTCGTGTTTGGTCCAGATTAGCTGCCGAGGAGGAGGTTGAGGCATTTTAATCCACCTTGTTAACTTATTAAATTTTCTTTATTTACATACGGATTCCACTTTCATTAGCATTGTAACAGGTGTTCATTAACAATTTATCATTTGGGAGGTGGAGTGAGACAACAGCAGAAAGAGAGACATTGCTACAAAGTTTACTCTTAATTACAAGGAACAGCACAAAGGACAAAACACAGTGGCTGCCCCGCCCCCCTGCCCCAGAAACCCTGGACTCCCGGAAACCCACCCTGTCCACCTACTGTGACTAATCTGGGGTTGTCAGGGAAGAGGGCTGCAGAGGGAGTTCCTGCCTGGGAGTCAGGAGACGGGGTCTCTGGGGCACTGGGGTGCAGTGGGGCACGGGTGCACCAGGGCAAGTCCTGGGCTTTTAGGATGTGGCTCTCTGATTCCAAGGGGTGGAAGGACCCCCAGTGTCTGAACCTGCAGCCCTGGGCAGATATCCATCTGCAAATTACTTAACAGGTTGAAGCTTCTTTTTTTTTTTGGAGATGGAATTTTGCTCTAGTTAACCAGGCTGGAGTGCAATGGTGCGATCTCGGCTCACCACAACCTCTGCCTCCTGGGTTCAGGCAATTCTCCTGCCTCAGCCTCCTGAGTAGCTGGGATTACAGGCACGCGCCACCATGCCCAGCTAATATTTTGTATTTTTAGTAGAGGCAGGGTTTCACCATGTTGACCAGGATGGTCTTGATCTCTTGACCTCGTGATCCACCCGCCTCGGCCTCCCAAAGTACTGGGATTACAGGCTTGAGCCACCGTGCCCGGCCTGAAGCTTCTTTATTCATTTATTTATTAGAGACAGGATCTCCATCTGCAGCCCAGGCCAGCATGCAGAGGCACAACCATAGCTCACTGCAGCCTTGACCTACTGTGTTCAGGTGATCCTCCCACCTCAGCCTCCCAAAGTGCTGAGAGGACAGCCCAGCCCCTTTTGAAGCTTCCTAGGTCTCTCCCTCTGTTTTTTTCTTCTTTTCTTTCATATATATATATTTAAACACAGGGTTTCACCATATTGGTCAGGCTGGTCTCGAACTCCTGACCTCAGATGATCTGCCTGCCCCAGCCTCCCAAAGTGCTGGGATTACAGGCGTGAGCCACTGTGCCCAGCTCTAGGTCTCTTCTCTAAAACCTACATATGGCTGGGCAGGATGACTCACACCAGTAATCCTAGGACTTTGGGAGGCTCATGTGGGAGGATCCCTTGAACCCAGAAGTTTGAGAATAGCCTGGGCCACATAGCAAGACCCTATCTCTACAAAAATTTTTAAAAACCAGACAAGTGTGGTGACTCGTGCCTGTAATCTCAGCACTTTGGGAGGCAAAGGTGGGAGGATTCCTTGAGGCTGAGAGTTCAAGACCAGTCTAGACAACTTTGTGAGACCTCCTCTCTACAATTTTTTTTTTTTTGAGGTGGAGTCTCACTCTTTTGCCCAGGCTGGAGTGCAGTGACTTGATCTTGGCTCACTGCAACCTCTGCCTTCCCAACTCAAGCAATTCTTCGGCCTCAGCCTCCCAAATAGTTGGGACTACAGGCATGCACCACCACGCCGGCTAATTTTCTTTTTTTTTTTGATACAGAGTCTTGCCCCCAGGCTGGAGCGTAGTGGCCTGATCTTGGCTCACTGCAGTCACCACCTCCATTCAAGCAATTCTCCTGCCTCAGCCTCCTGTGTAGCTGGCATTACAGGTGCGCACCACCATACCTGGCTAATTTTCGTAGAGACATGTTTTCACCATGTTGGCCAGGCTGGTCTTGAACTCCTGACCTCAGATGTTCCAACCACCTCATCCTCCCAAAGTGCTGGAATTACAGGTGTGAGCCACCGTGGCTGGCCTCAAAAAAAATTTTTTTTTAATTAAAAAGAAAAATTAGCTGAGCATAGTGGCACATACCTATAGTCCCAGGTACTTGGGAGGCTGAAGTAGGAGGATCACTTGAACCCAGGAAGGGGAGGCTGCAGTGAGCTGTGATTACACCACTGCACTCCAGCCTGGGCAACAGAGTGAGACCCTGTCTCTAAATAAATAAATAAATTAAAAACCCTGGATGCTAATGGTGGAGGGGTTGTTTGCAGGGTCACCTGGATGGGTATAGAAGGTGCAGGGCAGAAGGTTGGCATTTACGAAAAACTAGTTTATCAAGTTCCTGCATGACGGGGGCTGCAAGGGAAGGGCGGGAGAGGGGCTGACCCAGTTGCAATCCTGGAGCCCACAGGAGCCCTGGGGGAGCCAGGCTGCAGGAGGAGCTTGGAGGTTCCCTCAACAGGGCCACTGGGCAGAGGGGGTGACCTTTGAGGGGGCCTAGAGAGTCCTCCTGCTGTCTGACTCCCCCGAGGGAGATCCTGAGTGTGAGCAGAGGGAGGGTGGCCAGGCCTCAGCACAAGACAGTCCCCCAGGGGCTTCTGGCTGGTGGCTGCCCCGGGCTGGGTCAGGAGCTCCCTGCAGCATGGGTCCTTAGTAGGCCTGTGTATGTAGCTGGCAAAGTCTGATGGTCACAACCTCTTTGTCCCCTGAAAGCAGGGCCTGTGGCCTCCTCCTTCGTGGAGGTCCTGGGTACAACGTGTGCACTGCCACTCTGCCTGCTGTCTCCAGGCCCCAGGTGCCAACGTGCTTGGGGGGCTTGCTGGGGGGTGAGTGGAGGGCTGGAGGGGAGATGGCGTGGGCAGTGAGTGGTCAGACCCAGGGAGCAGGGATGGGCGTAAGGCACGGAGTAGGGTCCCTGTCAGCAGGGCCAGGTTGTGGGTGCTGGCACAGGAGGAGGGGGGCATCCAGTGGGGGCTTCTCACTGTCCCTCTGCTGGGCCTCTCCCTCCCCCTGCCCCCAGGCCCAAAGGAACCCTGCAGTCCCAGTCTTGATGCGTCACACCTGCCATCTGGTTCCCTCCACTTGTCACAGGAGAAAGAGCCCAGGTGCCCATTGGGCACCCCAGGCTCACCCACCCCACCTGGAAGACCAAGGCCAGAGAGAGATGAGGCAGCCACAGCCACCAGGGCATCAGCAGCCAAGTTGGGGCTGGCACAAGAGAGCTGGTGTGTCCAGCCCTACCCTGATCACATCTTCTGAGGCTGGATGGGGCAGGGGAGATGGGAGGTCTGCAGTGGGGCAGGTGGGAAGGACACAGCCATGCCCCGGAGCTTGAGGAGATCCATGACCCCTGGTCAGGTGCAGGGGCCCCTGCAGACCCAGACAGGCCCAGCACCCACCTCCCCTCTCCCCATGACTGCAGTAGACCCAGACAGGCCCAGCACCCGCCTCCCCTCTCCCCATGGCTGCGGGCTCTCCCACTTCTCGCCTCCTGTCCCCTCTTGGAGCAGCGGCTTCTGTGGATGCCCGGCCTGGCCTCTCCAGCTGCCTCAGATAATCGCCCTCGTAATCACCTTCCCTCACACTGCTCCTTTAAAACATGTTTCCAGGGTGTTTTTCACGGATAGGGCTTTTAATATTCATCTCAGTACTGACAATTTTTCCTGCCTTGTTACGGAGAGCTGGTGTCGGTTTTTCATTGTATCTTTGGACAGTTGGTTTATTCGGAGCCACTTAAAGGCTCAAAAGTGATTCTCTTTTATAATTTGAGAAGTTTCATGGGCCGAACATCAAAGTGATTGGCTGGGAATGTTTTCCGCCACTCTCCGTCTCCTCCTCCTCCCTCCCTGGCTTTCTCCACCTCCGTTTCGCTAAATTATGAGCAACACACTCTCCAGTCTCCCACCCCAGCCCTGCTGAATCCCTAGGCCTTGGGGAAGGTCAGGCCCTTTGGTGGTTTTGGCCTTGGGGGGCAGCGATGCCTTTTAATTTGGAGTTCCTGAAGAGCTGGGAGGATGGCAGGAGCAGAGGACGCTTGCCCGGTATCAGAGGGCGTCTCAGCCTGGAGGCTCAGACCTGTTGTGGGTCCTGCCTTGTCTCCAGCCTGCAAGGCCCATTTTCTCATCTGTAAAGTGTATGTCTCGGCTCAGAGCAGGGCCATAAACTCACATGGTCACAGGGATCAGGCAAGTCTCCTCGATGGGTGGTACCAGCTGGGTTGGTTAGTGGACAAGAGCTCCATCCATCCAGCAGCAGTGCTGTGCCCAGCAGTGTTCTAGGGGCTGGGATGAGTGGTCAGCCCCAAGGGGCAGGATGGGTGTGGGGCTTGTCAGCAGAAGGGAGCTCCAGCCAGCCAGCCAGCAGCAGCACGTACCTGGCAGTGTTTAGGGGCCGGGGACGCAGCAGGGAACAACAGATGACATCCTGGTGGACCACTAAACACGGAAGACACTTCTGGTGACAGGTTCTTAATGATGGGGCCTGGGGACCTGGAAAGCTGGAAGGTAGTTCTAACAGGCATGGCTACCCTCGGAGGTGCCTTGTCAGCTGTAGAGAGGCCTGCCTGCCCACCTCGAGCCAGGCCAAGGCCTCTGAGAGTTAGTGGAGGAGCTGCGCTGGTCCCTCTGGACTTCCAGGGCTGGCATGAGTGTGGGCCAGTCCAGCCCTGCTCACGGATTCTTGGGCTGGGCAGGGCAGGGCACAGGGGAGGCTGGTAGCAGGGGCCTCGACGGGCAGGCAGAGGCCCCAGCCTGGAGTTGTTGGAGCTTTTTTCTGTGTGAGATTTGCAAGAGAAGCTGAAAGTCTAGATCTCCTGATTTCCAAATGCTGGCAACTATTTCAAAGATGTTAACAGCGCCACTCTGCTGTTGGCACAACATTGTGAGTTCCAAATGCTGTGGAGCTGTGCACTTACAAATGGTTAAGATGGTGAAATTTGTGTTATGTATATTTCACTGCAATTAAAAAAACATACTATGTAGCAAATACCTCCTGGCCAGATTCACCAGGGTCTGGTTTCAACCTTGGGTCTGGTCTGTGGTTTTTTGTTTTTCCCACTTTACCATTAGTATGCCATCTTCTGGACATTTAAAAAAAACTTTTCCCAGGTCCAGATGGGTTCACAGCCGAATTCTACCAGACACACAAAGAGGATCTGGTACCATTCCTTCTGAAACTATTCCAAATAATCCAAAAAGAGGGAACCCTTCCCAAATCATTTTATGAGACCAACATCATCCTGATACCAAAACCTGGCAGAGACTCAACAAGAAAAGAAAACTTCAGGCCAATATCCATGATGAACATAGATGCAAAAATCTTCAATAAAATACTGGCAAACCGATTGCAACAGCACATTAAAAAACTTATCCATCATGATCAAGTAGGATTTATCCCGGGGATGCAAGGCTGGTTCAACATACGCAAGTCTATAAATGTAATTCACCACATAAACAGAAGCAAAAACAAAAACCACATGATTATCTCAATTGATGCAGAGAAGGCATTTGACAAAATTCAACAGCCCTTTATGCTAAAAACCCTCAATAAACTTGGTATTGATGGAACATATCTCAAAGTAATAAAAGCTATTTATGACAAACCAACAGCCAATATCATACTTAATGGGCAAAAACTGGAAGCATTCCCTTTGAAATCTGGCACTAGACAAGGATGCCCTCTCTCACCACTTCTATTCAACATAGTACTGGAAGTTCTAGCCAGAGCAATCAGGCAAGAAAAAGAAATAAAGGGTATTCAAATAGGAAAGGTGGAAGCCAAATTGTCTCTATTTGCAGACGACATGATAGTATACCTAGAAGACCCCATCACCTCAGCCCAAAAGCTCCTGCAACTGATAAGCAACTTCAGCAAAGTCTCAGGATATAAAATCAATGTGCAAAAATCACAAGCATTCCTATACACCAATAACAGACTTAAAGAGAACCAAATCAAGAACGAACTGCCATTCACAATTGCTACAAAGAAAATAAAATACCTAGGAATACAACTCACTAGGAATGTAAGGGACCTCTTTAAGGAAAACTACAAACAACTGCTCAATGAAATAAGAGAGGACACAAACAGATGGAGAAACATTCCATGTTCGTGGTTAGGAAGAATCAATATCGTGAAAATGGCTATACTGCCCAAAGTAATTTACACAATCAATGCTATCCCCATCAAACTACCATTGAATTTCTTCACAGAACTGGAAAAAACCACCATGAATTTCATATGGAACCAAAAAAGAGCCCGCATAGCCAAGTCAATTCTAAGCAAAAAGAACACAGCGGGAGGCATCACGCTACCAGACTTCAAACTATACTACAAGGCTACAGTAATCAAAACAGCATGGTACTGGTACCAAAACAGAGATATAGACCAATGGAACAGAACAGAGGCATCGGAGGCAACACAACACATCTACAACCATATTATCTTTGATAAACCAGACAAAAACAGGCAATGGGGAAAGGATTCCCTATTTAATAAATGGTGTTGGGAAAACTGGCTAGCCATGTGCAGAAAGCAGAAATTGGACCCCTTCCTGACACCTTACACTAAAATTAACTCCAGATGGATTAAAGACTTAAACGTAAGACCCGACACCATAAAAACCCTAGAAGAAAATCTAGGCAAAACCATTCAGGACATAGGAGTAGGCAAGGACTTCATGAACAAAACTCCCAAAGCATTGGCAACAAAAGCCAAAATAGACAAATGGGACCTAATCAAACTCCACAGCTTCTGCACAGCAAAACAAACAGTCACTAGAGTGAATCGGCAACCATCAGAATGGGAAAAAATCTTTGCAGTTTACGCATCCGACAAAGGGCTGATATCCAGAATTTACAAAGAACTCAAACAGATTTACAGGAAAAAAACAAACAAGCCCATTCAAAAATGGGCAAAGGATATGAATAGAAACTTTACGAAAGCAGACATACATGAGGCCAGCAAACATATGAAAAAGTGCTCATCGTCATTGGTCATTAGAGAGATGCAAATCAAAACCACATTGAGATACCATCTCACACCAGTTAGAATGGCGATCATTAAAAAATCTGGAGACAGCAGATGCTGGAGAGGATGTGGAGAAATAGGAACACTCTTACACTGTTGGTGGGAGTGTAAATTAGTTCAACCATTGTGGAAGACAGTGTGGCGATTCCTCAGGGACCTAGAAATAGAAATTCCATTTGACCCAGCAATCCCATTACTGGGTATCTATCCAAAGGATTATAAATCGTTCTACTATAAGGACACATGCACACGAATGTTCATTGCAGCACTGTTTACAATAGCAAAGACCTGGAACCAACCCAAATGCCCAACGATGATAGACTGGACTGGGAAAATGTGGCACATATACACCATGGAATATTATGCAGCAATCAAAAATGATGAGTTTGTGTCCTTTGTAGGGACATGGATGAATCTGGAGAACATCATTCTCAGCAAACTGACACAAGAACAGAAAAAGAAATACCGCATATACTCGCTCATAGGTGGGTGAGAAAAATGAGAACATGTGGACACAGAGAGGCAGTCTACTATACACTGGGGACTGTTGGGGGGAATGGGGGAGGGATAGCAGGGGGGGGCTGGGGGGGATAGCCTGGGGATGAATACCAAGTGTGGGTGAAGGGGAGGAAAGCAGCAAAGCACACTGCCATGTGTGTACCTATGCAACTATCTTGCTCGTTCTGCACATGTACCCCCAAACCTATAATGCAATAAAAATAAATAAATAAATAAATAAATAAATAAATAAATAAAAAAAAAAAAACTTTTAATCTTATTTCTTGAGACAGGGTCTCGCTTTGTAACCCACGGTGGAGTAGAGAGTAGCACAATCATAGCTCACTGTAGCCCTGACCTCCTGGGTCCAAGTGATCCTCTCTCCTCTGCCTCCCGAGTAGCTGGGACCACAGGCACAGACCACCACACCCGGCTAATTTTTGTATTTGTTGCACAGACAGGGTCTGACTATGTTGCCCAGGCTGGTCTTGAACTCCTGGGCTCAGGCAATCCTCCAGCCTAGGCCTCCCTAACCACTGGGACAACAGACGTGAACCATCATGTCCGTCTTGGACATCATTAATCACAGGCGTGTTTGACAAAAATGTACCCACCGCCATTGGTCCTTGAGGCTGGCCAGCCTGCTAAACCTCAGGTGCCTACTTCCACCAAGATCGTGCTTGGAGCTCCATGCCGGCGTGGGGAAGGGCCATGACCTGTGGACCTCGAGCTCTCTCCTGGACCCAGCCGCGTCTCCTCCCTGCACTCCCTGGAGCTTGCCAGGGCTGCAGCCAGCCCTCGTGACCCTGGAGTTTATTTGCACCCTATGACTCCATAGCTGCCACCACCACTGGTGTGATTTTATGTTTGCACTTTCAACTATAGCAAGATAAATGGGTGCGATTACCCGGCTCCCAGCCTGGGAACATGTGGCCTGGCATATGTGAGTCCAACCTAAGCAGAAATCCAAGTGCGCCTCCCCAGGCAGCGCGCCCCCCACACACCCACTGCCTGCCCGGCTCTTGCTCCGGAATGGTGCCACCCGTGCCTGTGCAGACAGCTGGCAGAGCGTCAGATGGCATTACAATATTTTTACTTATAATAGAGAAAGCAATAAAAATACACATTTAAGTAGCATATTGCTGTTCTTAAAACAGCAATATAAACCTGGGGAGGAAACCAGGTTTTGCTGTAAATTCAGAGACCAGGTTGATCATGGGAGGGGCTGTGCTGGGTGTGTGAGTCGCCGTGGCTGTGCCTGAGCCACACCTGTGGGCAGGTTGGGGTTCTGTTCGTAGGTGGGTTGTGGGAGATGGTTTCCCCATCTGTGAAGGTTTCCCCACCTCAGGGCTTACTTCTGGGAGATGGCCCTTTAGAAGCCAGAGACCCCTCAGAGGAGTTGGGATGGGCTGAGAAGACTTGCTACTGAAAAAGCCAAATATGGCATTTGGTAACAACCAAACTCAGGGAGTCCTCAGGCTCTCGATTGGACCTCAATCAGATGCAGTCATGAACCTGGGTGCTTTTGTAGGTACTAAAGCTCTGCTTGTCCCCAAGCCCCCTACCTGGCCAGGTACCCCTTTCTGTGGATGAACAGATGGGGCTGAGACAGCAACGCACCTAAAGTCCCACAAACAGCTGGGGGCACTGCTGAGATTCCAGTCCTCAGCCCCCAGACTCCAGAATCCCAGACCTGCACTTCTCATGGCAGGAAGGTATCCCCACTGAGGCTTACCACCCTTGACCTCCCTGGCCACCCACCCTGTGTACACCCTGGAGGGCCCCGGAGGAACCAGCCCACCTGGTGTCTTTCCAGGGATGTCTTTGAGGAGCATCTGAGGATTTGGGTGAGACTCCCAGCTGTCTGCAGGCTCTGCTCTCCCATGGGAGGCATCAGGAGCGTGAAGCTGGGCCCCCATGCCCCAGCCCCCACAATCAGCCCACTCTGCCTGCCTGCAGCCCTGCACCCCCAGCCCTGGGACTCTTCTGGCAGCTCTGAGAGGCAGGCAGAGGAGATGGGGGACTGCCATTTGCAGATGGAGAAGCTGAGGCTGGGAAAGGTTAGGAAGTAACTCAGTCCATTTGCACAGTTGAGGCTGGGCCAGGCATGATGGTGAACCATGTAAGATCTAGAGAAGGAGCTCCTCTGAGCAGGGGCCATGGGATCCACCCCACCTGTTCCCCAGCCTTGTAGCTGGTCACACAGCAGCCCAGGCGGGCTGGGTCCAGGAGTGGGCAGAGCAGACACAGCCCCTGAGCTCCTGGGCACATAAACACACTTGGTGCATACAAGCAACTTCAGGTGTCTGGTGATGGGCGCTGTGATGAGAAAACTGGAGGGGTGAGTGACAGGGAGCTGCTTTGGCCAGGGTTTGTCAGATAGGGCCCTTCAGCGGAAGTGGCACCCACAGGAGGAAAAGACACCATGAGGTGTCTGGGGAGAAGTCCTCGCCTCAGAGAATTGCAGGTACAGAAGGCCTGGGCTCTCCCTAGCCTGGAAGAAAAAAAATCAGTATAGAGGCACCCAGGGCTGGGAGCAGAGATCCTGTAGGGTTGGGGAGATTGTTTAGGGTTGGGGAGATTGTGTAGGGTTGGGGAGATTGTGTAGGGTTGGGGAGATCGTGCAGGGTTGTGGAGATCGTGCAGGGTTGGGGAGATCGGGAGATCGTGGAGGGTTGGGAAGATCGTGCAGGGTTGGGGGAGATTGTGCAGGGTTGGGGAGATTGTGCAGGGTTGGGGAGATCGTGCAGGGTTGGGGAGATCGTGCAGGGTTGGGGAGATCGTGGAGGGTTGGGGGAGATCGTGCAGGGTTGGGGAGATCGTGCAGGGTTGGGGAGATCATGTAGGGTTGGGGAGATCGTGCAGGGTTGGGGAGATCGTGGAGGGTTGGGGGAGCTTGTGCAGGGTTGGGGAGATCGTGCAGGGTTGGGGAGATCATGCAGGGTTGGGGGGATCGTGTAGGGTTGGGAGCACAGTTTGTGTAGGGTTGGGGAGAGACTGTGTAGTGTTATGGGAGACAGACTCTCCAGGGTTGGGGACAGAGTGTGTAGGGTTGGGAACTGAGTGTGCCACTGCTGTAGTAGGGCTGGACCTGGAAACCTCACACCTCCTCTTTGCCCATTTTTCAGGTCCTGCCTCTTCCTGTAAGCCATTCTGCCCCCTCTCCTCCCCCTTCTCTTCCACTGGTTAACTCTTCCTGCAGAAGGTGATCAGATGCTGCACGCCTCCTCCCTGGAGGTGACCCTCAAGCCCCTGTCCTGCTCTGTGACGTGAGGCCTCTGTGTGGCTCTAGGTGGGCAGGGTCCAGGTCTTCATCCTTGGGTCCCAGCACCCCACAGGGGGACAGCGGAGACCTACATGCAGAAGAACGAATGGGGAAGGACCCCAGGATGCACCTGCCCCTCTGGTGGCCGTGCCTGGGTGGCCCAACCTGGGCCCCAACTGGAGGTGCATGTGGTGAGTGGGGGCTGGCATGGGCCTCACTGCTGTGCCCTGAGGTCAGCACGACCCACCTGGCCCCACCTGGCCCTTACCAGGCCCCTGCTCAAGAGGGCTCCTGCAGATGCTGGGGTCGAAGGGAGGGTGGGGCACTGGGGTCCAGTCAGAGGAGAAGTCTGCTCAGCACAGCTGTGGCCAGCAGGCATCCCCACGGGGTGTCCACAAGCTGCTGCACAGACATGCATCAATTATGGTCCGCCCAGGGAGCACCAGTCAAGGGGGCCCCTCCCACAGGGAGCCTGAGGGAGGAAGAGGAACTGCTGAGGTTGGAGGCAGGGCATCCCTCCACCCCTAGAGCAGTTCTGGGTTAGGAGAGCTTTAAGGGACGTACAGAGTCCCAGTGAGGTGGCCTGGGCTTTTCCAGGCCTGCCAGGGACCAAGCTGGGGGATGACGGGGATCTTTTCTGTCTGAGGTGGCCCCTGACATCCGGGAGCACCAGAGTGCACTGCCTGAAAAGGGCTCCAGGAAAGGGCGGGCATCTCACCTGCCATAGGCACACCCTCTTCACGACAGCTTGGCGGCCCAGGCCTCTCTCCCTGGCTCACACTGCATCCCAGGACAGTAC
Source organism: Saguinus oedipus (assembly GCA_031835075.1). NCBI lineage: Eukaryota > Metazoa > Chordata > Mammalia > Primates > Cebidae > Saguinus > Saguinus oedipus. Next base: position 10,679,756 of record CM063170.1, read on the forward strand.
AGAGTCTTCCTTAGCCCACCTTTGCTGCTTCCCTTTTTATTATTATTTTGAGATGGGATCTTGCTATGTTGCCCAGGCTGGTCTCCAACTCCTGGCTCAAGTGATCCTCCCCTTAGCCTCCTGAGTAGCTGGAACCACAGACACACACTATCACACCCAGCTAATTAAAAAAAAATTTTTGGTAGAGACCGAGTCTCACTATGTTGCCCAGGCTGGTCTCAAGCTCCTGACTTAAGTGACCCTCCTGCCTCAGCTTCCTGAGTAGCTGGGGTCCCAGGTGTGAGCCACCATGGCTGGCTTACTTGCTGCCCTCCTGGGCTCTGTTTTCCATACAGTGAAGAGAGGGTTGGTGTTTGGGGGTCCAGGGAGCCCTGTAGCAGCCGGGTCTGGGGTGACAGTGTGAGGGGCTGCAGCTGAGGAGGAGCTGTGCTGGGGTGGGCGCTGGGCTCTCATCTTCTTGGGTGAAGGCTGGAGCCCTCTCCTCCCTTCCTGCCAGACGCAGCAGCACTGCCCTCTGGCCACCTATGTAAAAGTGCATAACGGGGCCAGGTGCCAGGTGTCTGTGCTGATGCAGGAGCGCCTGACTGAATCTGGGGCCAAGCACCTGGCCTGGGAGCCTGGGTGAAGGTCCAAGACCCTGTCGGGAGGTCTCGGAGAAGACAGGCCCTCAAAACACCTGCCTGGTCTACAGAGGGGACACCGAGGCAGGGAGAGGGAATGTGGCTGATCCCTGTCGCTCCTTCTCCCACCCCCGTCTCCAAAGCCTCAGGACACCCAGAGACTCTCTTCAGGCTGGACCCACTCCGGCCACCCTGACCCTTCCAACTGCCGGCTGGGGACACGGGTATGGTGTGGCGGGCCTGCCTTGATTATGTCGATGGGAGATGATTTTCAAGGTGAAATTTCTAGTTCAGTTGAGTCACTTTTGTTCAAGGCGACGCACAAAATGTCATCCCGGCCTGTTCCGCGTGCAACGCGCTGTTCTCCCATCACATTTAAATTTTCCCCACTTCCCTCCCTGACACCTGTTTAAATCAATATCTTCCTCTCCAGGTCGCGGGGAGAATGTGCCCAGCTCTCCACACAACGCTTCTCAAATCCACTAAAATCAACACAATAATTGAAATATTTTCAAGCTGATTACACCGCAGCCCGAGGCTAGGCTGGTTGCTAAGGGTGAGCTCCGTGGTTGCTAGGGGGAGTAAATCATCTTGCATTATTTGATTTTTGTTATAGATATGAAACCGCTACTCCCGCGATTAAATGTCTCTCAGCCTAACACCTATGGGACCTGGGGAGAGGGAAGAGAAAGGCTCCAACCTTGACCCTGTCAAATAAATATCTCTAACTTTTTCTGTCCTCAGGCTTCCCAGCCAAACCTGTCTGTGGGTTTGTTTTCTTCCCTTAACCTGACTTTAAATAACAAAGCTATGGGGACGGGGAGATGAAGAGAGGAAAGCCTGTCTGTTCTATTAGAGGGTGCTCAGCGAGTGCACGCCCTGACGTCTAGCCCAAACCCTGAGTGGTGGTGAAGCTTCACCACGCTAATAGCCTTCCCAGCGACGGCCACCCTGGAGCCCATCCCCTCCGGCTGCAAGTTCAGCTCAGACTGGCTCCTTCGAAGGTCCTGTCCAACCGAGGGAGGGCTGCCTGGGACCTGGCTCCCGGTGACACCTGCCACTCCTGACCTCCCGCTCTCTTGCCCAGTTCTCTCCAGACCACAGCTTTGGCCCAGCTTGGGGAGCAGCTGAGCATCCCGGGGTCACCTCATCCCAGGATGGTGGGACCAGAAGGGACGGTTCACACTGTCCAGGGACAGCAGGGCAGAGCCCCAGAGAGGGTCAGGCCTGCCCCAGCCCCAGCCCCAGACCCTGGACCAGCTCACAGCCCTTTCTGCTGAGGGCAGGGGTCTGCGTGGCATACACTGGAGGTGTCCTTACGACCCAGTCTCCAGCTCTCTCAGGCAGAGTACACCCTGAACACCCCTCATGTGGCCAGGAACCCCCTTCCCCAGCTCCCACAGCCCCCAAGCTCCCTAGGCCAGCCCCCTTGGAAGGCTGTGGCTGCGCCTGCTGAGCTGTGAGCACCGTGGTGCCGAGCTGGCTGTCTGCGGCAGGTGGGTGGGTGAGGCTGCCCTGCTGGGACCTAGCCAGCTGTTCCCATGAATGAGTCTGAGTAAATTAACAAACAGCACACAAACCTGCCACCTGAATCATTCTGATAGCTCTAAGTGCGGGACAGGCTGGGCATGGTCCTGGGGGCTGCACGTGTTGGACCCTTCCTCAGAGCTCCCCTGGCCCTGCCGAGCAGCCCCTCGTCCTTTGGCCTGTCCTCAGGGGGCCAGAGTTGACCTCCCTCTCACTGGTCCGTGTCCCTGGGTTAAGGTCTTCCTCACCCACCCCCCACCTGCCAGGTCAGTGCCAAACTGCCAACCACTGCCTCCGTGGTGTCCCCAACCCAGGCCACCTGGTGCCTTGCCTCACTGCCCCCTGAAGAACCCTGTCCTGCGGGGTTTGTCTTGGACACTTTTTTTTTTTTTTTTTTTTGAGGCAGAGTTTTGCTCTTGTTGCCCAGGCTGGAGTGCAATGGCATGATCTTGGCTCACCACAACCTCCACCTCCGGAGTTCAAGCAATTCTCCTGCCCTAGCCTCCTGAGTGGCTGGAATTAAAGGTGCCAGGCATCTGCTACCACGCCCAGCTAATTTTGTATTTTTAGTAGAGATGGGGGGTTTCACCATGTTGACCAGGCTGATCTCGAACTGCCGACCTCAGGTGATCCGCCTATCTTGGCCTCCCAAAGTGCTGGGATTATAGGCATGAGCTACCGTGCCAGGCCAGTCCTGGTCACTTCTTTTGCTGGAAGTCCTCGTTTCCCACTCCAGTGGCATCGGGCTGCCCGCCCTTCTTTGACGGGTACTGCCCGGGTCACAGTGCCTGCTCAGGTGTTCAGCATGCTACGGTTTGCCCTCAACACTTCTGGGGAGGCTGTGAGTGCAGGCACTGTCACCTTTTCCCAGGTGAGGTGAAGAGGCTGGGTGAATGGTGACCACCCCAGTCCAGAGCTTGAGACCAGAGGGGAGACTGTCTCCTCCTTGCTGGGGTGCCCAGGGCCACAGCAGAAAGCCCTGGGCCACAGTGTGCTGGATCCTGGCTTCTAGGCTCACCTGGTGGCCAGAAACTTCTTTCCCAGGTGCTGCCAGCCACAGCCCCAGAACCGGGCCTGGCCTTCCCATGGCGTCCTGCAGCCCAGGCTCCTGCCAGTCTACCCCGAGGGACACATCCTTACAGCTGTCCTGTCCAGAAACCCAGGAACCCTTTTCCCCAGCCAGCATGGGCGTAGCGGGAGCTGGTGGGGTGTGTGCTCCGAGCAGGGGCTGGACACAGAGGCCCCAGGAAGCAGGTGGATCTCCTTCCTGAGAACCCTCTTGGGGCCCACATTCATCTCAGGGGTCCTTAGAGAACCAAGCACTTGAGCTGCCTCCAGTTCACAGAGGAGGAAACTGAGGCTCAGAGATGTCAGCCACTTGCCCAAGGCTGAGGGCAGGGCTGTGGGCCCAGGAAGGGCCACGCTGAGGGCAGGCTGCCATGCTGGGGGTGCCCCCAGATATGCCCCAGAGCTGCACAGCTTCATCAGAGCACCAGCAAAACCCAAGCTTGAGGAGTGGTAAACAAACATCGGCCAGGCACAGTGCTCGCACCTGGAACCCCAGCACCTGGGGAGGCCAGGGTGGGAGGACTGCTTGAGCTGAAGAGTTCAAGACCAGCCTGGGCAACATAGCAAGACTCCATTTCTTTAAAAAATAAAGAAATCAGCCGGGTGCGGTGGCATATGCCTGTGGTCCCAGCTACTTGGGAAGTTGAGGTGGAAGGATTCCTTGAGCCCAGGAGGTCAAGGCTGCAGTGAGCAGAGATTGCACCACTGCACTCCAGCCTGGGTGACAGAGCAAGACTCTGTCTGAAAAAAAAAAAAAAAAAAAAACCCAAGGAGAAGGATCTGGAAAATACAGAAAAGGATAAAGAAGCAAACCTCAATTACACTCAGGGAACCACCTGGAGTTAGGAGCCAGCCTAGAATGTTCTAGAAGGATTGAAGCTAGCTTTGTCTGAGGCCCTGGGAAAGTAGACTGGACATGGAGATGCAGCTGAGGGACCCCAGGAAGATGCTGCAGTCCTGTGTGAGGCCCAGTCTGGGAGCCACAGCCCCTTCCTCCCCCAGCATCCACCCACTTGGGCTTCCTGCCACGGCCTCCCTCGGAGCCTGGCTCCCCAGGTGGTTCTGGTCCCAGGTCACAGGCACAACCTAGGTCAGGGAAGCTACATGCCCAGTGTGGGCTCTTCCCTCTTCATGCTGGACAGCAGGGTTTGCCTTGCACCTTGGGCTCAGGAGCGGGTGGGGGATCAGGAATGGCCACGCAGGGGACCTGGCCTTGGCTGTCTACCTCCCACAGACACTGTTTGCCAGTGAGGACGGGGTGCAGGTGTGGGGATAGGTGAGGGTGTGGGTCGGGTTGTGGTTGTAGGGATGGGGTAAGAGTGTAGGATGGGGCGTGGGCGTGGGACGGGGGCGGGTGTGGGATGGGTCGCAAGTGTGGGACGAGGTGCAGGTGTGGGGTGTGGGGATGGGCTTCGGGAGTTGCCTTGGACTCTGTCACCTGAACTGTTCCAGCCTGACACCCTGGAACCATGCCCCTCTCCCACCTCAGTTTCCTCCTTCGTCCAGGAGGAGAAGCCCCTGAGGTGCCCACATGCCTGAAGTGATGGAGGTATGTGAGTCCCACTGGAGAAGGGCTCAAAGGTGCTTCGGGGTGTACACAGCAGGCACTCACTACACGGTGCCGGCTCTCCTGGGCCATCCCTGCAGTTCTGAGGTGTTGACCAGGCGTCCCTTGCCCCAGCAGGGCATCTGCCTGAAGCCGTGGCCCAGGCCACCCCTCTGCTTGGCAGCACCTCCATCCTTCATGGTCTGTTCGATGCCCACATCTGGAAAAGTTGGGGGCAGGTTCTGTCCCCTACAGTGTCCCCAGTTGGGGGCCTCTTGGGCAGCGTCCCCACCACGGCCCAGCCCACAGCCCCGCACCTGGGCTGGCTGAGTCCCTGTTGGATGCATGCAGATGTATGCAGCCCAGCCTAGGCCCAAGATCTCTCTGTGGTGTGTGTGTGGGGGCCGCTTCTCCTGGCTGGCCTGTGGGGAGGAGCCCTGGTTCCAGCCCACCTGGCCACAGAGCCACTCGCAGCTGACATGGCCCCTCTGGGCGGCCTTTGGTGGGGTGAGTGAGTCCAGGCTCAGTGGCCCGAGGGAAGGGGTGGGATTGCCGCATGCTTGGACCTCTGGACACAGGGAGGACTTTTTCTGTCTGGGATTGTGTGTGCGTGTGTGCGTGTGTGTATTGGAAGCAGCTGAGTGTGTTGGGACCTGGCTGAGGAGAGGCCCCAGGGCTGAGACCCACATGGACCCTGGACCCGGGGAAGTGTGGAGCTCTGGCTGGGGGCACGCAGGGAGTCATCACCCAGGCATGCCAGGCTGGTCGGGGTACTGGATCGGTGCTCCCCATATTGAACCAGGGCCTGGGGCATGGCCTCTGGGTTCTGGGGAGGCATTCAGGGAAACCTGTCCCTTCACCCCGGCAGACACCCACCCGTTGGCCCCTATGGGGTTTGGCTGGAGGATCTCTTCCTTAGCAGGGGCTCCTCCCGGCAGGGGCACCCGCGCCCCAACCACAGGTACTGTTTTCCAGAATCCCCCAGAGACCCCGCTCCCACCCATGGACGTTCTCCTCCCGGTACTGTGAGGGCTGCGCTTCAGACCAACGGTTCCCCATGAGGCTGGGGACAGCCCCAGGGCCTGTCCTGTTTTCCAGGCGGCCACCTCCTACCACGCCTGGCTGTGGGGACCCTCCGAGGCCATTCAGCGAAGCCATCTGCCGCCAGAGCCGCGATTCCCTGGGCAGGAGTGCAGTGACAAGCTCGAGATATGTCAGCGCGGTTATCGGCAGAAGGCAACATCTGCCTAGCCTGACATGGACAATGGTAGGCCATTTAGGCTGCGGCCCCTCCCCGGAGCCGCAGACAACAGCTCCCTGTATTATATTTTCTCACTCAATTAGCACCACCACCCCGCTGAAATAGAGGCCAATTTACCTATAATGACATCATTGTTAGGGACGTGGCGGCGGGCTGGGCTGTCACCAGGTTGCGGAGACAGGTCCGTCTCTCTCCACTAACCCTGACGGGAAGGGCCGGGAGCCGGGGTGGGAAGGGAAGGGGCGCACGCGGCCTATCGGCGGCCACCCCGTCACCTCCGACCACAGACATTGTTTCCGACAGTTCTCAGGAGCAGTGTGGCGGAAAATTGAGTCCAGATTCATTAGGTTTTTCAGTGTGCCGCTCAAGTCAGTTAAATTGATACATTTCCTAACGAAATTGAAGTGCTTTGTGCTGCCAGTGGAAAGCCGGGTGACCCGCCTCGGCCCGCTGAGCAGCCGAACGCGCTGACGGATCCATTAGGCCGCTCCCGGCGCCGGCCCCCTCTCCCTCCGTTCCTGGCCGGCGCTGTAAATCTCCGCCAATTTCGGTCCTAATCATCATTATAAACCCTTCCTCTGCCCGCTCCCGCACCTCACCTCGCTGGCAAAACAGCTCCCGGCACGATCACCCCACAGGCCTGTGGGGTTAGCAGCCCAGCTGGCTCACGGGGGGGGCCTGGACCTGGGGGACAGGACCTTAGGTGGAGGAGCATGGGTTGGGGGAGGGCTAGGCTGCAGGAGGGGACCCCCTGGTGTGGCATCAGCCAGGCTCCAGAGTGAAATGTGCACCCATTTGACAGATGGGGAAACTGAGGGCAGGTCTTGGTTTCCAACTGGACATTTTTGTTTTTTAAAGGAGACATATACAGAAAGTCCATATGTGTCAAGGGCTTACTGAGATTAGTGTGCACACTCAAACACGCTGAGGGAGAAACCCCAGGTGGAGGAACAGAACATTCTAGCCCCCCAGGAGGCCCCCTTTGCTCCCCCAGTCTGTGCCCCCACCAGGGTGATGGCTCTTTTGGTTTCATCACCAGCTGTAAGCCGTCCCTGAGTGGGGTCACATGTCCTGCTCTTCTCAGCATCTGGAGCTTGTTCCACCATGGATGCCTGTGAGACTCACCCACACTATTGCCCAGGTCTGTGGTGAGTGCTTTTTCAGTGCTGTGTAGTATTCCACCTTGTGCCTGCATAGCCTTGGACTCACCATCCTCCTTTTGCTTCCAGCTATGGCTCTCATGAGTGAGTCCACTGTGCACGCCTCTCGTGGGTCTGGTGCTGCCATGAGCACTCATTTCTTGGCCGCCTCATCCTGTCCCCATCTATTGTTAAAAGAGCCACCAAGTGAGTTTTACAAATGCCAGGGCGGATCCTCCCTCCCTCCCTCCTTCTCTTTCCTCCCTCCTGCTCCCTCCCTCCCTTCTCCTTCCTCCCTTCCTTCTCCTCCCTCCTTCTCCCTCCCTGCCCCTTCCTCCCTCCCTTCTCCCTCCTCCCTTCCTCCTGCATTTCTTCCTCTTCCCTCCCTCACTTCTTCCTTCCTTCTCCCTCCTCCCTCCCCTCTTCTCCCTTCTCCCTCCCTCCACCTCCCTCCTTTCTTCCTCTTCCCTCCTTCCCTCCCTCCTTCCATCCTTCTCCCTCCCTCCCTCTGCCTCCCTCCTTTTTTCCTCTTCTCTCTCTCCCTCCCTCCCCTCTCCTCCTTTATTTCTCTTCCCTCCCTTCCTCCCTCTCCTCCTAGTAGGAAGGTGGCTGTGCAGTAGCCCCAGCTCACATGAAGAGGGCATTCAAGTGAGGCCAGGAGATTGGTTGCATTATGGAGACTGAGTGGTCCAAATTTCTCACTGTTGAAAAAGCTGATATGATACAGATAGAGAAGCTAGAATGAGCTCTGCGTTGAATTGGAACTGCTGCTGTCCTGTGTAGAGATGAGGAAATCAACATAGATGCAGGTGTGTGTGCACCGTGCACATGCCCTAGTATCCTACCTGGAGGCCTGGAAACGCAGCGCCTCAGGGGCAGTGAGCACACCCCATGCCCAGACCTTGGCTTCTAATTACCGTTCTCTGCCAAGAGGAGCAGTGGCTCAGCTGATTCCCAGCGGGGAAAGCTGAGCTTGGAAAGTCCGGTCCAGAAAGTAGAAGAGTAGAGAGAATGGACAGCACCGGTCCCAGGTCACAAGGGCCAGCCCCAGCGCCCCACTAGCCACATTCGGGACAGTTTGCACATCCAGATACATATGAGATCCTCGCCTGCAGAATAAAACAGTGGCCACAAGTCTACAGCGACACAAGCAAAGGATTCCTAAACATGAGGGAAGGGATAGTGGGGAAAGGGGAAGGGCGGGGAGAAGGGAAGGTAGGGAAAAGGGAAGGGTGGGGAGAAGGGAAGGTGGGAGAAGGGAAGGTGGGGAGAAGGCAAGGTGGGGAGAAGAGAAGGTAGGGAGAAGGCAAGGTGGGGAGAAGGGAAGGATGGGGAAGGAAAGATGAGATTTGAACACCATTTGTCAGGCATCATAGTGATAGCTGATTGTGGCAGGAATCAATAGTTGGTATAAAAACCAACGGTGGCTCATGCCTGCCATCCCAACACTTTGAGAGACCAAGGCAGGAGCATCGCTTGAGCCCAGGAATTCGAGACCAGCCTGGACAAACAGAGTGAGACCTGTCTCTATAAGAAAATAAAATGATTAGCCAGACTTGATCACTTCAGCCCAGGAGTTCGAGGCTGCAGTGAGCTATGATTGCATCATTGCACTCCAGCCCAGGTGACAGAGCGAGATCCTGTTTCAAACAAACAAAACATGGATGGGTAAAGTTTGATAAGGAGCATGATTTTAGGTGGCTGCAGTTTCTCCCTGTCAGGTGTTTGTTCGTTGCCCACGGGGGAGAGTAACTTCCCAGTGGAAAACCAGGGCAGGCAGCCCTAACCAAGTTGATTCAAGAGAGCATCGCCCAAGTTATAACAAGTTCTCTGTGTCCTGATGTGAGGGGCTGAGGATGCTGCATCCCCGTGGGGTTCCCAGGAAGCCCCCACCAGCCCATGTCGAGGGACCATCTGCAAAATGGCAGACCTGCCATCTCCACAGGGGCCAAAGTCATGGTCATGCAAGTAAGGAGGGAGGAGACCCCAGAGATTCAGGGGCCCAACAACCAAGCGTGGGGGGTCCCTTGCCAGCAATGGCATGGTGCAGGCAGCTGGTGAAACTCGAAATGAATCTCTGCGCAGAGGGTGCACGCAGCTCTTTATACAGCTCTTGCAATTTCTAACTTTGACATTCTTCCAAGATAAAAAGCTTGGTGGCTCACACCTGCAATCCCAGCACTTTTGGGAGGCCAAGGCGGAAGGATTGCCTGAGCCCAGGAGTTCAAGACCAGCCTGGGCAACAAAGGGAGACCCCATCTCTACAACAACAACAAAAAATTAACCGGGTGTAATGGCATGTGCCTGTGGTCCCAGCTGCTCAAGAGGCCAGGGCAGGAGAATCGCTTGAGCCCAGGAAGTCAAGGCTGCACTGAGCTGCACTCTGATTGCCTCACCACACCCCAGCCTGGGCAACACAGTGAGACGCTGTCTCCAAAAATAAAACAAAATAAAATAAAACAGACAAATCAGGTCAGGCGTGGTATCTCACGCCTATAATCCCAGCAGTTTGGGAGGTTGAGGTGGGCTGATCCCCTTAGGTCATGAGTTTGAGACCAGCCTGGCCAACATAGCAAAATCCTGTCTCTACTAAAAATATAAAAATTAGCCTGGCATGGTGGTGGGTGCCTGTAATCCCAGATACTTGGGAGGCTGAGGCAGGAAGATCACTTGAGCCTGGAAGGCTGAGGTTGCAGTGAGTCCAGATTGTGTCACTATATTCCAGGCTGGACAACAGAGTGAGACTCTGTCTCAAAACAAAACAAAAAACAAATTAGTGGTCTCTGAGTAAAGCAGACGGCTCTCTGGAATGTGGGTGGGCCTCACCCAAACAGTTGAAGGCCTCAATAGAACCAGCTCATCTCCCCTGAGCAAGAGACCCTGTCTCTACAAATCAATACATAAAATCCAAAAGTTATAGAAGATATTATGATCCATGAAAGAAGCAAGATACCGAAGGCCACATAGGGTAAGATTCTATACACTTAAAACGTCCCAAACCAGCAAATCCCTAGAGACGGATGGCAGAGGGGTAGTTGGCAGGGCTAATGGGTAAGGGTCTCTTCCTGGGGGATGAGCATGTTTTGGAACCAGACAGCTGTGGTGGTTGCACTCCATTTCAAATGGATGAACCGCCACTGAATTGCTGAATTTAAAGTAGTGAATTGTATGTGATGCAGACGTCACCACAATCCCAATAAAAATGGACAGGACAGTGAGAATGCAGACCGGACCCTGAGTTACAGTTTTCAGGGGAGGGGCGCGGTGGCTCACGCCTGTGAAGCCGAGACAGGCAGATCGATTGAGGCTAAGCATTTGAGACCAGCCTGGGCAACATAGCAAGATCCTATCTCTACAAGAATTATAAAAATTAGCCAGGTGTGTTGGTGCACGCATCTGCAGTCCCAGCTACTCAGGAGGCTGAGGCAGGAGAATCACTTGAGCCCAGGAAGCAGAGATTGCAGTGAGCCTCTGCCTCCCGGGTTCAAGCGATTCTCCTGCCTCAGCCTCTCGAGGAGCTGGGATTACACCACGCCCAGCTAATTTTTGTATTTTTAGTAGAGATGGAATTTCACCATGTTGGCTGGGCTGATCTCAAACTCCTGACCTCAAGTGATCTGCCCGCCTTGGCCTCTCAAAGTGCTGGGGTTATAGGCATGAGCCACCATGCCTGGCCATCATTTTAACCATTTCACAGTGTACAGTTCCATGCAGTGAGCTGATTGTGCTACTGCATTCCAGCCTGGGGAACAGAACAAGACCCTGTCAAAAACAAAAACAAACAAACAAAAAAACCAGGAGGACTTGCTGCAATGTCAGGACTGACTGGAGGTCAAAGGGACAGCCTGGAGTTGCCCAATGCTTCAGCCACTGGCCCTCAGGCCATGGAGCCCCTGGAAGGCCACATACACCAAATGTGTGTCAGGCATGAAATACTCATGGATCTGCAGCTCCGATGAAAACTATGGGGATGGCTTTACTGATATTTTTCATAACAATTACATGTTGAAATAATTACACAGTGTATTAAGTGAAACAAAATGTATTATTTAAATTAATTTCACCTGTTTCTTTTTACGTTTTCTGATGGCCCCTAGAAAATTTTGCCACTTACGTGGCTTGTGTGGCATTTCTTTTGAATGGTGCTCCTCTAGAAAATGCAGAAAGAGACTCAAAAACTCACAGTAGATGCTGCTTTCAGCCCAGCCTCACAACAGTCTCCTGCTGGATGAAACTTATTTGTTAATTTAATTGAGGTTCACATAATATAAACATCATCATTTTAATCATTTTGGGTTTCGTTTGTTTGTTCTGAGACAGAGTCTTGCCTTGTTGCCCAGGCTGGAGTGCAGTGTTGCAATCTCAGCTCACTGGCAACCTCCCCTTCCTGGGTTCAAGCGATTCTCCTGCCTCAGCCTCCCGAGTAACTGGGATTACATCACACCCAGCTAATTTTTGTATTTTTAGTAGAGATGGGATTTCACCGTGTTGGCCAGGCTGGTCTCAAACCGCTGACTCAAGTGACCCCCCCAGCCTTGGCCTCCCACAGTGCTGGGGTTAGAGTCATGACACACCAGACCTGGCCATCATTTTTACCGTTTTGAAGTGTACAATTCAATGGCATTAAAGACATTGATAAAGATGTGCAGTGACCACCTCTGTCTAGGTCCAGAACTTCTCAACACCCCAAAGGGAGACCCTGCATCCATTAACACTCACTCCCCATCCCCTACTTCAGCTCCTGGCAATCACAAGTTTGCTTTCTGTCTCCAAGGATTTACCTTTTCTGGACATTGATGGAACTATGCCCTATGTGGCCTCTGCGACTGACTTTCTCCACTGAGATCCTGTCCTCAAGGCTCATCCATGCTGTAGCCTGTGTCGGGTCCCCCTTCCTTTTTCATGGCTGAATAATATTCCACCGTATAGCTGAGCCACATTTTGTTCCTGCAGGCATCAGCTGAGGATGCTCAGGCTGTTTCCACCTGTTGGCTGTTGTAGGAGATGCTGCCATGAACATTTGGGTGCAAGTTTGTGTTTGATCACCTGTTTTCAATCATTGGATTAAAGTTTTAAATGTGGCTGGGTGCAGTGGCTCAGGCCTGAAATCCCAGCACTTTGGGAGGCTGAGGCGGGTGGATCACAAGGTCAGGAGTTCAAGACCAGCCTGACTAACACAGTGAAACCAACATGGTGAATGGTCTCTACTAAAAATGAAAAAAAAAATTAGCCAGGCGTGGTAGCAGGCACCTGTAAACCCAGCTGCTCAGGAGGTTGAGGCAGGAGAATCGCTTGAACCTGGGACGCGAAGGCTGCAGTGAGCCGAGATTGTGCCACTGCACTCCAGCCTGGGCGACAGAGTAAGACTCTGCCTTAAAAAAAAAGTTTTAAATATAATGTTATAATGATGGAAGCAAGTCTTTTGCACACCTGAGACCTTGTTTCCACATCTTCCCTGATAGCCTTCCCTGTCCTTGCTGGATGAAAACCTGCGCATGCTGGTCCTGCCTGGGTGGGGGGCACTGCCCAGGGCCAAGTGGGAAGAGTGGAGGGGGCAGGAGCCTTCTGCGTGCAGGGAAGGTCCAGGGGCCATTTAGAACTGGGAGTGAAGAGAGGTGTGGGTGCTTCCCCCGACCGCTGTGGGGTGGAGCCCCTGGCTCAGTGAAGGATCTGGGTCCAGGGCTGGGCCCCTGGATCAGGAGTTCGAGACCAGCCTGTCCAACATGGCAAAACCCCATCTGTAGTAAAAATACAAAAAGTAGCCAGGTGTGGTGGCTCATACCTATAGTCCCAGTTACTCAGGAGGTTGAAGCAGGAGAATCTCTTGAGCCCAGGAGGTGGAGGTTGCAGTGAGCCGAAATCGCCCCACTGCACTCCAACCTCAGTGACAGAGCAAGACTCCATCTCACAAAATTAAAAAAGAAGGATCTGGGTCCTCTCGGGGGAAGCTAGATCCTGGGCCCCCAGGGCTTGAGATTTCTGGAAAGTCCTCAGGGCTGGTGGTCTTGTGGGGAGCCACCCTCCGAGCTGCTTTGAGGGGCCTGGGCAGGGTCTGGTTAGAGCTGTGTCACCCTAGTCCAGCCAGATGGGCAGAGTCTGCAGAAGGCTCAGACACTGGCTGTGGAGCTCAGAGCCGTTGCTGGTATCTGTGGGTGGCCTAGAGGCCGTGGGGCTGAGGAGCGGGTGCTGGGCTGGCTGCCCGTCTGGCGTAGTCTTTGAAGATTATGGGGACCTTTGTGTGGAGGGGGCATCTCCTCAACCTGAACCAGCCTCAGGGAAGGAGTGAGCAGCATAGCAGCGCTGAGCCTAGAGTCCCGAGGGGACCTGTACCGTCTGTGAGGCTTGGTGCAGACCCCAGGTGACCCCTGTGCCCTCCTGAGCCCCTGCCCTGCTCAGGACAGCCACGGGCACCCACCTGGCCGGAGTAGTCTTGACGGAGCCAGGGAGCCTCCTCTGGGCGGTGAGGTCCCAAGGCTGAGGTCCCTCCCTCCTCCAGGTCTCAGATTCTCTGGTTGTCACATGAGCACATCAGGCAGTGCATGGGCTTTACATGGAGGTGCAGGATGGCGCCTGGACTGGTCCTGGACCGCCAGGGCTCCCCACTGGCAGAGCCATGAAGTTCACTTTGGATGAGCTGGAAAGCAGGGGAGGGAGCTCCATTCTTTCCTCAGAGGGCCCTTCCCTCTCCCAGGCATGAAACTGGGAAACAGACCAAGGCCAGGAAACATGGAGGGCGGGGACATGGGGCAGAGCCTAGGAATGCCCTTCTGGGCCTGGGGTCAGCTTAGGCATGGCAGGTCCAGGGGACAAGTGGGAGAAGGGTGACCCAGGGTAAGGGGAGCTCCAAGGCAGGGATCCCTCACCCCGGGTCTCCCTTCTGGGGTTGCCTGAGGCTGCCTGAGCTGGGCCCCAGGGCGTTCCAGGACAGCAGAGCTGGTCCCTGGAGCCTCTGGCCCGGTTCGGTCCTGGCTGCTGCTGTGGGGTAGGAGGTGGCCTGGTCTGCTCTGCTGTGTGTGGACTGTGGGAAGGTCCCTCCGGGGTCTCTGGGGTCCTGGGAGAGAAGCTGAGAGACTGGCTGGCTTGGGGACAGGAGGCCCGGTGGGCCTGCAATTGTGGTTCAGAGCCGGGCACTGGGGTGTCTGGGGGAGCAATGTTTCCGGCGGTGGTGGCAGCAGCTCTGGGAAGCCGAACCCAGGGGGGCCATCAGACCATCAAGCGCCTCCTCCCTGTGCGGGTGGACACCCATTTACACGGTGCAGGGACACCCAGATGGAAATTTATGGTGTGGAGGAAAGAACTTCTCACCCGGGTTCCAGCCAGCCGGGTGAGAGAACAATATTTCCCATCGAGGGGACGTGCAAAAGCTCTTAACAAATCGATGGGCTGCATTTAGTCAATAAACCACAGCGCTTTCCAGGGAGGTGGGAGCCCTTCGCCCCCGGCCGTCCCTGGGGCCCCTCAGGTTTTGCTGAGGGTGGGGGTCTGGCTGGGTGGGTAGACTCCAAGGAAGCCGGGGAGCTTGGGTGTTCTGTCCCAGCCTGTAGACTCCAAGGAAGCCGGGGAGCTTGGGTGTTCTGTCCCAGCCTGTAGCTTCTGGCCTCAGGACATCTCCCTGCCTTGGGATGTGGAGAAGACAGGGGCTTTCCAGGTGCACACAGGGGCAGCATTGTTGGTGGAGGTCTGGGGCTCACATCTTGGCTTCCTGCTGGGGGTCCCGGGAGCAGCCACCTGTGCCCCTCTGGCCCTGCCTTCCTGGACACAGTAGCCGCCTCTCTGGGGTGTGGCCGCACAGCCCCTCCCATCTTGCATGCATCTCCCTCCCCAGATCCCCTCTCAGCCTGGCCCTGCCCCTCCAGTGCCCTCCAGGCCCCTCAGTATGGCTCAGTGCCATACTGAGTGTGTGGGGACACACGGGGTGCATGTGGCATTTCAGTTGCTAAACATTCACTTCTGAGGCTACCCCGGCATTGTGAGGTCTGGCATTGGATGCAGCAGTGAACAGGACCCACGCAGGGACTCAGGGTGTGACAGGCAGAGTGGTAGGTGGGGTAGGGGCAGGTGAGGTGGGGGTGCACAGCAGTCAGGGAGGGGCTCTCTGGAGGTGACATTCAGCAGAGACTGAGTGAAGGTGCGGAGTCCAGGCACACTGGGAGGCGCCATTCAGGCAGAGGGAGCAGCCGTGCCAGGGACCCGAGGTGGGAGGGGCCCGGTGGCCTCAGGCTCAGCGAGGGGCTGCCGGGCCAACATGGCGGGAGTAGAGTGGTCATGGGCTGGCCAGGAGACACAACCCATGAGCCACACTTAGGACTGTTGATTTTCTTTTTTTTTTTTTTTTTGAGTTGGAGTCTCACTGCAGGCCAGAGTGCAATGCACGATCTTGGCTCACTGCAACCTCTGACCCCCAGGTTCAGGTGATTCTCCTGCCTCAGCCTCCCAAGAAGCTGTGACTACAGGCATTTGCTACCACAGCCAGCTAGTTTTTGTATTTTTAGTAAAGATGGGGTTTCACCATGTTGGCCAGGACGATCTCGATCTCTCAACCTTGTGATCTGCTCACCTTGGCCTCCCAAAGTACTGGGATTACAGGCATGAACCACTGTGCCCGGCCAGTACTGCTAATTTTCTAGTGGCTACATTAAAAAGGTAAGAAGAAACTGGTGACATTAATTTTTGTCAGGGAGACAGGGTCTTGCTATGTTGCCCAGGCTGGCCTCCACTTCCTGGGCTCAAGTGATCCTTACGCCTCAGTCTCCGAGTAGCTGGGACTATAGGAAATTAATTTTAATAATGTGTGTTATTTAACCAGATATTAATACATCAAGTACATTGTCACTTAAACATATCACCAATATACAAAATATCAATGAGACATTTTATACATTTGTGTTTTTTTTTTGGAGGCAGAGTCTTATTCTGTTGCTCAGGCTGGAGTGCAGTGGGACAAACATGGCTAACTGCAGACTCCAACTCCTGAACTCAAGCAATCCTCCCACCTCAAACCCCTCAATAGCTAGGACTTCAGGCTTGTATCACTACGCCCAGCTAATCTGTTATTTTTTATAGCGACGGAGTCTAACTATGTTGTCCAGGCTGGTCTTGAACTCCTGGCCTCAAGCGATCCTTCTGCCTCAGCCTCCCCAAAACGTTGGGATTACAGGCATGAGCCATGACAACCAGCCTGCTTCAGTTTTAAAATTTACATTTAAAATAATGAAGTTAGATACAAAGGAAAGCTCATTTCCTTAGTTGTGTGGGCTGTGCTTTAGGTGGGTTGTGTTTTAGGTGGCCAGGGGACAGGAGGAGCTCAGGAGGGCTGCAGGCATCACATTTTTGGCGACGGATCCTTTGCCCAGAGAGGAGGATGGCTGCTCTGGCCTCAGATGAGCTTGGAGAAGGAGTGGGCAGATGCCACAAAGGTGGGGTCCTGGGAGAGGCTGGGGCCAGCCAGGAGGCCTTGAGAGCAGGTGTGGTTACAGCATGGCGGTCCTCTGTGGGGAGGAGGCTGTGGGCTGGGGTGGCAATGGAGACACAGCTCTTGAGGTGTTAGCAGCAAAGGAGAGCTGAGAAGTGTTTGGGGGGACCTCAGCGTCCTGGGGCCCGTGTTTCTAGGCCCTCCCTGCACTGATGCCCAGGGGCCTCCCTGGGAGAAGGAGTCCCTGAGTCCTGCCTACTACCTTACCTCCTTCCAGCTTCTCCAGGCCAGGGAGGTGTGGGGAGTGTGGCGCCTGAGAGCAAGAGGCCTGGATGTCAGGCATCCAGCACTGGCCAGGCTGTGACCCTGGGGGCCCCTGATCTCCCTGGGTCTCAGTTTCCTCCTCAGACTCGTGGGCATCCAGGCACATTCAAGGTTGGAATGAAGGACGTCTGCCTATTTGCAAACTGTAGAGAGCAGTGAACCCAAGTGCAAGGGAGGAGTGGGGCTGAGCAGACTGAGGAGGCCCAGGCCCACCCACCCCTGCCTCTTGGGCAACGAGTGCCATGGCTGCTTGCCCAGCTGGCCTCGGGGGATGCCACGTGGCCGGGATGTGTGGCCCTGGCCCTGCTTTCCATCTGGTATGACTTTGTCTCCCTCTTGATGCCCCCCCACCTTCCTGCAGCTCCCGCCCTCGATGCCAGGACCGGCTCCCACCACGCCCGGGCAACTGGTGGTCCCAGCAGACCTGGTCAGCAGGCAGGACTCAGGGAAGCCTGCAGGGCCATTGGGCAGCTTACTGACCACCAGCCCTCAGGCCTGGGGATGGAACTAGAGTCGTCTGGGGCCACGGCTGCCACCCTCAGGGGCATGGGGGAGGCAGGTGGGGGTCTGTGTAGGCGGCACCCTTACACAAGCGGGCAGAGTCCCCAGGATGTCTCGGGAAGCTTCCTTCTCACTATGCCAGGCCTGGTGTCTGGCTGGTGAGTTTGAGGCACTGATCAGGCTGAACTCAGAGTGCTGGGGAGTCGGGGTCAGAAAAGTCCAGGCAGGTTCCTGCAGGGGCCCCCGTGGGGGTCTCACAGGCCAGAGGCCTCCACCCCTGGGCACTAGCCGGGCTATGAGCCACTGTGATGATGGCTGTGCTGGGCTCTCCAGCTGTGCCCCCTGCTTTGTGGGGCCTGGCTCTCCATCCTGGCTGGGTGCCACTTTCTTTGTGTGGGTGAAGCTGTCTGGATTCTCAGCCGGGGCCAGAGAGCCGCCTCCCATGGGCGGAAAGGTGAAGTGAAGCTTCTGCCTTCCACAGTCCTCTGGTGCCCAGAGAGGGGAGGGAAGGGCTCGGGGCCACACAGGACACAGGGGTCAGGGGGGCGCTACCACCTGCCGCTACGAGGAATGCATTGGAGCCTTGTGGGCACTGGAGGTAGACGCTTCTCCTCCCATTTCACAGACAAGGAAACCGAGGCGACTCCCTAGCCCAGGCCCAGACCCCTTTCCAGGCTTCTGCCATGGGAGGTGTGCCTCCATCTCCCCCACGTCCCGGCTCAGCCCTCGGGGACAGCAGCCCCCTGCCCACCAGGCTGGTGCCAAGGGGCACCGGCTCCTGGAAACCCAGAGAAGGCAGACAGCTCTTCCGCGTTGTCCTGGAGATGCTGCTGAAGTCGGCCTGTTTGTCTTGCTGCCAGGGCTGCCGGGGGCCCCATTGATGCCCACCCAGCCAGACACAGCTCCCATCATTAAATATGGCAAAGTGTGGCACTGGCTCCACAAACCCTACTGTGGAAGAGAAAGGTAAGAAGTCAGGGTCCCTCGGACACAGCCCTGAGACCAGGCATCTACCACACCTGAGAGGAAGGGCCTCGTGAGGCTGCCTCCCTGAGCCTCCATGTCCCATCCGGAGCCAGGGTGGGCACCCTCCTGTCCCCAAAGCCCTGGAAGATCCAGCAGGTGGCATGACACCCACCTGGGGGCCCTGGTCATCCGTGCATGGGCAGCAGATCCCTGGGCCAGACCCTGAGTCAGGAGAGCAGGCGGGAGGCAGCTCCATCTCTCCAGCAGAAGCCAAGTGTGTCCAAGGATGTCCTCCTGGCTGGATTAGCCGTGCCCATGCTCCCGAAGATGCTAAATGGGCAGATTGTCAGGAAGCAGGGCCCAGGCAGGGACAGCAGCTCTGCTGCCCCATCTCTGGCCTAATTAGCCCTAAGACTGCCCAAAGTCTTGCCAGCACTGGGAAGTCCTCTAGCCAGGCCTTCTCAGGCCTTCCTGGGCCCGGGGCCCAGCCCACCTCCCCCTCCCAGGGACTCTTTCCACCCTCCAAACCCACAGATGACTTTCCCTATCAAAACGGGCAATAAAGCCAGCCAGGCCCATTTCTTTTTTCTATTTTGAATTCTGTTAACTGACAATTTAACCTAAAATTCTCTGTATTTCCAGCTTGTACAGCTGTAAATAGAGACTGACAGTTTATTTTCACGTCCTGGCTCGAGGGGGGCAGCGGGGGGGATCCCATTTGAAATAAATACTTGCGGGTCTCTGACAGACTCCAGACGGGCCGTCGACGCAGCCTGGCAATCTCTGGGACCTGTCACACTCTGTGATCGGTCTTTTTACAAACACAAACGCTGCTGATTTCTTATCAAATGTAAAACCGGCCCGGCTCTTTCTTAAATGGTTACCACGAGCATGAAATTGACATTGTGAATCACATGTGACACCGGCTTGTCTGCGCTGTAATTGATCGGTGCTTAGGAGCAGGCGCGGCTGGCCCTGAGCTCCCAGCCCCGCCGCGCCCCCCGCCGCCCGCAGCCGAGCTCCGAGCCCAGGCCCCAGCAAATCGTTGTCAATGGGAGAAAACTCCAAGAAAACGCTTGATTCATGTACGTTGCGTTTCTTCCCCTCCGCGATCCTCCGAGGTGTCAATTCCAATTTCCACGGCTCCATCATTACGCACATCAAACGGCTGTAATTGGCTGCTACAGAAATTTATCCTCCAAAAGGAGAGAGAGTCGGGGAGAGAGGGCAGGAGAGGAGGGAGCGGCGGAAGATGGGAAATGGTGGCAGTAATGAGATTTTGGAAGCCGCGGCGCCACCCCTGAGGTTGGCAGGGAGAGGGGAGAGGCTGGCATGCTCCCGGGAACTCCGCCGCGTTCGGTTTGGCTAGCAAAATGCCGTTTGAAAACAAGTCTGGCGGGGTGTGTGTGTCACACAACAGCCGTGAACACACTGCATGGGTCCAGGAACAGCCGGCGCCTTTCACAGCCGTCGTTGTCACGGTTACGGCGGGCGACGCCTGCAGACCCCCTCCCTTCACTTCACAGTTTGCACAGCTGGTGGTGCCCAGTTCCTACCACACCAGCCAGAGTTGCTTGGGGGTGATCGCTGTGTGGCAGAAGGTGAAACTGAGGCCTGGAGAGGGGAGATAGCTCAGGAAGCCCGTCTGGGGCAGGGTGTGAGCCGGCCCATCCCCTTCTTAGGGTTTTGCTTCCAGATGTCCCTGGGGACCTCTTCTTTGTGGCTGCTTGGCCCACAGTGCCAGCATGCATCCTGCCTCTGCCTGCTTCTGCACCCCCATTTCCAGGGCTGCCTGCCCCCTCTGTCGGGCAGGCTCTGCTGGCACCCTGGCAAGGTTGTGCAACCTGAGTTGGTTTTTCAGGCCATGGATTTTTCCCGAGGCTTCTGGGGCATGCAGAAGTGTGTAACTGAGCAAATCAAAGGCCCGAAGGGGACCCCCTACAGTGCCCCAATCCCCCCCAGCCTTTCTCCCTCCAGGGCTGGTTGCTCAGGGCTCACCCATCCCCTTCCGCTCCCCAGCCCCAGGACCTGCAGGCCTGGCTCACCCTCTGCCCCAAGTCAGCCCGTGCTGGCCCCCGGGACGTGCAATCCTCTCCGAGGCACGGTGCCCACGCATGCCTCCTCTGGGCCCCACGTGCGGTCCAGCAGCTCCCTGGGCGGGTGTATTTATATCTGTTTTTCCATTTGGATTTTGTGACTGATGAAACAGCGGTGCTAAATTGCACACACAGTGATGGAGCCTTGAGGCAGGCAGGCGGCAACCTTCCCAGTTCACTGTTACACAGCCAGCCTCTTGCAAATGGCGACACTGGGCCCCTTGCCAGGGCCTCCCCAGCACCCCACAGACGGGCAGGAAGCCACCCTGCTGACCAGATGGAGAAACTGAGATCTACCAAACAAAGCAGCTCCCTGGCTGGGCCCACATCCCAGGTGCCTGGGCCAGCACCCCCTGCACCACACCACGTAGTGTCTGAGGCCACCTGAAGCCTCTCAGGGAATCCATTTTGTGAGTGATGGTGGGAAGTCTCTCAGGCCTCTACAACAGGAATGGTATGCTCCTTCTGACTGCCTGGCTTGTTTTCCTCTCATGAGTGTTGTGATGGATGCGCTGCAATAGAATGTGTTTCCTTTTTTGCCTTGGCCCCTAGGAAGCTCAGAGTCAAGTCAGTCTGCTTTTATCAACTCTATGGGCAACCAGGGTATTCATCTCTGAATGCTGAACTGTCTGGAGTCACTCAGTTGAGTTTTGTGCCTTTTTCTAAGTGTTGCAGATCCTTTGGGGAATGAAGTGAAGCCAGTGAATCCTGGAACATCCCAAAGGTCTGGTGTTGGGACCTCTCTGGGGTGCGTATCAGACCCTCCATCCTCTTCCCACTTCCTTCTTGCCAGTTGCCCTCTCCAGAAGTTCCATTTGAGGTCCAGGGGACTGGCGCCATGGCAGGCACTTTGACAGGAGGGACTTTGGCACTGGTGGCAGGGGGCAGGATCTGGGGAGGGCCAACCCATGCCAGTGGTGAGTTCAGGGCAACTCCCAGGGAAGCCTTCACAGAAATTGCAGGGTGATTATTCAGCGGAGGGCCAGAGAATAGGTGTCACCTTTGTTGCCTTTTTTGCTTGAGAATAAGCTTTCTGGAGTGCTCTGCTGAGGAGTAGTCTGTGATCCTGTCTCAAAGGCATCACATGATTGATTAGTGATGTCTGCAGTAGATGGGGACGGTGGCTGGGGCTCCTATGGTTTCTCAGTTGGGGCTGTGGTCAGGCTTTGTTGAAGCTGGGCTCACAGGCTGTGCCCACCCCAACCACACAGAGAGGCCTATCCGGACACCATCGATGGGCAGGGAGGCCATCTTCACCAAGGCATGCAGGGGCCTGGGATGGCTGGACCTGAGGCAGGGATGCCCAGGTGGGCTTCTCCCTTCAGGCTCCGAAAGGGGACTGCAGAGGCAGGGAGAGCCCCTCTCATGAGCCCACCCGGAGCAGGCATGAGAGACGCAGCTGGGCTCTGGAGGCCTGGGAAGGAGTCCACGAGAAAAAAACCACATTGTGGGGCCACTCCAGGGCAGATGGTCCCAGGAGGGCTGGACTGCTGGGGAAGGGTGGCCCCGGACAAGTGAGGGGGCATCTCAGAGCCTCGCGTGAGCATCCAGGGACTCTAGGGGTCCCCATCTGTCTCCTCCGCTCCTGGGGGCAACTCCCAGCCTCAGCATCCTGGGGAGGGAGGAGGTGTCTCAGAGGCTCCTGTCTTTGTCCTGGGGGTAGGGGTGGGGCTCTGCCAGGATGTTTCACATCTGGGAGCTGATCAGAGCCTAGTGGGACACCTACTTCCTTACTTTCTCTGGAGTTTTACAGACCACCAAAGCCCCCTGGGATCTTCACATCCAGGCATTGAATGGAGATGACGCACTTTGCCCTGGACGTGTACTGCCTGAGCCTTTCCCTAGCGCTTCAGGCTTAGAAGGCACTTGGGGGGTGGCGGGGAGGCTGGGGGTCCCGGGACTCAGAGTCCCTCTCCATTGCTTATGCTATGCTGAGCCACCTGGGATTAGCCCTCTAACCCCTCTGGGTCTTGATTCCTTCCAAAGAGTTTCTGCCCAGAGCCTCAGAATGTTCTGGGTTGAAACACAGGTCCTACTCTTGCTGTCCTGGTAGAAGATGAAGCCCAGAGAGGGGCGGGACCTGTTCAAGGCTGCACAGCGAGTGTGATCTGAAAGCCTCCAGGGTCCGCCAAGGGGATGCAGGGTGCTGGGGCCAAGGTAGGCTGGGGAGCTGTCCCTGCTGGGATGTGCTGGGCCTGTGATGGTCACACCGCCCCCTGGGCTCCTCCTCCTATCATTCCTTTCCTCTTCCTGCCCCACCCCTCAGCAGAGTCTCACCTCTTACAGCCCCTGCCCTCCTTCTGAGGCTGTGGAAATGGAGTCGCTGGGAGCCAGGGTCAGACAGGGGACACATCCAGCTTCCTGACTCCCCGCTCTGTCTTCACTCACTGCCATCGGGTGCCCAGCGAGGCTCTCAGAAGCCCGAACACTCTGTCCAGGGGCTGCCTCCCTGGCCCGGACCCTGTGGGAGCTCTGGCTGGTCCCAGGCTGGACTTCCCCGCCTCACCACCCAGCTGCCCCAGGATGGGTAAGGCTGGCCCAGCATCTCAGAGCAAGTGGGGAGGGAGGGGAAAGCCAAAACTTTAAGGTATATGAACTGTGAAATTAAATCGAAATACTCAAATAAAGAATCACATAACAACATAAGCAAAGATGTTTACCAGGGCTTGAAGTTAAATACAGATTTTTTTCATAAACCCAAACACAAAATGCAATAAAGTTCTGTGGGATGTTAAATATAATTTACAGTGGGAGGATGCCCCTCGCCGCCAGGAACCCGCGTGCACTGCGTCACTCTCTAGCGCTGACTTCTGCTGGCCTGGCACCGGCTCACTTGGCAACCTTGACCCCCAAGGGGCTGTGGGACCCCGGACCGGGAGCTCACTGTGGGACCGCCCTTGTCTGTGGTCATCCCTCCCCTCCTGAGTGGAAAGTGGTGCCATGGGCCCAGGGCTGGCTGCGTCTGCCAGGCGTGCCCTCCATTCAGGCAGAGCTCAAGGGGGGACTCATCTCCCAACAGAAGGGTGGGCAGCAAGTGCCACCCAGGTGCTGACGGGTCCCTGGTCCCTCCTGGCCCCCCAGAGCCCCTCCCACCTGCACAGAGCTCCCCACTAGGGAACACCAATCCCGGGCCAGGAGACCCCCCTCAACCTCCACCCCCGCCCCCGCACCCACTATCCTCTTTCGGCCCCTGCTCCTGGTCACATCCCCGATCAGGAGGGGAGCCTTGCAGTTGTTGACACTGTAGTGAGAGTGGGCACTCTTCCCGGGACCCTCCTGAGCACAGCCTTCTTGGCTCTGGCTGTGGAATGTGGAGCTCCCTGGGGAATCCACTGGGTGGGAAGGGCTGGGGACAGGGAGGGGCTGCCCAGAGCCACTTGCGATTCCAGGTGACTCCAATTAGTCGAGTCTTATTCCGGGGCTCTGGGGAGAATTGGTGATAACAAAGTTCTTGGTGAGGAAAATCTGCCCGGAGCAGTAGCTCCAGAGAGCAGAGTCAGCCTGCACTTCAGGGTGGGTGTCGGTGTGAGGGTGGGTGCATGGGTGGGTCTACGGGGAACGTGCATGTGTGTGTGTGTGTGTGGGGGGGGATCTATGGGTGTGTTGGGGCATGGGTGTGTGTGTGTGTGTATGTGAATGTGGGTTCATTGGTATGTGTTGGGTGGGTCTGGGGGGTGTGTGTGTGGGTGCTGGTGAGTGGGTTGGCCTATGGGGTGTGTGTGTGTGTCTGTGTGTGAGATGTGGGTGTGTGGGTCTATGGGTGTGTGTGTGTGAGATGTGGGTGTGGGTCTATGGGCATGTGGGTGTGAGGTGGGTGTGTGAGTCTATGAGGTGTGTGCATGTGATGTGGGTGTCTATGGGTATGCGTGTATGTGTGTGAGATTCGGGGGTGTATGTGTGATGTGGGTGTGTGAGTCTATGAGGTGTGTGCATGTGGGTGATGTGGGTGTGTGAGTCTATGGGTGTGTGTGTGTGAGATGTGAGTATGTGGGTCTATGGGTGTGTGTGTGTGTGATGTGGGTGTGTGAGTCTATGGGTGTGTGTGTGTGAGATGTGGGTATGTGGGTCTATGGGTGTGTGTGTGTGAGATGTGGGTGTGTGAGTCTATGGGGTGTGTGTGTGTGTGAGATGTGGGTATGTGGGTCTATGGGTGTGTGTGTGTGTGAGATGTGGGTGTGTGAGTCTATGGGTGTGTGTGTGTGAGACGCGGGTATGTGGGTCTATGGGTGTGTGTGTGTGTGAGATGTGGGTGTGTGAGTCTATGGGTGTGTGTGTGTGTGATGTGGGTCTATGGGTCTATGGGTGTGTGTGTGTGTTGTGGGTATGTGAGTCTATGGGGTGTGTGTGTGTGATGTGGGTGTGTGTCTACGGGGTGTGTGTGTGTATGAGATGTGGGTGTGTGGGTCTATGTGTGTGTGTGATGTGGGTGGGAGTATATGAGGGGTGTGTGTGTCATGTGGGTGTGTATCTATGGGTGTATGTATGTGTGAGATGTGGGGGTGTATGTGTGATGTGCGTGTGTGAGTCTATGGGGTGTGTGTGTGTGTGATGTGGGTGTGTGTTTATGGGTGTGCATGTATGTGTGTGAGATATGGGTGTGTGGGTCTATGGGTGTGTGTGTGTGATGTGGGTATGTGAGTCTATGTGTGTGCATGTATGTGTGTGATATATGGGTATGTGGGTCTATGGGGGTGTGTGTGATGTGCGTGTGTGAGTCTATGGGGTGTGTGTGTGTGATGTGGGTGTGTGAGTCTATGGGTGTGCATGTATGTGTGTGAGATGTGGGTGTGTGTGTGATGTGTGTGAGTCTATGGATGTGCAGATGTGTGTGTGAGATGTGGGTATGTGGGTCTAAAGGGGGTGTGTGTGAGATGTGGGTGTGTGAGTCTATGGAGTGTATGTGATGTGGGTCTGTGAGTCTATGGGGGTGTGGGTGTGTGAGTCTATGGGTGTGCATGTCTGTGTGTGAGATGTGGGTGTGGGTCTATGGGTATGTGTGTGTGATGTGGGTGTGTGTGGGTGGGTCTATGGGGCCTGTGTGTTTAGGGATGTGTAGGGGTAGGGTGTGTCTGACACATAGACCAGGGAGCTGTGTGTTTCTGTGTGTGTGTGTGCATGTGTGAATGTGAGTATGCCTATGTGTCCTTTGGGGGGGTCCCAGGGGTTGGGGTGTTCCGGGCAGCTGGAGACTCGGTCCCAGTGAGAGGGTCCCTGCCCAGGCAGCACCCAGGGATGCAGTGCACATGCTGTAAAGGGGGTGCCCTTCCTCTGCTGCCCTGGACCTGGAGTGCGGCACTAACTAGGGCTACAGAAGCTGGAATATGACCTCTCCCCTGGGCCCCCATCCAGCCCCAGCCTCAGGGGCCCCAGGCCTGTCAAGGGGCCGTTGCACACTCTTCAGGGCTGTGGGGGAGGAGCAGCCAGCCTCCTGCAGTATTTCCATCTTCTCTGCGGTCAGCTCAGGGTGAAGGAGCCTCCTGCCCCTGTAGATCTGAGGCATGACGGAGAGCTGGTTTCGGGGCCAAGGTGCAGTGGGCCAAGCTTTTTGGCTCTTTGCTGGCCCGGGCTGAGGCTGGGTGGGCAGGGGCATGGTGCCTGGGAAGGGCTCTAGTCACAGCACGCAGCCCTGGACTGAGCAGTCCTCTCAGGTGCTGACCCATCAGGTGCGGTTAGGTGGGCTCACAGGGCCCAAGCCGGGTCACAAGGGCGCTGACAGCAGTGTGTCCTTTACCCTCCAGCAGCAATGTGAGGTGGCACTCTCGTCCCCACCCAGCAGGAGGGGCTCCCTGGGACAACACCCTGGAAGAGGTGACGCCACAGCCAAAGCTGGAAGCCAAGTCTGCCAGCCCCCACGCTGCAAGCCTACCTCAAAGTTCGAGCAGGTAGGCGCCCGTCCGTCTGTCCCTTACCAAACCTGCGCCTCAGGGCAGGCCTGAGCCAGGAGAGAGGCATCCAGATGACCAGATGTGCCCCACACCCCCAGCCAGGGTCTCCCATTCTGGGACTGGGACAGAAGAGCCAGTCACAGCCGTGTGGCCAATCGATTTCAGTCCTCATCTGCAGGGCCTGGGAAGGAGCTGGGCCCGAGATGGGCCACCTGGGTCCCAGGCCTCGGGGGTCTGTGGGACAACCCCGTCAGGGTTGACTGTGTCCGGCCCAGCAGGCGGCGTTTTGGCCTGGGGCCCTGCCTCCCGCTGTCTCTCCCATGGCCTCTCCGCTTGGCCAAAAGTCACCTGGTCACTCCCTGGCTCTTAAATTTGCGGGAGGCCGGTGGCATTTCTCCAGACTCCCAGCCTTCCTAATTTATGTGCTGCTTGGCGGGGAGTATTTTCTCTAAAAACAGGATGATGTGAGAAAAACAATCATGCCCCCAAACCACACTTAATGGGTGGGTCGGGCTGGCTCGTTAGCGCTGAATAATCGGGCTTCAACCGCACCGCTGGGGAACACAAATAAACAAGGGCACTGAGAGAATAGGGGTGGGGGTTTCCACGCTTCGGGGGTGCGCTGCTCGGCATCCAGGTGCGTGGGGGTGCAGGGGACGCCGCCTGAGGGCTCCCCGCAGCATGGGACTTGAGCGTCCCTGCACTGCAGCCACCGTGCTGGGTACCCACCTTGGGAAAGGTCACTCGGAGTTGGTGCTGGTGTGTGTGGGGGGGTGGGGTGAGGCAGGCCCATCCGCCCTCCCCTGGAGGAAACCCTTTGTGGTGAACCTAAAACCTGCTCAGTAACTTAAGCTTGTTTCCTCCTGCCCGGTCCTCAGGAAAGATGGGGAACAGCTGGTCACCACCCTTTCTCTAATAAATCCCATCAGACTGCATGCTGGGGGAGGGGCTGAGAGGCGATGGGAAAGGATGGAGGTCCGGCCAGCTCCCCTCGTCTGGCTGGACACAGCGGGACAGGCCCAGCCCCTGCCTCTGAGGCCCGGGAAGAGGCGCAGATCCCCATCGACCCCCGACTCCTGGTTATCTGAAGGGAAGACCCTGGTGGGGTGTAAGCCCCCGTCACCCCACTTCCGCTGCCTTTGTGTGGGGGTGGAGGCGTGTGGTGCTGAAGGAAAGCTGGGGTCCACGGGGACGGCGTCACTCCTTTTGTGCGGCCAAGTTGCAGGCGCATTGTGTACCGATCCGAACTTGAGCTCACAATTTGGGATTAGAGCAAATCCGAGTATTTTTCTGCATGCCTGCCCGCTCCCGGGCGCCCAGAGCCTGCTGGGTAACTGCCTATTATCCGCCGGTTCCACTCCAGTGCCCTCCCCAATAAAACTTTTCATATCCTTATAAACGAACTCGATTGCTGTGTTATAAACATTTACACTGTGCTAACAGATCATCTCCGCACATCAGAATTGGCTAAATTCCCTTTTCCAGATGAATATATTGAAGGAGATTAGAGATATGATAGCTTTTCAGATTGCTGAACCCAGAGAAATTAGTTTAGTGAGCATTTACAGAGGCTAAATTGGAACCATTAAATAGTGGATTAAATTGATGGCACTTTCATTGTCTGTCCTTCGGTACCGCTGTAAAATCAATTAGCCGTCACCAGCCCATTCTCCATATAGTGAGATTGTCCTGCTCCCTGGAAGCTGATGCAAAACCTCCCAGCGGCGGCCAGAGATGGGATCACACCTATTAGGTGGGGTGGCATGAAATAGCGTCGGGACCCAGGTTGCTGCGGGAAGGGTCCCCCCCACCGACCGCCTTGGCCCAGCCGGCACTGCCTGCCTCTGTGGGGACAGCTCTAAACTGGGAGCTGTGGGGACAGGCAAGAGACAGCCTGGCCTGGTAGGGTTGGGAACTTGTTCTTTGCCCCCCAGATGGCCCAGGAAGTCAGGCTGAATGTAGCCTCAGGTTGGAGGGAAGGAGTAATCATGGGGGACTGTGCTGAGGACGCTAGGAGGTGCTGCCTGCATGTCTCCAGGCTTGTGGGGACATGGAAATTTTGGCATTGCAGCCTCCTTCTGGGGCTGTCCCTGGGTCCTGGGCACAGGCTCATGTAGCCCTGGAAGGCAGCTGACACTATTCCTGCTCCCAGTTTACAGAGGGGAAAACTGAGGCTCAGGAGGTTACAAAGCTGCCCCAAGATCTGCAGTGTGTCAGAGGCACATGTCCAGCCTCCTGGGTCTCCCAGCCTGGGTTAGGAACTGCTGCCCTGAACTGAGACCCTAGGCCATGCGGATTTCTTAAAGGTGGGTGCTGTAAGGAAGGGCTTGGAGAATAAATGACTTGGGGAATGACAGGTGATGGGCATGGTGCATTTGTGCCCCGGCCACTGTGGGAGTAAATGAGACCATCACAGGGATGCAGCCCCCTGGGGAGCCAAGCCTCCAGGTCCCCAAGGAACCTTGGCCCTTCATCGCCCCAACCCCAGGAAGAGGAATGAGAGCTGGACCCCAGGCGGAGGGAGGAAGGGGCAGAGAGGGGATGGGGGAGAGGAAGGGGGCCGTGGGTCCTGGGGGTGGGCTGTGAAGGAGGCTTCTCCATGAAGAACTCTTTCCACAAATGTTCCGACAGTGCCCTCCAGCTCGCGTGACCTCTCTGGTCCCTCCCTCCAACCTGGAAAAGTTGTTAGCTCCTTCCACAGGCAAGGCAGCAGGAGAGGCTGGGAGCAGCCAAGGTCGCCCAGCGGCTGGGATGTCTCCGCTGCCGCCTCCCACCCTGGCCTGTGTCCCCTTCCTCAGCCTGGCCTCCAGCTGCAGTGGGGGTGCCTGGTCATCGGAACCTTGCCCCAACTGCATGGAGCCCTATCAAGCTGGGGAGTGAGTTCTCCCCCAGCAGACCCAGGGTCAGGGCCCAGGGAGGTTGCAGAGGTCTGGAGAGGAGGGCTGGGGCTGGTGGCCAAGAATCCTGGCAATGTTTGGGTATACAGGCCCGAGGGCATTCGTGCCAGGGTCTTCCTAGAGTCTGTGCACGCTGGCATGGGCCTGACTGTGTGCTGCGATGTGGGGGTGCAGTGTCCAAGGCCTGGAACCCAGTGGGAGGGCCCCCTGACCTTCCGGCCCTTGGGTGAGCCACGTGAGCCTGATGTCAGGCATTTGGGGAGGGGTGTGCCTGGTAGCACTGTGTCACCTATACCCCCTCTGCAGCCCCCAGAAGCTGTTCCTGCTCAGACACCTTGGTGCCCAGGCCAGAGTGTGGCATCTGGGGCCTCAGCAGGTCATGCCTGCTGGGGATGGAGAGAGGCTGGAAAATGTTCAAAGACCAGTGTGTGGGAAGATGTCAACTTGAACCCATTGAAATTGGGTTGGGCCAGGCCTCCCCAGTATCCTTGAGCCTCCTCCCCTGGCTGCTCAGAGATCAAGAGAGAGGGCCGGGCGTGGTGGCTCATGCCTGTAATCCCAGTACTTTGGGAGGCCAAGGCAGACAGATCACTTGAGGTCAGGAGTTCAAGACCAGCCTTGCCAACATGGTGAAACCCCGACACTACTAAAAATATAAAAATTAGCAGGGCATGCTGGTGAGTACCTATAATCCCAGCTACTCAGGAGGCTGAGGCAGAAGAATTGCTTGAACCCAGGAGGCGGAGGTTGCAGTGAGCTGAGATCTCGCCACTGCACTCCAGCTTGGGGGCAGATCAAGACTGTCTCAACAACAACAAAGAGACCAAAAGAGAGTGGGGCCCTCCCAGATCTCCCCCATCTGTGAGGGCACTGTCAGTCCTGGGGGAGGCCTGCACAGGGACCCACTTTTTGGAGCTCAGGGCAGAGCTTCCTGGCAGGAGGCAGCCCCAATCCTCGCACCCGCAGCCTGCAGTATTGCGGCGCCAGCCTCTCTACTATCTCAGAAGCTGCCCCTGGGTGAGGGGTCGAGCTGCCTGTCCCAGGAAGAGTGCAAGCCTCGCTGATGGGGAGAAGGCAGACAGAGCCCGGCCCTGGGTGTGGAGGCACCGAGGCTCCCTCCCGGCTGCCCTGTCCACAGTGCCGCGCCCACCAGACCAATTTGCAGGGGTCCGCAGCCCCTCCACGCCTCCTGCCAGCCTCTGCAGGGGCCCAGCGTCCTCCCTGTCCTCACCTTCCTGACCCCTGACCTCTAGCTGCTCTGAGAACTGGCAGCCCTCCAGGCTGGTGGAGAGGCCCCTGTTCCAGCAGATTAACGCCCCCTCCCGAAAAAAAAAAACACAGGATCCATTTCATCTGAGCCCAGCAGCTGGGCGGGGGGGCCTCAGAGGCACAGAAGCTGTGATGGCGGGGCTGGGGGCAACATCCAGGTCAGCTGGGGCACTGCACAGAGACGGAGCACAGTCGGAAATCCGGGTCAGAGGCCGCCATGCTGGGCAGGAGCTCAGCGCCCAGGGGAGTGCTGGGGGCAGAGACCAGCTGGGATGGGCAGTGGCATCTGCTGAGGACCCCACGAGGCATCTGCCTACCTCTTCCACTTCCTCCTCTGCCTC
Source organism: Saguinus oedipus (assembly GCA_031835075.1). Taxonomy (NCBI): domain Eukaryota; kingdom Metazoa; phylum Chordata; class Mammalia; order Primates; family Cebidae; genus Saguinus; species Saguinus oedipus. The sequence continues at coordinate 10,710,608 of CM063170.1, forward strand.
ATGGCTCCTGAGAGGCCCAGGAAAGTCCTCATTAACTCATTCTACAGATGAGGAAACTGAGGCCCAGGGAGGCGAAGACTTGCCCAGGGCCTTAGGTAACAAAGGATGTCCCTCTGGCGTTTGAAGCCCAAGTGGCCCACTCATGCCTGGTCAGAGCTGCAGACCATCTGGCCACTTTCTCCAATTTCAGATGGGCGAGCTGTGGCCCAGAGAGGGACAGAGACCTGCCTGAGGTCACACAGGAAGCTGGTGGCAGCAGGGCCTCTCCCCCAGGCCCATCCTCTGTGGCCAGGCACAGGTCACTGGGCCATGTAGATAAGGTTTCTGGACAGCTAGGGGGTGGGTACGGTGAGCTTGGGTGCAGGGGCAGGGAGGGTGGGGGAGCGCAGCGGGGCAGGTGAGAAGGCAGGCTGTGGGGAATTCTCACGCACGTGGTGGGTGACCTGGCCTGCCCTGCCATCCACCTACCAGCCACTGACAACCCCTACTTAGGGTGAGCTGGGCAGTCCGTGCGTGTGTGGCCCAGAAGCAAAGGCTCTGGCCCCAGCCGGGGAGGGCACTGAGGCCCCGGTGCCGAGGACAGTTCAGCTCCCAGCTCGCGTCTGCAGGTGGAAGGGGGCTCCATCTCTGGGAAGCCCTAGAGTCTCTGGCTGGAGATAGAGTTCTCTTCCCTGGGGACTGAGTGGTCAGAGTGACCTTGCCGTGTCTGGAGCAGGCTTTCGAGGAAGGAAGACCCCAGGTAGGTACCTTCAAGCCGAGGTGGTGGGCTCTGCCACCCACTCACTGGGTATGCACCTTTGACCCTGTAGGCCTTGGTTTTTCCTTCTGGATGATGGGCTGATTATCCCACCCATCCAACCCACACACTGAAGGCTGCTGGGAGGAGAGGGAGGACAGGCTGGGGCCCAGCCGGGCAGAAAATGAGAATACAGGGTATGTTGTCATTGCTATGCTTGTTAAAGATGGAGTCTCTCTCCCGGCCCCAGGGAACCTTGGTGGCCCAAAGGGAGGGGCCTGGGGACCCAGGAGCCTTTCATCACCTGGGCCAGCTCCAAGCAATGCTCGTCTGGAGATGATGAATGACTGTCAGGCTGGGTCTGGAGCCTGGGAGAAACCAGGCAGAGGCCCAAAGACGTGGGATGGAGAGGAGAGAGCTGCGCCTGGGAGGAGCCTCAGCCCGTCTGCCCATCCCTCTGTCCAGGCCGTTATCCTCTGCCCCTAAAGAGAGAATGTGGCAAGGGCACTAAGGACATTTTCCTTTCTTTTTCTTTTCCTAGCGAGGACCACAAGCTCACACCACCATGCCAGGCCAAGTTTTAAATTTTTTGTAGAGATAAGATCTTGCTATGTCACCCAGGCTGGTCTCGAACTCTTGCTCTTGGGCCCAAGCAATCCTCCTGCCTTGGTGTCCCAAAATGTAGAATTACCCGTGTGAGCCTCTGCGCCCAGCTCTAAAAATGTTTTCTAAAGGGCTTGGGCTGGTAGGAGGGAGTCCCCGCTGGGCCAGGCTTGCTCAGTAGTCATGTCCAGTGAACAGTCACCAAAGTCTTAGCCCATTGTAGGGTGCTGGGCCCAGGGGTGCCCTGAGGCTTCAGACAGCCGCCCGCCGAGATAGGCTGTGTCCTGGGAGAAGCAGAGCTACTGGCGTGAGGAAGGAGGTCTCCTCTTCTGCGCCCCCCCACCGATACTCCATAAAGATGGTATTTATGGTTTGTTTGAAAAACTGGGCCGTGGCTGGGCCCCAGACCAAGGCCAGAGCGGCCTTGATACCCAAGGAGACAGCAGCCTGGCCTCTTATAAACTTGCTCGGGGCATGGCCTGGCAGGAGCTGTGTGATCCTGGGCAGATTGGTGCAATCTGAGCCTGGCTTTCCATTCACTGGCAGGGGGGGCACTCAAATCTAGCGCCCCTGGCACAGTGCCCCCCACAACACAGGGCTGCCCACTCCTGGGCCAGCTGCTCTTGTCCTGGAGCCCCACCATCACCAACCACTTTCCACAGGCAGAGCGGCTTGGCTTCCAGCACACCAGAAGGGAGAGGCTGGCACCAAGATGTTGAAAATGTGGCTGGGTGCAGTGGCTCACATTGGTTATCCCAGCACTTTGGGAGGCTGAGGTGGGTGGTTCTCTTGAGTCCAGGAGTTCAGGACCAGCCTGGGCAACATAGCAACACTCCTTCTCTACCAAAAAATACAAACAGTAGCTGGGCATGGTGGCACGAGCCTGTAGTTCCAGGTACTTGGGAGGCTGAGGTGGGAGGAAGTGATTTAGAGTTCCTCCCCTAGGTGTTTATTAACTTTTTTTTTTTTTTTGAGACGGAGTCTCACTCTGTCACCCAGGCTGGAGTGCAGTGGTGTGATCTCTGCAACCTCTGCCTCCTGGGTTCAAGCAATTCTCCTGCCTCAGCCTTCTGAGTAGCTGGGATTACAGGCACCCACCAACATGTTCAGCTAATTTTTGTATTTTTAGTAGAGATGGGGTTTCACCATGTTAGTCAAGCTGGTGTTGAACTCCTGGCCTCAAGTGATCCATCCTTCTCGGCCTCCCAAAGTGCTGGGATTACAGGCGTGAACCGCCGTGCCCGACCTCTTAACCATTTTAGGTGCACAGTTCAGTGGCATTTATATTCATGTTTGTACGCAGCCATCACCACCATCATCTCCAGAACGTTCTCCCCCTCCCAAACTGAAGCTCTGTCCCCATTAAACACTCACTCCCCATCATGCCCCTGCCCCAGCCCCTGGCACCCTCCCCCATCCTACTTCCGGTCTCTATGGATTTGAGGACTCCAGGGACCTCGTATGAGTGGGATGGCACGGTCTGTGTCCTGTTGTGTTGGGCTTATTTCACTGAGCAGAACGTCCTTAAACTTCACCCTCACTGTAGCCTGTACCAGAATTTCTTTCCTTTTTTTTAGAGACAGGGTTTCGCTCTGTCACCCAGGCTGGATTGCAGAGGTTTGATGGTGGCTCATCTTCCAGGCTCAAGTGATCCTCCCATCACAATCTCCCAAGTAGCTGAAACTATAGGCATGTACCACCACATCCAGCTAATTTTTGTATTTTTTGTAGAGATAGGGTCTCACTATGTTGTCCAGGCTGGTCTCAAACTCCCGGGCTCAAGTGATCCACCTACCTCTGCCTCCCAAAGTGCTAGAATTACAGGCATGAGCCACCAAGCCCGGTCTGCATTTCTTTCCTTTTAAAGGCTGAAGATAATTATTAGTTACAAAGAGAAAAAGAGTGACTTTAAACTGGAGAAATGCAACAGACGTCAGGGTAAGAAAGCTGTCTGTTAACTTCACCTGTGACAGACAGGACACATAGCCCATCACCCCTGCTCAGAAGCCCTGACAAGACACAGCATCCTTCTCTTACGTTCCCACCAGAAGTACACCAATGGTGAGGAAACACCATGAATCCAAACTGAAGGGTGTTTTCCAAAGTAGCTGGCCAGCACCCCTTAGCAAATGTCAATGTGTGAAAGACGAAGACTGAGAAACTGTCCCGGAATGAAGGAGACCAAGAGACAGCTGCCTGCGTCATGGGATCCTGGGACTCAGACGTCGGTGGGACAACTGATGAGATTAAAATAAGACCTGGGACCCGAGTGCATGGTTTGTACTGTGGTTTGCTAGAGCAGCTTATAATGTCTTGTGAGAGTCGATTGTTAAATGTTCAGGAATTTTGCAATCCAGTTGTTAAACCATTGGTAGCTTAAAATTGGCATTGGTGGGAGCATTTACACCATGGAAATTGGCAAATGCTGTGGAGCAGAGCTGGCTTGCATATAATCAGCTATGTAGATGTAAACTCTAGGAGAGGTTGGGGGAAGCACACCATGGGCTATGTAGACGTTGACTCTAGGAGAACTTGGGTGCAGGTGTACTGGAATGCTGGGTATGAGTTTGCAAACGGGAAATTACTTCAAAATAAAAAGTTAAAATTTCTTTTTAAATTGTAAAATAAAAGACTGAGCTAATCAGCCCCTGGTTAGGATTCCTGCCAAACCAGCTCCCTGTCTCCGTCCCCTTTGAAGGCATCAGGCACCAGCCAACGCTGACAAAGACAGGCCTCGTGTCTCTGCCTCCTTCTTGAAAAACCCTCTTTCCCCAGCCCCTGGGATTACCGCCCTCTCCTGGTTTTTCTTCTCTTCCTCAGTACATTTCAGTCTTTTTGTTGTTGTTGCAGGTTTCAATTTCATCCCATCCCACCATCTACCCAAATCGCATACATCCAGCCAGCCACGCATCCATCTATGTTTACCCATCCACCCACCCATACACTCATCCACCCACCCACCCACCCTGCCACCCATCCATCTGTATCCACCCATTTACCCACCCATCCACTCATCCATACCCACCTGTCCATCCATCCATCCACCCATCCATCCTTCCACCCACCCACCAACACATTCATCCATCTACTCACTCACCCATCCGCCTACCCATTCATTCATCCATCCACCCACCCATCCACCCATTCACCCATACATTCATCCATCCACTCACTTACCCATCTACCCACCCATTCATTCATCCATCCACCCACCCACCCACACATTCATCCATCCAGTCACTCACCCATCTGCCTGCTCATCCATCTGTCCATCCATCCATCCATCCATCCATCCATCCATCCATCTATCCACCCACCCATCCACCCACCCACCCACACATTCATCCATCCACTCACTCACCCATCTGCCCACCCATCCATCCATCCATCCACCCACCCACCCAGCCACCCATCCATTTGTATCTACCCATCCACCCACCCATCCACTCATCCATTCAATATACCCACTTATCCATCCACCCATCTACCTACCCACCCAGCCACCCATCCACTCATCCACCCATCCATCTATCCACCCATCCACCCAGCCACCCATCCCTCTGTATCTACCCATCCACCCGCCCATCCACTCATACATTCAATATACCCACCCATCCATCCACCCATCCATCCACCCACCCATCCACCCATCCATCCACCCATCCATCCACCTGCCTGCCCATCCATCAATCCACCCATCCACACATTCATCCATCCACTTACTCATCCATCTACCTGCCCATCCATCCATCCATCTATTCATCCATCCATCCACCATCCATCCATCCATCCATCCATCCATCCATCCATCCATCCACCCACCCACTCATTCATCTATTTATTCACCATACATTCACTGAGCAATTTAAACACAGGGCATTGTGTTGGCTCATTGTTCAGTAATGAACCAAACAGTCAAAATCCTGTGACCTCATGAAGCTCATGTGCCAGTGGGAAAGAAAAACAAGCAAACGAGAAGAAGTCTGTGAATTACATGTGAAGGAAGGGAATAAAGAGGGGTGGAGGGCATTTACTTTGGTGGCCAGGGAAGGCTCCTTGGAGAGGTGTCATTTAAGCTGAGACCAGAAGGGTGAGGTGGAGATAGTTATGTGGGGTTTGGGGAAGGGCATTGCAGGCAGAGGCCATGGCACAGGGGAAGGCCAGGATGGCAGAGGGGTGGGGTGGATGAGGTGGGGGTGGGCAGGGCCAGATCTCCAGGGCCTGGGAGTCATCTTCTAAGTTTGATAGGAAGGTGCTGGTGGGATTCAGTTATGGGAGGGCATGGATTCAAAATTCCACTGTGACTGCTTTGAAGAGAAGGAGCCCAAGGACAGGGCAGAGACAGGGAGACCAGTCAGGAGGGCACAGGGGATGTCCAGGTGCTCCTGGGAGGTGGCCAGCACAGCCTGGGTGATGGGGGAAGATGGGTAGAGCCACCAGGTCTTGCTGATGAGTGGATGTACCAAGAGAGGAAGAGAGAGAGGGACACAAAAACCACTCCCAGCTTCCCAGCCTGAGCAGCCAGGTTGACAACCGGTTCATGGAGAGGCTGGGAAACCCAACCTGTATCCCCCTTCGAGGAGGATGAGCTTATGTGAAGGACAGAAACCTGGGAATTTCGCTCTCCAGTCCTCCTGCTATGGTCCCACCCCTGGCCCTTGATGTTCCTTCTCCCGGCATACATCCCAGGGGCCATGAGCCTCTCCTGCCCTCACCCTGGCTCCACTGTGAACTCCAGGCCTGCCACTGTCTGTCCGCCATCTTATCCAGGCATGTAGCAAGGGTCAAAATGAGATAGTGTTCCATGGGGGCCCGATGTGTGAGTTGGACCCTGGCATCTGAGGCACCATGCCTGCTGCTTAGCAGACCCTCCCTTAAAACCAGGACTCTCCATGGTGGGGAGGTTCAGTGAGACCAGAGGCACCCACGTTGCTGGGGGTGCTGAAGCCAGGTCAGCCCTCTGGAGAGTGATTTGGCAACATGCACTCTGCGCTGTGGAAATGCTTAGCACCTCTGTCCCAATAATGCCACTGCTGAGATGCTCTTCTAGGAAAATTATCCAAAATACAAGGAGAGCTTTAAGCCAGAGACATTCATTGCAGCATTATTTTTAATGACAAAAAAATTGGAAGCAGCTGAAATGTCCAACAATTGGGGAGTTGTTTAGTAAATTGTGGTACACACACTCGATGGAATACTAGGCAGTCATTAAAAGTGCTAATTGCAAAGACTGGGTGGTTATGTGCAAACACGCCTACAACATGATGTGGAGGGAAGCTGAGGATGAAATTATGAGTACATTAAGGGTGTAATGGTGTAAAAAACATATGCAGCCCTAGAACTCCTGCATGAAGAGGACGGCGTGACAGAGTGTGGCATTGAGGCAGCAACGTGGAGCTGATTATTTTTGTTTTCTGTGAAGTGTAACATCACTCTGGTAATCTAAAATACAAATTGCCCGGTGGGATCATGGGTGATATGGTCATGGGTGATAGGATCATGGGTGAGTCTTATTTTTCTTTTGTACTTTTTTGGATTTTCTAAATGTTTTCCTACAGAGAGGGTCACCTTGGACCTGCTATCTCAGAGGAGATAAGATGGGGTTTAGGAGTAGGGGGTTTCTGGGGATCACTGCCTCAGGGGGAGGGTGTTGCCATGGGGACATCATTCTCACTCTATTGAAGAGAAACAGAGGCACCCACAGGGCAGGAGGGAGGGGCCGGTCTGTCAGCAGAAATCCTGAGCTTCCCAGAGAAGAGGGGGGCCTTAGGAAAGAGGGGCTCCCTGCTGTTGGGAAGGGTCTTGGGCTATCACAGAGGGGTCTCTTCCAAAGGATAATGAGTGGTTAGACAGCTGTCAGATGCACTCTTGGAGAACAGTGTGATCAATTCGAGGCCATTTGTTCTACCTTCAAGGCCATTTGTTCTACTTGTTCTACTGGGCACCTGTCCAGTGCCCAGGTTCTATCTGTATCACCTCACTTAAGGCTCAGAGTGGCCTGTGATAATCAACCTTGTTTTTTACGAAGAAATGGAGACCTCAAGCAACTTGCTCAGAGTCATGCAGCTGGTCAGTGAGTGGGCACCATGGAAGTGGTTCTCCTAGGATTGTGCAGTCCACAACTTGGATCGCCATCCAGGGCCTGCATCGGGATTCAAATCCAGGTCTACTTGAGTTCAGAGTCTGGGATTTCCATTGCATCATCAGGCCCTGCATCTGAACCTTGGGGCCCACAGAATGAGAAGCTTTTCTGGACACTAGGGAGCTGAGAAACCAGGGAGAGGGAGGAGGGGACAGGAATGACAACCATGAAGATGGGGAAGATGACGATTCTGGAGACTGTGAAGGTGATGATAGAGGTAATGATAGAGTGGATGGGGGAGCTGCAGCTGAAGATGATGGTGTGGTGGTAATGGTAGTGATGATGAAGGTGAGGGTGATGACGATGTGATGATAATGGTGATAGTGGTAATGGTGATAATAATGATAGTGGCGGAGGTGATGATGATGATGGTGTTGATGGTGATTTGGGTGCTGATGATGGTGGTGATGGTGATAATCATGGTGATGATGATAATGGTGATGGTGATGATGGTGATGGTGATGATGAAGATGATATGGTGATGTGCTGGTGATGATATTAATGGTGATGATGGTGGTGAGGGTGATGAAGGTGATGGTGTTGATAATGGTGATTGTGGTAATAGTGATGAACAGTGATGGTGATGGTGATGATAAAAGTGATGGTGATGATAATGGTGATGGTGATAATGAAGATATGGTGATTGTTGGTGATGCTGGTGATGATATTAATGGTGATGATGGTGGTGATGGTGATGATGGTGATTGTACTAATGGCGATGGTGATGATGGAGGTGATAACAGTGATGGTGGTGATGCAGGTAGTGATGGTAATAATAATGATGGTGATGGTGAAGACAATGACAATGGTGATGATGATGATGATGATAAAGGTTCTATGGTGATGTATGGTGATGGTGTTGGTGCTGCTGGTGATGGTGGTGATAGTGTTGATGGCAGTAATGGTAATGATGAAGGTGATAATAGTGATGGTGATGGAGGTGATGATAGTGATGGTGGTTATGAAGGTGATAATAGTAATGGAGGTGATAATGGTGATGGTGGTGATGAAGGTGATGACAGTGATGGTGATGGAGGTGATGATGGTGATGGTGGTGATGAAGGTGATAATGGTGATGATGGTAATGGTGGTGATGAAGGTGATGATAGTGATGGAGGTGATGATGGTGATGGTGATGGAGGTGATGGCAGTAATGGTGATGATGAAGGTGATAATAGTGATGGTGATGGAGGTGATAATGGTGATGGTGGTGATGAAGGTGATGATAGTAATGTGATGGAGGTGCTGATGGTGATGGTGATGATGAAGATGATAATAGTGATGGTGATGGAGGTGATGATGGTGATGGAGGTGATGATGGCGATGGTAATGATGAAGGTGATAATTGTGATGCTGGTGGTGATGGTGATGATGAAGGTGATAATAGTAATGGTGATGGAGGTAATGATGGTGATGGTAATGATGAAGGTGATAATTGTGATGGTGATGGTGGTGATGGTGGTGATGAAGGTGATAATAGTGATGGTGATGGAGGTGATTGTGATGGTGATGAAGGTGATAATAGTGATGGAGGTGATGATGGTGATGAAGGTGATGATGGTGATGGTGGTGATGAAGGTGATGATAGTGATGGTGATGGAGGTGATGGAGGTAATGGTGATGATGGTGATGGAGGTGATGAAGGTGATAATAGTGATGGTGATGGAGGTGATGACTGTGATGGTGATGAAGGTGATAATAGTGATGGTGATGGAGGTGCTGATGGTGATGGAGGTGATGAAGGTGATAATAGTGATGGTGATGGAGGTGATGACTGTGATGGTGATGAAGGTGATAATAGTGATGGTGATGGAGGTGCTGATGGTGATGGAGGTGATGAAGGTGATAATAGTGATGGTGATGGAGGTGATGAAGGTGATAATAGTGATGGTGATGGAGGTGATGACTGTGATGGTGATGAAGGTGATAATAGTGATGGTGATGGAGGTGCTGATGGTGATGGAGGTGATGAAGGTGATAATAGTGATGGAGGTGCTGATGGTGATGGTAATGATGAAGGTGATAATAGTGATGGAGGTGATGATGTGATAGAGGTGATTATGGTGATGGTGATAATGAAGGTGATGATAGTGATGGTGATGGATGTGATGGTGGTGATGAAGGTGATAATAGTGATGGTGATGGAGGTGATGATGGTGATGGTGATGAAGGTGATAATAGTGTTGGTGATGGAGGTGATGGCGGTAATGGTGATGATGGTGATGGAGGTGATGAAGGTGATAATATTGATGGTGATGGAGGTGATGATGGTGATGGTGATGAAGGTGATAATAGTGTTGATGATGGAGGTGATGGCGGTAATGGTGATGATGGTGATGGTGGTGATGAAGGTGATAATAGTGATGGTGATGGTGGTGATGAAGGTGATAATAATGTTAGTGATGGAGGTGATGGCGGTAATGGTGATGATGAAGGTGATGATAGTGATGGTGATGGAGGTGATGGTGGTGATGAAGGTGATAATAGTGATGGTGATGGAGGTGATGATGGTGATGGTGATGAAGGTGATAATAGTGTTGGTGATGGAGGTGATGGCGGTAATGGTGATGATGGTGATGGAGGTGATGAAGGTGATAATAGTGATGGTGATGGAGGTGATGAAGGTGATAATAGTGTTGGTGATGGAGGTGATGGCGGTAATGGTGATGATGGTGATGGTGGTGATGAAGGTGATAATAGTGATGGTGATGGAGGTGATGGTGATGGTGGTGATGAAGGTGATAATAGTGTTGGTGATTGAGATGATGGTGGTAATGGTGATGATGAAGGTGATGATAGTGATGGTGATGGGGGTGATGATGGTGATGGAGGTGATGATGATGATGGTGATGGAGGTGATGGCAGTAATGGTGATGATGAAGGTGATAATAGTGATGGTGATGGTGTTGGTGGTGATGGTGGTGATAAAGGGGATAATAGTGATGGTGATGGTGTTGGTGGTGATGGTAGTGATGCAGGTGATAATAGTGATGGTGATGGTGTTGATGGTGGTGTGGTGGTGATAAAGGTGATAATAGTGATGAGATGGTGGTAATGGTGGTGATGACGGTGATAATAATGATATGATAGAGGTGATGAAGGTGATGGTAATGATGAAGGTGATAATAGTGATGGAGGTGATGATGGTGATGGTGGTGATGGCAGTAATGATGGTGATGATGGTGATGATAGTGATGGTGATGGTGGTGATGGCAGTAATGATGGTGATGATGGTGATAGTGATGGTGATGAAGGTGATCATTGTGGTGGTGATGGTGTTGATGGTGTGATGGTGATGATAAAGGTGATAATAGTGATGGTGATGGAGGTGATGATGGTGATGGTGGTGATGATAATGATGTGATGATGACAGTGATGATGGTAACAATCATGGCAACAGTGACTATAATTTATTCAATATCCTCTATGCACCAGGCACTGTGCTGTCTTTCAGATAAGCTATTCGTGTGGTGCTTGTGAATTTGCTTATTTTACAGATGAGACTGACTTGCCCCTTGTCACTCAGCCAGCAAAGGGTAGGGCGATATGCCAGCCTAAGTCCATGGGATTCCAGAGCCTGGATTGGACCAAGGCTTGAGGGAGGCTGGCAGGGTGGAGTGAGGGCTTGGTCTGGGCAGATGGACCCCACTCACCAGCCAGTGAGTGGCAGGGTAGGAGCAGAAAGCTGGCTGAACACCGAGCTGTCCACACAGGGGTTGCCCCAGCTGTTGCCCCTCCCTGGAGGGAATAAGGTCAGGCCTGCAGCAGAGGTGACACAGGGAGTTAGGGGCTGAAAGGCCGGGTGTGCAGGGACTGGACCTGGGTGGGGGCTCACCTGCTCCAGGTTCCCATTTTGCAGATGGGAAGATGAAGCCTGGAGACGGACGGGTACCTTAGGCATGCTTTTTCTCATCTGTATGTATGATGTGTTGACATCATGGGCGCCTTGCTGGCCATGGTAATGATGTTACTGCCTATCCCTGGGCGAGCTGATTGCTGGGACAGCCAAGGCCCCACGACTGCCTTTCCTGTGCAAATGCACCAAGCCCATGGCTGTACCCTCCTCCTCTGTGGGCTCTCACACTCCCGGCCAGTACTTCCTAAATCACCCAGGCCAAGGAGGTGCTGACATGATGATTATGACGAAAGCGACAGTGGCTGTGAACAACCGGAGGCCACCCCTGCAGCCCAGCACCCTCTGCCTGCCCGCTGTTCAGCAGCCCGGGTCCGCGTTTTCCCCTCCCTCCTGCGGCCTCCTGGCCAAGCCAGGTCTTCTCCTCATGGCCCTTGGCGGTACACCGTGACCTTCCTCAGGGAACCATGAGTGTAAAGTCTCCTTTCAGGGTGGTTGTTTCTGTGTCTGTTGCTCTATCATCCCTGATTCAAACAAATCTAGGGACAAGTTCCAAAGTGGCAGGGGCGGCCCGGGGGCCTCAGACATAGCTCAGCTTCCTGGCTTCCCACGGGTGGGGCTGGAGTGGGCTGAGCAGAGGGGGCAGGGGCAAGAGGAGGACCCACGCAGGCTTTTGGGTCAAGGGCAGGGTCCTTGGGTGGAGACACACACATGCTTCCTCTGTACCGGGCTCTGAATTCTGCACCTCTCCTGCCTGCTGATTGAGGGTCCTGAGGTCTCCTCTGTGAGCTGGGGAGGGAGTGATGTTTTGAGACCTGGGCCTTGGATGCTGACTGCCCGCAGGGCTCGTGAGGGTGGCTGAGCCTTGGGGCCAGGTTGGGCCTGGGGTGCCCACCTGCATGCACCCCTTCTTGGAAGAGCCGTCGCCCTGCCCAGGACCTGCTTGGCAGCACCTGAAGGTAGCAGAGGGCTCACAGACCAAGCATGGGGCATTGGAGCTGTGGGCCAGAGCGGCAGCCATAGCTGGGTGGTGTGGGCAGGGGGCTGGCAGGCACTGGCCATGGCTGCCTCCTCCAGGGCCTGCTGGCGAGGCGTCTGGCCGCGGCCCAGCACCGCCGTCATCTGGGCTTGGCTCTCTCTGTCCTCGGGGCCATCCCCTGTTGGTGCCAGCCCCGGAGTGCATGGCCACAGCCAGCTCGGTCCATCCGACATTGAAGCCTCCCTGTCATAATTGGCAATTTTGTCATATTTATTCACAACAGATCGGGTTGTCAGGAGCTTGCAGGGGCTCTCTGGAGGCCCGCCGTGAAATCAGTTTGAAATGGCGTGTCAGGTTTTTCTCTCCCTGCTGAAGCGACCATCTGGCTGATAGACTCAGCGCTGGGCTGGTACACTGACCCGGGGAATCGAGGCTAAGCCGCTCCTGGGGGGGCCACGCACTGGCTGGGCAGGCCCTTGTGCCATGCCTGACCTCCCTATGGGTTCTGGGAGCCAGGCTGCAGGGCGAGGCCTGGGCTGGGCAGGGACAGGGGTGGGCATCAGGCTGGGAGCTCCCTGGACACCCCTTGGTCCTCTGCACTCCACTGGGTTGGCACCTTACCACCACCCCCAGCGCACGTGGCAGAGAGTGGGGTGCAGGGTGGGGTGGGTCAGCTCCTGCCCCTCCAGGGCTTCCACTGGGAGCTGGTGTGCATGTGTGTGTGATGCCGAGCACATGCTTCCACACGTGTGTGCTTGAGCACAGACCACACGACTCAGCACCCTGTGTGCACCGACAGATGAGGGTAAGAGACATTTGCTGCTGTAACAAGCATCCCAAAGTCTCACGGCTGCCCAGATTCAAGATGGAATTTCTTGATCCCAGGGCAGTTTGGGTTGACTGGAATGGCTTTGCTCCACGCAGTCATTCAGGCCTCTAGACACCTTCCTCTGAGCAGACTGGACATGCCAGCCTGTGGTTTGTGAGCATCCCAGTGTCACTGAGTGGGGTGGTGGAGCAGGGGAACGATGGAGAAGGAGTTGCGTGTATGAAGGCCTGAGCCAACTCCAGTGCCTTTTGCTTTGTTCTTTAGACTTCAGAACTGACCCCATGGTCCCACATAGAAGTCAGGAAAGCTGGGAAATGTAGTTTCCTGGGAGCCGTAAAGAAGGGGTGTGGGAGCCCTCCTCTCTGTCGCCCAGGATGGAGTGCAGTGGCACAATGGTAGCTCACAGCAGCCTCACCCTCCTGGTCTCAAGTGATCCTCCCTCCGCAGACCCCTGGAGTAGCTGGGACTACAGGCGTGCACCACTACACCCGGCTAATTTTTAAATGTTTTGTAGAGATGAAGTCTCATTATGTTGCCCAGGCTGGTCTCAAAGTTTTGAGTTCAAGCAGTTCTCCTGCCTTGGCCTCCCAAAGTGCTGGGATGATAGGCATGAGCCGTCATCCCTGGCTCATTTTATTTTTATTTTTTGTAGAGACAGGGTGTCGCTTTGTAGCCCACACTGGTCTCAAACTATTGGCCACAAGCAATGCTCTGGCCTCAGCCTCCAAAAGCGCTGGGATTATAGGTGTGAGCTACTGCACCTTGGCTAGGAGCCTGTTTAGCAGACCAGGCATGTGCCCTAGACATCGGCAAAGCCGTGTCACCGAAAACATCTCTGGGCAGGTGTGGGTGGGAGGGGTCTGACCCTGGGCTGGAGCCTCACCCTGGGCCAGGACTTCAGGACTGGGATGGGTTAGAGGAGGGGTGGCCTGCTGACGTCGCCTGGTCGTTTTTAACGCTGACAGCCACATCAGGAAAGTCTGTTAGGCAGCGGTGGCGAGAAATTGATTGGTTTTGGAGCAAAGACCAAAAGCCAGGGGCTCGAGAAGGTTGTGGGAACGATGGGGCGGTGGCTTGGCTGGCTGCCAGTTCCCATCTGCATCAGTCCATCTGTCCCCTGTGGGACCTGGGGTCAGGGGAGGGTCCAGGTGGCCCCACCCTGCTACTGAAATCCCCAGCGTGGCTTTTAAGGGATCCTGGGTGCACAGGGGCCTGTCAGGGATCCAGTTAGGGTCTGTCTGGGAGCCCCATTGGGGGTTGTGGCACTTTCCCTGGGAGGCTGCTCAGGGACCCTGCAGGCCCAACCCTCCCGCACCTGCTGTCTCCCAGCTGGGCCAGTGTGGGGCCTAGCAGGGGCGCTGCCTGGGGGCCATCTGAGCAATGTCTATCACACCCAGCCGCCTGCTCCACCATGACCTTCAACCTGCTCTTGGGCCTGGGGATGTTATGTCCACTCCTGGTTTCTAATCCCACTGTCTCTGCTCACCAGCCCAGGTGATGCTGGGCAAGTCAGCGCCTCTTTCTGACCCTTGGTTTCTTCCTCTCTGAAATAGGCAGGAGACCCCAGTCCTTGGCAGCAGGAAGCCTGGGGGGTGGAGAATATGGCAGCTCCCCCTTCCCCGCTTCTCTTGCCCTCTGTACTCGGTGAGGCCTGGCCTTGCGCTTCTTGGGGGGATGTCAGGTGGGCCCTGCTGGCCCTGCCCATCACCTGGTGTCTCCTCTGCTTAGTGCCAGCCCCAGACACCTGGACACTGTTGGGGAGACCCCGGGGAGTGTCAGGGGACTGAAGTGAAACCCCTGCCCCCAGCTGTGGTGGAGCCTCAGGGGAGGCCTGGCTCCCGGCTTGGCTGCTAAGTGGGGTTTGTATGTTTGAACTCCGAGCTGGGTTGCTATTTTTCTAAGGATTAGGAGAAGCTGTGGCTCTTCACACAGCACTACCCGGGCCGAGACGGGCATCCTTACTGAGCACCTAGCACCCAGGCCTACCTGGGGATGGCAAGGGGGGCACAGAGGATGCCCCAGGCCTGGCGGGAGGGACGGGGCTGTGGGTGGAATTGGGGGCAGAGGCAGAGGCAGAGGCAGAGGGGAGGCTGGGTGCCAGGCCTCATGGCCCATGGAACCTGCGCCTCACTGGGTCTCAGTTTTCCAGCTGCTAAAACAAACAGGGGAGTGGGGGGTGTAATGCCACTCCTGGCTCAGCCCTGTGTTCTGGAGGAGCACTCAGCCAGCCTCCCTCCCAGCATTGGTCTCCTTGTCTCTGAAACAGGCTTTAGCCCGTGCAGGGCTGTAAGGGAGTTCGTGTAACCCTGAGCATGAGGTGGTCACCCCCAGACACGTGCACCACCCGGATGGGAGCCTGAGGCCCAAGCCTGGGCACGCTGAGTCGCAGAGGCACAGGACGAGAAAAATAACACAACGTAGTTCAGTGACGGTTTTGTTTATATTTAGCATATGTTGAAATGATGATGCTTTGGACTATTTAGGACTAAATAAAATATATTATTAAAAGTAATTTCAGGCTGGGCGCAGTGGCTCACGCCAGTAATCCCAGCACTTCAGGAGGCTGCGGTGGGTAGATCGCTTGAGCCCAGGAGTTCAAGACCAGCCTGAGCAACATAGCACAACCCTCACGTCTACAAAAAATAAAGAATTAGCTGGATGTGGTGGTGCGTGCCTGTGGTTCCAGGTACTTGGGAAGCCGAGGCGGGAGGCTCACTTGAGCCAGGGAAGTCAAGGCTGCAGTGAGCCGAGATGGTGCCACTGCACTCCAGCCTGGGTGACAGAGTGAGACCCTGTCTCAAAACAAACACACAAACAAAAATCACAGAAAGGCTGGACGTGGTGGCTCACACCTGTAATTCCAGCACTTTGGGAGGCTGAGGTGGGCAGATCACCGGAGGTCAGGAGTTCGAGACCAGCCCGTTCAACATGGTGAAACCCCATCTCTACTAAAAATACAAAAATTAGCTGGGCCTGGTGGTGGGTGCCTGTAATCCCAGCTACTCGGGAGGCTGAGGCAGGAGAAAGCCTTGAACCCAGGAGGTGGAGGTTGCAGTGAACTGAGATTGTGCCACTGCACTCCAGCCTGGCAACAATAGCAAAACTCCATCTCAAAAAATAAAAAAAAAAGAACTGATAGGAAAAATTACAAAAAAAGTAATTTTATCTGTTTCTCCTATTTCTGGCTGGGAAATGTAAAAT
Source organism: Saguinus oedipus (assembly GCA_031835075.1). Lineage (NCBI taxonomy): Eukaryota > Metazoa > Chordata > Mammalia > Primates > Cebidae > Saguinus > Saguinus oedipus. Next base: position 10,726,951 of record CM063170.1, read on the forward strand.
TGCATGCCTTCGTGGCTCCAGCTCTGTTTCCTCGGACAGGACTGCTGCAGATGATGTGTTCATGCCCCCTTTCTTTGCATCTGTTTATTTGTAAAGTTGCAAGGCTGTAAATTCAACACCAGACCCTCATGCTCTAGGCTCATCAGATTCTAGCCTGGAGTCGGTCAGAGACCTCAAAGCAGCTACAACCTGCTGGAGGCTCAGGGTTTGGCATCTCAGGCTCTTGGAGGGTGAGGGGCAGGTTGGGTGCTCTGAAGAATGTCTAGGTGTCTATGGCTATAATTCCAGCACTTTGGGAGGCTGAGATGGGAGGATTGCTTGAGCCCAGGAGTTCAAGACCAGCCTGGGCAACAAAGCAAGACCCCATCTCTAAAAAAAAAAATTAGTTGGGTGTGGTGGTGCATGCCGGTAGTCCCAGCTACTCAGGAGGCTGAGGTGGGAGGATCGCTTGAGGCTGGAAGTTGACAGGCTGCAGTGAGCTGAGATCATGCCCCGTACTCTCGCCTGGGCAACAGAGTGAGAGCTGGTCTCAAAAGGAAAAAAAAAAGGTGTAGATTCTTACTATGTATAGTAAGAGCAGGACAAAGAACTTGTCTTTCCTGAACCATTTGAGAATGTCTTGTTGACACAAGCCACATTTTCCCCAAATACTCACTCTACAAAATCAGGAAACACAGGCTGGGTACTGGATTGAAAGGACTTTCTTTCCTTTTTTCAGTCCTATTAGAGTATTTTTTCTTTCTTTCTCCCTTTGCCTGCCTTTCTTTCTTTCTTCTTTCTTTCCTTTCTCCTTCCTTCCTTCCCTCCTTCCCTCCCTCCTTCCTTCCCTCCTTCCTGCCCTCCCTGCTTCCTTCCTTCCCTCTCTCTCTCTCTTTCTCTCTTTCTTTCCTTTTTACAGGGTCTCACTCTCCTGCCCAGGCTGAAGTGTAGTTGTGTGACCGTAGCTCACTGCAGCTTCTACCTCCTGGGCTCAAGTGATCCTCTGGTCTCGGCCTCCCAAAGTGCTGGTACTAATGGCAGGAGTCATTGCTCCCGGTCTTCTGGTGAGTTTCTTGTGGGTGAGGAAGGACATCCTGGGACTTGCTAGGTTAGGTCATGAAGAGACTTCGCTGGGTGTGGTGGCTCACGCCTGTAATCCCAGCACTTTGGGAGGCCAAGAGAGGTAGATTACTTGAGGTCAGGAGTTTGAGATCAGCCTGGCCAACATGGCAAAATCCCATCTCCACTAAAAATACAAAAACTTAGGTGGTGGTGAGCACCTGTAATTCTAACTACTCGGGAGGCTGAGGCTGAGGCTGGGAGGCAGAGGTTGCAGTGAGCCAAGATCTCACACACTCCAGCTTGGGTGACAGAAAGAGGCTGTGCCTCAAAAAAAAAAAAAACCAGTCTTGCAGTTTCTCTCTTTGGTCTCCTAGGATCCTCTTGTGGGCCCCCCGAGCTGCCCTGGAGGAAACTTGGTTACCTGGGAACCCCGTGCTGTTGAGGCCTCCAGTGGACACGCAGCTCACCATCCTGAGTGAGTCCACGCAGGCCCCTCCTTGGCTCAGCCCCAGCCCCATCCTGGGCAGTGAGGGGATGTGGGGACCGTGGGAGAGTCACCTGCTGAGCCCTGCCTGAGTCACAAATACACAAAATAGACAGAGACCCTGCAGCTGGTGTTATTCTAAGCCACTCAGTTTTTGGGTGGTTTGTTAGGAAGTGGTAGGTGAGCAGAACACGCGCTCATGACTCCCTTCCACTCCTCAGACCCCATTGCCCCAGAAACGCCCTTCAGAGCAAAGGGACCCTGGACAGGCCACACAAGACACATCGATATCACGCCTCTCCAGTGCCCCTGGCTCCGCCCAGGCCTCCCCTGACCCCCAGGACCCCTGCACTCTGGGAGGAAACAGGCCACAGCAGAACGCGCCTGTCCCGGGATGGTCTGCCCTCTCCTCTCCGTTGGTTTTATAATTTGGAGGGAGCAGCGCAGAAGGACCCTGGTTCCTCTCCGGGGCCTCCTCCCAGGGGCGCCTGGTTTTGGCTGCCCCTTGATGTATGCTGTGTTTGATTTGGGGGTGTCCGCCATGTGTCCCCACCATAAAGTGACTCTTTCTCCATTGAGAGTGGATTTCCCGTTTGTCACCAAATTGTCCATCTCCCCACTTATTTATTCACCTCTGTTTCTGTCCGGATGCCTATTTCACTCACTGAGTTAAAATCTGTTCAAATCATTTTCACCTTGGATGTGCAAATGGTCCCAGCTTTGGCTGGAGGGAGCCCTCCAGGAGGTTCATGTGTCCTTCACGGTGTCTCCATCCCGTTCTGATGCCTTCATCCTGATCGTCCCCCTCACGGCTCACGAGCAGGGTTCTGGGAGGGCCCATGGCTCCTGAGGGGTCAAAGTCAAGCAGGGACTTCTGGTGGAGAGCGCAGGTAGGGGGTAAGGCTCTGTTTCACCCAGACACAGTCATGTCCACCGATGCTGGCTGGGGGCACGTGGTCCCCACAACGGTCCCAGGATGTGATCTGTGGGACCCAGAAGGCAGCCTCCAGACAGGCCGTGGTGCTGCCCAGTCAGTCCCAGGAGGTCTATCTGGCACCTGTCTCAGATGCACCAAGTCCAGGAACTGGGAGCAAGGGTGCAAGTGTGTGCAAATGGGTGTGTGTGCTCAGTGTGTGAAAGCAGACATCTGTGTTCACATGTGCACCTGGGCAAGGAAGCTAGGGAACGTGCACAGGGATTCGTGTGTGTGTCTGTGCATGAGTCTGTATGTGTGTGATATGTGTGTGTCTGTGAGTGTGTCTGTGTATGTGTCTGTGCATGAATGTCTGTGTGTGCGTGTGTGTCTGTGCTTGTGTGTGCATGAGTGTATGTGTGTGTCTGATGTGTGTGCCTGTGTGTCTGTGTCTGCATGTGTCTGTGCATGTCTGTATGTGTGTGCATGTGTCTGTGTGTGTGTGATATATGTGTCTGTGTGTCTGTGTGTGTCTGATGTTTGTGCATGTGTCTGTATGTGTGTGCATGTGTCTGTGCATGTTTCCGTGTCTCTATGTGTGTCTGATATGTGTGTGTCTGTGCATGTGTGTCTGTGCATGTGTCTGTGTGTCTGATATGTGTGTCTGTGTGTGTGTTGTCTCTACATGTCTGTGTGTGTGCATGTGTGTCTGTGTGTGTGTCTGTGCACGTTCCTGTGACCCTGTTCATGTCATGGTGGGAGACTAAAGGGCTGGGGGGGCTAGGGGGAGGTGCCTGAGAGGGAGAATGTCCTTGCACACGTGCTTGTGTGTGCTCACGCCTGAGGTGGTGTGTTCACATGAAGTCCTGGGTGCCAAGTGCCTGCCTGTGTGTGTGCATGTGTGTGCAAGCGTGTGCATGTGCAGCCCCAGGTAATTGTCAGGTGGGAGGTGCTCATTATGTCTGAGCACCTGCATGTGGACACGTGTGCACCGCCAGTGGTATCAGAGAGAGTGGGAGGGGGCGCTGCAGACCCTGAGGAGCTCCTCCGTCCCTGAAGATGCTGACGGTTCCCCACTGACTAGGGCAGTTGGACCTCTGCTTGGCCCCAGCTGAGCTTTTCTGGCATTGGGGGTGGGGAAGCAGGCAGACCTGATAGCTGGGGCTTAGTGGGGGACCCGGTTCCCTCCTGGGTCTTCACCTGGCTATCCTAAGGCTTCACCCAGCTGAAGCAGCACAGTCTCCCACCCAGGACTGAGAAGGAGGGACTGGAGCTGGACCTGGTCAGGCAGGTCTGAGACTGCAGGGCCTGGGGGCTTGGGCTGAGGCGTCTGTGGGACCAGGGGCCTGGGGAGGGAGGGGGCCTCCCTGGGCTCAAGAAACCTCCACGTTGCTGACTTCCATGGGGACAAACAGCTTTGCTCAGGGCTGGTGGGGAGGGCCCGAGGGTGCCACCCATTTCGCCTTCGGGGGAGCCAGCCTGGGGTACGGAGAGGTTGTTTCCGCTCCAAGGAGGCCTGCTGGGTCGGAGCTGCAGGCGCCCTACTCTCTGTGGCCCACAGGATGGGGGTGACCATCGATCCTCCAGGCAGGGGGTGTCGGTGCTGGGAGCCATGTCGCCATCGACTGTGCGGTCTGTGCTCAGTTCCTAATTGGCAGGGCCGGCTGCGTGTGTCTGTCTGGGAGCCCAGAACGCTGCCCCCCCTCCCCACCAACCGCTTGGGGGGCACTGTTGGGAGCCAGGAGTGGATACTGGCATCCCGCCCCTTGGACAGCCAGTCAAGGCTTCCTGGATTCGGAAGGAGACGCCCAAAGGAGGGTGGTTAGTAGCTCAGGGGACCCAGTGATGGGAATACCACAAGGCAGGGCTCAGACCCCTACCCAAATGGAGCCCAGGGCAGCGGGAGTCTCCCATGGGGGTTGGGGACAGACAGGGAGACTCAGGAGACAGGACCTGTGGTGAGGGGCCTGGAATCCCGGCGTAGGAGAAAAAGAGGACTGGATTGCATGTTGGGAGGAAGGGAGGTGGGGTGGCCCCAGAACAGGGCCAGGGTTGGGGCCATCACCATAGGCCCAGGATGGCAGTCACTTCCCTGTGGGGGTGAGGCTCTGCCTGTGTCCTGAGGGAAGCCCTGAGGGCTTGGGTAAGAGATGGAGGGTGGCCTGGAGCTGCCTGGAGGATGCTGAGCTGTCCGTTCCTGTGGGCATGCAAGGGGAGACCCTGAGAGGGAACTCACTCCGCCTGTGTGGGCAGGAGTTCTAATGGATAAAGTGGGCCTCAGAAGTGTCCCCAAGGGGCACTCTGCTGAGCAATTTCGAGGGCCGGGGTAGGAAGCCAGATCCTTGTCCCTGAAGAGCCCTCCCAAAGGGATTCGTGCAAGCTGGGGCCCAGCGGGGCTCCCCACTCTCTGCCAGGCTCACTGCCTGTCTGGCCTGTGGCCCTTCAACCTAGTCCCCCCAGAATCCAGCTGCCCCCACAATCAGGCCAGCCACTGCCTGGTGTGGCTGCCAGTGACAACAGACGCCCCACAACCTGAGCCTCAGATGGAGCATGAACCCTGGAGGGTGGCGGGACCCTCCTCAGCCCCCGGATGTGGCCAGCCCAGCATCCCCGCCTGCCAGCTCCCCACTGCTCCTGCCCTCAGGTCCCCTGCTCTCCCTCAGGCCCCCATGCCTGCAGCCTGCCTGGGTCCTGGGAGCCCGGCCTGCTCAGATCACCCTCAGCCCTCCTTCCAGGCAGCCCAGACCCCAGGACTCTTGGTGCAGAAGGAAGGGAGACTCTGAAGTCTGACTGTGGCTGAAGAGGCCCCATGCTGGACGCTGGCCTTGGGCAGGAGCGCTGGGGCCAGTTCCTGCTAGCTGGGACCTGTCCATGGGAGCTGGCTGTCCACAGCTCTGCCTGCTCCCATGCTCAGCCACCCCAGGTTGGCAGCTGGACATGGGCCGGGAGGTTTGCACCACGGAACCTGGCAAATACAGCATCCAGAGCTCTATTTCCTGAGAGCATTTACCAGCAACAACTATCGTGCCAAAGCCTGATTTTGCTTCTGGCAAACTTGCACAGTGGTTCATCTACTCCCATGTTCTGGATGCGGAAACTGAGGCCCAAAGAGAAGCAGGGGTGCCTGGAGCCTGCAGCTGTCATGAAGGGGTAAGGTGGCTGAACTGAAGCTCTTGCTGGCCCTGCCAGACACCAGGGAGACCCCCAGGTCCCTCCACGCCCCTCCCACCCGGGGCACCCGTCTCACCCACCGCCCCAGACAGGTGCATGGCCGCCCTGCCCACTCGCGGGCCTGCAGGCCCGGCCAGCCCATAAATCAGCCACTAATCCTTCCCCTCCGCCGGCCTCTCGTGGGGCGTGATGGATGGGTTCCCGGCCTCGCCGACTGCTGTGAAATCACTCAGCAGCCAGGCAAGCCCCTAAATCTGACGCACAGAGTGTTGAAAGGAAGAATGTCTGTTTTCATAACCTACCTCAGTTACAATAAATATTTAAAATGCACATTAACATCCTCTGGCCGCACAATCGGCCTCTGTGGCCCCAGCCCGTGCAGATTTAATTAGCCCCCGGCTTCCCCTGACGGCCGCGCTCGCCCGTGGACGGAAGGCCCCTGTTTTCTTAAACTCCCGGCCTGCCATAAATATCGGCCCGGCGCAGCTGAGCCCAAACAGAGGCTTTTTGTCTGGCGTGACCGCCCTCCACCGGCCTCTGGGCTGGGTCTGGCAAGGCGGGCCCCAACCCCAGGCAGTGGGGGAGGCAGGGACCTGGCCGGAACTTAGCTTCTGAGGGCCAGGGGTGAGGCCCAGGGTGTCCTGGCTGCGGTGAGCCCCAGCTGAGGTCCCCCAAATGCTCCCCAGCACCAGAGAGGTGGGGAAGACCCAGGGGATAATAAGCGGGGAGCCGGCCTCCAGCGTGGAGCAGCTGACGGCCCAGTGCTGCCCTGTGGTTCTTGTGCCCTGGGCCCCAGCAGCAACATCCTGGGATGGCAGGTGACCTGTCCTGTACTGCGAAGCCATATTGTCAGGGACGGACCTGACTTAAGCACCTTCCTGTGACCTGCTCAGAGGAACCCCTGTAAGTGGGGATGGTGTCACCCCCATTTGAGAGATGAGGAGACTGAGGCCCCTGAGGGAGTGGCTTGCCTGAGCCACATGGGTTGGGACGAGCAGACCTGGATTTGTCTGCAGCACAAGCTGTTAGAGGCCCTGGTGCAGCTGCTGGTAGCCGGCTTGTCCGTGGCCTTGCTCATTTCTTCCTTTGTTCATCCATTCACTGGGTCTTTCTTCTCTCTCCCTCACTCCCGGCTGTCTTTGATTTTTGAGGCATCTGCTCTGCCGCCTCCAGGGAGCACCTCCCTGGGGCCCCAGCCCCCTCTCTGGCTGGTGCAGAGGCTCCTGAGCGGGGTACTGAGGCTCCTGAGCTCCTGAGGCTCCTCAGCTGAGCACAGGTGTGAAGGTGGGAAAGCTTCTGGGGCTATAGGGAGCAGGCAGGGGCTGGGAGGGGTAGCGGGTGGAGGGAACACTGGCCGTGGTCCTGGAGGCCCCGAATTCCGGGATGGGGCTGCCTGACTGTCAGGAGCAAGAAGTGAGCAGAATGGAGATGAGAAGGGGGCTGGGGTGGGGCCAGGTTGGCATGGAGGATGCCAGGAGTTCTCTCTGGAGGAGGTGGCTGCAGGGAGTCCCACTCACCCTGTCCTCCACTCTTTCGGCTCCCCAGGGAGGCCTCTCCACAGCCCCGGCCTCACTCAGCCTCCAAGAGGCACAGAACTGGCTGAGCTTTTCCAAGCTGTGGATGGGGCCCCCTTGGGCTGGTGAGGACCCTGGGCTGTGAACGCATAGCTAGAATCAGCACTCTGGGCATGGGGCTGAGACTCAAGGAAGCGACCCAGGCCTGCCTGCTTTGGCCTCATGTGGTGGGGAAACTGAGGCCCAGGCTAGGGCTGCCTAACACACAGGTGGCCGAATGTACAGGCCCTGGTACCGGAGTATGGCCTTACCAGGAAGCAAGGTCTCTGCAAAAGACCCAGTGACTGTGGCTATGGGGGTTCTCTGTGAGGTGACAGCTGTCCTTGGGAGAGGATGGGGAAGTTAGGCGCTGAGACACAGGAAGAATGCTTCCTAAAGGCAGTCAGAGACCCCACAGCACCGCGTCTGCTCGGTGAGGCCCGCCCAGGAGTGCTGGCAGCCGTGAAGGTTGGAGGAGGCCTGGAGCAGGGCCCCCCAGAGGGAGGAGGTCTTGGACTTGGCCTCAAGAGGTGATGGCCAGTTCCTACTGCCTGAGGCTGCCTAGTTTGTGGCATTTTGTTCCAGCTGTCCACAAACCAGTGCCATGCTCAGCCTGAGCAATGCCAGGTGCAGGTTTTCCATTCATTCCGTGACATCCATAGCTCCAAGGCCGGTGGGAGAACCCAGGAGGTCTCCAGCATGCCGGGCCTGGGGCTCAGCTCAGAGTCTGAGGGGCTTTTGGCTCCAGCTCTTAGCATGGGGCCGGCATTCAGTAAGTGCTGACACATCATTACATGTACATATTCTTTTTTTTTTTGAGATGCAATCTTGCTCTGTCACCTAGGCTGGAGTGCAGTGGCAGGATCTCATCTCACTGCAACCTCCATCTCTTGGGTTCAAGCAATTCTCCTGCCTCAGCCTCCCAAGTAGCTGGGACTACAGGTGCCCACCACCATGCCCGGTTAATTTTTGTATTTTTAGTAGAGATGGGGTTTCACCATATTGGCCAGGCTGGTCTCGAACTCCTGACGTTGTGATATACCTGCCTCGGCCTCCCAAAGTGTTGTGATTACAGACGTGAACCACATGTACATATTCTATGCATCATTATACGTTATTATATATATATGTGTCTATAATATATCTACATATACTATTATGTTATACATAAAATGTAAATATAAGCTGGGCACTGAGGCTCACATGAGTAATCCCAGCACTTTCGGAAGTTGAGACAGGAGGATTGCTTAAGCCCTAGAGTTCAAGACCAGCCTGATCAACATAGTGAGACCCCACCTCTATAAAAAATCTTTTAAACATTTGGCAAGGTGTGGGGTTGCGCATCCATCATTCCAGCTACTCGGGAGGCTGAGGCAGGAGGATCACTTGAGCCCAGGATTTCAAAGCTGCAATGAGCTATAATTGTGCCACTGCACTCCAGCCTGGGCAACAGAGCAAGATCTCATCTCAAAAAACAAAAACAATATATGTATATGTGTGTGTATATATGTAAAATGTACATGTGTATATATGTATATGTACATGTGTATATATGTGCCTACATGTCTATATCTATATAGGTATATGTATGTATGCATATGTATAATGTATATGTGTATGTTTTTATTTATGTACATGTCTATATATGCATATATGTATGTCTATATATGGATATATGTACATGTGTGTATGTTTTTGTATATGTATATGTTTATGCATGTATGTATATGTGCATATGTCTATCTATGTATATGTATGTGTGTATGTATATACGTATATGTGTATGTGTATATGCATATGTGTATATATGTGTATGTATATATGTATGTGTGTATTATGTGTATATGTATATGTGTATATGTATGCGTGCATATATATGTATATGTGTATATGCCTATGTTATATATGTATGTGTATATATGTCTATCTGTGTATATGTGCATGTGTGTCTATATGTATATAACAGAGGGTTGTTGTAGGCATCAGCTGCTGTGATCATGGGGCTGGCAGGCAAGTCCCAGACCTGCACGACCAGTGTCCAGGAAGGGCAGCCTGGAGGTGGGCCCAGGAGCAGACCTGCTATCTGTAGGTGGACTTGTCTTCTCTCTGGGAGCTTCGGTGCTGCCCTTACAGCCTGCAGATGACTAGACCAGGTTCACCAGGCTGCCCAGGGTCACTTCCTGGACCTAGAGTCCCCTGACTGTAGGTGTCGGCTGCATCTCCAGGTCACCTTGCACAGCGCCAGGGCCAGTGTTTGCTGGAGTCAGTGTGTTGCCCTGTTCCTCAGACGCTGGTGTCAGATGCCACGGTGAACACACCTGGGGGCTCCGTCCTGACAGGGCAGCTGGCATCTGCCCCCTAGAGGGCTCCTTGAGGAAGGTGGGGGCCTGGGAGGCTGGGGGATGGTCGGGCAGTTTCCTCTCAACTAGTGGGGGAGGTGAGGCGATGCTTGACCTTGGAGGGTCTCAGGGGTCCGGTGAAGACGTCCCTTACACAGGCATTTATGATGTGCCCACTGTTTGTCGGGCTCTGTGCTAGGTCTTTTAGGGAGCAATAGAAGGGATGTCTGTGCCTGGAGGTGAATAGGGCAGGAGTGATGGGTCTGACCGACCTCATGGCCGGGGGAAGTCGTAGAACAGGTGAGGTGGGATCCCTGGAGTACAACACACAGCGTCTTCCCCTCACCCTTCCACAGGCTGGGTGGGGCTTACGAAGCCCAGCCCCCCGGGTGGACCAGGAGAGACACAGCTTCCGTGCCTGAGAGCTGCCTGTGAACGAGGACGTCCCTGTCCTCCTGGCCTCTGCCTTTGTACATATGAAGGGGGTATGCAGGAGAGAGCAACACACTATCCAGGTTCCCCATCCCAGGCTCCGCCCTTGGGGGAGGAGCACTGAGTGTGGTCTCTAGGGGATCTTGAGCCCCTACAATTGTTTGCAAAACTGTGAAAGCTGTAAGTTTGCACGCATATACCACGTGTGTTCTGAGTGCATGCAGGTGCACATACACACATGTGGTGTGGTGGCCCAGGCCTTCATGCACCAACATCCTGGTGGCAGGGCAGAAGTGCCTGGCCTGGCCTCTCCTGCCCAGCCTTGGAGGACCGTGCTGTCGCCTCTGACTCCTTGGTGGCTTGGCGCTGTCACAGCCAGCCCAGAGGCAGGACGGAGGGAGTCGAGCCCCTCTGTGGGTGGAAGAGCACAGCAGATGGGAGCCATGCCTTAAATCCACACGTGATGGCTCAGGTGGGTCTTCCTGGCAGATCACTCTGGCAGGGAGTGCCGGTGGAGGCCCGAGGCTGGGGCTTGCTGGCTTTGCCCCTCTAAGCAGACAGAATGGCCTCTCCCCTGTGGGAATCCTGAGCCCAGGAGCGGAGAGTTGTGGAGGTCAGGCCCCAGAGGTTGACAGGCTCAGCTCCTTTGGGCCAGGGCAAGTGGGAGGGCTTCCCAGAGTGGGCCCAGTAGACGGTTCAGCAGGCCGGACTCTGACCCGAGGAGGTCTGAATAGGCCCTTCCTCTCTTCCGGACGCCGGTCCCCCTGCTTGTCTGACCACTGGCCCGCCTGCCCACGGGACGGCTGAGATGCTGGCATGCACGTGCCTGTGTGCACATGTGTTTGTGTGTGCGTGGGGCTCTCTGACAGCCAATATTTCACAGGCGCCGCCAAAGCCAGCTTCCGCTCCCACCCGCTTGCTCCTGTTTATGAAGCGAAGGGTAAGTGTTTAATTAGTCGCCTAATTGCCTGGGTAATTGGAGACGAACTCAGCTCTCCAAGTAATCAGTCGGAACAGCCTCGAAAATATCTGGCCCAATATTCATTAGTGTGGCTCGATCGTTAAACAGTTACCGTGTTTGGTTCATGACAAGGCCCAGCAAACAGCTGCGCTCCCGGCAGTCCCCAGGCCTGGCGGACAAACAGCTCTGTGCAGACGGATGGACAGCCAGCCAGCACCAGGGCACAGACTGGAGCGGCCAGCAGCGCCTGCACCTTCCGTCTCTGCCCTGCCCGACTGCCCTTTCCCCCAGGCCTCCCTGGTCCCCCTGGAGCTGCAGAAGGTCCCTCAGTCAGCTGGGCCACCCCCACCCCACCAGTCTCCCTTGCCCCCAGGGAGCCCAGCGGCTGGGATTCCTGGAGGCAGATTCCAGAGCAAAGGCAGAAACCTGGGGCAGCTGGATGAACAGGGCTGGAGGGACGGGGGTCTGCCCTTGCAGAAGAGGGCTGTGGCCATCAGCAGAGCCTCCCCACGCACTTCCCTGTACGGGTTATAAAGCAGGTGCACATCCACAGGGCTCTTTTACTCTGTATAGTCCTGTAAAGTGAGGACCAGAAATGTGCCCATTTTATAGATAGGGAAGCTGAGGTCCACAGAGGCAATATAGCCTTGGGTAGAGCCAGGTCTCTGCCCTGCATCAGCAGCCCTGGGGGCTCTTCTGGAGGTGGGGCTAGCCCATCTGCTTCTTCTCCCCAGAGCCCACCTCCCTGTAAGGAGCGGAGGAAGTAAGTGTCTGCCAGGGCAGGCAGCATCAGCTGGAGCCCTGGGCCTCCCGTGGAGCAAGACAGTCCTGCAGGCAAATCCCAAACCCAGCCGCAGCTGTGACTGAGAAGCCACCCAGTGCCCTGAACATGTTCACTCCTCTGTTCACTCATTCGCTCACTCTTGATCTCACAGCTGTTCTTCGAGTTCTTCCTGGAGCCAGGCACTGTGCACGGCAGGCAACAAACCAGATTCGGCCCTGCCCCCAGCCAGGTCCCCGGACATTCTGGAGAAGGATGTGCACGGAGGGGCCCAGGGGCTGGAGGATGGGCTCCCCAACCTGAAGGAGCAGTCAGAGCCAGCTGGGTGGGGAGGGGAGGGGAGGGAAAAGAGTTGGTGGATGGAACTGCACGTGCAAAGTCCCTAAGGCTGCACCGGTGGAGAGGGGAAGGGAGGGGAGAGGAGGGAAGGGGAGGGAAGAGGAGGAGCCAGGGTGGGGGCCACCATGCAAGGTCTTGCTGCTGAAGCAGTGGGCTTCATTCTAAGGACCATGGGGAGCCTTTGAGGGGACTGAAGGAGGGAAATGGTACAGTTTGTGTGACATTTTAAAAATTCGTTCTATAAGGAGGATGGGTGGCGCTCCTAGGGAAAGGGGAAGGGTACAGCAGTCCAGGAGAGGAGTGGTGCTGTGCACTGGAGAGGGCCATGTGGACCCCTCCACTCCCAGGCTGCACTGCATCTCTTCTGGGCCTGGGAGAGGAGCAGGCTTAACTGCCCCCCACAGCAGTGGCTCCCTGGTCTCTGCCTTGGGGCTGGGAGACAAGAGAGGAGAAAGAGTGCATTTCCCTGGCTCCCTTTCCTAGGGCTGCTGTGTGGTAAGGGCCCCTTCCTCCCCCAGAGCCACAGCTTCCCTGGCAGTCCCCCTCCTGCCTCGCCCTCAACTGTGCCCGCCCTTCCTGTCGCTGCGCTGCTAGCCCCAGGACACCTGTCCAAGTGATCCTCCGGCCCAGTCCTGCCCACACCTCTGTGAACAGCCGCCTCGTTAGAGCTCTTTCCCAGCCCTCGGCCAAGTTCCACATTCACCTGATTCCTGCCAAGAACATGGCTGTTCGAGGTTCACGCACTGAGGGCCCCTTTCCATGCAGGGGCAGGCGTGTGACTTTGCGGGGATTGCACAGGGAGAGCTGGACCTGGAACCAGGAGCCTGGGCTTGGACCCAGCCCTGCTGTGTGGCTTTGAGCAGGCCACTTGCCCTCTCTGAGCCTCATCTGCTCAGCTGTTGAATGGGTAAAAAGAATACCCACAGATGGGGTTGTGGGAAACATAAGCAGAAGCACTAAATAACTGGAAGGAATTAATTTCAGGAGCAGGTTGTAAAATCAATAGCTGCTGTTGATGGTGCTTCCAGCGGCTGCCTGGCCTGGCACAGGTCTTTACAAATGTCACCTCACTTAATATAACCCTCCCAACCCCCTCCTCCCCCTTCCCCTCCTCCTCCCCCTTCCCTCCCCTTCTGCTTTCCCCTCCCTTTCCCTTCCCCCTCCTTCTCCCCCGACCTCCTCCTTCTCCTCCTCCTCCTCCTCCTCCTCCTCCTCCTCCTCCTCCTCCTCTTCCTCCTTCTCTTCCTCCTTCTCCTTCTTTTAAAAAATTATCTTACAGGCCAGGCACAGTGCCTGTAATCTCAGCAGTTTGGGAGGCTGAGGTGGGTAAATCACCTGAGGCCAGGAGTTCAAGATTGGCCTGGCCAATGTGGTGAGACCCTATCTCTACTGAAAATATAGGTGTGATGGTGCTGTAGTCCCAGTTACTTGGGAGGCTGAGGCAGAAGGATCACTTGAGCCTGGGAAGTCGAGGCTGCAGTGAGCCATGATCACACCACTGCATTCCAGTCTGGACAACAGAGTGAGACCTGTTCCTAAGAAAACTTTTATTTTTTAAATTTTTTTGAGATGGAGTCTCGCTCTGTCACCCAGGCTGCAATGGAGTGGTGTGATCATACCTCGCTGAAGCCTCGACTTCCCAGGCTTGAGTGATCCTCCCACATCAGCCTCCCGAGTAACTGGAACTACAGATGTGAACCGCCACATCCCACTAAGTTTTTAAACATTTTTGGTAGAGACAGAGTCTTGGTATATTGCCCAGGTTGGTCTCAAACTCCTGGCTTGAAGCAATTCTCCCACCTCAGCCTCCCAAAGTACTGGGATGACAGGCGTGAGCCACCACATCCGATCGTCTTGTTTTAAATGGAGGTAAACACCACATGGCATGACATTCACCACTAGCCATTTCAGAGTGTCTGGCACAGGGGCGCTTAGTACATTCACAATGTGCAACCACCACCCCTGACTAGTCCGAAACCTTTCATCACCCCAAAACAGACCCCTACCCAGTAGCAGTCACCCCGCCCTTGGCAACATCTGTCTGCTTCCTGTCTCTATGGATTTGCCTGTTCTGGGCATTCCATTTCAGTAGGTGTCTAACTTCTTTCACTCAGCATATGTTTTTTGTTTTGTTTTGTTTTGAGATGGAGTCTTGCTCTGTTGCCCAGGCTAGAGTGCAGTGGTTTCATCTGTGCTCACTACAATCTCTGCCTCTCAGGTTCAAGTGATTCTCCTGCCTCAGCCTCCAGAGCAGCTGGGATTACAGACATGGTGCCACCATGCCTGGCTAATTATTTTGTTTTTTTTTTGAATTTTTTTTGAGACAGAGTTTCACTCTTGTTGCACAGGCTGAAATGCAACGCCACAATCTCTGCTCACTGCAACCTCTGCCTCCCAGGTTCAAGCGATTCTCCTGCCTCAGCCTCCCAAGTAGCTGGGATTATTGGCATCCACCACCACGCCCGGCTAATTTTTGTATCTTTAGTAGAGACGGGGTTTCACTGTGTTGGCAAGGCTGGTCTTGAACTCCTGACCTCAGGTAATCCACCTACCTCAGCCTCCCAAAGTGCTGGGATTATAAGTGTGAGCCACAGCACCCGGCACCACTCGGTGTAATGTTTTCAAGGTTCATCCCTGCTGTGATGTGTGCTGGCTCTTCCTTACTTTTCGTGACTAAGTAATGTATGGACAACATCCATCTGTTGAAGCAGGTTTTTTTCATCGTTGTTTTCCAGATGTAGAAACTAAGCACGAGAAAGATTTATCTTCTGGGCTTGTGGTGTCAAGATGTGAGATTTGGAAATAGTGTGATGGGGAAAGAGGAAGGCCTGGAACTTCTTACCCCCTAACCCTCTGGAATTTTCTCCCTCCAGATTCTATGTTTAAAACTTAGGTGTTTTGTGCCTTATGGTTTTTTTTTTTTTTCTATTAGTTTGTATTGACTTTGTAAGTTTAAAAAATTTAGGTCGAGCGCAGTGGCTCACACCTATAATCCCAGCACTTTGGGAGGCCAAAGCAGGTGGATTACTTGAGGTCAAGAGTTTGAGACCAGCCTAGACAACATGGTGAAACCCTGTCTCTACTAAAAATACAAGAAATGAGCTGGGCGTGGTGACAGGTGCCTGTAATCTCAGCTACTCAAGAGGCTGAGGCAAGAGAATCACTTGAACCTGGGAGGCAGAGGTTGCAGTGAACCGAGATCATGCCACTGTATTCCAGCCTGGGTGACAGAGCGAGACTCCATCTCAAATAAATAAATAAGTAAATAAAAAATTGAAATGTAATTAAAGTTTTTGTTTTGAGATAATTGTAGGTTCACATGCAATTGTAGACATTTATGAGGCCAACAAACATGAAAAAATGCTCATCATCACTGGTCATTAGAGAAATGCAGATCCAAACCACATTGAGGTACCACCTCATGCGTTAGAATGGCGATCATTAAAAAATCTGGAGACAACAGATGCTGGAGAAGATGTGGAGAAATCGGAACACTTTTACACTACTGGTGGGAGTGTTAATTAGTTCAACCATTGTGGAAGACAGTGTGGCCATTCCTCAAGGATCTAGAAATAGAAATTCCATTTGACTTGGCCCAGCAATCCCATTACTACATATATACCCAAAGGATTATAAATTGTTCTATTATAAAGACACATGCACACGTATATTCACTGAGGCACTGTTTACAATAGCAAAGACTTGGAACCAACCCAAATGCCCATCAATGATAGACTGGACAAAGAAAATGTGGCACATATATACCATGGAATACTATGCAGTCATAAAAACTGATGAATTTGTGTCTTTTGTACGGACATGGATGAATCTGGAAACCATCATTCTCAGCAAACTGACACAAGAACAGAAAACCAAACACCACACGTTCTCACTCGTAGATGGGTGTTGAACAATGAGAACACGTGGACACAGGGAGGGGAGGATCACACACTAGGGTCTGTTGGAGGAGGTGGCTAGGGGAGGGACAGTGGGGGTTGGGGAGGTTGGGGAGGGATAAAATGGGGAGAAATGCCAGATGCAGGTGACGGTGGGGGATGGAGACAGCAAACTACCTTGTCATGTATGTACCTAAGCAACAATCCTGCATGATCTGCACATCTACCCCAGAACCTAAAGTACAACAACAAGAAAAAAGAAAAAAGAAAAGAAATAATACAGTGTACCCTTTGCCTGATTTTCCCCAAAAAATATAATGCAAAAGTATAATGCAAACTGGGTGCCGTGACTCATGCCTGTAATCCCAGCACTTTGGGAAGCCGAGATAGCAGATCACCTGAGGTCAGGAGTTCAAGACCAGCCTTGCCAACATGACGAAACTCTGTCTCTACTAAAAATACAAAAATTAGTCAGGCATGGTGGTGGGTGCCTATAATCCCAGCTACTTGGGAGGCTGAGGCAGGAGAATCACTTGAACACAGGAGGCAGAGGTTGCAGTGAGCCAAGATCACACCACTGCACTACAGCCTGGGTGACAGAGTGAGACTCTGTCTCAAAAAAATAAAGAAGCAAACTATAATACAATATCACAACCAGGATATTGACACTGATACAATCCCTTGGACAGTTTTTATGCAATTACTGTTGTACAAATACTTCCATTTTTCCCATGATGGGGTTTCTGCTCTTGCTGGCATTCACTTTACTTATTCACATTACAAACCTGAAGAACATTGTTATGATTTTGTTTAAAGAGTCAATTATCATCAGAAGACATTTAAATAATAACAGAACATCATATATTTTCCTATGTACTTTGCATTCCTAGGGCCTTTCACTCCTTGTGTAAGTTCACATTTCTATTGGTTATTACTTTACTTCTGCTTGAAGGACTTCCTTTAACATTTCTTGTAGTACACATCTTCTGCTGATGAGTTATTTCAGCTTTTGTTTGTCTGAAATGTCTTTTTTCTATTTTTTTCCTCTTAGCCTTGACTTGAAACTCATGAAAATGTCTTTATTTCATTGTCAGTTCTGAAAAATAGTTTTGCTGGGTATAGAATTCTAGGTTGAAAGGGTATAGAATTCTAGGTTGAAAAGGTTTTCAGTACTTTAAAGATGTTGCTTCACTCTTTTTTACTTTAATATTTCCACGGAAAAATCCTGCTGTAATTCTTATTTTTATCTTTCTATGTCTTGTATCTCTATGTGTCTTTTATTTGCTTTTAAGATTTTCTTGGCTGGGCACAGTGGCTCACACCTGTAATCCCAACACTTCGGGAGGCAGAGGCAGGTGGTTCACTTAAGTGCAGGAGTTCAAGACCAGCCTGGCCAACATGGTGAAACTCCATCTTTCCAAAAAATTTTTTAAAATTAGGCTGGGTGCAGTGGCTTACACCTGTAATCTCAGCACTTTAGGAGGCTGAGGTGGGTGGATGGGCTGAGGGTCAGGAGTTTGAGACCAGCCTGACCAACGTGGTAAAACCTCATCTTTACAAAAAATGTTTTAAATTAGCTGGGCATGGTGGTGCAAACCTGTAGTCTCAACTACTCAGGAGACTGAGGTGGGAGGATCACTTGAGCCCAGCAGGCAGAAGCTGCAGTGAGCTGTGATTGCACCAGTGCACTCCAGTCTGGGTGACAGAGAAAGACCCCATGTCAAAAATACATATATATTCTTTTAAGTAATTTCATATTGATATACCTACATGTACTTTTTAATCATGTTTCTTAAACTTGGGGTATGTCAGCCTTTTTATCCATGAGTTTATAGTTTTGATCAAATTTGGAAAATTTTCAGCGATTGTTTCTTCAAAAATATTTTTTGTCTCCCCTCTCCTTCAGGAACTCCAATTACCTACACATTAGGCTGCTTGAAGTTGTCCCACAACTCACTGATGTTTGTAATTAAAAGAAAATTATTTATTCCTCATTCTGAATAACTTCTTCTGACACTTCTAATCTTCTATCAATGTCATCTAGTGTATTTTCAAATCTAAGACATGGTAGTTTGCACAGCTATAAGTTCAATTTGGGTCATTTTTATATCTTCTGTGTTTCTTCCTTTCTTTCTCCTTCCTTTTTTCTCCTTCATATCTTTCTCTCTTTCTCTTTTTTCCTTTCTTTACTTCCTTCCTCCCTCCATCTCTTCCTTCCTCTTTCTTTCCCCTCCCTCCCTCCCTCCCTCCCTTCCTTCCTTCCTTCCTTTTTTTTCTTTCACAAGGTCTCTCTCTGTTACCAGGCTGAAGTGCAGTGACATGACCATAACTCATTTTAGCCTCAAACTCCTGAACTCAAGTGATCCTCTTGCCTCAGCTTCCCAAGTAACTGGGAATACAGAAACACACCTCCATTTCCAGCTAATTTTTAAATATTTTGTAGAGCTAGGGTCTTGCTATGTTGGCCAGGCTGGTCTTGAACTCTTAGCCCCAAGCAGTCCTCCCACCTCAGCCTCCCAAAGTGCTGGGATAATGGGTGTGAACTGCCTCATCCAGCCTACATCTTCCATGTTTCTGCTTAACTTTTTGAACATATAGAATAGTTATAATAACTGGTTTTATGTGCCTGTCTGCTAATTCCAACACCTGTGTCAGTTCTGAGGTCAGTTTCCATTGGTCAAGTATTTTCCTCATTGTGGGTCATGTTTTTCAGTTTCTTTTAGTGCCTGATAATCTTCGGTTGCTAGATGTTGTGAACTTTGCCTCATTGGTTGCTCAATATTTTTGTATTCCTATAAATATACCTGAGCAGCTGTATTTTGGGATGCAGTCAAGTTACTTAGAAACAGTGTGATCCGGCTGAGTGCAGTGGCTCATGCCTGTAATCCCAGCACTTTGTAAATTACTCAGGTGGATTACCTGAGATTGGGAGTTTGAGACCAGCCTGGCCAATATGGTGAAACCCATGTCTACAAAAATACAAAAATTGGCTGGGCATGATGGCAGGTGCCTGTGATCCCAGCTACTCAGGAGGCTGAGGCAGGAGGATCACTTGAACTCGGGAGGCAGAGGCTGCAATGAGTCAAGATGATACTATTGCACTCCAGCCTGGGTGACAGAGAGACGCTATTTTAATAAAGAAAAAAAGAAAAGGAAACAGTGGGATCCTTTCCAGTCTTGCTGTTACAACTGGTTTAGTGCATCTGGAGCATCTGGAGCAGTCTAGTGTTAATTATTCCTCACTACTGAGGCAAGACCTTCCTGAATATTCTTCCTACAGACCTGCAAATGATGAGCTTTTTCATCCTGAGTGGCTGGGAGAACACATTTCCCAGCCACGAGTCAGCACTGGGCATTGGTCTCTCATCCTTTTGGATGGTTCTGCCCCAGGCCTTGGATAATTTCTCCACATTCACGCATTGATAGGTTGAATACTTGGCAGGAGCCCTCTGCAGACCTCCCAGGTCCTCGCTGTCTGCTCAGGACTCTCTTTTTGTGTACACTGTCCTGCAAACTCAAGCCACCTTGTTCTCTCCAGACCTTTAGCTCTGTCTCTTCAACTGAGGGGGTTTGTTGGCCTACACTTGGGTCCCCATCCCTGCACCATGGCCTGAAAACTCTCTCAAAAACGAGACTCGCCGTGTTTCTCCCCCATCTCTCAGGGAGCACTGTCTTTTGCTACCTGATGTCTAGCATGGTAAAACCCTTTGTTTCTTGATGTTTGGGGGTGAAAGGATAAATCTAGTCCCTGTTGCTTTATCTTGGGTGGAAGTCTAGATCCTTGGAAATGTTTGGAGCCTCAAGGTCGAGCCACCATCTCAGAAAAATCCGATCTCAGACATGGGCCCTCGTGATGACAATTGAGCCCCTGGACCAAGCCATGCCTGAAGCCAGATACCTACCCCAAACAGATCAGCACTAGGAGGCAACAAACTTTCTCTTCTGTTGAAGTCAATCGGGCTGGACTTCTTGTCCCTCAGGACTGCCAGCTTCCTATTGCACCCGAAGCTCCCTGGAAGTATGAAATGCTGCTGCAGGAGAGAGTGGAAGGTGACTGCAAGGCAGATCCAGGCTGGGACAGGTTGAAGGCAGGGGGAAGGGGTTTTGTATTTTTGAAAGCCCACACTGGCCAGGCACAGTGGCTCATGCCTGTAATCCCAGCACTTTGGAAGGCCGAGGTGGGTGGATCACCTGAGGTCAGGAGTTCAAAACCAGCCTGGCCAAGATGGTGAAACCCCATGTATACTAAAAATACAAAAAGTTAGCTGGGCGTGGTGGCAGGCTGTAATCCCAGCTACTTGGCAGGCTGAGGCAGGAGAATCGCTTGAAGCAGGAGGTGGAGGTTGCAGTGAGCCAAGATCATGCCATTGCACTCCAGCCTGGGCAACAAGAGCAAAACTCCATTTCAAAAAAAAAAAAAAATTATCAGGTGAGGACAGTGGGTGGATCCCACGTTCTTTACTCCCAACACTCCAAGGCTTCTCAGAACATCTAACCTGGCTATGCCTCTGTCCATCCCCTCTCCTACCCAGCCCTGCCAGTGCCAGCAGGTCCCCCTACCCAGGGCCTCTGCACCTGCTGTACCAGCTGCCTAGGCTGCTCCACTCTAGGGTATCCTTGAGGCTCCAACGCCACATTTCAGGTAGTCCAGAATCCCACAAGGGACTGAGCACGCAGCAAGTGAGTCCCTTTGCCATCCTGGAGAAATTTGCACTAGGGAAGAAACAAAAGAGAGCCGTTAAAAGAAGAAGAATGAAGGAGCACTGGGGCCAGGCCCCTCAGAGGCTCCCATGACCCTGGATCTTCCTGGCACCAGCTCCACCATCAGTTCACCTCCCTGGGACAGGGGTTGGGGGGCCCTGGACCTCACGACTGCTTCCTGCTCCCTGCAAAATATCCCCTTTAGACAGAGAGCCTGGGTGGGGGCAGAGAGAAAGGAAAAATAATTACTTCTCAGCCTCTAACCTTTCCGGCAAGTGACTCGGTAATAAATAATCCCCACGTCCCTCCAGTGCGATCCATCAGCAGGAACTCCTAATTACTTCAGACTCACTTGAAACCGCTTCCAGTCCCACTTTCAAATAAATAAAAAATTAACATGGAGCTGGAGCAGACACCCAGATGCAGGACTCCCAACCCGCCTCCCAGGAGGTTTGCCCTAGAAGCATTGGGATGGAGCTCCCCAGGGCCCGGATGGAGCCCCCCAGGGCCGAGATGGAGATCCTAGGGTCAGGATGGAGCCCCCCAGGGCTGGGATGGAGTCCCCCAGGGCCGAGATGGAGATCCTAGGGTCAGGATGGAGCTCCTCAGGGTTAGGATGGAGCCCACCAGAGCCAGGACGCAGCCCCCAGGGTCGAGTGGATCCCCCCAGAGTCGGGATGGAGATCCCAGGGTTGGGATGGAGCCCCCCAGGGCCAGGATGAAGCCCCCAGGGTTGGGATGCAGCCCCCAGGGTCAGGATGGAGCCCCCCAAGGTTGGGATGGAGCCTCCCAGAGCCAGGATGGAGCCCCCAGGGTTGGGATGGAGCCCCCTCATGCTCCAGAGCCACCCCATCAGTGTTTCCAACCCTGGAACCAGGACCCACCTGTCCCATCATAGGGCTTCTGTGCAATGAGCCCCACCCTTAGCAGTCCACTGCCTGGGCCATCCGGTGGTCCCTGGGCACTGTGGTCTTGGGTCTACGGCCCCCAGTCCAGCACTGGGCAAATGTGCTGGCTGCATCCATTGGCTCCCATGGCCTGGCTCCCTCTCTGGCCCAGCATGGCTGAACCTTCCCCTTGGGGCCCTCACCATGACCTCCGTAAATAAGTCTAGGGTTCAGACAAAGTGACCCCCAACACCCTGCTGGTCTGGAATCAAGCCCCATCCCTCGAGGGAGCCCAGACTTGCCCTCTGCAGTTGCCTGGGGACCCCACCGCCTGACTCTGTGTCTTCACCCCACAGCACCTCTGATCACCCCAGGGCTGAGGGCTCCTTTGGGGGGGTCTCCTGAGAATCCCTGCACCCCCAGCCCTGGATCAGCCCCTGCTGCAGTGGGGGCAGGCAGGGGCCTTCCTACAGTAACCAGAAAGAGGGGAGGCAGGGCTCCGACACCATTTCCCCTCCAGCCCCTTCCAACCCTGGGCACGTTACGTGTACCCACTGAGCCCCACCTGGCATGTCCACAGCTCCAGCCTCCATCCCTCAGCTCCATGAGGCCCAGCCTGCACTGACAGGCGGCGAGTGGAAGCATCGCCTGAACCAGGCCTACTGGACATGAGGGAGCCAGGTGCAGAGGGAGCTGCCCTCTGACCTCCCACAGCCATAGGCTGGCCCTGCACGGGCTAGGGAAGGTGTCCTGGAAACAGAAGACCGAGGGCATTGGGAAAGGTGGGAGAGGGCTCCTGGGGGATCTAGGCAGGGGCGAGCAGGGGTGTGACCCCAGGGCTCACCTCCTGGGAAGGGGTGTGAGGGTGAGGGGTCTGTCAGGGGTGCCAAGGAGCTGAGCAGGTCCCAATGAGGTCAGGGCAGGCATGGAGGGCAGTGGAGGTGGCGGGTAGGGGCCCCAGGCTGGACCCTCCACAGAATTAATTAAATGCATCTCATGTTGGCACCACCAAGTGATTTCTGCTGACCTCACCAGGCTGATTAATATTTCATTAGCCTTTAGGAGGAAGGAGAGCACTTATTAACCTGCTACGTCAATCTGTCAGCACTGGTCCTGGCATCCAGTGTCCCAGGGAAGGACAGAATAAAGATCCAGTGCACCCAGCCCCTGGGGCCCCCTGAATGGAGTGGACCCCCACGCTCTGTTCCCCTGAGACTGGCCGTGCTCAGCTTCCCGGCCTCGAGTCCTCCTGGGGGCAGAACTGCTGCGCTCCCCATCCCTGGCCATGGCTGAGGCCTTTGGAGCCGGAGCTGGGGTGGGCCGGGGGTCGGAGGCCAGGAGGATGCCCTTCACTGGGCCCGGGGGTCCTCTGAGGGCCATGCTGAGCCTTGCTGCTGCTCTTGGCCCCATACCTGGTGCTGATGTGTGGGGAAAGAACGTGGGTTGCTCCGAGGTGTGGGAGCGGCTGTGCAGAGGTCCTGGGAGTGTGTGAATTGGGTGGAGCCGGGTGCCCCAGGAGGTGCTGCCAGCCTGCCCAGTGTCTCCAGGTGAAGGCTGAGTGCCGGACCTGCACCACCACACCCGGCCGCCCTGCGGGGGCAGCCCAGGCTCCCTGGAGGTGAGCTGCCCACCAACACCAGCTCAACATTACCCTCTGGGGAACTACCCATGTTCTACATAAGCAGTCAAGGCAGTTTTTCCATGAATTTGCCTGATTTTTCAATCCTGCAACAAATTTCATGCTCTGAAAGCAGGGTGAGCCCAACAGCTGTGTGTAGCATGGGGGTCTGTGTCAGCGCCCACCACAGCCCCAGCACATAGTAGGCCCTCAATAAACTCCCCCAGGGATGGACACACAGGAGTGGGTGGGTGACAGTGGATTTGGCTTTGGCTGTGATATGATTTGGCTGTGTCCCCACCCAAATCTCACGTTGAATTGTAGCTCCCATAATCCCCACCTGTCATGGGAGGGACCAGGTGGATATAATTGAATCAGGAGGGCGGTTCCCCCACCCTGAAACCATCACGATAGTGAATTCGTTCTCACCAGATCTAATAGTCTTATAAGGAAGGGGCTTCCCCCTTTGCTGGACACTCATTCTTCTCTCTCGTGTGCCTTGTGAAGAGGGATGTGCTTGCTGTCCCTTTCGCCATGATTGTAAATTTCCTGAGGCCTCCCCAAAATGCTTTCTTTGTCTGGGTGCAGTGGCTCACGCCTGTAATCCCAGCACTTTGGGAGGCCACAGTGGGCAGATCATTTGAGGTCAGGAGTTCAAAACCAGCCTGGCCAACATGGTGAAACCCCTTCTCGACTAAAAAATACGAAAATTAGCCAGGAGTGGTGGTGGGCAACTGTAATTCCAGTTGCTTGGGAGGCTGAGGCAGGAGAATTGCTTGAGTTCATCAGGGAGGCTGAAGCTGGAGAATCACTTGAGCTCAGGAGTCGGAGGCTGCAGTGAGCTGAGATCATGCCACTGCACTCCAGTCTTGGCAACAGAGTGAGACTCCATCTCCAAATATATATATATATATATATATATATATATATATATATATATATATATATATGTATATCTTCCTTTATAAGTTACCTAGTTGGTATTTCTTCATAGCATTGTGAGAAGGGACCAATGCAGGCTGACTCAGGAGGGAAGTCCCCAGCCCCCGGAGCCTAGCCCCTGCCTGGTCCCACTCATGCCCCACACTTACCAAGTGCTGAGCCTGCAGCCCCCTGTCAGTCCCCGACCATTGCACTGTAGCTCCCCTGAAAAGGCAGTTTGACATGGGGGACCTCTCCGGGCTGACCCAGCAGCCAGGCAGAGTGTGCAGGATGGAGGAGGGACCCCTGAGAACCCTGCAGGGGGTCCCCAGTGCAAACAGTGCCCTTGTTGAGGGCATGGTGGGGAGGTGTGTCCTTCCCTGGAGAGGCACTATGTTAGGCCATTCTCACACTGCTATAAATAATTACCTGGGACTGCATAATTTCTAAAGAGAAGAGGTTTAGGTGGCTCACAGTTCTGCAAGCTGTACAGGAAGCATAACAGCTTCTGCTTCTGGGGAGGCCTCAGGAAGCTTCCAATCATGGGGAAGGTGAAGGAGGAGCAGTGTCTCACGCAGCGGGAGCAGTAGAAAGGAGAGGGTGAACTGTCGAAAGGACAGCAGAGAGGGATGGTGCTAAATCGCTCATAAGAAACCCGCCCCCACGATCCAGTCACCTCCCACCATGCCCCACCCCAACATCAGGGATTACAATTTTGCATGAGATTTGGGCAGAGACGCAGATCCAAACCATATCAGGCAGCCGCCTGGGACACCTAGCATGGGCTGGGGCTGCCTGCTATTCCCAGCTCTGCCTGCGGGCCCCCAAAACTCCCCAGGAGCCCTGAGCCAGGCACCTGGGCTAGTTTTCGAGGACCTCTCTCCGCCATGCAGGTAGGCAGCAATGAAATTTTTAAATAAGGCAAAAAAAGGAAAACTCCCCTGAGTTTATTAAGTAAAATGCAGGTAGGTAATTACAAACTGGCTTAATTAAAATCCACCCTCTTAGAAAGCCCTGAGTGGGTGGACCCAGCAGGGAAGGGAGACAGGACAGGGAGGGTCTGGCACACTCCGAGCCTCAGTTTCCCCAGCTATTCAAGTGGGGAAAATAGTAAGAGTTCCTGAAGGGTGGTTGGGTCCGAGTCACAGCCATCATCAGCAAGGTGGAGCTGAACCCAGGGAAAGCAGGCCGGACCCACGAGAAGGGGCTCAGAGGGTCCTGGGACATCGCGGATGTCCTGGGGAAGGCTCACCTGTAGGAAGCCCAGCACTGAGAGTGCAGTGAGGGCCACGGGGTGGGGTGGGGGGTCACGGAGCCTCACAGCCCCACCCAGTCAGCCCACGTCTTGCTTCTGGAGGGCAGGTGGGTGGGCGGGCTATGCTGGGCTGATTCACTGTGAAGGGAGATTCTGGAGATGGTGCGTCTGGCAGAGGCATGGCAGGAACCAGCGCCTGGAGGTGTGAGCCGCTCAGGTAGCTCAGGGGGGACAGGGGCAGCGAGGCAGGTGGACTGCTCCTGATGTCAGGCCAAGTCCACCTCGGGAACCCCTCAGAGTTCACTCTGAGTGAGGAGGGATTTTCCGGTTGCCCCACGGGGATGTGATCTGTCTCCGCCTCACTCCGTGACTAGGGTGGCCTGGAGCAGACAGTGGGAAGGCTGGGGGCACGTGGCTGGCATAGCCTGGGTGGAAGGCTGGGGGCACGTGTCTGGGATAGCCTGGCTGGAAATCGCAGGAGCCCATGGGTCCCCAAGTGGAGGAGAGTGTCCTGCCCTTTCCAGGACACCCTTTCCAGGCTGTGGCCCTGGTGGGACCTGGATGGGAAGGTTAGTCCAGAGCCCAAGAAAATGGATAGGGTGTGGGGAGGGGTGGGGCTGTGTGGATTTTGGTGTTAAGGTAGGGGAGGAGAGTTTGGGCCAGAGCAAGACAGAAACAGAGACAGAGATAGGGAGAGATGCAGCGATTCCCCCAGGGTGAGAGGTCAAAGGTGTCCCATGCAGAGACCCAGATAGGCCACCTCCAACTTTGTGTGTGACCCGCACCTGCACCTCCCAGCCCAGAAGGTGTCATCAGGGTCCCAGCCCAGGAGGGCAGGACTGCTCATGTCCCCAGCCTTCCATCCTGGAGTCCCCTGACTCTAGCCCTGAGACCCACGGTGTCCCCACCACCCACTGCCAAGGAGAACTCCCCTCCTTATGGACCTGTGGCAGGCGGACAGCCCCACTGAGGTTGGGGGAAGCTGTGGGGTTGTCACCAGGCCTAATCCTGACTTGGTTGCTGTCTGGCTGGGTGGCCCTGAGTGTGTCATCGGCCCTGAGCCTCAGTTTCCCCATGCTGTGAGGATAAGGATGCCTGGCCATGCCTGGCACATGAGGGAAGCCTTCACCCCAAGCTCTGGCCCTGGGCTCTGAGGTCTTCCTGCCCCCTGTACCCCAGCCAGTCCCCTTAGAGCAGGGGGTGTCCTGAGATCTCAGCGCCAGGTGCCCGCCCACCTCCTGCCTGTTCCAGCTGCTGCCCTCTGGGCTCATAAACCCCTGAGCTTTGATCTTGGATCATGCTGTCCCAGCCGGAAGAGACAAGGGCTCCTCCCAGGCCCAGCCACAGGCTCGGGGTCGGGCAGGCCCCCTCAGTCTCCGGCCTCCCCACCCGGCTGCCTCCATTAACCTCTGCACTCAGGCCCGGAAGGGGCGGCTTCCGTTCTAGCGGTTCCCACGGCATGGATGCCACTCCAGCCCATATGCAGGGCCCTGTGGGAAGACCCAGGGGCCAGCCTGGGAGAAAGATCCCCCCTGGGGAAGGCAGGAGGCAGCCCTGAGTCAGGATCACCACCTGACTGTCCCACCCACAGTGGCCATCCTGAATACCAGAGGGCCTGGGTCTCCATAGACGCCAAAGACCAGGGCTGGCAGTTCTGTCTCGGAGAGGTCCAGAGCCCCAGACCCTCCTTTCGACAGGAGTCAGGTGGGGCTGCCGCCAGCAGCAGAGATGATTCTCTGCTCCGTGGGAACCCCTCTGTGGGTATCGTGGGAGAGACCCCGGCAGAGCAACTTTTCCCCCCAAGGCAGCCCCACTTGTGCCCCTACTTTGCCTTCCAGTCCCTGAACGAATCCCCCAGCATCTGTCCCATCTCATGCTGGCCGGGAGCAGCATCCCTTCCACGGCTGTGATGCCTCCTCGGACAGGGGGCTCACCACCAGGAATTGCGAGAGAGCTCCTCTGACCTCAGCCCTCCTGTCAGCCCCACCCTCTTTTCCCTGGTTCATGTCTCCATCCCCCTCCTGCCAGCTTCTCAAACCCCATGGTGAGGCCTGGGCAGCACCTTCCGCACCTTCCCTTCCTCTGAGTTTTTTTTTTTTTAATTGAGATGGAGTCTTGCTCTGTCTCCCAGGCTGGAATGCAGTGGTGTGATCTCGGCTCACTGCAACCTCCACCTCTTGAGTTCAAGCTACTCTCCTGCCTCAGCCTCCCATGTAGCTGGGATTACAGGCATACACCACCACGCCCGGCTATTTTTAGTAGAGTCGGGGTTTTGCCTTGTTGGTCAGGCTGGTCTGGAACTCCTGACCTTAAGCAATCCACCTGCCTCAGCCTCCCAAAGTGCTGGGATTACAGGCATGAGTCACTGCGCCTGGTTCTTCTGGTGATCACAAGTACTGGGTCACACCCTGCCAGAGGCACGGGGCTCACTCATGCTTGGGACAGCAGGGAGGAGGGTCAGGCCAGCCCTGCCTGGCCCTGGGCACACACTGCCCACCAGGACCCCAGACCCACTCTCACCCAAGCAGGAGGTTCCAGCCTGTGCTCCACACCCTGCTGTGTGACCTGGGTGCTTGAGAGGCCACCAGATGGTGAACTTGGCCTCTCCCTGGGTGTCCAGGCGCTCAGTCTGTGTGTATGACGGGATCCACTATTCATGGGCACCAGGCATAGTGGGGACCGGATAATCGGGGCCCACCCTCAAGCATGAAGGCTGCAGGCCCCTGTGCAGGGTCGTCGCCGGGATGGGGAGAGCCCGAAGGAACAGGTGCAATGGGAAACCAACAGCTGGTGTCTCAGGGAAATCTGAAGTGAACCCAGGAAGGTGGCCGAGGCTCAGAGTCAGGGCAGGAACCCGTGCAGGGGGAGAGAGGGAGGGAGGGACAGCTGAACCCACCTGGAGGCAGGACAGAAATCTGTGCCTGGGAATTGGGGCGGGGGAAACAGGAAGGTGGAGTGGGTGATTCCAGTGGGGAGATTGCTCACCTGGAGAGGCTGCCAGCAGGGAGGGGCAGAGGGAACCAGGCCTCAACCTCCTGCCCCTGGATGCAGGCAGGGTGGTCCCAGTGGGTGACTCCAGCACAAGGTGACCCTGCTACTCAGCCCCTGCTTCCCTGCAGACCTTGGGGGAAGCTGGGCTCCTGGCTGGCTGTGCCCTCACTGTGTGACTGTGGGCCAGGGCCTGCCCTCTCTGTGCTCCTGCCCTTTCTGGTACTGTGAGCTCCCAACCCACTGCGGTACAGACAGAGGCTGGGACTAGGGGAGGCCCCGCCATGGCCCTAAGCGGGGGTCCTGCTGGCCTGCAGACTCTGCCTCCCAGAGCCCCGCACACTCCCACCAAATCAGCTCCGTCTGGAATCGACACACTTCCTTCCGAGAAGTGATGCATGTCTTCCCTGTCGGATTTACAAATAACTTCAAATTTTCCCATTTTCTTCCCCTAATGAATTCCCTGAAGCGTGTTCCAGGCTCCCCAGTAATGAGCAGGAATCGGATGCCGCAGCCTGCCTCGGCAAGGCCCTGCTGAATTAGCCCAGCCCATCCGGCGAGCAGCCCCGATGCAGGTGCCCTTGGTGACAACCCATTGTATTGACAATCTCCATTGGTGTAATTCCTGCATTAGGATTTTGTGCTAAACTGCGTTTCAAAAGCGCTCTGACCCTGATTACCTCTTTAATTGCGATTAAAAATCCAGATTAATTCAGAGGCGAAGTTGGCCACGCTGGGAAGGGGCCTTGCTGGGCCTGCAACATTGATGGTTCCCCAGTCTCTGGAGGTGGCTCATTCCCCAGGGTGGTCTCTCTGCACTGCCTCAGACTCTCAGAAAGCCTTTTATGGAGCTGCTGGAAAAACCTCTGGCTCTGGGAGGCCCAGAAAAGAATGAGAGGGTCTCAGGGGTACTGAGCTGGTGCTGGCTGAGAGCCACACCACAAAGCCAGGTGAACACAATTGCTGCTTTTCCCATTTTATAGGTGGGAAAGTTGAGGCCCAGAGACTGAGCATCCCCAGCCCTGAGGTCAGCAAGTGGGTGGGTCTGGGTGGAGTCGGGGTAGCTGTTGCTGAGCCTGCTGAGCCCTCAGAAGAGATTGGGTAGGACTTTCCATGGCCCCTGGTCCCTCCTGTCAATTTGAACCCAAAAGTGGCTATGGGGCCATCCAGCTCCACTCTCCCATGTTATAGCTGGGGAGACTGAGACCCACCAGCCATGGCTGTCACTGGGCCACATGGAGAGGGGGCACACCGGCTGAAGCCAGCTGGGGAGGCCTTTCTCTGTGATAAACACCTCCCCGATCCTGATGCTGGCTGTCCACAGGATGAGTGGGGACTGGGGGTCTGACCAAGCTGGTCCTTTCCTGACTGGTGTGGAGGAGCCCCCTCCCTTCTCTGAGCCTCGGTTTCTCCATCTGAACAACGGAGTCCTGATCCTGAGCTATCGAGTCTGTTGGGAGACTTGGATACAGTACTTGCTGGTCCGTGGGTGACACAGGGTCATGGGGAGTGGGGGGGCCGTTGCCCTGGCAGTGATTCCTGCCCCACTCTGCCCAGCCCGAGTGGGGGTCACTGAGGGGCTCCAGGCCCTTGAGGTTACCATGAAGCATCCAGTCCCACAGCACAACAGATGCCCCAGGGCAGAGCCAGTGCCAGGGAGGGGTGTGCACTTTTTTCACTTTCTTGATGATTATTTATTGTTGTTTTGTTTTGAGATGGAGTTTTGCTCTTGTCACCCAGGCTGGAGTACAATGATGTGACCTCAGCACAGTACAACCTCTGCCTCCCTGGTTCAAGCGATTCTCCTGCCTCAGCCTCCCAAGTAGCTGGGATTACAGGCAACCACCACCCTGCCTGGCTAATTTTTTGTATTTTTAGTAGAGATGGGGTTTCACCATGTTGGCCAGGCTGGTCTTGAATTCCTGACCTCAGGTGATCCACCCGCCCCAGCTTCCCAAGGTGCTGGGATAACAGGCATGAGCCACCACGCCCTGCCAATGATGTCCTTTGAAGCACAGAAACTTTTAATTCTGATGAAGTCCAGTGTATCTGTTTTTTCTTTTTTCACTTGTGACTTCCATGCCTTGTCTACAAAGTCTTGGTCTAACCCAAGACGACAAAGATTTACTCCTGTGTTTGGTCTTCAGAGCTTTATAGCTTCAGCTCCCACATTAAGGTCTGTGATTTTTTTTTTTTTTTTTTTTGAGGCAGGGTCTCACTGCGTCACTGAGGCTGGAAAGCAGGGGGAGCCAGCTCTCAGCGTACACCCTGGGCCCTGATGCGTCATCGCACCCAGAGTGGCAGAGGCTCCTCATTTATCCACCTGGATCCCTGAAACCCAGTGTGGGGGCTCGGCAAAGGCCGATGACACCTCAATTCACAGATTGCCTAGTAGATTATGTGAACACAAGCATGCACACATGTTTTTAACAGATCCACTAGGGGCGGGGTGCAGTTGCTCATACCTGTAATCCCAGCACTTTGGGAGGCCAAGGTGGGTGGATCACAAGGCCAGGAGTTCAAGACCAGCCTGGCCAAGATGGTGAAACCCCGACTCTACTAAAAACACAAACATTAGCTGGCATGGTAGGCGGCGCCTGTAATCCCAGCTATTCGGGAGGCTAAGGGAGAGAATTGCTTGAACCCAGGAGGCGGAGGTTGCAGTGAGCTGAAATGGTGCCTCTGCACTCCAGCCTGGGCGACAGAGCGAGACTGTATCTCAAACAAACAAACAGCTCCCTTGGGGTATGATCCACACACCGTACAGGTCACCCACACCAAGGCTACAAGTCGATGCTTTTAGTCTATTTGCAGAATGATGCAGCCAGCCCCAGAATGGGTTTACGTTTGTATTTATTTACTTAAAAAAATTTTTTTGAGGCAGAGTTTCTGCTCTTGTTGCCCAAGCTGGAGTGCAATGATGCGATCTCAGCTCACCACAACTTTTGCTTTCCGGGTTTAAGTGATTCTCCTGCCTCAGCCTCCTAAATAGCTAGTATTACAGGCATGCGCCACCACGCCTGGCTAATTTTTGTAGTTTTAGTAGAGACGAGGTTTCTCTGTGTTGGTCAGGCTGGTCTCCAACTCCCGACATCAGGTGATCCGCCTGCCTCAGCCTTCCAAAGTGCTGGGATTATAGGTGTGAGCCACTGTGCCCAGCCTATTTTTAAATTTGTTTGTTTGTTTTTGGAGATGGAGTCTTGCCCTGTATCCCGGGCTGGAGTGCAGTGGCACAATCTCCGCTCACTGCAACCTCCACCTCCCAAGTTCAAGTGATTCCCCCTCCTCAGTCTCCCAAGTAGCTGAGATTACAGGTGCCTGCCACCTCCCAAGTTCAAGTGATTCTCCCTCTTCAGTCTCCCAAGTAGCTGGGATTACAGGTGCCCGCCACCCGGCTAATTTTTTGTATCTTTAGTAGAGACGGGGCTTCACTATGTTGGCCAGGCTGGTCTCAAACTCCTGACCTCAGGTGATCCACCCACCTCGGCCTCCCAAAGTGCTGGGATTATAGGCAAGAGCCACTGCACCCAAACTAATTTTGGTTTTGTAGAGATGGGGTCTCGCTTTGATGCCCAGTCTGATCTCAAATCAGATTGTTCAAGCAATCTTCCCACCTCAGTCTCTCAAAGTGCTGGAATGACCAGCCTACATTTCTAAGGAGACCCCGGGTATGGTCCTAGCACCGAGGCTGCCTGTTAGAAGCAAACTGGCTTCTGGCACTCTGCAGAATGCATTCACGTTATTTCCATGTTGTATCATGCATCAATACCACGATCCTTTTGATGGCTGAATGATATTCCTTTGTGTGGAGAGACCATATTTTATTATTCATTCTCAAAATAAACAAACAAAAAGAAAGAAAAGAACAAGAAAAAGCCTCTCAAATTCAAACTGTTTGTCAAAATGGATGCAACATTTTTCCCCGCCTACCAGCAGTGTGCTAAAATTCCAACTTTCCAATTTCTCCTCCTCGCCCATACTTGTCAATATCTGCCTGCTTTATGTTAGCGGTCCTAGTGCGCATGAGGTGCCGTCTCATTTTAATTTGTGTTTTCCTGTTGGCTGATGGTGAGTTTTTTCCTGTGCTTATTGGCCATTTTTATATCATCTTTGGAGAAATATCTACTCAGATCTTTTGCTTATTTAAAAAAATGGGGCTACGTGTCTTTTTGTTATTGAGTTACAATAGTTCTTTATATATTTTAGACACAAGTGTCTTATCAGAAATATGTTCTGCAAAAATGTGCTCCCGTTTTGCAGGTGGTTTTTTCACTTTCTTGATGATGTCCTTTGAAGCACAAAAGCTTTGAATTTCAATGAAGTCCAGTGTATCTATTTTTTTCTTTTTTCACTTGTGACTTTCATGCCAGGTCTAGGAAGTCTTGGTCTAACCCAAGATGACAAAGATTTACTCTTGTGTTTTGTTTTCAGGGCTTTATAGCTTCAGCTCTTACATTTAGGTCCTTGATCTTTTTTTGTTTTTTGTTTTTTTTGTTTTTTTTTTAAAGACAGAGTCTCACTGTATCACCCAGGCTGGAGTGCAGTGACACAATAATAGCTCACTGCAGTCTTGACTTCCTGGGCTCAGGCAATCCTCCCACTTCAACTTCTTGAGGGGCTGGGAGTACAGGCATGTGCCACCACACTCAGCTAATTTTTAAGTTTTTTATAGACAGAGTCTTGCCGTATTGCACAGACTAGAGTGCAGCGGCATGGTCATAGCTCCCTGCAGCCTCAAAAACTCCTGGGCTCAAGCAGTCCTCCCCATCAGCCTCCCAAGTAGCTAAGACTACAGGCACAAGCCACCACGCCTGGTTAATTTTTAAGTTTTGTTGTTGTTGTTTTTGAAACAGAGTCTCCACCCAGGCTAGAGTGCAGTGGTGCAATCTCAGTTCCCCGCAACCTCCACCTCCACCTCCTGGGTTCAAACAATTTTCCTGCCTCAGCCTCCCAAGTAGCTGGGATTACAGGTGCCTACCACCATTCCCAGCTAATTTTTGTATTGTTAGTAGAGACAGGGTTTCACCATGTTGGCCAGGCTGGTCTTGAACTCCTGACCTTGTGATCCACCCGCCTTGGCCTCCCAAAGTGCTGGGATTTCAGGCGTGAGCCACCGTGCCTAGCTATTTTTAAGTTTTTTGTGAAGACAGTCTTGCGATGTTTCCCAGGCTGGAGTGCAGTGGCGTAATCACAGCTCACTGCAGCTTCAAACTCCTGAGCTCAAGCGATCCTCCCACCTCAGCCTCCCAAGTAGCTGGGACCACAGGCACGTGCCACCATGCCTGGCTAATTTTTTATTTTTTGTAGAGATAGGGTCCTGCTCTGTTGCCCAGGTTGTTCTTGAACTCCTGGGCTCAAGCCACCTCAGTGTCTCAAAATGCTGGGATTACAGGCATGAGCCACTGTGCCTGGCCCCCATGATCTATTTTGAGTTAATTTTTCATATTAATTGGTGTGAGGCAGAGTCCACCTTCACAGGCTTGCCTGTGGATGTCCAGTTGTCCCAGCATCATCTGTTGAAAATGCCCATTGAGCCATCTGGACGCCCTCATTGTAATCAGTGAGCAAGTGTGAGTGTTTGTGGGAAGTAAAAACGTTCCTCTTTGAAGTTTCCTTTCTTGGTAAAGAATACGTGTGCTAATAACTTTGTTAAGCCCTATCCTATGTAGCTGTTAGACAGGCCATGCTTACAGGCACCTAGTACATCTATGTCTTTGTACTTTAACCAAGACATCTGTGCTGGACATGCTCACAGGCATGTCCCAGCTCTCCATTGCTTTTACCTGTTTAGAAAGTTTTAAGTTGCTACCCAATCAGGTTTTAGTTTAGATTGTGAGGTCTGGCTCCAGCCAACAGAAATCAGACACAGCAGTAAGGACTACTCCAAATGGGTAAGGGATAAATATGTCTGCTTTCCTTTGTTCACTGTACTCTCATGGCAAGATGTCTAGTGAGAGTACCCTTCCTGCAGTCCAGGGAGTAAAAGTTGAGTTGCTGAAAGATCCTTTATCTCAGAGCTAATTTTTCTTTGCAGCACTGA
Source organism: Saguinus oedipus (assembly GCA_031835075.1). NCBI lineage: Eukaryota > Metazoa > Chordata > Mammalia > Primates > Cebidae > Saguinus > Saguinus oedipus. The sequence goes on from CM063170.1 coordinate 10,761,271, forward strand.
GTAACTGTTTCCAACAGTGTTTATTTCTGGACTCTGAATTTTGTTTTGTTCCCTTAATCGGTATGTGTGTCCTTATGCCTGGACCACACTGTCTGGACTACTGTAGCTTTGTAGTAGGTTTTGAAATCTTACTGTGGGGGCGGGGAGAGGTGCAGCTGTGGGAAAGCCTGCAGCCACTGCAGTCCCCAGCCCTCAGCTGCGGACACCCAAACAGCCTGGCCACTGGAGGCTGGGAGGGGCTGATCGCTGGCTGGCGGTCCCAGGACAGGCCTGGTGGCCCTCGCTGTGCTAAGCCAAGACCTGCACAGGGGCTGGGCGCTGATCTCTGGCTGAGCTGGCCCAGAGCAAAGAGCGGCTCAGCATGTAGGTTCAGGGTGTCCGCCCCACATCCCGTGAGCTATGGCTGCCGTCCCACAAGGGTGCTGTCCTTTGCAGTTTGCTCCCTGCGCCTCTCTGTTGACTGATCCTACTTGTAGGTGAGCAAACAGAGGATAGGAAGGTGCTGGGGGTCTGTCCCTGCCCTACAAGTCACACAGGGGAGCCCCCAGGGCCCTGGACAGCATATGGTCTTCCCACAAGATCCCAACCCACAGCTCCTGGAAAGGCCTCTAGGACGAGACCCTAATGCTCCCCATGAGGCCTTCGGGACCCTGAACTCCAAGTTAAAGAGAGAAGAGGCCTCTCCCTGAGCAGAGGAGCCGCTGTGGCCTGGCCTAACACCCATGCCTAATGTGCTGAGCCAGCACAGAGGCCTCACAGGTGCAGGCACCCCCCAGCTCCACGCCGTGCCCCAAATACATGGCCAAGACCACTCCAGGATAAGCTCCCACTGCATCCCAGAGGGATGCAAACCCCAGAGGACCCCAAAGGAGCCCACGTTTGCCCTGACCTATAATTCTATGCTCATGTTTATTTATAACTGGAGCTTCCAGGCGGAATCTGAGCAGTCAGCGCCCACCCTACCCTGCCCCTCCCTCCATGGATAATTATGTGGCAGGGCCTGAGCCTGCATCACTCTTGGCCACTGGCCCCCAGGCCCAGGCCCTCATCTTCTCCCAGGGACCCCTGATGCCTCTGCCAGGAAGCCTCCTCCACAGGCTGAGTTATTTACTTTCCTTAATAACCTTTTATGAGGGGACTTGCAGTGGCCTTCAGGAGGGCAGGGAGCCAGCTTCGAGGTCATTCTTTGGCTGTGATTTTATTAACTTAAACTCAGGCCTGAGGCAGGTGAAGGAGCACCCCTTCAACCCCCATGGGCTGCGACGCACTCCAGGTGAGGTGTGGCCACCCTGTTTAATTAAATCCTCCGTCTGCACCTCGGCCTGGGCAGTGGCGGCGGGCACAAGACCCCACAGCAGCCTCCGCATGGAGCGTCCCCCGCCCGACACCTTCCCCACCCACCAGGCTGTGAACAGCAGGCCTAGGTGTTCTAAAAAATCAACTTTCTATTGAATCAGTTAACATCAATCAATTTCATTTAATTTTACAATTCATGAATTGTAGACACGTTTCAGGTGTTTGCCACAGAGGGCTCCCGTCTCCAGCACACAGCACTGTGAGTTTTGGCAACTGTCTGCACTCGCAGAAAACCACCATGGTCAGGAGGAGATGGCACTACTCGCACCTCACGGTGGCCATGTGCCACGTGAGCCCACGGCGCACTCATATCATCATGGCCTGTTCACACCGTGGGCTGTATGTGTAAAGACATGCCGGGGTTCTGAAACCTGGTTTTAAGAAGAGAATGGGAAATACCTCCTTAGTGGGTTTTATGACGATTACTTGTTTGATGGTGTTATTTTGAGCATGAAGAATTAATACAATGTGCTATTGAAATGAGCATCACCTGTTGCTTACGGTTTTATTTATTTATTTGAGACAGAGTCTAACTCTGTCACCAGGCAGTGCAGTGGTGTGATCTTGGCTCACTGCAACCTCCGCCTCCCTGGTTCAAGCAGTTCTCATGCCTCGGCCTACTGAGTAGCTGGGTTTACAGGTGTGCACCATGCCGGGCTAATTTTTTTTTTTTTTTTTTTGTATTTTTAGTAGAGACAAAAATAGTAGTTTACTTTAGTTGTTTCACCATGTTGGTCATGCTGGTCTCGAACTCTTGACCTCAAATGATCCCGCCCACCTCGGCCTCCCAAAGTGCTGGGATTATAGGCATGAACCACCACAGTGTTTAGACTCTTCTGCTTTAAAAAAAAAAAAAAATTTTAATTTTTTTGGTAAAGGCAAGGTCTCTCACCATGTTTCCCAGGCTGGTCTCGAGCTTCTGGGCTCCGGGAATCCTCCTGCCTCAGCATCCCGAGTAGTTGGAACTACAGGCGCACGCCACCACAGCTAGCTAGTTACTTTGTTTTTTATAGAAATGTGGTCTCCATGTTGCCTAGACTGGTCTCAAATTCCTGGCCTTAAGAGATCTTCCTGCCTCGACCTCTCAGTGTGCTGGGATGACAGGCGTGAGCCACCGTGCCTGGCCTTTTTTGCTCTTTGAATTCATCTGTTGAAAATTGAAATGACGTCTGTGGCTCTTGTGACATTTCCATCTGCCGGCACGGGGGTGGCACATTCCCTTCACTCCAGTAAGTTCTCTCTGGCCCCTTACTGTCACCTGTGTCTTGCCTCTCTCTCCGAGGCTCTCCAGCACTGACTGGGACCCTGGTCCCTCCTGGAGTCCTGTTGTGGTATCTGTGACATGGGAATGATGGTGTCTGCCACAGGCACTTGTGGGAGCTAAGTGACATCATATGGCAGGGTGCGGTGGCTCACGCCTGTAATCCTAACACTTTGGGAGGCTGAGGCGGGTGGATCACCTGAGGTCAGGAGTTTAAGACCAGCATGGCCAACATGCTGAAACCCCAACTCTACTAAAAATACGAAAAATGAGCTAGGCATAGTGAGCTACCCCAAATCATTTGCACCCAACACCTCTGTTTGGTGAAGACAATTTTGCAAACCACAACTAATTTAGAGATCTAGAATGTTTCCCCAAAGCCTGGCACCCTTCCATTCTACCCTTTAATCCCAGTGAATAAAGCTAGGACAACTGCTGGGTGCTGCCTGCTCACCTCCTGTGTGAGTCCCGGAGGCAGAGACGGGGGCACTACGTTTGTCAGACTCCCCAGAGGGAGGACGCCTGCTGCCTTCATTGTTTTTATAGTTACTCTAAAAAGGCTTTGCCAAACAGGAGGATAATTTGTGCAAAATGTTCCCATTGCAAAAATGGCCCAGAGAGGTGCAGACACCTTTGTGAGGCTGCCCAGCCTGTGAGGGATCAGGAGCCACAAGGCTTCTGCTCCAAGCGGCCTTGGGGCTGCTCCCCGGAGTGGGTCTGGCCCTGTCAAACCTGCAGGCCTGCCTTTTCTTACCCCCTGCTCGCCTGCCCTGCACCTGCTGCCCCTCCCCTCGAGGCTGCCCCCCCACCCACCGTCTTCAGCATCCACCCTCGGAAGAGCCATCCGGCTATTTACCATGGACTCATTTAAGTTGGTTAATTTTTAATAATGTTGAAATTTCTGTGTGAATAATTCAGGTAAATTATTTATTAAAGTGCAGGATAAAGGGACCAGGACAATTACCAGCCGACAGTGTTAGCTGCGGCGTGGCGAAGTGGGCAAGGTGCGGGTGGGAGGGAAGGCCTGCAGACGGGTGGTGTCACACGGACCCTCACTCTGGACACAAGGTCTGGGGGCCAAACCCGATTATCCCTCCACACTCCCTCAACAGCCTGGCCCCCTGACCCCGCAGCTGGGCAGCCCGGCTCCCTCCTGAGCCCCACACACCCACCTCCAGCAGCTTCCCTTACGCCCCTGCAGCCTCTCTGGCACGAGGGACACCGGAATCCATCTACAGCAGCCAGAGGGAAGTTTTCTATGCACGAGTCTCATTCTGTCAGCCCAAGTCAGCCCCACGGCAGTGACTGTCCATTACATTTAGGACACCCTGGATCCTGAGAGGCTCCTGGGACCTGGCCAGCCTCACTCCCCACTGCAGCCCTCGGTAGCCACTGGGGCCTCTGCGCTCCTGCCTGGCTGTTCCTCCTGCTGGCACAAGGCGACCCACCACCTCGCCAACCCCATCCATCGTTACAGCAGGAAGGGGCTGCAGCCACCTCAGGCCCCAGGCTGGGCGGTGTCCTCTGCATGTCACCCAGCCCCCATGGGGTTCTGTGAGCTCCTCCTGACAGGCAGCACAGGGACTGTCCCAAAAGGGCTCCTGGATGTTGGGAGCTGCCCCTCTGCTGCCCCCTGCCCAGCTGGACAGTCACCTCCACCCTCCCAGGGGATCACGGTCAGTGCCCAGGAGCTCCCAACTCTGCTCTTTCCCACACACCCTCCCTCACCAAGGCATCCAGGCCTGAAGCTTCCTCTCTGTGGTCACCTGGGTCACTGGTCACTCTGCCTCCTTGCTGCCTCCCCCCTCGTCTTCAACAACCCTGAAGTTCATCCTCCACTCAGCTTCTCAGGTGGTTCTAAAAGGTTAACACAACCATGTCCCTCTCCTCCTCCAAACCCTCCATGGCTCCCCAGTGCCCCTGGAATAGAGTCCAGGCTCTTCCTGGGCCCACAGGTGCCTCTGCACTGAGATGCCCCGAAAACGTGGAACCCACCCAGATTCCAAAGACACAGTGCCAAAGAAAGTGTGAGACATCATAACAACTGTGATTCTATGGCATGTGATAGCATTTGGGATACATTGAGTTACATAAAACGCATTATTAAAATTCATTTTTCCTCCCTTCCTTCCTTCCCTTCTTTCCTTCCTTCCTCCCTTCCTCTTTCTTTCTTTCTTTCCTTTCTTCCTTTCTTCCTTCCTTTCTCTTTTTCTTTTTCTCTTTATTTCTTCTTTCTTTCTTTTCTTTCTCTCTTTCTCTTTCTTTGTTTTTCTTTTGGACAGGGTCTTACTGTGCCATCCAGGCTGGAATGCAGTGTGGTGTGAATTCGGCTCACTGCAACCTCACCCCCAACCTCCTGGGCTCCAGTGATTCTCCAACCTCAGCCTACCGAGTCAGCAGCTGCCCCTCTGCTGCCCCCAGCCCAGATTCCTGAGTAGCTGGGATTACTCCGCATGTGCCACCATGCCCAGCTAACTTTTTTTTTTTTTTTTTGGTAGAGACTGGGTCTCACTATGTTGCCCAGGCTGGTCTCAAACTCCTGACCTCAAGTGATCTGCCCGCCTTGGCCTCCCCAACTGCTGGGATTACAGGCATGAGCCACCATACCTGCCTCCATTTTCCTTTGCAGTGCTTGTCACCTGCGTTATTATCATGAACATGTATGTATCTGGTCACCGCCTGTCCATGAGCAATGTAAGGACAGGAATGTGTCTGTCTTGGTCCCTGCAGTATCCTCAGTGCACAGTAGGCAAATCTTCAGCACACAGTAGGCATAGCTTCAGCACATGACAATCATGTCATCAACACGTAGTAGGTGTGCAGCACACAGTAGGTAAATCCTCAGCACATAATAGTCATGTCATCAACACATAATAGGTGTGCAGCACACAGTAGGTAAATCCTCAGCACATAAGTCATGTTATCAACACATAGTAGGTGTGCAGCACACAGTAGGTAAATCCTCAGCACATAATAGTCATGTCATCAACACATAGTAGGTGTGCGGCACACAGTAGGTAAATCCTCAGCACATAAGTCATGTCATCAACACATAGTAGGTGTGCAGCACACAGTAGGTAAATCCTCAGCACATAATAGTCATGTCATCAACACATAGTAGGTGTGTAGCACACAGTAGGTGTCTCCTCAGCATATAGTAGGTGTGCAGTGCATGCAGGAATGGGGCCCTGAAAGCCTACTGGATGGGGCAGCGCTGCAGCTGGGTGGGGGGTGAAGGGATCTAAAAGAGCAGGCTGGGGTGCCCATGAGTGGTCATGGGGCACCCAGGGAGGGTGGGGAGCTGCTCAGAAGAGGCTAGAGCCCAGGGAGGGCCTCGGTGGGATGGTTACGAGGCGAGTAGGGAGACAGGCTGTGGACTGAGACCCAGGCTGTACACTGGAAGGGGCCGTGAACCCCGCCGTGGGGCGCAGTGATCCACAGCCGCCTCCATGGAGTCCCAGGTGCCTTAATCCTTCCGTCCCCACAGGCCCCTTCTTCCGTCCCTATGTGCCCCTCCTTCCACCCCCATTGGCCGCCTCACACGTCTGCAATACCTTCTCTGCGAGGCCTCACAGGAACCTGGGTGGGAGACTGGGTTCTCCGCATTTTCCAGATGAGGACACTGAGGCCCCAGGTGGCACATGGAGCCAGATGTGCATGACCCCAAAGTCCTTACAACCCGGCCCCCCACTTCCTCACGGACAGAGGCAGAAGGACCCCAGAGCCTCCTGCAGCCTCTTCCTGAGCCCAAGAGGAAACTGAGGCAGAGCCCTGCCATCCCAGCCATGACCACAGGTCATCTTCCCAGAGGCTGGCTTTGCCCGGGGCTAGGAATCCCAGACAGAGACCCCCGCCCACGACTTAGGGGTTGACCTTCCCAGGTGGTCACAAAGACAGGTGTCCTCATTCATTAAACCCAACATGCATCCCCCCACCCACCCCAGAGCCATCAGCCTTTTGTGACAGTGGCACCTTGACTGCCTCCTCCACCCACAGCCCCTCCCACTTTAATTACCAGCATCTATAGCGGCCAGCACACCAGGCGGCTTCACACTAATTAAAGTGGGGGCTTAAAGGAAGGCGCCGTCCCCCCAGGCCCAGGGGAGCTCACAGCGCAGTGACCCACAGGCCAGATCATTCCTGAGTTAAACAGGCAGAGACCAGGTTAGAAGCCTGCATCCTGGTAGGTTATTGGGGGGCAGGTGCTGGGGACTGAGGCTCAACCCCACCATCTGCTCCTCTGCCCTGCAGCATTGAGAGAGTAACTCCACCGCCCTGTGCCTCAGTTTCCTCCAATGTCCTATGAAGAACACCTGAACGCTCTCAGGTTCATTCATTTCTTAGACAAACACCTTAGCAGCTAACATCACTGAACCCTCCCGACAAACCCATAGTCCTTGCCTTGCAAGAAATGGTGGATTCCAGGGGCAGGAGGAGGCAGAGGGATTCCCAGAGGGGCAGGGGTCCCTGGCTGCAGTGCCTGGGTGGGCAGCCCTCCTGGGCCCCCTTCATGTGGTTCTGGCCTCGATGATTAAACCCTGAGCCCAGGCTGATGACATGGACCCCGAAGATCTCCAGGCCCCTCCCTTCCTGAGCCTGCCAGCCCATCCCCGCCCCACTGAAGCTCAAACCTCACCTCTCCTGGGAATCCCCACGGGATGTGCTCTCCTGGGAGCTTCGAGATCTGAGGGGAGAAGTCTGCTGTGAGCCCCTCGGGCAGGACTGGGTCATATCCCACCGTGTTTCTGGCTTCTGGGGCCCAGTCCAAGGCATGGCTCAGGGCAGGTGACAGGAAGTTTTGGGTTTTTTTTTGCTTTTTCTTTTTGAACAAAGTCTCGCTCTGTCACTCTGTCACTGAGGCTGGGGTGCAGTGGTGCGATCTCAGCTCACTGCAACCTCTGTCTCTAGGGTTCAAGAGATGCTCCCACCTCAGCCTCCTGAGTAGTTGGGACTACAAACATGTGTCACCAAGCCAGCCTAATTTTTTTTTGTATTTTCAGTAGAGACAGGGTTTCACTATGTTGGTCAGGCTGGTCTCGAACTTCTGACCTGAGGTGATCTGCTTGCCTTGCCCTCCCAAAGTGCTGGGATTTCAAGCATGAGCCACCACACCTGGCCAGATGTCGGGAAGTTTTTGCTAAATGGAATGAGTGGGGGGTCACCCCCCAGGGATCCTGGACTGCTCCCACATTAGAGGCACCATTTTGATTTGATGGTGTGGCCTGGGGTGAGGCTGGGCAGCTGAGACAGAGCCCATGACGCCAGGGCAGGGTTGGGGTACAGGTCTTCTCAAATCCTGTCTCCCACCCTGCTAGAGAAACACTCCAAGAAGAGTTGATCTGTGGGCATGGGGCCCCCACCAGTAAGGAAGTGGGGAGACTGAGGCAGCACAGGGTGGGTGAGGACCAGTCCCTTGCGGCCTCCTCTCCTAGGGACTCTAGCCTCCCTGCCTGGCCCCAGGACATGACCCCTCTCTGCCTCTGCTGAGCCCTAGGGGCTACCCCACAAATCCCCTGTCCTCTGCTCGTCCATCAGATGGTTAGTGTGCTGTTTAAGGATGTACAGATGCCCCACATCCCGGGTCCAGCCCCTCTAATGGCCTGCTGCTCACTCCCAAAGGTGTGCGGGAAGGGTCTGCGTCTGTGTTGGAAGCCAGGGGTGGTGCTGGGATCATTGGGCACTCAGTGTAGCCCAGCAAAGCTGGCTCTGCTCCACAAAGTCATCCAGGGACCCAGGATCCTCCCCATCATGGCTCTGAATCCTCTACAGCCTTAGTCCAGCTGAGGGGAGAGGATGGAGACCTCCCAGGAGGTGGCACAGGACACCACGGTGAACACTGCCCCAGGCCTGCACCTGGGTGAGTGGGTAGGCAGCAGCAGGGGGGCCCAAACCAAGAAGTTAGGGACAATGTAGGTTCCCCTGGGGTACCCCCTACCAGAGGGTGGAGAGCTGGGGCCAGGCCAGAGCCATGATCACTGGGTCACCCAAAGGCTCAGAGGCACAGCTGTGAAGTGGGCATGTGCCCAACCCCTCCGGGAGCAGCAGGGATTCTGGGGCCCCCTCTCTGAGAGTTGCACTGGGGCCCCACAAGAGAAGGCTCACAGACCAGACTGTGTGGACGCCACCCCAGCTCCACCTTTTCCTGACCTGGGGCAGCCACCTGGCTTCTCTGAGCCTCCCACTGTCCCCATCTATAAAATGGGATAATACTGATTGCAATACTGTCAATAATACTGATTATTGACACAACAAGGCCACAGTCTCACTCTGGCACTGGCTCATTCATGTTGTTTTCTAGCTATGGGAAGTCCTGCACAGGTGCCTTGGAAATGCTGGGTGCTTGCAGGGGGCCCTGGCTCCCTGGGACAGAGCTGGCCTGCAGGTCCCCATAAGGCCTTTACCAGGGAAAGGAGTCCAGCTTGGTCCTAAGTTTGGTATCCATGGAGACAGAGGTGACCACTGCCTCCAGTTCAGGGATCATGGTGACCTGGGGCCCCAGGAGGGAGCCTGAGGGAGCAGGAACTTCCTGAGATCCAGCCTCAAAGGCTCAGCCCCTCAGATAATAATAAAATGATTATTAAAAATAATCATCAGGCTGGGCATGGTGGCTCACACTTATAGTCCCAGCACTTTGGGAGACCGAGGAAAGCGCATTGTTTGAGCCCCAGAGTTCAAGACCAGGCAGGGCAACACAGCAAGTCCCCATTTCTATAAAATAAAATAAAATTAGCCAGGTATGGTGGTGCCTGCCTGTGGTCCCAGCTTCGAGGGAGGCTGAGGCGGCAGAGTCACTTGAGCCCAGGAATTGGAGGCTGCAATGAACCATGATCATGTCATTGCCCTGCAGCCCGGGTGACGGAGCAAGACCCCAACTCTAAAACACAAACTTTTTTTTTTGAGATGGAGTCTTCCTTTTTCACCAGGCTGGAGTGCAGTGTCGTGATCTTGGCTCACTGAAATCTCCATCTCCCAGGTTCAAGCGATTCCCCTGCCTTAGGCTCCTGAGTAGCTGGAACTACAGGCACGTGCCACCACACCTGGCTAATTTTTTGTATTTTGAGTAGAGACAGGGTTTCACCGTGGCCAGGATGGTCTCGATCTTGTGATCTTGTGATCCGCCCGCTTCAGCCTCCCAAAGTGCTGGGATTACAGGCGTGAGCCACTTCACCTGGCCCTACAAACATTTTTGAAAAGGAATAATTGGCCAGGAGTGGTGGCTCATGCCTGTGATCCCAGCACTTTGGGAGGCCGAGGCGAGTGGATCACAAGATCAGGAGTTCAAGACCAGCCTGGCCAATATGGTGAACCGCCGCTTCTATTAAAAATACAAAAATTAGCTGAGCATGGTGGCACATGCCTGTAATCCCAGCTACTTGGGAGGCTGAGGCAGGAGAATTGCTTGAACCCAGGAGGCGGAGGTTGCAGTGAGCCGAGATCGCGCCACTGCACTCCAGCCTGGGTGACAGAGTGAGAATCTGTCTCAAAAACCAACCAAACAAAAAGGAATAATCAGTAGAGCAATGAACGAGGAGCCCTTGGTGCTGTATTTCATTCAATTTTCACCCCCTACAGGAGGGAAGGGCTTCTAGTACCCCCGTTTTAGAGATGAGGAGACTGAGTCCAGAGAAGCCAGGGAGCCATCTACCTGAGGTCACTTGGCTGCTGCTGAGACCTGCCAAGTTTCAGGAGGGCAGCCTGCAGCCCCTGGAGCCCCTGGCTGACATCTAACAGCCAGAGCGGCCACCGGGCCCCGTGCCAGGAAACGTCCCGGGAAAACTCGTCTCGCAGATTTGATTTAATCACGGAGTGCTGAGTTTTGCAAAGCAGGTCATGACCCTGGTCATTTTGTGAAAATGAATTGCCTGGGAAAATGGAAATTGTCACTTTATTATAGGATTAACAACATTCAATCCCATTTGAATAAAATGGGAGCTAGGGCAGGTCCATGTCCTTCCATCCCAGTTATTAGTGAATTAGGGTCTGTGGGAGAGCTGGGTGGGATTTCATGAACAGTACTTAATTTGATCCTCTACCCTCCAAGCTGGGGTTGCCCTGTAGAGTGAGGGTTTCCAGCAAAAAACCCACCTCCCTCCCCTTCCCTTCCAGAGGCTTCACAGACTTTCCAGCCAGGGCCCCCTCTGCCAGTGCCCCAGGCACAGTGACTCCAGCCCCCACACTGTGCCCAGGCTGGTCCTGCCCCAGGATGCCAGTCCCCCTCATGCCTCACATCCCTCCACCCAGGGCTGGTCCTGTGTGAAGACAAGCCCCAGGGATGCTACAGTGTGTGTGCTCTGACCCAGACCAACATCTGATTGTGTGGTCAGATGCAAGTCTCCACCCTCAGGGAGCTGGGAACCCAGTCCAGCTCTGTCCCATGGGGCCAGACACACCAGGTGCTCAACAGATCACCAGTGTGCACACTGTCAGCACACAGAAAGCAGTGAGAAGCTGTGATTTTTGTATACTCATCAAGTGTGTGTGTGATGAAAAATGTACCTGGCCTGGCATGGTGGCTCACGCCTATAATCCCAGCACTTTGGGAGGCCAAGGCGGGTGGATCAACTGAGGTCTGGAGTTTGAGACCAGCCTGGCCAACATAGCAAAAGCCTGTCTCCACTAAAATTACGAAATTAGCCAGGCGTGGTGGCGCATGCCTGTGATCCCAGTTACTCGGGAGGCTGAGGCAGGAGAACTGCCGGAACCTGGGAGGCGGAGGTTGCATGAGCTGCGATCACGCTATTGCACTGCAGCCTGGGAGACAAGAGCAAAACTCCATCTCAGAAAAAAAGGAAAGAAAGAAAAATGTACCCGAGGTTCATCATCTTGGTTGGGCATAGTAGCTCATGCCTGCAATCCCAGCACTTTGGGAAACTGAGGCAGGATCACCTGAGGCTGGAAGTGTGAGCTATTATGATGCCACTGCACTCCAGCCTGGGTGACAGAGTGACAGTTATTTTCTGTGGCACCTTGGAAACATTCAGCTGCTTCAAGATGAAGCTGAACATCTCCTTCCCAGCCACTGGCTGCCAGAAACTCATTGAGGTGGACGATGAATGCAAACTTGGTACTTTTTATGAGAAGCGTATGGCCACAGAAGTTGCTGCTGATGCTCTGGGTGAAGAATGGAAGGGTTATGTGGTGAGAACGACAAACAAGGTTTCCCCATGAAGCAGGGTGTCTTGACCCATGGCCATGTCCACCTGCTACTGAGTACAGGGCATTCCTCTTACAGACCAGGGAGAACTGGAGAGAGAAAGGGAAAATCAGTTCGTGGTTGCATTGTGGATCCCAATCTGAGTGGTCTCACCTTGGTTATCATAAAAAAGGAGAGAAGGATATTCTGGACTGACTGATACCACCATGCCTCGTCGCCTGGGGCCCAAAAGAGTCAGCAGAATCCTCAAACTTTTCAGTCTCTCTAAAGAAGATGAAGTCCGCCAGTATGTTGTAAGAAAGCCCTCAAACAGAGAAGGTAGAAAACCTAGGACCAAGCACCCAAGATTCGGCGTCTTGTGACTCCACGTGTCCTGCAGCATGAGCGGCGGTGTATTGCTCTTAAGAAGCAGCATACTCAGAAAAATAAGGCAGAGGTGGCAGAATGTGCTGAACTTTGGCCAAGAGAATGAAGGAGGCTAATGACAAGCACCAGGAGCAAACTGCGAAGAGATGCAGACTTTCCTCTCAGCGAGTTTCTACTTCTAACTCTGAATCCAGTCAGAAATAAGATTTTTTGAGTAACAAATAAATAAGATCGGACTCAAAAGAAAAGGAAATAAATAAATAAATAAATAATTTAAAACAAACGTAACAAATTCTCACCACCCAACACTGCCCAACTGTGTGTTAGGCGCACAGTTCAGTAGTGTCAAGCATGTTCATCCTCCTGTGGCCGTCACCATCTAGCCATGTAACACTCTTGTCCTCATCTTCCCAAACCCAAACCCTGCCCCTGGTGAACACTCACTCCTCACTCCCCATCTCCGTCTCCCTGTGCCAGGCTTCTCGCCACGCCACCTATGCCAGGGCTGCGGGAGAGGTGTGCGCCCAGACACCCCTCTTCACCAGGTGCTCTCAGGGGAGGGAGCATTCAACCCGCAGAGCCAAATGCTGCCTTCCTGGGTGTGCTGGGACCAAATGCCCCCCACATTCGTGTGCAGGTAAGACCACCTGGGTAGGGGCCCACTGCCTGGGTGTGACGACTGTTCCTGGCATAGCAGGAGCATGGAGGAGGCCGCCTTTGACCTGGGAGCATCTGGGAGTGAGGGAGGGGAGATGGTGGGAACCAAGGCGGGAGCTCAGGAGGGAGGTGGGGGCAGCTGGGGCTGCCAGGAGTCTGCTCTCTACCCTTCAGGGATGCTGGAGAGGAGCAGCGCTGACTCAGCAGTGTCTCAGGAGTGACAGGTGTTACTCCTGTGTCTTCTCTCCTGCATTGAGACCCGGGCTGAGCTTCCCGGATTATACTGGACCCCAGCGCTCACTGGCAGAGAGAGGTGGTGAGTGAGCCTCATTCCCCCTGGGTCTCAGTTTCTGGGTCTGTAAAATGGGGCTGCCCCCCAGGTCTCCTCCCACCCAGTTTGCTGTCTGCGATCCCCACCAGCTCCAGCCATGTCCATGGCTTTTATGAGGGCCCAGCACTGCCCACTAGTGCGGTCACCCACTCTGTTCAGGACTCAAGGCTGCCTTTATTGCCTTCCCGGGCAGGTGTCCACAGGGGCCCCCACTGCATACACCAATCAGCAGAGCAGGCGGGAGGCATCTGCCTTCACCAGAACAAAACAATTAAAAGAGGATTCAGGAGATCAGGCCAGCCTGTCACTGGGGGGAGGCCGGCACTTAATCCTTCCCAGGCTGGGCTGCATGGGCCGGTCAAGGCCGGTGGGGTGGGCAGGAGCCAGCATTGCATGCCGAGGCTGGAAACCTAAAGAGGAGGGCCCAGGGGCTCCCCCAGTTGTACCCACCATCCTGGCAGCATCCTGCAGGGCCCTCCGTGCTGTGTCCCCTCTGGGAGCTGCCCCCACCTCCCTAGCTCCCCACCAACACCTTGGGCTCCTGGAAGGCTAGCCCTTGCCTGGGCTCTGTTCAGCTACAGAATGGATGGGACAGTCAAGCGCCTCCCTGCCTGCCCAGCCTCTGCTGCCTTCCCGGGGGCTCCTCATCTTCTCTTCGAGGACTGAGGTCTCTCATGGGTGCCCACAGTAGCTGGGGCCAGGCCTCTTCTAGACAAGGGCCAGGCACCCAGCCCAAGCTGGCCGGCTGGACACAGGATCACCCGCCTTAGCTTTGAGCCGCAGCAAAGGAGTGGAGAAGGATGGGGCCTCGTTTGCCGAGCAGCACTGTGACGACGCAGCCACAGCCCCAACATGCCTGTCCCAATGGCAAACTCCTGCCAGCTTCCTGCTGTGCACTCACTGGGGGCCCTGTCCCACCCCCACACACCAGGGTCTTCAGCTTCCTGGGCTCATTTGCTACCACCCCTCCCAGAACATTTTTGGCTCCCATTAGCCAAAGCTGGTTTTTGTGACTTTGAACCAAAGACCCCAAAAGACACAGCAGAGGCGTGAGAGGAAGGCATGTCCCGTGCTCTGCAGCCAGGCTGCAGGTCTGTTCACCTGAAGAGAACCTGAGTCCCCTGTGTGCCAGGCAATGTTCTAGGTACTGCAGGGATGGCAGAGAACAAAGCAGACACTTGTGCCCCTGGGTGTGTGTTCTTCTGGGGCCAGCCAACAAGGGATGTGAACCACAAATAAATTAGGCAATTTTAAGTAGAAAAGATACTGAGAAAACCATCCAGCAGGAAGGTACATTCTAGGTATCTGTTGCTGCCTGTCCAACCACCCCAGACTAAGGCAGCAATCGGCTCACGGCACTCATGAACTCTGCAGGTCGAGTGCAGCCAGGATGCAGAGGATGCCTGCTCGTGGCACCTGCACATCACTGCTTGGGCTTCCTCACAACATGGCAGCAGTGTTCTGAGAGCAGGTGTCCCACCAGGATGGCCTTTTATGACCTAGCCTTGGAAGTCACTTTATGTTCCTTCTGCTGTAGTTATGCTCTGCCCAGATTCCAGACGGGTGAAGATCACCCTCACCTTTTGATGGGCTGAGACCAAGCTCACGTGGTCGGAAGAGCATGGGAGAGGGGAAATGCTGCTGCAAGGCAGGCTGGCAAGGCAGGCCACTCTGAGGAGGTGACATCGATGGCTAAGAGAAGCCAGCTGAGGCCCAGGAGAGTCTGACTGAGAGCAGGTAGGGGGTTGGACTTCTGTTCTGATTGCAATGAGGCATCCCCTGGATGTCCCTCATATGCAGGGCTCTATTCTAGGTCCTGGGGTACTGAGGCAAGAAAGACCCAGTCCCAACCTTGGGCCCCATGTCCAGGGGAGACAGACAAGCAAAAAGGGCAGTCCTGACTGTGTCTGTTGGGTGCTCCAGGCTGCCAGGGATGGAGCTCCCAGCTCAGCTCACTCAGCTGAGCAACTCAGGCTGGGAGGCATAGCCAGGTGGGTGGATGTTGAGGAGGGGTGCTCGATGCCAGGAGGCCCTTGGCAAGCTGGATGCGCATTCATTAACCCCTCCCACTCCATTCTGCAGAAGAACAGAGGCGCAGGGAGGTGAAATTTTCACCACCCACAGCCACAGCTAGTTGCAGGGCTGGACTTATAACTGACACCTGGCTCCACAATTCTTGTGCCCTGTTCTGCCTTGGGGAAGGGCATGGGGTCAGAAACAGACCAGGGTGTGGGCAGCCCTAGCTGTGAGCAGACCCCACATGTGCCATCTCCGCTGAGGAGGCCCTCATCTTCTCTAAATGCAGGGCCGCCATCAGCCAGGCATCCCTGAGGACCTGAGAAGCACGAACAATGCCAGGCAGTCCCACGGAAGGCAAGGAGTCCCAGGGCACCGGCCCCACCCTCCTCCGCTGCCTCTGGGGCCTGGGTCTAAAGCCCAGATACACATCCTATCTAGCCTCAGGACTGGACACAGAGAGAACCAAGACTCCATCTAGCAGCTCAGGGTGCACCCCCTGCTGTGTCCTGTGCTGGGGCTTAGTCCTGATGAAAGCCCAGGAAGCCCGATGCCACCCCTTCAGGCCTGGATCCTGTCCCCAGAGCCCCGGCATCCCAGCCCTCCTTTCCAGGAAGCCCCTGCTGAAGGACTCCCTTCAGCCCGTCCCTGCATCCCAGACCCCACCCTGTGGGAGCAAAATGGATGCCCAGAAAGTTGAGCCGATTGACCGGTGGGGAGCTGGGACACAAACCCAGGATGCCAGCTTGGGCCTCAGCCACACCCGCCGCAGATGCTGCCCCCATCCCTGCCAATGCCTGGTGCAGACCCTCCCAAACACACCCGGTGGGCTTTTATTAAACTTCCTTGTTAATTGCGCAAGTAATGCACCAATACATCTGGAGTGAGTTTTAAAACAAATCCCAGACACCATATCATTTTGCTCATAAATACTTCAGTATACAAATGGGGTTTAAAATAATTTGCTATTTAAATGATGTTGGTTTCTCCCGTGAGAACGGAGTCCACGCTTATAGGGTAGCCAAGGCAGGAAGGCTTCAACCCGTCCCTGTGGCGCCCCTCTCTGCCCTCGGCCGGCTCCGTGCCCGGGCTGTGTTTGTGTGTGGGTTCTCCACCACGCAGATTTCATTTCGCACCTTCTCTTCTCTTGAGCAATTCCCCAGTGCTGCTCCCAGCTCGAGAAATATCTGTCCCAAAGGCCTCCTTGGACACCGCTGTTAGGCGCAATTTTTCGCGGCTGTAAACACTGCGCTGAACATCTTTGCGCAGGAGGCACTGTATGGTTTTCGGATCATTCTCGGAGGAGGGGTTCCCAGACGCTGGATTCCGCCATCAAAGCACCCGTCCCCAAATTGCTTTCCAAGAAGACACAAACATTGTTGAAATCCTTGTAAATCATGGTTGTTGGGTCAAGGGGGGTGTGTTCTAATGCAGAGGTCACTCAAGCGGGGGGTAGTGGCAGCACGCGGGAGCTGGTCTCAAAGGCCACCAACACTGCCTTGTCTGTGGAGGTGGCCGAGCACATCCTTCCGCCTTTCCAGCCTCAGTTTCCCCATCTGTCCAGTGGCCACGGGTTGGTGTGTGCGGCCAACCCCGGGAAGATGACTCTCCAGGCCTCGGTGGAGGCCATCCCCAACCCCTGGTGGAGGCCGCCCCCAGCCCCGGAGGGAAGATATATCTAGCAGTGCCCAGTCCACCTCCCCACCGGGTTCCTGCTCTGGAGGAATTCAGAGAGTGCTGGGGAGGGGCCTCCCACCTCAGCAGGGATCGAAGTGTGTTTGTTTTCATTCCCCCTCCCCTGGGCCTCAGCTCTGCCCCCAGGGGAGGAAGGCAGATTTGCAGAACCCAGGCAGGAAAGCAGAAATCTCAGGAGTCCAAGGCCCCCAACCTGCATCTCTCCCCACCTGCTCCTTTCTGGGGGCGAAAGGGGATGTCACCTGCCTAAGGACACACAGCATCTCTGCAGCAAAGCACCTCTAGTCTGTGGGTTCTCCCGGCTCTGAGATCCTGTAATGGGATCTAACCCAGCAGCAGCCCCCATTCCTGCGCGGCCTCCGGTAGCGGCACCTGCCAAGGCCCCACCTCGGGGCCCCGTCCTCTTCCAGGCAGGGGCGCCCAGCCGCCGTTTCACAGATGAAGAAACTGAGGCTGGGCGGGCCGAGGCGAGCCCTAGGACACCCAGCCGAGCTCCCAACCAACCAGCTGAGCTCCCGACCAACTAGCTGAACCCAGGCTGCGCTCTCCCCGTCCCTGCCTGAGTGCCGAGGCTCGCCTGCAGGAGTCGGGCGCCAGATGGGATTGAACCCAGCAAGGTGGGAAATCCGGCCGGGATGGCAGATGGGGAGGCCCTCCCAAGGACGGCGAGGGCCCCGGGCGCAGCCTCCCGTGTGCACCGGGCCGCAGGCCTGCAGCCCCGCAGGGGCGCCGCAGGTGTCAGTCATCTGTGGGCGGTGCCTTGGGGGGATCGGAAATGGGCTCAGCAGCACTGCCTCAGGGTAGGAGGCAAATCGCGGAGGCCACGCGGTGCGGAGCGACCAGGGACGCCCCCTGCAGGCTGCCGGTGGGAGCGCGGACTCCGGCCCATCCCGGACCTCACGCACTGTGGACCTCACCCATAGAGACCCCAATCATCTCCGAGCCCGCCCATCGGCAGACCTCAACCATCCAGACCTCGCCCATCCCGGACCCCTGCCACCCGCGACCCCGGCCCATCACAGACCCAACCCACTGTGGACCTCGCCCATCCAGACCCCACCCATCCCAGACCCCGCTCATCCCAGACCCCAACCATTGCGGACCTTGCCCGTCCAGACCCCACCCATCCCAGGTCCCGCCCACCACGGCCCCGTCCACCTCGGACCTCGCCCATCCCAGACACCCACCCACCGCGGACCTCGGCCATCCTTGATCCGACCAGCTGTGGACCCCACCTACCGCAGATCCGCCCAGCCCACCTATGACCTTAGCCTACCATGGTCTACCACCTTCCAGGGCCTATCTGGCCCATCCCGGGCCCAGCCCACCGCAAGCTCCGCCTATCTTGGACCCCGGCCCATCTCGAATGCCGCCCACTGCAGGGTTCCCAAGACATCGCGGACCCCACCCACCGCAAGCCCCGCCCACCGCAGACCACTCTCCCCCCACAACATCGGCCCCTCCACCTCCACACTGACCCATTGCCCACCTCTGACCCCACCCAAGTAGTCTCAGCTAATGGCCCTGAGGTAACTCCAGCACTCTCCCCCCACAGGGCGCCCACTAACCTAAACATTCGTGTGCATTTAATTCCATTTTTACAAATGTGGAAACTGAGGCCCAGAGCGTTAGATTACAAGCCCTGCAAAGTGGGGGTGGCTGAGACCGCTGTGACCTCTGGCAGCTTATAATGGATTGACCCCCAAAAAGGGGCCCTGCTGTGTGGGATATGAGATGGTGGGGAAGGGGGACAAGGGATTGCAGTCATGTCCTGTGGTGTGACTGGCGAGGCTGGATTTGCAGAGCTGGACCAGCTCACGTGGAGGGGCAGTGTGGATGGTGCAGTGTGGCACGGGTTGCCCTTCCTTCCTTTGGACAGGGCAGTGGTTAGGCAGAGGTTGGGATGGAGACCCCACTGGAGACCCCCAGGCCAGGCACAGACACTGCCAGGTTTCCAGGACCCCTCCGCATTGCACCTGCTTCATGTGCAAGCTGCTCCCGGTGTGGGCAGAGAGGTCCTTGGGGTGATCTGGGAGTAGAGACAGAAAATCCTGAGGCTCCCACAAGCAGGCCCCTCCCTGCAGAGAGGGGGCTTGAAAGGTGTGAGATTACAGGGGAGAGGCTGGCAAAGCACCATGTCCCCTTCCCTGGCCCCACCTCCTCACAGGGAGAGACACAGATGGAAAGGGAGAGAAACAGAGAAACCAAGAGAGATATGGGGGCCAGATCCTGAAGGGAAATGTGGCTGGACAGGGGCAGATGGAGGGACAGGAGGGGGTGTTTGGGGGAAGATTTTCAAGCTTTTCCCTGGGGTATTTGCACAGAAGATTTTCAATCGTCGTTGGAACCTACCCATGACTCATCCCAACTCAGCCAGCAGTGACCAGCATGTGACCCAGGCAGGGTCGTTGGGCTAATCCTCCCTCTCAGCCCCAATGTGGATATGAGCATGGATACCGATATTTCTGCCTCTTGCAGGGCTGGGGCACTGGGGAGGGACAAGGCTCCAGCTCAGTCTTGGGAGTCCAGCACAGCCAAGCCAGCCAGCTACACTGGCCCTCGACAGAGCTTCCAGCACCCAGCCTCTGGGGACTTTGGGAAGTCAGCCTGATTTCTTAGCCTGACTTTTTCTTTTTCTTTCTTTCTTTGTTGTTTTTTTTTTTTTTTTGTCTTGCTTTGTTTTTTGAGAAGGGATCTATCTGTCTTGCTCTGTCACCCAAGCTGGAGTGCAGTGTGGAGTGACCACGGCTCTCTGCATCCCCCAACTCCTGAGCTCAGGTGATCCTTGCACCTCTGCCTCCTGAATAGATGGGACCACAGGTGCACACCACCATGCCCTGTTAATTTTTTTAAATTTTTTGAAATGATTTGCAGAGACGGTGTCTCACTATCTTGTCCAGGCTGGTCTCAAACTCCTGGGCTCAAGTAATCCTCCTGCTTCAGCCTCGCAAAGTGCTGGGATAATAGGCATGAGCCCCTGCACCTGGCCAGCCTGAATTTCACAGAATGCTCTCTGATGGAGCCTCTCCAGGTGGCCAGCACCCCCCCCACCTCCTTACAGACCAATGTTGCCTGTCAGTTTGCAATGTTTTGAAAGGATAAATCTCATATTTTGGGATTTGGCCATGCTGCGGTAAGCTGGCATGGCCTTTCTGGGGGGCACCTGGGTGATGTGCATTGGCAGGCTCAGAGGTGCTCACACACTCGGCCCCTGAGCATGAGTGCAGGTATCCACCCTGAGACAATAAATATGGAAAGCAAAGTGGTGGCTTCAGAGATGTTCACTGCAATGTCGTTTCCCACAGCCAAAGGCTGGAAATCACCTTGCAGCCCACTGGGGGACTTGGGTAAGTAAATGGCAGCTGTCCAACCAGCAGGCCCTCAACTCGATGCTACAGGAGAACTCCTCATGGCACAGTAAAGGCCTCATCATTACCGTTGAGGGTAAAGCGCAGGTCATGAACTAGCAGAAGATCCTGATTTTGTGGAAAGAAAAAAATGGATATGTGTGTGCACAGAAGAAAACTCTGAACGTATTACTGGTGGGAGTGTAAAAGAGTGCAGCCACTGAAGAAAACAGCCCGCTCGCTTCTCAAAAAATTCAACTCACCCACCTCAGTCTCCCAAAGTGCTGGGATTACAGGGCGTGGTTAGTGTTTCATGGGGACAAAGTTTCAGTTGGGAAGATGGAGCATTTGGCAGATGATGGTGGTGACGGCTGCACAACACTGTGAATGCACTTAATGCCACTAAAGATAAATGATAAAGGTAAAACATGCAAATGCCTACCCCTTCCATGGCCATGGCAGGTGTCTCTGATCGGCCACAGCACCTTTTCTGGCCAAGTCTCGTGAACTAGTTCCCTACAGGTGCTGTGACAAAGTACCCCTAACTTAGCAACCTGAAACAACGCACATTTAGTTTCTCTCAGCTCGGCAACCCAGAGCCTAAAGAGAGTGGCCAGCCTGGCTCTTTCTAGAGGCTGCAGGGAGGACCTGTGTCCTGACCCTTGCCAGCCCAGGAGACTGCCTGAGTGCCTCAGCTCCTGGCCCCTTCCTTCCCTTCAAAGCCAGCAGTGCCAGGCCTGAGAGCCTCTGACCTCCCTCCCGCTCTTACAAGGATGCTGTTACAGTGATGTCAGTTCCCCCTGGGCAGTCCAGGACCCTCCCCACCTCCAGACCCTCCGCTCACATCTGCAGCCCCTTTGCCAGGTCAGGTAATAGAGGCATATGTTCTAGGGACCAGGATGTCGACATCTTTGGGTCATTATTCATCAGCCCACCCCTGGATCCACCCCCACCTGGTCACAGCATGTGTGTTCTGATGTCCGACCACATGTGACCCCAGGCTCTGCTTGGAGAGTGCGTGTGCAGGGGACAGTCTGTTTTCTTGTATACTTTCTGAAATTATCTAAGGTTTTCAATGAACAAATTCTTTTGTTTTTCTTACAATCAGATAGATGCTGGATGAAAGATGGTAGATGTATATGGATGAGAGATATAGAATAATCACAGACCATGGATAGATGTAGATAGTGTGTAAGTATAAATATTGATAGATTGGCAGATAGATGATAGATGATAGTAGATGATCCATAGATGGCAGATAGCAAGATAAAAAGATGATGGGTTATAGATGATTGATAGGTAAATGATGGGTGGATTGATAGATGATAGAAAGATGATAGATGATTGATGATAGATGATAGGTGAATATGGATGGGTGATAGAAAGATGATAGATTATAGATGACTGATCGGTAGATGATAGAAAGAGAGAGGACTGATAGATTCAATGACAGTTGAATGGATGGATAGATGATTAGATGATAGACAAAAAGATGGATGGATAGATGACAGAAAGAAGGTAGATAGATGATAGGTGTAGCTGATGGATGGGTGGATGGATGGATGGACAGATGATAGAAAGATGGTAGATTGACAGATGATAGAAGGCTGAATGGATAGATAAAAGAAAGAGAAGATAAATGATTGGTAGATAGATAGTAGCTAGATAGATGATAGGGTGAGTAACGCAGATGATAGATGGATAGATAATGGAAAGACAATCGATAGATGGTAGATAATAGACAGGTAGGTAGGTTCTGGGCATGCTGAATGCTGGCCGCAGCATTGTCTCCATGGAGTTTGGGTGGTATCTGCCAAGGTGGAGACAGAGAGTAAGGGAGAGGTCAGGGAATGTCCCTCAGGGGACACAGGCAGCGGGAGAGAGAAAGGGGTGAGGCCAGGGTGCCCAGACACCAGCAAGTGTGGCTGCGGGAAGAAGAGGCTGGGCCAGGAGGGGACCGAGGGAAAAAAGAGCTGTGTGAGGTGGGGCTGAGCTGGCTGGTGGGGGACTTCCTCTCCTAAGTCCAGGGTTCTGGGGATCTGGGGACAGCTGCGCCCCAGAACACAGCAGGAGGCAGTGTAGGTGCCCAGCGGATCCTCTCCGCCTCTTCTCTGTTCATTCTCGGAGCCACTGTCCCCACTCACAGAAGAGGCTCAGAGGGGCGCCTCACTGGGCTGACGCAGAGGGAAAGGGCTGAGCCAGGACACCAGCCAGTGCAGCCCTGGGCTCTCCCAGAGACAGGAGGACTTTAGGGGTGGAGGGGACAGGTGCCTCTTGAGAAGTGGCCAGGATGGAGGTAGAAATGTCTTCAAACGCAGCTGTACTCGGTGGCTCACGCCTGTAATCCCAGCACTTTGGGAGGCAGAGGCAGGAGGAGCACTTGAGCCCCGAGTTTGAGACCAGCCTGGGCAACATAGCAAGAAACCCCCCATCTCTATAAAAAGTATATTAAAAAATAAAATAAAATTAGGTGCAGTGGTGCACATCTACAGCCCCAGCTACTCAAGAGGCTGAGGTGGGAGGATTGCTTGAATCTTCGAGCTTGAGGCTACTGTGAGCCATGATCACATCAGGCATTTCAGCCTGGGCAATAAAGCGAGATCCTGTCTCTAAAACATTTCTTAAAATAATACATTTTTTTAAAGAAATGTCTTCAAACAGCATGTGCTGGGAGGAGCCAGAGGAGTATTTGGGGTCCCACAGAGGCACATTTGGGGTCCCAGAGGCACCTGCCTGCCTGGGGCAGCTCAGGGGGTCTGGGACCAGCCCTGAGTATGGGGTTCCAGGCTCTGGCCCCTGAATCCCAGGATGCAGCAAGCCTGTGGCAGCGGGAGTCACCATTTGTCAGGAATTCAATTAGGTGGGAGAGTCGTTATTAATTTTATAGGTTTTCCTGGTCGGAGGAGGCTGTGCTGGGGGTGAGATCCGGGGGCCGTCTCTTCCCTCCCAGCCTGGGGTCAGCCCGCAGAGGCGGCGTGATGGCACTAGTCGAGGTATTAATGAGATGCCTCTAGGTGCAAATAATAGTTTAATAGGTGTTACTTAACAGAAGCATGTGCACCTCCTGCACACCCAGATGGCCCGCTGCGCCCAGCCTCCCCGCCTTGTTAGAATAAGTAATTAGAGTGTACGAACACTCACTTTGACACTTTAATAAAGTGTCAGCCATCACCAAGTTGGTATTTAATAAAATAAAATTAAATATTTATTACATTTTTGGTAGGCATTGTACTTAAAACACATTCATCCCCCACTCACCACCCCCTCCCGGCCCCCCAAGGCTCTAAACCCAGGGGTGTCCGCTTCTCACCTCTCATAAGCCACGACTTGGTGAGATGAGGTTGATAATGGGATGTGTGCGGTGGGAGGGGGAGAGGGAGAGACCCCCAGAGGCACCCAGGGAGGAAGACAGGCAAGAGCCAGCCAAGGGGGACAGAAGGGAGAGAGATGGCCGGTGCGGTGGCTGGAAGGCATGTGGGCGGAGGCGCCTCTGCACATGAGACCCATCTTTGTTTCTCTGCTTTCCTGTGCTTCCTGTTTTCAGCAACTCAGGGCTCTGCCTCCCATTTCCAGCTTCTGCTGCTGCTTCTTTCTTTATTTTGAGACAGGGTCTCCCTCTGTTACCCAGGCTGGAGTACAGTGACGCCATCGGAGCTCACTGCAGCCTCAACCTCCTGGGCTCAAGAGATCTTTCCGCCTCGGCCTCCTGAGTAACTGGAAGTACAGGTACACCATCAGGCCCAGCGAATTTTAAAATATTTTTGTAGAAACAGGGTCTTGCTATGCTGCCCAGGCTGATCTCAAACTCCTGGGCTCAAGCGATCCTCCCATCCTGATGTCCCAAAGTGCTGGGATTACACATCCAGCTATTTATTTATTTGAGACAGAGTCGTGCTCTGTCACCCTGGCTGGAGTGCAGTGGTGCGATCACAGTTCACTGCAGCCTCGACCTCCCAGGCTCAAGCAATTCTCCCACCTCAGCCTCCTGAGTACTTGGGACTACAGGCATGTACCACCATGCCCAACTACGTTTTGTATTTTTTGTAGAGATGGGGGTCTCACTGTGTTTCCCAGGCTGGTCTCAAACTCCTGGGCTCAAGCAATCCTCCTGTCTTGGCCTCCCAAAATGCTGGGATCACAGGCATGAGCTCTGGCGCCCAGCCCACATTTCCAGCTTCTGCTCATTAGAGTGTGAATTGCCACTGAGCCCCTGCTAAGCCAATACCAAGCTGAGCGTGGACCCGGGACCCCAGGATGGGAGGCCCCAGGTACTCACCCACTGGATAATGGGAAGGTGTAATCGGGGTGAGAAAGACCCCAAAGCAGCTCCAGCTCCCACCGCCCCAGTGACCGGCACGGATCTGTCCCATGGATTTGGTGGGGGCCTTGGGCACTGGTAGGCATGCTGTATGTTCCATAAGATGCAAAGACACAGAAAGGCTGAGAAGCTCCCAGAGGCTGTGGCCCTCCAAAGCGGAAGCCTCTTTCCTCCTTCCTTCCTTCCTCCCCTGCACACCCAGGCCCAGCAGCTGCTATCAAAACATTTTTTTTCTGACTACAAAAAATTTTTTTTTAAGTTAAGGGTAAAAATCAGCCAGGCGTGGTGGTTCACACCTGTAATCCCAGCACTTTGGGAGGCTCAGGTGGGTGGATCACCTGAGGTTGGGAGTTCAAGACCAGCCTGACCAACGTGGTGAAACCCTGTCTTTACTAAAAATACAAAAAATTAGCCAGGCGTGGTGGCACATGCCTGTGATCCCAGCTACTCCAGGAGGCTGAGATAGGATTGTTGCTTGAATCCGGGAGGCAGAGGTTGCAGTGAGCCAAAATCACACCACTGCACTCCAGCCTGGGCAATAAGAGGGAAACTCCATCTCAAAAAAACAAAGGAGTGGGGGTAAAAAAGCAGAGAAGGGGTAAAATGCCTGCATCTGAGAGTGCTGCCGTGTTCACCCCAGAGAAGGAAGCTTCAGATTACAGGAGGAGGGCTGGGCACAGATTGTGGGGAGGGTCCACGGGTCTCATGCAGCGCCACCTGGCTGGGAAATGTCAGGCCACGGGACGCCAATGCCCCCGTCCTCGGCCCCTAGACCGGAGGAGCCGAAATGCAGCTCTCCAGGCGGGATCACGTGTCATGGTGCCATGGGTGTTCTCCATATGTGCACAACAAAGATGGCCACCCAGAGCAGCCAGAAAGTGGAATTGACCCAAACACCTGCCCATGGAAGAGTAGATGAGCAACCAGGTGGTGGAGTACTATGCAGCCATGAAAAAGCACAGCTCTCAAGGACAGACCCTACAGACCCAACCCTGACCCAAGGAGCTGGCCCCTCGGGGGATCCCATGCATGGCACTCTGGGACTGGCCAGTTCACAGATGGTGGTGACAGCAAGTTGTCTTCCAGGCTTTTCCGACGTGTGACAAGGGCTTGGCCCAAAGCCTCCCTTCTGGCTCCTTGGCTCAGGGTTGGGTCTGTAGGGTCTGTCCTTGAGAGCTGTGCTTTGAGGCAGCCCTGCCCCTACCCCCAGTTGCACCAGACACAACTGCCTCCCTGTAGGCGTCACCCACGAGGTCGGCAGGGGTCCCTCAGGGAGCCATGCAGAGAAAGGCCCTCAGCCCCACTCCGTCCTTCTCTGCTGCTGTTCCTCCTCCTGTCCAGCAGGAACAGTCTCTACCCCATCATCTGCCACAGCATGGACAGCCCCCTAAGGGCCCTGCTCCATCCCTTTCTCCGAGGGCTTGGCCTGCAGTGGACCAGACACCAGCTCTGCCGAGGAGGGATGGAGGCGTTTCGCTGCCTCGTCCCTGCCCAGTCCCTGCAGCCTCCACGTCTGGACCCCCAGCTTCTGCGAATGGGAGGCCGCACTGGGCCATGTGGGAGGCTGAGGCCAAGAGGACCGTCAGGGACACCGGTTCCATCTCCAGGGAGCATTTTGGTATTTTGCTCATTGTGGACATTTACAATTAATTTTGAAAACTTTTAAGATTGGACCCAAGCTCTGCTGAGTCCAAGGCCAGGTTGGGCACAGGGAACCAGAAGTCAGGGCTGTGCCCTCCCCAGAGGCCGAGGAGGCTGGCAGGTCGGGCTGGTGCAGGGGGCACAGTTCCAAGGACAGCTGAGCCCACATGGTGGCACCGCCCAGCAGGACACGGCAGCTGCGCCTGGTCCAGCCCTGGACTCTCCTCTCCCTCCCTATCTCTCCTCTCTCTCCTGATCTCTCTCTCTGTCGGTCTCTCTCTGTCTCTCCTTGTCTCTGTGTCTGTTTCTCTATCTCTCTCTCCCTGTCTCTGCCTCTCTCCCTATCTCTCATCTCTATCTCTCTGTATGTCTGTCTCTCTCTGTGTCTCTCTCTCCTTGTCTCTCTCTCATCTGTGTCTCTCTTTGTCTCTGTGTCTCCCTCTGTGTGTGTGTCTGTCTCCCTGTCTCTGTGTCTCTGTCTGTCTGTCTGTCTACCTGTCTCTGTGTCTCTCTCTGTCTCTCTCCCTGTCTCTCATCTCTCTCTGTTTCTATCTCTCTCTGTCTCTCTCCATGTCTCTCTCTGTCTCTGTCTCCCTGACTCTCTCTCCCCATCTCCTCTCTGATGTTCGTGGCTGGCCCCCTGTGAGCCCCATGTTCAGGGACAGTACCTGCTAACCTCGCTGACCGCCTCCTGCCCCCGCCTGCCCCGGGCACCTTGTGCGCACCCCTCACCCCTTCTTACAGCAGCTCTGCCACCTGGGGGTCCTCATATCCCTTTTGTAGATGGGGAAATGGAGGCTGTGGTAGGAGCTGTGATGTCCTGCCCCGGCAGGCTGGGTAGAAGGCGGGTGACTGCCCCAGACACGTCTCTTGGCCACCAGCTCCCTGGGTCCCATCCTGCCACCCACGGGCCCAAATCTGATGCTCCTGGACACGGGTGTGGCTGTAGCAGGTGGGCAGGCTGGGGCAGGGCAGGCTGGGGCAGGGCAGGCTGAGAGCCGTGGTCACCTGGCTGTTAGCACCCCCTGGGCGGGCGCTTGTGGATGGGAAGTTGGGTGGGGTGAAGTCACAGGCCAGCACTGACAGAGGGAGGAGGGAGGGAGGAGGGAGGGAGGAAGGAGGGAAGGGGAGGGAGGAAGGAGGGAAGAGGAGGGAGGAAGGAGGGAGGAAGCAAAGAGGAGGGAGGGAGAGGGGAAGGATGGGGGAGGGAGGGAAGAGGGAGGGGTAGGGGAAGGGAGGAGGGAGGGAGAGGGGAGAAAGGGGGAGGGAGGGAGAGGGAGGGAGGGGGAGGTAGAGAAGTGGGAGGGAGGGAGAAGGAAGGGAGGGGGGAGGGAGGAGGGAGGGAAGACGGAGGAGGGAGGGAAGACGGAGGAGGGAAGAGGGAGGAGGGAGGGAGGAGGGGGGAGGGAGGGAAGGAGGTCCTGGCCCCAGCCCAGCCCCAGCCGCTGACTGGCACACACACCCTACCTGTGAGAGATAAATAAGGCTTGGGCAACCCTTCTCCGACTGGGAGGAGGCCACAGGGTTCTCTCCACAGAGGGGAGCGAGCTCCGAGCCTGGAATCCAGCGAGGTGGGGAGGGCTCCAGTCCTGGGGACCACTCTACCTTGCTCCACCTGCCCTCACGGGCTCCCAGCCTCCTCCTGCCCCAGGCCTCAGTGGGGGGATCCTCCTGCAGGCCGCTCAGGATCCCCACCTCAGCAGCATGGCTGGGCCGCTGGGTCCAGCTTTGTAATTGGGGCCTGAGAGTCCCTGCCTTGCAGATCTCAACGTTTTGTGGATGTGCAGCTGTGTGGCTGGTTGTTGGTTTATGTGGCCGGGTGGAGGACTCTTCCCTGCCTGGCGCTGGAGGGGTCTACACACAGGGCCCTGTGTAGATTTCAGATGCCTGGGGGTGTGAACCTAGGAAGGGACACCTGCTACAGACCTTCCCACCCTGCCCTGCAGCCTCTGGGACATGACGGGTCACCCTCAGAACCTCTTATGCCGCGGGGAGCCGGGAGAGGAAGCTGGGGGGACAGAGGGGACCCCCTAGTCACCAGAGGGCCAGGTGACTGCAGAGACCCTGCCTCATCCACCCCTCAGGCATGATGGAAAAGGAAGCTTATGACTGCCCTTGGCTGAGAAGGGACTCAGAACCACCTCCCCCAACAGTGCTCCGACGGGCCGGGCTCACGATGGTTACACAGATCCCCTCCCTCCGAGGCTCCCGAGAGCTGGCGCGGAGGCCGGCAGGTAGACACACCATTCACACCTGCACATGAACACCTGCTCTGTGTCTGCGGCCACGGAAGTGGGACCCGCTGTTTCCCCCTTGACTCACTCTGGGCCCCAAAACTCTCCCACTGGGGCTCCGCCTTCAGGGTCCTGCTCCAGGCCTGTACCCCAACCTTCCTCTTCCCACAGGAAGTCCCCAACCCTGCTTCCCTGGGCACTGAGGGGTCGGGGGACAGAGTGGCAGCTTCTCCTCTGGGACCAATGTGTGTGGCCCCGACTTGGGGCCTTCAGGGTCTGGCAGGGGGGTGGGGAGACCTCAGGGGTCCTGCGGCCACCCCGGTCTCTGTGACTCCATGGAAGGGGCTCTCCCAGCCTCCAGCCATGCCTGACACAGCCTCCTTCCCCCGTGCCTGGGGAGCCGGTCCCCAGAGTCACCCTCTGCTAGGGACGGTCCCTGAGCCCTGTTGCCAGGCAACCGCCCAGTGTGTGCACCCGGGCAACTCCATCCTGCGTCTGGCCTGGCCGGGACTCAGTGTTTCCACCGCGTCAGCCCCAGTCCCCAGGGCAGCACCCAGCTCAGAGCCCAGCCAGCCCTCCCGGCCACAGCACCCGGGCAGTGGGGCCTCAGTTCTCTCACCTCACGTCTGCTGCCCAGGCTAGAGTCCAGGAAGATTGATGGGGGATCTCCTCCCCAGGCTGCTGACAGGCCTGGGTCACTGGGGCTCCAGGCTGCCTTGGTTGGCCCTGTGAGCCTCTCCCTCCCAAGGACAAGGCAGGTGTCATGGTCCCCTCCGAGGGACGGGTGTTCAGCCTGCTCTGCCGTCCTTCAGCGAGGAGGCTTTGCGCACCGTGAAACTGCCCCCGGCCGGGGCCCCAGGTCTCAGCAGCTGTGGAAGCCACGTCTGAGAAATTGTACAAACAGCCACAGCTGCATCCCCATCAAAATTGGTTTCAAAGAGCAATTAGCACTTCATTAATAATCAATGAGGTGCCAATTTACACATCGCCCAAGAACAAATTGCCAATTCAGTTTGGCCAGGACAGGGAGGGCACTGGTGCCAGCCCAGGAGTGTCGAGGAGAGTCCCAGCGTGGCAGGAGGGGTGCTGGGCTCCCTCGGTGGCGGTGGTGGCAGTGGGAGGGCAGGCGGGGATGCAGAAATGTGCCTATGAATGAACTGATGCCTCCCACCAGGGAGGGAGTCGGGGGCAGGTGTCTGCAGAGGCCCCATCTCATCCGCCCTTCGGGCATGATGGAAAAGGAAGCTTGCAATTGACTTTAGCCAAGGCAGAACTCAAAACCACCTCCCGACCCGCCACCGTGGCTCACACCTGTAATCCCGGCACTTTGGGAACCCGAGGCAGGTGGATCGCCTGAGGTCAGAAGTTTGAGACTAGCCTGGGCAAGAAACCCTGTCTCTACTAAAAATACAAAATTAGCCAGTTTAGTGGCAGGCACCTGTCATCCCAGCTACTGGATGAGGCAGGAGGCTGAGGCAGGAGAATCACTTGAACCCAGGAGGCAGAGGTTGCAGTGAGCTCAGATTGCACCACTGTACCCCAGCCTGGGCAACAGAGCAAGACTCTGTCTCAAAAAAAAGAAAACAACCACCACCTATCTCAACAGTATCCCTCCGATAGGCCAGCTCGGGGCTGTCATATGTCACTTCTGAGTTGCACTCGGATGCCTTCAGAGGCTCTTGAGAGCAGGCACGGCAGCCGGCAGGTAGACATACCACCCCACTTTATAACGAGGGGAGCTGGGCTTGAGCTCAGACATCCGGGCCGGCAAGCCAGCATCCCGCCATGCAGCGCGGTGGCCCTCACTGTGTCCCCATCCCATCTCTGTGTATGACCCCTTTCCTAGCACCCAGCGGCTGCTGTCTCAGTCAAGGAAGACTTCTCAGAGGAGGAGGAGGTCTGGTCAGAGGACCACTTTTACCTCTGCTCCGCACAGATCAGGCCTTTGCCACTGCTGTCCCCCGGCCTGGTGTGCCCTCCCCAGGTCCGCTCAGGTTTCCTGGACGCCTTCTCCACACCGCCCCCCTGGCGCCCCTCTGTCCAGCTGGTTCCTCACCATGTGAACTCCTGTCTAGGAGGTGGTTCCTGTCACCAGTCCTGGTGAGTAAATGCAGCATGATGCACTCCTTCACATGGGAGAAAGTTCTGCTGCTGGCCAGGGCGGAGGTCAGCTGGAGACCCAGCACAGCTGACTTAGGGAGGAGTGACCGCTGTCACGGTGCACTGTTCCATGACTGGGGACCGGTGCCTGGAGGGAGAGGGTTCCTAGCTGCGGAATAGTCTGTGCAAAGCCCCTGAGCAGAGACACCGGAGCCTCAGGGCATGCAGGTGGGTGGATCTGGGTAGAGACAGGGGAGGGGGCAGAAGAGAGGTCTACTGAGAACAGGTGTGGGCTTCTTCTGGGTACTTAGGAAGGGATGCAGTGTGTGGCCTGGGATCCACAGGCTGCCATACAAGCCTGGCTGGGAAGGGCCATGGAGGGGCCATGGAGGGGTCTCAGTGTCACAGTGGGGAACTGAGGGTCACGAGAGCCCAGGTGGCATGGCGGACAGAGAGGGGGCAGGGGCAGTGCCGGCATTCTCAGCACCCCCGGATGTCGTTAGCGGGTAAGGAGACTCCCAGCTGCGGCCACGCAGGACTTCTCCAGTTCCATCCTGGTCCTGGCCCCCGCACCGCCTCCCGTCTGCACCCACCACCCTCACCGAGAGATTGAATTTACAACGCGCTCTAACACATTTAAATCCATTTATTGCAAAATTACTTTTCAATAATTACATCACCGTGCTGACTGCATTGCACAATGAAATTAGCATGAGAGATATTAGAGAGAATATAAAATTATAAGAAATATTGAAATACCTCTTTCCCGTCTGTCTTCATGAGGCCCCGTAGCTTAACTGGGAAGTGGGTGGATGTCGTGGATGAGACTGGAATACACAGAGTGTAATTTTATGATGTCTTTCATATAAATTAATTATAATGGTGATAGCAGCTTTGTATTATTGGGTTGAAATTTCCCTCCCGTTGAGCCTATTAGGGAAGAATTAGTGGTCCCGAGTCCCCCAGGGCCATACCAAGGAGACTGGGGGAGGGACAGGAAGACAGACCTGGGCTTCTGGGTCAGGCAGATCAGAGTTCAAATCTTGGCCCTGCTGTGTGTCTTCAGAAAAGGCACTTAACTTTTCTGAACCTATTAAAAAAAAATCCAGGCAAGGCATAGTGGCTCACTCCTGTAATCCCAGCATTTTGGGAGGTTGAGGCAGGCAGATCGCTTGAGCCCAGGAGTTGGAGACCAGCCTGGGCATTATAGGGAGGCCTCATCTCTACAAAATTAGCTGAGCCTGGTGGTGCACACCTGTAGTCCCAGATACTTGGGAGGCATTGTTTGAGCCCAAGAGGTCAAGACTGTAGTGAGCCAAGGCTGCACCATTACATTTCAGCCTGTGTGACAGAGCAAGACTGTGGAGAGAGAGAGAGAAAAACCCCAGGGCTGGCTGGGCATGGTGGCTCACGCATGTAATCCAGCACTTTGGGAGGCCAAGGCAGGTGGATCACCTGAAGTCAGGAGTTCGAGACCAGCCTGGCCAAGAGGGTGAAACCCGTCTCTACTAAAAATACAAAAATTAGCCAGGAGTGGTGGCAGGTGCCTGTAATCCCAGCCACTTGCGAGGCTGAGGCAGGAGAGTTACTTGAACCCAGGAGGTGGAGGTTGCAGTGAACCAAGATTGTGCCATTGCACTCCATCCTGGATGACAAGAGAGAAATTCTGTCTTGAAAGAAGAAAGAAGGAAGGAAGGAAGGAAGGGGTAAGGAAGGAAGAAGGAAGGAGGGAGGGAAGGAAGGAAGGAAGGGGTAAGGAAGGAAGAAGGAAGGAGGGAGGGAAGGAAGGAAGGGGGAAGGAAGGAAGAAGGAAGGAGGGAGGGAAGGAAGGAAGGAAGGGGGAAGGAAGGAAGAAGGAAGGAGGGAGGGAAGGAAGGAAGGAAGGAAGGGGTAAGGAAGGAAGAAGGAAGGAGGGAGGGAAGGAAGGAAGGAAGGGGGAAGGAAGGAAGAAGGAAGGAGGGAGGGAAGGAAGGAAGGAAGGGGTAAGGAAGGAAGAAGGAAGGAGGGAGGGAAGGAAGGAAGGAAGGGGTAAGGAAGGAAGGAAGGAAGGGGGAAGGAAGGAAGGAAGGGGGAAGGAAGGAAGGAAGGAAGGGGGAAGAAAGGAAGAAGGAAGGAGGGAGGGAAGGAAGGAAGGAAGGGGTAAGGAAGGAAGGAAGGAAGGGGGAAGGAAGGAAGAAGGAAGGAGGGAGGGAAGGAAGGAAGGAAGGGGTAAGGAAGGAAGGAAGGAAGGGGGAAGGAAGGAAGGAAGGAAGGGGGAAGGAAGGAAGGAAGG
Organism: Saguinus oedipus; assembly: GCA_031835075.1. Classification (NCBI taxonomy): domain Eukaryota; kingdom Metazoa; phylum Chordata; class Mammalia; order Primates; family Cebidae; genus Saguinus; species Saguinus oedipus. Next base: position 10,794,019 of record CM063170.1, read on the forward strand.
AAGGGGGAAGGAAGGAAGGAAGGAAGGGGGAAGGAAGGAAGGAAGGAAGGGGTAAGGAAGGAAGGAAGGAAGGGGAGGAAGGAAGGAAGGAAGGGGGAAGGAAGGAAGGAAGGAAGGGGGAAGGAAGGAAGGAAGGAAGGGGGAAGGAAGGAAGGAAGGAAGGGGGAAGAAAGGAAGGAAGGAAGGGGAAGAAAGGAAGGAAGGGGAAGGAAGGAAGGAAGGGGGAAGGAAGGAAGAAGGAAGGAGGGAGGGAAGGAAGGAAGGAAGGGGTAAGGAAGGAAGGAAGGGGGAAGGAAGGAAGGAAGGAAGGGGTAAGGAAGGAAGGAAGGAAGGGGGAAGGAAGGAAGGAAGGAAGGGGTAAGGAAGGAAGGAAGGAAGGGGGAAGGAAGGAAGGAAGGAAGGGGGAAGGAAGGAAGAAGGAAGGAGGGAGGGAAGGAAGGAAGGAAGGGGTAAGGAAGGAAGGAAGGAAGGGGTAAGGAAGGAAGGAAGGAAGGGGTAAGGAAGGAAGAAAGGAAGGGGGAAGGAAGGAAGGAAGGGGTAAGGAAGGAAGGAAGGAAGGGGTAAGGAAGGAAGGAAGGAAGGGGGAAGGAAGGAAGAAAGGAAGGGGGAAGGAAGGAAGAAGGAAGGAGGGAGGAAGGAAGGAAGGGGTAAGGAAGGAAGGAAGGGGTAAGGAAGGAAGGAAGGAAGGGGTAAGGAAGGAAGGAAGGAAGGGGGAAGGAAGGAAGGAAGGGGTAAGGAAGGAAGGAAGGAAGGGGTAAGGAAGGAAGGAAGGAAGGGGAAGGAAGGAAGAAAGGAAGGGGGAAGGAAGGAAGAAGGAAGGAGGGAGGGAAGGAAGGAAGGGGTAAGGAAGGAAGGAAGGGGTAAGGAAGGAAGGAAGGAAGGGGGAAGGAAGGAAGAAGGGAAGGAGGGAGGGAAGGAAGGAAGGAAGGGGTAAGGAAGGAAGGAAGGAAGGGGGAAGGAAGGAAGGAAGGGGTAAGGAAGGAAGGAGGAAGGAAGGGGTAAGGAAGGAAGGAAGGAAGGGGGAAGGAAGGAAGGAAGGGGTAAGGAAGGAAGGAAGGGGGAAGGAAGGAAGGAAGGAAGGGGGAAGGAAGGAAGGAAGGAAGGAAGGGGTAAGGAAGGAAGGAAGGAAGGGGTAAGGAAGGAAGGAAGGAAGGGGGAAGGAAGGAAGGAAGGGGTAAGGAAGGAAGGAAGGAAGGGGTAAGGAAGGAAGGAAGGAAGGGGAAGGAAGGAATAAAGGAAGGGGGAAGGAAGGAAGGAAGGGAGGGAGGGAAGGAAGGAAGGGGTAAGGAAGGAAGGAAGGGGTAAGGAAGGAAGGAAGGAAGGGGGAAGGAAGGAAGAAGGAAGGAGGGAGGGAAGGAAGGAAGGAAGGGGTAAGGAAGGAAGGAAGGAAGGGGGAAGGAAGGAAGGAAGGGGTAAGGAAGGAAGGAAGGAAGGAAGGGGTAAGGAAGGAAGGAAGGAAGGGGGAAGGAAGGAAGGAAGGGGTAAGGAAGGAAGGAAGGGGGAAGGAAGGAAGGAAGGGGTAAGGAAGGAAGGAAGGAAGGAAGGGGTAAGGAAGGAAGGAAGGAAGGGGGAAGGAAGGAAGGAAGGAAGGGGGAAGGAAGGAAGGAAGGGGGAAGGAAGGAAGGAAGGAAGGGGTAAGGAAGGAAGGAAGGAAGGGGGAAGGAAGGAAGAAAGGAAGGGGGAAGGAAGGAAGAAGGAAGGAGGGAGGGAAGGAAGGAAGGGGTAAGGAAGGAAGGAAGGGGTAAGGAAGGAAGGAAGGAAGGGGGAAGGAAGGAAGAAGGAAGGAGGGAGGGAAGGAAGGAAGGAAGGGGGAAGGAAGGAAGGAAGGGGGAAGGAAGGAAGGAAGGAAGGAGGAAGGAAGGAAGGAAGGGGGAAGGAAGGAAGGAAGGGGGAAGGAAGGAAGGAAGGAAGGGGGAAGGAAGGAAGGAAGGAAGGGGTAAGGAAGGAAGAAGGAAGGAGGGAGGGAAGGAAGGAAGGAAGGGGGAAGGAAGGAAGGAAGGAAGGAAGGGGTAAGGAAGGAAGGAAGGAAGGGGTAAGGAAGGAAGAAGGAAGGAGGGTGGGAAGGAAGGAAGGAAGGGGGAAGGAAGGAAGGGGGGAAGGAAGGAAGGAAGGAAGGGGGAAGGAAGGAAGGAAGGGGGAAGGAAGGAAGGAAGGAAGGAAGGGGGAAGGAAGGAAGGTCGCAGAGTCCTGCGCACTTGCCATCAGCTCTACCTGCTCTCTGACTAACTGCCCAACTCTGTGTACTTTGTACCCACTGTCTGTGCCCACGCATGTCCCAGTCCACATATGTGAAAACGTTTACAGCCTTCCTCCTGGCCATGTGCACAGAAGCTGACATGGTGCACAGAGCCTACCAGCTGGAGGTGACGATGCCTGAAAACCCACCAAAGTCTGGATAACTGAAAAGGGAGCTTTAGGGACAGAAAGAGACAGCACAAACCTAAATTTCTCTGCAGTAGAAACTTAAATACAACTATACCAGCCTCAACCACCTGGGCTCAAGTGATCCTCCCCCCTCAGCCTCCCAAGTAGCTGGGACTATGGGAGCTCACCACCACACCCACCACCTAATTTTTAATATTGTTTTTGGAGACAGGGTCTCACTATGTTGCCCAGGCTAGTCTCGAATTCCTGTCCTCAAGTGATCCTCCCTTCTCAGCCTCCCAAAGTGCTGGGATTTCAGGCATGAGCTACCCTACCCAGCCATAAGTCTTAAGTATGTATTTTTTTGTTTTTTTCAATCACATGATAGTAAAATGAATTAAATGTGTGTTTCTTAATTTATTGAGCCAAACTACTTGTCCCTAATCACCTGGTCCAATGTTAACTGCAGGAGGAGGTGCTTGGTAGATATTAACTGATACATTGAAGTTTCATTATAGTTTGGCTGATGTATCTTGAAAACTGTCACACTGCATCTCCTTAGCTTCTTGAATGTGTTTTGGAAGATAGTCTTGAGTATCACGTGAGCTAGAGTATTTGCAAGAATATGATGTGGGTTGCCTTGCTTTCATATAAATCAACAGTGAAAATCATTTTCAAATTAAACACAAATAGAAACCAAAGCCACAGCAATTCCAATGCTTGGCCATCTCGCTGGAGGATGAGTCTGAAGCATTGGTGTAGTAGTGACATATGCTGCATAACAAATAGCACCCAAACTTAGTGCTGAGACATCAGTAAATGTTGATTAGCACTGGAGGTGTCTGAGGGTTGAGAATGGGAGAGGCTCAGGAGTCTGCTGGGCTGCCTTATCCCAAGGCTCAACCAGGGCAGTAGGATCCCCATCTAAGTGGCCCTCATGTCCTGTTGGCTATGAACTGGGGGCCTCAGCACTCCCTGCATGGGCCTCTTCAGAAGGCTGCTTGGGGTTTCACATGACACGGTGGCTTCCCTAGAACAAGTGACCCTAAGACCAAAGTGGAAGCTGCAGTGCCTCTGTGACCTGCACCTGAAATCACGTGCCATCACCTCTTCTGGCGTCCTGTGGTCTCATGGACCAGACCTGATTCACATGTGCAAGGGGCTGCAGAAAGCTGTGAAGATGCTTGGAAGTAGTAAACCTGGGGCACCTTCTTGCCGCCAGCTGCCCTGTCTGCAGAACCCAGGATGAGTGAGCCCTGAAGGCGCATCCATAGGAAGAAGTGGTGCCTGTATTTCCTTTCCAGTCAATGTAGTTTGGATGACTGTCCCCTCCAAACCTCATGGTGAAATGTGAGCTACAGAGTTGGAGGTGGGACCTGGTGGGAGGCGTTTGGGTTATGCGGAGAGACCTCTTGTGAATGGCAGGTGTCCTCCCCACGGTAATGGGTGGGTTCTCGCTTTCTGAGTTCATGCGAGATCTGATTGTTTAAAGGAGCCTGGCACTTCCCCACTCCATCTCACTCTTGCTGCCTCTCTGGCCATGTGACACACTGGCTCCACGTCACCTTCCACCATGATTGGAAGCCCCCTGAGACTTCATCAGAAGCAGATGCTGGCACCATGCTTCCTGTACAGCCTGCAGGACTGTGAGCCAAATTGTTGGAAACAGGTGCTCAGTGCCACAAAGAAAACTCAGCACTGAGACAAAGGATGTTTTAGCAATGCAATTTTTACTTCCTGGGCTGCAGGAAGGGTACTCTCACTAGCCATTTTGCCACAAGAGTACAATGAACAAAGGAAAACAGATATATTTATCTCTTACGCATTTGGGGTCATCCTTACTGCTGTGTCTGATCTCCGCTGGTTGGAGCCAGACCTCACGATGTAAACTAAAACCTGATTGGCTAACAACTTAAAACTTTTCTAAATAGGTAAAGGCAATGGAGAACAAAGGAAAAGAGGAAGTCCGAATAAGGAAGGGGCATAGGCTGTGAGCTGGGACATTCCCCTGAGCACGTCCAGCACAGATATCTTGGTTATAAAGTACAAGGACATAGAATGTACTGTGTGCCTGTAAGCATGGCATGTCTAACAGCTATATAGGACAGGGCTTAACAAAGTTATTAGCACTCTTAATCTTTAACAAGAAAGGAAATTTTAAAAAGGAACTTTTCTACTTCCCACACAAATAAATCTCTTTTCTTTGTAAATTATCCAGTCTTGGGTATTTCTTTATAGTAATATAGTAGTATAGCAGTGAGATGAGCATGAAGGGGGGAGTATACCACCTTGGGTATCTTTCATCCCTCATTTAAAATAAATGACAAAAGATACGCATGGACACTCGTGGTACTGGCATCTAGGGAAGACCAATTGTGCCTTTGAAGTGGGGACGGAGCCAGGGTGCCCCCCTGGGAACCAGGGCCTGGAGCGGCAGAGCAGGCTGGTGCCAGCAGGCAGGAGGCAGGACTGGCAGAGGTCTGGGCTTCCACCAATGCACCTGCTGTGAGCCCACTCTCACCACTGCAGAGCAGGGCTGGGGGAGCCCAGCGGCTCTGGAGGGCTTGTCATTTCTGGAGTCTCTTTGACTCCCCAAAATTATGAGGAGCTGAAGAGGGGCATCGGAATGCTAGAAACAGCCTGAGGGCTACACATAGCACTGTCCACCTCTCGGAGGCCTGCACTTCTTGGGGTTCTCTGTGATGGGGGTTTGGTGGCATCCACTGAAAGCTGGAAGTGGGTCCTATAGGTGACATGGGTTGGGATGAGATGGGCGTGCCCCACTTCAATCACCCTGGGGTGGATGAAACTGATCCATTCTCAGGAGCCCACAAGGGCAGGGCTGGGGCCTGTGGGGTGCCCAGGCTCTGTGGTGGAGAGTGGGCACCGCGTCCTTGCAGCTGTTAAGACCGCTGGCCAGTCTTCCTTGCCTCCGGATCTCAGATTTTCCCTTTGGCAGCCAAACATTGCTCAGCAAGTGAAAGGAGAACTCAGCCCTCTCAATAGGCCCTGGGTCCAGTCAGAGGGATCCCCGTGGGCCTGGCAGTGAAGAAAGACATGACCACAGACAGTCCTCTGAGCCAAGGACTTGCCTCCACCTGCTCTGTCTGCAGAACCCAGCATGAGTGAGCCCCAAAGGTGCATCCGTAGGAAAAGCTGGTGCCTGTATTTCCTTTCTGGTCAATGTAGTTTGGATGACTGTTCCCTCCAAACCTCATGGTGAAATGTGAGCTCCAGTGTTGGAGGTGGGGCCTGGTGGGAGGGAGGAAATCAGTGCCCTCTCACTGAAGCTGAAGAGAACTGGGGACCTGGATTCAGGGTAGGGGCACGGTGTGGTCACACGGGGAGGCTGGCAGCCCCTTAACATGGTGGCAGTGGAGGGGCTTAGGAGCAGGAGCCTGAGGGGGTACCTTGGCAAACCAGCCCTACTGCGTGCTGGGAGCAGATGCCCCACGAGGGGTCAGTTCTTTTCAACATAGCTCCCTCCCGTGCCTGAGTGCCACAGCCGGGCCTGCATTGGGGTCACACAGGAGGGTGGCAGCCATGCTTGGGCAAAGTGATCCAGTGGGAAACCAGACAGAGGAGGGCAGAGACAGTGAGGGAACCAGTGAGGGGGCTCCCAACATGGGCAGGGGGCAGAGAGTGGCAGCCAGGATGGACTTGAGCCCAACTCAACCTTCTCCTGGAGCTCCCGACACCTGGCACAGAACGTGTCCCTGGTGTGGACTTCCTGAGCAGATAGGAGGGGAGGACAACTGAGGGAAGACACCCCCGAAGGCAGGGGGTCAGAGTGCAGGGTGGTTCCTGCAGGGAGCAGTCTGGGCTCCACATGGAGAAGATTCTTCCCCCCAACTCTGCCAGTTTCCCGGCCAAGACTGGGGGCTTTGGGGAAGGTTATTCAGACCCAAGGTCTGCAAGCCCCTCATGACTGGACTCTCAGCATTCATTACTCAAACCCCAACTATGCACTCAGTTCTGTGCTGGGCCCTAGAGGTATAGGGTGGTTCAGGCTTGTCCTGCCCTCAAGGAACCCTGATTACTCTCCCTCACAAGGGCAGGGACAATCCGGGAAGACTTCCTACAGGAGATGATGTTTGAGCTGGGTCCAAGAGGCAAGGACTAAGAACAGGTAGTCCTGTCCTGCCCACACCCAAGGGGAAGGAGCATCATGCATTCCCTCCAAGCAGCCCATTTTACAGAGGAAAGAAAAGAAACCACTGGCTCAGAGAAATGATGGATGCATTGGTTTCTCTTGCTGCATAACACAGGACCACAATTGGATGACAAGAAAGAACATTAAGTCTAACAACTCGCAGTCTCTGTGGGTCTGGATTCTGGCCATGGCTCAGCTGGGTCCTCCATGCAGGATCCCACCTTGTTGCAGCTGCAGTGCTGGGCTGTGTTCTCATCTGCAGGCTCAGCTGGGGAGGAATCCACTTCACCTGGCTGCAGCTGGCAGTGCTGGGCTGAGTTCTCATCTGCAGGCTCAACTGGGGAAGAGTCTGCCTCTGGGCTCTCTCAGGTTGTGGGCAGCCTGCATTTCCCTGCAGGTGTGGGGTTGGGGATGGCAGCTTCTCTGCTGGAGGCTGCTCCCAGGACCCTGCCACATGGCCCTCTCTTGCTGTGGCAGCCTGGTCCTCCAAAGCCAGCAAGGGAGACATCTCAGAGTGAGTCTGCTAGCAAGACAATATCTTGGACATGTAACCCAGCCCATGGGAGTGGCATGCTGTCACCTGCACCCTATTCTATTGTTTAAGTGCAAGTCTTGGGTCCTGCCCACACCCAAGGGAAAGGGACCCTGAAGAGGTGTGAACCCCAGGAAGTGGGAACCATGAGAGCTCTTAGGGTCTGTGCCCTAGGGGGCTTGCCCAGGTCACCCCTCTTGCACTGGCTTCTCAGACCCACCTGACCCTGACAGAAGCAGATTCCTGGGTCCATCTCCAGTCCTGCAGAATCTGCCCCCACCTGCTCTGTCCACCTGAGGCTTCCTCTTTTCTTCCCAGGCAGGTGTCTGGTTATGGGGGGATTGGAAAAGGCACTTCGGCTTCAAGAACACAGACACTCAAGGGAAGAGGCCAGGGAGGGGTGTTGCGGGCCCCAAAGAACCTGGGATGCTGTGCCTGGCTTGCACCACAGTCTGGAGGACTGGGGGCCACTGGGGTGGGGAGTCAGGGGGCAATGCCAGTCCCAGCCCCCAGCACCCAGCAGTGTCTACACCTCCTCACAGAAAGCAGTTCCAAGCACAGCCTAATTTATTAATGAGGATGGGAGGATGCTGGTGGCAGCAAACGCCGACCAGTCCGGATCGATGGGGGCCCCAATAGTGGAGTATTGGCTTGACGCATCTGGAGTCTAATTGCAGCACTGGGCACCTTCCGAAGGGCTTTCGCTGTCTGACTGCACCCCGGAGAGAGCCAGGGTTAATTGATGCTGCTGCATGCTCACCATCCACAGGACTTCGGGTGGGAGCCCCCGGAGGCTGCTATTAACTAAAGTGTTTAATGAAGTGCTAAAGAGACCATTTCCAATACATACTCCAAAAGTCCCATGAAAAGAAGCATGTCCCTCTCTGGGCTGTGGGACACCCCCAAATCCCTGGAAGGAGACACAAGAGCTCAGAGCTTTGCAGAGAAGCACCAGCCTGCGGGCCTGGCAGGTGCCACATGGCCAGGGGGGCCCAGGGGCAGCCTCCCAGCTGCCTCTCTTGGGCTGCCCCTGGGTCTGCGTCCCAGACAGAGCTCTGCTTGGGAAGGTCGGTTACCCAGGATCCTGCCCAGTGTGGGGGGGAGTGTCCTTCTGTCTTTGGCTGAATCTGGGGGCAGCAGAGCTGACACAGCCCCTCATCCTTATGCTGCACTCTGGACCTGCACCCCCACTGGTCAGGCCTCCAGCAGTGGCTGCCACACCCATCTGATCACTGAAGAACCAGATCCCTTAGCTCTCCAGCCCTAAGGAATCTAGACCTCTGGACCACATATTCACATTTTCAATAGATTTATTTGTTAAATAGCTAACACGGTCACAAGGCTTGAGATTTTAAAAGCAGGGAAAGGTCTAGGTGTGTCCCTAAAAGAAGAAAATGCCGATACATAAGGCTTTTCAAAATAACCAGAAACTGGAAATGACCAAACCTCCATAAATAGGAGAATGGATAAATAAATTGTGCTGTGTTCACATGATGGAATACTACAAAGCAGTGAAAAAGGGCAATCGAAGGGTGTACAAAGCACATAGGTGAGTCTCACAGTGTAGGAGGCAGCCACTGTGTGATCCCAGTCAGAAAGTTCAGGAACAGGCAGAGTTCTGACGGATAAAGTTTCCAGGAAAGTGGGCATTTCAGTGTGTATTGTTGGCTGGGAGGGGCATGAGGGAGTCTGCAGGGGGCTAGCCTCATTCCCACTCTTGTCCGGGCTTAGTCACCTGGCCGTGCTCACTTTGTGAAGTTCACTGCGCTGCTGAGGTTGCAGGCACTTTGTAGAATGCACACTATTCTCCGATAATATATTCACTTGGCTTTCTTAAGGAGAGGTGGTTTACAGAGAAAAATGCCCATCTCACTCTGTCCCCAGCCGCCCAGCTCCCCTCCAGTAGCCAATGTCCATGTCATGGTTTGCTATGGGCCCTTCTAGAGATCCCCCTACCTATGAACACATACACACCTTCAGGTGTAACGAGCATCCCTGGTGACCATGACGATCAGGTGAGCATGGGCAACGTTGCACCCCATATCAGCCCAAGAGTGGCGGGGCTGCCACAGCTGTATACCATTTACCAAGCCCGGCCTAGCTCCATTCAGGGCCTTTGCCCATCAATGAAGTTTTCCCAAAATATACACAAATGCAAATACACACAGTTGGCTTTTTTTTTTTTTGAGACAAAGTCTCACTGTTACCCCAGCTGGAGGACAGTGGCACCATCTTGGCTCACTGCAACTTCCGCCTCCCAGGTTCAAGTGATTCTCCTGCCCCAGCCTCCCGAGTAGCTGGGATTACAGGTGCATCTCACCATGCCTGACTAATTTTTTTTTTGAGACTGAATTTTGCTCTTTTCGCCCAGGCTGGAGTGCAATGGTGCCATCTCAGCTCAGGACAACCTCTGCCTCCCAGGTTCAAGTGATTCTCCTGCCTCAGCCTCCTGAGTAGCTGGGATTACAGGCATGTGCCACCACACCCAGCTAAAAACCCTGTCTTTTAGTAGCGACAGGGTTTCTCCATGTTGATCAGGCTGGTCTCGAACTCCCGACCTCATGTGATCTGCCTGCCTCGGCTTCCCAAAGTGCTGGGATTGCAGGCATGAGCCACCATGCTTAGCTGACACCTGACTAATTTTTGTATTTTTAGTAGAGAGAGGGTTTCACCAGGTTGGTCAGGCTGATCTTGAACTCCTGACCTCAAATGATGCACTCATCTCCTCCTCCCAAAGTTCTAGGATTACAGGTGTGAGCCATTGTGCTTGGCCCAGTTAGCTTTTTGAACTAAAATAAAATGTTGAGCAGACATTTTCATTGTGTCAGGTTTGGCCAGTGGGAGTTTGGTATGCTAATGACCCTGAGTGCAGACAGCAGCCATCAGTTAAAGTACCTGGGAAATGCAAATCAAAAACCACAGTATGACGTCACTTTGCTCCCTGGCTACAATGAAAAAGACAGCAAAAAGCGCTGGGGAGGATGTGGAGGAATCAGAGTTCTCATGCAGTGCTGATGGGAATATAAAACACTGCAGCTGCTGTGGAAAATAGCCTGGCTCTTCCTGGAAATGTTCAGTATAGAATCACCATATGACCCAGCACTTCTACTCCTAGGTGTGAGTTGGATTAAAACCATACATCCACTTAATCCACAACAAAAAAAACCAACATGTACCTGAATGTTCACAGCAGCACTATTCACATGAGCCAAAAGGTGGGAGCCACCCAAGTGTCCATCCAGGGATAAATGGATAAACACAATGTGGTATATCCACAAAGTGGAATATTACTCAGCCATGAAAAGGAATGGAACTCTGCTACACACTACAGCCTGGGTCAATCTTGGAAATAACATGCAAAGTGAAAGAAGACAGACACAAGAAACCACATATCAAATGTTCCCATTTATATGAAATTTCCAAATAGGAAAATCTACAGAGACAGAAGGTAGAATGGTGTTGCCAGGGGCTGGGGAGGGGTAGAAAGGGGCAGTGACTGCTTAATGGGTGTGAGGTTTCTTTTAGGGAAGATAAAAATGTTTTGAAATCCCAGATAATGTAGAAGTGAAAAAGGTAAAATATAAATAAAAATAAATAAAAAATGTTTTGAAATTAGGTACTGGTAATGGTTGTACAACTCTGTGGACATACTAAAAAAAAAACTGGGGCTGGGTGCAGTGATTGATGCCTATAACCCCAACACTTTGGGAAGCCAAGGCAAATTGGTGAATTGCTTGAACCCAAGAGTTCAAGACCATCCTGGGCAACATAGTGAGACCCTATTTCTACAGAAAATACAAAAATTAGCCAGGAGTGGTGGTCTGTGTTTCTATTTCCAGCACTTTGGAAGGCCGAGGAAGGCAGATTGCTTGAGCTCAGGAGTTCAAGACCAGTCTAGGCAACATGGCAAAACTCTGTCTCTACAAAAAATTACAAAAATTAGCTTGGTGTGCACCTGTAGTCCCAGCTGCTCGGGAGGCCAAAGTAGGAGGCTAGTCCTGGAGGTTGAGGCTGCAGTGAGCTATGATTACACCACTGCGCTCCAGCCTGGGCAACAGAGAGAGATCCTGACTCAACAAAACAAAACAAAAAATTGTACACTCTGAAAGAGTGAGCTGAGCCAGGCACAGTAGCTCATGCCTGTAATCCCAGCACTTTGGGAGGCTAAGGCAGGCAGATCACTGGAGGTCAGGAATTCAAGACCAGTCTGTACAATATGGCGAAATCCCGCCTCTACAAAAAAATACAAAAATTAGCCAGGTGTGGTAGTTGAGCGCCTGTAGTCCCAGCTACTTGGAAGGCTGAGGCACAAGAATCCCTTAAACCCAGGATGCGGAGGTTGCAGTGAGGCAAGATTGCACCACTACACTCCAGCCTGGGCAACAGAGCGAGACTCCATCTCAAAAATAAATAAATAAAATAAACAACTGGGTGGTATGGTAGGTGAATTATATCTAAATAAACTTAGAAGACAAAGTGGCCCAGGTCACAGGGCCACCAGAGCCACGCTGGGGCGAAGGACCTGCTTCCATAGCTGGCATTGGTCACCACCCAGCCAGACCACAGGCATGGCTGCTCCCTGCACGCTCCCCAGACCTCTCCAGCAGCCCTGGGGCAGGTGTGTCCTCATACAGGTGACCCCCACATTAGAGGTCAGCAATAGGATCTGAAAATGCTCTCCTCCCGCAGGCCTGATGCCCCATGAACCAAGACCTGGGCCTCCTTGCCCCAGGTCTCCAGGGACCTATGTCTTCCCAGTCCCCAGAGAGCCACAGCTTCCTGCCCAGCCTGGAGAAAGTGGTGTCAGAGAATAGCTCAGAGCCATTGCGCCAATAGTAGCCACTCTGCTCACTGTCATTCTGCGGGAAAACTGTGTTCTCATGTGTGAGGGAGTCAGTGAGTAAACCGAGTCACAGAACAGTGACACAGGATTTATAAGAGCAGCAGGAGGGAGGGAGAGACTCCCGCAGGGTCCAAGAACAATGAATGTCGCATGTCTCGAGGGCAAACTGGCAGCCAGCAAGAGGGCATTACGAGCTGGTTGTCCTGAGAAGGCTGAGAAATGTGTCCCGTTCTCTGGAAAACCCTGAAAGCCTCACTGTGGGTCACACGTGACAAGCCATCTCCAGAAATGCCTTCCAGGATCTGGACCTGGAGACACAACCTTTGGGGCCCAGAACAAAATGAAAATGCCATTTTGATCCTAGTTCAAAAAGCAGGAAAAAGTGCCATAGAGCTACAAAAATATAAAGCTGACCTGCTTTTTCCCTCGGTCTCTCTCAGCTTGTTAGAAACCATCACTGCAGCACAAAGGGCTCCAAAAATGTTTTTATTGTGGTAAACAGACAGGACCTAAAACTTATCATCTGAACCATCCTTTTCTTTTTCAAGACCGAGTCTCACTCTGTCGCCAGGCTAGAATGCAGTGACGCAATCTCAGCTCACTGCAACCTCCGCCTCCTGGGTTCAAGTGATTCTCCTGCCTCAGCCCCTCGAGTTGCTGGGATTACCTGTGCCTGCCACCACACCCAAGTTTTGTATTTTTAGTAGAGATGGGGTTTCACCATGTTGGCCAGGACGGTCTGGAACTCCTGACCTCCGGTGATGTGCCCTCAGCCTCCCAGAGTGCTGGGATTACAGGCATGAGCCACTGCGCCCGGCTCTAAAGAACATTTTGAATTTAAATTATCAGCATGAATTTCACGATTTGCCTTTACATTGTGCAGGCTCAACTTTAAATGCTAATACAGGAGTCACCTCTGCTCACTACCTGCCCACAAACTCAGATCGTCCCTTCAGATTCTGCTTCCAAAACAAGCTCAAAGACGCGATTATTAGGAAGTTCAAGACGGTGACCACGGAAATTCAACCAGGCTCTGGGCCCTCCCGAGCTCCGGCCCCACACACCTGTCTTACACCTGTGCAGCCAGCCCTTCCCAGGTCCTTCCTCCAAGCCTCTGCCTGCGGCCAGGTCTGCACCAGCTTCTCACAGGAACTTGTCAGGCACGAACTCTCCCTCATCCTTCCCTCCCTTCGCCAGAGATTCTGGGTGCTGTGCCCTGAGGCCTGAGAGGGGTTTGGCCACTCCAGCCTGTCCACTGGAGGACACAGGCAGGTGTGTCCTCCAGAAGGTTCCAGGGCTGGGAGGAACCCAACCACAGGGGGCTTGGGTCACTGAGCTCAGCTGGAGCCGGCCCCCTCTGATGACTCCGGCTGAGACCAGGCTTCCCAGGAGACGAGTATGGAAGTATGAGAAGGAGGCCAGGTCTGGGCCACATGGGAAGCCACAGCCACGATGGTGGGGTGAAGGTGTAGACAGAGAGCTTCACATTCCAGCCACACACTGTGGGACCCATCAAAGCCTCTCCCTAAACTCTAGCCTCAGCTGAGGCAATCTCCTTCTCAGAGCCTCTGCTCAGGGGTGGCTGGAGCCCTTACCAGGGCTCAGTGCAGACTCCACTTCCGGGCCTCACTGTGAGTCCTTTCTCCATTCCTCAGCATGTTTTCACTGAGCACCCATTATGCACCACACAGGTGCAGCAGTGCAGCTGTGCCAGTTGTCAAAATAGTGAAATGCTTCCTTTCACCATGCAGGCTGGTAGGCAGCCCGTGGGTTCCCCACACCAGCTGCTTCAGACACTTTCCTGGGGCCCCTCAGGACCCTCATGTTCCATCTTCCCAAAGGCCACTACCGGCCCACCCTCTGGGGCCGTGCTCCTGGGTGGGCAGTGGTTCCAACGGGTAGGGGCCCAAGTACCCCTCCCAGCCATAGAGACAGCTATGAGCCAAGGATAGGACAAGGCCCGTCCCTTGGAGATGCACCTTCTGGGGGCAGAGAGATCACTAGTCAGTTCATTAAGCATTAACCGGACCACACCCCAGAGGCTGGCCAGGAGAGGCCCAGATGCCAGCACAGAATGAGAGATCCCACCTTGTCACGGGGCTCAGGAGGTAAGACCTGCAGGGAGGGCAGGAGGCAGGTGGGTGTAGAGGATAGAGCCCTCCAGGCAGGGAAGGAGCAGGGCAAAGGCTGGGGAGCAGAACCAGGCTGCACACCCAGGGACCAGCGTTCCCCATTCCCTAGCCTCTGCCTGTCAAATATCCTTGAAAAACCCCAGCCTCTGAGCTTTCAGGGAGGCAAATCTGAATTATAAACTCCCGTCTCCCGCTCAGCTGGCCCCTGGCAGAGGGGGCGGGCTTAGATCACATAAGGCCTTAACTCCCAGTGAGTGGGGGCCAGTGAGGCTCTAGAGCAGTGACTTGCTGTTTAGGTGTTTTGTTTCGTTTGTTTTTATTTTAATTTAATTTTATTTTTCAAGACAGCGTCTCACTCTATCACCTGTGCAATGGCATGATCACTGCAGCCTCAACCTCCCAGGCTCAAGGGATCCTCCCGCCTCAGCCTCCTGGGACCTCAAACATATGCTGCCACCACACCCGGCTAATTTTTTTTTTTTTTTTTTTTTGTAGAGGTGGGGTCTTACCATGTTGCCCAGGCTGATCTTGAACTCCTGGGCTCAAGCAATCCTCCCACCTCAGCCTCTCAAAGTGCTGGGGTTACAGGCATGAGCCACTGAGTCCTGCTATTTTGAAGACAGAGCCAGAGGGACTTTGGAGTAGATGGGGAGTGGGGCTGACAGCAGAAGAGGAGTAGAGGATAACGCTGGGGGTTTGGGGTTGAGCCGCTGGAAGAATGGATTTGCCATCAGCTGAGACAGGGGCACCTGAGTCAGAGCCAGTTTTTTGGGGTAGAAAGGTTTGGGGGTTCTGATATATTAAAATGCCTGCTAGGCTATATGTAGAGAGGGTGGGAGAGAGGTCACCCCATGAATCTAGAGCCCCAGGAAGGACCTAGCTGGGGGTGGCCATGTGGGGACATTGTGTGTGACATGGCTCAGAGTCACAGGCCTGGATGAGGTCTGCATGACCAGACAGGCCACCACAGCACAGCCACAGACCAAGCCTCAGTAACAGCCATTTACTCCCCCACTTCTGGAAGTCCAAGAAGAAGGTGTCAGCAGAGCTGGTTCCTCCCAAGGCCCCTCTCCTTGGCTTGCAGATGGTATCTTCTGCCTGTGTCCTGACAGCACCGGCCCTCTGTGAGTGCCTGTGTCCTCATCTCCTCTCATTAGGATACCAGTCACATGGGATTAGGACCCACCCTCATAGCCTCAGAGTAAAACATCACCTTTGCAAAAATTATGGATGTGAGAGAAATCTGACCTGACTCCATCTTGCTTCTTTTATTTATTTATTTATTTATTTATTTATTTATTTATTTATTTATTGACATGGATTTTCTCTCTTATTGCCCAGGCTGGAGTGCAATGGTGCGATCTCGGCTCACTGCAACCTCTGCCTCCCGGGTTCAAGTGATTCTCCTGTCTCAGCCTCCTGAGTAACTGGGATTACAGGCACCCACTACCATGCCTGGCTAATTTTTGTATTTTTGGTAGAGATGGGGTTTTGCCATGTTGGCCAGTCTGGTCTCGAACTCCTGACCTCAGGTGATCTACCTGCTTTGACCTCCCATAGTGCTGGGATTACAGGCTTGAGCCACCACACCTGGCCACTCCATCTTGCTTCTAACCTCCAAGCTGTTCTCATTCATTTCTGGGCATAGGCCAAACTAACTTTGAGAGGAATTTAGTTATAGTTTAACCTTAAAGCAGGAATGATCATTACCTTTCCTAAAACTATCCCCTCCTTGGGTGGGGACCAAAACCACCTTTGTAAAAACTAATGGAAGTCCACAAGATAAGAATTATCAGAGGGTTCTGAACTCTGCTAAAATGTAGGCATAGTTAAATGGGAACCAGCCATTGTTCTGGAGGTCATGAGATTTGTGACTTTCCCAATTGCTCGTATAGGTGACATCACTATGGCCAGAACCTAAGATTGGTGTCAGAGAGGTTTTTTAGACTTCTGTGGACCGCCGAGTCCAGCTGGACCCATGACTCAGACCAAGGAATGAATTGAACCAGTCCTGTGACTTCCACCCAGGAACTGACTCCATGTGAGAAAACAGCATTGATGCCCTATGATTTCATCCTCCACCCAACCAATCACCATTCTCCATTCCCTAGCCCCAGCCTGTCAAACTATCCTTGAAAAACCCTAGCCTCTGAGCTTTCAGGGAGGCAGATTTGAATTATAGACTCCCATCTCCCGCTCAGCTGGCCCTGTGTTTATTAAACTCTCTGCTGAAATGCCACTTTCTCAGTGAGGTGGCTCTGTCTGTGCAGTGGGCAGGAAGAACTTGTCACGTGATTAAATTTTACCTTAATTACAGTTTTTTTCTTTGAGACAGGGTCTCCCTCTGCCACTCAGGCTGGAGTGCGGTGGTGCAATCACAGTTCACTGTAGCCTCAGCCTCCCAGGCTTAAGTGATCCTCCCACCTATGCCTCCTGAGTAGCTGGGACCACAGGTGTGCACCACCACACCAGCTAATTTTTTTTATTTGTATTTTTTGTAGAGATGGTGTTTCACTATGTTGCCCAGGCTGGTTCTCAAACCCCTGAGCTCAAGTGATCCTCCCGCCTGAGCCTCCTAGAGTGCTGGGGTTACAAGTGTGAGCCACTGTGCCTGGCCTTAATTACCTTTTAAACCCTATCTCTAAATACAGTCCCATTATGAGGTCCTGGAGGTTATTCAACATATGAATTTTGAGGAAACAAGAGTTCAGCCTCTAAGCAGGGAAGAGCAGACAGAGAGCAGGAAAGAATCCAGGTAGCAGACTGCATTTTCCCAGGATGACTGCAGCTGCAGCTGCCATCTCACAAGCTCTTCCAGAACCTTTCTCATTATGAAGTTGAGTCCAGGTCCTTTTCCCTTGAACCTGGCAGACCTCAGTGACTGCCTCAGCTAACAGCTGGAGTGACTTCCAAGGTCATCAAAATGCCAGCCATGTCTGCCTCATTCTCTTGGGATGCTTGCTCCTGGCACCCATCAGCCATGCTGGTAGGAAGCCCAAGCAGTGCTGGAGAGGCCTGCCTGGGAAGTAACCAAGGCCCCCAGGCCACATGCCACAGTCCAGTTGAGCTCCCAACCAACAGCCACGTGGGTCAACTGACTTGCATGTGGGCCTTCCAGCTGTGCAGAGCCATCCTGCAGAGCCAAGCCCACATCACATGCTCAAAGTCCATGTCTGCTGCTGTTTGAAGCCACCACACTTGGGGGTGGTCGTTACTTGGCAAGTTACTTGGAAACTCACGCAGGCCTCAAGCTCCCAACTGTCACCTGGGGTGCCAGGTCGGATCCACTCAGCCTCCTGGGCCCAATACCCCAGGCTTGGTTGCAATGGAGGCAGATGATCAGGGAGCCCTCCAGGCTTCCAGACCCCGTCTCAACACCTCAGACCTGCAGTGCAGCTCCAGGCAGGTCCAGGCAGCATCTTCATTGCCAGCAGGCAGCTCACATGAGCACTATAAATTTCCAGGGACAGACAGACATCCATTGAGTCCCTGCTATGTCCTGGGCACCTTCAAACATGACCATAGACAAACTTCCATTCATCCTTCAAAGCCCAGCTTGGGAGTCACCTCCTCCATGAAGGCTTCTCTGCCTGAGAGCCCTGCTGCTCTGTGCCCTGCTACCTGGTGCCAGGTCTTTCACACACAGCAAGTGCTTAACCAGTGTTTGTGGAATGAATGAACCAATGTTTGGTCCAATGAAACTGAGCTGAGTCTCTCAGTCTGCTCCTTTTTTTTAAAATTTTTTATTTTGTTAATTTTTTTTTCCTTTAAGCTCTGTTGGACATGATCTCTGTCTACTCTTAAGGTGAGAAATAAGCCCTCACTTCTCAAATGCAAAGAGAACATGGCCAGTGAGTGCCCTGCCAGAGCCACCTGATCTCCACCAGTGTCAGACAGGAAATCCAGGAGTTCTTCCTGGAGGAGGAGACATCTGTGAACTCCCTTTGAAGCACAGATAGGTTTACTCCATCCAAGATGAGGGAAAGGAGGCCCTTCTAGAGGGAATGAGGTTGCAGGGACAACACTGGAAGGCAGAGAAGTGAGGGCTGCCCAGGGCCCCCAGGAGAACCCACACTGGTAGATGCGAAGTCCAGAATCTGCCGTCACAGCCCTACCGGCCCCCAGCTTCACTACCCAGAGGGTTGATCAGTCACCACTGTCATGTGCACCTTTCAGGAGCCCCCGAGAGAGAGAAGTGGGCGATGTGGGCAGTGGGGCCTCCTGGACCCCCAACCCCACCCCCAGCTGTGGCTGCTCCCTGGTCTCAGCTGAACATCCCCAAACTTCCTGTTGACCCTGGGCTACACAAACTTCCATCTCTGGGCCTCAGTTTCCCCATTTGTTCTGGGTGTCAGCCAGGTGACGTCAGCCTCGGCCTGAAGGAAGAAGCCACAGGAGGTTGGGGAGAGGGGCAAACCTCACACAGGGAGGCTTAAGCTGGAGCTGAGGGGGTCATAGGTGTGACCCCTCCGGCCCCGCATCCATGCTGACGTGGCCCCGCCAATGGCCAGAGCAGAGCAGAGCTGGGGCTGAGCGGGGCAGGGTAGGGTGGCGTCTGGCCCAGTCTCTACCCTCCTGGCGAGGTCTGTTTTCATAACCAATTCAATATTTAAGACCTGGCAAGCCGTGGCTTCGAGCTCTCCGACTTCCCCTTCCTTTGTCTCTGCCTCTCCCTGCACCCCGCCTCGCACCTCCTCTGACAAACCGTGCAATTCTGATGGAAAATTCATTAGTCGGCTGGTCTCTTTCCCTCCCCTCTCCGTGTTCCCAGGCAGCTCCTCGCCTGGCGTGTCAGCCTCTCCATCCAGATTATCTGGAGACGCCAATTTCAAAGAGACATCTTAATAGTGATGTCAACGAATTAATTAGATGTGTTAATGAGCTAAAAGCAACCCAAATTAAATTAATGCAGTAATAAGCGCAGACAGCAAAATTAGCTCCAATTTCTCTAAATGATTCTGAACTGTACACAACACCTCATCTCACTAGAACATTACCATCCCCCAAAGCTAATCAAGAACCCGGCACAATTAACTGCTTAATTACAAACAGGAGCGTGCGCGAGCAGGCGCACACACACACTCATACACGTGCACATGCAAACACAGGGCAAGAAAGTCAGCAGGCGGGAGGACCGGGCCTGGTTGGGCCTGGGGGAGTGGGAGCTACGGACCTCCTGAAGACAGCACTGGTCACCATCATCCCCACCTGTCCTAAACCCTGAGGACGAGGACCAGAGCAAGGGCAAGGCACCTGGCTTGCTGGGAGCTCAGGTGGTCCAAGTGCAGCATGGGGCTGGACCTGGTCAGCAGGGAGGAGGGATGCTGGAGTGTCCCCTAGACCACTGGGCGTGGTGAAGAGGGGCATTGGAAGGGGAACAGGAGCAGGAGGAAAAAGAAAAAACGAAGGAAGGGAGAAAGGGAGAAGAAAGACCAGGAGGAGTGGGAGGAGGGGAGGGAGGAGGGGGAGGAGGGAGGAAGCAGTGCCAGTTGTTTATTGCTTGCATCAGAATCCGAGTTGCAACTAAAAAGCTAATTGTCCAGCCCGCTGATTTCCCACCGGGCAGGGAGAGCTGCTAATAGCTTCGCAAGTGGCTCAGGTATCTGATTAGCTGTAATTGCAGCTACAGACGGGAGAGGAGTGAGGACAGAACTGGGGACTCAGAGGGGAGGAGGGGACCAGGGGAGACTGGGAACAGGGACAGGGGCCTGGGTGCCAAGTCAGAGGGAGGCCAGGGGGTGGCGGGCTGGGGGCAGGGACTGGAGAAGATGGGCAAAGCTGAGATGGCCAGGCTGACTGGGGTCTGAAGCCGCTCTGAGGACCACCCACCCAGGGCCCCGGGTGACTCTCTATCTCTGAGAGCCATCCCGTCTCTGCACATCTGTGGAATGGGGGCATAGTCTACCTCGCTGGGCCGGCCCTCGAAGGCCAGGAGCCAGGGTGTGAAGAGCCGGCCCAATGCCATATACAGGTGCCAAAATACAGGAGCTCAAGCACCTGTCCCCTGGGGACCCAGAGTGTCCCCTGGACAGGACACCCACCAGGACCCCAGGGATGAGCTGAGTCTCATAAGTGGTGGACACTTCTGTGAATTTCAGATCGGGGTTATTGATTCTGGAAAAAAGGAAGCTGTTGATAGACTTTGCTGCCACAGGCACTCCGGGCCCAAACGGAGAACTCCTGTCCCCAGAGCAGGGCAGGGAATGGAGGCCCACCCTCCCTCCGCCACAAGCCCACCCTTCTACCCGCCTTTTGGAAACCTCTCCCTGCCCAGTTCTTCCTCTCATTTCTCTAGACTTCCTTCCCTCACCGACACATTTATTCCTCCATTGGTTTGCTTCCTAACCTGTGGTTCATTTAAAATAGATCTGTTCCAGCTGGGCGCGGTGGCTCACACCTGTCATCCCAGCACTCTGGGAGGCTGAGGGGGGCAGATCATTGAGGTCAGGAGTTAGAGACCAGCCTGGCCAACATGGTGAAACCCCATCTCTACTAAAAATACAAAAATTAGCCGGGTGTGGTGGCACCCTGTAACCCCAGCTACTCGGGATGTTGAGGCAGGAAAATCACTTGAACCCAGGAGGCGGAGGTTGCAGTGAGCTGAGATCATGCCACTATACTCCAGCCTGGGTGACAGGAAAAAAAAAAAAATCTGTTCCCATCCTGTTACAAAGAGAAGGCAAAGTACTGTTGCTCACCAACCTGCCGGCCGTAAGCTGCCCCCTTCGTGGTGGGTGCCATGCCTTGGGGACCCCAAGACCCCTGGCCTTGCAGAGCCCTCCCATGTGCTGCACCAGCCTGGAGATTCATGCATTCCCCTTTAATCAGGGGGACCTTGGGGTAGGCGTGAGAAGGAGACAGGGAACCTGGGGGTGTCAGAGGAGTGTGTCAGGAGGCGGCTTGGAAGGCCACAGGATGACCAGGGCCAGGAGCTGGGTGCACAGTCAGTCACCTAGCAGTAGGAAATCAAGGGGCTGCCTGAGGAGCTGGCAGGAAGGGCTGGGAGGACCCTGCGCCCACCACACCACTGCACCCCAGATCCAGGCTCCCCACGCTCCTGTGAGCTCACGGGGACACAGAGCCCTGCAGGTAGTGCTGGGCTGCTGAGCAGACCCCCCAGCCTGGGACACAGCCCCAGCCCCAGCCCCGCATGCCTGCACCTGTCCTGAATTCCTTTCCTGTGGCCTCCTTTTTTTTTTTTTTTTTTTTTTGAGATGGAGTCTCACTCTTGTTGCCCAGGCTGGAGGGCAGTGGCGCAATCTCAGTTCACTGCAACCTCCACCTCCCAGGTTCAAGTGATTCTCCTGCCTCAGCCTCCAAGTAGCTGGGATTACGGGCGTGAGCCACCACGCCCAGCTAATTTTTGTATTTTCAGTAGAGATAGGGTTTCACCATGTTGGCCAGGATGGTCTCGAATTCCTTGACCTTAGGTGATCTCCCACCTCAGCCTCCCAAAGTGCTGGGATTACAGGCTTGAGCCACTGTACGCACCCTGGGCCTCCATTTTTAAACCTGAGAAGTGGGGAGATCACAAGCTGTGCTTTCATTCTATTTATTTATATTTATTTTTCATTCAGAGACAGGGTCTTGCTCTGCTGCCCAGGCTGGAGTGCAGCGGTGCAATCACAGCTCACTGCAGCCTCCAGCTCCCAGGCTCAAGACAGCCTCCCATCCCAGACTCCTGAGTAGCTGAGACTACAGGCATGAGCTACCATGCCCAGCTAATATTTTCTAAAGACAGGGTCTTGCTATGTTGCCCAAGCTGATCTCAAACTCCTGGTCACAATTGATCCTCCCACCTCGGCCTCCCAAAGCCCTGAGATCCAGGAGTGAGCCACTGTGCCTGGCCAAGGCTGTGCATTTCAGGAAATAAATCCTCAGGACTTTAGGGCCAGGGGAACCCTGCTGCCACTCAGGGTCACCCACCCAAGCCACGGGCCACACAGATGGGGCCTCACACAGTGCTTACAGTGAGTGGGTGGGGCTATGCCCACCTTTGGGTCACAGTGTGTGATCCTGCAGGTCCAAGCTCTCAGGCTCAGACCTTGCTTTGTTTTACAGATGGGAGAGTGAGGCGGGGCCAGGGGCAGCTGAGGGCACTATCCAGGACAACTCAGGTCCACGCAGGCTCCTCTCGAATGCCAGGGCCGTCCCCTTCGCGTGTTGCTACAGGATTTTATTTCCCAGCAGGAAAAAGGGGATTGTTTTGCTTTGTCAAGCGCTCCTAGGAGCTTTCACTCCCTAAGCAGGGTGAGCCCCAGGGGCCAGCAGGGGCAGGGACAGCAGAGGTGGCAGGTGCTGGGGCTAAGGCGGCTTGTGGAGCTGTCCCCAGGGCCTCCAGCCATGTACTCCAGCTACGTCCTCCACCCCAGCCCCCCACAGCCTGCAGCTCCCGACATGGGGCTTCTGTGGACAGGGAGAGCCCTGTGGCATCCACGTGGCCTGCAGTGCAGGTCCACACCGAGCGCTCACGGCCACGTGGCCGGGCCCCGAGCGGGCGGGCCTCAGGGAGCTGGGCTGCCGTGTGTCAGACACACACCTGGCGCTGCCCAGGCTCCTGGCCCATGCCAATTAAAAACTCACTTTACGTTATTTTAATTTATCTCTGGGGCCCTGGAACCAAAGTCATGCAATTATTATTATTATTATTTTTTTTTTGTCTGGAAACTCCAGCAGCCATTATATAAATTACATATAATTGAATACATCAGTGGCTGTTTCCTTTAAACCATCATGTTTCCCTTCCCCAAGAGTGAGCCTACCTATCCCTAAGAACTCAGCTCAGGGCTACGATCTGAGAGCGTCCCAGTCCAGAGAGGAGGAGAGAGGCCTCCGGATCACCCAGGCCATGTCACCCATGGGCAGAGGCCCCAGGAGGGGGCGAGAGGCTTTGAAATCAATCAGCCCACAGAGGGTTCCAACCCTGGCTGCAGCGTGAGCTTGCTGTGTGATGTTGGACAAGTTGCCCAACCTCCCTGAGCCTGTTTTCTCATTAGTATAACAGCCTGTGCCTCAAGAGGCTGATGTCTTGAGATTATGCCTGGAGACCGCTCAGAGTGGCACCCATGGGGTGAGTCCACTTGGCTCCCAGTGTTGGCACTCAGGCCATGAGTATTTTAAGGGTACCTGGGACTTGTTTGAATGTGGTATGGTGAGACACGCAGACACGGACATGGCCATCACAGGAGGAAGTTGTTATGCTCACGGTCCCCTGGACACAGGAGACTGGGCTCTCGGACGGAGGTCCCCAGGAAGCACCGGGCTGTGTCAGAAGGCGGCAGTAGAGAGGGCGAGGGGGAGGAGAGTTTCCTGGGGTTTCCTCGGGAAGAAAGAGGCCAGGCTGAGGAAGCAGGCTGAGGACTGGATAGCTGGAATACTGTTGGCAGCTTTTGCCTGTGGGGGCTGCCTCTAGCTGCCTGTGCCCGGCCCTGAGTGATTAGGGCAGCTGGATGGTGGCCTGAGGGTGAAGCACCCCCGCCAGGAGGCGGTGGCAGTGGGCTCTGGACCGGTTCCTCTACACATCAAAGGCAAGCTTTCAGGGAGCTGTTTGCTCTCTCTAGGAACAGGAGGCCCCTGGGTCCCCAATGCCCCAGGTGTCCGAGCAACAAAAACACGGAAAATGGCCAGGCACAGTGGCTAGTGCCTGTCATCCCAGCACTTTGGGAGGGGGGAGGATTTCTTGAGCCCAGGAGTTTTGAGATCATCCTGGGCAAAGCAGCAAAATCCCCAATAAAAAATTAGCCGGGCGTGCTGACATGCGCCTGTGGTCCCAGGCACTCGGGAGTTGGAGGTGGGAGGATTGCTTTAGACTGGTAAGTCGAAGCTGCCCTGAGCCATGATTGCACCACTGCACTCCAAGCTGGGTGACAGAGCAAGACCCTGTCTCAAAAAGCAAGCAAACAAACAAAAACACAAAACAGAAGTTTCTAGTTCCACAGTTCTGGAGGCCGGAACTCTGAAATCAAGGTGTGGGCAGGGCCCCATCCGTCCCAGCACTCTAGGGGAGGTCTGTCCCAGGCCCCTCCAGCTTCTGGTGGCACTGCTGCTGCTTGGAGGTCCCAGCCGCACCACTCTAGCCTCTGCTTCTGCCCTCGCGTGGCCCTCTCCTCCCCGGGTGTCTGTCAACACATGGCATTTTCCTCTTATAAGGACACCAGTCATGTCGGATCAGGGCCCACCCTAATGAGCTCATATTAACTTGAATACATCTACAATTACCCTATTTCCAAATAAGGCCACATTCACAAGAGTCAGGAGGGAGGACTTCAATACATCTTTTGGGGGACATTTCAATACATAATGTATGTGAATTATAGCACAAGAAAGCTACTCCTTAAAAAACACGTTTTGCTGGTGAGACGGTTCACACCCTGTCATCCCAGCACTTTGGGAAGCTGGGACAGGAGGATCGCTTGAGCCCAGGAATTCAAGACCAGCCTGGACAACAAAGCAAGACCCCATCTCTACAAAAATTTTAAAGTTAGCCAGGTGTGATGGTGCACACCTGTGGTCCTCGCTACTTGGGAAGCTGAGGTGGGAGAGTCCCTTGAGCCCAGCAGGTTGAGGCTGCAGTAAGCCGAGATTGCACCACCGCAGTCCAGCCTGGGTTAACAGCAAGACTCAGTCTCTAAATAAATAAATAAAAATTCAAAATAGGCCGAGCACAGTGACTCATGCCTGTAATCCCAGGACTTTAAGAGGCCGAGGTGGGTGGATCACCTGAGGTCAGGAGTTCAAGACCATGCTAGCCAACATGGCAAAACAGTCCCTACTAAAAATACAAAAATTAGCTGGGCATGGTGGCAGGTGCCTCTAATCCCAGCTACTCGGGAGGCTAAGGCAGAAGAATTGCTTGAACCTGGGAGATGGAGGTTGCAGTGAGCCAAGATTGTGCCACTGCATTCCAGCCTGGGTGACAGAGCAAGACTCTGTCTCAAAATAAATAAATAAAATAATAATGAAAGTTTTAAGTAATAAAGTATTAAAAGACAGAGAAAACAGACCCCGTTGTGGGAAGCACAGAATCCCAGCCCACCCTGAGTGACCTCCTAGAGAAGATGGGCTTCTGCTCAGTGAAGACTTTTCGGCTGTGTCTCCCGGGCTGACCTCTGGACTCACGTTCCAGGGAACAACAGTGATAATAATATCCCTGGCCACGTCTGTGTCGCCTCCCTCCCTGAATCACCTAGGCCTTCCTCTAAGCCAGCCCTGGCCTGGTCCTCAGCTCTACCCCCCAGCACCCCTCCCCATAGCCCCCCGGGGCCACCCAGATCCCGCTCAGATTCTCAGCAGTCAGGCCTGTCACGTGTTCACATCCCCAACTTGTAAAGTAACAACCCGTAGCACGCGCAACCTCTTTGCACCCAAAATGTTCTCTGATCTGTGTAAACTGCAATTGATGCTGCGCCACTTGATATTAATATCTTTTGTTTGTGTGTCAGGGTTCTGCAGAATCTAATTAAGAAGTGTTCTCTGCGTATCCAGGGTGTTCGAACAATTCTGCAGCACCGGCAATGCAAGCTGTTGACCTGCACAGATAAACTGTGCGTGTGGAGGATTCCGGGGCGGCGGACAGGGTGCGGGGAGTGTACATGGCTGTTCTTTTCTGCTGGGGCGCTGGGTGGGGCCTGCCTGTGGTTTGCCCTTCGTGCAGGTGGTATGGGCATCTTCGCTGCAGGGTGCCTGTCATAGCAGCGGTTCTTGGTGTGTATTTCTGCGTTGACACACATGCACACACATGAGTACATGCATACGAGTGAGGCCTCCCTGGGCAAGCAACTTCCAGTGTGTGTGTGTGCACCAACCTCACACAAGCGAGGCGGCATAACTGGCCAATTGCACAGATGGGAGGTTGAGGCTGCTGGTGAAGGGGAGGTCACATGTGCAAAGGCAGGAACTCCAAAGGGTACCAGGTAAGCCCACCTGTTGGGCTCACCCTGGACAGATAATGACACAGGAACAGAGCCTGCAGTCCATCCCCAGGAGTAGGCTAGGATAAGCACTGTAGTCCCACTGGACAGACAGGGAAACTGAGGCCCAGAGAGGGCAAGAGCTTGTCCATCATGCACTGTGGACTGGTGGCAGAGCTGGCCCTTCCTAACCCTCCAAGCCTCACCCTGGGGTCCCTTTGAAGGGAATCACTTAAGCCCAGGTGGGACCCAGAGGCCAAGGCCTAGTGTCCTTCCATCTAAGGTGACTTGGCCGTCCAGGGTGGCTTCGGAAGCCCCTGTACTTGGGGTCTTAGCCCCACCTATGGGTAACCCTGGCCAATGCCCACCCCCTCCAAACTCAGTGGCGACCTCTGGGAAGTAGCCAACACCGAGCAGGCCCTCAGTAGGTGCAGGGGCTCAGGCTGATGTCACAATTCTGGGGTCAGGGTTGCTGCCCTGGTTTGGGTCTGTGCTCTGCGGTGACATTGCCTGGTTTCCTCCCAGCTCAAGGCCTTGCCTGACTACAGAGGCCGCCCATACCTCAGGCCTGCCTGGCTGCCAGTGGGCAACTGGGCCAGCGCTGCAGTGCTGCCAGATAGAAGTGGTCCCTCTGCCAGGTGCAGTGGCTCACGCCCGTAATCCCAACCCTTTGGGAGGCCGAGGTTGGCGGATTGCGAGGTCAGGAGATCTACACCATTCTAGCCAACTTGGTGAAACCCCGTCGTTATTAAAATACAAAAAATTAGCTGAGTCTTGTGGCGGTGCCTGTAGTCCCAGCTACTGGGGAGGCTGAGGCAAGAGAATAGCTTGAACCAGGGAAGAGGAGGTCGCCGTGAGCCGAGATCCCACCACTGAACTCCAGCCCGGCGACAGAGGTAGACTTCGTCTCAAAACATAAAAAATAAAAAACTGGTCCCTCCAGGCTGAAGGTACCGGCGACTCCCGCCCGGAAGGTCCCTGAGACTTGGAGTGCTCTGTAGAAAGCAAGCCAGCGGCCAAGTGGGCTAAGGGCAGTGGGCGGGGATGGGGGCCTCCAGAACGGAGGCTGCAGGGTTAGAGGAGGCCTGCAGCAAAGGCCTGGAGACAGCCCCAAGCAGGGGATTCAGGGTGGAATGGGTGTCCGTGGGTTGCACAGGTCTGCGCGCGTGGGTGCACGTGCGTAATGATGCGCACGCATGCAGCTTGTGTGCGTGCAGTCGGGCGCACCTG
The DNA here is from genome assembly GCA_031835075.1 of Saguinus oedipus. NCBI lineage: Eukaryota > Metazoa > Chordata > Mammalia > Primates > Cebidae > Saguinus > Saguinus oedipus. Next base: position 10,821,182 of record CM063170.1, read on the forward strand.
TAACCGGTGTGCAGCCCGTGTCTGGTGTGCACGTGGGAGCATCTGGCCCAACGCCCAGCGGGGCCTCTCCCGCCGCGCGCTTAGGAAACGCCGCAGCGCCATCTGCTGGCTGCATGGTCCCAGCTGGACGCAGGCGAGGCGAGAGCCGAGCCCCGAAGCCCCGCCCACACCCACAGGCCCCCGCCCCTATATACTTTCTCCTGATGCTCTCCCCCTCAGACTCCGCCTTATTCCAGGCCACGCCCCCTGGGCGTGGCCAAGGACGCTGGTACCCGGACCTAGACCCCACAGGGCCTTGGAGGGGCGTGCAGTGGGGTCTCGGCTTTGGGGCTCCTGGCTGCAAAACAAGGACAACTGCGAACCTTAAACGCACACCAGGAGTGCAATAAGAGCATCTGCTGCGTCACTGACTCCTCCCATTATGTGGCTGCATTTTACAGATGAGGAAACCAAGACAGAGAAGTCAAGTCACCTTCCCAGGGTCACGTCAGAGAAAGTCGTACGCCGGCTTTGAGCCCAGTATCATAGTTGCAGAGTCTGTGTAATCAACGACTGCCTCCAACTCCTAGCAAACTCATTTTTATTTGTTACTTAATAGTTATTTACGAGTATAAACCCATCCAACCTCCCACCCCTTGCAATAGGTACCCGAAAGTGACTCGCCTCCGGCACTCTGAGCTGTCACAGTATCTTACATGACCAGGGATGTGGAGTGCAGGGAGAGGATTCTCAGGCTTTCGGGGCAAATTGAGTTAGGAGACAGGACTGGAGTGGGCAGCCATCTTCCGGCCAGGGAGGGAGGCCGGGGCCCTGGGCTACAGTGGAAACTCACTGAACAGCCTTCAGCAGGTGCTTGACTCCCCGTGGGCCTCAGTTTCCCCATCTGTACAATGTGTATAGGTTGGGGTGGGCTGAGAGATAGAACATCTGTTTTCTCAGTTCTTTTCCCAACCCCAGACAGTGCAGGATTCCAGGAATCCCTGAGCCGGTGCAGGGATTGGGGGCTCAGGGTGGTCCAGCCCCGCGTGGGGTCCTTCTGGTGCCTGTGGCTGTCTCTGGTGGGAATCAAGTGCCTCTGTCTACGGCAACCGCATCTCCAGCGTTGCCCCCCGCCTCCTGCCACCTCCTGTAGTGTCTCACTTCGAAGGGGAGGCATTCTGGGTGGACGGTACAGGGTTGCCAGGGACAGATGGCATTGTCCCGGGTGCCAACCCAGTGGGAGCCCTGGACCAGCCGGGCAGAACCCACTGCTGTCCAGAGCCTCTGCCAGACACAGTGGCAGGCTCTGAACTCGGGCTGCACCTGCTGGGTGGGGGGGTTCTTGCCTGGGGACTCTGGGTCGGGATGGAGAAAAGCAGCCTGGCTCAGCCATGTCTCTAACAAGCATGACCTTGGGCAATGCATCCCCACCTCTGCCTGGCCTCCTCCCCACCTGTCCCCAACCAGGTCCCTGCTATCCTGAGTTGCTTGCTCCCACCCCCACCAGGACACAGTCACACGCAGCTCTATGCACACCCAGCTGTGTCCCCATCTGGCTGTGTTGCCTTGGGCAAGTCATTTTCCCGCTCTGAGCCTTGTTAGTCTCATCTGGAAAATGGGCCCAGGTGTGGAGTATAGGAGAGTGGATCTGCAGCCCAGGCCTCCACACAGCCGGGTCTCGGGGGCCTTATGTGCTGATGATAGGGGGGATGCCACGATACTACTTCATTCCATCCCCACAGCCAGCCTGAGGCTCAAGTCAGATTGCCTTCAGGGGTCCCATTGCAAAGCTGGGGGAACTGAGGCTTTAAGAGGGAAGCCTGAAGTGGACCTGCCCCCAAAGACAACAGCAGGTTGGACCACTATGGGCAGGAATGGCCACCCTCACTTACCACCACAGGGCAAAGGCACACACAGACACACCCTCACAATGATGCACGCACGCACCCCTTGGGGCCACAGATAACAGAAGCAGAGTCAGAAACCTGTTCTCTATCCTTGGGTGGGGATGCTGGGGCTGGGTGTCAGACCCTCCCCATAGTTCAATCCTCAGCTCTCCCCAGGGTGAAAAGGCTTGAGACCACAGGGCTCGGTACTGACCGTGATGTCCCTTTGGGCTATAACCATATGCATGAGCCTGCCCCACACACAGACCAAACACATGCAGGGAACCCAGGCTGCACCTGCCCACCCACTTTGTCTTGGTCTGGTGTGCCTGCTACACTGAGCTAAGTCAGGTACCTGCTGTATGTGTTCAAATGCTGGGCAGCCAGTATAACCCTGTGAACACCCACTGCAAGTGCTGGATGGCGATGGATGGATGGATGGATGGATGGATGGATGGAGGAGTGGGTGAATACAAGTGGATGGATGGATGGATGGATGGATGGATGGATGGATGAAGTGGGTGGTGGATAGGTTGGTGGGTAGATGAATGGATGGATGGATGGATGAATGGATGGATGGATGGAGGAGTGGGTGAATACGAATGAATGGATGGATGGATGGATGGATGGATGGATGGATGGATGAAGTGGGTGGTGGATAGGTTGGTGGGTAGATGAATGGATGGATGGATGGATGGATGGGGATGATGAATGGGGATGGATGGATGGGTGTGTGGATGAGTGGGCATGGATGGGTGTGTGGATGAGTGGGTGGATGGATGGATGGGTGGGATGGATGGGTAGGTGGGTGGGTGGCTAAATAGATGGGGATGGATGGATGGGTGGATGGGTGTAGCGTGTGGGTGGGTAGATGAATGGATAAATGGATAGATGGATGGGGATGGATGGATGGATGGGTGGATGAGTGGATGGATGGATGGATGGGAAGGAGGAATGGATGGTGAATGGGTGGGTGGATGGGTGGATGGACCAGTGGGTGGATGGATGGATGGGTGGATGACTGGGGATAGATGGGTGGCTATGGGAGTGGGTGGATGAGTGGGTGGACGGATGGATGGGTGGATGACTGGGGATAGATGGGTGGCTATGGGAGTGGGTGGATGAGTGGGTGGACGGATGGATGGGTGGGGTAGATGGGTAAGTGTGTGGGTGGTTGGATGAATAGATGGGGATAAATGGATGGGGGGAATAAATGGATGGGTGGATAGGCAGATGGTGGGTGGGGGGATAGGTGGGTGGATAGGTAGGTGAGTGAGTGGCTGGATGAATAGATGGGGATGGATGAATGAGTAGATGGATGGGTGGATGGGTGGGTAGATAGGTAGGTGAGTGGGTGGCTGGATGAATAGATGGGAATGGACAGATGGGTAGATGGGTAGGTGGATGGGTGGGTGGGTGGCTGAGTGAGTGGCTGGATGAATAGATGGGAATAGGTGGATGGGTGGATGGATGGTTACATAGATGGATGGATGGGTGGGTGGATAAATGTGTAGGTGGATGCATGGATGGAGGGATGGATGGATGGGTGAATAATGGACTAATGGATGAATGAAGAAACAGAAACTAAGAGAGACTGAGGGTACTACCAGTAACCCCCCATTGTTTAGTAGTGGAGAGGGGTCACTCTCCGGCCTGCAATGAGCCCCATTTATCAATGAGGAAACTGGTTCGGGAAGAAGGAAGTAATTGGTGAAGGGTCACGCAGTGAGCTCTGGGTGGAGCCCAGGACCCCATCCTCATAGAGGTCCCTGCCTGACCAGCGTGGCACAAGTCACGCCAGCACCACACAGACCCTCAGAGACCCCAGCTGGGACCCTGGCTTCAGACGGCCCAGGCTCGAGTGCCATATCCAGAAAGGGTGTCGGGGGCACCCACACCTGCACCTCTTGGAGACTTATCCAGGACTTCCACCTTCGGATCTGTCCCTCCACCCCAGCCCTCATTTCCAGCCTCAGTGGCCTTGGGGAACCAGCTGCCCCACCTGGCTCTCTGGACCCCCCTGACAACTGGAGCCGGACACGAGGTGGGAGGGTTCCCCAGCCCCGAGTAATTAAAGCACATGGTTATGTAGAAGTTTGTAATTAAACACTCGCACATCTTCAGCTATCTCAGCATGGCGCCTGATTAATTAATTACAAGGATGCCAGACCCTTAGATTTTCCTCCTCACTGAGTGTGGAGGGGTGGCCCTGAGCCTTCATGTCACGGAAACGAGTCGGGGGCAGGATGTCAGGGAGCAGAGCCATCTTCCACCCCAGGCCCTTCTCCCAGCCTCTGGCTCTGCCAGCAGCCCGCCCCCATCCAAGTACCTAGACCAGAAACAAGAAATCCTCCCCAACCACTCCAGACTCAAAGGCGTAAGTTCGAGACCTGATGTCCTTGACCACCACCCACCTGGCCACCAACTCAAATCCTCTCCAAGCCCCTCCCACAGCCAAATCTTGTCCACGCCCCCATTAAGTGCCCACTCTCCCATCCCCTCTCCACCCCCTCCTGTTGCCCCTTCTCCCACCTTCCTAGAACCCAGATTCGATGATGTGCTAGGAAGGGCATCCCACTTCCATGGTCTTCCTCCCCAAGCCTAGAACCTCAGTCAGACATCGAGAAAAGCCTCAACATACCCAAGTCCAGGGACATTCTGCAAAATACCTGACCAACACTCCTCAAAACTGTCAAGGTCATCAAAAGCAAGGACAGTCACAGAACAGAGGAGCTCTGGGAGATATGACCATGCTATGTGTGTCACACGGGCTCCTAGCGACAGAGCTGGAGCAGAAAACGGGTATTAGGAGAAACGGGAAATCGGGGAAAGTATGGTGTTTCATGATGAGCCATGTGCCGATGTGGCTTAGCTGTGTTTCTTAGCTGTGACAAATGCACCAAAGTAATGTAAAATGTTAGCATTAGGAGAGACTGCTGGTGTACAGGAATTCTCTACGCTGTCTTCGCAACTTTTCTGTACATCTAAATATTCTAAAATAAAAAGATTCTTTTAAAAAGGGAGTTTGGGCTGGGCGTGGTGGTTCATGCCTGTAATCCCAGCACTTTGGGAAGCTGAGGCAGGCGGATAACCTGAGGTTAGGAGTTCAAGACCAGCCTGGCCAATATGGTGAAACCCTGTCTCTACTAAAAACACAAAAACTAGCCCAGCATGGTGGTGAGTGCGTGTAATCCCGGCTACTTGGGAGGCTGAGGCAGGAGAATCACTTGAACCCAGGAGAAGGAGGTTGCAGTGGGCTGAGATCGAACCATTGCACTCCAGCCTGGGCAACAGACTGAGACTCTATCTCAAAAAAACTAAATAAACAAATAAAAAGAGAGAGAGAGAGAGAAATGAAAAGAAAAGAAGAAAGAAAAAAGGGAGACCAGGCAAGAGATCTGCTACAAATAGGGTGCAGTGTTCGCATCTGCTTAGCCCTGGTGATGGGTACATGGCTATCAGTTATTCTGTTTCCTGTACTTTTCTGTATTTGAAATGCTTCAAAATTAAACATGTAAGAAAAAACAGGCCGGGCGCGGTGGCTCAAGCCTGTAATCCCAGCACTTTGGGAGGCCGAGGCGGGTGGATCACGAGGTCAAGAGATCGAGACCATCCAGGTCAACATGGTGAAACCCCGTCTCTACTAAAGATACAAAAAATTAGCTGGGCATGGTGGCGCTTGCCTGTAATCCCAGCTACTCAGGAGGCTGAGGCAGGAGAATTGCCTGAACCCAGGAGGCGGAGGTTGCGGTGAGCCGAGATCGCGCCATTGCACTCCATCCTGGGTAACAAGAGCGAAACTCCGTCTCAAAAAAAAAAAAAAAAAAAAAAAGAAAAAACAAACCCAGATCAAACGTCACCCCTGCCTGATTCTTTACAAAGGCTTAGTCTTTAGAATCACATCCAAAATGTTCACTCTGTGACAGAACGAGGACCAGCTGCCCTCCATTCCCGCTCTAATGTCACACAGAGCCTGGTCAATCCTTAGGGCCCCCGCACACTGTGCTCCACCCCCCCATATGACGTCACATAAAACCTGGCCAATCCCTAGGGCCGTGCACTCGGTGCTCCCACCATCTGACATCACACACAAACCTGGCTAATCCCTAGGGCCCTGTACTCTGCGCTCCACCTCCATCAGACATCACACAAAACCTGGCCAATCCTAGGGCCCAGCATCCTGTGCTCCACACCCCACATCTGACATCACACAAAAACCTGGCCGATGCCTAAGCCCCGGAACTCTGTGCTCCACCCTTCTGACGTCACGCGGAGCCTGGTCAATCCCTACGTTCTGGCACCCCGCGCTCCACCCACCTCTGATGTCATCCAGAGCCTGGGGCCTTCCCAGTCTGCAGCTTCTTGCAAATCTGGTGTTGGGAGCCCTGTGGGTCGAAGGCAGCATCCCTCAGAGAAGGGTCACCACTGTGTGCGTACCTGAACATCAGCCTAGTGGTTCATCAAACCCTCCGTACCCACCCAGGTCAGGGTTCAGAGACACCTGTGAGGTGAGCATCGTTCTCCCATTTCACAGATGGGGAAACTGAGGCACAGGACAAATGCATCTGCCCGGTCAATTGAGGTGCTAGTGTTCTTCCACACTGTGCTCCCAGCCCTGGCTGCTTGCCTGTAAACTGTCTCCGACCAAGAATCCTGCCTGTGCACCCGGCCTGGCTGAAATACAGCCTCAAGGTGCTCAGTGTTCTGGGCCCTGCTTCCCCTCCGGCTTCCATGCTCCTGTCTCCTCCTCCTTTGCGCTGTCTCTGCACCACTTCCACCTGTCCTGGCCTTTGCACCTGCAGGTTCCTACCCTGTGGGGTGCGCCCTGCCCTGACAGCACAGCACTGCACAGCCTCTGCTCTTCTCCACTTGCCATGGGCCTTTCCAATGACCTGAGGTGACACTGTCTACGTGCATGCGTCTGTGCATTGCCTGTCCCCCTCTGCTGGGATGGAAGCAGGCCATGGTCTCCATTGCTATACCTGCTCAGAGCAGCCGGGGCAGGTACGAAGCACCCTGTTCTTGGAAGAAACCATGTTCAGGTATAGGGGGTAGATGTCGGGGGAGACCTCTGACTCCAGCTAGGCAGGGGCAAGGCTCTGGCAAGGATGACCAGCCTGCCCACCCTGTGCCCCTCATCCCTGAACACACCTACCTCCTCTGTCAGCACGGCCAGGCCGCCATCTCAGCTCCTCCAGCCGTGATGGAGCTGCAGAGCCCAGAGCTCGCCAGGCTGCAGGAAGCTCACCAGCATGGCCAGGTGGCTCCCCTGGTGGCTGCTTCCTGCCCAGCCCAACCTGGCTGCCACCAGCTCCCTCCACACACCTGCTTCATGCAACCCTGGAGGGCCCCTGCACCTCCTCGAAGTCCCAGCTTCCTCCTCCGTAGACTCCTGTCTACCAGTCCTGATATGGAAGAAGTTCCCTTAGCTGGGCCTGGCTGATGTTCTGGGAGTTCACGGTCTTGGGACATTGCTACCACCTTTACAGAGCATGACCTGGGGTTCCTCCCGGTGGCACCTGCAGTCAGAACTCCCTCCAACACAGGCGAGGAAACAGAGGGCCGGGAGCAGAAAGGACGACTAAATGACCCCTCCTCTATTCTCTTGTAAGAACAGACACATACATTTGCACTCACAAAAAATACCCCAGGGGACGGGTGCAGTGGCTCACTACTGTAATCCCAGCACTTTGGGAGGCTGAGGCTGGTGGATCACTTGAGGTCGGGAGTTTGAGACCAGCCTGGCCAACAGGGTGAAACCCCGTCTCTACCAAAAAAGGAAAAATTAGCTGGGTGTGGTGGCGCATGCCTGTAATCCCAGCTCCTGGGGAGGCTGAGGCAGGAGGATCAGTTAAACCCAGGGGGTGGAGGTTGCAGTGAGTAGAGATCACAGCCTGCACTCCAGCCTGGGTGACAGAGCGGGACTCCATCTAAAATGAACAAAAATGCATCAACACATGTGCGTACATGAACACCCACTTATAATCATGAGTGTGTACACACTCAAGGCCCAGGGTAACCCAGGCCCTGAGCTGGGTCTCCATGGCTTAGTAAGCACATGTGTGTGATGTGACCAGTGTGTAACACATGTCCCATGGGTGTCCTGTGCCTGAAGTTGCAGGGAGGCACCCCCTTGTCAACGCAGGGGACAATCTCCATGTTGCGTGGCTCCTGGTTGGGCGGACTGTGTCATTTCCTGCATGTGACATGAGGTGCGGACTGTGCAGAAGGCAGCTCTGTGCCTGGGGAGGCGGGGTGTGGAGACGTGCCTCACTCACCATGGGGATGTGGCTGGCTCCTGGGACAGAACCTGGAAGGCGGGTGTGGCAGGTTGTTGAGTGTGTGCCATGCACGGTGTGTGGCACGTCGATAGTGACAGATACACCACACAAAAGCCATTGTATTCATCAACAAATCAATGCAGCAACACTTTGCTGAGCACCTACTATGTGCCAGGCCTGGGGGACACAGTGGTGAGCAGACAGATCAAGTCCCTGCCCTTGTAGGGGGTGGTCAGGGAGGCCCACCGAAGATGTGGGGAGGCAGGGAGTGACCTGCCTCCAGGACAGAGCATTGTGGGCAGTAGGGCCAGCAGGTGGGAGCGTGCCCGGGCTGTCCGAAACCTGCAGAGGCTGATGATGCCAGAGTAGAGTGAACAGCAGGGTACCCTGAGGGCCAGCAGGGCAGATTGCAGGCCTTGAAGCACGTGGACACCATGTGCCCTACATAGCCCTGGCCTCTGGGTGACAAGCTCTTGAGGGGCTGCCCGTGGTCCCAGGACACAGGAGGCCAGGCTGTTGGAGTCTGAGGACTGCGGCATCCTGGGTGTCCTGGTGCCCCTGCATAAGGCTGGTTCCCCATCTTTGGAGGTTTGCTGAATGCCCCCCACACCACAAGACTGGCTAACACCGCAGAGAGATGGGAGTGGCACGGAGTGGGACCGGAGCGGGTGGCCAACAGTCTTCAGCATCTGTGAAGCCCAACTCCCATTGTGCCAAAGGGAAACTGAGGCCCAGAGAAGATGAGGCCTGCCCCAGACCCTTCAAAAACAGGACAAGCTGCTGGGGCAAGCTCTTGGGTCCTCAGTCTCCCTGGCCAGGTGCGCACAGGTAAATAGGCAGGTGTCCCCAGGCTCAGCCAGAGCATTGGGTGGCAGAGCCTGGCCAAAGCCACAGCACCCAGGCAGTCCCTGCTGAAGGTCCTGTGAGGCCAGCTGGGCCAGCTGCTCAGGCTCCCAGAAAGGGAAACTGAGGCTTCCTCACCACAGCGAAGCACTACCTCATGGAACACTTCATCAGGCTCAGAGAGGGCTGCCCCTTGCCTAAGATGCTCCAGGGCAACTGGATCAGACTGGGTCCTCAGTCTTCCCACACTGTCCCCCCACCCCAGCGTCTGTGACAGAAAGAGACCCAGGGCCCTGGCTGGGGCCAAATCCCACCCAGCTCACCCTGCCCCAACCCCCCAAGGAACAATTTACCTTTCAGAGCTGGTCCAAGATATTAATTAAGATAAATCTACCTCAATTTTGAGATTCTCTTATCATGTAATTTATCAAAATTATGTTAATTATTTCTGTAGGGCAGCAAAATTATTACCTCTTTTGTGTCTGATTTGTATTAATATTCATAATTTAATAATTCAGCATCTTGGCCATCTGGTCCGGGAGCAGGCTCCCTTCCCTCCCTCAGTCTGAGCCAAAGCTTCCGCATCACCCTCGCCAGTGTCCCCAGGGCCCACCCACCCTGTCCCCGGCGTCTTCCCTCCGTCCAGCCCTGCTCACGCTGCCCCCTGCCCTGGCGCCCCAGCCCTGGAGGCCCTGCCGGCGCCAAGGCACATACAGGTCCCCACGCAGGTACGCGCAGACACCCGCCACCCCCGCTTGGCAGGTGAGCCAAGCTGAATTGACATTTTCCACACTTTGTGAGTTTTACACTGTAATTTGACATAATTAATGCCTACATTACTGCTGATAATTTAGCTAGTTAATTAAACTCGGAGGAGATAATTAAGGAAAGGCTACTGCTTGGATTGCTAATTGTTTTTGTCATTATTTCAGGGGGCCGACAGCTGCCGGCTGAGTCATCCTGTTTTGTCAGCTGATGGGTCATGTGATGCAGGGGTCCCCCCGGGGGGGCCCCCCACTTCCAAGGGAGGGAGGAGTGCAGCCGGCTACCTGGCTGCTGCCTGGAGCCTCGCCAAGCGCTGCTGGCTGCTCTGGTCTGGCCTCCCCGCTCCAAGCGATGACAGCCCCACCGTGGCCCCTGGGGCCTCTAAGCCCAGCTGAGAGCTCTGGCCGGAGGCACAGCCAGGTCAGCCTAAGCCGAGGAGGAGGGGCCACCCCCATACCCCGCATCCAAGCCCCAGAAGCAAAGTGGCACCTGGCAGCATCACAGCCTTCTGCAGTGGTCAGATAAGAAGCAGAACTTTCTGAGCCTGCTGGAAGCCAGAATGCATGAGCTCACGTTGCAAAGAATGACAGAGCAATTGTGGGAGCAACAGAGAGAGGGAGAGAGATGGGGAGAGATGGAGAGAGGGAGAGAGAGGGGGAGAGACACAGAGAGACAGAGAGGAGATAGAGATGGGGAGAGAGAGAGGAGAGAGAGATGGGGAGAGACAGAAAGAGGGAGAGAGATGGGGAGAGACAGAAAGAGGGAGAGAGATGGGGAGAGACGGAGAGAGAGGGGGAGAGACAGAGAGGGAGAGGGAGATAGAGGTAGGGAGAGAGACAGAAAGAGATGGAAGGACAGAGAGAGAGAGGCAGAGAGAGTGAGGAAGAGATACAGAGAGGGAGAGAGACACAGAGAGGGAGGGAGAGACAGAGAGATGGAGGGAGAGACAGAGGGAGGGAGGGAGAGACCCAGTGAGGTGGGAGTGAGAGAGGGAAGAGGGGGCAGGAGCAGCACGTGGAGAAGTTCTCAATCCCCCCTTCCCCAGGCCTGTTCCTGCCCACCCTCCTGGGGGCTGGCAGACCCAAGGTCAGAAGAAAGGGCTAACCTGGGAAGGCATGTCATTGGCACTGCTGTCCTCATTTCCCTTGAAAACGGGTTCTTGCAAAGGTCCCACAACAGGGAAGTGGCCCCAGCCCTAGTGCAGGCCTGGGGAAGGCCGAGGAACAGTAGGATACAGGAGGCTGGCCCAGTGGCTCTATCCTGGTCACGGATGGGACAGCAACTCTGCTTCCTGAGCCTCAGCGTCCCCACTGGCTTCAAGGGAGTGGACGGGGTGGACAAGCCCCAGCTTAGATGGCGTGGGGAGTTCAAGGACATGTCAGCATGACATCAATGCCATCCATTAGGGTGTCGACTTGGCTCTCAGGAAATTCAAGTTAAAGAGGGTTGTTTAGATCCCAGATTTATTATTCTTCCCAAAAAGAAGTCTACACGTAAGAAGGTTCTAGATTGGCTAATTCGGGGCTCAGTGACACCAACAGGATGTGAGAGAACACCCAGGAGCCTTCCCTGTTTCTGCCCAGCTCATCTCTGCTTGGCGGCCTTACCATCCCTCATGGTCCCAAACTGGCTGCTGTGGCACCGTGAGTCCCACATACCACCATGGCACCCCAAGTACCAGATGGCATCCAGCAGAGTTGGAGGCAGTGTCTTCCACACAATCATACTGTTTTCTTAATGGGAGGTTTCCAGAGGACCTAGAATCCCAAGACTTTCTTCTGCTAAGCCCTTGACTTTCTCTCCTCTGCTGGTCCCAGCTGTAGCGTGGACCACAAGAATTGCCTTCCTCACCATAGCAAAGCAGGACCTCATGGAACACTTAATCAGTTAGGTATCGGACTTTGCTAAGGGTTCCCTAGCAAATCCCTAATTCCTGCCTTGAGCTTTCAGATTGGCTACCTTCAACCCAAACTTAACTCTCTTAGAAGACTTTACTGGCCAGGTGTAGTGGCCCACACTGGGAGGCTGAGGCATGGGGATCACTTGAGTTCAGAGGTTCAAGACCAGCCTGACCAACATGGCAAAACCCCGTCTCTACTAAAAATGCAAAAAATTAGCCAGGCATGGTGGCAGGTGCCTATAAATCCCAGCTACTGGAGGCTGGGATTCTGGAGGCTGAAGTAGAAGAATTGCTTGAACCCAGGAGTCAGAGGTTGCAGTGAGCCAAGATCATGCCACTGCACTCAAACTGGGCAAGAGAGCGAGACTCTGTCTCAAAAAAAAAAAAAAGACCTTACTGAATGCTGATTTCTACTACTTCCTCAGCCGTGATGAATATGAAGTCTGAGACCCACAGTACCATAGGTAACAGCTGTATCTAACTGTACATGAGTCCGTCACGGTGATGGCCAAATTCCCAGCCAGGATGGTGGGGCCCTCCCTGCCTGGTATCCGGCACCCTTCACTCAAACAATTCCTCATCTTAGGTTTTGTGACTTTAGCACTCCTGGAACCAAATCCCGTATCTGTTAGGATGCTCTCATCTACGAATATCAGAAAACCTGAGAAAGTTTAAACAAAGAGATTATTATCCCATGTGTAGTAGGTTGAATATGCCCTCCAAAACTTCATGTCCAGCTGGAACCTCAGAATGTGACCTTATTTGGAAGTAGGGTGCTTGCAGATGTGATTTGTTAAGGCTCTTGAGATGAGTTTGTCTTGGATTTAAGGTGGGCTCTAATTCAACGACAGGTGTCCTTAGAAGAAAAGGGAAGTCTGGGCACAGAAACACAGAGGAGGAGGCCAGGTGATGGCAACAGAGTCAGAGACTGCCTTGATGCAGCCACAGGTAGGAACTCCCGGAGCCACCAGGAGCTGTAAGAGACAGTAAAGATCTGCCTCTAGAGCCTTTGAAGGGAGTGAGACTCATCTTTTGTTTGTTTGTTTTTGAAACAGAGTCTTGCCCTGTCACCCAGGCTGGAGTGTAGTGGCACAATCTCGGCTCACTGCAGCCTCAAATTCCCAGGCTCCAGCAATCCTCCCCTCTCAGCCTCCTGAGTACCTGAGACTACAAGTGCATGCCACCACGCCTGGCTAATTTTTTTTTTTTGAGACAGAGTCTTGCTCTGCAGCCCAGACTGGAGTGCGGTGGCCCAATCTTGGCTTACTGCAGTCTCCACCTCCTGGCTTACAGTGATTCTCCCACCTCAGTCTCCAAGTAGCTGGGATTACAGGTGCGTGCCAGCATGCTCAGCTGATTTTTGTATTTGTAGTAGAGACGTGGTTTCGCCATGTTGGCCAGGCTGGTCTTAAACTTCCAACCTCAGGTGATCCACTTGCCTCAGCCTCCGAAAGTGCTGGGATTAAAGGCATGAGCCACCATGCCTGGCCTAATTTTTTAAGTTTTTTGTAGAGATGGGGTCTCACTATGTTGCCCAGGCTGGTCTCAAACTCCTGGGCTCCACCAATCCTCCTGCCTCAGTGTCCCAAAGTGCTGGGATGGCAGGTGTTAGCCCCCACACCTGGCCTCCTGCCCACATCTTGATCTCAGACTTCTGGCTTCCAGAAGTCTGACTGTTCCTTTAAGCCCCTGGTTTGCCATACTTTGTCACTGCAGCCACACACATTGCTCATGCGTCCTCACTATCCATTGCCTGCCTCGCCCTTTGACCTCCATGGCAAGCCCTAGAGAGAACTATATTCTCCAGCATCCCTTGCAGTCTGTCCTGGCCATGTGACCACATTCTGGCCAATGATGATGGATACCTTGCAGTCCAGCATGGCCATGTGACTACATTCTGGCCAATCAGGATAGACCCCTTGCAGCCCAGCATGGCCACATGACCACATTCTAGCCAATAAGGTAGAGCAGGCCACACCTGGAGGGCCCTGGATGTCTGCCTAGCATGGCCAGCCTAGCATGGCCATGTGATGACATTCTGGCCAATGAGGTAGAGCAGGCCACACCTAGAGGGCCCTGGATGTCTGCCAAGGGGTCATGTGTCCTCAGTTTCTGCTCCCTGGACCTTCACACCACTGCCAGAGCTGGCATGGAAGACCACCATGGTCCCATGGCTCTCCACCTAACGCCCCATCACCCTGCCCCTCTGACCTCTCCCAGCCTCTCCTCAGATGGAGTCCGGGCTTGGCCAGAACTTGCAACCCTCCCTGGCCTCGGGGCCCCTGCCTGGCTCTGCCGAAGCCCTCTCATCAGGCTGCCTCTCCCTCCCCTCTGCACCCTACCCAGGGCCCCACGTCCCTGCAGGGCCCCGGCCCCCAGGACAGCCGTCCTCTTTGTGCCTCCACCAGGGTCCCCAAGGACAGGAGCTGGTGGGTCTCTTGCTGGTGTGGGGCTGTGGTACCAGCGGGTGACCTGGCATGGAGGAGACATTCAATTAAAAGAAAGGAACAAAGGGGCCGGGCGCAGTGGCTCACTTCGGTGATCCCAGCACTTTGGGAGGCTGAGGCAGGTGGATCACCTGAGGTCAGGATTTCAAGACCAGCCTGACCAACATGATGAAACCCTGTCTCTACTAAAAATATAAAAATTAGCCAGGCATGGTGGCGTGCACCTACAATCCCAGCTATTCGGGAGGCCAATGAAGGAGAATGGCTTGAACCCGGGAGGCGGAGGCTGCAGTGAGCCGAGATCGTGTCACTGCACTCCAGCCTGAGTGACAGACCGAAACTGTGTCTCAGAAACGAAAAGGGTGGAATGAAGGATGAAAGGATGAACAAACATTTCTGGGAGATTGCTGATGGCAGCCTATGGCCGCACACCCAGACTTTCAATGATGTGACCATGGGCGGCATCTAGCACCCAGCAGTTTCCTCCCATGGGGTGGTGTGTGGGCCTGGGGTGATGGGGTCCTGGTGTGAAGCTGGACTTAGCCTGGAGTGTATCAGGAGACCCCAGAGAGCTTCTGAGGGGACCACTGAAACACTCAGCTCACTTGAGTGGAGAGGGGAGGGTGGGAGTCCAGGGCCTGGTGCAGGGGAACGCTCAGACCCAGGAAATCCCGTGGGAGAAAACGGACAGGACATGAACAGAGGGAGGGGCTACCATGATGGCGGAGACACCCCAAAAATGGTGAGCAGGATCTCAGGAGCCCCTGCTATGTGCCAGAACAGCCCTGTCCACAGAAACAGAACCCAAGCCACAATGAGTGGACCACACCTGTCATTTTCAATTTTTCTTTCCTTTTTTTTTTTTTTTTTTTGAGAGTCTTGCTCTAGAGTGCAGTGGTGCAATCTTGGCTCACAGCAACCTCCGCCTCCCAGGTTCAAGCAATTCTCCTGCCTCAGCCTCCTGAGTAGCTGGGATTACAGGTGCCCACCGCCACACCCAGATATTGTTTTGTATTTTAGTAGAGACGGGGGTTTCACCATGTTAGTCAGGCTGGTCTCAAACTCCTGACCTCGTGATCTGCCCGCCTCAGCCTCCCAAAGTGCTGGGATTACAGGCGTGAGCCACCACACCCAGCCCATTTTCAATTTTCTAGTAGCTGCGTTAAAAAAAAAAAAAAAAAGTAAAAAGAATGAAGTAAGAACCAGGTGCAGTGGCTCACTCCTGCAGCCCCAGCTACCTGGGAAGCTAAGGCAGGAGGATTGCTTGAGCCCAGGAGTTTGATACCAGCCTGGGCAACAAGCAAGACCCCAATTCTACATAAAAATACAACAATTAGCGGGGCACAGTGGGAGGCTGAAGAAGGAGGATTGCTTGAGTACAGGAGTTCAAGACCAGTCTCGGCAACAGAGTGAGACCCCATCTCTGCAAGAAATTAAATTAGCCAGGTGTGGTGAATGCACACCTTTAGTCCCAGCCACTCGGGAAGCTGAGGTGGGAGGATCACTTGAGCCCGAGTTCAAGGCTGCAGTGAACTATGATCATACCACTGCACTCCGGCCTGGGTAACAGAGCAAGACCCTGTCCCAAAAATAAATAAATGAATACTTTTTAAAATTTATTTTTATTTTTTTAATTGCATTTTAGATTTTGGGGTACATGTGCAGAACATGCAAGATAGTTGCCTTTTTTTTTTTTTTTTTTTTGAGACAGCGTCTTGCTCTGTCGCCAGGCTGGAGTGCAGTCGGCTCTCTGCAACCTCCGCCTTCCGGGTTCAAGCAATTCTCCTGCCTCAGCCTCCTGAGTGGCTGGGACTACAGGCACACACCACCACGCTCAGCTAATTTTTGTATTTTTAGTAGAGACAGAGTTGCACCATGTTGGCCAGGATGGTCTCGATCTCTTGACCTCGTGATCTGCCCGCCTTGGCCTCCAATGTGCTGGGATTACAGGTGTGAGCCACCGCGCCCGTCTCACAAATAGGTTTTTATAATTGCTAGCCTGACGGCTCCTTTTCATCTCAAGGACCTCAAAAGCCCCAACAGCTGCTCTCGGCTACCAGGGAAAGGGCCTTGTTGAATCACAAAACTGAAGCAGAAAGTCTTTGCTTCCACACCCGCCCCTCCAGGCCTTGTCCCTGTCCTCTGGTTCTTCAGGCCACGTAGCCTCAGGCCCAGCCTCATCTCCCTGGCCCCGAGGGTGGCTTCCTGGGACTGTGCCCCTGGGTCTGCCTCCTCTTCCCTCCTCAGCTTTCAGTGTGCCCCCCACTACTTGTATAACTAATTCCCTGCATCCTCCTCCCTCTTAAATATTTAAGGTGGCGACGCATGGTGGTGCATGCCTGTCATCCCAGCACTTTGGGAAGCTGAGGCAGGCAGATCTCCTCAGGTCACGAGTTCGAGACAAGCCTGGCCAACATGGTGACATCCCCCCCGTCTCCACTAAAACTACAAAAATTAGCCAGGTGTGGCGGCGCACACCTCTAATCTCAGCTACTTGGGAGGCTGAGGCAGCAGAATTGCTTTAACCCAGGAGGTGGAGGTTACAGTGAGCCAAGATCACACCACTGCACTCCAGCCTGGGCGGCAGAGTGAGACTCCGTCTCCAAACAAATATTTAAGGTGCCAATTCTTAAAATAGGAACATGTGTCACTGAAATCGTTCCACTGTCCCTGCTATATCCTCCAACCCTGACCCTAGCCACTGCTTTCATTTAGACAAGGAAAGACCATCTTGCCGGGCACTGGCCCCAGGGCCTGCTGCCTCTGCTCACAAAGCCAGTCTTTTCTAGAAAGTTCTCTCTCATAAGTAAATGAGACTAGAAATGGCCCATATGGAAATATAATGTTGTTAAAACCACTGATTAAGTTTTACACAACTGTGTGAGAGCAAACGAAAAGGTTTTAGCTTTTTAATTTAAGAAAAGAGGAATATGATATAATTTCAATTTGTGATAAGATAAGATGTTCTCGATATTGCAGTTCCAATTGGATTACATCCTAACGTGCTTTAGTGTCAGGCTGGCTGCCGATGAAGGTGTGTGTGTGATTATCTTTAATAATAATCCGGTGGGTTGGTGTTTTCTCGCTCTGTCTTCATCAGCGTTTCTGCCCCACCTGGGAGACCTTGTTAGCACAGACTCTAAAACCATGACCCAAGCTGGCAGAGCTGCAACTGTCAGAGCAGGCTGGCCTGAGGGGAAACACCTAGGTGGACCGGCAAACAGGTGGGCTGTCAGGACCCGCCACAGCTAGCTGGGAGGGTCCCCCGGGAGCAGGGCCCTGGGAGTCCAGACCAGTAGGAGCCAAAGCAGCTTCGGGGTGAGGGAAGTTCCCACAGCATGAGGCCAGCAGGCAGGAGCAGGCCCCGGACTCGTGATCTGGCTGTGCCTCCCTGGCAGGGTCTGCAGGGCCGAGTGGGCCACCCAGCGCTCACGTGCACTTTCCACTCGATGCCCCAGCACCCGGGACCCCAGAACCCCCTGAGCACACACCACTGAAACCCCCTTTGAGTCCTTCTGAGGCCTTCCCAGCCCTGGCGCACCAGCCCCTAGGCCAGAGGTGGGAGGCTCCTCCCTCCCAAAGCAAAACAGGGCCCCACAAAGGTGAGGGTGGGCCTGGCGGGGAATGGCAGCTAGCGACGAAGCCTCCGTGGCAGCCATCAGCCCCTCTGCATCTTGGGCTCCAGACAAGGCCCCTTCTTCATGATTCCCCAGAAGCAAGGCATGGCTGGCCCTGAGGTCCCCGTGAGGGATGTGGAGGGGGCAGGAAGAAGCCAGGAGAAGACCCAGGAAAAGATCCTTCTTCCCGGATACCCTCACAGAGGCCGCTTGAGGCTGGAAGGACACCAGGCTGCAGAGTCACAGGCCACGAAGATTTCTACCTGCAGGTAACTGCGGGCTACCCATAGAGGCCCTCCCTTAGGGAACCCTCAGCAGCCGTGCAGCAGAGCCACATGGGGGGCCCTCAGTGGGAGTCAGAGCTCTGCTCCCTGCCTCCTCCCAGATGGAGGCCAAGGCACAAAAACCAGGTCCTGCCCACTCCTGCCATGGTGCTCTGGGTGCTGTGACTCAGTTTCCCCTCCTGTCACAGGGATGGAATGCTGCCCACAACTCTCTAGTTTCTGTGAGGGGCTTCATGGCACAGGGCATGGCCATGGCCCCATCGGAGACCCCTCCAACTCCTGCCCCAATAGAAGCAGCCCTGCTGTCCCCACCCCAGCCGGGCCCATCATGGCAGGCTGAGGGACTCGGAAGGCCACTCCCCTCTCTGGCCTCAAAGCCCTCCTCTGAAAAGGGGTTTGGAGGTAGCTGAGGTGCTTTCTGTTAGCAGGGCCAAGCCAGCTCCTGGGTGTTAGGGCCGGAGCTGAAGGAGGAGGCCTGCACAGGGCAGATGGGACCTGCATGGGTAAGGGGGCCCTGCTAGGGGGCCCCGCCATGGAAGTGGCTGGAGTCTGTTCTGCATGTCAATCCCCTACTCCCTATGGGACAGTTCAGCTATGACATTCCCAGGCCCAGGCTGGGACCCCACAGGCTACACAGATTGGGGGGAGGTGGTCTTTGGGCCTGGCTGGGCTGTCTCACCACCCAGCGCTAGGGCTGGGCTCCATCTCTGGGTCCCAGGGAACACAGTTTCCCTCAGTTCTGAGATGCCCTGGAAAATCCCCCAAGAGACCTTGTGCTCTCTTCCCAAGTCCCTCCCTGTCCTTCCCCTGCTCTGCTCAAGTCTGGGTAGGGCAGGAGATGCCTGGGTTGTGCCCACTGGTAATGGCTCCACTACCCACAGATCTGATTTAATCATCCCACCCCGGGCAGGGCAGGGGCAGCCCCCAGGGTCCCATAAGGATGAAACCAGTCAGGTTCAGGGAGGTCTGTCTCCCTGGACCAGTGGACCAGCTAGCAACCCTGGGTCAGTTGCTAGTCCCCTTGACAGGTGAAAGGACTGAGTACTAGAGTGGTCTTGAACCCTGGTGTGATGCATTCATTCATTCACTCAACAAATACCCATCAGGTTCAGGCTGTGTGCCAGGCACTGTACTAGGCACTGAGGACAGCATGGCAGAAAGATGAAGAAGCCTGGACCTCTGAAACAAGTGTCTAAACACAGGTGAGTTCTGAGTGTTGGAAATAAATCAGGGTGGCTGCTGTGTGCTCTCATCCCAGCAGTTTGGGAGGCCAAGGCAGGAGGATTGTTTGAGGCCAGTTCAACACCAGCACGGGCAACATGGCAAAACCCTGTCTCTACAAAAAATTTCAGCTTTGTGGTGGTGTGCGCCTGTGTTCCCAGCTACTTGAGAGGCTGAAGTGGGAGGATGGCTTGAGCCCAGGAGGTCAAGGCTGCAGGGAGCCATGATGGTGCCACTGCACTCCAGTCTGGGCAACAAAGTGAGACCCTGTCTCTAAAAAGAAAGAAATAAATCAGGGTGAGGGGCAGGAGCCTCTCTTAAGAGGGCACAGTTAAGCAGAGATCACAGGAAGAGATCCAGCCTTGTGGAGTGCAGGGGCACAGCAGGGCCAGTGAATGCAAATGCCCCGTGGCCCAGAGGCTGGGCAGCTGAAGTGGAAGGGGGGATGGTGATGGGAGGTGAGGCTGGAGGAACTCCTGGGAATCAGCCCCAGCCTGTCCCAGCTTCCCAAGAGGCGAGCATGAGTCCCCACCCGCTGCCCCTGCCCTCCCACAGACCAGTGCCCTTGGAGGGCTGGCCTGGCCCCATGTGCCCAGCCTGGAGGGGCCACTCCCTGCTCGACAGCCCCCCGCCTCTCCAAGTCCAAATTCCAAGCATCCCAGTGGAGACCCTGCCCCGCCCAGCCTTCCCTCCCTCCTCATCTTCCCTGCCGCAGCCACACAGGGCCACTCAGTGTCTGCTCCCCACGCTGGAGTTCAACAGAAGGGCCACACTGGTCCCTGAGCCCAGAACACTCCTCAATACAGCCCTTGCTCCTCAGACCCAAGACTGCAGTGTTGAGGCCAGTACAGACACAGGGACCACTGGGGGTGTGGGTCAGGGAATAGTTCCTCCCCTTCCTCATATCCATTCAGGAAGACTAGTTGTTCCTGGCCACGCCTGCAGAGAGAAAGATGCTGGTGTGCACTGAGTGCTTGCCACGTGCACTGAGTTGATGGCCTGGAGCCTCCTGCAGGTGTGGGTGACATCCGGCTGGGCCACTAGCCAGCTGCATGCCTCCGCCCTCCCTGCAAGTTGTTGAGGGGTCATGTAGGGTGAGTGGGACTCAGGCTGATGCTTCCACATTGGGGGTACAGCCACATTTGCAGCCAGCCCTACCTGTGCCTGAGAGGCTGCTTGGGGGTCCCATGCCCATCCTCAGCCTCACAGGGATGTCACAGGGCCTGGCCAATGCCCATGGTCCCAGGGCTGCATTCCTGCCTGTCTCACCGTGAGGGTGTCACTGGGGTCTGCAGGTGCTGGACCCCGGTGGATGGCAAGGACATCTCACAGGGCTAGCTTAGTGCCCAGGGGACCCACTTTCAGGGGCTCTGATTACTGAGCACCAACCATATGCCTAGCTCAGAGCCCACCTGGCACCCTAAGGCTGCTTCTGAGGTCCCCAGATACAGGGGGTTGATGGTGAGGGCAGAAGCTTCCTGGCCCTGAGGTGGCACACCCTCTCCTGTGGGCTCGAGTCTGCAGCAGGACAGAGCTCCAGGTGCCCTTGCTCCTGACTTGCTGGTCAACACTCCCGGTTCCTGTCTCAAAAATGCTACACAGTCCCCGTGCCCCAGCCCCATCCCACCAGGACCCCAAGGGCGGCCTCCCAGACTCCAGTCCCCGACCCCACCTTGCTTGCTGTGTGACGTGGGAAAGCCGTAGCCCCCTCCCAGCCTCAGTTTCCCTATGTGGAAAACGGAGCTATTCCAGAATCCCCTGCTGTCCCTCAACGCTGAGTGGCTCTCTGCCGCCCCCTGGTGGTGAAGAGGCCACACTGCTGTGGGTCAGGTCTTGGGACAGGAGGAGGAGACCAAGGTCCCATGGGGACCCACAGGTTCAGCTCTGGGACCCAGTCCAGGCTGCCCTCCACTGAGTCATGCTCCTAACACAGCAGAGGCCCGGGGACCTCTCAGAACCACCCAAGGCGCCCAGTGCCCAAGGAACAAGTCCCTGCCAGCCCAGGCCCTGACAGAGCCCGGCTCCCTCCATCACCCGCTCTGCGACTAACCCCCGCCCCGCCCCACCACACATATTCAAGTTTCCAGACCATTGCCCATGCCATGTACACCCTGCCTGTCCAAGAAACCCTAACTCCTCAACACCCAGGTGAGATCCCCCACCCCCCGCAGAAGTCTCCTGGGGGTTCCAGGGTCGCACAGCTGCCAGTTACTGCCTCTCGGTCCTCGGAGGGCAGAGGGGGGTTTCCGCCAACATGCTCAGTCCCAGAGGCCTGACTCTAAGAGAGTCCTCGGCCAGGCAGAGCATGGACCCCTTTCCCCACTCATCTATTTGTGCACATGGCCTGTGGCCTCACCTGGGGGAGCCCCTTTCCCTCTTTGGTGGGCACAGAGCAGAGGGCACAGAGGGAGACAACGGGGGTCTCACCATCACCAGAGGGCAAGAGGGCACCTCTGTGCTCCACCCTCATCACTGCCCCAGGCACACCGGTGGGCCCTTCTGACCCTCACATGGCCCCCAGGCAGCCCATGTCACCAAAGGCTCAGAGAGGACAGTGCCCTAGTCTGAGGCCACACAGCTGCTGGGAGCAGGGCAGACTGCACAGGCTGCACTCCATCTGGGCTCTACCCACCCTCTCCACGTCCCACACCAGGCACACTGAAGGCCATGGAATATCAGAGGCCCAGCCAGCACAAGCTCCCCGGGGCTCATGCACATACGGAGGGGGCTCCAGGCTCTGAACCTGCTGGGACCCTGCTGGGAGCTGTGGGGCTCCTGACCCAGGAGGAGAGCATTGGTGTTTTGCCATGGCTGAGGGCTCCCCAGGACTCCCCCAGCAGCTGAAACAGTATAGCCACAAGCAGCAGAACCCTGCCCCTCCCAGCACAGATGCGGAGACGGAGGCCTGCAGGGAAGCTGCGATCCTGTCTCAGCGCTCTTCCCACAACATCCACTCACTAGAAGTTGGAAATGATGGGGGGGCCCCACGTCCTGCTCTGGCCACCAGGAAGTCACCCTGACCAGGGCCAGGACTCACACTCCTCCATCCCAGGCCCCAGTCCTGGCAGACCAAGGTCACAGGTCTCAGGCCATAGGTCTGTGGGGACACCAGACCCAAGAGTTCCCAGTCAACACCAACGCCACCTCTGATGCTCCCTCAAGCACATCTGTGCCAGGAAGCTAATAAAGTGCCCACCTCCCTGGGGTCAGGCCCAGAGAGGGTCAGCTCCTGCCCGAGACCACAGAGCATGTTCGTGCTGCGGGCAGAGCTGGGAGACAGGCAAGACCCCAGGTAGGTGGGGGGCCACCCAGGGGCACCAAGGCAAACACGGGGGTGCAGAGGAGGCCAAGCCCATGTGGTCAGTTTCTTTATTGAGATCACAGACCATAGCTCAGGTCCCTGCTGTCCACGTGCCCCTTGAGGGGACAGGAGGCTCCTTCCTGAGTCCATGTCCCAGTGCTGGGTCAGGGCCAGCCCATAGCCCCACGGGCCACTCACTGGGAAGTGCTGCTTTTGCTGCTTTTGATTTTTGATGACCAGATCTTGGACAAGCGGAACTTGGACTTCTTCCTCTGGAGGTCTAGAGGACGGGTGGACAGTGAGGCCACACTCATCACAGCACGGCCACGGCCCACACAAATCCCCCTGCAGGAAACGTCCTTCCCCTCCACTGGCCACAGTCCTCCTGGGGCCTCAGAGCCTGCAGGAAGCCTTGTGCCCTCCTGCACGAGCACCTGCATGAGCCCCACAGGGCTGGTCCCTACCATGACCACATGGTCACCAGCTGCCCCCTGGCCCTCTCAGTGGCGGGAGGGAGCTCTCACCCTCAGAGAGAACCTGCCCATCTAGTCACCAAGGCTGAGCAGGGCCCCGGCCCACCCAGCCAGCCCACCTGGCCCCCAACACCCCCGGCCCAGTCACCCAGCTTCTCAATCATGTCCTGCAGCATCTGGTCCTCTTCTTGTTCCCTGAAACGGGACCAGATTGGTCGTGAGCGACAGCAGCAATGGGGACGTGCTCTGGAGGGGCCCATGGATAGTCTCCAGCCAACCTCACCCAGCCTCAAGCTCCACCTAGCCCCATGATACCAGGCCCAGGAGCCTGTTCCCACAGACGCCAGGTCCCCGCCCTCTCCAGGGCCAGCCCCTCAGCAGTGACCTGGGACAGGAGGGCCTGAGCTGACCACACCAGTGACCTGGACAGAAGGGCCCTGGTCTGACCCCTGTCAAGGCCCCTTCATGTTCACAGAGGGGCTCATAGAGGTGGGCTCCAGCTGCTGACCTGCATGCCATGCCCGGGACCCCCATGAGATGAGACAGGAAAGCCATCGGTCACACACAGCCCTTGCAGCAGACAGGAGACGTATGTGGCCTCAGAAGTCTACGTTAAAAAATAAGACTTTATGGCCAGGCGCAGTGGCTCACACCTATAATTCCACCACTTTGGGAGGCCAAGGTGGGTGGATCATGAGGTCAGGAATTTGAGACCAGCCTGCCCAACATGGTGAAACCCCGTGTCTACTAAAAATACAAAAAATTAGCTGGGCGTGGTAGCACAAGCCTGTAATCCCAGCTACTCAGGAGGCTGAGGCAGGAGAATTGCTTGAACATGGTAGATGGAGGTTGCAGTGAGCCAAGATCATGCCACTGCACTCCAGCCTGGGCAACAAGAGCGAAACTTAAAAAAAAAAAAAAAGGAATTAGCTGGGTGTGGTGGTGGATGCCTGTAATCCCAGCTATTGGGGAAGCTAAGGCAGGAAAATAACTTGAACCTGGAAGGTGGAGGTTGCAGTGAGCCAAGATCTCACCGTTGCACTCCAGCCTGGGTGACAGAACAAGACTCTGTCTCAAAAAAAAATACAAAAAAAAAAAAGCAGGACTTTTAAAACTTCCTGGCTGGTTGTGGTGGCTCACGCCTGTAATCCCAGCACTTTAGGAGGCCAACGTGGGCAGATCACAAGATCAGGCGTTCGAGGCCAGCCTGGCCAACATGGTGAAACCCTGTCTCTACCAAAAATACAAAAATTAGCTGGGCATGGAGGTGGGCACCTATAGTCCCAGCTACTCAGGGGGCTGAGGCAGGAGAATTGCTGGAACCTGGGAGGTGGAGGTTGCAGTGAGCCAAGATGGCACCACTGCACTCTAGCCCAAGTGACAGAACGAGACTCCACCTAAAAAAAAAATTCCTGATTGCCACGTGTGCTCCTGGCTGCTGCACCGGACGGCACAGACAACAACCACCCTGGACAGAAAGTTCCACGGGACCGGCTGACCCTGAAGGCTGGGAGCATGGACCAGAGGACCAGTCCTGGCCTGGCTGGGAGAGGTCTGACCCCAGCCCCGTGTTCCTGGGGCACCTGCCCCTCACCGGAGCCGGTCCTCGTCCAGCGAGTCCACGATGTCACTGCGATCATTCACGGTGCTCACATACCGCTCCAGCAGCTCCTGCTCCCGACGCCGCTCTTGCGGTGACTTCAGAGCCTCTGCAGGGATAGCTCTGTGAGCGGGAGCCCCCCTCCATGCCCCTACAGAACACAATGTCCCCACCACCCAAGCACCAGGCTCCTCTTTTGGAGGAGGAAGGTGGGGTCTTAGGGGCACCCGGAGCAGAGGAAGGAAGGAAGGAGGGAAGGAGGGAAGGAGGGAAGGAGGGAGGGAGGGAGGCAGGCAGGCAGGCAGGCAGGCAGGCAGGCAGGTACGTCAGCCTGAGTGCTGGGGCCCTTCCCTGTCATCTCCTGAAAACAACACTTGCCGTAGAGATGTGGAAACTAAGGCTCAGGGCGTTGCTGTCCCCAGCCCCAGAGCAAGGGAAGGGCAGAGGCGGGATGGCCAGGGCCTGCGCCCTCAACCATGGCACCCAGCATCACAAGACATGCCCACAGCTCACCCTGACTGCTGCTACACTAAACGCCTTACGCAAATGGATGCGTTTCATCCTCACAACAGCTGTGCGAGGTGACTACGTCAAGCACCCTCACTCTGCAGGGGCCGAATCCAAGCACAGCAAGGCTAAGTGCCTCGGCTGAGGATACACAGCCAGGAGGCTGGAGAGCTGAAACTCAAACCTGGGCCCGCGTGGCTCCGGGTAAGGTCTCACCACCAGGACAGCCAGGTGGCCTTGAAGAGCCTGCCCCCAGGCACCCTGGGCTATGCTGCATCTCTGGCTGGGGCCCCTTAGCAGGCGGGTTGGGGACGCACCAGGCTTGGCCATGAGCCGGCGCAGCTCCCCCTCGATGTCCTGCTGCTGCTCCTCCAGACGCTGTGCCTTGGACCTGCCGCAGAGACACGTGTCTGAGGCCTGACCCTGCCGCCCCGTCCCCTGTGTCTGAGGCTTGACCCCGCTGCCCACTGTCCCCTCCCCGGCCCGCCCAGCCCACGATGAGGGTCTGGACCTGAGACCTGACCCTGCTGCCTCATCCCCCAAGTCTGAGGCCTGACTGCTGCCCCGTTCCCGTCCACCCCGCCCAGCCTGCAACAAGGGCCTGGACACACCACACAGACACACATCTGAGGCCTCGCCCTGCCACCCCATCCCCTCACTAGCCCGTCAAGCCAGCAACACAGGCCTGGCCTTTGAGGAGGGGCCGGAGGCTGGGCTCTCACTTGTACATCAGCTCTGACTCCTGTCTCAGCAGAAGCTGCTTCTTGTGAATTAGCCAGAACCAGTCCACCATGAGGCCGTCCTCAGTGTCATCTGGGGAGAGGAGCCAGCTGGGGCAGGGGGCCCACCAGGGTTCTCGGCCCCCGGCCCCAGAGTCGAGGGTGTCTGTGGGAGTAAGGCTGCCTCAGGGCCAGGCCCAGGTGCTCACCTCCCTCAGCCGCCCGCAGGCGCTTCTCCAGCTCCACACCACGGAGTTCCAGGGTGTCCAGCTGCCTCTCAATGTCCTGCAGCTGCCTCTGGATCTCCTCCGGGGGGAGGTAGTCGGGATGCAGCTGAAGATGAAGAGGTGGTGAGGATGCCGGAGGGCTGGGCCCCTGCCCAGCTACCCACTGCTACTCACCCTGACCGGGGAGGTCGCCGTCTCTCCAAGTGGAGCAAGAACACTGACCGAGCAGAAAGGTCTCCCTGGAGAAGGGGCAGGGTGAGCCTCCAGGCCTTGGCCACCAGGCCCAACTCCACCAGGACACCGCTTGGAAGGAGCCTGCCCTTGGCACAACTGGCCCCAGCCCTGCCTCTCTATTGCCCCGCACACCCACTGGCTGCCCTGCCACAGCCCCACAGACACATGAGTGGCCCACAGACCCATCCCCACCTTGCACCCTGCCCTCCTCCAGGTCAGCAACACCCTGGCCACCCCAGTCCCTCAAGCAGCCAGAAGCAGACACCATCATGATCAGGTGTCTGTGACAAGGTGCTCTGAGGCAGGTGGGCTTTCTATTCATGAGGGCGGGCCCGGGGCATGAGGCTGGGTTCTTCCTCCAGGCTTTCTGTCCATTCTAGGCTCTGTGAGCTCCTATGCATCCTCCAAAGCCCCAGCAGGCACTGCCTCCTCAGAGGAAGGCTCCCTTCACCCACACCCCAAATGGCAGTGGCATCTCTGGGGCTGACCTGGTTTGCCCTGAGGATGGGGTTTCTTCTCTTCCTCCTTCCAGCTCTGCACTGGGGCTTCCTCTCCAGGTGGCTCTGAATGAAGCCAGTTGTCAGAAACGTCGAGGCTGGCAGGGACGGCCAGTTTCCTGCGGCGGGGTGGGGAGGGGGACCTGGCTGCCCCCAGGTGGAGAGAAAGAGCCATTCGTCAGAACAGGGCCGCCGAGAGCCTGGGGTCTGTCCCAGCACAGCCCACAGCTCACTGGGTAGCCTGGCCCTCCCTGTGCCCTGGACCTCCCCGGCTGGCACAGGGTTGGCCTCACAAGCCCTAAACCCACGTCCTGCCCAGCCTGACCACGTCCACCCAGGGGGCTGCTGGCTGCTCAAGGTCACATAGGAAGTGACACAAGAGCCGGACCTGGATCCAGGGTCCGGCTGGATCCAGTGATCCCACACTCACACACAGAGATGTGTGCACACACATGCACCACACGCGTGAACACATGCACACAGGCCTGCCCAGGACCACCAGCTCCTCTGGCTGACCAGGCCCCTCCTCACACACCCCGGGAGGTGGCACTACAGGTCCAGCCCTGGGACCCCCACCCAAGGGGGAAGGCCAGCTGGGCCCCTAGGGCCCCTGGGGCCCTTGGGTCCCATCCAGCAGTACCTAGGAGGCTGGGTCCTGGGCTGGCTGGGCTCGGCGTCCTGTCAGGCCTCGCGGGGGTCAGGGTGATGTACACGCTCCCCATGAAGCTACCTGAGTCCTTCCTGGGGGCCTCCCCGGCCCTCAGCTCTGCCACGGCATGTGGCTCCTTGGGCTTCAGAGTCCTGGGAAGAAAGCAGGAGGTCAGAACCTGAACCCCCAGTTCCAGGCCTGGCCCAGCTGGAGGGCTCCCAGGCCATGTGCAGACCAGCTCAAGGGAGCAGCCTTCTGAGCAAACGCTACATCCCAGCCCACCAACTACACCTGCTGGACTCTCCTGCAATCCCAGGTGTGTCCACCACCACCTGCTGTGGTGTGAGCAAAACTCCAGGTAAGAGCTCAGGGCCCCACAGGACCCACACATGGGGAGACTCCACCCCAGCTGCAGACATGCTGTGTGAACACACACGTGTGCCACAGTGCCCAGGCGCGACGCAGCAAGGCTGCCCCCAAACCAGGGACAGCGGCCCCCATGTCTGCTACTCACAGGGAGGTTTGTCCATCCCTAGATGGGCGTGTCAATTGGTCAGTTACATACTCACTGCATTTATTAAGCGCCTATAGGGTACCAGGGGCCAGCCCCGCCCACCCCTAACCTCTCAGCTGGGTTTCTTCCATCCACAGGCTTCAGGTTCGCTCTCCACCCTGCCGGCCCATCCTCCTTGCCTTCCTGGTGGCTGTTGCTCAGGTCTGGGTGAGAAGCAAGGGGTCAGGGCATGAGGAAGGAGTGCTGGGAATGGGGTATCTGCAGGGATGGCTGCGCCTCCCCCTGCCATCTTCCCACAGCCACTCCATCCTCAGACACCCACACTGCCAGCTGACCCGTAGGCATCAGGAGCACCCGGGAGGGAGTCAGGGGAAGGGGTTCCCAGCTGGGCCTCCCCTGCTGTGTCCCTGGGGGAATCTCTCCCTATCTCTGGACCTCAACTTTCGCTTCTGCCAAATGGGTGGGAACATGACAGGATGAGCCCCACGGACTCTGATCCTCTGCTGCGCAACGGGAACAGCTGAGCCACAGCTGCCCATCTGCAGGCTTTCCTAGCTCCTGGGTCCTGTCCAGCAGACACATGTGTGAACCCAGGTCTAGCAGGACCCAGGGCGTGGCTTTAATAATGAGAACTCAGCCTAAGGGAAGGATCTGGAAAAGCCTTTTACAGCCCAGCATGTTCTCTGAGCCCAGCTAGATAAAGCCACCGGAAACTCTAAGATTCCCCCCAGGTGCCTAGAAAAAAGCTATCTCCCCATTCCCAAAACACATGAGGCCATGAAACAGGACTGTGTGGTCCAGGGGGCCCCAGTCCAGGCCCTGGAGGCACCAGAGCTCTCAGGGCACACGGCGCCATCACCAGGACACCAGCGGGAGGGTCAAGGCATAGGGAGCCTTCACTGGAACACCACTGTGGGGATGGGACCCAGGGTGCCATCTCTGGTACGTGGTGACAGAGTGCTGTAGCAACAGTGCAGCGTTGTCAAAGCAACTGGAAGGAGACCCCACAGACCATGGCAAAGCCAGGCCACTGCGAGCCGCCAGGTGTCACCGCCAAACTGAGCTGAGTGGGGCACTGTAGGTATCAGCAGGACGTGCGGATGACGAGCGCTGGGCAAACAGCATAGCCCTCAGGACGCTTGCAGCCACCACACAGAGAGAGCGCCAGGACCCCAGGAGGCTGTGTGCAGGTGTCATGGAGAACAGAGTCAGAGACAGAGAGGAAGATGTCGGGGCTAGCGGTGAAACCACACACTCTGCAGAGTTCAGCCAGAAGAGACTCCCAGAGCTTCGGCCCCAGTGGCCTCCTGCACCCCAGCTGCTTGCCCTCCTGCATTAAAAGGGTGCTTACCCTTTGCCGTCGAGGCCTCTGGCTTCAGCCTGGAGCCAGAACCCACCCTGCTGACCCCCAAAGATTCAGCCAAGCTCCTTCTGCCTGCTGAGGGCAATGCAGGTGCCCGAGCGGAGCTTCCCATGCTCGGGGGGGCTGGCGGTTCCATCCTCAAAGCGGGGCCAAGGTGCTGGGGAGATGCAGACTGTGACAGCTTGGCTAAGGGACTTGCTTGTGGAGCTTTGATTTTAAGCTGAGAACTGGGAGCAGGGGCGGTGGCTGGGGAGGACCTGTAAGTAAAAGAGCATGTATCAGGCATAGCTGGATCCAGGCACCCTCCCACCATCACCCCATGCTGCCCTTCCACCTCCCTAGCAGCCTGCTCCCAATGCCCAACCTCTGGACAGAGTCCCACCATCACCCCAGGCCACCCTCCACCTCCCACCATCGCCCCAGGCTGCCTCTCTGCCTCCCCTACTGCTGCCCCAGGCTGCTCTCTGCCTCCCTGAAGCTTGCTTGGAATGCCCAGCCTCCAAACGCAGGACGAACCACCCTGGCAAAGGATGGCCTACTGTGGCTGATTTTACCCTCCTGTGAAATCTGGTGTTGGCTAAGATTAAATTAACCCCTAAACACACACTATACTCAGGCTAGGAGCACCTGGGGCTTTGTCAGAACCTGGGCCGGCCTAGGCTGCCAAGTTCAGTTGTATGTGACACAGTCTCTGCAGCCCGCCAGACACAAGGCCTTTGTGCCTTCCTGCCTTTCCTCAGGCACACGCCGGGAGTGAGGCTGCCAGAGCCTGGGGTGGGGGCACCACGCACCTCCCCAAGCCTGAGGCAGCACCTCCATGTTCCCATCCCCCTCCCCAACCAGTTCCCCTCTCCCCTTCTCCTATTCTGGGCTCAGGGGTGACCAGGCTGGCTTCCCAAGAGGAGCTGGGCTCCCCACAGCCACACATGCCCCTCCCCCACCACCCAGGAAGCACTCTCTGGAACCTCCCTCCAACTCATCCTCAGCCCCTAGGATGCCCTGGACACCCCCAATGCCAGGAGGGGCAGAGCGAACTAGCTCTCCTCCCGTCTGTGACCACCGTGAAGGTCCTGGGCACCCACTGCTGCAGGGCAGGGCAGGCAGCAGTTCTGAGTGGGGGACCCTGCACCCACCATATGGGGCAGCAAACGCTGTTGTCAGCCACGCTGCAATGAGCTCCTCACTTGCTACATCACTGTACTTGGTTGAATGGTGACCCCTAAAATTCACATCCCCTGGGAAACTCAGAGGGGGACCTTATCTGTAAACGGTCTTTGCAACTATGATCCTACTAAGATGCACTCACTCTGGGTTAGGGTGGACACTAGTCACTGGACTAGGGTCCTTAGGAGAGACAGGAGGGAAGACAGACAGACAGAAGGCCACGTGGAGACGGAGCAGAGACTGGAGGGAGGCAGCCACAAGCCAGGAACACCCTGGGCTGCCGGGAGCTGCAAGAGAAAGGACAGGTCCTCCCCTAGTGCCCTGAGAGGGGGCTCGGCCCTGCCCATGCCTTGACATTGGACTTCTGGCCTGTAGAGCTGTGAGGGGTGGGCTTCTGCTGTGTAAGCCGCCCAGTGCAGGGGTCTTTGAAAACTGACACAGCACCCCCTCTATCTGTCTGCATCCTCTGCCCAGGGTCCAGGCGCGGGCAGGCACGGAGACCAGGTATGGAAGGTTGGAGCCCAGCTGGACCCAATCAGACAAGGTGACGCTCAGACCAGCCAGTGCGGGTCCTGCTCACAACCTGCCCCTGCATCCGTGAACTGGGTGTAGGGTCTTTGAGTTCCACGGGAGTGCTGCACAGTGGGCCCCGGAGCGGCAGTGCCACCGTTCCCCGCCCCGAGTGTGTGTAGACAGCAGGTTTTCCACAATAACTCATCTTTCACTGCCCTGACCACAGGCACTGCCACCCCGACTCCTCCCCATTCCCCAGAGGAGGAAACTGGGGCTGGGGGAAGTGCCATCCCCAGCGTCATGCAGCAAGGGAGGGGCAGCGCCCCCAACCCCTCTGGCCTCCCAGGGCCCTGCTGGCTGGTGCATAGAGGCCGCACTCCCCGGGTCCCTCAGTCCTTGAGCCACCCACCTGCTAGGTGCTGGAGCACCAGCCTCTTCCAGCGCCTTCCTGAGAAAGCTCCGTGCCTGCTCCTTGCCACTGTCCCTGGATGGAGCAAGCGACGACGGAGTGGGACCCCTGCCAGCAAGGCTGGTGCTGGGGGGCACTGCTGGTGTCTGGAAGAACTTATTCCGGGCCTGCTGGGTCCTCGAAGCCGACAGGGTCCAGGCTGGGGGGTCCACCGGGGCTGCAGACATGGAGCTTGAACCAAGTGTGGTTTGAGGAGCTGCCGCTCGGGGGGTTTCCCCACCCCGAGGTGTGGCCGGGTGAGGGTCTGGGGCACTTGAGGGCACAGTGGGACGGGAGGCGGCCACTGCTGTGCGCTGGGCAGCTGATGACCAGCCCATCGGGGAGCTGTTGGTCACACGAGTGTGGACTTTGCCCTCCATGGGCATAGGGGCCAGGTGGCTCTCAGAGGGCCTGGCCGGGCTCCTCATGTGAATGGGCGCAGCGCTAGTGGCTAAAGGGTTGGGTGCAGCCGGAACAGAAGCCCTGGCAGGCGGGTTCTGCACAGCAGGCTCCTGAGCTGGTGGTGCGGCCTTGGGCGTGTTCGCCTCCTGGGCCTTCTGCGGGGAACAGGGGGTTCTGGAATCTACAGGCATGGCCCCTGGCCGTCTGGGGGCCAGATCAGGCAACTTGGGGCTTGTAGAGGCAGCCTTGGGATGGTGGCTGGTACAGACAAAGGCGCCTGGTTCTCCTGTGGCCTTGTAGGCCCCCGAATGCAGCGTGCAGGAACACTGCTTGCACCTGGGGAAGAAAGTCACAGGAGCCCGGCTCAGCACCCACCTGCCCACTCCGCCGTGCCTTCACCACACACTCCCAAGGGCAGGCATTGCAGACTCCTGTGTCCACTGGCAAGGTCACTGATTCATTCAACAAGTGCCTCTTCTCAGGCTCAGAACCACTTGGGTCACAGACCCTACCAAAAACCTCGTTTGGGGTGCAGACCCCAGCAGGTGCTCCTGCATACCAGCAGACATGCACACACACAGGCCACCCTGGGACCCACTTTGGGACACACCCACCCCAGCCTCTCAGAGTAGGGGATGGAACTAGGAGGGACCAACCCACCCTAGCCTTGCAGAGCTGGGGACAGAAGTAGGGGGAACAGCATTTGTCCTCTAGGAGCCCTGACCCAGGGTGCAGGGTGGCAGGGAGGGGCTGGGGATGGCCACTGAGTCAAACACCCCAGTGGGAAGGGCAGAGACACAGGAGGGAGACTGAGGCACTGTGTGGAAGAACAGCCAGAAAGGCATTTTCTAGGGGATGCTGGAAGACACTGGAGCTTAGTGAGAGGTGTCAGGCCCTGGGTATCTGGGAACAGCGGAGCATCTTCGGCTAAAGCAACAGAAGGGGAGGAGGGGGAAGGTGAAGGAGGGAGAGGAAGAAGAGCTATAGAGGAGGAGAGTGAGGAGGGGGAAGATGAAGGAGAGGAGGGTAAGGAGGAAGAGGAGAATGGGGAGGAGAATAAGGAGGGGAGGAGGGAGAGGAGGAGGGAGAGGAGGAAGAAGAGGAGGAGGGGAAGGAAAGTGAGGGGGAGAAAGGGAAGGAGGGGGAGGAGTAAGAAAGGGAAGGAGGGGAGGGAGAGGAGGAAGGGGAGGGGGAGGGGGAGAGGAGAGGGAGAGGAGGAGGAGGGAGAGGAAAGTAAGGGAAGGAAGAGGAGGAGGGGGAGAGGAGGAGGGAGAGGATGGGGAGGAAGAGGGGGAAGAAAGTGAGGTAGAAAAGGAGAGAAGGAAAGGAAAAGGGGGAGGAGGGGTAGGGGAGGAGGGAGAGAAGGGAGGGTGGGGAGGAGGAGGGAGAGGAGAAAGAGGATGGGGAGGAAAGTAATGGAGAGAAAAGTGAGGGAAAGATAGGGGAGGAGGGGGAGGAGGGGAAGGGGAGAAGGGAGAAAAGGAGGAAAGAGGAGAAAGAGGAGGAGGAGTGGGAGGAAAGTAAGGGAAAGAAAGGAGAGGAGGGGGAGGAGGGGGAGGAGAAGGGGAGGATGTGGCCAGGTGGGAGTGGACGGAAGCCATGGGACGGTTCTGGGAGGAGCGGTGCACACTCACGTGCAGGCGGAGGCGGCCCCACCTGAAGCAGCTGCGATGGTAGAGCCTCCCATCCACCAGGTGCCGCTGCACCAGGTGCACGTGCTTGCTGCAGACCCCACAGGTGCTGCTGACAGAGCTGCCGGCCCATGCCTGGCCCTGCGGAAGAGGCCAGCACCTTTCTGAGTGGTCGCCCACCCAGACCTCCCTCCTGGCGGCAACCTACAGGCAGCCAAAGACCCCATCTTACAGCCAGAAAACTGGCAGGGAGAGGAGCCAGCAGGCTGCAGTCGGGGCTCACGCCTGGGCAGCCTCTGGCCCAGCCCTGGGGAGGGAGCTGGGGCCTGATGCTAGTGGTCCTTTGGTGGGGGTGAGGGCCAGGGGACAGATTCCAGGCCTCCTGCCCCATCTAGGGGCATGGATCCCATCCAATTCCCATCATCCTGGGAGCCTGAAGTGGTGGGCCAGGGGCAGCTGGGGGTGCCCATCACCAGTCATTCCCCCACTGCCTTCCACCCCAACTCCGCTTCTGAGAAGTGGGGTTGCCTGGGTTCACTCTGCAAAGTCAGACTGGGGTACAGGGCATACCTCAGCAACCCTTCTCTTCCCGGGAGGGAGGCAGCCTGGGCCCATCTAGGTTCAAGCTCTGTCCCACTTTTGTGCCCTCCTTGGACTCAGTTTACCCACAGTACAAAGTGGGGTCACAAACCCTGGTTTGACAGAGCCCCGGAGAGCCAGTCCTGGTGGCTCTTGCTAAGACCAAGCCCTGTGCTGGGGAGCAGCACCCCCCACCTCCAGGTCCCATGGCTTAGGAGCTCCACCTAGTCCCACAGCCCCCGCTGCACCCGCCAGTGGAAAACCCAGGGAACCAGGGGAGGGAGGGCTGGGAGCTTACAGTATTGGAGGGCGGGCCCTCTGTGCCCCAATTCCTCCTCTGGACCACAGAGTTTGTCTGGGCTGGAGACAGTGGAGGCTTCTGGGCTGGGGCGGGTGAGGGCAGCTTGGCCGAGTGGGCTGGAGCCTTCTTCCCTGACGGCTCCTCCTCGGAGTCCTCTGAGGCCCTCTTTACGCCTGCCATGCCCCCAACTGGCAGGAAACAAGCAGGGGTTGGGAGGGTCTCAGCCCTGGCTTTGAAAGGGTCTGGGTCCCTCCAGAGGTTCCAGTGCACAGCACAGGCCTTGGTGCCCGGGGCAGGGGGGACCTGGGGGGCCAGAACTGGGGGAGAGGCAGCCCCAAGGACACGTTTTTCCCGGCGCAGCCCCAGGCTGGCCCCCACCCATCCCCTCCCCACTCAGAGACCCAGCTGGGGTCAGGGAAAAGGGACTTTTCAGCTTCTCCAGCAGGCGGAGCAGGCCCTGTGCCCAGAATGACTCCGGGGATTTCTAAAGTCTAGAATAAGAATGTGGGGGCGGGGGGGGCGGGGAGCTGAGCTCTGCACACACAAAGGCTGGGCCTGTCCCTCTCCTGCCCAATTCTGTCCGGGGACCCCACCCTGCCAGGCCAACCCAGCTTCCACAGGGTCCAAAATCAGGATAGATGAAGACAGGGCCGGGAGCCATCCTGGTGGGCCAAGCCACCCCCGTGGGCACAGAAGCTCAGGGGTCCAGATGGGCAAACTGAGGCCCAACAAGGGGTGAAGTGGCAGGGGCTGCTGGTTCACCTGTGCCTCAGGGAAGCAGTGGGGGTGGCTCAGCCTGCTCTGGGCAGGGGCCTGCATGAGCCGGGGCTTAGTGTCACCTGCAACAGGACGAGGGCCCCAGCCCCTCTCAGTGAAGACACAGCCTGGGGCTTTGCACAGGGACCCCAGCAAGGCCTCTTGCTGCTTCACAGCCAGTGCACAGCCCCGGTGCCCACACCAGTGGCTATTCGGAGGGGGGCTGGGAATGGACCCCAAGAGGTCCACATGCCCAGGAGCCCTGAGGATGTGGAGGGCCAGTCCTGGTCCTGCCTGGCTGGGCGGACACAGCAGAGACTCACTGGGGGAGCGGCCATGGAAGTAGTTGTAGTACTGGGACACGTAGGTCAGGATGCTCAGCCGGTCGGGCACCTTCAGGGCCACCATGTCCTCGGCATCCAGCAAGGCTGGGATGCCCAGGTGCTCCTCCGCCACACGGAAGGCCTGCGGGAGGCAGGAGAGGGTCAGCGGGGCAGCTGGGGGTCCCCTCCTCCTCCACCAGGCCCCAGCTCACCTCAACTCAAAGACACAGGCTTAAAGCCCAAAGAGGGGCGGGTTCAAGGCTGGAGCTGGGCTCTGCTCTCGTGGCCTCCCAGCCTCGGCTTACCCATCGGTGCAGTGGGGGTCACGGTCCCATCCGCACAGGACTGAGGTCGCCAGGCCAGGGAGCACTCGAGGCCCTGCCCCGGAGAAACCTTGGGGGACCTGCCCTTTGCCAGGAGAATCACAAGCCCCACGCAACACAGACTTATTGGGTCTTTGAGCAGCTACCCCCGGGGCAGGACTGACACCCACAGACCACTGAGCCCTTCCTGGGGCCAGAAGGGGACACAAAGACAGTCGTGTCCTGGGGTCCCAGGCAACAGGTTGGGGACATGGGAGGCTAAGACAGGGACACAAGACCCCCGTGCTGTCCAGTCCAGCAGCTGCTGGCCAGGCATGGCTGTAAGCAAGGGCAATGTGGCTGGCAGGCCCGAAGAACTGACCTTGTTTATTTATTTATTTTCCTTTTTTGAAAAAAAAAAAAAAAAAAAAAGACGGGGTTTCACTGTGTTGGTCAGGCTGGTTTTGAACTCCCGACCTGGGCCTCCAAAGTGCTTGGATTACAAGCGTGAGCCACCATGCCCAGCTTATTTATTTATTATTATTATTATTTTTTGGAGACAGAGTCTTACTCTGTTGCCCAGGCTGGAGTGCAGTCTTGGCTCACTGCAACTGCCACCTTTCGGGTTCAGGCGATTCTCCTGCCTCAGCCTCCTGAGTAACTGGGATTACAGGTGCGAGCCATCATGTTCAGCTAATTTTGTATTTTTAGTGGAAATGAGGTTTCACCGTGAACTTGTAATTTTAGTCCATTTTAATTAGGTTAAAGTTTACATTCATATTGTCCCTGTGCTGAACAGGGCAGCACTGGCCGGGCATGTCTGACCGTGTTCTCAGTGCTGACCGCTGTCCCTGCTGAAAGCCAACTCCAGGGGCAAAGGCATGGGCCGGGCCTGCCTGGCATAGCACAGGACATGCCTTCAGGGCCAGAGGTGAGTACCAGTGCCTCCACCCACAAGGGAGTGTGGCGCTTATTCTGAGGCAGGGAAACTGAGGCTGCACACAGGGAAGGGCCCAGAAGCTGGGGAGGGCAGGGCAGGACTGGAATCTTGGCAGGGCTGGGAGGCAGGTCCCATGTGGTGAGGGTGGCAGCTGGCCCACCCGGAACCCACCCATGGCCCCCCACAGCCACCCCCAGACCTTTGCTCAGCCTGAGGCTGAGTTCCCCACAGTGAAGTAGGGTCCACAGCCACCTCCTGCCACCTTACTCTCCAACTGAGGAAAAGGGGATCTGTAAGTCCTAGGCTACAAGAGCTATTTCTAGAACGCTAGGGCCAGCCAGACCAGGACTGGCTGCGGGGCTGGTCGGGGAGCCCCCACTTCCCAGGCAGGAAGGTGCAGGGCCTGGGGGTCCCTCGGTCCCTCAGACATGGGTGGGGCTTAGGGCGGGCCGACTTAGCCAGCTGTGAGGCCCGGGCTGGGAAGGCAGGATGAGGGCCAGTGGGGGAGCACTCACCAGTTTATTGTTTTCATAAATGTTTTCCTTCTTGAGAGCATTGAAGTTTCTGGAAAATGAAAACATGGTGTCCAAAGCAGCTCAGAGTCCTTAAAGCAAGGGACTGAAGGGCCTCAGAGGTCATCTTGCCCAAACAGGGAAACTGAGGCCAGAAGGGGGGCTGTGAAGGAATGAGATCACACAGGGAACACAGGCACAGGCCAGGGCTCCCAGCCCTGCTCCGGCCATGGTGATGCTGCCAGGATAGTGGTGCAGCCCTCTCTGGCCCCCCAGGCATCAGACAGCCCCAGTATTATCTCCTGTGTCCTGGACAGACCACCCCTCACCAGTGCTCCTGCCACAATCAGAGATGGCAGGAAGCAGGCTGGGGAGGTGAGATTGCCAGCTCAGGGCGGCCCAGTACAGCTCAGCTCAGAGGGAGCCCGTCCCATCACAATGCTCGGTGACCAGGTGGGTCACAGAGGCCCAATGTCCCCAGAGGACCACAGGGAATGGACGAGAGAGGCTCCTGAGGCAGGGGACAGCGCCATATGCAGAGAGGGTGGCCACACTGCCCCCAAGGGCAGGACAGGCCCTGGAAGCGCCTTGTCCCACCTGTCATCACTTCTGTTGACCCTGAGGCGAAGGGTGGCCTTCTCAGTTCTTCACAAATACCAACCTAAGGTTCACACTTGACCTGTGGAGCAGGTGCTGGTTATGTCTGCATCTCACAGAGAGGCTCAGGGACCTGCCCGAGGTCACACAGCAGGGAGATAGCAGTCAAGGCCACCGAGGTTAGATGCTTCCCTCTCTGAGTGGTGGAGTGGCCTTCCTAGGTACTCAGCAGGGGCCCAGCCTCACCGGGATGCAAGAGTCTCAGAAGTTCCCAAGGTGAGGTCCCCAGCCAGCCTGGACAGCAGGGCCCTTCTGGAGATGCCAAGAGGACAGCCCCACACAACCTCCAGGCTGGTCCTGGGACTCCTTGTGGGCACCTTGGGAAGATGCCCTGGGCAGAAGACACACCTAGATCCCACACAGGAGGCCCCAGCCCAGCCCCGGGCCCTCTCACAAAAACTGCCAGGCTCCCAGCATGGCCTGCGGCTTCTGGGAGGGTTGGTTAAATAGGGATCTGGAAGCCAGGTACAGTGGCTCACGCCTGTTGTCCCAGCTACTCAGGAGGCCAAGGCAGAAGGATTGCTTGAGCCCAGGAATTCCATATCAGCCTGGGCAACACAGGGAGACCCCGTCTCAAAAAAAAATATGTAGTGATCATGACCCGTCTGTCCACATTGCTGCCTGTGGGGTCCTGGACAGCAGCTGCTGCCACACCAGCTGAACTGGACTGTTCTAGAAGCTTCCTGGCCCCACAGAGGGAGCTGGAGCTACAAGCTGTGTCCTGCCTTCCCCAGACATGCCCTCTCTTCTCGTAGGGCCTCAGTGTCCCTGTCTGGGAGGACAACCACAGCTTCTGGTGCTGAATCTGACGGCTGTGGCTGCAGCAAACAGGAAGGCCAGGCAGGTCTCAAACGGAGAAGAGGGGGCCAAGACCTCTGTGGCCATGTGGCCTGGGCGGCCTTGCTCTGAGCCCAGCCTCCACAGCCCTTGCCTGGCCTTGACCCCCATAACAACACTCCAAGGCCCGGACTGTGAGCCCATTTCACAGATGGGGAAACTGAGGCCGGGTGGAAGTCACACGGTGGGGCAGGGGGAGTGGGGTGGGGCTGCAGGTGGCCCACCTCCCTCCTTAGGAAGCCTCCAGCCCTGCTGTCCATCAATCTGCTATGCTCTGTGGGAACCCTCCGTTTCCAGCTTGGACCACCTCCCAGTAACAGGTTCCAGACGACAGCACCGCCCCTCTGCACAGGCAGAGCTTCTGCGCACAGGACAAGGAGATGCACAATTTCTCTCCAGGTAGACGGATGACAAGGAGCCCCCTCCCTGAGCTCAGTGGCAGGGAAAGGGGTTTTCATCTCCTTGGGCCTGAGCCAATGCCTCTGTCTGCCTGGGCTTGTCCCCAGTTAGGGTGTGACCCAAGGGTACATGGGTGGCTGTCTATGCCCAACTCCCCCGAGACTCTGTAGCCATGCTGGGCCTCAACCTCAGCCTCCAGGCCTCAGGAGCCAGCTCTCCCACCCTCTCTCCCTGTCCCCAGCCCTTTGAAAGCTCAAGCTCTTCTGCAGACATTCCCCGGGGTCACTGACCAAAATGGCCATGTCACCAGAAAGAATGCCCCGGTGGCTGGAAGGGAGTGTTGCAAGTTCTGTTTTCCTCTAAACAAGCAGGAGAAGGAGGCCATCTGCTCCCGCATTGGCTTCTGTTCACCCCAGGGTCCAGCAGTGGCTCTGTCCAGTAGGTTTCCCTGAAAGGCCATTTCACCCCCGGACCCAGAGTGAGGCTCTCAGAACTCCAGGCAGATCAGGGACCTGAGGCCTTCCCGACTAATCGGAGCCAGTCCTCATGATGCACAGGTCCGGGCTCGTGCTCAAGGAGTGCAGCCTCAGGACCAGGTCCGAGCTGCATCCCAGGTATTTGAGGCCTCCTTAACTGGGCTGTACCACCCTGGCCAGTCCCACAGCCACCACCCATCCTGCCCCAAGCTCCTTCCCCCAGCTGCCAGCCCTCCAGCCTCCAGACCATGGCTCCATGCCCCCAGTGCAGGAAACCTTTACCCATGCTGTGCCGGACGCACCTGCCAGGCCCTCCTCAGAAGCACCTCACAGTTCCAGAGCTCACTTCCCCGGGGACCCTGAGCAGCTGAGCTCAGAGGCCTAACGACACTGGCAGAAATTGCCGGCCAGA
Source organism: Saguinus oedipus (assembly GCA_031835075.1). Lineage (NCBI taxonomy): Eukaryota > Metazoa > Chordata > Mammalia > Primates > Cebidae > Saguinus > Saguinus oedipus. Next base: position 10,861,141 of record CM063170.1, read on the forward strand.
ACCGCCTCACACGCCCCACCAAGATTGACAGGTGGAGACCCCACTCGTTTCTCTAGGAGTCCCCCTAAAAAGTGACACATTGGCACCCTAACCTCCAGTTCCCCCATGTGACCTTAACTGGAGACAGGCTCTCTATGAGGGTAAGAGAATTCATTTTGTTTCCTAGGCCGGGCGCGGTGGCTCAAGCCTGTAATCCCAGCACTTTGGGAGGCCAAGGCGGGTGGATCACGAGGTCAAGAGATCCAGACCATCCTGGTCAACATGGTGAAACCCCGTCTCTACTAAAAATACAAAAAAAATTAGCTGGGCATGGTGGTGCGTGCCTGTGATCCCAGCTACTCAGGAGGCTGAGGCAGGAGAATTGCCTGAACCCAGGAGGCGGAGGTTGCGGTGAGCCGAGATCGCGCCATTGCACTCCAGCCTGGGTAACAAGAGCGAAACTCTGTCTCAAAAAAAAAAAGAGAATTCATTTTGTTTCCTTTGGAGATAACAGAATTCAAGCCAGGTCTTTCGCAGGGAGCCCTGGACCCGTGACTGGTGTCCTCACAAAAGGGAAATGTGGCTACAGACGCACACTGAGAGGGAAGACGGTGTGAAGGCATAGTGCGAAGACAGCCACCCCAGCCAAAGAGAGAGGCCAGGAAAACCATCCCTCCTGCCTCAGAGAGCCCAGCCCGGCCCACGCCTCCATCCAGGACTTTGGTCTATGGAACCAAGGGAGGTCACTTTCTGTTGCTGAAGCCCCCATTTGGGGGACTTTTCGAGGGCAGCTTGAGCAGACAGACACCTCTGGCCTTGTCAGACAAAAATGCATCAGCTCCCCCCAACTCGGCAGGTGAGATGGCCAGAACAGGATGCGGCCCCAGCCACCATCACAAACCTGCAGGCTGATGGGCAGAGACCCGGTGCCCGCTGGAGTTTAACCTCCTTTTACCTGAAGCCTCAGAATTACAATCAGTTATGCCAAGGGCTGGCTCTGAGGCACACACCGTGGGGTCAGGCACGCAGTCATTGCCCTATGAATGCCTGTGATGCATTTGCTCTGCACTTGGGGAGTGAGATTTCTATTCACCGAGTCTGTGTCAGTCACAAGATTCACCCTGAGCAACTCTCCACTGTGTGTGCCCCTGCCCAGCCATACCTGCCCCCGCCACCCCTCTAACCAACCCACGGCCATCAAGTTCAGCCTGTGGAGTCCAGCCAGCCTCTATCCTGGTGCCTCTGGGGGGGTTCTTGGGAATGGATACCCCCCTCCAAATTCCCAGGTGGCTGACCTCACACTGTTTTATTTCCTGGAACAAGAGGCAGCCATGGAGTATGGGGGGTGGGGGGGGGTGCAGGGCTTGGAAGGGAAGTGGCCCCTCCAAGGCACATCCAGCACACAGGAGAGAATCCCATGGAGAAGGGGAGCAAAGGGAGTGGGGACAGGCAGACAGACGGACAGACAGAGCTGGAGACAGAGACGAAGACCCCGGCGGAGATGGTGGAGGGAGGCCCAAGAAAGACGGACCAGATGGCACAAGGGATGGAGCGAACCTCAGAGACCCGAGGATGTGGCCAGGCAGAGCTCAGGAGAGGAGCGGGTGGGCAGGGGGCAATGACAACTGGGGCAGGGGAGGCCCCAGAGCCCCCACCTTGCACCTCTGGAAGGAAGTGTGCAGCCCTGGATAGTCGCCCTGCAGTAGGTGGACAGGCGGCCCCTCCCACACCCGGCCAGTGGTGGCCGCAGGGGTCTGGCTACAGGCCCTGGGGCAGGAACAGAAGGCCTCTGTCCACAAGCAGCTTCCTGCGGCCCCAGCCCTGAGTGGGAGGGGAGGTCAGCCCACCCTCGGCTCTGGTGCAGGATTCGAGGGCACTGTCTGGGAGCTTCTGGGTGGGGGCTGCTGCATGAGTCTCTCTCCTGGCCCCTGACAATGGGAGTGTCTCTGGGAGCCCCGCCACCCTTGGGAGCCACTGCCTGAGGACTCCATGGCCCACACAGTGGCCAGCCCAGCGACTCCACTTCCTGGCCCAGCCCTGCGCCGGCCTCCAGAGCTGCCAGGACCAGGAGAAAGTTCAAGGGACCCTGCCCTGGCATAGAGGATGCAGCAGAGACCCAAACCACGACACCCTCCCCAGGCCTGGCCACACGTCCGACAAATGCCCCCAGTCACGACCCCCAAGAAAGAGGCCAGCAATGTTCTCCCACCCACCAGACAGCTTCCTGTGCCACGCACAACGCCTGCCCTCTCTCCAGCCCTGCTCTCTCCCAGCCCAGACAGGCTGTGCCCCCTGTCCCATCTGCCCGAGGGCTGTGCCTGGAGACCTGCCTGAGCCCAGGAGTAAGGAGCCAGCCCATGGCAGAGCCGCTCTGGCCGAAAAGGCTCACTGCCCAACGGAGGCAAGGTAGGAGGTGGGACTGTTTGTTCTGGGTGGTTTCTGAGCTCACCTGGCTGCCTGGCTGCCCTGTGTCATCAGTATGGAAACAGTGCCTGGGGGCAGGCGCCCTGAGGCCTGTCTGCAGAGGACCCACAGCCACAGGACGGGCAGACACTGGCAGGGTGACCAGGCAGGAGGCCCATCCACCCTGCCACCTCCTGGTAAGTGTGGCTGGGTGATCCTGTTTCCCGGCTGTAAAGCAGAGATTCACAAACACTTCTCTGTGCCTGTGGCACTCCCCAATGTGGTCACACATGGCTTAAGGAGCAGAGACACAGTACACATTAATGCCTGGATCCCAGCCCCCTCCACCCAGGATCAGCGTGGCTCAAGGAGCAGGAACACGATACATAAGAACACCTGGATCCCCGTCCCCTCCACCTGGGGCTGGCGAGGCAGAGGCAGAGGCAGAACCAGGAGCCCCAGTGCCCCACCTGGCTGGCCTGGTGCCTGAGCTTATTCCTTCACAGCTGCTTTCCCCTGAGGGCCAAGCGGAAACACGCTCTGCATGCAGCAGGAAGGACTAAGGCCAGACAAAGGGAAGGACTTCCTGGTAGCAGAACTAGAGACACAGAGACAACACGTCTACCCTTCTGCTGCCAAAGGGTCTTCACTGGAAGGAGAGGGGAACAGGGTGGCAGGGGTGGGGGCCTCACGCAGAGTCTGATCTCAGAGCTGCCTTGAGAGGACAGCAACTCTCTGCCTGTCCTTCACACGTGTTTCCTCCCTTCCTGAAGACTAGTGGGGACAGGAGGGACAGCCAAGGGCTCTATGAGGAGATCCCCCCACCCCAGCCACCACCTCACCCAGAGGCACAGCAAGGAGCAGAGGCTGAGGACATGGGATGGGGGTGATGAAGGCACAGAGGTAGGCACGACTGAATAGCCAGGGGCCAGGCGCATCGGTGGCTCACACCTGTAATCCCAGCACTTCGGGAGGCTGAGGCAGGAGGATCGCTTGAGGCCAGGAGTTTGAGACCAGTCTGGGCAATATAACCAGACCCCATCTCAATAAAAAAAAAATAAAGAAAGAAACAATATGCTGAGTCAAAGTAGCCAGACGTAGGTCAGGCTTGGTGGCTCATACCTGTAATCCCAGCATTTTGGGAGGCTGAAGCCAGCAGGAGTTCGAGACCAGCCTAGCCAACATATGGAAACCCCACTTTTACTGAAAATACAAAAATTAACCGGGCATGGTGGCAGGCACCTGTAATCCCAGCTGCTCAGGAGGCTGAGGCAGGAGAATCACTTGAAGCTGGGAGGCAGAGGTTGCAGTGAGTCAAGATCATGCCACCACACTCCAGCCTGAGTGACAGAGCAACACTCCATCTCAAATAAATAAATAAATAAAATGAAAAATAAGAAAATTAGCCCGGCATGGTCCCAGCTACTCAGGAGGCTGAGGTGCGAGGATTGCTTGAGCCCAAGTGTTCATGGATGCAGTGAGCTATGACAGCACCACTGCACTCCAGCCTGGGTGACAGTGAGACTCCAACTCTGGAATGAAAGCCAAGGGCCCATGCATCCAGATGAGCGCGTGTCCCCGCACCTAGATACACACCTGCACCCCATGACACTCCTGGTTTCCTATCAGCCAGGGTCTGCAGAGGTCCCCGCCCCCCAACACCCATGGAAACCTATACCAGCTTCCTCCTGCTGCTGTAACAGATTTCCAAACTCTGAGGCTGAAAACACCAGGAATTTGTTCTCTCACGGCTCTGGAGGCCAGACTCCAACATCAAGGGCTGGACCTTGCTACCTAAGGGGGCTCTCAGGGAGGGTCCTTCCTGCCTCACCCAGCTCCAGACACCCTTGGTTTGTGGCTTCACCTCTCTGATCTCTGCCTCCAAGGGCACATAGCCATTTTTCTGTCCTTCGGCACATGGCCACCTACCAAGCTCCTACCATGTCTACTGAGCCCCAACTGAAGAGCCCTTATCTGAAGAGATCCAACCATGTGCTGGTATCTATCGAGCCCAGCTCTAGGCACTGGGGATGCAGCAGTGAACAAAACAGAGCCCCCACCCTCTGGAGCTGACAGTCCAGTGGGGACAGACAGACAAGAACCAAGTCAGCCACAGCTCAGGCAACTGCACACCCGCACAGAGCTGGGGCACAGGCCTCCTCTCTGCCAGCCTCCTTCCTGTTCTGGCCTCTGTGCTCTCAGGAGCCACCCTGAGCTTTTATTCATGTATCTGTTCCCTGTCTGTTTCTGTAACCAGAACATCGCTCCCTACATCTGGAGGCCGAGGGGAGCTGGCACAGGACTCAGTGCTGGGTACACAGCAGGCACTCAATAACTGTCAGTGTACCAAGGAGATCCACAATCCCCACTGTGCCAGCAGCGCATGTACACGCATGTGCACCTGGGCTCACCCCTGGGCAGTATGCACCAGGCCAGATGCACACAGGCATACCTCAGCCAGCGGGGAGTAGAGGGAAGCTCCCTAGAACCAGAGGGCCCTAAATCTCTGGCGACACCAGTGATCTGTGAAGCTGGTGGCCAGCAGCTGGCAGCATTGTCTCTCCCCTCACCTGAAGGCTTTTTAGCCTGGCCCCAGCTTGGATGCCTGGGAAAAGCCACCAGCCAGCCTCATCCAGGACCCTGCATCCCTGGGGGTGGGGTCTTGGCCTGCCTTCCTCTCCATTTTGAGGCCTCTTCCCAGTCTCCGGGTCCCTGGCCCTCCCCTTCAAAGCTCAGCTTCAGGCTCTCCGTGTGGCAACATGTGCCCTGTGCCCAGAGTCTTCTGCCTGCAAAGGCAACAGAGGCACATTCATGGCGAGGGAGAGCAAATGCTGCCCAGATGCCACATGGAGGCCCCCGGTGGCTCCACGAATGCATGTCACAACCTCAGGGCAGGGGCCGAGGCTGTTGCCCAAGACCCCAGCTTCCTCCAGAGAGCGAGGCTGGCAGGACAGTCTCCAGGGGTACAGAGGAGGAGCCCAGGCTCTGCAAAATGGCTGGGGCTGTGTGACCTGAGCAAGGGCCCTTCCTCTTGGACTGGGTTCTCTGGTCTGCACAGCTGGGGCCTGACAGAGGCTGTCATCTGCAAGTGCTCCCTGTGGCTCCTCCAGCTCCCAGACCTCCCTGCCAAACACACACCACCCCAGCCCCGCTCCAGCCTCCACCTCTCAGGACAATGCTTTGTCCAGAAGGTGCCTGGGCTGCAGCTGGCCTTTGAGGGCCTCCTTCCTGAGCCTCTGGACCCCAGCCCAACACACAGATCTCTGTACCTTCAAGTCTGGTTCCAGTCATTCAGCCAAAGAGTGTTTGCTGAGTGAATAACCCATAGAGCAGGTCCAGGCTCGGCCAAGATTCAGCAACAGGCAGGGCCAACTGCCCAGCTACATATGCCAAGTCCCTCCTGGGGGAGATGGCCTAGTCCTCATCCCCTGCCACCTCCTGCTGCTCCCAGAGATGGGGGCTGTTCTCCATCTCAGCCCCTATCCCCCAGGGCCTCAGAGGCCTGGCCAGCAGCAGCACCTGGGGTCTAGGGACTTCCTGCCCTGCACTGGTCACTCCCCTACAGTGACCCTGGCTGCATCCCCCGCAGGGGCCTGGACAGCGTGGGGGAGGCAAAGTGCCCACGAGAGAAGCCTCCAGGGGCCCAAGGGCACTGAGGGCCTCGGAGGGCCCAGAGAGGCAGCCCTGTTGGTTTTTCCCAGGGACACTGAGGGGGATTGGGCTGCAGCCAGGGCCCAGAAGCCGCCCTGAGTCACGGCTGACTCAGCCAGCGGGCGGGAGATGTCAAGGCTCTGGCCCAGCTGCATTGGGTGCTCCGGCACACTGAGACCACTGGGGGCAGCCTCGGGGGAGGGGGCTGCACCATGGGCTGTGCCTGGCGCCCGGCTCTGCCCAGCCCCACGCCTCTGCTCCTCATCCCGGAGCCTGGGGCAGCCCAGGCCTCAGTTTCCCCGCCCATCTCGGCGCGCGGCCGGACTGCAGAGGGCTCAAAGGGCGCCGGGCGGGACTCACATGAGGTCGGGCCGGTGGCGGTGCAGGATGGCGCAGAAGGCCAGGCCGTCGCGGAACGAGGTGGTCATGTTGCAGACGTTCACGTCGCGGTAGCCCTCGCACTGCTGCCGGCACCACTGCTGCAGCGCCCTGATGGCCGCCATGCCCACAGCGCGCCCGCCGCGCGGCGGGACCACCCTCCGACGCCTTCTCGCGGCCGCACCGCGCCCGCCCAGCCGGCCAGTGGGACAGACCCTGGGACCGCTGCCTCACGGTCAGAGCCGCGGCGCCGAGCCCGAGCTGAGCCGGACTGACGGCGAAGACCCGCGAGTCCAAAAGCGAAGCCGAGCCCGGCCCCGCCCCCGCCTGCCCCGCCTCCTGGTAGGCACCGCCCCCGTCAGCCAGATCCTGCCTCCTGATAGGCCCCGTCACGCCGCTCGGCCCTGACAAAGACTCCCGCCCACGTAGGCCCCACCTCCAGACAGCCCCGCCCCCAGCCTCCAGGTCCTGCCTCCTGACAGGCCCCGCCCCCATCCTCCAAGTTTTGCCTCCTGATAGGCCTCTTCCCCAAACCGCCCGGGCCCGGCACGAGCTCCCACTCGAGGCAGGTCCCGCCTCCTGATAAGTCCCAGCCCCAAGTCGCCAGGTCCCGCCCCGGATAGGCCCCGCCCGCACACCGCCGGGTCCCCACTAAGGCCCCGCCCCCGCCGTGGCCCCGGGACGCCGCTGCAGGCCCAGACCCCCCAATAGGGGAAGGGGCGCGGCTACCTTGGGGTCCTGGCGTTCCGGATCCCTGCGGAGGCCTCCGGATTTTTTCACGGCCCCACCTCCCACCACGCGCCATGGAGAAGAGGCAGGAAAGGCCGGTTGACGAATGGGGAAACTGAAACTCGAACAGCCCTGCACTGTTTGGGGCCTTTGCCCTGGGCAGCCCGGCCTCCCAGGGAGCAGGAGGTGCCTTGTGTCTCAGGGTTTTCAAACGACGTCCGTATCTGGTTTGTCTTTACAGGCTAGTACATGCCAGCCGGGGTTCCCGACAAGGGAGAGGTGAAGGCATTGCCAGAAGAGAAGCTGAGGCCAGAAAGGGGGCCATGGAGCCGCAGTTGCACAGCTGGCCTGTCGGGGAGGGAATCCTCACTCAAGGCTTTTCTTCTGGGGGCCTGTGGGCAGGATCTGCTCCTGGGGCAGGAGATTCCTCAGGGTAACTTGCAGGGTGGTTCCCAACTTTCCACTTTGAGCTGTGACACAATAAATAAGGAAAGTCCCTCTGGTGGAGCCCTAAATTATCCCAGGCTGGCCCCTGCCCCCATTCTCCTTGGGGAACCTAGTCTGAGGCTACGGGGACTGGATGAGGCCGGAATCACTGACACCAGCCATGTGAGGGAGGCCTACCCTGCTGGCTGTGGGGCAGGGCTTGTCCAGGCAGGGCCTGCAGGAAGGAAAGTGTTTCCCCGAAGTAGCCCCTGGCAGGGAGTCAAGGCAGCTTTCTGTGCCCTTGAGATCTTCCAACCCGAGCCGCTGGTGCTGTTCCAGCTCTTTTCTGAGGCTGGTCCCTGGTGAGACACTGTAGTCTGCCGGCTGTCTAAGCGTCAGTGTGTGTAGGTGGTGAGGCCTGTGTGTAGGTGGTGAGCTCCCCATCACTGGGGTCATGCAAGCAGCTGCTAGGCAGAGAGCTCCTGTGGCCTGGGATTGTGGCTGGCCCTGACCTGCAGATGGCAGGGGAGACTGTGTGGGCACAGCCGGAGCCAGGTTTTCTTGACTCCCAGGGCAGCGGCTAAGAGAACCGGAAAAGCTGGAAAAGAAGGAAGAGCTCAAGAAGCAGTGGTTGTTGGGGGGGATTGTTGGGGGGGCACCGGATGGACAGGTGCTGGGGCCCAGCTCCTTCAGAAGGAGTGGTGTAGGAGGCGGCCTGGGTTTCACTTTTTTTTTTTTTTTAAGCTCCACACCTCTCCTCACCCTGGGTTTCACTTTTTTCATGAACTTTTACTGCTGCACACTTAAAAGCCATCCCACTGGTCACTCATGGCCCATCCTGCATGGTTTCCTCTGGCACCAGTGAGCTGGGAAGACAGCATTAGTGGCATTTCCCCACCAGCACCTCACACAGCACATCCCTCCAGGAGCCCCAAAACCAGGAGCCATGACACCCCCAAACAAACAACCCCCTTCTCCCCACTGCCCACAGTTGCCACCCTTCCATCCAGACCTGTCATCCTGCCTCTGCCCACAGGGCTACCTCCTGCCCCTCCAGCCACCACAATCCACCCTTCCCAGCAGCCCGAGGAATATTTCTAGAAGGCCTAACCAAGCCCCTCCCCTGCCGGGAGCCTCCCAGGCCATCCTGTGAATAAAGTCCAGGTTGCTTATCAGACCTCCCTCGCGCTTATCACGCTGCATCTCCCCGGCCGCACCCTGCCACACTCACCCTAGAGCTTTGAGCCCACACTGGCCCCCAGCACCCGCCCCTCATCCTCATCCTCCAAGACCCCACTCTGGGGCCCCTCGGAGCCACCGAAGGCTCTTGGAGCCCACACTGCTCCCCCATTGGTCCTGGGGTCCCCATCTGTGCATCCCAGGACTGCCATGTGGACTCTTGTCTGTACACACACCTCCCCCAGTGGGAACCCACCACCTTCCAGCCTCACCTGGAAACTGCCTTCCCTCTCGGGTCAGTTTCCTCATCTGCAAAGTGACATTATAGCCTCCTTCCACCAAGGGTTACCCCACGGCCAGGCACACAATAAATGGAGCATCATGTGCCCATGGGTGTGGGGGGAACAGAGCAGTATACGCTCAACAGACTCCAGGATGGGTGCCCAGACATCAGGCCGGCCCTTTAGAAATCATGATCCCAACAGAGAGAGAGAGAGACAGAGAGAGAGACAGAGAGACAGATGAGAGAGAGACATGAGAGAGACAGACAAAGAGGGGAGAGAGATGGAGAGAGGAGAAAGAAAGGCTGGGGGGAAAGAGAGAGGAGATGGAGCAAGAGACTCCATAGGAAGGACCATGCGAACTGAGGACTGAAGGCTAAGTAGGAAAATCACTTTGTTGGAGAGGAAGGAGAAAGGGCAGAGGGAACAGGAGTTGCAAAGGCCGTGTCAGGAGGGAAGACTCGAAAGTAGGCTGGTGTCACTGGTGCAGGGGACTAGGAGGAGGGTGTGGGGGCCGCGAGAGGAAGGGGTGCAGGCAACAGGGCCCAGTCAGGCCCCTACTCCAGCCTCTCCCACCAACTTCCATGCCTACATTCTCGTTTGATACTTACAGCCACCATTTAAAAGTGGCTCTGGGCCAGGTGAAGTGGCTCACATGTAATCCCAGCATTTTGGGAGGCCAAGGCAGGAGGATCACCTGAGGTCAGGAATTTGGGACCAGCCTGGCCAACATGGCAAAACCCTGTCTCTACTAAAAATACAAAAATTAGCCAGGTGTGGTGGCATGTGCCTGTAATCCCAGCTACTTGGGAGGCTAAGGTGAGAGAATCACTAGAACCTGGGAGGTGAAGGTCACAGTGAGCTGAGGTTGCACCAATGCACTCCAGCCTGGGTGACAAAACAAGATTGTCTCAAAAAAAAAAAAAAACCTGGCTGTGGGCCAAGTGTGGTGGCTCACGCCTATAGAGCTGTAGAGTCCTAGCTACTCAGGAGGCTGAGGCGGGAGACTCACTTGAGAACAGGAGGTCGAGGCTGCAGTGAGCTGTGATCACACCAGTGCACTTCAGCCTGGGCAACAGAGGCATTCTCCCTCTAATGTGTGTGTGTGTGTGTGTTGGCTGTGGGTTTAAAACCCAACATTGGCTGGGTGCAGTGGATCATGCCAGTAATCCCAGCACTTTGGGAGGCCGAAGTGAGAGGTTTGCTTGAGGCTAGGAATTCAAGACCAGCCTGGGCAACATAGCAAGACCCCACCTCTACAAAAAATACAAAAAAAATTAGTTGGGTGTGGTGGTGCACACCTGTAGTCCCAGCTATCTGGGAGGGTGAGGCAGGAGGATTGACTGAGACTGAGAGGTTGAGGCTGCAGTGAGCTGTGGTCATGCCACTGCACTCCAGCCTGCGTGACAGAGCAAGAACTTATCTTACTGTTTATCATCTACAAAATAAGTGGCTGTATCCATTCTGCAGCTCAAAAAACAGAGGTTCTGAGAAAAAAGGAGAGGCGAGGCAAGGGAAGGAGAGGGAGGAGATAAGGCCCCCCGATCGGCCTGCCCTCTCAGGCATCGGCCCTGACTGACACCAGATGAGGTCCAGGAGAAGGTCAGCCCAGTTGATGTCCTGTCCAAGTGGTCACCCCGGTCCGGGGCAGGACTTCCAGGCCAGACAACCTGTTTCCCCACTTCCTGCCTCCACATGTGTTCTGACCCCCCCAAAGACAACGGAGGCAGAGAGAAAGGGGTCTCTCAGCCCATCAGGGTGGCAGGGCCTATGCTGGGGACCCAGGGGTGGCCTGACCCCAGGCATCAGTCAATTTAGTCCAAAACATCCACCTCAATTTGCATTAGCTTAGCTCCTGGAGGACACACTGGCTGCTGGGTCCCCAGAAGGGGCTGCCGAGGTGGGGATCCAGGCACCACACCAGGACTTACTAGGGGCCAACTCCTTCCACCAGTGGATTTAACCCTGAACATCATCTGACCAAGGCTGCGACACCAAGCTGAAACAGAATCGGCTCCTTGAGTCTGGGAGGCAGAGGTGGAGACACCAGGATGGACAGAACGCGGAAGGCGTGAGAAAAAGAACCAAGGGATGTGTCCTGGCCGAGTGGTGTTTACCACGGGACTTCTCAGAGCCTTCATCACTGATCTATACCTCCACTTTCCCAGGGAGTGGCCACACTGCACAGTGGTTCCCAAACTGACTTGCCCACAGGACCCTTGTGGACAGTTGCGGGGGATCATGTTGGTCCCACTGCAGTGTGGAAGGGACGCCTCCACCCCGCCCCTGAGGCAGCCGTCAACAAACGGCTCACTCCAGTGGTGATGCCAATGCCATCCCTACGGCCCCCCAGCAGGACAGGGATCAGGAAGCTGTGACACCTCGTTTTAAGGGGCCACCCATTAATTAATTAGGGTCCATGAATAATGCATACCGCCTTGGGTATATTAATAGCATATTTATATGGTGTGCTATGGGGAGTATACATTCTCATCTGAACACCTCACAAATAATTCACGATGCCGCTCCTTCCCCAGCCTCCAGGAGAGAGAGCCTGGCTGGTGCTGCGGCTGGGGCTGGTGGGCTGCTTCCCACAGCCAAATTTTACATTTCATTATAAATGGCTTTGCTGGGCATGTCGGTAACTCGTACATTTCCATCCACTTTATTATTAATGGCTTTCCTGAACTGTAGCAGCCCGACGCCGCGCACAATGCGTTATAAATATTTGATCCGGCATCTATGGCCTGCCATTTATCATTTATAACGGGTTACAAAAACATTATAAAACATTTACTGCACATTTATAGATCATTTTCGACTACCACCACAATGTGTTATAAATACATTATTAATCCTCTCCACACCATTTATAGGAATCCCTTGTAATGGGGCCTACCCACCCCCACCATTGAGGTGCGAGCACAGAGCTCACACGGGGGCTGTCGGGGGTCACTGGCGGCAGGACCTGGACAGACAGAGAAGCCTTGACTACTTCTGATTGCTGTGTGTCCTTGGCTGGATCATGGCACCTCTCTGTTCAGAGAAGAGAAATAATAGCGACAGATGCCTGGCACTGGGTACCTGCTGTGTGTCACACACGGTCTTCACTGCCCCCAAATCTCAGGTCTTTTAAATTTTTTTATTTTTTTGAGATGGAGTCTCACTCTATTGCCCTGGCTGGAGTGGAGGGGCACCATCTCGGCTCACCACAGCCTCAGACTCCCAGGTTCAAGTGATTCTCCGGCCTCAGCCTCCCAAGTAGCTGGGATTACAGGCGCCTGCCACCATGCCAGGCTAGTTTTTCTATTTTTAGTAGAAGAAACAGGGTTTTATCATGTTGGTAAGGCTGGTCTTGAACTCCTGATGTCAAGTGATCCACTCAACCTCCGAAAGTGCGAGATTAGTAGAAGAAACAGGGTTTTATCATGTTGGCAAGGCTGGTCTTGAACTCCTGATGTCATGTTATCCACTCAACCTCCGAAAGTGCGAGATTACAGGTGTGAGTCACTGTACCCAGTCATGTTTTTATTTTTTGAGACAATCTTGCCCCGTCACTCACGCTGGAGTGCAGTGGCATAATCTCAGCTCACTGCAACCTCTGCCTCCTGGGTTCAAGCGACTCTCCCACTTCAGCCTGCAAGTAGCTGGGATTAAAGGCACACATCACCATGCCGGGCTACTTTTTGTTTATTTTTGAGACTGAGTCTCCCTCTGTCACCCAGCCTAGAGTGCAGTGGTATTATCTCAACTCACTGCAACCTCCACCTCCTGGGTTCAAGCAATTCTCTACCTGTCTCCCAAGTAGCTGCGATTACAGGTGCCTGCCACCATGGCCAGCTAATATTTTGTATTTTTAGTAGAGACAGGGTTTCACCATCTTGGCCTAACTGGTCTTGAACTCCTGACCTCAGGTGATCTGCTGCCTTGGCCTCCCAAAGTGCTGGGATTACAGGTGTGAGCCACCACGCCCAGCCTTGTTTTTTACTTTATTTTTTGAGACAGAGTCTCACTCTGTCACCAGGCTTGAGTGCAGTAGTGCGATCTCGGCTTACTGCAACCTCAGCCTCCTGAGTAGCTGGGACTACAGGCGCATGCCACCATATCCAGCTAAATTTTTGTAGTTTTAGTAGAGATGAGATTTCACCATGTTGGCCAGGATTGTTGGCCAAGATGGTTTTGATCTCTTGACCTCATGATCCACCCGCTCGGCCTCCCAAAGTGGTGGGATTACAGGCTTGAGCCACTGCGACTGGCCCCTTGTTTTTATTTTTTTGAGACGGAGTCTTGCTTTGTCACCCAGGCTGGAGTGCAGTGGCTCCATCTCAGGAATCTCTGCTTACTGCAGGCTCCGCCTCCTGGGTTGGGTTCAAGGGATTTTCCCACTTTAGCCTCCAAGTAGCTGAGATTAAGGGCATCCACCACCATGCCTGGCTAATTTTTCTTTTTTTGAGACGAGTCCTGCTCTGTCACCCAGGCTCGAGTGATCTCAGCTCACTGCAACCTCCACCTCCTGGGTTCAAGCAATTCTTCTGCTTCAGCCTCCCAAATAGCTGGGATTACAGGTGTGTATCATCGTGCCTGATTTTTTGTATTTTTAGTAGAGATGGGGTTTCACCATCTTGGCCAGGCTGGTCTCAAACCCCTACCTAACCTTAGGGGATCCACTCACCTTGACCTCCCAAATAGCTGGGATTACAGGCGCCTGCCACCATGCTCAGCTAATTTTTTGTATTTTTAGTAGTCAGGTTTTCACTATGTTGGCCAGGGTGGTCTTGAAGTCCTGACCTCAGGTGATCCACCCGACTTGGCCTCCCAAAGTGCTGGGATTACAGGCCTGAGTCACTGCGTCCGGCCTCAGGTGTTATTTTCATACCTATTTCACAGGTGAGGAATGAGGCTCAGAGAGAGGCAGTGATTTGTTCAAGGCCACAGTCAGCAAGTGTGAGAGCCCTTGGGTGGGTCCTGCCTCGCGTAACCCATCTGCATGGGCTCCCCAGAGGCTCTCCTGACAAGACTCTGTGGACAGGGCTCCCAGGGTCTTGGCTGGAATGCTGACTGGGGATGAAGGGGGCCAAAAGGGTCTTTGGGATCCAGCAGCCCTTCCACAGTACCCCAGCTCTGTAGGCCCCCAGCCCTGTGTGCCCAAGGACCCTGTGTCTCCAGGAGCCCGGTACACAAGGCAGACTGTGGTCAGTGAGGCCCTCACCAGGCCCCAGCATTTTCCATCCCAGGGAGGGCATGTGGCCATCTACCAGTTCCCTCCCCTCCCAGAACCCCAGTCTTCCTACCAAGGGATGAGCTCCCCAGGAGCCCTCTGTGTGCCCCGCCTGTCCCATGCCCCCTGAGGCTTGCAGGCCCCTTCAGGCCTGACTCCACAGCAGGAGGGCAACCGTGGGAAAAGAGGGCTGCAAGCTCTGGACCCTCCCCTCTGCCCACCCTGCTGGTCAGCCAGAGCCCTGTGGCCTCCTACAAATCCATGGGCTCAACTCCCCTCAACCCAAGACCCACCCACCATGCTGCCCCCCCAACTGCCCTTCCTAACTCCCAGGTGCAGAGAGGGTGCCCAATGCACCCTGGTACAGGCACAGTGGGGTCCAACCCTGGGTCCCCTGTGAGCACAGCAGGGCCTGGCATTGGGTGTCCTTTAGGGTCTGGCCTAATGAGGGATTTGGAGATAACTGGGATGTCCAGTTCTGCCTGCCCATGCTTCTCAGCTTCCTACAGGTTGCCAACTAGGAGGGAAGGAGTGGCCGACGCTGGGGGGGCCTCAGCCACATCCTCCTCTTCCGAAGCACCTGGAATGATCCCCACCGCCAACTGGGCCTGGGCCTAACTGGGTCAGGAGTCTGGGTTGCTCAGAAGGGAGCTGGGGGAGGGAGGCATCAGGGCTCAGGCCCCCCCAGGCAGCTCCTGCCCTACACCCTACCTGCCACATGACCCTGGGCCACTGTCTGGGCTTCCCAGGGTGAATGGGGAGATCTGAACTCCTGCTGCTGAGGCGCTCAGGCCACAGGTGCCCACACTCAGCCCTGTAGCCACCACCGTCTGGCCTGTTTGAAGGTCAGGGTCCATCCCCACCCAGAGCTAAAAATGAAACCAGGAAGCACTTGTTTTGAGACTGAGAAAGCAGGTGAGCTTGTCACTATGGTATCCCCTGGCCCCACCCTGTCCCTGCCTGGAGAAGGGAGCTCGGGACTGCCAGGAACCACTGGGAGAGGCTGGGACGCTGCCCTGGGACTCTGCCTGGCCTGACTCAGACATGCCCCTGGAAGGAAGGGAACTGTGGAGTCTGGGCTGGACCCTCTGAGTCCCAGGGCCATCTGGGCTCTGGTAGTCACCCTGGGCAAGGGGCTGGCAGCTGCAGCCATTGTGGAAGGTGCTGATCCCAGATCCTCCACTGTTCCATAACAGATGGGTAGGGACCTGCCCACAGCCACCCAGTGGTGCAGGAGTCCTGCTGGATGCCCCCCCAACATAGTGGCTCCCAAGATCCCTGGGCCCAGTGGCTGTGGGGAGGAGCTTGGGGAACCAGAGGAAGGGGGAGGCCAGGCGTGGATCATGGCCTAACCTGGGGCCCCCTGGTCCATCCCATAGGACCCCGTCCACCTTGGGGCCAGCACCAGCATTCCAACCGCCACACCTCTGCTCACACCAGCCCCCACCAGACGCTTGCCGTGTGCACAGACCCCAATCTACCCACTTCTTTATCCAGGCTTGGTCAGGCCTTCCCTCCCAGACGTCTTCCCATCTTCCCCAGCACAGACCGCAGAGGCTTCTCACCTCTGGGACACAGAACCCAGAGTCTACCCCAACACAGACCGCAGAGGCTTCTCATCTCTGGGACACAGAATCCAGGGTCCACCCAGCACCCAAGGCCTGACATGCCCCCCTGGGGCTCCCTCTATGGTGGGGACAGGCTTCTGCCACCCTCTAGGGCTCATGGAAGCCCTAGGCAAGGTAGGGGCTAAGTGTTTCGCCCCATGGGTGAAACAACTGTGAGCATCAAGTCCCTGGGCCCTGGGGTCAGCACCCTGGAGTGGGTGGGGTCTTGGGCACATCTGGCACATCCTGGCCCCACTGGGCACACACACACCAGAGCCAGTACCTCTTGCCTGAGCCCCCAACACCTGCCAGGACAGCTGATTCCCACAGACGCCTCTGCTTAGCTTAACCTCTGCTGCCTCCTGGGCGGGTGTGAACACAGGCCTAGGCAACAAGAGGGAGGGAAACCAAGGCCCAGAGGGGGACTCCTGGGTCCCAGGCCCCAGGATCAATGCCATGCCCTCAGCTCCCTCCCGCCCTCTTTCCTGGTGCCTGGTCCATGAACCCAGCCAGTATCCTGGGGCTCTGTCACAGGCTACTCTGAACCAGACACAGGCCCCACTGTGAAGGACCCAGGCCTGCACCCAGCTGAGACACAGACTGGCCTCCAGGCCTGGCAGGAGCATCCCTCCCGTTTCCTATCCTCAACCCAGACATTGGGCTCTGGGCCCATGCAACTTGGACCTAACTCCTCCACTCCCTGCCCAGACCCCAAGGTAGGCAGGCCTCTGCTGGAAAGACCCCCACCCCACAGCCCGGCTGGAGGGACAGAAGAGCTGAGGACCAGAGACTGCTGGGGCTGCAGGAGGTTCAGCACTGTGGGTACAGGAACCCTTCTTGGAGGAGGTGCCTCGGGAGCCTGTAGAGGGTATATCGTCGGGAAGGGTGGCTCCTGGCTGGAGGGGATGCAGCGACATGGCTGGAGTGCTGCACCTGAAGAGAAGGGTCAGGATCCCGAAGGTTCAGACTGGCTGCCCACCTGGCCCCTGCCCTCTGGTCTTGGGGGCAAAGGCCCCATGTCCGGGCCTGGGAGAGGCAGCCCGGCCCTCAGGAGGCTGGGGTTTGGGTGTGGGGCATCCAGCAGGCATTAGGGGCTATAGCACATTTCTGTTAAGACTCGGGTGGACACAGGGGCTTGGACCCTGACCCCAGAGCCTGCAGAGCCTGCACACTCACCCCCTATGAGGACACCTCCCTACATCCACCCCCCACCCCCGGGGCAGGAAGTCGTCCAAATCCCTGCCCTGCATCTGCTGAGCCTCCCTGGCCCTAACCTGGGGCAGCTCATGGCTCCAATGCCCCAGGGCTCAAGTCTCAGCCCTGCCCCTTATCTACACAGAGGTAAGAGCCAGCAGCAGAGCAGGAAGGGCCTCGCCCCACACCCAGGCCCGTGCTGGGTGCTCCTCACTGCTGTCCCTGTCCCTAACCCTAACACATACTTGGACCCAGGGCAGAGGTGCTGGCACCAGGGGCCTGAAGGCAAGGAACCGAGGGCAAGAGTAGGGGAGGATGACCCCGCATGGCTGGGATGAAGGGCGGTTGGCAGCCCATGGGTCTCCAAGTCACTGCCAGAGCAGCCTCCCAGCCCCCGGGAGCCACCAGGAGCCAGCTGTGGACAGGCATGTCCACATGCTGAGTGACAGACTCGGGCACCAGCTGGGAAGAGTCCAGGGAGGGTGGGCAGGCACATGCAGGAGTGCGCAGTGGCCCAGGCAAGTGGTAAGAGTGGGCAAGCCAGGGGCTGGGCTGGGAGACTGGGTGTGGAGCCTGGCTGCCCCTTACTCGGTGCTATTCTGGGGCATCCGAGGCCATGGCATCACTAGAACCTTGAGGCCTCACACCACCTGGGCTTGCAGGAGGGCCTGGGTTGGTTTCTCAGCCACGTGGCCCGAGTAGAACAAGCTGGCTACCCTGGGAGCACTTGCGGGGAATTGGGACAGCACGGGCGAGTCCCATCTGTGTGCTGGGAAGACCCCAGTGCTGCAAGGACAGGGGTGGGCAGCCCTAACCCTAGCCTGGCTGGGAGGAAGAACTGCAGGTCAGCAAACAGGCCCCACACCCACCCCGAGCTCTCCCCACGGCACGCACCAGGACCCTTCCAGGCCCTCCTCCATGAGCGAGTGCTCAGAAAGGCAGGCCACGAAGCACTGCCGGCTACTTAGACTCTTCTGGACTGGGACCCCTACTCAGCTCCCACAGGGCGACACTCAGTTGAGGCTCGCAGGGCCTTATTGATCCTTTTGGAACAGGAGAGGAGACCGGTCAGCCGGGCCAGTCTCCAACGTAGCCTGACAAGGCTGGACTCGCTCAACAGAGAACTTGGGGTCAGGCAGGGCCCTGGGCTGGCACCTGACGGGAGGTGGCGGTGACAGTGGGGGTGGCCGAGCAGGCAGCGTCGCCCGACCCTCCACACCTATGGAAACGGCTGGCCCGAGGGAGAGCCCAGCCTGGCCTTGGTCTCCACCTCCCAGGACCCTCTCAACTCCCTGTGCTACGGGGCTGCAGAGCCAAGGCCAGAGTCCTCGAGGCTCCCACTGTCCTGAGGGTAACACGGGACACCAGAGAGCACATGGAGAGTTCAGAACATTTCATTCAAAACCAGCCCAGCGGGATCCTTCTGTAGCAGGGCTGTGGGTCACAGGGTGTCTGAGGGCTTGGAGGAGTGCCCTCCATGCCAGCAGCTGGACTGGAGCCACCCCAGGACTCAGAGTATTGCTTCCAGGCCCGCCTGGCCTCAGGACTTGGCCCCTCATCTGCTTGGGGAGACTAGCAATGCTCAGGCTTTCTGGGCTATGCCTCAGGATCCCCCGTGGACGGGCTGGGCCGGGCTGAGGCAGGTCGGCCGCCACAGGCTCACATCACAGCCTCCATATGCAGGATCCTCAGGGCCTCGGAGATCTGCGCGCTGGGGTCCATCTGGCCGTACATGCCCACCAGGAAGGCCCGGTGCAGCAGCACAGCTGCGTGCTCTGTGGGGGAGATGGGTCCCCGCATGTCACACTGGCCGTAGTGACCAGACCTTGGGACTTCCAAGAACCAGCTCTCAGGAGACTCTGTGGACTCCCCGAGGGCTGCCAGGGCCCCGGGTGGGGGACTAGTCCTCACCTTGGCACAGGAGGGTGTACTCAGGCAGGTTCCTGAGAGCTGTCTGCACCACCTCAAAATCCTGGCTGCCCAAGCAGTACATGAACGTGGGCAGGAAATCAGCTGCAATGCTGAAAGAGCCAGGCACTTCAGTGGGCACCTCCACCCTGTGCCCACGTCAGGTCCCCACCTAACAGCTAGCCGCCTGGAAGCCTGGCCTGGCCATAGGCGGGTCAACCTATCACCTGAGTTAGCAGGGCCCAGAGGGTGCTGGGACAGAGGCCGGTGGTGGCGGCAGGGCTGGCCTCACCTGGGGCTGTTCTGGATGGAGCGAAGGGCCAGGCTGAAGGCCAGGTTGCGGCAAGACTCCTCAGCCGAGCTCATCAGCCGCTGCAGGTTGGTCTGACAGGGGGAAAGGTGGGAGGTGTGTGACTTGGGGACCCAGCCCTCATCGAGGCCTCTTCATCCCTTGGTCTCTTGGTCTCAGGATGGTTGGCAGCAATGGCAGGGGACTCTAAGCTCCCATCCAGAGGGCAGGACACATGCACCACTGAGCAGTCCCAGCCTGGGGCCCCACCCGAAGCCCAGCCTTAGAGGACTCGCTGGGGCTTAGGGCAGGCACTGTGTTGGGGTAGCAGCCCTGCTGGGGTTCTCCAAGGGAGCAGCTCCTCCCAGCTCTCCCTTGGCCCCGCCCGGCTCACCGAGAAGAAGCCCAGGATCTCAGGTCTCCGCCGGGACATCTCATCTATATCACTCAGAACCTCCAGCAGATCTAACACAGAGAGAGGGCCAGGTCAGAGCTGCAGGACCCAGGTGGACGTCTGCCCACCCCACCCCAGCCACTCAGAGGGGGCAAGGCCCCAAGCACCAAAGGATGGAAAGCACTGGCAAGCATGAGGCCAGTGATGCCCTCAGTGGTCACCCGCGCCCAAGCTCTGCAGATGCCCATCACTGCTCCCAAGTGGCCTCCAAGGAGAGTGGCTGACCCCTCATGGTGACCCCCACATCCAGGGTGCTCTGAGTACCAAGTGTCCCTGCCACCCAACCCTATCCAGGCCGCCCAGCCCTGGCTCTTCTCTGAAGGTGGCCACTGGTCCTGCCCACCTGCCTGGCCTCTTCCCGTGTGCCCCCACCACCTCAGGGGGCTCCTCTGCTTTTTACTGTGAAGCAGAGCAGCCCCCTCCAGCTCCCCTGGGCCCTTGAGTGTCTAAGGCCCTCTCTGGGGGTGCCCCCCACTGTGAGGAACGGCCCACCCACCCATAGCCCAGTGTGGGCCATGCTCACACCAAAATCAGTGCCTAGACAGCTGCCGCCTACAGCCCCATGGGACCCAGGGTGCCGATCAGGCACTGACCTCGAGTGGGTGAAGCAGGGCCCCAACTCACCCTCCACTGTCTGGCCCCGGGAAAGCCGCTTCATGTAGGGGGCCATCTCAGCTGTGGTCAGAGGGGTGAACAGGGAGACGCTGACCAGGGGCAAGGAGCCAGCAGAGCTCTCCTCTGGAAGACAGTGTCAGTGCTTCGGGAGGGTGGGAGCGGCAGGACGGGCCACACTGAAGCACCAGGGCCTGCCCTCCCCAGAGCACAGTGGCCACCACCCAGGCTCCCAGGATGTGTGTACACAGCAGTGCTCCATAACTGGAGTGGAGCCACGGGCCAGAAGCTGCCTTTGGATTGGGCGCAGGCACCTTTGGGAGTCTCCCTGCTGGGCTTCTCGCAATGCAGGCCACGACCCACTGGGCACAAGGCAGGATGGTCCCTTGGGCCCTGGACCTGGCGCTCTTCCAGCAGCATGGGAGAGACCTGCTGTGGCACTGTATCATCTTCAGGTGGGAGACAGAGACCTAATGCGGCATCCTGTCTCCCTCAGGAGGGGACAGACATCAGCTGTGATCTCGTGTCATTGTCGGGCAGGGAAGGACAGGAGTGAAGAGCCAAGGACAAGCCCAGCTCAGCAAAACCAGGGGAGGCTTCCTGGGGAGGGACACCTGGGATAAGCGGGGATGGGCAGGGGATGTGCTGTGGAGGCGGGGTGATGTGCTGTGGAGGCGGGGTGAAGTGCTGGAGGCGGGGTGATGAGCTGGGGAGGCGGGGTGATGAGCTGGGGAGGCGGGGTGATGTGCTGGAAGCGGGGTGATGTGCTGGGGAGGCGGGGTGATGTTATGGGGAGGCGTGGTGATGTGCTGTGGTGGAGGGGTATGGGAGGGTGAAGGATCTGCCAGGGGTGGGGGTGATGTGCTGGGCCTGCGGGGTATATGCTGTGGGGAGGGTGGGCGAGAGATCTGCCAGGGGCAGGGCTGGTGTGGCAGGGCAGGGCAATGTGCTGGGATGAGTGTGCTGACGCTTAGTCAGGCACCACTCAGCGCTTAGCCCATGTGAGGTGGGCCAGGGGCCGGCCACCAAGGTCCCAGGCTCCCAAAGCCCCCATCAGGAGCCTCGGATGGCCAGGTCTGGCTGTGCAGTCAGGAAAACCAGGCCCTGCAGGACTGTTCCACAGCTGCTTCCGGCAGCCCCCACCAGCTCCACTCACCCTCGCCCTCCTCATCCAGGCCTCGGTCGGCCCTCCCGTCTCTGCTGGGCAGGCTGAGCCCTGCGAGGAGGGACTTCAGCATGACCAAGTCACTGTTGTCAAAAGATAGGTCGCTGCGGGGAGAAGATACTTTCACTTGGGAGGAAGACTTTGGCAGGCCAAAGGCTGGGTCAGAGGTCAAACTAGGGTGGCATGGAAGGGCATGGACCCAGGTGCACAGGAGAGGCTGGGATGCTCACGGGGAGGGCCAGGCAGGGAGGCCCTGTGTGCATGGAATGGGCAGAGAGCTGTAGGGGTCGGTTGGTACAGCTCTGGCACAGGAGGGGCAGCCTCTGCACCCTGGGATGAACACCACACTCAGCAGTCCTCCCTGGCCTCAGGAGCTGCAGATTTGACCCAACACGGCCTTGCCGGGAGTGCCCCCCCAAGCCTGGCTGGACCCTTGCTCAAGGCCCGAGGCTTTCCTGGAGCCTGTGGGCACTCACTGGAGTGGGTCAGCATGCTTCTGCAGGAAGGAGACAGCTGCGGGGGCATTGCAGGTGATGTACTTGTGGATGAACTGCACAAACTTGTTGATGAAAGCGGCCAAGTGGCGGGAGGACTTCCTGTAATTCTGCAAAGGAAAAGCTGTGCCCTCGAGCTGCTCTGCGCTATGGGGCCAAAAGAGCCTGTGCTCCCATCCTGCTCCCAGAGCCTCAGGCCACAGACTCCACAGCCAACGAGCCCCCTCTGCCAACCACCATGGATGGTGGTCATGGATCTGAGGGTGGCCCAGCGTGGCCTGTCAGGGTGTGGACACGGCCGTCTGGGGCACATGCCCGGATAAATGAGGGGCTTGAGGTGGCACAAGGGACATGCAGAAAGCAGCATGGAGGGTCTGGGCTAGGTTTCTCCAGCATGTGGGTCCTCCAGGCACATGACAGGCAGTAGGCAGGGGCTTCCCAGTGTGGGAGCTGGTCCCCAGGGCAGGGAGCCTGGCCTGGGCCCTGGCCACAGGGTTCTTCCCAGTACCGGGTAGATGATGAGGGCCCAGGCCAGGGCCAAGGGAGTAAAAGGGAGCATGAGGGCAGACGGCGGGAGCACGCACCAGCAGCAGTCGGATGAAGGACAGCAGGCAGTCCCACAGCGCCCCCTGGTGCTCGCTGCGGAACACGTGCGGCTGCAGCAGCTCCAGCAGGCCCAGCACGTGCAGGAAGCAGCTCAGGTGATTCTGCTGCCGGAACTCCTGGAAGTTGAGGTGGGTGCGGCCATGCAGGAGCGCTGCGATCATGGGCAGGTGCCTGAGGGCGGGGAGGGCCCAGTCAGCCCTGGCCAGCCGGCTCACATGGCACACATCCCCAGAAGGGCCCCACTGCCTGTGCCCTGGGGGCCAGATGGCGTGCTGCCCCCCTCCACCTGCTCTAGGAAGTGGGGATGAATCGCTCCTCTCTGGGGCCCACCCAGGTCCTCCTGCCTGACGCCCAGCCCAGGGCTCTGACCCCTTGGTCAACCTCAACTGCAAACCCTTAGCTGTGTGTTTTTGTTTTTCCTTTTTTAAATTATTTTTATTTTTTGTTTCTTCATGGACGGAATGTTTTTGTAATTTTGAAAGGGAGTTTTGCTCTTGTTGCCCAGGTTAGAGAGCCTCAGGCCCCTTGGTTAAACCAAAGTCTGGCAAGGGCAGGGCTTCTGGGGCAGTACCTGAGCAGCAGCAGCGGGTGAGCCACTGCCAGCTTCCGGCAGGCCATGCTGGCGTCTGCCCCTCGGTTCTCTGATGCCCGGGAGTCACTGGTGTCCGCAAAGAGCGTGATGAAGCGGTGAATGAGGCCGTCCAGCTGCAGGGAAGGGCGCTGTGAGGCCAGAGCCTGCAGGTTCCCCTTGCCTGCCTGCCCACACTCAGCCTGGCTGCCAGCTACGGCCAAGATCCACTTCATGCCACGCCATGAGCAGAGGAACTGGTTCCTCCATGGCTTCCATGGGCACCTTGGGAGGGCAGGCTGGCTACCCCACAAAGTATAAAATCAAAGCTCAGCACCAAATGAGGCACTGAACGGGAAACAAGCCAAAACTGCACATCGGCCAAGCACGATGGCTCACACCTGTGATCCCAGCACTTTGGGAGGCCGAGACAGATCACCAGAGCCCAGGAGTTCAAGACCAGCTTGGGCAACATGGTGAGACCCCCGTATCTATTTTAAAAATACAAAAAGATTAACTAGGTGTGGTAATGCATGCCAGTGGTCCCAGCTACTTGGGAGGCTAAGGTGGGAGGATCACTTGAGCACGGGAGGTTGAAGCTGCAGTGAGTTACGACGGTGCCACTACACTCCAGCCTGGGCAACAGACACCCTACCTCAAAACCACCCCCAAAAACCTGCTCATAGAGGGTGATTTCAATGTGTAAATCATATAAGTGAAAAATCACAAGCAGAAATGACTAGAAAGTCAGTTGCTCTCTGTGGTACCAGCAGAAGACAGGCTGTAGGTTCCAGCCAGCAAAGGGGGAGCTGGGATGGAAAGCCCAGCCCTCCCCCCAGGGTCACTGTAGAGGAGCAGACCCATCTGTCCACCAAGACCTCTGCACAAGGCCCTAGCAGCTGTGACTGCTCCAAACTGGACGTGACCCCACGTCTACCAGCAGGTGAACGAATAAATCAATGGTCAATCCACACAATGGCAGGCTGCTCGGTGCCCATGATACCACTAGCCTCCAGGCTGTGCTGGACAGCACCCAGCGAACAGACCACCCGAAGTCTCCCTCGGCAGCAAACTCAATGCAAATAAACCCACAGGGTTGCAGGGCAGCACGGACCGGGAAGGGGCAGGAGGATTTGTGGCCTCTGCCCTCCCTCCCTGCCCAGCCAGGGCTCCTGGGAGTGCAGCGGGGAGCAGCGGAGTGGTGCCCTCACCTTGCAGACGCTGCTGCCAGTGGCCCCTTCACTGTGCAGCAGGACCTCGGGCACGGGCACCCGAAGCTCTGGCCGCTGCAGGTAAAGCTGCAGGAGGAGGTCTCGGCAGCACCTGCCCAGCACACTGGAAGACAGAGGGGATTCGCTGAGAGGATGGGGCCAGGTGTGACGGGACCCCACCCAGGACTGGGCCTCGACTCTCCTGGGGGCTCACTCCCAGGCAGCATCCAGGGCTGGGGGGCCTGAGCACCTGTCTCCCCGCTGCTGGATGCAGCCCGTCAGGTGATCCGTCACCTTCCTGACGCTCTCGTCGTCCCCGTGGCAGCAGCTGAGCAGCAGGGGCAGCCGGGCCTGGATGAGGCTGCAGGCGGCTGCATCCCCGTCCTGGCTCCGCGACTCAGCCTCAGCCAGGATCAGTTCCACCAGGCTGATGAGTTCTGGGCCCTGGACTCGCAGTACCAGCTCCTCCCGACGCTTCTGCAACGGGCACCTGCATCAGCCCCGGAGCACCACCCCCGCTCAGGGACGGGCCACCCTCCCAAGACCTGCCTGCGGGGTATGCTGGTCCCGCCCCTGCCAGATACGAGGAACGTGGATGCAGGCCCAGAGGAAGTCCAGAGAGGCGGAGGGGTCAAACCTGGGGGGAGGCATGGGTTCCACTGAGCATTCAGTGTCTCATCTCCGCATGGGAGACACCCGTCAGAGCTGGCGCTGGGAGAGTTCTGGTGAAGGCCAGTGCGCACACAGCCCAGTCGGGGACGAGGAGGTGCCCACCTTTGCTCCCGGCTCTTGCCCAGCAGGACGCGGATACACTGGTGTAGTGTGGGCCAGCTGGACTGGTGTGTGAAGAGGGCCAGGAGGTAGGGGCGGAAAGAGAGTACCTGGGCCTGACCTTTGCCCTGTGGAGGAAGGAAGAAGGCTGGATGGCCTCACCTGGGCCAGTGTTG
The DNA here is from genome assembly GCA_031835075.1 of Saguinus oedipus. Lineage (NCBI taxonomy): Eukaryota > Metazoa > Chordata > Mammalia > Primates > Cebidae > Saguinus > Saguinus oedipus. Next base: position 10,886,440 of record CM063170.1, read on the forward strand.
ACAGGCTCAGCTTCCCCATGGAGCCACTCAGAGGCTCGGGGCACTGCTGGTGACACCAGGCCCCATCGTGTGGTGCCGGAGGGTCCCTCCTGGTGCCTGCATAGTGCCTCCCCACCTCTTCCCATAGGAGCCATGCCACAGGGCAGAGATGCCTGGGGCTCTGTGCAGCCCTTCTGGTGAGGCTATCCCTCCCCTTTGGGGGGGACCTGGGGAACCCTGTACCTGCCCTCCCTTCTGCCGGCCACAGCCCCATTCCCTTTGGGAAGATGGAGGCCCCTACATGATCTACAGGGTTTGGTGGGGCTGACCCACCCGTCCACCCACCCCATCCCATATCTGGCTGGTCACAGTGCTGGTCCACAGGTGACCATGACCCTGCCTGGGTTCTGCTGGAGCCAACGGGGGACCCTGCCCTTCCTCTGGGCTGCTACAGGGACACATGCGCTCAGAGTGGGGGGGGGCTGCTAGAGCCCTGCAAGGCTCGCCCAGGCCAAGGCTGTGGCACTCTGGGTTGGGAAGAGCCCTTTGCTCTGGGTTGGGTCCCGTGCTGAAGCTGGTGCTACCCACCTTCCTCCGGGAGAAGAGCAGTCTCTGCTGAAGGTCAGGGCAGCTGCTGACCACCTCGGGGTCCAGCATCTCCAGCCAGTCCACCAGGAGGCCCGACGAGGGCCCCAGCCGCACGGCCTCCAGGCTACAGAAAAAAGGGGGCTCAGGGAGGGGCGAGTGCCACCCAACCACCTGCCCCAGCCGTGTGCAGTGCCCCAGCTCACCTGCCACTGTCGGCGCCTGGCTTCCCTGCAGCCAGGGGCTCCTCCTCCTGCAGCAGCAGGGAACTCACCACCACCACGGGCTTGGAGGCCGGAAACGGGGCAGCAGCATCCGGGATGGCAGAAAAGAGTGCTCTCAGCAGCTCCTCCAGATGCGGGGACTGCACCTCGATCAGCCCCCGGAGGACTGCAAGAGGGACAGAGGGACATGCAGGTCACTCCCAGGTTGGGGAGGTGCCACCAAGTGGGCGTGGGCTGGTCAGGGCAGGATGTGGGGTGAGTGGGTGTGGGACCCAACAGCGGGGCCCAGCTGGGGCTAGAGAGTGTAGCCAGGACCAGGACTCACTTTGCTGGGTGCAGCAGTGATCGGCGGCACCCCAAGGAGAAAGCTCCAACTCATTCTCAAGAGGCCCCACCCTGGGGCATCTAGGAGGGGACCTCTGTGGGCACTTTCTGGGGACAGTGTTGAACAGTCACTGTCTGTCCCCACTAGGCAGCAAGAAGGAGCCTCAGGCTTGGGTCTTCCCAGGGCCCCCGTGGCCCAAGGGGACTGGGCCAGGAAGGTACCTTTGCTGATAAGCTCTGGCTCCACGCTGCACTGCTCCCCAGACCTTAAGGTGGCGATGACGGCACGGATGGTGGAGCTGATCACCTCCAGGTCCTGATGGAAGGCCAGGGCCTCCGCCAGGCGCAGAAGTCCCCCTCGCACTGTAGGAAGACTCTGTCAGCGCCCCAAGCCTCCAGCACTCACCCCTCTCAGTGTGCCCCATCCTGGGAGGCCCCAAGGTGGAAGGGCTCCCTTCGGTCCTAACAGGCACCCACGCCTCACGCCACTCCCCAGGCCTTGGGGAGCCACGCCACTTGGCCACTCCATGTGCCCCTGTCCAATGCCCCCAGCAACCTGCCAGGCAGGCAGGGTACTCACCATCACTGAGCCTGCACCCGGCTGAGGCCTGGCTGGCAAGCAGCCTGAGCTGTGCCCGCAGCGGCCCACCCTCCACACTGGGGCTGTCCAGCCACTGCAGCATCTGCAGGAGCACCTTCAAGAAGAGTGAGGAGAAGCCGGTGTCCTGTGGCACACAGCACTGTGGGGACAAAGCGGCACGTGGCTACTCAGTCAGACGACAGCTGATCCCTGCCACTCACCATCCTCAGAGGACATGGGGACCCAGCACTTAAGGCCCAGAGCAGGGGCAATGAGGCTGCTGGGACCTGCCATGACCAGCACCTGCGGCTCAGCCCAACCTCATCCCTCCTGCTGCCTGAAATGGTGCCTCCCCTGCATGGGCCCAGACAACCTCAAAAAGACCCTTTTGGAAATCCCCCAGCTGGTGAGGGCTCCCATATGGCTCAGGAGAAGAAATGAACACAGACAAACAAGTAAAACAGTCCCAGGCAGACACCAACACATGGGGAAAGCGAGGAAGGAGCACCGAGCCTGGGTGGTGGCATGTGAACAGGCAGAAGCTGTGCCACCCCCACCTCCCGATTTGGGGGAATGCTCACTGAAAAAAAGTGGACCCTGGCCCCGCTCCCTGGGGCCCTGTCCTTTTTCACTTAGAAATTGAGACCCGAGATCCACAGAGAAGCAGTTGCAGAACATCCAGGCCATCCTGCAGGAGGCCAAGTCCTCACCGACCTCCCTCCTCTCACCTCCCACCCGAGGGGCTCCTGGTACCTGGTACTGGGAAAGCTGGCGCATCAGCGGGCAGGCCAGGAAGTGGCTGCGGTGCATGGACATCACCAGGGCACCACCGTGTGGGGAGCTGAGCAGGGTGGCGAGGGCCTGCAGGACTCGCACCGTGATGCCCGGCACCTCAGGGTTGCCCTGGACGACTTGGGCCAGCTCCTGACCCAGGGCCTGCTGCAGGGCAAGCACCATGGGGCGGGGACTGGAGCTCTGCCACCGAGGGTCTGGGCTGAGTGGGAAGATCTGGAACAGGAGAGGGTGGTGTCAAGGGGAGGCAGAAGGGGAGGGGGAGGGAGACGGGGTGGGCAGAGATGCTAAGTGCCTGATGCAGCTCCATGCCAGAACACCATTCCATTGTGTCCCTGTTCATTTGTGGCCCCTACCTTGTGGCCTGAGGAACACAGGGCCATTAAGACCTGTGATGGGGAATGGTGAGGGAACCCAACACCCAGGAGCTGCCCCATAGGACAAAGGTATCCAGAGCCTGCCCAGGGCCCACCAGGCTCCATCAGGATCCCCAGCTCCAGCAGCAAGACCTAGGGCAAGCCCTGCAACCTCAGCTTCTGCATCAAACCGGGTGCCCCACAGAGGGGTGTGCAAGGATGGCAGGGAGGGTATGGGGCGACCCCCTTCCCCAATATTAGCCTAAGCCTCCCTCTGGGAGCACGGGGGTATTACGTAAAGCAGTGTGCCAGTGTCTGGCAGTCCCCCATGTAAAGGCCGCTGTGCGTGCAAGCCAACAGGGTAGGCTGCACCCGGGAAGAGGGGCTGCAGATGGAGACCTAGGAGCAGCAGCATCACTACCTGGAGGAACATGCCGGCCAGGTCGTCCTCAGGGCCCAGCACGCGGAGCTGGGTCCCTGCCCGAATCCGGCCCTGGCCCGAGGGCTGCTCAGGGCTGCTCTTTGGTTTGGGTGCCTCTGTGCTGTCTGCAAAGACAGGAGAACCGTCAGTGGCTGGATACTTTCTGACTGGCTTTCAGTGGTGGGAGCTTCACAAGCCATGGCCAGCCCTGCCCAGGGACCGTTACCCAGACCTGGGGGCTGTGCTCCCTAAGGATCCCAGGTCTCGCTCAGGACCACAGGGATCTCAGACTCTGAATTGGAACTCGCCAGCTGGACAGAGACAAACGCTGACCAAAGACGGGCTGAGAACCTCTGTGGAAGCCCGTCAGGTGGTATCTGCAAGTGAGCACTGCCCCCTCCCCAGGCTGGGTCTCCGTGCAGGCCCCACCCCTCCCCAGTACCTCGGCGGGGCGGCAAGGAGGCTGTGAGCAGGGAGTGGAAGGTCTGGCCTCCGGAGGCGCCTCGCTCATGCTGGACCTCCACCAGGTGGGCCATGTAATCTGCAGACAGCAGCAGGGTCATGCCTGGGCATGGCCAGGGGCCAGGGAGCAAGTCCTTCCCCCCTCCACAGAAACCAGAGCTGGGGATGCCCCCACTAACGCTTCCCAAGGACTTCTGAAGCTGAGCAGGCTCAGTCAGCCTTGAGAGCCCCAAAATCTCCCTCTAAGCTCAAAACAGCCCGAGTGGGTGCCTGGCCCGGGGTTGGGGTGGGTCCAGGGCTTGGCTCTCTCCTGACTATGCCAGCCTCATCAACCTACCACTCTAAGCCTGCCCATGTGTACCATCCATGCCCACCTGACCTCGGATCACCCATCTGCTGTGGGCCCACCCAGGCCCTAATGCACCTGGCCAGGCTGAGGCTGGCACCAGGTGTGCAACCCCACCCCGCAGGTCCCCGACATCTTACTCTTGTCCATGATGTTCTGCTCCAGCGTCTGGGGGTCGTGGGCCACTGCTTGGTCCAGGAACTGGAGGAGTTTGCTCATGCTGGACACGGGGATGCCGAAGGACTGCACAAACAGCAGCAGCTGCTGCGGCTCCAGGTCCTGCAGGGCTGAGGGTGCACGTGCTCTGTGACGCCACCCAAGACCCTGGGCCACATGGGCTTGGTGGCCCCAGCTAGGGCTGCATGCACCTGGTGACCCCACTCAAGACCTGGGGCATTGTATACTTGGTGGCCCCACTCAACACCTGGGGCTGCAGAAGGGGGCAGCAGCTTGGGACTGCCTTGGGCCCTGAATGGCAGCTCGGGGGTGGGGTGGACGCTCCGGAGGGTGTATGGTGGCATGGAGCGGCGCACCTCCCTGCTGCACGCAGGCCACTGTGGCTGTCTCCTCTCTAGGCATATAGGAGCCTAGACCCCTTGGCGGTCGTGGGCCTCCTGAGCCAGCCCTATTCACTCACCAAGCCATCCACCATGTCCCCTCACTGTGCCTAGGCACCAGCCCTACTGACCTATGCCAGCCCAGGCCCCTTGCTCAGCCCTTGCTGGGACCCCCTTCAAGAACCAACTCAGAGGCCCCACCACTTCCCCTCCTCCCCTCCAACCCCAGACCACTTTCTCTTCTTTCCGTCCAGGACCTGTTTCTCACTCCAGGTCCCTGAGCCTGACAGTAGGCTCTATCGGACGAGCAAGCACAGGCCGCCTTAGGTCTCCCAGGGCCCAGCACAGCCCTGTGTGGCCAGGACATATGATCTGCAGGATCCCGAGGCCACCCAGCCGGCCCTTTCCTCTGCTATGGCTGGAGGTCGCCCAGGCCCACGAGGAGCAGGCAAGGCGCCTAGGACCCCCGAGTCAGCAGTCCCAGCCTGGCCGTACTGGTATCCACCAGGTGGGGAACCTCAGAGCGTAGGAGCAGGTGAGAGGCCTGGGACCCCTAAGTCAGCAGCCCCGGCCCGAGCCCAGCCTGGCCATACCAGCGTCCACCAGGCGGAGCACCTCAGAGCGGATCATGCGCAGCTTCAGCCAGTCAGGCAGCAGCAGCGCCTCCTCTGACGTGTCCACCAGGAAGGCGGTGGGTAGTGGCTTCTTCTCTGGAAACCAGATGTCCAGCAGTGCCTGGAACTCGCTGTCGTCAGCTTCAGGAAAGACAACAGGTGAGCAGCCTTCAGACCCACCAGGAGCCCAGCCCCAAGCACAGCTGGTGCCAAGGCTGGAAGCACCTCCTCTCCCAAGGGGGACTCTGAGGCTTGGGAGGAGCAGGGGAGGCTCCCATGCTAGGTGAGCACTTTGCTACATGCAGATGCTTTGTGTTAAGAGAACACAGATGCTGCAAGAGGGCAGGTGGCGTCACTGCCATTTTGTCTTGGTCAAGTGACATGTGTGTGTCCCTGCCCAGCCCCTGCCCTTAGAGCTCTACTTGGCTGAACCAGATCCTGTCCAGCTGTCTGGCTCCACAAAGCCAATGGAAAACCCCACAGGCCCAGGCCTGCATGGGGCCACCTTCCCCTGCTGCCCTTCCCAAGAGTGATGCCTGTGACCATATCTGCCTCCTAACAGGGGTCACCACACTGGCACAGCCCACCCACGTCCACCTGAAGAGGGTTCCACCCCCTTGCCCCACTGGCAGACAAATGGGGTGATGTGGGAGCAGTTCGTGGTATCATCCAGGAGCAAAGGGGAATCTACAGCCGCAGAGGGCATGGCCAGTGGGCGCCAGTTTCCAAACACTGCGCTGGCCGGAGCATCCTCAGAGCCACATGCCTGGGCCCTGGGGAGAGGACCTGCGTGCCTGGCAGCCTCATGTCGCACCTCCACCCAGTGAAACCCTGAGTTTGTACCTCCTGGGCACCATGGGCCAGCACACCTGGGCTGGGGCAGTGAGGACTCTGGCCCCAGACTGCGCCAGGCCCTTCAGCTCAGGGCTCTACAGCTGGGAGGTCCCGCCACGAGGGGCTCTCCTGAGCTTCCACCAAGTGCTCTGACACGAGGGACAGATTGCAACATCCACTTTAGGAAAGAAGACAGGCACAGGGTCCCTGGGAGGGCTTCCTGCCCAGAAGGGCTGGGGGGCTTCCCACCCAGAAGCAAGGCAAGGAGGCAGAAGCTGCTGGGTGTGGTCAGGGCCATGGCCTGCCTGGCACGAAGCTGCCCCTCCCAGCACCCATGCAGCTCACCTCGCGGCGGGCCCAGCGTCAGCAGGATGACCATGGCATGGACCACAAGGATGTGCATGGTGGCCGTCTCCCCGCTGCTCCAGCGCAGGAAGACCTGGTCCTGAGACTCCGACTGTGGGAAAGGAGGGGGAGTCGGGGCCATAAGGTTCAGGGGCCCTGGGCTGGCGCTGAGGGCACCAAGCTAGCACCAAAAGCCCTGTGCAGCCTCACCCAGCTGTAGACCTCCTCGCCCTCCTTGCTCTGGCGCATGCGCCTCACATAGCGAGAGAAGATGGACAGCAAGGCGCTCAGCACGGCGTCCGAGGCAGCACTTGGGGAGAGCTTCGAGAATAGGTGGGACATGATGGTGGAGCGCTCCACGACCAGCCGGGCCACGTCCTGGTGTGTGGACAGCGGGGCTGTCAGAGGCTCTGAGACAGCTCTGCTCTCTGGCCAGCCAGGGCAGCCTCATTGCTGGCATGCCCCCTCTGGGATCCTAAGCAGGGCCCCGGCACTGCAGACCCCCGCTCAGCCACAGGCCGCCAGGGAAGACGACCAGAGACCCTCACTCAGCTGCAGGCCACTAGGAGAGATGACCAGGGCTTGGTCAGACTCTCCAGGGAGGAGGCGGCTCTCATGGCCAGGACAGTGACTGGGCCCTGAAAGCAGACACAGCCACCGTCTATTCACCCATTGTTCATGCCGCAAGGACTCGGGCCACGAACTTTCACTAGATCACAGCGCAGGTTGGGGACAAGACGACAGTAGTGCAAAGTGAGAAGCCCAGTGAAGGACAGCACCCAGGAGAGAAGACTGGAGGCTGTGGGTTCACAAGGCCCTCAGTGCCATGTGTGTGAGGCAGAGATGTTGACAGCGGGCGGGTGCCCAGCCACCTGAGCTCATAGCTGAAACCCTCCTGGCTACGGGGAGGGGACTGATGGCTCAGACTCCACCCAGCTATGACCAAGGCACCCTCACTCCCATGGCTTCGCACCCTCAAGGTCTGGTGAGAAAGACTCCAGGGAGAAAGGCTCCAGGGAGTGAGTGGTAACTAAAGAAGGGGCACAGGTGGCCAAAGGGCCACAGAGGACCCAGCACAGCAGTCATGACAGCCCTCCCACCTTCAACACCTCCCTGTGGCCCAAGAAGCTGCCAGCACAGGGCACCGCACTGCTGTCCCTGCCCCCCTCCCCAGGATGGGGTCTCTGTGCTGTCCCTGCCCCTTCCCCAGGGTAGGGTCTCTGTGCTGGCCTTGTCCCCTCCCCAGGGCTGGGTGGCTGTGGTGGCGCTGTCTGCTCCCCAGGGCCACACTGCTGGCTAGTCCCATCCCCTCCCCAGGGCCGCAATGCTGGCTGGCCCCACCGCCTCACCAGAGCCAGGTCACTGTGCTGGGCCTGCTCCTCCACAGGCGTGTGCTGGGACAGGTAGATCAGATAAGCACTGATGGTCTGGGGGTCAGTCTCCATGTGGATTGCCTGGAGGGAAGAGCAGTCTGAGCGGCGCCAGGACAGGGCCATGACCCTCTCGTTCCTCCCCACTCCCTGTTGGCCCCCAGCCGGTGTTCTCTTGTTCCTTCCCCTGAGGCCCCTCACCTGCTGCAGGGCCAGGGCTGTGGTGCTCCTGACGCTATCAAACAGAGGCAGGCGGGGCAGGTCACGCAGCAGCCACTGGTAGCCCTGCAGCACATCAGTGTCCCCCGAGTCCTCCTCCATGGGGGGCTCCTTCTCCTCCCCATCCCGCAGGCTGCCTTCTGAAAGCACCAGCGACAAACCCTGCAGTGGACACACGTGAGCTGGGCTGGCTTGCTGCAGCACGGGCAAGGTCTTATCCAAGGCCAGGAGCACATGTGCGGTGTCCTCAGACACCAAGGAGAATGTGGTGCTTGCTTCCCAGGGGATAGGCCACAGGTAAAAGGGAAAAAGGAGACCAGGCTCTTTCTGTAAAACGTTCTGTTCAAGTTCATGAAGTCACTCTGGACCCTCTTCTGTCACCAGCAGGAAAGCATGGGGCAGGCAGCAGCGCCCCCTTCACATTTCACTAGTGCATCCCTCCTACATGGGGAAGCTACTTAGAATACAGTGGGCTGCACTGAACACTCATTTTCACTTTATTTTACTTTTCAAGACAGGGTCTCACTCTGTCGCCCAGGCTAGAGTGCAGTGGTTTGATCACAGTTCACTGCAGCCTCAACTTCCTGGGCTCAAGGGATTCTCCCACCTCAGCCTCCCAAGTGGCTGGGACCATGGTTCATGCTGCCACACCTCGCTAATATTTTTCATCTCTTATTTTTTGTAGAGATGGAGTATCATTATGTTGCCCAGGCTGGTCTCAAACTCCTGGGCTCAAGTGATCCTCTGACCTCAGCTTCCCAAGTAGCTGGGACCACAGGCACACACTATCACACCCAGCTAATTTTTAAAGTTTCTGTAGAGATGGGGTCTCCCTTTGTTGCCCAGGCTGGTCTCAAACTCCTGGATTCAAGTGATCCTCCCACCTTGGCCTCCCAAAGTGATGGGAGGACAGCAGCAAACCACTGCACCTGGCCTACTCAATTTATTTTATTTATTTATTTAGAGATAGAGTTTTGCTCTTGTTGCCCAGGCTGGAGTGCAATGGTGCTATCTCAGCTCACTGCAACCTCCACCTCCTGGGTACAAGCAAGTCTTGTGCCTCAGTCTCCTGAGTAGCTGGGCCCAAGGCCACCATGCCCGGCTAATTTTTGTATTTTCAGTAAAGATGGGGTTTCACCATGTTAGCCAGGCTGATCTTGAACTCCTGACCTCAGGCAATCCGCCTGCCTCAGCCTCCCAAAGTGCTGGGAATATAGGTGTGAGCCATCACACCTGACCCCAGTCCACTCATTTTAAACATGAAGAGTGTGCTCAGGAGGTGCCACCGCAGCCTCACCTTCATGGCCAGCACACGGGAGGCCACCTGGGAGGAGCCGAGGCGCCTCAGGAAGTAGTCCAGCACCTCACATGTGGTCTGCTCGTCAGCCTTCGGGCCCAGGAGCAGGTCCTGCAGGCGGCCCAGCAGCTGTCGCTGCTTCTGCTGCCTCTGTGGGTACACAGGGACTCTTAGGAGTGCAGGTGGCAGGAAGGGCAGGCAGGATGTATGGTGTGGGGTGGTGGGCAGCCCTGACCTGCCGTTTCTTGGCCTTCTGCTCCTTGCTCTCACTCTCGTCGTCCTCCTCCCCAGAGGCAGCATCATCCACAGCGTCATGCAATAGGAACTCACACAGGCATTGCACGGGCAGCACGTCCAGGGAGCCCTCGCTGGACTGCACCAGGTCGGCCAGCCAGGGCATGGACTGCGAGGAGGCCTGGGCAGGCAATGGTGACCCCCGCTCAGCACCTTCTGGACCCAACACCTGCTGCTAGTCCCCCTGGTAACTGTGCAGCTGGGGAGGGCCACGCGCAGCAGCCAGCTCATGGACCCCACACCCAGGTATGCCCTGCCCCCTTCCAGCCACCGAGGCCTCTGGAAGGTTCCGGGCCTCCCAATACCACCATCTCTACCTCCCAGAGCCGCAGCTCTCACCTGCCGCTGGATGATATGGAGGAGGAAGTCCGGGTTTCGGCTCCGGCACAAGAGGTGCCCAAGGCGGAGGGACTGGTTGAGGCTTTTCACTTGATCCAGGATGTGAGGCGGAGGCCTCCGGGGGGGTCCCCTGAAGGTCACAGAGGATGTAATACATCAGCACACCCAGAGCAGATCACCTCCTAGGAACCACAGCAAAGGTAACACTCCCTCCTCCCACCCCTGCTTCTGAGGGGCAGCCGACAGCCCATGATGGGCAACCAGTCCTGACCTCACCTCAATGTGCCCAAGGCCTGGCCCGACAGCAGTGAGTCAGGGACATGGGGAAGGGGATCCATGAGCCTTTTAGAGTCTGCCGGTCTGCTCTGCCAGCTTCTTCAGCTTCTGTCCCACCCACACCAACCACCCACCAGTCCCGACGGCAGGCACGGGGAGGAGGCTGCTCGGGCTTCGTACTGGGGGTCCAGGCTGGTGAGCTGCGACAAGAGGAGGCTGCTGCTCTCAGTGATGGTCTGCTTGGTGGATGCGGCTGCCAGGTGCCCCTCGAAGGCCAGGATCTCCTGCTTTTCCCGCTGAGCGATCTGCAGCTCACGGTTCATCATCTCTGTCCGGGTCTCCTCATCCGTCAGGGTGCACGGCGGGTAGGAGTAGTTGCTGCGGCCAGACGGGGTAGTGCGTCAGCCTGCCCCATAAAGGGCTTGCTCCCAGTGGACCATGCTCAGGTCAAAGAGGGTCAAAACCACTATGGCCACGGCTGCCTGGTGCACAGCACAGTCAGGAGCACAGGGCGCCCAGGCCATCTACAATGCTGTCAGAGCTGAGACCATGGAGAGAAGCCACAGTGCTGCCCAGAGGCCCAGCCAGTGACTGCCTCATCGTCCACAGGCAGCACACCTGCCCTCACCAGAGCCACCAAGCCCAGAGGCATCAGAGCCAGGCCTCCTCCCTTTCCATGCAACACACGCCGGGAGCACTGCACAGCATGACAGCCAGGCAGGCTCTGCCCACCCCATTGAGGGACAGACCTGCAGGGCAGACTCTGCCTCCAGATGTACACGTGGCTTTCATGTGTTCCAAAACCCAACTCCCCATGGCTGCTCTGATCTGAGCCCTGTTCCCAAGGCCCCAAAGTCAGTCTGGTCCTTCAGGGGTGGGAGGAGCAGCCGGGCCTCCCGTCTCAGGACATACACACACCGCTCCCTGCAATGCACGGGCAGACACATGCCCGGTCCCCACAATACCAGGGCCACACACACTCCCTGTCCCTATGATGTCACAGCCTCAGGTGCCACTTCACCTCAGTCACTGCCCTTGGTGTGGTGCCATCAGTGGTGAGACCGGATGCTGGCCCCAGAACTCATCAGCCCTCGCCCTGTCTGAACACCAATGCTGCCATGGTGGTGAGCCCTGGGCATCTCCCAGGCAGGCTGTGCTAACTCTCATCCCACCTACACTGAACTGTTCCTGAGGCTCACCTACTGCTGATCCCACACAGGGTCACGCTGGGTCCTGTTAAAGCCCCCTGGCCCACTAGGCCTGGCTCCATCCTGTCCAGCCCATCTCTGGCCCAATTCTCTTGCCATGTCCTCCAGCATCACACCACCCCCAGCCTGCCCGGTCCCCACTCCAGTCGGCAGCATGCTCACTGCCCAGGAGGAGCTGGGATGGCCTGTGGACCTCCCTGCTGGCCTCTGTGACGCTGCCTCAATCCACACCCCCTCTCCCAGCAAGGGAAAGAGAAGAGAGCACAGTGCACCAGGATTAGGTGCAGGAGCTCAGGTCCATGAGTTCAATAGAAGCCAGATGCAGCATGGCCCAGGAGACAGAGGGGAACACAGAGCGAGGCAGGGGACAGCCCCAGCAGAACGAGACCAGGCCCTGGGCACCTGGCCCCCGGTCCCACCAAGGAGACTGTGAACTCACTTGGTCATCACCATCTCCATGAGCATCTTCAGGGTCGGGTACTCCTCCCATGCAGCCAGGCCTAGGGAACCAGAGGGTGCACGGAGCTGGGCAGGCTCCCCTGGGCACCAGGTAGCCCCGTGCCCCAGGAATGTGACCCCACCCTCTCCCAGCTCCTCCTCTTGTCCCCAGCTAGGCTCATCCCAAGTCCCAACAGACAAACTGCCCCAAAAGCAAAAGGACCAGCAGGGCCAAGGGCGTGTGGGCCAGCCAGCAGGGGCTCACCAATGTTCTCTGGGTTGAACGCGGCAACGACCAGCAGGAGGGGCCAGGCCTTCCAGTAGAGGGTGGAGATGGCGAGGTTTGGAGGCTGGTACCTGGAAGGCAGGAGTGCCCTGACTCAGGACCAGCACACCAAGCTCAGCACCAAGAATCAGCCAGGCCAGATCCTGGGCAGGGATGGTGCTGCCTCCCAGCTCCTCCCGAGACTGCCCTCTAGTGACACCTGTCCAGGCACATGTGTGAGCCCAGCTCTGGGCTCCCTGCCCAGGCCCAGACTCCAGCTCCATCCTTACCTTTCTAAGTCTCAGTTTCTCGGCTAGAAAACAGGAGTGGTAGTGATACATAATAAATGCTCATTATGTGTCAATAATTCTTGTCCTCTAATTGTCCTGGGGTAACTAGACACCACCCCAGGAACCATTGAGATGGAATTGTAATGATATGATTAAGAGAAAGCACAGGTTTCTCAGGTGAGGAAACGGATCCTAGCTACCTGGAAGACGTGAATCGAGACACTGCCTGGAGCCACGCGCAGAGGCTGTCGATTGGGAAAGACCACCCCAGAAATCGGAGTGGGCAGCGGCTGCCGAAGGAGAGAGAGGCAGGAGAAGCCCCCAACCGCGGCAGCAGAGGGCACACAAGGCTCAGGTCCAGCACGGAATTACGAGGCTCATCCAATCAAAATTCCAAAACACTGCTGAAAGGGTGACAGCTTTGGATAAACGGAAACCTGCCAACGTGCACAGATCGCAGGGTATGGTCTTGCTGATGTGGTGGCACTCCCCAGATTGACCCATGGATTCCACACTGTCCCCGCAACATCCCAGGCAGCTGTTTTGCAGACAGTGACAAGCTGACCCTGAAATTCGAAGACCCAGAACAGCCAAAACTTTTCTTCTTGGCAAAGAACAAAGTTGGAAAACGCACTTCCCAATTTTAAAACTCAGCAGTCATAGATGACGGACATGCAGACGGATAGGATGGAGCTGAGTCGAGTCCACACCCAAGAGTCCATAGGTCAACCCTCATACTTAGGCACAAGAGACCACTGATACGGCGCCAAGATAGCCCAAGGAGCAGGAAAGCCCTCTCAACAATGGTGCTGCGACAACAAGAAACAACACCAAACACAAAGTGGAGGACCGACTCCAGAGACAGTGAGCACCAAACTACATTCCCAGGAGAAAGCAGTAGGAGGGCTTTGGGAGCCTAGGCCAGCCAGCAGTGTCCTAGGTACAACATCAAAGCACACATAGCAGCAGCAGCTCAAAGATCATCAGGCCTCCCCAAAGGTGAGCTCTGTGCTGCCCGTGCGGGTCCACAGAATGGAAGTGAGGGTCTGGAATAACCCACATGGGTGTGACATCTGACACGGAGCCAAGAAAGCCTCATCAGGGAAAGATAGGCTTTCAATATAGTGCCGGGACAGCTGGATGTCCACCCACAGAAGAATGAAGCTAGATCCCTGCCTCACACCATTAAAAAAAGTAACAATGGATCAAAGACCCAAATGTAAGAGCTAGGACTCTAAAACCCTCAATAGAAAACAGAATTCAATCTCTGTGACCCTGGAATAGGTGATGGTTTCTTAAATAGGACACAAAAGGATAGAAACCAAAGAAAAATAGATAAATTGCACTTGCTCAAAATTGAAAACTTCTGACCAGGGGCAGTGGCTCATCACACCTGTAACCCCAACACTTTAAGAGTCCAAGGCAGGAGGACTGCTTGAGCCCAGGGATTTGAAAACAATCTGGGCAATAAAGTGAGGTCCCATCTCTGCAAGTACTAAAAATATTAGCTGGGCGTAGGGGTATATGCCTGTAGTCCCAGCTACACACAAGGCTGAGGTGGGAGGATCGCTTGAGCCAGGGAGTTTGAGGCTGCAGTAAGCCATGACTGTGCCATGCACTACAGTCTGGGTGACAGAGCGAGACTCCGTTCCTCACGAAAAAGAAAAATGCAAACCGAAACCAACATGCGATACCACCTCACCCCAGCAGGATGGCTCTGCTGAGAAACAGGGGCCATGAGTGTGGGCGAGGATGGAGACCTGGAACCCTAGCGCAGCACTGGGGATGTAAGCAGGGACACGTGGTAGGGCAGTTGCTGGGGAGGGTCTGACAGAGCCTCAGTTAAACACATGGCCCAGCAACCCCACTCCTAGCCACCTACCTAAGAGAACTGAAGACATGTCCACACTGACTTGGACACACACCCTCACAGCAGCGCTGTCCGTCAGAAGGGGAGCAGGTGAAGCAGACGTGCTCTGTCCCCACAGTGGGGCACCCATGCTGCCTCACGCTACAGCACAGGTGACCCTAGAAACAGCATGCCCTGGGAAGGATGCAGGTCGCAGAAGACCTTGCCCTGTAGGATGCTATTTACAGAAAACACCCACAAGTGCCACCCTACAGAATGTGACAGCAGGTGAGGCTGCTGTGGGTTGAGGGGGGAGGAATGCAGAGTGACAACGGGTGGGAACAAGGTTTCTTTGGGACCAGACAAGCCTTGACAGTTAAATTACAATAACAGTTGTACAACCTGTGAACATCCTAAAAACACTGAATTGCAGACTTTTAGATGAAATGCATATGAATTGTCTCTCTATAAAGCCGTGAAATATACAGTATAAACTCACTGTTGTGTAAAAAATAAAGCATGCTCATGTTAAACACAGGGGGAAAACGTCTAACTGAGCTGGAGACACCGAGGAAGACAAGGGGAAACGGCTCACTCGAACCCAGGTAACAGTGGGACTTGGGCCAAGCTGGTCAAGGCCCGCAATGGCCTCACTGGTCTCTGAGAACAGGCCACGAGCAGTCCTGTGGGGAGCCAGGCGCGGGCTTACCCGGGCGGGAGCTGGATGTTCTCAGGGTGATGGTAGGTGCACAGGTTCAGAACGGCGTCGATCAGCTGGGTCCTCCCCACCTTCAGCACCTCCACATCTAAGACCAAGGGCAACACGGGAGTTCTGAGATTACTCACAGACCGTCAGGCACAGGCAGTGAGGGTACGTGGCCCTGCCTGGGTGGTGTCGGGGTGGAGCCTGAGCAGCGGAGCTGGGGGAAGCACAGCTTCTCATTGGGAAACGGGGCACTTTGCTCTCGGGGGCACTTGAGCTGGGTCTAGAGAGCAGGCAGACGGCCAAGGGAGAGTAGGGAGGTGAAGAGGGGTGGACCTGCAAGGCCTCAGGGCACAGCATGACCCACAGACACAGGCGTGCTGAGTTTATAATCACTCTACTAGGCTCCTAAAGGGCGGGACAGACAGGAAATCCAGCCGTGGCCAAATCACACTGAGAATGTGCCAGTTCTAGGACAAACTCCAAAAACAGGTAATGACTGCATCACTGCCAAAGCCACGCTCGCCTCTGAATTCTCAACGGCTGGATGTGGAGAAGGCACAGGACCCAGCTGAAGTGTAGCTTTGCAGAGCACCCCAGAGGTACAGGCCAGTGCCAGGGCTTCTGCAGGGGTGAGGGCAGCAGATCCCAGTGCAGGCACCAACCCCTAGAGAAGCCTTACCATCCGCCTGCACGGCAGCGGCCCGCTTCACCAGGTGGTCGGCGAGCTCCATGGCATCTGCAGGCCCAAGCGGGAGCTCCCGGGACAGCCCGATGACCAGGATGCGCATGAGTGTGTCTTCCAGGATGGGCACCTCCGAGCACAGGCGCAGGAAGAAGCTGCGGGGTGGTGGAGGCGTGACGCGGTGTAGGCTGCCCACACCTGCAGGACCCAAGGGGCCAAGGACAGGCCAGCCTTTCCCCCCCAGAGTCCACGGGCTGGCAGCAGAGGGCTGCTGCTGCCTCCCATGAGCCTGTCGCCTCCACCCTCAGCCGCCCTTGGCAGGACAGGCACCCTGGCTCTAGGTCTCGCCTGGGCAGGGAGAGAAGGGGAAGCCACCCCCGCCCTAGACCTTCTGGCCTACACACAGTCACTGGTTCCTACAGCTACCACAGGGGAGGCTCTGCCACCCCACAGAGGCCTCAAGATGGTTCTTGCCCTCAAGGAGCTGGGAGCCAGGTGGCAGAGATGGAGCCTACACCTCCAAAGCCTAACCAAGAAGGCTGCAGCGAAGGTGAGCAGTGTGCCCAGGGCATGATGGGTGGAATGGACCAACAGGAGTCCCAAGCGGGGGTGGAAAGGAGTGTGGGCCAAGAACCTGTGGGGTCACCCATGAGGCTTTAAGGGGGTCAGAGCCGTGAGGCCAGCCGGCTGAGGAAGGACAGTGTAAGGCTGTCTGGAGGGAAATGGGCAGACAGTGCATTTGGGACCGCGTGGAAGGTGCGGTGCCTATGGATACCCTAAGAGGAATTTGGCCAGGCTGCGGCTGGGGCCTGGAGTCCTGTGAACACATGCGGCAGTGGATTCCCTGGAGGGGCACGGGGATACCAGCACGGGAGTGGGAGAAGGGTGGTACCCAGAGTTGTGGAGGAGGGACAGGACGGTAATTTGAGTATGAGAACAGCAGTCCACCTCCCACTGGCTCTTTCTGCTGCAGCCAGCCCAGCCCCACCCAGCAACCCCCCCACTGCAGCCCTCCTGGAGCCCCCCAGCCTGCCCAGCACCCACGCCAGCCCTCCCAGCATGCAGGAGCCCCAGGCAGCGGCACGCTCACTTCCGGTCACTCTCGGGTGGCCAGTTGTCCCACTTGTAGTAGGTCTCCGGCTGCTCTGTGAAGAGCACCTTGTGCAGGCTGGGGCAGGTAGAGAAGAGTCATCAGTCACGACATGGGTGCTCAGGGATGAAAGGGACCCCGCTCCCACAGGCCCAAGTGGTCAGAGGCTGGGCTGCCTGGTGTCCAAAGTCAGCACCTCTTCATGGCACCACCAGAGAACCCAGGGACCATTCATAGGGCTGCCAGGCTGGACAGTGACAGAATCCTTTACAAAATCGCTGCAGAAAAATGCAGCCCCAGCCTGACAACCCCACCCTCACCAAGGCAGAGGCCCCAAAGGAGGTTTCAATGCACACAGGCTGCTGCTATCCACAGGAATGGGACAGGCTCCTGTGAGAGGCCCTGGCTGATCCCAGCTCAGTGGGCTGTGGGGGCCCGGGCCGCACCAGTGCACGTAGTCTTTGGGGGCAAGCTTGCTGATGGAGGGGACCACGGTGTGGAGCCACCAGACAGTGTCCCGCTGGATAGCGGCAATCTGGTTCTGGAACGAGCGCAGCACTTCCAGATCTGAAACAGACACATGGCTTAGGGCCGAAGCTGTGGGCTGTGAGGGGCTACAGACACCCTTCAGGATCCAGTTCAAGGCTGGCACGAGGGAGAGGGTAACTCAGGGCATCCCCAGCTTCTGCACCATTCCCGGCTGGAGTAACATCCTGAGAGCATAGCGTGACCCTGATGAGCGTGTGGGTGACTAGAATCCTGTCTCGAGTGACTTGCTCCAGTCAATGTCTTAGAAGGCTTCTGTGACCTAGCTTTATGGCAAAACCAGGATCAAACACCTGGGCTGTCCTGAACACCACCTCCCCTCTCCCCTCCTGCCCTTGGCTGGGGCCACGATGCCTACAATGCCCCGATGCTGGGCCAGAACTGGAGCACACACAAAATGTGCTCGGGGTGAACAAGCCCTGAGCCTGCAGCTGGAGTGAAGTCCAGATGGACAGAAACAGGGACAGCAGCTTCCAGGCTCCGCGTCCCTGGGTGGCTGTGCTGTGGGACCACTCCTCCTGGGCACTCAGGGGACGGTGCAGCCATGGAGGGCCACCAGCTGCCAGCCTGGACCCGAGACCCCCACGAAGCAGGGCTGCGCCATCCCCACGTCCTTACTTCTCTTTTCTCCTTTGTCCCAGGCAATGCCGGCCTCCTTCACCTGCGCTGTGATGCCCAGCATCATGGATATGGCCAGTATGTCAGTGATGTGCACCACGAAGCGCTCCTGTAGGGCAGCACAGGGTCTGCATCCCGAAGAGGACACCAGGAGCCCCACTTCACATACACAGGGGCAGCATGGGGTCTGCATCCGGAAGGGCCCACCCAGGAGCCCCACTTCACATCCACATGGTGCATACACACATATACACACACACAAGCAGGGATCCAGAGAGGGAGCCCAGGACCAGCTGGGAGAGGGGCCTGGCAGGAGGTCTTGGGCACCAGGGGTGGTGGGCCACAGGTCCTAGTCTGGCCACGGGAGGTTCAGCCAACAGAGATCCAAAAAGCCCCATTCGCACAACACACCACCCACCATGGGCTGGCTGCGAGTTAGCTGCAGAGACCTGGAATCTCTGTGATCTGCCCTCACTCTGCACCCCTCGCACAGTCTCCAACCCAGCCAGGCAGCCCGAGCCCCCCTCCCGCTGCCTCCCTACTCACTCCTGCTGCAAACTATCCCATCTGGCTCAGGGGTTGCCAGTTCCCCCATACTTGGTAAGTCCTCCTGGGTCTTCACACAGGATGGAACCCATGCTGCCCTCTGGGATGAGTTGCCCCAAACAGGCTCACTCATCCCCGTACCCACTGCTCAGCCAGAGCACTTGAAGGGATGGAATGAGCATAAGACCCAGGATGAGGGGGCTGGCGACACGTGAGAGAAAGGCGGCCCAGTGGCCGGGCCGGGCACCTTGAACTCCATGTCCAGGTACTGCGGCTCCTTGCGCTCCTGCATGAGCCCCAGGCAGAAGGCTTGGAAGTTGATCTCGTGCTTGGTCTGCTTGATGATCTCCCGAAGCAGGGCCCGAGATGCCCGCAGGTAATCATCCTTGTTGGTCAGCAGGTCCTGAAACACCATGGCCAGGAACTGGAGCAGAGAGAGGCCACGTTGGAGGCTGCCCAGCGGTGCTGTCCCCATCACAGGCCTGTTCCAGGAACACGCGCCCTGGCTCCCTCCCACAGTACAACTAGGTGTGGTGCTCGAGGGTGTCACAGTGGATCTCGGACAGTGCAGGGAACAGGGTGTTGGGCTCCTTGCTCCACTGGCTGCCAGCACCCACTCGAGAGGCCACATCAAGGAATCCCCTCTTGACAACCAGCACATGGGGAGTTGGTCCTCATGAAATAAGGGAAATAATTAATTGACATGCTGGGGGTACGGGACACTGGCAGCAGAGCCATAGAAGCGTGTGTGCCATCTGAGCCCGCTCCCACCACAGGCTGAATAGAAACCAAGACCACCACCCAGGATATGAAAGGCTGCAGTCTTGTCTCAAAACACCAGGCTGTGAGGACGGCTGAGCCTGCAGCTAAGAGCCGGCTGTGCCTCTCTCATGTTTCACAGGTCGAGGAGCCCACTGGGAAGCCTAATGTGCTGGTGGTGACAGGAGCTTTCCCCGGCCCCCTTCAAAGGAGACACGGGAATCTGAGGGTCCCTACCGCCAGGACCCGGAGGCCAGTCCTCAGGGCTACAGGGACCCCTGCTTAACCGGGTGATCCACTATTCAGGAGGCGGGTCTGAGCCAGGCCCAGGGACTCATGCCAGTCATCTTTCGGAAGCTGAGGCAGGAGGATTGCTTGAGCCCAGGAGTTTGAGGCCAGCCTGGGCAACATAATAAGACCCTGTCTCTACAAAAAGTTTTAAAACAAAATGCCTCATTATCCAAAGGCAGGAATGAGCTTGAAAAATTAAAAAAGAAAGCAGGTTTGAACTTGGAAACCTGGGTGGCTTTTTTAGACTCAGTGTGGCACCCTCCTAAACGGACCAAGTCTCATGCAGTTTCTGAGAAAAATGCTGGGAACTGTGGCTGCACCCACTCCAGAAATGGCTCAACATCATGCCCAAGGTTTTAAGAGCGTCTTCCTGAGCCCTTGAAACTCTGGAAGCATTCTCCCACAAAACACCACCAACCGTTGGCTTCTCCAGACGCCACATGACCCTCCAGCCCAGAGCCCCCCTTCCGGTGTGGAGGGCAAGGCCGGGGGCCCTGGGCCTACCTTGGGTGCCAGCTCCGAGCTGTGCTGCAGTGCGGTGTAGAGGACCTGCATGTTGTTCGGGTTCCGGGCACTTGAGAGCTCGTTGAAGATCACCAGCTTGATGGTGGTGCCCAGGTTGTCCTTGTGTGCACTCAGCAGCTCCCTGGGTGTGGAAGCCAGGAGTGTGGTAAGGGTGCAGGCAGGGCAGCCCGTCCCCACTCCATCCATGTGCCCCGCTCCGCCTGTGCCCTCGCTGTGCCCACGCCCGCCCGCCCGCCTCGCACCTGATGCACAGCATGAAGTGGTTGAGGAGGACCTTGGGCTTGAGGCGGATCTTGATGAGGTGTGAGATGACGTCCATGTCCTCGGAGCCGTGCGTGTTGCAGTTCATGCAGACAGACATCAGCAGGTCCTGGGCCGGCCGGGTCAGCTGCGGGGCCAAGGAGGGAGCTGTGGACTCACGGCCACCCTCAGTAGGAAGGCCACACTGTGACCCACACAGAGCCCGCCCTGCCCCACCCCAGACAGCCCCACACCTTGGGGTTCTGCAACCACATCTCCAGCTTCTGCACGGCCAGTAGCCGCACCTCCTTGTAGCCACAGGTGGAGGTGAGGAGCCGCAGGAGGTTCCTTGAGACGTTGTCGATGGGCTGGCGCCGGTTCAGCTGGTCCCGCAGCATGTCCAGGACGTACTCCTCCACGCTCTCTGCGAGCTCTTCATACCTAGGCCAGAGTGGGGAGCAGGGAGGGAGGAAGGTGGCCCCGAGGCACCCACCCCCACCACCCCCGGGCCCAGATGGGCATGCAGCTACCTGGGCATAAGCTGGCCCTCCTGCTCCGGGCTCAGCTTCTCCTCTGCAATCAGCAACTCCGTCTGGCTGTCCTCCTCCTCTGTGAGGGAGGGGTGCGGGCTGCTCCCTGCAGACCATGGAGAGTGCCCCATGCATCGCCTCCCATCCCTCCCCTGCTGTGGGACTGGACGCTTGCCCTCTCCAGCCAGCCATGTTTCTTACCTGCACCCAGGTCGCCCGTGCCCCGGCCCACCTCCCCCTGCAGCAGCACGCTCCTGGGGGGCATCCTGGTGTTGAAGGCCGTCTGAATGTTGTCCACAAATGTCTTACAATGAGGGCTGTCCACCCAGATCCGCTCCCCCAAGGAATCCTCGATGTACACCTGTGCGGGAGCCATGCCCTCAGCCCTGAGCCCAGCCGGACAACCAGGCTGGGGAAGGCCTGCCTGCTGCCTAGGGACTGGGCGCCCAGGCTGCCCTCTCCAGCTTCTGTGTGCAGTAGGACCACACCATGACCTGCCAGGACTGTCAGACACAGACCTCTGGAGAGAACACACTTCTTCTGCCTTTCTTCCACCCCCACCCCAACCCATGGTGCTCTGTTCTCTTCACTACCAGAGCTGCGACCTCACTAGCCCTGGGAGAGGCCACTCGCCTTGACAAAGATCTCAGGCCAGTTCTCGTCTTCCTCATAGGCAGCCATGAGGAGGTTACAGGCCAGCACGGACACCAGGCTGTTCCCCTTGGCCTTGAAGTTGATGGAGGCGTCCCGCCGCAGGAGACTACACAGAGCCTGGCAGGGAGGGCGAATGTCATGTGGGAGCCTTGCTGGCCCCAGAGGCAAAGTTGGCATGGGACGGGCGGGGACACTTAAGAGGGAAGTGAGGAGGAATGCTGAGCATACCAGCCCTACCTGCCTCCCACCAGGGGCCCAGTTCAAACCTCGATGACGCCCTCGGTGGCAAAGATATTGGGCTTGATCTTGGCCAGGTACATGAGGCTCAGGTAGAGGGTGCTGTCAGGCTTGGCCCGGGTGACCTTCAGCTGCTTCACAGCCCCGCACAGCACGCCCTCGATCCTGTCGTCATTGCCCTCCAGCTCGGCCGCCTCAATCTCGTCCAGTAGTACCGTGGGCAGCACTGGCCAGAGCAGGCGGCACGGTCAGAGCGGGGCCAGGGCAGGGCTGCCCCAAAGCCACGCAACACCAGGTAGACCACAGGGAACCCAGGGTGCTTAGGGTCAGCCCCACCAGGGACAGAAGAGCTCCCACAGGAAACAAAGACCCCCACCCCTGAGGGCGCAGAGCAGATGGTCTCCTCAACACAAAGACAGCCTGCCTCAAAGGCCTCAGCACTGGCCCGCCAGCCGCTCCAGCCTGGCTCCACAGAGGCCCGCATGACTACCCCGGAGGCCACAGACAGACATTTCTCAGTAAGCTGGCCCGCTGCAGCCTCGCTTTCTGCAAAACACAGCTCCGCCTGGCAGCTCCTTTCTCACTGTGGACTGCAGCACAGCCACCCACTCCTCCACACCCACCCCGGCTCCGGGCTCCAGCACGCCTTTCTACTTTTCCTCCCTCTTTCCATGGGGGCTTAGCTCACGACCTCCCTCCAGACAAGCACCTACCCCTCCCTCACCCTCTGAGGAGCATCAGGGCCAGCACATAACTTTCCTAACGTTGTCGTGCTTGCCTCTGTTTAATTGGAGAAGGTTTTCTAATTTTCATTCTGATTCTTCTTTGACCCAAGAGTTTTTCAGGACTGTGTTTTTAAATATCCACACACGCCCAGGTGAGGTGGCTCATGCCTGTAATCCCAGCACTTTGGGAGGCTGAGGTGGGAGGATCACCTGAGGTCAGGAGTTCAAGCCCAGCCTGGCCAACTTACAGTGAAACCCTGTCTCTACTAAAAATACAAAAATTAGCCGGGCATGGTGGTACAGGCCAGTACTTCCAGCTACTTGGGAGACTGAGGCAGGAGAATCAACTGAACCCAGGAGGCACAGGTTGAAGTGAGCCCAGATCGTGCCATTGCACTCCAGCCTGGGTGACACAGTGAGACTCTGTTTCAAAAAAATAAAAAACTAGGCCAGGCGCGGTGGCTCACACCTGTAATCCCAGCACTTTGGGAGGCTGAGGCAGGTGGATTGTCTGAGGCCCAGAGTTCGAGACCAGCCTGACCAACATGGATAAACCTCTACTAAAAAAAAACTACAAAGTTAGCCGGGCATGGTGGCGCAGGCCTGTAATCCCAGCTGCTCAGAAGGCTAAGGCAGGAGAATTGCTTGTACCCAGGAGGCAGAGGTTGCAGTGAGCCATTGTGCCACTGCACTCCAGCCAGGGCAACAAGAGAGAAACTCTGTCTCAAAATAAATAAATAAATAAATAAATAAATACGCACGCGTGCGCACGCACGCGGACAGAGGTATTCTGACCCACCTTAACTGCACCTAGGGCTAAGACCTTGAGGAAAAATCCTGACACCCTGAGACAAGCAGGTGGGACGGAGGGGATCCAAATACAGTTACCACAAATGGCTGGATGCAGCTGTCTCTCCGTTTTGCTGAGAATACTTAACATTGTAGTGATCTACCACTCAGAATATGCTTTTCATAACCATATCTCCTTTCACCTTCAAAATCTCCTTTCTACAGGAAGTGGTCCAAGAAAGAAAAGAACAGAACAGAACTGAGCAGCCAGTGGCCGAGAACCCGGGCCAGGGTGAAGCCTATGGTCTCCGTCTTCGCTCTCAAGCCTCACCAGCACCTGGAGAGCTGCCCAGGGACAGGCCTCGCATGGGAGGTCTGAGGCTTGACCTCCTAAAGCAGTTCTTCATCTGTGCCCTCCTGGGCCATTTGCCCCCAGGGCTCCCTGATGCCAAATGAATCCAGCACAAACACTGTCTGCAGTGCCCAGCCTCGGCTCTCACTAGCGTGTGCTGGCCAAGCCAGGCCAGGCCTCCATCCCCTGGGCACATTCCACTCTCTGCTTGACACCTCCCTTTCCTGCCTGCCCCAGTTTCATCACCCTGCCTGTGTTTCCTGGCCCAAGTTCACACTACAACTCCCTGCCAGGTCTCCTCTCTCCAGGCCCTCAGGGACTCCATATTTTGAGCCTTCACCGGACTCACTCACAGGCTTGCACTGCAGCACCCAGTCCCTCCCTGAGGGCAAGGCCACAGCCCACAAGTCCCCTGGGCCCTGCCTAGCACAAAACTCACTAACCAGGGGTGGTGTAGCTTGAACAGACACCTCACTACCAAAGTCACCAGGATGCTTATTCTTTTTATACAAAAGAAATTATCCAAAATAAATGCTCCCATAAAAACAAAACACTGCAGACAAGGCTTGCTGGGGTGGTGTGACAGCTGCCAGCGAGACTCCCCGGGGAGTCATGGTGCCTTTAAAAACAGTCGTTGGGAGAATGGCGCAGAGAAGCAGGGGTGATTCTAGGCACACAGTTAAAGGTGTTTCTGCGAGCAACGGGATCATGGTGAAGTTTACATTTCCCCTTGACATCTACTGTTCTGCTGCTTTTCAACTGCAAGCAGGGAGGGGATCAACTCTTCCCTGTTGGCAACCAGGAGGGAAGGAGGAACAAAGTGCAATCACCTCCGCTCAGGATGAGAGAGGAACACACCAGGATGCGCATCCTTAAGAACACATACCTGGGCTGTCACAGTGCAGGGTTTACCCCCTAGGCTCAGACAGTGTCTGTCACAAAGTAGGTGCCCAACAGATACATGAGACCATAAGACAAACAAGTGAAGAGGGTTGTGACCGGCTTCTCAAAGGGCAGCCACCAGCAGCCCAGGACACAGAACACACTTGGGGTAAAGGCAACTATGTGACAGCACTTCCAAGAATAAGTCACACACATCCACTCTCCCAGGGGATCCCAGCCATATGGGTGGCGCTGGGCCTGGAGGTGGCCTTCCATGAACACCTGATGGACAGACATGGTGAGGGGCGAAGTCCAGAGACTCATTACCTTCAATTGGCACCACAGATGGTTCTTTAATCGACGGAGAAATGGCTCGTTTTTCTGCCACTGCAGCCTCAGCCAGGCGCCCCAGGGCACTCAGCGGGGGTGTAGAGGAGAGTTTGGGGCGTTTGGTGAGGCCAGTAAGGGCTGAGGCACCAGACAACGCAGCTGCCGCATCCCGCTTTCGCTCGGAAGGCAGGCCAGAAGGGGCGGGCTTCAGCAGGGTGGACGCCGTTTTCGATTCATTGGCCTGACCCTTTGAGCCCAGAGCAATGAAGTCTCCCGGGGGAGGGTGCCCTGCAGGGAAGGGAGAGAGAAAACCTGGTGCGTTCACAACACCCAAGGTGTAAAAAGCCTGACTCCACCCTCCTGTTATCTCAGAGGGGATTAAGCAAGGGTCAGAGAAGGCAAGGAAGAAGCCAGAGGTCACTCAGCAGCCAACAGCAGAGCTGCCACAAGCAGGATGGGAACAGGTGGTAGCGTACAGTTACCCAGTGCTAAACACAAACCCGGCCATCTCTAGCCTACTCCAGTCAGTGTGCTGAGTCCCGCCTGAGTTTCCGCAATAGGTGCGATTACTCTTACTTTACAGGGTAGAAAGGGACACAGAGAGGTTAAGCGATGTGCCCAGCATCAGACAGCAGGTGAGTGGCAAAGCCCGGAGGATCTGAGCCGACAGTCTGGCTGCAAACCCCGTGCTCTTAACACTATGCTGTGCTGCCTCCTGCCTTCCGCCTGGGGAACCCCTTCCACGACACCCTTCCACTACTGTCGGCAGCCTTGCAACTCAGCCTGAAACGAGATCACTAGAATCCCGGAGAAAGTCGCCGCTGTCCCGAGCCTCGCAAGGACTCCCAGAGCCGCTGAGGACTGAGGGTAGTGTTTCCAGACCCAAGTGCCGGGAACAGCCGCGGCTGTGGAACACCCTGGCCGAAGGCAAGCTTCACAAGCTGAGGGCCCCAAAGACCCGCGGCTGCAGAGCGGGGAGGGCGACGCACCTGAGGGTTTGGCCGCGGCGCTGGGCCGGCGCACCGTGGTGGGCTTGGCCCGGTTCATCCTGCCCCGTCCCTCACGGTTCCCGGTGGCTGCGGCGTCACCTGAGGAGGAGCCAGCGCGCGGTCATTCATTCATTCATTCATTCGCTCGCTCGCTCATTTGCTTCCCTACGGCATGGGGCCTGGGCCTGGGCCCCAGAGACAGTGGTCTCGTGCCCGTCCGGCGGGGCGATGCTGCAGGGACCCCGCCTCCCAGCCGCCCGGGAGCGGTTCAGTCAGGCCGCAGCAGGCGGCGCAGACACTGGGCTGGGGGCGGCAGAACCAGGAAGGACAGCCCCGAGGCCGGGAAGGAGATCCGAGAGAACCAGGCGTTCGCCCCGCAATGAGGGAGCGCCCAGGCCGCAGCCCACTTACTTCAGACCCATAGCGACTGGAGCCCCGCCACCACCACCCCGCTACCCCGGAACCGGAAGCTGATCTCGCCGCACTTGAGGACCCGACTTTCGGAACAACCGGAAGTAAAACAGCGCGGCGGGAAACCGGACCAAGGGACCCGCGCAAGACTCCCGGCGCCGGCCTGGTGCCTGGAGCACCCCCTGGTGGCGGGAGGCGGGCTGGCAGGCTCTGCGTGCACATGGTCCGGTCCAGGTGGGTCCGCGGCGCGGGGCAGGCGCAGCCCTCCTCCCCTTGTGCAGTTGGGGCTGGCCTTGCGAAGGGACACACTCGAAGACTCACAGCGGGAGGTGTGGCGTCGGATCCGCGGAGGTGTCAAGTGGAAAGTTCTTCACGTCCCAGGGGGCAGGGACGGGGGCGGCCGGGGCGCAGGCACTGGGGAGGGGGCGCAGCCCGGGTGGGGGGGCCCAGGAAGAGACTCCGTCTCAAATGATGATAATAATAATAGCCTTATTGAGATAGAATTCTTTTCCACAAAATTCATCCTCTCTTTTTTTTTTTAATAACTTTTTCTTTTTTTAAAAAAAAAAAAAAGGGGGTTTCCCCATATTGGTCCTGCTGGTCTTGTACTCCCGACCTCAGGTGATCCACCCGCCTTGGCCTCCAAAGTGTTTGGATTACAGGCGTGAACCACCACGCCCGGCCCTTTTTTTTTTTTTTTTTTTTTTTTTTTGAGACCAAGTCTTGCTCTGTCGCCCAGGCTGGAGTGCAGGGGCGGGATCTCGGCTCACTGGAACTTCCACCTCCCAAGTTCAAGCGATTCTCCTGCCTCAGCCTCCCGAGTAGCTGGGATTATAGGGGCCCGCCACCACGCCCCGCTAATTTTTTTGTATTTTCAGTAGAGACGGGGTTTCACCGTGTTAGCCAGGCTGGTCTCGAACTTCTGACCGCAGGTGATCCGCCTTCCTCTATCTCGCAAAGTGCTGGGTTTATAGGTGTGAGCCACCGCGCTTGCTCCCCACCTTTTAATTTTTTTAAATAGATGAAACACTGATGGGAGCAAAAATCAAAACACACAAAAGATCATACACTTGCCAGGTGCGGTGCTCACGCCTGTAATCTCAGCACTTTGAGAGGCCAAGCTTGGCAGGAGGATCACTTGAGTTCAAGACCAGCCTGGGCAACATAGCAAGACCCCATCTCTACAAAATAAAAATAAAAATTAGGTGGGCATGGTGGTGTGAACCTCTAATCCCAGTCCTTTGGGAGGCCAAAGTGGAAGGACCACTTGAACCTAGGAGTCAAAGACCAGCATGGGCAACATAGTGAGACCTTATCTCTACAAAAAAATCAAAAATAAATTAGCCAGGCATGCTGGTGCACACCTATGGTCCCAGCCACTCAGGAGGCTGAGGTAGTAGGATCTCTTCAGCCTGGTAGGTCAGGGCTGCAGTGAACTATGTTGGTGCCACTACACTCCAGCCTGGGCGACAGAGCGAGACCCCATCTTAAAAAAAAAGGGTCACCCAAAGGGTCAAAGGTCTCCCTGAACCCCTGAGCCGCCAGTCCGTCCCCTGGAGTCAGCCTCTGTATTTGTGCCCACCTTCCCATATGCGTTCAGACAGCCCCCACCCGTGTGCCTCCCTCTGCCTCATCACCCTGCAGTTAGCAAGCACATGGCTCCTCTTTTCTGCACTTGGCTTTTTCCACTTCACCATATCTCGGAGCTCTGTTCCCAGCAGGGCACTGACTGGAACCCTGCCCTGCCACCGAGGGAGGCCTAGGCGTCCCTTGCCCAGCGTCCCCCATCTCGCCCTCCAGGAATGGCAAGGAGGAGATGGCCTCCCTGGGCTCCTGAAGTTGGGCGTGGCCATTCGGATGTGGCCTCAGCGAGGCTTGTGGCCCCAGGCTGCAGCCTGAGAGCTGCTGTGTGACCAGCCAAGGTCTCTTCCCACTGCTGCAGGCCTCAGCTGGGTCCCTACAAGACCCCAAGGGCTCCAGGGCCCTGTGTGGGCAGCCAGGCCGGAAGGAAATGTCCATGGTGCCCTTGGGAGAAGAGGCAGGTCAGACAAGGATCCCTACGGCCCCAGCCGGGGGCTGTGCAACTTCATCCATCCGCCATATCTCAATCTGTCCCTCAGGGTAACTCTCTAAGGTGGAGCGGAGATCCGATGAGGTCATGCTTCCTCCTCCTCTCTCTTGAACAGGAGCAGCCTGAGCAGAACTTCCTCCATTGCCACCTGCCTCCCCTCACCTCTGACCAGCATCCCTGCCCCTGCCTGTGGGGCCTGTGCCTCCGGCAAATGCCCTCACCCGGCCGGAACCTCAGGGTCAACCTTGACGACCTCCTCCCCCTCCCCTCTTCCCTCTCCCTCTCCTCCCCATCCCCTTCACTTCTCACTTCCCCTCTCCTCCCTCCCTCCACCTCCTCCCCTCCTCTCCCTCCTCCCCTTTCTCCCTCCCCCTCCTCTTCCTTTTTCTCAAAAAACTCAGGAGTCAACCTCGACCACTTCCTCTCCCTTCTCTTCCTCCTCTTCTTCCTCCTCCTCTTTCTCTACAAACTCAGGTGTCAATCTTGACCACCTCCTCCCCCTTCTCTTCCTCCTCCTCCTCCCTCTCCCCATCCTTCTTTCTCTACAAACTCAGGAGTCAACCTTGACCACCGCTTCTCCTTCCTTTCTCCTCCTTCTCTTTCCCCTCTTATTCTTCCTCCTCCCGCTCCCCGACTTCTTTTTGAAAACAGCTTATTTGAGTTATAGTTGATGTCTGATACACTGCAGATGTGTAAAAGGTTCATGCTGATGCGTGTTGACATTCACACACACCTGTGTCCCCATCCTTTCTGACCCCAACACTAACGTTCCCAAACCAGCACTGCCTTGTCTCTAGGCAACCAGAGATCCACATTCTGTCCCTGGAGAGGTGCAGTTCGCTCTTCTGGAGTTTGTGTGAATGGAAGCACACAGGACACACTCCCTGGCCGGCTGCACTCTGCGTAATGATTCTCAGACTCACCATGGCACTGCCTGCACTGGAGGCTTCTGTCTGCTGCTGAGTGGAGCCTGCTGGGTGGATTCCAGATTCCAGCAGTGTCTCCCCCGTGAATGGCCTGGGCAGGACGGCGGGCGTTCCGTCATCCTGGGAGTGTACATGGTCCACCTTGCATCTTCATCGGTGGCTCCCCGATACGTGATGATAGGCATTTTCTCATCTGTCTTTTTGCCATATGTATATCTGCATCATTGGTGTCTGTTCAAATTGCTCACTTTTTAAAAAAATTTTTACATTTTTTTTTTTTTACGTTTTTGGTCCCCTCTCCCATTTGCTCACTTTTAAAAAATATTTTTTGTTAGAAATTTAATTTTTAGGCTGAGCGCAGTGGCTCATGCCTGTAATCCCAGCACTTTGGGAGGCTGAGGTGGGCGGATCACCTGAGGTCAGGAGTTTGAGACCAGCTTTGTCAACATGGTAAATCCCATGTCTTCTAAAAATATAAAAATTAGCTGGGCATGGTGGTGGGCGCCTGTAGTTCCAGCTACTTGGGAGGCTGAGGTAGGAGAATCACTTGAACCTGGGAGGTAGAGGTAGCAGTGAGCCAAGATCATGCCACTACAACTCCAGCCTGGGCAATAGAGGGAGACTGTCTCAAAACAACAACAATAACAACAAGAAATCATCAGTTGTTCCTCGCCTGCTCAGAATTCTCCAAATACTGTGTATCACCTGAAAAGTGAAATAAACACCTGTGGTTGTTTCCCATAACAGCTCTTACACAGCACCACACACTTGGTGGCTTAAAGCCACAGGAATGTCCTCTCTTGCAGATCGGAAGCCTGAAGTCACAGCTGTGCTCCCTCCAAGGGCTCTAGGGGAGGACCTTTCCTACCCCGACTGGCTCCTGGGGGCTCCAGGGGTCTTTGGCTCGTGGCCACATCCCTCCAGCCTCCGCCGCTGTCTCCATGTGGCCGTCTTCTCTCTGTGTCTCTGTGCCTCGTGAGGACACCTGCTGAGGGATTTGAGGCCCACCCACATCCAGGGTGAGCTCATCTCAAGATCTTGACCTTTATTAGGCCTGCGTAGTAGTGGCTCACGCCTGTAATCCCAGCACTTTGGAAGGCTGATGGGGGCAGATCACTTGAGGTCAGAAGTTCAAGACTAGCCTGGCCAACATGGTGAAACTCCATGTCGACTAAAAGTACAAAAATTAGCCAAGCATGGTGGCGTGCACCTGTAATCCCAGCTGCTCGGGAAGCTGAGGCAAGAGAAGGCTGGGAGGAATCTGGGAGGAGACTGCAGCGAGCTGAGGTTGCACCACTGCACTCCAACCTGGGTGACAGAGACTTCATCTCAAAAAAAAGTCTTTACCTTCATTATATCTGCAAAGTCTCCCCAATGCCACCCCACCCCACCCCACCCCTCAGCCTTCTCACCATTTCTGGAAGGTGCCTGCCTTTCCACATACTATTCCCTGTGCCCAGAATCTCCCCAGCTGGTCCTGGGGCTTCCTGTCCACCCCATCCTGGCCTTCACTCGAGTGGCCTCCTTCCCTGGATCAATAACTGATGCCCCAGCCCCTGCCACCTGGATGTCACCTTCATGTCTTTTTTTTTTGAGATGGAGTCTGGCTCTTGCCCAGGCTGGAGTACAGTGGCGCGATCTCAGGTCACTGCAACCTCCACCTCCTGCGTTCAAGCAATTCTCCTGCCTAGGCCCCTTAGTAGCTGGGATTACAGGCAGCTGCCATCACACCCGGCTAACTTATTTTTGCGATAGAGTCTTGCTCTGTTGCCCAGGCTGGAGTGCAGTGGCACGATCTCTGCCCACTGCAACCTCCACCTCCTGGGTTCAAGCAATTATTCTGCCGCAGCCCCTAGCAGTAGCTCAGATTACAGGCATGCACCACTAAGCCCAGCTAATTTTTGTATTTTTAATAGAGACAGGGTCTTGCCATGTTGGTCAGGCTGGTCTCAAACTCCTGTCCTCAGGTGATCCACACATGTCGGCCTCCCAAAGTGCTGGGATTACAGGTGTGAGCCACCGTGCCCAGTTCTTCCTTCCTTCCTTCTTTCTTCCTTCATGTCTTTCCTTCCTTCCTTCTTCCTTCCTTCCTTCCTTTCTTCCTTCCTTTTCTCTCTCTTTCTTTCCCTCTCTCCCTCCCTTCCTTCCTTCCTATTGCCAGACTGGAGTGCAGTGGCGTGATCTTGGCTCACTGCAATCTTCGCCTCCAAGGTTCAAGCGACTGTCCTGCCTCAGCCTCCTGAGTAGCTGGGACTACAGGCATGCGCCACCACACCCAGCTAATTTTGTATTTTTAGTAGAGTTAGGGTTTCACCACGTTGGCCAGGATGGTCTCAACTTCTTGACCTTGTGTGATCCACCTTCCTCAGCCTCCCAAAGTGGCTGGGATTACAGGCGTGAGCCACCCCACCCGGCTTCCAACTTTGGACTTCTGGCTTCCAACTTTGACTGCTGGGCTCCTGGATTGGCTTCTTGGATTCCTATTTCCTGGTGTTTAATTAAACTCCCTCTAGGATCATGTTTTCCTTCCCCCTCCCACCCCAGAAATAATGTTTTTTAAAAGACAAAAACAAAGAGAAGAATATTTAATTACTGAGCAGAAGTAAATACTATTGATATTTTGTACATAATCTAATTTTTATATGCATGTTTGTGCTTTTTAATTTTTTTATCAAAAATGAAGTCATCTACATACTGCTTGTAACCAGCTTGTTTCATAACATGGTATTTTCCTGTGTCATTAAATAATTACCTCATGTTGTAAAAAAAAAAAAAAAAATGTTTCCTTCATGTCTAAAAAAAATGTTTTAGAAACAGGGTCTTGCTCTGTTACCCAGGCTGGAATGCAGTGGCGTGATCATGGCTCACTGCAGCTTCAAACTCCTGGGCTCAAGTGATCCTCCCACCTCAGCCTCCCGAGTAGCTGGGACCAGAAGTGCACGCCCACCCCTGGCTGGTCTTTTCCCTGCCTCCCTGCCTGACAGTCACCAGCAGAGCCTGATCTGCCTGGTCCCTGCTGGGTCCAGGGCGGCTCGCCAGTGAGTGCCAGTGGGCAGGTGAGCTATGCCTATGATCTCCCTGGCGGGGGAAGCCATGGCTTAGGAGAGCTGAGCCTCAGCCCAGAGGGTCACGGTCGAGCGGGCCAGCCCAAGCCTCTGACTCCCACTGTCCTGGGGTCCTCTTTGCTGTGACCCCAGAATGCAGCAAGACAGGTGACCCTGTCCCAGCAGGACCCAACCTTGTGACCTGGCTGGTGTGGCAGGTTTGGCCTCCACGGCCCCCCCACAACCCACCAGCGCCAGGGACTGGGGCTGCTGGCAGGCTGGGGATGGGGGTAGGGGAGCAGAAGCCTGGGTCAGGCCCAAGAGGAGATGGGCACGGTGGGCAGCCTGCAGCTGCATGTGGCTTAACTGCCCCATGCCAGGAAGCAGCTGCTGCTCTCTCTACAACCCAGGCCTAGACTGGGAGCTCCAGCCTCCCCTCCTGGGCCAAGTGTCCTCAGCGCAGAGTAGGCCTGGTCTTCCGGTTACACACAGGGGTCCTCTCGGGGAGCCTGCCGTTGTTCCCAGGTGACCCGCATCCTGGGGCCCCAGCCCTGACCCCTCCCTGAACCTCCCCGAAGCCTTCCTTCCCCATCTGCCCCAGGCTAGCCCTTCCAAGGAACCCGGGCTCCCACTTTCCCTTCCACTCCCTGGCTGGAACCCCGAGCCTTATATGGGTCTCCCATAGAGTGCAGTCCCAAAGACAGAGCCACATCAAGAATCCCACCTCACCCGGGGGCCAGTCAGGCCACGTCGCCACACTGAGATTCGGGACAGCTGGCCCACTGCAAGAGCTCAGCCTTCACTGGCCACCGCCTCAAGACTCCAATGGCTGGGAGAGCTTGGACCTCACTGGCCACTGTGCCGTGACTCGGGATACCTGTCTCCTGAGGCAGAGCTGAGATCCTTTGGCTTCCAAGAGCAGGGTCCAATCCCCCGGTTCCACCCCTAGGATGCTCGGGAGAGAGGTGAACTGACAGAGAATCGGGAGCCGTGAGGAAGGGGAAGAACCTTGCAGGCCCAGGCCCTGAAATGTTTGCCGAGGCCTGCGTTGGATCTCAGGCTCTCCCCTCTTCTCCTCTCCTCCCTCGGTGGAAGTCGCCCCTCCTGTGTCTGCCGGCTCTGTCCTCTGGACCCACCCCTCAAACCTCCGGGTTCCATTGTCCTTTCCCAGGCCTGTGCGCTCATGGCCCATTCTTTGTAAGCTCCCTCCCAGGGCCCCTCAGGCCAGCTCCAGGGCCTCCTATAACACAAACATGCCCCTCTCTGCCTCAGTTTCCCTCCTGCATCCAAGCCCCCTTACCGCTCCACTTTGAGTCCCAGAGTCCCAAGCCTTATCTCCGAAACTCCACTTCCCCACAGTCCACCTGCCTCTCCTCTCACTCCAGCCCCAGGCATTTTCCTGAAACAGGCAGTGCTCTGAGGACACCAGTGGCTCCCTGGAGTGCCCCGTCCCATGGCCATACTGAGCACCTGTGCTTTGTGCCGTTGGGGTCTGTGACATGTCTGTCCTGATTCTCTTTTTTTTAAATTTAGAGACAGAGTTTGGCTCTGTGGTCCAGGCTGGAGTGCGGTGACATGATCACAGCTTACTGCAGCCTCGGCCTCCTGGGCTCACATGATCTTCCCACCCCTGCCTCCTGAGCAGCTGGGGCCGTAGGCATCTACCACCAAGCTTGGCTAATCTTCATCTTTTTTGGTAGAGTCAAGCTGTCACTATGTTGCCCAGGCTGGTCTTGAACTCCTGGGCTTAAGCAATCCACCTGCCTTGGTCTCCCAGAGTGCTGGGATGACAGGAGTGAGCCACTGCACCCAGCCCAGGTACCATTCCTGTCTTTTTGAGACAGGGTGGCTGGAGTGCAGTGGTACAATCTCACCGCAACCTCAGAGAGGCTCACCGCAACCTCTGCCTTTCAGGTTCAAGTGATTCTCCTGTCTCAACCTCCTGAGTAGCTGGGATTACAGGTGTGCACCAACACACCTGGCTAATCTTTGTAATTTTAATAGAGATGGGTTTTGCCATGTCGGTCAGGCTGGTCTCAAACTCCTGGCCTCAAGTGATTCATCCAACTCAGCCTCACAGAATTCTGGGATTACAGACGTGAGCCACCGCGCCCGGCCTCATTCTTTACAGGGAAATGAGTGAGGAGGGTGGGATGGGGCAGGAAGAAGCCAGACAAAGGTGTGCTCCGTGGATGCCTCCACTTGACCAGGAGCTCTCTCCTGCCCGAGGCTGGTGGCTGCCCTGGGAGCATGTGTCAGGCGCTGGCAGGGTGGTGCCCACCCCCAGCCCACCCCCAGCCCAGGCCGTTCTCCGGAGAAGAGGCAGCCTGAGGCTGTTCGCTGACGCTGGCTGCAGCTGTGGGGCCCGTGTGCCACCTGCTCAGGGAGGCTGCTCGCCCACAGTATTCGCTGCATGCATCATTTTTGTTTTGTTTTGTTTTTACATTTTGCAGGTGAGGAAATTTAGAGAACTATGGAGAACGGCTGTGCCCCACACCCAGGATGGCTCTGGCCTCCAGGGCCTCAAGCAACATGGCAAAAAAGGCCCAGGGAGATTGTTTGTTTGAGACAGAGTTTTGCTCTTATTGCTCAGACTGGAGTGCAGTGGTATGATCTCGGCTCACTGCAACCTCCACCTCCCAGGTTCAAGTGATTCTCCTGCCTCAGCCTCCTGAGTAGCTGGGATTACAGGCATGCACCACCACGCCCAGCTAATTTTGTATTTTTAGTAGAGATTTTCTCCAGGTTGACCAGGCTGGTCTTGACCTCCTGATCTCAGGTGATCTGCCCAAAGTGCTGGGATTACAGGCATGAGCCACCACACCCAGCCCGCCCAGGGAGATGTATCCGGTGTTGAGTCCTGGTGCCTGGCTCACTGGCTGCGTGGTGTTGGGGAGGTTTTTCTCTCTGTGCCTCAGTTCACCCACCAGGAAAATGGGCACAGCAGATGTCCCCCTCTCCTGGGGCCGCGAGGGGCCTTAGTGAGAACTGGCGGGGTCGGCGGCTGCCACAGTCACTGGGAGTAGGTGCTAAGGGTGGGGAATGGATTGAGAGAGTCCGAGTTCCTCTGAATGACAAGTGACCACAGGGTGCCTGGGGAGCTGGCCGCCTCCCAGCCACCCTGCCCACTAAATTTAGAAACCGCCTCATCCACACTGGAAGCTCCTGAGCCCAATGAGGAGTGTCAAAGCTGTGAGTCAGCAGTTACGAGGACGAGGACGTCGATACCTGTGGGGGCAGCTCAGAGCCTATCAACATGCCAGTGGAGGTTTTGTTCTCTGCTAAAGAACTTTCTTCTATGGAGGTTTCAGGCTGGATTCTGCCAAGAAGATCCCTTGCAGCAGGACCCACTGGCAGCTCAGGAGGTGACAGGTGGCCCCTCGTGGGCCGGCGTCCAGCTGAGCTGATGCCTGGGTAGCCCAGGCCAGAAACCAACCCTTTCGGGGCTGGTGTTCAAGAACCCACTGGGCATGAGCCTCCCAACCTATGCAGACCCCAGCCAGCAAGCAGAAGATCGGGGCAGTGGGGGCAGCTTCTGGCTGGAGACAGGGAAACGCTTTCCAACAATTGTCTGAAAATAGCACGGCCGGCTCACGAGGAAATGAGTCCTCGTCACGGGGAGGGGGAGGCTGGAGCAGGAAGACTGCGGGACAGGGAGGGTGCCCAAGGCTTCTGACCGCAAGGGACCCAAGTCCTTCCACTTCTCACCCCTGACATCCCCGATGTCCAGGAGAACACGGCATAGAAAGCTGCCCTGGGCTGCAGGTGCTCACTCTCAAATTCACTGCCAGGAGGAAAAGTTGATGCTGCTGAGGGCACTTCCTCCCACGCTTGGATGTGCTGGGCAAAGAAGTAGCTGGGGCAGGAGACATGGCAGTCCCATCTGGCACCTGCACGCTTCTCTTCAGGGCCACCCTTCCCTAAGCCTCAGTTTCCCTTTCTGTTCAATGAGAGGCAAGCTGCTCTGGAAGGCCCACCACACACTGATGACCCGGGATTCTGCAGCCCCCACTCTGAAGACCCCCAGAGCTAGCTCCCACCCCTCCAGGATTCAAGCTTCTTGCTGCCTTTGGCCAGGTCCATAACTGAGTTCAGGCTGCCAGACTATGGGCTCCGGAGGCAGAGACAAATGCACTCAACCTTTTTCTAACTGTGGTTTAGAAAAGTTTTCTGGCTGTGGTTTCCCCATCTTTGAAAAATCATAAATAGCAGATGCAGTGGCTCATGCCTGTCATTCCAGCACTTTGGGAGGCTGAGGCAGGAGGATTCCTTGAGTCCAGGAGTTTGAGACCAGCCTGGGCAACATGGCAAAACCCTATCTCTACAAAACACAAAAACAAAAATGAGCTGGGCATGGTGGTGTGCACCTGTAGTCCCAACTACTAGCAAGGCTGAGGTGGGTGGATCGCTTGAGCCTGGGAGGTCGAGGCTGCAGTGAGCTGAGATTGTGCCATGGCACTCCAACCTGGGCAATAGAGTGAGATCCTGTCTCCAAAAAGAAAAGAAAGAAAAATCGTGATGATACCGAATGTTCTTGTCAGTCATTAAGTGCAGGGCAGACCGAAACTGCGTGCCCTTGGAGTATGGGGAGGGGCCTGAAACCCCTGCTGGGCTCAGCAACAGGGAACTCACTGGGTTCTGGGGAATGAAGTTTGAGAATGCGGGAAGTTTGTGCAATGGCGGGAAGGAAGTGAGGAGCAGGGACTTGGCATGGGCCCAGCCAGCTCCTCACCTTCATTATACTGTCTCCCTGGAGAGACTGAGGCCCTGGAGGGGTGTTGAGGCTTTTTTTTTTTTTAATATAATTTTTGTTTCTGGGATAGAGTCTTGCTCTTGTCACCAAGGCTGGAGTGCAGTGGTGCGATTTCAGCTCACTGCAACCTCCACCTCCTGGGTTTAAACGATTCTCCTGCCTCAGCCTTCTGAGTAGCTGGGATTACAGGCGCGTGCCACCATGCCTGACTAATTCTTGTATTTTTAGTAGAGACGGGGTTTCACCATGTTGGCTGGGCTGGTCTCGAACTTTTGACCTCAAGTGATCTGCCCACCTTGACCTCCCAAAGTGCTGGGATTACAGGCGTGAGCCACCCTGCCTTGCATAATATAAAAACTAAAAAAAACTGGAGACAGTGTTTACCATGTTGCCTTTTCTGGTCTGGAACTGCAGGCTCTGGGCTTGAGTGATCCGCCCACCTCAGCCTCCCAAAGTGTGGGGATTACAGGCGTGAGTCATGATGCCAGCCTAGGCTTTTTATTTATTTGTTTGTTTCTTCCATTTGGTGATGGAAGCTTCTGGAGGCACCTTGTGAGCAGTGGTGGAGAGAGGAGGGCAGAGGTCAACAGCCTGGGCTGGGAGAGCTGAAGGTCACAGCCGACATCCAGTGGGGCTGTGTGGGGAGGCTCCCCTGGAGGGCAGTGACCAACAGCCTGAGCTCCAGCCCCTGTGCCCCTGTCTCCTCCCCTCTCCCTTCCTAGGCTGAGTGGAGCCAGGTGGGTGGCACCTGAGCCATGAACTTATCCCGCTGGCCCTTTCAAAAATCAGGGCAGTCCTGATTTTTGATCTTGTGTCCCACTGTCCCCATAAACCGTGAAAATCTCCCCAACACTGCGGCGAGTTGCACAGGATTTGTTTCCTCATTTGGACTTTTCCAAGTTTTCTGCAATGAGCTGATACATTATGTTTGAAATTAGAAAAATAACCTCATGAACTTTTCTTTAAAAAATGTCCCAGACATTCCAACCCATGTCCTAATCGCAGTTCCCAGATGGCATTTTTTTTTAAGAGTCATGCCACAACAAACTCACACCAGATTGTGTGTCCTGACTTTTGGCTCAGAAATTACAGTCGGGGACAGGGCTTCCCAGGTTGGGTTGCTGTAATGTGACATTCCCAGGCTGGGGAACCAGCAGCGTAGGGAGAAGAGTCCTGGCTCTCCAGGAATTCAGACTCCAAGTGCAAATCAGCATTTGTTATCATAAGGTTTATTCACAATGGCCATTCGCCACGACCTCTCAGACCTCTCATGGTTCTGGCTTGACTGGATGAGCCGCATGGTTCTTATCCCGGGGGCGCTTCCGTCCTGCGGCTGCAGAGGACACAGCTGGGGCTTGCGCACATCATGACTTCCTGCCTCACACATTCCTGCTTAATACCAACTGCAGGCTGGGACCTGACAGGAGGGTCTAGAGGTGGCGTGGACGTCCTCACATGGTGCTCTTGCTTCCAAGGGAAGAGGCCCTGGGAACAGTGAATATCTCCTTATTGCTGTGTTATCACACAGTATAACAAAAAAATACAAGCCAGGTGTGGCTTGTACCTGTAACCCCAGCATTTTGGGAGGCCATTGTGGGGGAATCACTTGAGCCCAGGAGTTTGAGACCAGCCTGGCCAGCATAGCAAGACCCCATCTCTATTAAAAAAATTATTTTTATAGATAGGTAAAGTTTTTGTTCTGGGCTGCCGGCAGAGGGAATTTCCTGAGTGGCAGGAGTGTCTTTTGTTATAACAAGCCACCTATCTGAGTGTCTGCTAATGAGGTGACTTAAGGTGGGGTCTTGGATAGCTCCAGGCTGGGGGCTGGTCACCAGAGGAACTAAT
Source organism: Saguinus oedipus (assembly GCA_031835075.1). Taxonomy (NCBI): domain Eukaryota; kingdom Metazoa; phylum Chordata; class Mammalia; order Primates; family Cebidae; genus Saguinus; species Saguinus oedipus. The sequence goes on from CM063170.1 coordinate 10,925,245, forward strand.
CGCATGTTTATTGTTCTTATTTTAAATAGAGATAAGGTCTGGCTTTGTCGCCCAAGATGCATAATCGTGGCTCACTGCAACTCCTGAACTCAAAAACAGTGCATTCCCGCCTCAGCCTCCCAAGTAGCTGGGACCACAGGTGTGCACAGCCACACTTGCCTGTTTTATTTATTTATTAGATGGAGTTTCACTCTTGTCACCCAGACTGGTAGCATGATCTCAGCTCACTGCAACCTCTGCCACCCTGGATTTAAGAAATTCTCCTGCCTTAGCCTTCCAAGTAGCTGGGATTACAGGTGCCTGCCACCACGCCTGGCTAATTTTTGCATTTTTAGCAGAGACAGGGTTTCACCATGTTGGCGTGTGAGCCACCATGCCCCACTCCTAATGAGTTTTTTTTTTAATTTAAATTTTTTGCAGAGATGGAGTCTTGCTCTGTCACCGAGGCTGGAGTGTAGTAGTGTGATCTCAGCTCACTGCAACCTCTACTACCCTGGTTTGAGCAATTCTTATGGCTAAACCTCCAGAGTAGCTGAGACTACAGGTGCACACCGCCACACCTGGCTAATTTTTGTATTTTTTGTAGAGATGAGGTTTCACCACATCACCCAGGCTAGCCTTCCGGGTGCACAGCGCTCCTGGGTTCAAGTGATCCGCCTGCCTCAGCCTCCCAAAGCGCTGGGGTTACAGGTGTGAGCCACCATGCCCAGCCATGGGGAACATCTGAGCTGTGTCGTGGTGCCAGTAGGCAGAGCTCCTGGAGAGGGCGTGGGCACCTGTGTAGCCCACTTCCCTGCCTTATGTGGTAAGTCCACGTGGCTTGTCCTGAGTTGTACCCCTTATAATAAACTCTAATCATCAGGAACCCATGAATTGTTCTACGAGAGTGAATTATCACACCGGATAATGAGTGGGAGGTCATGGGAAGCCCCATGTTTGTCGTCAGCCGAACAAAGGCCCTCAACCCCATCCCAAAGCTACCTGGGGGGTCACACCTTAAGTAGCCTGGGACCCCATGTGTGGCTGGCAGCTAAAGTGAGGACGGTGTTGGGGGACCAAGTGCTTAACCTGTGGGTTCCATACTAACTCCAGGTAGTGACTTGCAGTACACCAGTTGGTGTTGGCTGTCATGGTTAATTTTACATCAGCTTGACGGGGCTAAGGGATACCAGACAGATGGTATAACAGTCTTTTTTTTTTTTTTTTTTTTTTGAGATAAGGTCTTGCTCTGTTACCTAGGCAACAGAGATTACGGGGATGCAATCATAGCTTACTGCAGCCTCGACCTCCTAGGCTCAAGCGATCCTCCCACTTTGCCCTCTTGAGTAGATAGCTAGGACCACAGGCATGCACCACTATACCCAGCTCATTCTTGATACATTTTTTTTTTTTTATGGAATCTCAATGTGTCACTCAGGCTGGAGTGCTATGGCTTGATCTCGGCTCACTGCAGCCTCCGCCTCCCCGGTTCAAGCAATTCTCCTGCCTCAGCCTCCTGAGTAGCTGGGATTACAAGCATGTACCACCATGCCAGGCTAAGTTTTGTATTTTTAGTAGAGATGGGGTTTCACCATGTTGGCCAGGCTGGTCCTGAACTACTGACTTCAAGTGATCCACCCGCCTTGGCCTCCCAAATGCTGGGATTACAGGCATGAGCCACCTCACCCAGCCATTTTTTGATCTTTTTGAGATGGGGTCTCTTTATGTTGCCCAAGCTGGTCTTGACCTCCCAGGCTCAAGCAGTTCTCCTGCCTCAGCCTCCCAAAGTACTGGGATTACAGGTGCTAGCCACTGTATCCAGCCTAAAACATTTTTTTCTGGTGTGTTCATGAGGGTGTCTCCGGGAGAAATCAGCACTGGATCAGTGGATCCAGGAGCCCCCTCCCCAGTGAGAGCAGGCACCATCCAATCCACAGAGGGTCTAACTGGAAAGAAAGGCAGAGGAAGGCTGAATTTCCTCTCCCTCCTTTCTTCTCCCCTTCTCCTGCCCTTGGACATGAGAGCTGCTCGTTCTCGGGCCTCTGGATCTGGAACTTTCTCCAGTTCCCCCTCGGGCCTTCATCCTCAGACTGAGATTTCCACTATTGCCTCCCTGGCTCCCAGGCCTTTGGGCACAGGTGAATTTCATCAGCAGTGTTCTGGGATCTCGGTTACAGACGGACCACGTGAGACAATTCCTCATAATACATCTCCTGACATCCCTCTCTCTATGTCCTGTTGGTTCTGTTTTTCTGGAGACCTCTGACTAATGCAGTTGGCGTTTGGAAAAATCAAACAATTGCCTTTCATGACCCACGTCCCATGACATCACCTCCATTGTCCTTTGCTGGCCAAGGCTGTCGTAAGCCAGCCTAGGTTCACGGAGAGAGGGCCTGACTTGGTCTCTTGCTGGAAGAGTGGTGAAGTCACCATCATGAGAACATGAGGGACGGGAGAGATTGCTACAGTCCTCTCTGGAAGTTGCCACGTGTGACATCATGAAAGGTGACTTGGCTGTGGACAACTGCGAACGTCTGGGAATGAGGCACCTCTCCCCGGTGATGGACACCTGGGTGGTTTCAGTTTGGGGTGATGAACAAGGCTACGACAAGCCTGATTTCACCTGCACACATTTCTGTGGGCCATGTTCCTGGCTCTCTGGTCCTCCTGGGAAAACACAAAGCTGATGTACTGATTCATTCTCACACTGCTAATAAAGACATACCTTGGCTGGGCACAGTGGCTCATCCTGTAATCCCAGCACTTTGGGAGGCTAAGGTGGGTGGATCACCTGAGGTCAGGAGTTGGAGACCAGCATGGCCAACATGGCGAAACCCTGACTCTACTAAAAACACAAAAAATTAGGTAGATATGGTGATGGGCACCTGTAACTTCCACTACTCAGGAGGCTGACGCAGGAGAATTGCTTGAACCTGGGAGGCAGACATTGCAGTGAGCCGAGATCATGCTATTACACTCTAGCCAGGGCAACAAGAGTGAAACTCTGTCTTAAAAATAAATAAATAAATAAATAAATAAATAAATAAAATTAGCCAGTCATGGTTAGTCCCAGTTACTCAGGAGGCTTAGGCAGGAGGATCACTTGAACCCACGAGGTCGAGGCTGCAGTGAGCCATGATAATGCCACTACACTTTACCCTGGTCAACAGAGTGAGACCCTGTCCTTCTAAATACAAAATACAAAATAAAAAAATTAGCCAGTCCTGGTATCCAGCATCTGTATTCCCACTTACATAGGAGGCTGAGTGGGAGGATCACTTGAGCCGAGGAGGTTGAAGCTGCCATGAGCTATGATCATGCCACAGCACTCCCATGCACTCCAGCCTAGGTGACAGAGCAAGAATCTCACTCAAAAAAAGAAACCCAAAACAAACAAAACAAAAATATTTTAACCTGGGTAGTTTATAAGCTACAGAAATCTAATGCACACAGTTCTGGAGTTTGGGAAGTCCGAGACCAAGGTACCAGCAGATTTGGTGCTCAGCAAGGGCACAGTCCTCATGGAAGGAGGGCACCTTCCTGCTGTGTCCTCACAGGGCAGAACAGGGAAGCAGTTTCCCCAAGATTCTCCACCAAGACCAGTCTCTCCAGTCCATTCATGAAGCTGGAGGCCTCATGATCTGACCGCCTGACAGATGCCCCACAACTTAATACCACATTGGAGATAGGCTTTCAACATGTGAACTTATAGGGGCCAGCTGTGGTGGCACACACCTGTAATCCCTGCTACTTGGGAGGCTCAAGCACAGGAATTGTTTGAACCCAGGAGGCAGAGGTTGCAGTGAGCAGAGATCACACCACTACACTGCAGCCTGGGCAACAGAGTGAGACTCTGTTTCAATTAATAAATAAATAAGGCCAGGCGTGGTGGCTCAGGCCTGTAGTCCCAGCTACTTGGGAGGCTGAGGCACAAGAATTATTTGAACCCAGAATGCAGAGGTTGCAGTGAGCCGCGATTGTGCTATTGCACTCCAGCCTGGGTGACAGAGCAAGACTCTGTCTCAAGAAAAAAAAAACAACTAGAATTTTGGGGAACACATTCAGACCACAGCAATGGGCAAGGAGGAGCCCATTCCACACTGAGAAGGAGGGGCTCTGGCTAAACTGCATTAGCGGGATTCTTGCTAAAACCCGACAACGTGGAGCTGAATCAGGAAGCCCAAAAGTCAGGACCCAGTTGAAAAAACCAGAGGCTGGGCAAGGTGGCTCACACCTGTAATCCCAGCACTTTGGGAGGCTGAGGCAGGTGGATCACCTGACTGACGTCTGGAGTTCGAGACCAGCCTGGCCAACATAGCGAAACCCTGTCTCTATTAAAAATACGAAAAATAAGGCCGAGATCAGTGGCTCACACTTGTAATCCCAGCACTTTGGGAGGCCGAGGCGGGTGGATCATGAGGTCAAGAGATCAAGACCATCCTGGCCAACGTAGTGAAACCCCGTCTCTACTAAAAAATACAAAAAAAATTAGCTGGGTGTGGTGGTGTGCGCCTGTAGTTCCAGCTACTCAGGAGGCTGAGGCAGGAGAATTGCTTGAACCCAAGAAGTGGAGGTTGCAGTGAATGGAGATTGCATCACTGCACTCCAGCCTGGGTGACAGAGTAAGAATCCATAAAAAAAGAGAGATGGGAAGGGAAGGGAAAGGAAAAGGGAAAGAGGGAAAGGAAGGAGAGAGAGAGAGAGAGAGAAGGAAGGAAAGAAGGAAAAAAGAAAGAGAGGCCGGGTGAGGGGGCTCACACGCATAATCCCAGCACTTTGGGAGGCTGAGGGGGGCAGATCACCTAAGGTCAGGAGTTCGAGACCAGCCTGGCCAACATGGCAAAACCCTATCTCTACTAAAAACACAAATTTAGCCAGGCATGGTGGCCCATGCCTGTACTCAGGAGGCTGAGGCACAAGAATTGTTTGAACCGGGGAGGCGGCAACTGGGGAGGCTGAGGCAGGAGAATTTCCTGAACCCGGGAGGTGGAGGTTGCAGTGAGCAGAGATGGCATCACTGCACTCCGGGAGAGAGAACCGTGGTCACCTCTCCCACCACCAGCTTCCGTGACAGCTAAGGATGCAGGAAGCTGCCCCCAGAGGCCAAATCACCACTGGGTGGGAACTACTGTTTTTTTGTTTGGTTTGAGGTTTTTTTTTTTTTTTTGGAGACAGGGTCTTGTTCTGTCACCGAGGCTGGAGTGCAATGGCGCCATCACAGCTCACTGCAGCCTTGACTTCATGTGCTCTGTGATTCTCCCACCTGTCTCCTGAGTAGCTGGGATTTCAGGTGTGCACCACCACATCCAGCTAACTTTTGTATTTTTAGTAGAGACGGGGTTTCGCCACATTGACCAGACTGGTCTTGAACTCCTGACCTCAGGTGATGTGCCTGTCTTGGCCTCCCACAGTGCTGGGTGTGAGCCACTGCGCCCGGCCAGTCTTCATTTGAGAACACTTGCAGTTTACAAAGAACCTCCCTGTGTCTGTCCCTTAAGTGGATCCTGTTCCTATTTTAGGGATGAGGAGGAGGCTCAGGGGTGGCTGCCATGCCCCCAGGCCTTGCAGCTGGGCACGTGGAGAAGCACTGGGAAGTTAGATCCCGCCTCTTCCCTCTCTGGGGCCCTTTACACCTCTCCCAGATTTTACATGCACGGGGACCCCTCTTCCCTCTGCTCCCCTCACAGGCAGAGGTCCCCAGCCATCCCGACAGTCCGGCCTATCACTGCTTTCTGGGAGGAGTCTGACTGCTGGGACCCAGCGGGGCTCCCACACTCCTGGGAGGGCCCTCGCTCAGGTGGAAACTTCCAAGGGCACAGCACTGACCCAGCTGCACCCAGGATGGCCCTGAGTGCCCAGGTATGCCAGGTCGAGGTGCTGCCCTACCTCTGCAGAGAGAGTCCCTGAGGTTTGAGCAGGTCACATCTTCTCTCCTCCTCATGGTGGGCAGGGAGTGCTGGACATGGATGGGCCCCACTGAGCCCTGCAGTCGTGCAGAGGAGCATGCGCCATGCCTGTGGCAATCAGCAAGCATCCGACTGTAGAGGTTGCCCCTTCCTTAGGCATCGGGTGCAGACACTGGGCCCCTTTCAGTTCCCAGGGAGCATGCTGGACTTCCCGAGCTGAGGGTGGGTTGTGGCAGGGGACCCTGAAGCCCAGCCTGTTCCAGGCTCCAGTCCCTGCTTTTCTGGGGTCTGAGTCCCGGGGGGAGAGTCTGTGGGGATGCTGAGGGTAGAACTGCTGGGGACCACCTCCCACCCTTCACGCCCAGGGCTCCTGCCTATCTCCTCCCCGCAGCAGAATTGATCCTGGTGGCCTCTGTGTCCCTCCCGTTCCCCAACTTCAGCTGGGACCACCTGAGTCCCCCTGGTTACCCTCCATGCCTCGAACTCTCAGGAATCTCAGGAAGAAGTGGGGGTAGGAGAGACCCCACCCCTCCCAGGGCACCCCGGGCTCATGGTACGATTGGACTCATCTCCCTGCGAGCTATGAGACCTCAGCCTCCTAAGCAGCTAGGACTACAAGTGCGTGCCACTATGCCTGGCTAATTTTTAAATATTTTATAGATATGAGTCTTGCCACATCTCTCCGCACCTCCAGGGTCCAGGGGCAGGCTCTGCTCTATATTCCAGTTCCAGCACCCCGACGGTCACACAGCTCTTTCCAGGGCAAACAGGGACAGTCTGGGCATAACCAAAACTGCCTCTGACATAAAGCCGTAATAACAGGGACATTCACCAAGGCACAGGGCAAAGGTCTGCATGGCCCCTCAGAACCTCAACCCACACAACCACTTTGTGTTCCTTCCTCTTTTTCACTTTACATTTAATTGTATCGTTTCGAGCAGGTGAGATACGTGGCCTGACAGCAGCCAAAAGGGCAAAAAACGAGTTTTCCAAAGAACACTGGCCTCACCCTGCCCCACCCACCCTGCCAAACGCACCTGTTTCTCCTGGCTTTTCTTTTTATGTTTTTAGAGGCAGGGTCTCGCTCTGTTGTGCAGGCTGGAGTGTAATGGCACAATCTTAGCTCACTGCAGCCTCTAACTCCTGGGATCAAGTGATCCTCCCACCTCAGCCTCCTGAGTAGCTGGGACTCCAGGTGTGCACCATAGCACCCCACTAATTACTATTTTATTTATTTTTTGAGATAGAGTTTTGCTCGTTGCCCAGGCTGGAGTATAATGGCATGATCTTGGCTCACCGCAACCTCTACCTCCCGGGTTCCAGCGATTCTCCTGCCTCAGCCTCCCAAGTAGCTAGGATTACAGGCATGTGCCACCACGCCTGGCTAACTTTGTATTTTTAGTAGAGATGGGGTTTCTCCATGTTGGTCAGGCTGGTCTTGAACTCCCGACCTCAGGTGACCCGCCCATCTCAGCCTCCCAAAGTGCTGGGATTACAGGCATGAGCCATTGCACCTGGCACGTTTTTTTTTATTTTTTAATTTGTTAGAGATGGAGTCTTACTCTATTGCCCAGGCCAGAGTGCAGTGGTGCAATTTATGCTCACTGCAACCTCCACCTCCCGGGTTCAAGTGATTCTCCTGCCTCAGCCTCCTGAGTAGCTGGGATTATAGGTGGGCACCACCACGACTGGATAATTTTTTATATTTTTAGTAGACATTTCACCATGTTGGCCAGGCTGTTCTTGAACCCCTGAGATCAAGTGATCTGCCTGCCTCAGTCTCCCAAAGTGCTGGGATTACAGGCATGAGCCACTGTGTCTAGCTATTTCATATTTTGTAGAGATGGAGTCTTGCTCTGTTGCCCAGGCTGGTCTTGAACTCCTAGGCTGAGGCGATTCTCATACCTCAGACTCCCAAGCAGCTAGGACTATCAGCACATGCCACTATGCCTGACTAATTTTAAAATTTTTTGTAGATATGGGGTCTTGCCACATTGCCTAGTCTGGTCTTGAACTCCTAGCCTCAAGCGATCCTCGTGCCTTGGCCTCCCAAAGTGCTGCGATTACAGGCATGAGCCACCACATCTGGTCTCTATTAGCTTCTGGTTTATCCTTCCAGTCTTCCTTGTAGTGGTGCAAATATGATTCTATGTTTTTCTCTCCTGCCCTTCCTTGCACTCGAGGTTGTAGGGTCCAGCCCTACAGGGTCCCATGAGTCCCTCTCTACTGGTGCAGAGACAAGAAACTGTGGAAATAAAAGACACAAGACACTGAGGAGAAGACAGAGTTTGGGCCCAGGGGTCTGCTGCCAACCAAAGCTCGAAGTCCGGTAGTGGCCCCGAGTGCCTGGACACTCTTGACTTATATTGAGTACAAAGCAAGGGGCAGGGAAGGTAGGGTGAGGTAATGGTGGTCAGTGACAGGGTCAGGTAACTCGTGTGTCTTGGAGATAGGGGCCCAGGTCTTTCAAGTAGCTGAGGCAAGGAGAAAACGTAATGCGTCAGCACTTTTTTCATATTTGTCAAGAAAGAACAAAGCCATTAAGATCTATGTTGCTGATTTTATCTTCTAAGAAAAGGACGAACCAGGTGAGAAGTGTAACGTGAAAGTGACATGGAAGGTGACCACTGAAGCACAGCATCACGTAGAGACAGCATCACATAGAGCCAGTTAAGCCCCCAGATGTCTGTGGATCTCCCTGACAACTGTCCGGCCTTACCACAAGAGCTTGGAGGAGCGGAGTTTTCTCCTCACTCCACCAAGGAAGGGGATGGCTCAGACGTTTTGGATGTCTCCTTCCCTAGCTGCCTAAACGTCAGGCACTTTCCCAGTCAGCTGAGGCGCCCTCCAGCAGCCCTTATGCGGGCATGACAGAGGGCTTAGAGCATCTTGCCTTAGGGTCACTTTGTTCACAATGTCACCTCAGTTCCATGCTTCATAAACAGATAATCATTAGTAAAAGATTATATTGAATATATGTATTCCTGTGATTACATATGAATAACTATATGATTATTCATGATTATATTTAGGAATAACTATGTAGCTATATCTCTAATTCTTTTCTAGTTCTGTATTCATATAGGAACAGGCCAAGGCTTCAGACCCTTGCTCGGCACTGTGGGGTCTCCCACGGGGTCTTCCACCCACACAAGGTAGCATATTATACACTGGTTCTGCATTTTGCTTTTTCATTCACAGTATACCCCGGAATTCCTTCCGATTCAGCATGCAGAGGCCTTCTGCTTTCCTCTTCATGGCTGCATAGAACTCCACCGTGTGGCTGTGTTAAGTGACTCAGCTAGTCCCTCAACAATGACAACTTGGCTGTATTCAGTGGGCCAAAATGACCATCACCATGGTGATCCTTGCACATGTCCCTTTCACACGTGAACAAGTGGATCCATGACACTGATTTTAGAAGTGGGATTTCTGAGTGCTGTAGCTCACACCTGTAATCCCAGAACTTTGGGAGGCCAAGATGGGAGGACTGTTTGAACCCAGGAGTTCAAGACTAGTCTGGGCAACATAGCGAGACCCTGTCTCTGTAAAAACTATATATAAAAATTAGCTGGATGTGGTGGCACGCACCTGTGGCCCCAGAGACTCAGGTGGCTGAGGTGAGAGGATCACTTGAGCCTGGAGGTTCAAGACTGCAGTGAGCTAGGATTGCACCACCATACTCCAGCCTGAGTAGAAAAGAAGAGGAAGAAGAAGAAGGAGGAGGAGGAGAAGGAGAAGGGGGGAAGGGGAAGGGGAGGGGAAAGAGGAGTTAAAGGAAAAGGAGGAGGAAGAGGGGGAGGATGAGGGGGAGGGGAGGAGAAGGAGAAGAAGAAGGGGAGGAGAAAGAAGAAAAAGGGAGGGAGAGAAAGAAGGAAAATGAAGATGGAGAAGAAGAAAGAAGAGGAGAAGAAGAAGGAGAAATAAGAAGAGGGGGAAGAAGAACAAGAAAAGGAGAAGAAAGAGGAGGGGAGGGGAGAAGGAGGAGGAGGAGAAAGAAGAAAAAGAGGAGGAGAGGGGGAAGAGGAGGAAGAAGAAAAAGAAGGAGAAGGAGGAGGAGGAAGAAGAAAAAGAGGAGGAAGAGGAACAGTAAGAAGAATGAAGAGGGGGAGGAGGAGGAAGAGGAGGAAGAAGAAGAACAGGAGGAATAAAGAGGAGGAGGAGGAGGAGAAGGAGAAGGAGGAGGAGAAAGAAGAAAAAGAGGAAGAGGAGAGGAAGGAGGAGGAGGAGAAGCAGAATGAAGTAGTGGGCTTTCTGGGTTCTGGCACAAATCGGAGCCATGGTCCCATGGACAATGTGGCCAGACCGCTGACCTGGGGCTCTGCTGCCTTGCACCGCCACCAGTAGTGTGTCCGAGGGCACTTTCCCTGAGCTGTGCCACTGGGGCACATGGTCTGATCTGGTGATTCCCATGGATGAGAAGCAGAACTGCAATGTCATTCTCTGATGTGCATTTCTCTGATGATGAACACCTTCACATGTGTTTGTTCTGTGGATTTCTGGTTCTGTGGATGATCTATTCATGAATATGCTTTGCCTTCTTTCATTGGTTGCTTTCTTTCACACATTTAGGAGCCCTGCCCCTGGTAGATCTGGGTTGTGAGTATTTTTCCTAGTGTGTGCTTTGTGTTGCGATGTTGCTTGAGAGGATGTTTTTTTGTTTGTTTTTGTTTTTGTTTTTTTTGAGACAGAGTTTCGCTCTTGTTACCCAGGCTGGAGTGCAGTGGTGGGATCTCAGCTCACCGCAACCTCCGCCTCCTGGGTTCAAGCAATTTCCCCTGCCTCAGCCTCCCGAGTAGCAGGGACTACAGGTGTGCGCCACCATGCCCAACTAGTTTTTGTATTTTTAGTAGAGACAGGGTTTCACCATGTTGACCAGGATGATCTCGATCTCTTGACCTTGTGATCCACCCACCTCGGCCTCCCAAAGTGCTGGGATTATAGGCGTGAGCCACCGCACCTGGCCGCTTTCGAGGATTTTTTTTCCTTAAATCTGTTTTACGGTATTTAGATTTTTAATCAAGATTAGAGGAACCTTTTCCCACTCTAAGTTAAAAAGAAAGCTACACATGTTTTCTTCAAGGCTGAGCACAGTGGCATATGTCTGTAATCTCAGCTCTTTGGGAGGCTGAGGCAGATGGATCCCTTGAGCCCAAGAGTCCAAGAACAGTCTGGGCAACATAGTGAGACCCTGTCTCGATTTAAAAATATAAAAATTGGATGGGCGAGGTGGCTCACAGCTGTAATCCCAGCACTTTGGGAGGCCAAGGGGGACGGATCACAAGGTCAGGAGTTTGAGACCAGCCTGGCCAACATGATAAAACTCTGTCTCTACTAAAAATACAAAAAAAATTAGCCTGGCGTGGTGGCACACACCTGTAATCCCAGCTACTCCGAAGGCTGAGGCAGACAACTGCTTGAATCTGGGAGGCGGAGGTTGCAGTGAGCTGAGATTGCCCCAGTGCACTCCAGCCTGGGTGACAGAGTGAGACTCTGTCTCAATAATAATAATAATAATATGAAAATTGGGTAGGTACGGTGGTGCATGCCTGTAGTCCTAACTACTTGGGAGGCTGAGGCAGGAGAATTGCTTGCGCCCAGGAGGTCAGGGCTGCAGTGAGTCAGGATTGCACCATGACACTCCAGCTTGGGTGGCAGAATGAGATCCTGTTTCAAAACAAACAAATGCACACAAATGTTTTCTTTAAGTACTTTAATGATTTCTTTTAAGAAATTGTTTTTGTTTTTAGAGAGTTGCACTCTGTCACCCAGGCTGGAGGGCAAGGGTGCCGTCATGGGACCATAGGCATGCAACACCATGCCCTGCTAATTTTCTGTATTTTTAGTAGAGATGGGGTTTCACCATGTTGGCCAGGCTGGTCTCGAACTCCTGAGCTCAAGTGATCCACTTGCCTCCGCCTCCCAAACTGCTGGGATTGCAGGTGTGAGCCACCATACCCAGCCAGTCTCTATTCTCGTCAGCTCCTTGAAAACAGGAATGAGACAGTAGAATCAGGCAGAAATTGAGAAGGCAGCTCCCACTGGGCATAATCTTTTGCAGGAGTGGGGTCAGGGGTGGGATATCCGGGGGGTGTCTCTTCATTTCACTTCTCTGAGTCTTAGTTTCTTCACCACTAAAATGGGCTTAATACAGCATTGTGAGCATGGACTTTTTAATAAATGATATTGGGACACCTTAATAATTATTTAGAAAAAGGAAAAGTTGGGTTCACACTTATCTACAACATATGGCAGTATACATTTTAAATGGATCCAGAACTTAACTTTTTTTTTTTTTTTGAGATGGAGTTTTGCTCTTGTTGCCTAGGCTGGAGTCCAATGGCGTGATCTTGGCTCACCACAGCCTCCACCTCCCGGCTTCAAGCAATTCTCCTGTCTCAGCCTCCCGAGTAGCTGGAATTATAGGCATGAGCCACCATGCCTAGCAAATTTTGTATTTTTAGTAGAGATGGGATTTCTCCATGTTGGTCAGGCTGGTCTCAAACTCGCGACCTCAGGTGATCCGCCTGCCTTGGCCTCCAAAAGTGCTGAGATTACAGGTGTGAGCCACTGCAACTGGTCAGAACTTAACTTTTTTTTTTTTTTTTTTTTTTTTTACAAAAGTTACCACTAAATGATGAAAAACTTACAGAGACAGATGGTGGTGATGTTTGCACAGCAACGTGAATGTACTTAAAGCCACCAAACTGTACACTTAAAAATGGTTATGTTGGCCTAGTGTGGTGGCCACCATGCCCAGCCTAATCACACCTGTGATCCTAGCACTTTGGGAGGCTGAGGCAGGAGGACTGCTTGAGGCCAGGAGTTCAAGACCAGCCTAGTCAACATAGTAAGACCCTATCTCTGAAAAAACATATTTTTTTCAGTTAGAAAAAAAATGGTTCAATTCTATTGTTGAAACAACAAAAAAAGGCTAAAATTGTAAATTATATGTGACGTATATTTTACCACAGTAAAAAATAAACTTTGACTGGGCACAGTGGCTCATGTGTGTAATCCCAAAATTTTGAGAGGACGAGGTGGGAGGATCTCTTGAGCCCAGGAGTTCAGGACCAGCCTGGGCAACAGAGTGAGACTCCCTCTCTACAAACAACAAAGAAAATTAGCTGGATGTGGTAGCACCAGCCTATAGTCCCAGCTGCTCAGGAGGCTGAGAGGGGAAGATCACTTGAGTCTGGGAGATAGAGGCTACAGTGAACTGTGATTGTACCACTGCACTCCAGTCTGGGCACAAAACAAACAAATAAATCAAAAATTAAAAAATTATGCTAGGTATGGTGGCTCACACCTGTAACCCCAGCACTTTGGGAGGCCGAGGCAGGCGGATCACCTAAGGTCAGGAGTTTGAGACCTTCCTGGCTAACATGGTGAAACTCTGTCTCTACTAAAAATATACAAATTAGCTGGTGTGGTGGCACATGCCTGTAATCCCAGCACTTTGGGAGGCTGAAGTGGGTGGATCATTTGAGGTCAGGAGTTCAAGACCAGCCTGACAAACATGGCGAAATCCCGTCTGTATTAAAAACAAAGAAATTAGCTGGGTATGGTGGTGGGTGCCTGTGATCCTAGCTACTCAGGAGGCTGAGGCAGGAAAATCACTTGAACCCAGGAGGCAGAGGTTGCAGTGAGCCGAGATGGCGCCACTGCACTCCAGCCTGAACGACAGAGCAAGACTCTGTCTCAAAAATAAATAAATAAATAAAATTAAAAAGATAATAAAAGTGTATGATTAGTAACAAAAGCTTAGTATGGAAAGAATGCAGTTGAGTTAGAGGAACAACACCATGAGAAACAGAGAGTCCCCTGGAGACCCCCACAGCTTCTCAGGAGGCTCCGGTAGCATTGGAGGACCCCGAGTACAGTATGTGGGCTGGGACAAGGGAAGTACCTTTCCTATCCCCAGGGATGTCTTTCTGCAAACATCCTGAGGGCGTGGGGCATTGTTGCTACTGCTGTTGCTGAATTGTTTCTTGGCAGCTCTTTCTTCAGTCAGGTTGCAGGCGTCACTGTGGCTGGCTGCCCCAGAAGGCCATGTAGGCCTCAGCAAAGAGGGGTCTCCCAGGCGGTCAGTGCAGGACTGGCATGTGGGGGTAAGAGATGGCCCAGGAAGCCTCCCTCTCGCTCTACAGCAAGAGGCCACTGGGCTGCTGCCTAAATCCCCAGCCACGTGGTGGCAAGGATGACACTGGAAGACTTCCCTGCACTTGCTCCTGAGTCCCACCTGAGCCGAGAAAACAGGCTTCCCAGAACCTGTGGGCAGATGTGGCGGGTGCCCTGGGGGACCCTAAGTTGCCCAGGCCTGAGACTCTTCCTGCAGCGCTCAGAGGAGGGTGGGGCTTAGGGACCCAGAAGCATGGCAAGGGACTGGCCGTCCTCTCCAGCCTGTCCTCCACCTGTGGCAAGCAGCAGAGGCAGCTTCCACAGGGGCCAGTCCCACCTGAGGATCCCTCACAGGACTCCTCCGGCCAGTGATGCTCTTACCCCATCCTGGGCACTCTTGCTGTGCTCCCCAGCAACCACCAGCTGGGGCTTTAGAAGGGGGCTGGGCCCACCCACAGAGGCTGTGGTCCGTAGCCACTCATCTCCATTTTTTTTTTTTTTTGAGACAGAGTCTCGTTCCGTTGCCAGGCGCCAGGCTGGAGTGCAGAGGCGCGATCTCGGCTCACTGCAACCTCCACCTCCCGGGTTCAAGCAATACTCCTGCCTCAGCCGCCCGAGAAGCTGGGACTACAGGCACGCGCCACCATGCCCAGCTAATTTTTGTATTTTTAGTAGAGATGGGGTTTCACCATGTTGACCAGGATGGTCTCAATCTCTTGACCTCGTGATCTGCCCGCCTCGGCCTCCCAAAGTGCTGGGATTACAGGCATGAGCCACCGTGCCCATTTTTACATTACTGATTTGCCTGTTTTGTTTTTTGAGACAGGATCTCACCACCTCACCCAGGCTAGAGTGCAGTGGCAAAATCATGGCTCACTGCAGCCTCCACCTTCCAGGTTCAAGCCATCCTCCTGCCTCAGCTTCCTGAGTAACTGGGGCTACAGGCACATACCACCACACCGACTAATTTTTGCCATTTTTTGTTGATATGGAGTCTCATGATGTTGCCTAGGCTGGTCTGGAACTCTTGAGCTCAAGCAATCCTCTTGGTTTGGCCTCCCAAAGTGCTGGGATTACAGGCTTGAGCCACCGTGCCCAGCTGGCCTTAAATTTTTTTGTTTGTAGAGACGGGGAATAGGGAAAGGGAGGTTTCGCTATCTTGCCCAGGCTGGTCTTGAACTCCCTGCCTCCAGCGATCCTCCCGCTGGGCCTCTCAAAGCGCGGGGATTGCAGGTGCGCGGTGGGCCAGCTGCCCGCTCTGGCAGGAGAGGAGGGCGTGGCCGGGGGCGTGGTCGCGGGCGGGGCGGCATGACGCGCGCGTCGCTGATCCCGGAAGCGGTGTCAGATGCTGGGTAGCCGGGCGGGCGGGCGCGGTGGCGGCGGGCAGCGGGGGGGGCTTGTTGTTCTTCGCAAAGTCTGAGCCCGAGCGCCAGGCGGCGGCGGCGGCCGAGAGGAGCGCGAGAGTGAGCGCCGGCGCGAGGACAGCGCGTGCCCGCGAGGAGCCGCCGCGCGCCCGCGCCACCCGCTCGACGCCAGGTGAGGGGCGGCGGGGCGGCCGGGCAGCCGGGAGGGGGCGCGGGGCCGGGCCTCCTGGCCGCTGAGTCACAGCCGTCGCGGCGCGGGCCGGGGGTGGCGGGGCCGGGTGCTCAGGGCCCGAGACTCCCATGCGGCCCACGGGGCGGCCCGCGCACCTGCTCAGGTGGGTCCCGCCCCGCAGGCCGAGGGGGCTTCCCCGGGCCCGGCGCCGGGATGTGAGGCTCCCTCCCCTGAGTGTGCCTCCCAGGCCATGCTTGCGGTGCCCGGGGCCCTGGGGCGTGGACACCAGACTTGTGGGAACGGGGGTCCCCGTGGGGAGGGGGCGCGCACCGGGCCCGCGCCTTCACACCTGCGGGGGGCGGGGCGGGCGCCACGTGAGGGCGGTGCGGGGAGGGCGCGGGTGCGTGGATTTCCCGCGGCTTCCGCCCCAGCGTGGCTTCCGCGTGCGCCCTGGCCTGCCCCCCGCGCTTCCTCCTCGTGACTGGCGGCGCTCCGGCCCAATGGCAGGGCCCACGCGCGCCCGGTGACGGGCTAGGGGTAACCAAGTCTTCCCCAGAGGCGGGGTTCTGGGACTGGTGTAGCTCTCAGCCGCCCACCTGCGGGGGGGGGGGTGCGGGAAGGAAGGCCTTGCGGGAGGCGACAGGGGGCAGGTGACAGTGGCCCCAAGGCACGTATCCTTTTGCCCACGGGTGGGACAGGGGCTCAGGCCTCTTCCAGCTCCCACTGCATGGGTTCTTCTGTGCCTCTGTCAAGTTCAGGGAACTGTGTGTATGTGCCTGTGACTGTGTGTGTGCGTGTGTGTGTGTCTGCACAGCCTCTAGATCCGGGGGGTGGGGGGTGGGAGGAGGTGCCACCGAGGAACCCAGAAAGCCAGGACCGGGCCTGGCCTTGGCCCTTGACCTGGGTCTGCCTGGGGCACAGCAGTGGCCCTGCGCTGTGCTGTGTTCTCATGCTCACGCCCGGTGTGTTCTCGGGGCCTCCTGTGTGCCTCTCCCCGGTCCTCTGCCCCTGAGCATGCTGTTGCTTGCTTCTTAACGCAGCTTTTGTAGCGAGGCAGAAATCAGATCCACTGCACCATTCATTCACCAAGTGACCCACAGGCAGCCAGCCGCTCTCTGGCCAGGTGCCTGGCCTCGGGAAGATCCTGAGACTCAAACCCCCCACCCTCTGCCGGACACCGCGGGTTAGGGATATCTGTGCGGGATAGGGATATCTGGTTGGGCTCTGGCACAGCCCTTCTTGCCCCTCTGATTCTCCAGGGTGGGCTTCTAGGTCTCTTGACTGGCGTTGAGGTTTCAACGTGTGTTGTAAGGGGATGTCCAAGACAGAGCGGGGTGCATGGTGCAGCTTCTCCAAGCCCAGCATCTTCAGGGACTTGGAGCGTTAAAAGAGCTGTGGGTGGGGTCTGGAGAGTGTGGGTGGGCTGTGCAGGTGGCTGGGACACACCTGCACCCTATTTGGGCATTAGCACCATTTATGAGACCGTCTCCCCTCCTTAGGTAACCCAGCAGGAATGTGTGAGTTTGACCTTGGTAGAGGGAGCCTACTTTTAAAACTAGACCTCTCATTATTCCAAAATAAGACATTTATTCAAGCAAAAACACAAACCAGGCTTCTCCTGCTTTTTAGCCTTGCACTCAGCCAGGGCTTTAAGGGGCTGGTTTCCTGCAGTGTTGTTGACTCCCCAGGTGCCAGTAAACGGGGGGAGCCAGTGTTTACCGAGGGTCGGGGCTGTCGGGGTGCCAGCCTTTCTGTGCGCCCGGGAGGCTGCTGTTTCGGGCCACTCTGTCTACAAGGCTCGTGCTTTCACCCACGGGGCTCGCCGATGGCTACGGCGTTTGTTTACAGTCTCCGGCAAAAGCTGTTTACCACCCAGACTGAGAAGTTGTGCCTGTTTCTGTCCCAGCTGTTTCTGAGTCTAAAGGTTTCTGGAGTGGACTTTCTGGGTTTCGGGTCCAGTCCACACGGGAAATGGAAATCTGGCCAGCTGGGAGAAAGCTCCGTGTGGCTGCCTCTCCACAGTAAACAGTGACTCACTGCTCCGTCCCCACCCTCCCTGCTCTCCGAGAATGGAAGATGCTTTTCCCTGCTATTTATTTTTGCTTTTTATAAGTCACAGACTCGTCATGTTTCCACTTTCCTGCAGTTTCAGGAAACTGGGAGTGTCGTCTTAAAATCGGAGTTTAGAGCAGGTACATATGAACCTGAGTGGCCACATGCCCCGCCCTGACCGGCCACTCTAGATGAGGAAACCCAGGTCGTGATATCTGCTGGCCTGGCCCCAGGGCCGGTGGGGTCTGGTCTAGAGCCTGCCTGCTTCTCTGCGCTGTGCATCGGGCGCGTTGGGGAAAGTATTGGGGTGGAGGCTGCCCTCTCCCTGCCCTCCCGTGCGGGGCTGGCTCATCTCTTGCAGTGGGGGCTCGTGTAGGGTGTAGGGAAGACATGCTCCCTGCTTGCAAGGAGCTCACCATGCTTTGGGGAGTCCCCCTGTCCCCAGAAGGATCTAGAACCAGGCCTTGGTAGAGGGTGTTTGCCTATACAAGGACAATGGAGAGTGTTTCTGGAAGAAGCAGGGCTTGAGGGTGGGCAGGAACCATGTGCTCAGTGCAGATGGTGGGGGGGATCAGAAACCTGCCATGGCATTGGGATGGAGGAGTTGGGGTTTGGGAGGAACCCTGAGCCTGTGTTGCTGTGTGTGGGGCTCCAGGATCAGGGTGAGGGCATCCCATTTGGCCAAAGCTGTGATCTAGTCAAGAGAAGTTGGAGGCCCGAGCCAGGGCAGGTGCCATGGGTTCCGGCAGGCAATGCTTGGGGACTGGGATCAAGCCAGGTCGGTGAGTGGACAAGGAAAGGAGAGAGGGTTGGGGCCACACCACTGAATGATGCAGTTGGGGGCTTGGGGGGGGGCCTCTGAGCCCCCTGGAATGCTCCTGGTTCTGGAGGCTGGAGGAGTTGGGTAAAACCCTAGGGCAGTTGGGGAAGAACAGGATGCTGATGGGGAGCAGAGGCTGAGGACAGGAGGATGGTATAGGAGTTAGGGCGGGGACTGGAGCGGGTGTGTTCTGCAGTTTGCTCTCTGCTGCCACAGCTGCCTGAGTCACCTCTGGATGTAGTGGGATGACACAGCTTCCTCGGACTACAAACGCAAGGTGACCAGACGTCCTCCAAGCCAGGCTGACAGTTGTGGCTTGCTGGAGGGCGGCCAGCCAGGGTCAGGCTGCGGGCTGGTGTGGGCTGAGCTAGGGGTGCCAGGCCAGGTGTCTCCTGCATGCTGAGGGGGGCTGTGTCCAGAACAGCTGGACCGTGGGGGCCCTCACAGTCTAGGACCTCATCCTCAGTAAGATGGGTGTCTGGCTGGTCTCTGGGACCAGCCAGGGCTGCAGTTAGTCGGTTGATACCTGTTTGACAGGCGCCCACTGGGTACCAGCACCACAGTAGCCCCACCCACCATTGTGGCCCACTGTGGGGGGGTGCCTGCCTTGGAGTCTGTTACTGAAAGGCTCCCGGTAGAGGCCGGCACACACTGGGTGGCCTCTGGTTTTGTGGATTGCACCTGCTGTGGGAGCCACGGATGAGGGAGGTGGGAGGGCAGCTGCTGATGTGCCACTGGATGAACCCGAGCCTCTCGCACAGGATGCTCATCGTCCGTTCCTGGGCCACCTCCAGCCCCTCCTCCCTCTCCTGCATCCCACATCCTTCTACATCCATAGATAATGGAAGTGGAAGGGCCACTCTGTCTCGGTCAGGCTGGCTGGACGGCTGAGCGGATGGAGCATGGTGTCTCCATTGTCATTCACCCCTTGGGAGAGAGCAGGTCACCCGTCCAGAGCCCCTGTGCTGGCCTCAGAGAGTGAGTGGTGGCCCCGATGCATCCTGTCATCCAGGTAGAATCAGAGCCCCGAAGCTTTGAAATCCCTGTCTCTATGGGCATCCTTGCCTGGGACTGTTCAGAGGGGTCATCCAGCCCTCACCTGCCCTACTCACTTTGTTCTCTCTCTTTTTTTTTTTCTTAAGAGACAGCATCTTGCTCTGTTACTCAGGCTGCTGGAGTGTGGTGGTGCAATCACAGCTCACTGCAACCTTGGCTTCCTGGCTCAAGCAAACCTCCTACCTTAGCCTCCCGAGTAGCTGGGACCATAGGCATGTGCCGTCACACACGGATATTAAAAAAATTTTTTTCTTTGTAGAGACAGGGCCTCGCTATGTTGCCCAGGCTAGTCTAAAACTACTGGGCTCAAGCATTCGGCCTCCAGAGGTGTTGAGATTCCAGGCACGGAGCACCGTGCCCAGTCCCAACTTTATGGATAAAGTGTTCCCTCCTGGACCCCAAAGGTGGTCCTTCTCAGCTTGTGCCAGCATACCAAGAGATGTCAGGGCTGTCAACCCCCCACTGAGCGGGGTCAGACCCATGGGTGACCAGTGAATATTTGCTGGGATTTAAAAAGTTAAAAATGGCTGGGCATGGTGGCTCACACCTGTAATCCCAACACTTTGGGAGGCTGAGGCAGGAGGATCACTTGAGCCCAGGAGCTTGAGACCAGCCTGGGCAACATGTTGAGACCTTGCCTCTATAAAAAAAATTTAAAATTCTCTGGGCATGATGGTGCCCACCTGTAGTTCCAGCTGCTTGGGAGGCTGAAGCAGGAGGATTGCTTGAGCCCAGGAGGCCTGCAGTGGGCCATAATCGCACCACTGCACTCCAGCCTGGGTGACAGAGTGAGATCTTGTCTCTAAAGTGAAAATCAGAAGGTAAAACATGACTCTCCGGTTGCTGAGGTGGCTGCCTGGGCTCACCTGCTCCTGAGAGGGCAGTTCTGGATGACTGGCCCTGCGCTGCCTGCCCTGCCTGCCGGAGGCCTGGGCTCCAGGTCCTCATCCTCTACGAGGTTCCTCAGTGGCGGAGCTGCCCTGCCCTGCACTTTATGGAGCCCAGACCCTCGGTCTGGATCCTGAATGGAAGCGTCCCAGCTCCATCACTTATTCCCAGCTGCAGCTGCAGGAGTCACCTCTGTCTGAGGCTGCTGGCGGTTCCTTTTCCTTTATTATTTATTTATTTTTTTTTTGAGACAGAGTCTCACCCTGTCATCCAGACTGGAGTGCAATAGCACGATCTCAGCTCACTGCAACCTCCACCTATCCGGGTTCAGGCAGTTCTGCCTCAGTCTCCTCAGTAGCTGGAATTACAGGCACCTGCCACTGTGCCTGGCTGATGTTTGTATTTTTAGTAGAGACAGTGTTTCACCATGGCCAGGCTGGTCTTGAACTTCTGACCTCTTGATCCACCCGCCTCGGCTTCTCAAAGTACTGAGATTAAAGGTGTGAGCCACTGTGCCCAGCCTTCTTTTCCTTTAGAGGAAATTATTTTCCCCGCTGAGCTTTGTTTAGATGTACATCATGTTGAGGTGTCTGGCTTTGTGTTGAAAGCCCTTCCTCTTCCATCAGAAAACCAGTCACGTAAAAGGTGTTCCAGGTTATAGGTGGTGCCGGAGAACTTTGCTGCCAGGGATGGGGGTTGGGGGCGAGAGGGCGTGATCACTGCACCCTTTACCTAGGTCAGTGGTTAGGACCCCATAGGAGAAACTCAGACCCACCTACCCAGGCCCCCAGCTGTGGCACTGACCACTGTGCTTCTCGGGTGACTCTACGGAAACCCAGAGGAGCTCAGGGGCATCAGGGGCATGTGTGGCAGTGCTCGCGTTTTGTTAGCTGGTGGTTGTAAGACAGAATGCCAGGGCCTCGCTCCTTGGGGGTGCTGGGGAGGAGCTTGGCTGCACTGCTGACCAGGTGCTGATTCAGTAGCCCCTGCCTTGGGCCCCAGGTAGCGGGAAGCTGGTGTTGCAGGTGTCTTTGGGACCCCAGGCACGCTCTCCCCCTGGCGTCATACCCTAAGGCTGCGTCTCTGGTCCTGGGGAGGGAGCCATTTCTACATGTGCTCTGGCAGCCCTTGAGGCTGTGTGAGGTCGAATGGTTCACAAAACCCCTTTTTAGGGCAGTCATCATTTTTAGATGAGTTGCTTTACAAACTTTTTTGCACACGCAAAACTCTTCTCTGAATCTCCTCCCAAAAGCAAGCTGTCGATTTTTTTGCCTCTGATGTTTAAGGCGACTTTAGGTTAATGCTACTTGGATTTATCTTGTGCGTCGTGGGGAGAGGTAGGCGCCAGCAGCATCCCATCTGTGCTGGGTTCCTGAGAGAAGCTTCGACACTTGGCTGGCCCGTCCCTTCTGCGTCGCCTCTCGGTAGTTGGCTACAGAGGCTCGTGGCTGGTCCAGGCTTTCTTGGCAGAGCAGAGTTGTGACCTGCCCAAGGAAGTGGGGGGCAAGCTTGTGAGCACAGTGTTGGGACTGCCCAGGACCCCTGCCTCCCCCAGGTCTCTAGTTCCTCGGAGGGGCCCAGTGCAGGTGTGCCCTAAAGCACTGGGGACATAAGGGGAGCGAAGGTGTGCTCCAGCAGCCTTGGCGACCTTGACCTTGTAGAATTCGTCAACTGCCCCTCCTGGGGTCGCAACTGGCTCCCGTGCACCTCCGTGACATCACAGGTGTCTCGGGAAGCCTCTCCTTAGTGGAAGGATCTCTATGCTGAACTCTGCCCCTGGTACCCGGCCGAGCCCTGCACGTCACCTTGGGTCTGGCCAGACAGCCTTGTCCCTGGGACCTTCCTTTTCCGCCCAGCTCTGCTGCCACGGCGGGCAGGGGGCCTGGGGGCCTGGGAGCGGGTCCTTGCTGGGTGGGAGGCCAGGGTGTGTGGGAATGCGCGAGGCTCTGTAAACATCTGGTGACTCACCGCATAGCTATGTCGTGGCCGGCCTGTGCACTGACGTGCTCACAGCAGAGCTGGAAGCGGTGCCCGTGGCCCCTCCCTCTGACATGGAAAAGTTTCTCATGGTGCTCTCAGCCGCCGGCATCTGTAGGTCCCCACGGTGGCCGAGCCCCGGCTTCTCCACTGTCACACTTGCCCCAGTGCAGGTGTGGAGGAGCCTGGAGCCCACCTGTCCTTCTCCAGGACTGGCTGGTGTCATCCTGTGCCGTCTATGTCAGCGCCCTGAGAGCAGCTGGCCCTGGCAAGGGCAGCGGGCTCTGCAGCCTGGTGTGGGACCGTCTCGTCTGTGCGGTCCTCTGGTTGTGGGGGTGGGTGGGGTGCAGGGGTGGGACCCCAGTCGGAGGCAGGGCTGGATGGTGGAGGGACTTGGGCCTGAGGGCTCCCTGGCCCAGGGTGGGAGGGTCCTGGGCTGGCAGGGAGGGCAGGATGGGGTCACCCCCCCAACACTGCCCATGTCCAGTGGAGGTGTTGCCCAAGGACACTGCCCACCACCATGTGCCACTCTGATGTTCCTTCTGCGGGAACCCATGTCTGGTATTTGGGGTGTGGGAGTGGATGCTGTGAACCCCTGTCCTACAAGCAGCCCCGTGCCCTCCGCCTGCCTGTCCCGGCTGCAGGGTGCGAATGCGTTTGTTTACTGCCTGCCAGCCTCGTGATGTCTGTGCAGCCTGACCTGAAGTCAGGATCGTTTTTTGGGCTTCTCAGTTTCCATGACGACCATGGGGGCTGGCTCGGTCCCAAGGTCGCCATGACAACTATCGGAGGGATCATGCTGGGGATGCTTTGGCTGGGTTTTTCATGAATGATTAGAATGTGTGACACAATGCAGACGTGAGGACGGCGGGGGCGGCGGGGACGGCTCCCGCCAGACAGTCTAACGCTCGGCAAGGCGGCGGCTCTCCACCTCCCTGGTCTCTGGCTGCGGCGCCGGACCCGCTGCCCCTCAGGAGCCCCACACCCCCTTGGGCTGCAGGGTCCTCACTCGGGGGCAGCTTAGGTGGAGGTGGTGATGTCACAGCCGCAGTGGCTGGGGCCGTGGTAGGTGACCCGTGGCCTGCGGGGAGGGTGGGGCAGGAAGGCGGCTGGGGCCTCATCCAGGCCCATCTTGGGGGAAGCTGGCGATGGCAGGGGCTCCCCAGAGGCCTCCTCTCAGGCATCCAGGCTGTGTCTGGAGCACTGGAGTCTGCCAGGGTAGGGTCACTGTCCAGCGGGGCCTTGGAGCCAGCACAGCCGTCTTGGGGGAGGGAGGTTTTGCCAGTGGTCATTTTGATCTTCAGGACAGAGCACCTTGTGTCGTGCAGGTGCAGATGTCTTGTCTGACCTCAGGGAGAGTCAGAGCAGGAAGCAGCCACTGCTGGCGCCTGCTGGTCACCCCATAGCTCTGGTGACCACAGCCCAGATCCACAGGGCAGCAGGGGACTGCATGTGGCTATTAGGCTCTGGGGTGGGGGTCCCAGCCACTCTTCGGACTGTGCTAGAGCGTGAGGTGTGGCCAGGCCACCTCCTGGAACCCTGGGCAGAGACAGAAGCTGGACCAGGATGTCCTGGGGAGCCCCTGAGGACGGGCCGGGATGGTGCCCCATCTTATTTTCAGGGTGCTGTGATCATCCATCCCAGGCTGAGGAGGTCCCTGCATGGGAGACGGCCACCCCGTCCTGCACCTCCGGCCCTGACCTGCGCTGGCTTCTCTGCTTGCCCGTGTTTTCCAGCTACGAGTTCCAGAGAGCTCTGTCCTGGTGACTGTGCCCAGGTTATGACGACTAATCCCAAACCGAACAAGGCATTAAAGGTAAGGCTGGCTCCAGGCAGGCACTGGCTCCAGGCAGGACCCGTCTCAAACAAAGGCATGGGAAAGGCCCCCCGGCTTGACACCCCGACTTCCCAGGGCTGCCCTGAGCCTGTGATGGAGGCCTTCCTGTCTCCAGGAAGAGGTGGGGTGCTGTGTCTGGGGGATGTTCACAGGAGAGGTGGGGTCAGGATCGGGGATTGTGGCCCCAGGAGATGACTCCCAGGCTGTGGGCCTGGTAGGGTCTGATGCCCACCCGACAGGGCCGTGTCCTTGCTGGGCACTACTGCATGAGCTCATCCCCCCACTCCAGGTGTGAGCAGTGTGGCCTCATCTTCCCACTCCAGTGTGGGCAGCGTGGCCTCTGGTGAATGGGATGTTCCAGCTCCCAGGGCCTGAGCCCATCTGTGCCCGGTGCTTCCTGCCTCTGCAACGACACATGCCTGTGGACTGGCTCAGTCCCAGCAACAGAACCTATGTGCTCTGGGTCCCCGCAGGGTTCTGAGGCTGTCAGTAACCAGGAGTGACCAATGTCACCGCTGGCTTTTCCCATTCTGAGAGGGTCCTGTGGGGCAACAGCCATCATGTGGGCTGCCTGCGTGCACGGTGTCTTGCGGTCCAAAGGCCAGCCCTAAGAGTGCGCAGGCATGCAGGGTCCCTGCATGCGCAGTACGCTGGGTCCCTGACCACGCTGGTGCTTGTCCCAGGCGGGCACCCCATGTTCTCCTGCACTGACCCTGCGCTGTGACCCCCCAGGTCAAGAAGGAGGCGGGCGAGAACGCCCCGGTGCTCAGTGACGATGAGCTGGTGTCCATGTCAGTGCGGGAGCTGAACCAGCACCTGCGGGGCCTCACCAAGGAAGAGGTGACCCGCCTGAAGCAGCGGCGGCGCACGCTCAAGAACCGTGGCTACGCGGCCAGCTGCCGCATCAAGCGGGTGACGCAGAAGGAGGAGCTGGAGCGGCAGCGCGTGGAGCTGCAGCAGGAGGTGGAGAAGCTGGCGCGTGAGAACAGCAGCATGCGGCTGGAGCTGGACGCGCTGCGCTCCAAGTACGAGGCGCTGCAGACCTTTGCACGCACCGTGGCCCGTGGGCCCGTGGCGCCCTCCAAGGTGGCCACCACCAGCGTCATCACCATCGTCAAGTCCGCCGAGCTCTCCTCCACCTCCGTACCCTTCTCGGCCGCCTCATAGTGCCTGCCAGAGGTGGGGGGCGGCGGGCAGGCGAGCAGGGTCGTGCCCCTCAAGCCTGTCACTGGGACGTACTTTCAACATCCAAGTCCAAGCGCAGGCCCTTCAGGTGCAGGCAGCTCAAGCCGGGATGAAACTATGGTGCAAGGCGAGGAGTGGGCTCCAGTAAGCCCACCGATCCACATGCACACACACACCCCCACTCATGCCTGCCCCCGGCTCCCTGCAGGATGTGTCTATGTGTGGGAATTGGTGTCTTGTGCCCATGGGAGTCGGGTTGGATCAACAGAAATGCCTTCGGAAAGTTCCGCTGTCCCCTGCAGGGGCTGCCAGGAGACACGGCCCCAGGAGTCAGGCCTCTGTGGCTGGGTCGGCGTGCGGCTCGTCTTCCACTCCTGCCGTGGACAGCTATCAAAACCTGTCCTGCCACGGCCCTCCAGCTGGTGTGGGGGCCCCTCACTGCCCTGACCAACTCCACAGCCCCTGCGGAGGGGTGTGGATGGTGCGTCCGTCCTTCCAGCTGTCCTATTGGAGTGGCTGTGAACTGCTTCTGCCTTAGCAGGGAACTGCAGGAGTGGGCACGGTGTGGGAGGCCGCCTGCGTGGGGTGGTATGTCTATGTGTGCACGTGGCACGCCTGGCATCACGGCACTGGGGCTGAGGGGGGCAGCTTGCTGGCCTTCACCAAGGGAGGGCCTGTGGGCATGCATGGCAGAGAATGGCTCATACGTTGTGAGGTCTCCTCTGTGCTCTGGTGATGGGAGGAGGTTGCATAGCGCAGAAGCCCCCTGCCCACAGGAGCTGGCTGCCCAGACACGGACCCCGCAGGCTGTCAGATCTCGGTGGAGACAGGCAGGAGCATCCCATCAGGTGACAGTGAGCAGGACTCAGGCTCTGTGTCCTGGAGCTGCTTCTTGCCAGCTGTGGTCAGTGCAGGGGGAATGAAGAGGTCTTTTGGGGCCATGGGGAGGTGGTGCAGACTGGGGGATGTTGGTGGACGTGGATGTGGACGTGGAGGTGGGAGGGAGGAAGTCTCGTGGAGTGGTGGAGGAGGCAGGAGCTGTGTGCAAGAGCGGGTAGAGAGCCTTCAGGGGCAGGACCAAGGCTTGGTTGTAGAGGAGCTTGGGAGTGAGTGTGGCACTCTGGAGGGAACGGCAGGCTGGGCAGTGGCAAGCACCAGGCCAGGAGAGCCTCGTGGACGTGGTTCCCGCATGCAGACCCCCAGGAGCACAGCCACGAGCTGCAGGCCCTCTGCATTCAGTCCTCATCCAGAGCCTTCGCCTGCTCCTCCTTCCCAGAGCACCCTAGGCACCAGTGGGGTTGGCACTCCACCTTGGGCTTCCTTTCCTGGAGAGCTGCTTGAGGGTCCCTCCTGTGACTGGGGCCTCCACAGCGGGAGCTGGGGGATCACAGAGCCCCTGACTGGGGGAGCTGGCAGATGTGATCCGCCCATCTGGGGCTGCCACGTAGGACATGTAAGGTGGTGCCTGGGGCCCTGCTCCCTCTCAGTGGCCCCTGCCCACCCGGTATCACCCCCCACCAGCTGCAGAGCTCCAGCCGGTGCCAGCCACGCTGTGAGGTCACAGGACAGGTAGCCCCAGGGCTGCGACTTGGTTCTGCATCTACTGTTAAAAGTGAGCGGGAATCTACAGGCCCGCCAGGGCCACCGGGTCCCAACAGAGCAAAGGGCTGCACATTCGCAAACAGCCGTTGCCCCCGTGGCCGTGGTAGGTAATCCATATTGGATGTCATAAGGACCAGGGGGATATTTAAAGAGAGAAACAAAAAATATATAGAGATATAAAATTATATTCACAGTTTATCTACAGATTTTTCATAACAATCTTTGTTTTCCAGTTTGATACTGTAAATCTATCAGCAGAGCTGCGGACACGGGCACGGTGGGAGTTGGGAGCCCGGAGCCCCAGGCAACCTGCTGTCCCCCTCCGTCTTCCCATGGACCACACCAGGCCACTCGGCCCCACAGGACAGGCCACAGCAGGTGGCCGGTTCTGTCCTGTTTTGAGGTTCTTGGGATCCACGTCTTGTGGGCTGTGGGCGTTTACCTGCCCTTGGCCTGCGGTGCTTTGCCAGAGAGGGGACTCCCTGTCCCCGGCCCCCAGGGTGGACGGAGCCCGTCACCGTCCAGGGCCAGGCCAGGGAAGGATGGTGCGTTCTGCTTTTCCTTCCAGATTGTTGAAATTTCATTGTCATGATTTAATATATGGATTTTTTTATTTAAAAGACGAAGGCCTCTTTGTCGAGTGGGTTTGTTTTCTGTCTCTGTGCCTCCAGCTTCCCAAAGAGATCCAGGTCTTCGAGTTTCCCAGGTGTGGGGACTCCTGCCCCCACCTCCACACCGCCTCACCCTGGCCTCTGTGCTACTGGGCAGTTTCATTTCAATATTTATTTTTGTGTTGCTTTTTATCATGATATAAATTATTGAGAACAGATCACATGTGGGCCCGTGTCTGGCTGCTGCCGCCCTGCCCTGTCCCTGTGGCCACCACCTAATTTATTGCTGTGCATCCTGCTGCTGTGACTGCTTTTGTACCTTTGCAATAAAGAATTTTCTGGTTTCAGACCCTTGCGTCGTGTAGTTGGTGCTTTCAGCTGGGGCTTTCTTGGGCCAAGAACCACTCCTCCATCCCAGGGGACCCTGCCTGTCCATCACCAGGGAGGGTCAGGGTCAGGATCTGGGCACCACGTGTAAGTGGGTTTCTCAGACTGCCAGCCCCTGTGACGCTGGGACAGTCACAGGGGAGGTGCCGGTCAGGTGGCCACGTCCTGGGCCTGGTCTCTGAGGGTCAAGCTGCAGTCCTGAGCATCTCTGTCTGCTCCACCCGGAGCCTCCTGTCCAGGCAGCCTCTCTCTTCCAGTGGAAGGAACAGAAAGCAGTGCAGCGGTCAGTGCCCCGCTTCCCCGGGAGACCCCTCACCCAGCTTTACTGGACTCTCAGTGGAGCCTGCAGGAAGTTCTGAGCCAGAGAGTCTGTCCGGGAGCAGAGAGCAAAGCCCCCTGCACAGCGGCCGGAAGTCTGTGGACTCCTCGGAAAAGCCAAGGGCCCGCCCAGATGCTGTCCCCGCCCTGCCTTGCCTTCCGGGGAGAACAGCCCCTGCCCACCTGTCCCCATTTTTGGGGCTGAGCCGACTGGGGTCTGAACACCCTCCAGTGCTGGACCACACTGGGTGAAATCCCAACTCAATTTTTTTTTAGACAGGATTTCACTCTGTCACCCAGGCTGGAGTGTGCAGTGGGATGATCACGGCTCACTGCGGCCTCAACCTCCCGGGCTCCAGCAGTCCTCCCATCTCAGCCTCCTAAGTAGCTGGGACCACTGGCATACACCGCCATGCCCAGCTAATTTTTTTATTTTTTTGTAGAGATGTTTTACCATGATGCCCAGGCTGGTCTCAGACTCCTAGGCTCAAGCAATACACCCACCTTGGCCTCTCAAGTGCTGAAATTCCAGGCGTTAGCCACTATGCCCCGTCAAAATCCCAGCTCTCAGCATCCATGTGGCCTGGGGCCAGTCCCATCCACCCAGCCTTGCTTCCTGTGAGTTGGGCGTGGAGGTGAGTGCAGTAGCCGGCACATGGTGCAGTAAGGGTGGAATCGGCTGGGGCTACGGCAGGCAGCCTGAACTTGTCACTAGCAATGGCAGGGATGGCACTTTCCCCAGCTAAATCTGACCTCCCTGTGGTCCACCCTGTGGCTCTGGGCCCAGCCTGCTCCTCCTGTGGGGGGGACAGATGGGGAAGTTGTGAAAGGAGACACCACCCTGCACAGCCACACAGCCCGAACCCAGGCCAGGCTGGGGCCCCCAGGGCTTCCAGCCTTTCTTGTAGATTGCTGAGGATTCTCAGCTGGACCATCTCCAGAAGACACTGAGGCTAGGAGGGGCTAGAGAGCTTGGCGGGAGCACCCAGCTAAGACACGTGTCTCCTGCCTGCCTCGAGGCCCGCTCCTCTGTTGAGGCCTGTCACTGGGGAACCCCTTTTTCAGCAGTGATGATGACACTGGAATCACACTGTTCTCTGCCCTCCCTGCTTCACATGTGCCCATGCTCCCTCCCGAGGTGGGCAAGCCTGGCCTGGACCGCCTCACGCTGCCTTCATCCACGTAGAGTGGGTTTAGCCTTGAGGGCTTTCCTTCGAGCTGTGTTGGAAAGCAGCAGAAGCAGCCTCGTCTGCAGGGAAGAGGCATCTGTGAGGGGCAGGAGGCAGGGTGGAGAGATGGCCTCTGCGGAGCTGGCTCACTGGTGTCCAAGTCGCTGCTCTGTGACCTCAGGCAACTTGCTATACCTCTCTGAGCTCAGTTGCCGTCCTGGCTGGTGTGAGCGCAGAGTGTGTCAGTTTCCTGGCACGGTCTTCTGAGGTGCTGCTGGCATAGGAGCCCAGTCCCCCTGGCCCTCAACCTCCGCCTGCCAGTGCCCATGTGGTATCTGGGTCTCCAGAAGGGGAGCCCTTGGCCATGCACCTTTCAAACATGAGATTTGGGCAGTTCAAGCCCTAAAGGGGTGGCCTTCCCCGGGGCAACGGCAGAGCAGGCCCAGGGTTCGGCCAGTGTCCCCAGCCTCCAGAAACTGCCCCTTGGCAGCAGTTACCTGGGAAGCACCATGCTCCCACCTGCTGATGGGGTGAGAGATGGTGGCCGCCTGGTGGGCCTCCCCCTGCAGAGGTCCAGTAAGGCAGGTGGGGGTCTTTCTAGCCAGGGAGGAGCTTGGCCTCTCATCAGACAGCCCAGCTGGGCCCTGCAGACCCACTGGCCTTGAGTCCCCACGTTCCCAGCCCAGAAAGCAAGAGTCTGGGAGTGGATCCTCTCTAGCCCAGGCACCACTGGTCTGTTGCCACCCTGCTGAGTCCCTCAGAGACCTGAGACACATTTCCCGCTGTTCCTGGTGGCCATGGGTGGGGGCAGTGTGGGTGGGAGCTGCAGTTCCTGGTTGGTGCCCACTGAGCCTTCCTGTCTGCTGTGTCTGCTGTTCCCTGGCTCTCCACACCCACTGCCTGAGCCCCCCTCCCAGGCTCTGCCCACTTCTGCTGCCCCTGCCCCAGCCCCCACCCAACCTGTGCTTCGGGCCCCAGACACACAGAGCTGACCGCTATCTGCAGGCTGGGTTATTGCCCTCTCCCCTTACGGGCCCTGGGCCTGGGGGGGTGCCCCTACAGTGACACCCCTCGCCCTGGTCCAGCCACGTGTCCTCCCAGAAGCCCCTTCGGTCCCTGGGTGGCAGTTCTTCTTGCCGCCGGGATTTCCAAGGCCACTTGGGTGCCTCCAGCTTCCTGAGGGCAGGGCGTGGGTCTGAGGCTTGGCTCCTCAAACCCAGGGCCATGCCTGGCAGTGGAGGAAGAAGAGAAGGGGAGGAGGCAGGCGCCCAGGCAGGAGCCCCCGCTGTGCCCCAGATGCTCAGGGCTCTGCCCTTGTGGCCTCTAATTCCGCTGTGGATGGGGCTGGCATGAGGCCCATTCTGGAGGAAGCAGAAGCTCCCAGGAGAAAGGCGGCAGCTGTTATCTCACAGCCTGACCTCTGCTCTGCACTGCCCTGGGCAACGAGGCTGTCCACCCCAGATGGGTGGGACCCCCTTTCCAGTGTGCAGACTCTGAGCAGTCAGCCTCCTATGACCCCCTACTGCTGCCTGCTCCCAAGGCTACAGGCCCTGCAGGAACAAAAGCCAAGACTCAGTAGAAAATCCGAGGTGTTTAAATATAAATAAGAGCGATTCTCGCAGCCCTGTGGCACTGGCCAGCCTCACAGGCACCTGGTGGTTCTGTGAATCATCCCAGGCACACCTGGTGGGCGCCTGGCCAGGGTTCCCTGTGGCTGGCATGCGGAGTCACGTGGGCCCTTCTCCATGTGCCCACAATGGCCGCAGCAAGCTCTGAGGAGGCCCAGCCCCGGCCAGCCTGTGTGGACCCTGCCAGCCTGCAGCACCCAGAGCTGCTGTGTCAGGGCTGGGCTACCCAATGCCCTGGCACCCCTCCCTGCAGCTGCCCAGCCTGGGATCCATCCACTGTCTATCTCCTGAGTCAGGGTGTCTGACCCACTCACAGTTCCTGTGGGGCCCGTGTAGCTGAAGCCCTGAAGCCACACTCACTGCCCGCCCCACAGTGACCCTGGGGACTGATGGCAGGTGATCCCAGGGTGTCCCCAGGCTCTTCCGATTGGCTCAGGTGCCCTCTCCTGGGGCAGCCGGCCCATCTGGGTGCCTTGCAGGGCCATTAAGTGCCCTGAACCCTGGGCTGGAGGGAGGATGGGAAGTGGGCTCCAAGGGTCTCACAGGAGGGCTCTCAGGAGAGGCCCCACCTTTGGCAGGAGGGTTGGTGGGTTGGGGTGCCCTGTTCTTCCCAGAGGCCTGGGCAACCTGGGTCCCTAGCTAGGTGCCAGCAGGCCAGGCCCCCCTACAGGTCCTCTGAGGGGATCAGCATCCGCTTCTCCAGGCTCCGGCTCTTCCTGCTCCCGCCAGAGCCGCCACCAGGGTGGGTGCCAGGTCGGGGCAGCACCTCGTGCATGGCCTGCTGTGTGTAGTGCTGGTAGGCGGGGGAGAAGTTGTGGATGGCGTCCTGCACGATGTCCTGGGGGCTTACTGTCTCCCTGAGGCCGCTGGAGATGATCTGCATGGGTGCTGGGGAAGCTGGGGGAAGGCAGCGTGTGAACCCCACCATCCCCCCTGCACTTCAGCCCCCAGACATGCCCCTCAGCCCTGCCTTCCAGATGCCCAGGGCTGGGGCTCCTGCATGTCCAGGTCTGGCATGGCCAGTGGAGGGTGGCCCTAGACCTCTGGACCTCAGTCCAGCTTCCTCTACCCAGCACCGGGCCTATCCCTCGCCAGACCCCTGGACCCTAGCCCAGCTTCCTCCACCCAGCACCGGGACTATACCTGGCCAGACCCCTGCCAAGGACCACATCCCCTTGAAGTTACAGAGGGGCTCCGAGCAGTGGGGTACACCTTTGGCTGGCCTTGGGTGGGCACCCTGGCCACTCCACAGACTGATGAGAAGTCAGGCAGGCAGGCCACAGGCTGTCCTCACCCTAATGGGGGGGGGCGTGCCTGGCAGGGGATGCCCATCTCCTATCACTATTGGGGTCTGGGACTACCTGGACACCACACAGCCCAGGTGCCTGTCTGGAGCTGGATGCCCATTGGCCGTCACTCTGCCCAGTGAGCTGGCATTCCTGGACCTCGAGAGTGGCATGGACACAGACCCAGTGCTCCAGCTGGAAGGCAGGGCTGTGTTCTGGGTGCTCTGACTGGAAGGCAGGATGTACCTGGCAAGTTGTCCTTCTTCTCTGCATACACCTCACAGGGGAAGGCATAGCGCAGGGCCACAGAGGCGAACAGCATCTCCATGCAGATGATGAAGTTTTGGTAGCCAGCGGCCAACGTGCCAGCCCCCAGCCTGTTCCCGCCGACGGTCTCCACCTCTGGGATGACCCCACATCGCTCTAGGATAGCCAGCAGCAGCCCTGCAGATGCCACAGCCACTCATCCCTAGTCCCCAATGGGGTCTACAAGGGAGGAAGAGGCCCCGGACCCCAAAGCAGCTCCCCGAAGTGCTATGATCCTGTCCGTGTGGTTTCGTCCCACCCAGGAGAGACCGAGGTTCGGGGGGCAGGGCACCTCCAAAGTCAGGGATCTCAGCCCAGCAGATGCTCAGGAGTCCTCCTGGGCCTGCCCTGCTGCTCCAGCCCCAAAGTGGGACCTCCCCACTTCCCCTGTGCCCACAAGCTTTACTGGCTTCCAGCTAATCTGCGCCACAGCAGGGGAAACTGAAGCTCATGGGGCCTGGGGAAGGGGGCGTGAGATGAACCCCCGGTGGGGGTGTGAGGTGAATCCGGGATGGCGGTGTGAACCTAGGATGGGGTGTGAGGTGAACCCAGGATGGGGGTGTGAACCCAGGATGGGGTGTGAGGTGAACCCAGGATGGGGGTGTGAACCCAGGATGGGGTGTGAGGTGAACCCGGGATGGGGGTGTGAGGTGAACCCAGGATGGGGGTGTGAACCTGGGATGGGGGTGTGAGGTGAACCCAGGTTTGGGGTGTGAACCCGGGATGGGAATGTGAGGTGAACCCAGGATGGGGATATGAGGTGAACCTGGGATGGGGGTGTGAGGTGAACCCTGGATGGGGATGTGAACCCAGGATGGGGGTCTGAGGTGAACCTGGGATTGGGGTGTGAACCCGGGATGGGGATGTGAGGTGAACCTGGGGTTGGGATGTGAACCCAGGATGGGGGTGTGAGGTGAACCCTGGATGGGGGTGTGAACCTGCAATGGGGGTGTGAGGTGAACCCGGGATGGGGGTGTGAACCTGGGATGGGGGTGTAAAGCTGGGATGGGGGTGTGAGGTGAACATGGGCTCTCTGGACTATAGCCTTGGCATACCCCCACCCCAGTCGCCCCACACACCCTGCCAGAATGACAGGAAGATGACGGCTTTGATGGTGAGGAACTTGAGGACAGGCTCAAAGGGCCGCAGGAGCTCCCTGGTGGTGAAGTAGAAGAGAAACAGGGCGTAGAGGGCGAGGCTGACGGAGGCGTTGTAGATGAGGGTCACATAGAGGTAGCCGCTGCGGACACTGGGCCAGACAGGAGCTGTGGTCAGGATGGCCCCACGCCCCCACCACCCTCCCCACCCTAGAGCTGCTGCCGCCACACCCTCGGCCTGGCCCCCACCCAGGGGCATGGGCCCTACAGAGACCCTGGCCCAATCTGATCCTCACTCCAGGGCCTGCAGGAGAACATGGGGAGCTGGGAGTGGCTGCAGGGCTCTGCAGGGCAGGGCAAGGCCACGCGGCTGTTCTCCCTACCAGCCCTGCCTCTCCTCATCCCAGGATCCTGTCCTCTGCTCAGGCATCATCCAGGCTGCCTCTGTCAAAAATGCTGCCTCCCAATCCAGTCCACTGGCCACTGCCTGAAGGTCCTCTGTGTGGTGGAGACACAGGTGTCGTGCCTGAGTGTGCACCTATGTGTTTGTGTGCATGTATGCCATGTGTGCACGTGCACATGAGTGGGGTGCATTGTGCTGTGTGTGCACACATTGCATGCATGTGTGAATGTGCATGTGTGTATGCATGTGTGTATGCATGTGTGAACATACATAATTGTGCTGTGTGCATGTGTGCCTGCATAAACATACACGTGTGTGTGCGCACATGTAAAAGCACGTGTGTGCACATGTGTGGTGTTGGTGAGTGTGTGTATGGACCTTGGCAGGGGTCTTTCCTGTGCCGGGTGGCTGCCTGTCTTCCGGCCAACAGGTCGGGGTGGACTTTGGCCCCCTTGGCCCAGATGCCCTAAATGTCAAGGGAGCCCATGGCGGGGTGGGGACTGGGGCCATCACTGGCTGCCTTGAAGCCCTGGGGTCCTCGTTACAGACACTGGCACCGGGAGGTCCAGCCCCCTGGCCTTGACAGTGCTGAGGTCCTTGTGGAGAGGAAGTGGGTGCCCGTCCTGGGGGAACCCTAGCCCGGCTGGACGCCAAGCCCACTTTGTGGGGCCTAACTCCTGGGCCCCAGGGGACCCCACCCAGTGACATCCTCTTGCCAGGTGCCCCCAAAGCTCCTGCCTTACTTGAAATCCCCGTCGTGGTATTTGCCGAATGCCTGGAGGATTATGGTGGTGATGGCCATGATGGGCTTCACCAGGCAGAACTGCAGAGTGGCCTAGGGGTGAGGGCATCTCATTGGCATGGGGCAGGTTCCCCCAGAAGCCCAGGAATGGGGGATGGGGCAGCCAGCAATGAGCAACCCCTTGACACTGGGTGGGGTGGCACTGGGTTGGCTAAGTCCAGAAGGGCTAGGGTGGGGGGGGCAGGGCCAGGTGGGAGGGGGACAGGGCCAGGTGGGGGGGGCAGGGCTGGGTGGGAGGAGGGCGGGCAGGGCCAGTTGGAAGGAGGGTGGGCAGGGCCGGGTGGGCCCTCTTACCTGCTTGCAGAAGCGCAGGAACCCGATGGAGTAGGTCATGCCCCGGAGGCAGCAGGTGCCGTAGAAGCAGCTGGACCTGCGGGGGGATGTCCCTGAGCTGGCGTGGAAGAAGGGCCCCAGTGCTGCCCGGGCTCCCTGTCCTGCGTGTGTGGTGCGGGGGACTGGGGTGAGGGGCTTACTTGATGGGCTTCCCACGGATCTCAGCCATGATGGCACTCTCTCCTCCCAGGTACTGGAAACACAGGCTCAGGAAGCTATAAATGACAAAGGCTGCAGGGAGCGCAGAGGGGAACCAGTCATGAGCCCTGAGCTGCACCAGGACCCCATGGCGCCCACTGCACCAGGACACAAGGATGCTCAGGAGGGGCGGGGCCTGGCAGGCCACACAGCAAGAGGTTCCCTGAAGGGCCCCATCTCCAGCAGGACGCCTGAGAGGGTCAGGGTGCTCCGTCAGGGCCCCTCCAGGCCAGGGCAGGTCCACTGAGCCCCTCTCCCGGAGGCTGTGGGGTCATGTGTTCCAGGCCTGCCAGTGCTGCTAACCCCGACCATTATAGCAGCCCCTCCGACAGGGACCAGGAGAGTGGGGTGCTCCTGGGGGCTGGCCCTGGCGAGTCTCTCCCTCTGCTCCCCCCGACCTGACACAGCCCAGGGCTCACCTTCATAGCAGTCTCGCACAGAGTCAAAGTAGACGTAATACTGGTGGTCTCCCAGGAGGAGGAGGCTGAGCCAGGAGTCGAAGGCATAGATGGGCACGATGAGGAGCAGGCGGATAACATAGCGCTGCTCCTGCGGCACGGTGTAGGAGCGCAGGTGCAGATAGATCTGGGAATAGCAGGAGGGTTTGGGTGAGAGCCAGGCCCTCCTGGCATCCCTGCACCAGCCCAGGAAGGAGGTGTGGGTGGGTGCAAGAGGGTTTGGGTGACAGACGGGCTCACCTGGTAACCCCACACCAGACCAGGTGAGCCAGGAAGGAGGTAGGGATGGGTGGGCACAGGCCACCAGGCACCTTCTATGTTCCTGCATTTTCTAGTTTTCTACAATGGGCATGCTTTTCACTATTAGAAAAAATTTTTTTCCTATTGTAATCAGATACATATTTGTATACGTATTTACTATAGAAGTACATATAAGTATCAATGTATAAGTATATATTAAATACATATTTCTAGTTACAACTAAAAATAATGCACAATTGAAAAATTTACTTTTTATGGTTGGGGACCCTGGTTCACACCTGTAATCCCAGCACTTTGGGAGGCTGAGGTGGGTGGATCATTTGAGGTCAGGAGTTCAAGACCAGCCTGGCCAACATGGTGAAACACCGTCTCTACTAAAAATACAAAAATTAGCTGGGCATGGCGGTGCATCCCTGTAATCCCAGCTACTTGAGAGGCTGAGGCGGGAGAATCGCTTGAACCCAGGAGGCAGAGGTTGCAGTGAGCCAAGATTGTGCCACTGCACTCCAGTGTGGTGACAGAGCGAGACTCCATCTCAAAAAACAAAACAAACAAAAAACCATGTTTCTTAAAAATCTTTTTTTAAATTTAAATTACTGTCACATGAAATTACTAAACACACGACCCCACTCTGTTGCCCAGACTGGAGTGCAGTGGGGCAATCTTGGTTCACCACAACCTCCGCCTCCAGGGTTCAAGCAATTCTCCTGCCTCAGCCTCTTGAGTAGCTGGGATTACAGGGATGCGCCACCACGCCCAGCTAAATTTTGTATTTTTAGTTGAGACAGGGTTTCACTAAGTTGGTCGGGCTGGTCTTGAACTACTGAACTCATGATGTGCCCACCTCGGCCTCCCAAAGTGCTGGGATTACAGGCATGAACCACCTCGCCCAGCTAAAATTTATTTTTTAAATTGGCAAATCAAATTGTATGCACTTACAGTGTACAGTGTGATGTCTGGTATGTGTGTTCCTGGGAAAGCGCTGAGCCAAACCCAGTAACATCTCCATTATCTCCCATACTTAGCATTTCTTTGCAGGGAGGACACGGAAAATGTCCTCTCTTAGCCATTTTCAAGCATAGAAAACGTTGTTGTTTATAATGGTCATGGTGGTGTACAACAGATCCTTTTTTTCTGAATAACCTCCTTGGTCATGAGCAAGGGTCCTGTTTGTTCCTAGGCTGGCCACAGGAACGCTCACTCATTGCTTCGTTCAGCAGGAGTTTCCAGAGCCCAATCCAGCTAAGTGTCCGACCCAGGGGACAGAGGGGACATGTCCTGGCCCCGGGCTGGGCAGACTCTCAGAAGGTAGGTTGGCTTTTGCTGTGGAGGCATCCAAAGGACTTGTTCACACGCTCCCCCACTGGTGACTGGGAGTGGCGGCATGACCAGCCAGCAGGAGACCTCTCCTGGAGCTGGTGCTGCCTGGCTGGGTGACCTTGACCAGCTGCTGTCTTCTCTGGCTTCAGTACTCCCAGGTATAAAGTGATGGGGTCTAGCCACTCCCAGTCCTGCCTGAGACTCCTCACTCAAGGGTGGTCTGGCGGTGGGCTCAGGGGTGGGACAGGGCCTGAACTCCAGCCCAAGGGGTCTTCATAAGTCCTTTGATTCCAAAGAATTTGTCCCTGGCCAGGCGCCATGGCTCATGCTTGTAAGCCCAGCACTTCGGGAGGCTGAGGTGGGCAGATCACCTAAGGTCGGGAGTTCCAGGCCAGCCCTATCAACATGGAAAAACCCCGTCTCTACTAAAAACACAAAATTAGCCCGGTGTGGTAGCACATGCATGTGATCCCAGCTATTCGGGAGGCTTAGGCAGGAGAATTGCTTGAATCTTGGAGGGGGAGGTTGTGGTGAGCCAAGATCTCACCATTGCACTCCAGCCTGGGCAACAAGAGTGAAATTCCATCCCCCCCCCCCAAAAAAAAAAAAAAAAGAATTTGTCCCTAGGGGCTGGGCACATGGCTCATACCTGTAATCCTAGCACTTTGGGAGGCCGAGGTGGGTGGATTGCCTGAGTTTAGGAGTTCGAGACCAGTCTAGCCAACAGGGAGAACCCTATCTCTACTAAAAAATAAAAAAATTAGCCAGGCGTGGTGGCACACCCCTGTAATCCCAGCTGCTCAGGAGGCTGAGGCACAAGAATTGCTTGAACCCGAGAGGTGGAGGTTTCGGTGAGCCAAGGTCCTGCCACTGGACTCCAGCCTGGGTGACAGAGTCAGACTCTGTGTCAACAACAAAACAAAACAAAACATAAAAAGAATTTTATTGTTCCCTAGCAACAAATATATTCAGAAACAAAGAAGGAGGTTTCTGTACAAAGACACAGTCATGTCCCACATGGTGGGACAGGCTGGTCACATCGTGGTGCAACAGTGAAAACTGTTGTTATGCCCCCAGTGAAAACCATGCTAAAAAATACACCTACAGAGGCTCATGCCTGTAACCCCAGCACTTGGCCAATGCAGGCAGATCCTTGAGGCCAGGAGTTCAAGACCACCCTGGCCAACATGGTGAAACCCCATCTCTACTAAATGTACAAAATGTTGCCTGGTATGGTGGTGTGTGCCTGCAATCCCAGCTACTCAGGAGGCTGAGGCAGGAGAATCCCTTGAACCTGAGAGGCAGAGGCTGCAGTGAGCCGAGATCACACCACTGCACTCCAGCCTGGGCGACAATGAGACTCTGTCTCAAAAAAAAAAAAAAAAAAAAAATACACCTATAGCCAGGGCAACATAGTGAGCCCTCATCTCTAGAAAAAATTTAAAAATTAGCCAGGTGCAGTGGCTCACACCTGTAATCCCAGCAGTTTGGGAGGCCAAGGTGGGAGGACTGCTTGACCCCAGGAGTTTGAGATCAGCTTGGGCCACAGAGTGAGATTCTGTCTCTACAAAAGATCAAATAATAAAAACTAGCCAGGTGTGGTGGTGAGCATCTGTAGTCCCAGCTATTTGAGAGGCTGAGATGGGAGGATCGCTTGAGCCCAGGAGTTCTGGGCTGTAGTGCGCTATGCCGATCGGGTGTCCACACTAAGTTCGGCATCAATATGGTGACCTCCTGGGAGCGGGGGACCACCAGGTTGCCTGGTGGGTGAACCGGCCTAGGTCGAAAACAGAGCAGGTCAAAACTCCTGTGCTGATTAGTAGTGGGGTCACGCCTGTGAATAGCCACTGCACTCCAGCCTGGGCAACATAGCGAGACCCTATCTCTTTAAAAAAGAAATAAAAATTTTTAAAGTTAAATAAATGTAAAAACATTAAAAAAGAAAAAAAATACACCTGTGTAAGGAAATGCTCTGATAGAATGCAGCATTTGAAAATTAAGATGATAAAGTAGGATCTCAAATTATATTAAAAATGCCTGGTAGGCCAGGCATGGTGGCTGGTAGTAATCCCAGCCTGTAATCCCAGCACTTTGGTAGACCGAGGCAGGAGGATTGCTTGAGCCCAGGAGTTTGAGACCAGCTTGGGCAACATAAGGAGACCCCGTTTCTACAAAAATAAATAAATAAATACAAATTAAAAAAACACAAAAAGTAACCGGGCATGGTGGTATGTGCCTGGAGTTCCAGCTACTCGGGAGGCTGAGTTGGGAGGATGGCTTGAACCTGGGAGATGGAGGCTGCAGCGAGAAATGATTGTGCCACTGTACTCCAGCATGGGCGACAGAGTGAGACCTTGCCTTAAAAAAAAAAAGCCTGGGAAAAAATATGGGTGATTATAGTGTTTGCCTTTAAACCTTTCTAGACTTTCCATGTTTTCTTTTCTTTTTTTAATTAAGACGGAGTCTTGCTCTTGCTGGAGTACAGTGGCACAATTTCAGC
The DNA here is from genome assembly GCA_031835075.1 of Saguinus oedipus. NCBI lineage: Eukaryota > Metazoa > Chordata > Mammalia > Primates > Cebidae > Saguinus > Saguinus oedipus. The sequence continues at coordinate 10,965,281 of CM063170.1, forward strand.
TCACTGCAACCTCTGTCTCTCAAGTTCTAGTGAGAACTTGCCTCAGCCTCCCAAGTAGCTGGGATTACAGGCGTGTGCTACCACATTCAGCTAATTTTGTATTTTTACGGGGTTTCCCCATGTTGGCCAGGCTGGTCTTGAACTCCTGACCTCAGGTGATCCACCTGCCTCAGCCTCCCACAGTGCTAGGATTACAGGTGTAAGCCACCTCGCCCGGCCGATTTTCCATGTTTTCTGTGAGGACACAACATAATCACAGGGTCTTTGAGAGGCAGCCGAGCCTGGGAGCTGGGCACACGGGAGCTCATGGGGAAGGCTTCCTGGAGGAGGTGCCAGGAGTGGCAGTGGCGGGCGAGCAGAGGCTATGTGCACCTGGCTGCTTGGGATGCAGCTCAGGAAGTTGGGGGAGGCTGGCAGCAGGAACAGATTCTTATCAGTCACACTCCCCCACTGGTGCCTGGGAGGGACGGCATGACCAGCCAGCAGGAGACCTCTCCCGGAGCTGGCACTGCATGGCTGGGTGACCTTGACCAGCTGCTGCCCTCTCTGGCCTCAGTCCTCCCAGGTAAAAAGTGAGGGGGTCTAGCCACTCTCTGTCCTGCCTGAGACTCCTCACTCAAGGGTGGTCTGGTGGTGGGCTCAGGGGTGGGACAGGGCCTGAACTCCAGCCCGAGGGGTCTTCACAAGCCTTGTCTTGACTGCAAGCTCCCATGACGCTGAAGCCAGGCTATAGCCACACATACACAGACAGTTTCTAAAATTATAGTGCAAAGATGGCCTCCTCCAGGAAGCCCTCCCTGATGGTCTTACAGGAAGGGCCTGCCTCCATACCACCTCCCTGACTCTGCACACTCCAGGCCCAAGCTCATACACATCTACCTTGGGTTCTGGTTATCTAGCCACCACTCACTGCAGCCTCGAACTCCCGGGCTCAAGCAATCCTCCCACCTCAGCCTCCCAAGTAGCTGGGATGACTGGTGCAGGCCCCCACGACCAGCTAATAAGCAGCTCATAAGTTGTCACTAAGATGCTGCCTTGGAGGCTTGTGCCCATGTCCCTGCCAGTCAGTCTCCTGGTAGGCTGGGTACAATGGCTCCTGCCTGTAATCCCACCACTTTGGTAGACCGAGGCAGGAGGATGGATTGAGCCCAGGAGTCTCCTGATGGCCCCCTGCCCGGCTCACCTATGGATCCATTCCCTATGCCAGTGGCACCCAGGGAGCAGCTCTGCTCTCAGCCAAGCTCTCTGCAGCCTTCCTGGGCTCCCAGTGCCTCCTGAAAGCCGCCTCCCCACAGTGGGGTCAAGGGCTCTGGACAAACCCCTGCCCCCACCACACACTGCCATGGCCTCTCTGCATATCCAAGGCTCTTGGGCTGGTCCCATCCATGACCCCCTGCCCTCTCTGCCCAGCCCCTGCCCTTGGCCATCACTTCCTCTTGCCTCTGCCTGGCCCTTCCTTGCCCAGTGCCTGGCTGCTTCTCTACCTGGGGACTGCTCTGGGTCGGGGGCTATGCGCAGCTAAGGGCTTGGGGAAGTTGCTTCTTGCCTGTCTCTCACACAGGAGTCCCGGTCCCTCTAGCCAAGCTGCAACCTTTGCTCCCCAGCTCCCTACGGAGCAAAGTTCAATCCCCTTCCAACGCCCCCTACCAGCCTTCTCCAGGGTGTCACACCTCTGGAGGGAGAAGGCCCTTTCCTCTTTCCAGATACATGAGCCTGGGAAAGACCTCTGGTCTCTCTGAGACTCAGTCTTCTTGTCTGTGAAATGGGACCACACTGCTGACCTCAGTGAGCTGGGTGAGGGGCCTGAGAAATAGCTGGGGTTGCCTGGTGGGCACTCTGCACTCAGCCTGGCAGACTTCCCCATTTTCAGGCCCAGCTCCCACATGCCATGTCTTGGGGAAAGCCCGTCCCCTTCCCCCTGTGCCCTGGCCCAATGCCACTTCTGGCAGCCTCTGTAGCAGCAGGACCCGGGGGGCCCAGTTGAGCCACAGCCATGTCCCTTGGAGACTGGGGTCCTGAAGGAGGCTGGGGGCAGGAGGGCTTACCTGGTGGCAGGTGAGGACCAGGGCAGTCCACACAAAGATGCCTGAGACTCCTCGGGCCAGCGCAGAGGTGAGGAAGAGCCAGGGAGCCTGCTGGGAGCCGTTCCCCATGTGGTCCATCTGCAGCCCAGCTGGCACGGACAGCAGGGGGCAGGGCTGTGGCCAGGTTGCTGATACCAGGGGGACGTCAGCTGTCCCCAGGATCCCTGAGACATTACTCATCTGCGGAGGGAGGGAGGACACAGACCCAGAGGAGTGAGGGCAAAGGTGTAGGCATCGGCAGCAGGAAGCAGCTGGGGAGGGAGGGGACAGTGAGATGGGCCCTGAGGCTGAGCCACCCACCAGGTTGCGCCCCCACACACATGGACAAGGCCCAGGTCCCTCCCTGTCCCGAGCTCAGGTACCCAGGTTCACCCATTAGCCACCTGTAATGTGGGGGCCCTACCTGGATTCCCCCTTGTAAAACCAGCTTCCACCTTGGAGTCGCAGGCTTGCAGGGAGCCTGCTTCTGAGGAGACAAAGACTGTCTTCCAGTGGGGCAGAGGAGGGGGAACCCCTGCCATCCTGCCTGCCCGGGAGCTCTGGGGAGTGGGCACAGGCTAGCACTACCTGCCCCAGCAGGAGGGAGTGTGCAGCCACCCATGGAGGAGCGGCCCTCACCGGCTCCCCAGGACCTGCCCGACCTCCTGGGTGCCCAGCTTTGCTAGTGTTCTTGGCAGACCCAGGCGCCTGCTCTTCCCACTAACCCGCTGGGGGCCTGGGTCCACCCCCTCCCACACTCGCAGTCCAGCCTCCTCCTCTCCCTCTGGCCTGCAGTCATAGGACCCAGCTCTACCTCTGCTGGCAGGAAGCACCTGGCCCAGTCTGGGGAGGCCCGGCCTCCAGGGAAGCCTGGCTGGTCATTCTCGTGGTCACGTGGCCTTCACTGGCAGCCCCATAGTGGGCGGGGCAAGGCTGGGATCTGAAGGGCAGTGCCAGGCGGGGATGGGGCGGGGCAGCCAGCACCTTATGTCCCCAGTGGCCCACCTGAGCCCCAGGCTGCAGGCCCGTCCCCTCCCATGGCTGACACTCTATCCTCCTGGCTGTTTGCTGGGTGGCAGCTGGCTCCCAGGAAGCTGCTGGCTGCCAGGTGCCCTCACCTGCCTATGTCAGACAGCCAGGCAGCTGCCACCCAGCAGGGACAGGTGGGAGAGGTCTGCGGTGGGCCGAGGAGGGCCAGGCTGTGGGAAGAAGGCTGGAGAGCTAATGGTACAAGGATTCTCTGGGGCATGACAGGGGTCCTGAAACGACGTAGAAGCAGGCACACAGCACTGCAGATGCACTCACTGCCAATGAGCTGTTCACTTAAACATTGATGTTATGTGAATTTCACCTGAATAAAAAAAAAATCCATGCTCCAAGAGGTGTGTTGAAACATTTGCTTTCTGGGCGGGATGTGGTGGCTCACGCCTGTCATCCCAGCACTCGGGGAGGCCAAGGCAGGCGGATCACTTGATGTCAGGAGTTCGAGACCAGCCTGGTCAATATGGTGAAACCCCATCTCTACTAAAAATATAAAAATTAGCCAGGGTGGTGGCACACACCTATAATCCCAGCTACTCAAGAGGCTGAGGCGGGAGAATTGCTTGAACTAAGGAGGCACAGATTGCAGTGAGCCGAGATTGAGCCACTGCACTCCAGCCTAGGTGACCGAGGGAGACTCCGTCTCAAAAAAAAAAAAAAAAAAGTAAAAGAAATGAAATATTTCTGGTTTTTGTGGGTCAAGGCAGGAGGCAGGGAGTGACAGCCAGGTCCCTGGACGCTTTGAGGTCTGGCAAAGTGTTGGGGGGCCCTGAGAGTCCCTGTCACCTCTGTGCAGAGACCCCTGTGGTAAACTCACCCACCCCAGCTTCTGCGAGAGGGACATGATCCCTCAGCCCACCTCTTGGCCTGTTCTGGTTACACTTGGGCTCATGCCACCGGGGCCACCATTACCAAGTCCCACTCCATGCCAGCAGTGGGTCCACACATTCGTTGTCCTTCATGCCTCCGACCCTCCCACAGCCCTGGGCAATGAGGGTCGAGGCTGGAATGACTGGAGCCACTGTTCCTCTTTTATTTTTATTTATTTATTTATTTTTTGAGATGGAGTCTTGCTCTGTCACTGGGCAGTGGCACAATCTCGGCTCACTACAACCTCTGCCTCCTGGGCTCAAGTGATTCTCCTGCCTCAGCCTCCCGAGTAGCTGGGACTACACGCAGCCACTACCATACCTGGCTAATTTTTGAATTTTTAAGAGATGGAGTTTCACCATGTTGGCCAGGCTGGTCTCGAACTACCGACCTCAGGTAATCCACCTGCCATGGCCTCCCAAAGTGCTGGGATTACAGGTGTGAGCCACTGTGCCCGGCCTGTTCCCCTTTTAGAGATGGGAATGAGGGACACATCACAGGGGACACCCTGGCTGTTCTCCCCAACACCTCTACCCACACTGTCCTTCCAGGGAGCCTCCCAGGTGGGGGACAAGTTCAGGAAGTCGTGCCCAGCTCTCAGGCCTGCTTTGCTGGACATCCTCATCAGCGCCTGCCCGACCCAAAGCCACCAAGCGCACACCCTGGCTCAGCCCTCCCAGAGCGTGCCTGCTCCCCGGGACCTTCTGGACCAGCCAACCCTGCTCCCGAGTGACTCTGTCCTGTAGCCTCGGGAGTCACTTTTAGAAAGAAAGTCCCCGCTGTCCCAGCACCCTCCTCACTCATGTGCTATCCCTGTGCACCTGTCTGTGTTTGCTGCTGGCCCTCTCTTGGCAGGAGCTACCAGAGCCTGGACCTGTGTCCTGTCCATGCTTGGGACATGGGGGTAGGGGGTGTCTGTCCTGCTGACGCGGTGGCCCTGTGGCCTAAGGTCTCCCTTTGGCCAGGCAGGGGTGCTGGAAGGCGGTCACCAACTTCCATTCAGCTGCAGCTGCAGGTATTCTCCCCCTGCCCACCTACCTGCCCCACAGAGTCCTAGGCAGACGGCTCAGCTCGTGCAGATGTCGCCCTCTGGCTGTGAGTGTTGGGATCACCATCACAGACAATCACGAAGTGATGATGGCTGGGGGCTTTGAAGGGTGAAAACTTTGTTGTCTGGGCGTGCACAGTGCTGGAAGGGACCAGGATTCACCTCATCCAGGTGGCTCATGCCACAGGCAGGGAAACTGAGGCCCCAGTCCCTGCTTGACTTGCTTCCAGCCCCAAGCACAGGATGAAGCTTCACGCCCCTCCCTCAGCTGGCGGTGGGAATGGCTGAGTGGATGGCAGGAAGCACTGTGGTTAGATGTCAGCAGGACATCTCTGGCTGGAGCTACCAGGGCCAGGCTCCCAGAAGGGCTCCGGCTTTAGGGAGGCTCAGGGTCTGGGCCCCAGACACAGATTGAGGGAAGTCCAAAGCTCTGCCTTCTGCCAGAGGCAGATCCTCAGTGGGAAGAGGTGGGGCATTCTCACAAGGCCAGCTGGTCCGTTTATACGGCAGGGATGTCTGCTGATCTCCTCAGCCCACAGCTGTACCAGTGGGGAGTGTGGGTGAAGGGTCTTTGGTGTCGGCCTGAGCTGGTTCGTGGCCCCTGAGGGTCCCTGACCCTTAGAAGCCCCCTTCAGTCAGGGATGTCCCCTGCCCTGATGGTAGGAGGCAGGTCCGGCATTGCCTCTGGGTCATTCTCATAGCCGTCCTACCCTGGCATGTTCTTGTTCAGCCAGTGTCTTTAGGAAACTGTCCCAAGAGCTTGGGCTCTGGCCCCTAAGCCCAGAACTCAAGGTCCTCTTGCACATTTGAGGCAATGACTTTGCCTCATCAGGCAGCTTTGGCTGTATCACCTCCCCAGCACTGGGCCTTGCAGGCCTTTTATAAACCCAAGGCTCTGAAAAGAGAGGAGGCCTCTGCCATCTCCACCCAGCCTTCCTTCACAGCTTTCTGACCATGCCACTCTCAGAAGCAGCCTCAGCCCTTGGCCCCTTGTCTTGCCCATGGCCTTGGCAACCTTGGCAGGCACCTTTGCCTCTCTGGATTTTCTCCAAGTCCTGGCCAAAGCAGGATTTGATCACTGCTGGCCTGCCCATCCATCTTCTGGGCCACCCTCCCCACCTGGCCTGCCTCTGGCCCCACCCTGGCTGTCCCCACCCCCAGCTCTGTCTCCATCACCTGCCTATCCTACCCACCCAGCCTTTGTCCCCGCCCCTGCTGTCTCTCCCACCTGGCTCTGTCTCCATCACATCTGCCTCTTTTGTCCCCACATCCAGGCAGACCCAGGGACTACCAGGGTTTCTACCAAATCCCTGCCCAAGGTGCCCGGTCATTCAGCAAGGGAACACTCAGGGCTCTTGGGTGTGAACTCCAGCCCTGTCATTCCCCGTGTGCATACCTTGGCCTCCATGTCCCTACCTGGAACATGGGAGCAGGGATGCCTGCCCTGAGAGGGTGCTGAGTGGACGCAGTGAGACCCATGACTTGTGTACACCATGCTGAATGGCCACTGGCTTCCCTCTCTCCCCTACCCAGTGACCGCCTGCCCAGCCGTGTGAGTTCTCCCATTCCTGAACCGCCCTCACCTCTCTGGCTTTCAGCTGGTTCTGGCCCTGCCAGTGTCTGTGAATGGCTCCAGAGTCTACCCAGCGGGTTCCAAGGCTCTCTGAGCGCTGCACTGCAGCCCCCACCTCCTTCGCCTGCCCCGCCCAAGCCCGGCCCATTCTGGGCACACTGAGGGACACCCTGGGTGTGAAAGGATCTGACAGAGCAGCCAGTCCCCTCCCAGGGAGCCAGGGAGGATCCTGGCTCCAAGTCCCACAGAGAGTTTGTGGGGGGCCTGGTCCCCAAGGTGGGGCAGTTGGGAGGTTGACCACTCTGTCACCTGCTCCTGGGGCTCAAAGGCTGATCGAGGCCTCATCCGGTGCTGGTGTCACAGCCTGCGCCCAGTCACAAGAGGCGGCAGAGTTGGCTGAGCCTGAGTTTCTTGGCAAGGGCCAGACGCTGACCAAGCCCATTGCAGGACAGACCTGCCTGCTCAGATCCAGGCGTCAGGGCCCTCTGACCCCTGTTCACTGTGTCCAGGTGCCTGGAGCTGAGAAGCCGCCCAGCCAGTCCCACATCCTGGTCCTGGCACAGCTGCCTCCTACCCTCATGAGAAGCCTGGCTTCAGGCCCATGCACTGCTGCCTGGTTCCAGATTGGCTGCCCTGCTGGTGCCCACCCCGACCCCCTGCCCACCCACCTCTCTGCAGACACAGGGTGTGCTATACCCCCTGCCTCCTTTGCTGCTGGGTGGAACTTGGGGCGCCCAGGAGTTATATCCTCGGAATTGGCTCATTCAGTGTCCCAGGCCAAGCTACACCCAGGGGGATGAGGTGACCAGTGGGCACGCATCCCTGACACCCAACTTCCCAGGCCCACCCCACCCTGTCCTGCAGCACTCCCCTGGGGGCCCTGGCCAGCAATTCACTAAGGCAGCAGCCCTGGGGTGAGAGCAGGGGGTGACAGGGACAGGTCTCCCTGTCGGCCAGGCCCTGGTGCTCAGGACATGGAGTCACATGGAGAGGCCCCTCTTCCCTCCAGCATGATCCTGGAAGGCCTGGACGAGTACAGCCCAGCCACCCACCATGCCGGGGGCCTGGGTGCCATGTCCACCTCCTCCTTTGGTTCTGGGATTCCCCTGGCTCCTGTGCATGAGCATGCCCTCCGGAGAGCCGAGTGGGGCAGGCAGGCAGTGTGGCCTCCTGGGGGTCCACATACCCCTTCTCACTAGGGCTGGGGAATGGCCCCTACAGCCGGGAGGAGCAGGCTCTGGGCAACACCAAGAGCTGGGGCTGGCTCTGGCTATGCACAGTGTCTGTGACCTCAGGCAGAGCCTGCGCCAGCCTGCGCCTGTCTCCACTAGCGAAAGCTGTGCGGCAGGTCAGGGCAGCTGGGCTGGGGCCTCAGGTTAGCCTCCTGTCATCTGCTCTTCTAGGGGTGCAGGCTGCTGCATGAGAGAGCCAGCCTGGCCAGGCCCTGGGACTCAGCTCCACTGTCTCAGCTGGCCTGGTGATCTGGCAGCCAGGTGCAGCGTGGAGGGCCCCTGCCTCAGCTTCTGACCCTCAAGCAATTTTGCCTGCCTGAGCCCGTCAGCCCCAGACCCTGAGGACCCCATCCTGAGGACTCTGCTTTCTTTCTGCAGTAGGTCTCCCGCTCTGTCCTCCCGGGCCCAGCCCCCACCTCCCTGCTCCCGTCCCTGTTGCCCCTTCCCCAGAGAGTCACCAGGGCCTGCCTGTACTTGCCTTTGCCTAGAGGAGCTGCCAGCACTGGGTGTGCACAGGCTGAGGGCACCCTTTCATCTGGAGTCAGGGTTGGGGATGCTGGTCTGCCCTGGACTCGCCAGGCTGACCTGAGACCCTGTTTGGTGGCCAGGTGCCATCCTGGGGCCCAGCCTCTGGGGCAGAGGTGGGGCTCAGGGGTGGGGATACTGTGATTCTCAAAATTTCAAGGTATGGGTTTTTTTTTTCAGGAGCCCCCCACCCCATTGAAGTGCAGGGGCTCAGCCTGGACCCCACGCCCTATGTGCACACACACACTCTTGCACTTCCACACCCACGCAGCTTACCTTCGGTGGTGCTCAGCCTGTCAGGCAGGTTGGCTGTAGGACTCTGGGGTTGTGGCCCTGAAGCAAGGTCCCTGGCCTCCCAGCCTCCACTGCCCCCTCCTCACAGCAGCAGGGCAGCCTGGGTCCCTGCGAGACGATTGCTCCTGAGCTCTAGCCTCTCCCCAGACCCAGGTACTCCTCCCAGTCCCACCCCCACCCCACCCAGCTGGCTCTACCTGCCTGGGTGCAGCTGGCATGGACCACACCCTCCACCTTCCCCTCTGCCCAGATTCTGAGACCCACGTCTGTCCACATACCACCCCTGCCTACCGTTGTCCCAGCAGGTGTGAGAGCCTGGACCAATCTCCCTGTCCGGTGGATGTCAGACATGGGACCACGCATGGGCTGGGGTCCTGATGCCCCTTCACATGTGACACAGGCCCTGCCTCCTCCTTCCCTTCTTTGGTCCCCTCACCCCTGAAAAGCTCCATCCAGGAGCCTTTGATGGGGACATAGATCACCATCAAAGTCTGCCCCTCCCCATGCACGCCTGCTACCCGGGGGGACTGGAACATGAGATGCACGCATGAGCTCCCGTGGGCCTGGCAGCTCGGGCCTCCCACCCGGTGGCGCAGGACGAACCCGTTTGATGGGGAAGCTGAGTCAGGAGCTGCAGGCCCCTGGCTAGTGGGGCATGGGGCTGGAATTGGGGTTTGTTCCACCTTCCTGGCTGAACCTTGGGTGTCGGGGGGGCGTTGTGGCATGGCCCTGGGCCTTGATCTTCCCACCTGCAAAGTAGCCTCCACGATGCTTCCCCTCCTGGGTGGTCAGGGTGAAGTTGGACGGGCAGAGCAGGTGCGTGCCCTGAGTCCTGGCTGTGAGTTCCACAGAATTCTGCTTAGAAACAGTGCTTCTGGCTTCCCTTTTCTTGGAGACCCCTCCCTGCCTCCCCTGCCTTTCCTTCCAGACCCCAGGCTTCCTTCAGTGTCCTCTCCCTCCTGTGTCACAAATCGTGCCCAGCCAGGGGCAGCTGACCTCTGCCCTCAGCTGGCGTGGGTTCGGCTGGCAGCCACCTCCGCAGCCAGCAACACAGAGCCCAGCTTTGTGTCTGCAGGTCCCGGGGCCAGTGGCTTCATGCTGCCTACCTTGGGGTGTTCTGGGGCCCATGAGAGCAGAGTCTTCATCAAAACACACCCAGATGTGTGCTTCTTTCTTATTTGCCTTTTCTTTTGGAGACAGGGTCTCGCTTTGTTGCCCAGGCTGGGGTGTTCACGTGGCTCTGCTCCCTCATATGCAGGGTCCCAGGCCACCTGCCTTGAAGGCGGTGCTGAAACTAGTGTGTACTTGAGAGTGGGCTCCTAGCACTCTCCCGAGGTCCTTCACAGCTGCCTGGCCACAGCTATTAACAACGTGATCTGGGTTCACTGCAACCTCTGCCTCTCTGGCTCAGGCCGTCCTCCCACCTCAGCCTCCCAAAGTGTTAGGATAACAGCCGTGAGCCATGTGCTGGGCCTTATTTCTGAAAACGACTGAATCCCCAGAGCTCCAGCGCCTTCAGTCTTCTCACAGTTGTTATGGAATCTACACATCCTCACTGGCTGCTCGAGTCACCCTTCACCACACCCAATGCAGGGTTGGTGGTTTTTCTCGCTGTGATGCCAAAGTATAAAACCAAAGCGGCAGAGTGCCTCTGTGCGGTGCCTTTCCCCACCATTCCGGTCCCTCTGGTTTCATTCCCTTCAGTCAGGCCCGCATTCCAGTCACTTACCCAGGGCTCCTGTTCCAATTGCATCCCCAGATGCTCAACAAGATAACCGAGGCCAGTTCACTCTGCTGGTTCCCACGTGCCGCTGTCCCCCTTCACGGGTCATTTGTCATCATCAGTCCACATGGGCCAGGGCTCGTCAACACCCTGGAGAAGCCACATGAATTAAGAGCCAAGAACAGTCCTCTCACTGGCTCTTTTTGGCCTCCAAGGTCACCACATCTACTTCAGAAAAGGAGGTACGGGGGGGACTTGGGGAGGTTCCCTTGCAGCCGAGCGGAAAACAGTGCTGGAAGTTGCACCGTGCTGGCGCAAGGGCATGCTTTAAAGAGTGAACACTGTCCACTGTCTCGGTTGCAGTGGCTGCCACAGGCCCCGTGTTCATTACTTACAGTGGGCCGTGAGTTTTTGGGAGCTGTGATTACAGCTGGATTGTGGGTAAGTGCCACAGGCAGCTCGTACTCCTAAAGGAGCAGCAATCCCCACAGCAGATGGCCCTGCCTGTGATCACGGCCGGCTCCACAGAGCTCCTCATTGGAGCAGGGGTGGCTCCTGAGTTATAAGGCTGGGAGCGGGCCCCAGAAAGCAGAGGGCCAGGGCCCTTCCACAGTTGCTGCCATGATTTACAGCAGAGAAGTTGGCCGGATGGTGGAGATGCTTAGCCTCGGTTTGTGTTGCTAATGGCTGTGAAGGACCTCAGGAGGGTGCCAGGAGCCCACTCTCAATCACATGCCAGTTTCAGCACCGCCTTCAAGGCGGGTGGCTTCGGGACCCTGCACAGGACACAGGGCAGAGCCATGTGGACATCCCAGGAGCCTCCAGGCGATGTGCCTACCCCTCCAGAGTCTTAGTTTCTCCACAGCCTACTTTATTATTTTTTATGAAATTCATTTTTGTCTTTATATGCTTTTTTAAATATAGAGATGGCATTTCCCCATGTTGCCCAGGTTGGTCTTGAGCTCCTGGGCTCAAGCAATCTGCCTGCCTTGACTTCCAAAGTACTGGGATTACAGGCACCTGCCTCGACGCCTGGCTAACTTTTTGTATTTTTAGTAGAGATGGGGTTTCTCCATGTTGGCCAGGCTGATCTCGAACTCCTGACCTCAGGTGATCCGACCGCCTCAGCCTCCCAAAGTTCTGGGATTATAGGTGTGAGCCACCATGCCTGGCCTCCACAGACTACCTTTGAAGGGTGGTCACAAGGACTCAATTACATGGGACAGGCCTTCCGGGCCTGGTTCTCAGGAGCCAATGCTCTCCTGGAAACAGAGTGCTGCACCAGACTGGGCACTCATGGAGGCAAAGTTGACCTTGGCTTTGGCGAGAACGATTTTCCTGGTACAGTTGCGGCGTGAAAGAAAAGGAAGCCATTGCCAGCACAGTGGCTCACGCCTGTGATCCCAGCACTTTGGGAGGCTGAGGCGGGCAGATCACCTGAGGTCAGCAGTTTGAGACCAGCCTGAACAACGTGGTGAAACCCTGTCTCTACTAAAACCCATGTGTCGTGATGTGTGCCTGTAATCTTAGCTACTCAAGAGGCTGAGGCAGGAGAATCGCTTGAACCAGGGAGGCAGAGGTTGCAGTGAGCTGAGATTGAGCCACTGAACTCCAGCCTGGGCGACAGAGTGAGACTCTGTTTCAAAAATAAAAAAGGAAGCCATGAAGGAGAACCATGGGGCCTGTGACTGGGGTACAGGGGCTTCAGGGTACCCTGCAGGGGCGATTCCGGCTTCTCCACCTTGGGGTGTGGCCTCTCCATATTTCTGTGTATGGAAAACGCAGGGGGCTACTCATGGGGCGAAGCCCGAATGGGTGGCCCTGGTGGGAAGGGCAATCCCACAGCCAGCAGTCCACCATTACCGCTAAGGGACAGGTCAGGAGGCGCAAGCTGCAGAGCCACATCCAGACTCATATCGGAGCGCCGTCCACGCCGTGTCCCCACTGGTTAAATGAGTGAAGCTGCGGCTCTTCAACGAAACTGTCGGGTTTTTATTTGTAGAGACAGGCAAGTATGTATTTAGATGGGGTCTTGCTTCATTGCCCAGGCTGGGCTCAAACTCCCAGGCTCAAGCCATCCTCCCTGTCTCAGCCTTCCAAGTAGCTGAGATTTGGGGCATGAGCCACCACACCCAGCAAAAACATCTGACTTTCAGACAAGTGTGAGTAATTACAGGCTAATATCAAACGGCGAGGTTTCTGCCCGGGCACCCACTCTATTATCTGCTGACACCATGCCCTGGCCTCTAGTTCAAGGCTGAGCCCTCAGTGATCTGGGACCCACCCTCCTCACCCCCACCCCAAATCCCCTTCCTTTGGCAGTGATCCTGAGTCCCTGCACCTGTCCTGACACACCTGCTACCCGCTGGGACCTTACTCATGTGCAGGTGGCCCTTCCTTTTTCCTTCTATCCACTCTTTTATGGCCCTTAAAATTGTGGGTTCAGCACCCCCAGGAGGCAGACACCAAGTGGGATTCAACATAGGATTTCATGAGGGGCTGGCAGACCTTGATGCATGCCTGCCCGAGTCCTATTTGCCGAGGCTGGGTTTGCCTCAGTATCCCGTGTCCCTGCTGCATGTAGACGATGGGGGCAGCACCTCCTCCAGGAAGTCTGCCAGGATCCTCACATGGGACTCTGCTGCTCTCTTCTTCTCATGCTAAGGTTGTCTGATAGCCGACCGGGCTGTGAACCCACAGGGGCAGGGACCACGGCTGTGGGTGACCCAGCAGGCAGCATGGCACTGGGCACTCTGCAGGACCTTGCTGAAGAAGTGAACCCCTGAAGAGTCAGTTTCCTTCTGTCCCATCTTTAGCAAACTCACCTTCCAAACTCCTTTTAAATCGGACCAGCAGTCTGAAACGGTCCTTCCCATCACCTGTCCTGAAGGGTTTCTAATATCGAGAAAATTGGCCAGGTGTCATGGTTCACGCCTGTAATCCCAGCACTTTGGGAAGCTGGGAGGATCGCTTGAGTCTAGGAGTTTGAGACCAGCCTGGGTAATACAGCGAGACCCTCATCTCTAGCAAAAATACAAAAATTAGGCACTTCAGGAATGAGGCATGCACCTGTAGTCCCAGCTACTCAGGTTGCTTGGCTGAGCATGGGAGGATCGCTTGAACCTGGGAGTCAAGGCTGCAGTGAGCTGAGATTGCTCCACTGTGCTCCAGTCGGGTTGACAGAATGAGACCCTATCTCAAAAAAAAGAAAAAAAAAAAAAGAAGAAAAAAAAAAAAGAAAATCACAGGACTTCAGAAGCTATTAGAAATGAGCAGGAGTTAGGCTGGGCACAGTGGCTCACACCTGTAATCCCAGCACTTTGGGAGGCCGTGGCGGGCAGATCATTTGAGGTCAGGAGTTCAAGACCAGCCTGACCAACATGGTAAAACCCCCCCTCTTCTAAAAAATACAAAAAGTTAGCTAAAGGTGGTGGCACACGCCTGTAGTCCCAGCCACTCGGGAAGCTTAGACTTACTTGAACCTGGGAGGTGGAGGTTGCAGTGAGCCAAGATTGCACCACTGCACTCCAGCTTGGGCAACAGAAAGAGACTTTGTCTCAAAAAAAGAAAAAAAAAAGAAACAAGCAGGGGTTTAGAATGGGATAATAGGCATAATAATTAAAAAAGAAAAAAAAAGGAAAGAAATAGAGCACATGCCTGTGATCCCAGCACTTTTGGAGTCTGAGGCAACAGGATCACTTGAGGCCAGGAGTTCCGAAACCAGCCTGGGCAACAATGAGACCAGTCTCCATTGAAAAAAAAAAAAACAGAAAGAAAATATTCCTTTCTAATTACACAAACACCCTATGTCCCTAACATGTTTCTTCACAGATAGCTCTAAGACAGTAAACCCCCGATTCCCTGGAAGGCCACGCGGGGCGCTCACTCCGCTCTGGAGCCTTGCCTGGTTTCTGCTTCCGGATCCTGTCACCCACCCCAACTCTCCAGTTGCCTGTTTCTCACGAGACTGCCAGTCCAGTGGTCCAAAGCTTCGGCTTCAGAAATTCCAACTTGGGCATGATCAGTGAAGCTTCCCTCGCAGCAGCTGGAGGGAGAGCCCTGGCTGCCACTTGTCAGAGGTGTAAATGCCACCCTGAAGCCAATTCCTGGCCCTTGGCTCTGCCAACCCTTGTGAACACTGCTCCCCGAAAGACTAAGTCCTGTGGCCTCAGCACAGCAGGACCCCTGCCTCCCCCACAGGGAGGTCATGTTCAGCCACACCCCAGATGCCTACCCCTGGTGACCCACCCCAGTGCCCTGCCCTGTCCTGCTTCGCTCCTCACTCCTTATCTCTGCACAGGAGCCTCCTTTGACAGAAGCTTTCCTCCACCCTTGCCATTCAGGATTCAGAGGCCAGCATCTGTCCCCAGCTGCCACACAGTAACGGGCACACACAGAAAGCCACCAGCTTCCCAGCAGGCTCAGAGAAGTCAAGGGAGGAGGAGCAGGGTGACAGCATGCACAGGCCCACGCCTGGGATCCAGGCAGTGGACGGGAATGACATCCATCTGCGTTGTCACCCAACAAGTTTTCCTTCCCTGTGAAGAACATGAAACTGAACTCATGCTGTGCCACTGCGGGATCTCGCCATTGTTAAGGAGGATGGTGAAGTATTTTGGGATACACATTTGCTTTTAATAAAAAATAAATTTTCTCCTAAAATTGATCCTGCACACGGGGAGCCACGAGCCAGGCCTGCTGACTCATTCCTCCAATTCTCAAACACAAGCAACGACTCAGGTCCCAGTGAGATCCATTCACAACTCCCTCGAGACGTGCTCCATGCTCCACCTCTCCCCCCATGCACAGATAATCTTAGTAACCAGAGTAAGAGTCTGCCTGAGACGCAAATATTTTTCCTGGCTCCAAGGGCTAGTGCCAGACAAAGTTCCTCCCTCCACCGGGGAGGGAGGCAAGACTTGAGTCCCTGAGTGGGTATCTGGGTCCTCACGTGTCCTGCTGAGCAGCAAGGGGCAGGTGCCTCCGGGTCACCACACCTGGCACACCCGGATCACCTCCCTCAGTGCCTTCACCCCCTCCATGCTTTTGTCCTTCATGGCCACAGCGAGGAGGACTGCTTTGTTTCCAGCTTCTTGAGACACAAACGCTACCAGGTTCTTTGCAAAGACATGGATGAGAGGCTGTGAAAGGAGGAAGAAGAAACCATTTTAACTGCAAGAAACCTGGTCTTTTCCTCAATGCTTTCATAAAGTATCCCTTAGGAACCCAGATGGGCCTCCTATACCACCATTAACCACCACTTCTAACCACCACCATGTTAAGTCCATGCCACAGTGACTCAGAGTTCAGGCAGCACTCAGAACACTCCAGTCAGGAAGACACTGCTAAAGACGCGTCATTCTGTTCATTCTCTCAGCGCCTTTGCAGCCCTGTCTCTTCTGGCTGACTCTCATCTAAAAGAACCCAGGAAAGACAAGCCTGTGGAGGCAAGTGCTGCCGAATCTCACATGTGGTCTTTGCAGAGCAGAGCAGGGCACAGCCAGCCACCTGCTCACATAATGAATCATGGCAGGGGAGGTGGCCTGACTGGCAAAATTGGTACCCCTGCTTGTCTGCTGGATAAAATGCCTGCGGGCTGGACAAAGCATCCATCAAGGGCAAGCAGGGCGCCTTGAGACCCACGAGTGCCTGGAAAATGCTGTTGCTATACAGGGATTTGTCCGTCAGATGCCCCATATCCTTAACAACAAATCGCAGCCAATGAAGGGCTTTTTTCTCCTCCCTGGGGGTCCCTTCCTGACTACTTTAATATTATTATTATTATTTTGAGATGGAGTTTCGCTCTTGTTACCCAGGCTGGAGTGCAATGGCACGATCTTGGCTCACTGCCACCTCCGCCTCCTGGGTTCAAGCAATTCTCCTGCCTCAGCCTCCTGAGTAGCTGGGACTATAGGTGTGCGCCACCATGCCCAGCTAATTTTTGTATTTTTAGTAGAGACGGGGTTTCACCATGTTGACCAGGATGGTCTTGATCTCTTGACCTCGTGATGCACCTGCCTCGGCCTCCCAAAGTGCTGAGATTATAGGCGTGAGCCATTGCGCCCGGCTTATTATTATTATTTTCAGAGACAGACTCTTGCTCTGTCATCCAGGCTGGAGTGCAGTGGCACAATCATGGCTCACTACAGCCTCAACCTCCAGGGCTCAAGCGATTCTCCCACCTCAGCCTCCCAAGTAGCTGGGACCACAGGCACTCACCACTATGCCCAACTAATTTTTTTCTTTTCTTTTCCTTTTTTTTTTTTTGAGACTGTCTTGATCTGTTTCCCAGGCTGGGATGCAGTGGCATGATCTTGGCTCACTGCAACCTCTGCCTCTTGGGTTCAAGCGATTCTTGTGCCTTAGACTCCCTAGTAGCTGAGATTACAGGCATGCACCACCACACCCAGCTAATTTTTGGTAAAAATGAGATTTCATCATGTTGGCCAGGTTGGTTTAGAACTCCTGATCTCCAGTAATCCGCCCACCTCAGACTCCCAAAGTGCTTGGATTACAGGTGTGAGCCACTGCGCCCGGCCTCTCTCTCTCATTTTTTGTAGGCACTAGATTTTTGTAGGGACTTCTATGTGCATTGTTGTGTTGCCCAGGCTGGTCTCAAACTCCTGGCCTAAAGAGATCTGCCCACCAAGGCCTCTGAAAGTGCTAGGGTTACAGGCGTAAGCCATGTTTCCCGGCCAATCCACTTTACCTCATCCTGCCCCAAAAGGACTTTTGTGGTGAGCACAGGCTTGCTGATGTCGTTGGCCACGCTGCTGGGCTCCAGGGAGACCAGGGTACCCATCTTCCCGAACTGGGTCACCACCACCAGGATGTGACTGCTGAAGGCCGTGCATACCACCTGGGTGGGGACTCCACACACCATCTCCGTCTTCTGTTTCGATATCACCAACGGCGTATCTTCCATTGCGGGGCTCTTCAATGGCAGCTTTGATTTAGGTTAAACAGAAAGAAGAAAAAAAGTTAATCAAACGGATTATGTACGGATATGAAGCACCTGACATTGAAACAGAAATGCAGGGAGGTCCATTCAAAAGGAGGGGCAAGGCGCGGTGGCTCATGCCTGTCATCCCAGCACTTTCGGAGGAGGGGGCGGGAGGATAGTTTGAGGCCAGGAGTTCGAGACCAGCCTGGCCAACATAGAGAGACCCCCATCTCTACAAAAAAAAAAAAAAAAAAATTACAAAAAAATTTAAAAATCAGCCCTGCGCACCTGTGGTCCGTTAATCAGGAGGCTGAGGCAGGAGGATTGCTTCAGCCCAGGAGGTCCAGGCTGCAGTGAGCCGTGATCACACCACTGCACTCCAACCTGGGCGACAGAGCGAGAATCTCTCACTAAAAAATAAAACCCAGGCTGGAGAGGGACCGCCCGTATAGACCGTGTCAGGGGCTTCCTGGGTTAGCGGATCGACTTGCACGTTCACATTGCCAGGCCGGGCAGTGGCTTCCTACCCCTAGGCCCCGCCACCGCAGCCCTGGCCCTACAGCCGCGGGCCGGGGACCCCCACGACACGCGGGGCCAAGACCAGCAGGGCTACTGCGAAATGCAACCGCCCGGGGAAGACTCGCCAGTACCTGCTTTCACTAAGCAGGCGCCGCGCTCGGAAATGGCTCTGCGCGGGCGACGCGGGCCCGCCCCCATTCGCAGGTTCCGTCCACCTTCCGGAAGTCAGGGCCACGGCGCTTCCGGTCCCCGAGAGGTAGGGCTCCCGGGCTCCTGGGCTACTGAGCTGCTCGGGTTCCGCGGTGCCTGGAGGGCTTGGGGACGCCTTGGAGCCGGACCCCATTCTTTTCAGGAAAGGTCGTTGCGACCATCTCTGCCCTCGGGCCTCAGCCCCTCAGCTGCAGACCTTCGGGGCCCTCCCTGGTCAGAGCTCTGTCCCCCGTGTGTGTGTCCAGGACTCCCCTGTGCTGGGAGCCCGGCCCTGCTCGACCTTCGGCTTTGGGCTGGAGGTATTGTAGTCACCATAGCGAACGCTTATTTGGCACCGAGTGTGTACCAGATATCGTTCTAAGCGCTTTATACTCATACTCGTTTGATTTCAGCCACCCGGTTCAGTAGAAGCGTTTCATCTACGTTTTACAGACACGTGCAGGTGCAGAGAGCTTGGCCACGCTTGGGCAGCTGGTGGGCTGGGGTGGGCTTCGAACACTGACCCTCAGTCACTGCTCCGTGACACGAGGCCCCGGCAAAGGCCAAGAGAGGGACCAGCCCCACCCTGAAGCAGGATGGGTTCTCGTTCCTCCAGGGACCCCCATACCCCTACTGCTCAGCCTCCGTTTCTCCAAGCTGGAAGTTTTATTGGGAGGGTTGGGCATCTTTTGCAGTGGCTGAGAGTGATTGGAGCCTCCAAAGCCTTCCTCACGGGGTCAATACCCCTTCAGAACCCCACCCTCAGAGACCTCTCTGTCGTTTCCTGACAGCCATGTCAAGGCTGTATTTTCTGTTATATTACCAGAAAGGGGTTCCGATCCAGACCCTGTAAGGGGGTTCTTGGATCTCATGCAAGAAAGAATTCAGGATGAGTCCATAAAGTGAAAGCAAGTTTATTAGAAAAGTAAAGGAATTGAGGTAGAATAATAGGGTCTGGAGGCAGGGTACATAAGGCCAATGAACACTTCAGCTACGATAGGAAATATCCTCTCCAGTCCGGGCACCGTGGCTCACATCTGTAATCCCAGCACTTTGGGAGGCCGAGGCGGGTGGATCATGAGGGCAGGAGTTTGAGACCAGGCTGACCAACATGGTTAAACCCTGCCTTTACTAAAAATACAAAAATTAACCGGGCATGGTGGCATGCGCCTGTAATCCCAGCTACTCAGGAGGCTGAGGCAGGAGAATTACTTGAACTGGGGAGGCAGAGGTTGCAGTGAGCTGAGATTGCACCACTGCACTCCAGCCAGGGTGGCAGAGTGAGACTCTCTCTCTTAAAAAAAAAAAAAAAAAAAAAAAAAAAATCCTCTCCATAGCGTGTACACTGAGTAAATAATTCTGTAACTTTGCTTCATCCTCTTCATTTACAAAGGGGGGACGCCAGGTAACCAGTGGAAACCCCTAGAGGGTATTTAAACCCCACAAATTCTGTAACAGGGCATTTGATCCCCTATGCTTCTGCCACTCCCACACTGCAGAGTGTAATTTCAGTTTCAAAAAAATCTTTGCTTTTGTTGCTTCCTTCTTTTCTTGCTTTGTGCTTTTTGTTTTTTGAGGCAGAGTCACCCAGGCTGGAGTGCAGTGGCATGATCTCAGCTCACTACAACCTCTGCCTCCCAGGTTCAAGCAAGTATCCTGCCTCAGCCTCCTAAGTAACTGGGATTACAGATGTACACCACCACGCCTGGCTAACTTTCGTATTTTTAGTAGAGATGGGGTTTTGCCATGTTGGCCAGCCTGGTCTTGAACTCCTGACATCAGGTGATCTGCCCACCTCAGCCTCCCAAAGTGCTGGGATTACAGATATGAGCCACCACACCTGGCCTGCTTTGTGTGTGTGTGTGTGTGTGTGTGTGTGTGTGTGTGTTTGTTTGTTTGAGATGGAGTTTCGTTCTTGTAGCTGAGGCTGGAGTGCATTGGTGCAATCTCCACTCACTGCAACCTCCATCTCCTGGGTTCAAGTGATTCTCCTGCTTCAGCCTCCAGAGTAGCTGGGATTACAGACATGCACCACCATGCCTGGCTAATTTTGTACTATTAGTAGAGATGGGGTTTCTCCATGTTGGTCAGGCTGGTCTTGAACTTGCGACCTCAGGGGATCTGCCCGCCTCAGCCTCCCAGAGTGCTGGGATTACAGGCATGAGCCACCTCGCCCAGCCTGCTTTGCACGTTTTGTCCGTTTCTTTGTTCAAGACGTCAAGAAACTGGACACCCTCCACCAGTAATAGAGTAAAGAATGACTGCTCCATAGGCAAAGCGGCCGCACGGGCTGCAGGTTGCCCATTTTTGTGGTTATTTCTTGATTATATGCCAAACAAGGGGTGGATTATTTCTGCCTCCCCTTTCTAAACCCTTTAGGATAACTTCCTGATGTTGCCATGGCATTTATAAACTGGCATGGTGCTGGTGGGAGTGTAACAGTGAGAATGACCAGAGGTCACTCTCATTGCCATCTTGGTTTTGGTGGGTTTTGGGCAGCCTCTTTACTGCAAACAGTTTTATCAGCAGACTGCTTATGACCTGTATCTTGTGCTGACCTCCTATCTCATGCTGTGACTTAGAATGCCTTAACCGTCTGAGAATGCAGCCCAGTAGGTCTCAGCCTCATTTAACCCAGCCCCTATTCAAGCTGCAGCTGCTGTGGTTCACACACCTCTGACATCTATGCCACTACAGCCCTTAGGAAGAGCTTGACTCCCTCTTCTCATGGCTTGATGACTTCATATCCAATCCAGGTCAAGTCAAATGAAGCATGCTCCTCCAGTGATGATTTCTGGAGGCCTGAAATAAAAGGCATGCATACAGAACATGTTCAAAATAGACATAAATCAAGAGGAAATTCATTTTTGAACATTCTTGCAGCCAGTACACAAAAGGAAGGATGATGAGTTTCATGGTTCTACTACTCAAAAAGCCGGAAGCATCTCAATTTCCCAGGAAAGTCTTAAGTTGCTGCCGGTTCTAAATTTAAACACACATCTACCCACACATACCCCACAAGCAAATTGCCAGTGTATTGCTTTGCCATCTAAAATCTTCAGGAGGTTCACTCATTTTTATTCACCTGTGTGTGCATTCTCCCTCTGTGTAGGCAAATAGACATAAGAAATCTGATCCTGTCCCCTAAAAAAAAAAAAACCCTCTGAAATAAACTTATCACCTTTATAAAGGGATGTTGAAGAACAAGATGGATGCTGGGCTTTTGCTGTTGTCGTTTTTTGAGGCACAGTCTTGCTCTGTCACCCAGGCTGGAGTGCAGTGGCGCGATCTCGGCTCACTGAAACTTCCACCTCCTGGGTTCAAGGGATTCTCCTGCCTCAGCCTTCCGAGTAGCTGAGATTACAGGTACCTGCCACCACACCCGGCTAATTTTTGTATTTCTAGTAGAGACGGGGTTTCGCCACATTGGCCAGGCTGGTCTCAAACTTCTGACCTCAGGTGATCTGCCTGCCTTGGCCTCCCAAAGTGCTGGATTATAGGTGTGAGCCACTGCGCCCAGCCTGGATGTTGTTTTTGATGACACATATGTTAATTACATATGTGAGGGATTGTTTGGTCAATTTGGGTCTAAATCTAAGATAAAGACAGTGGAAAAAAATGAGAGGTGGAAGGTTGTCCTAGGCTGAGGTGGTGGTCCAGGGACTTTCTGGCAGCCTAAATGGACAGAAGTTATATATCTGGAAGAATGGAGGAGGATCTCGTTGCACATCGTTGACTGTTCTCCAGTACCGAAGGGTAAATGAACTGGAAAGAAAGACTCTCAAGTGCATTCACATAAAATGGGAATCTAATAGTAATGATGCCAATCATGGGGCAAAGAGTTTGAGGAGTTATCTTAAAAAGGAAGGAAAAAAAAAGGAAAGTATCTTAAATTTGTCTTTTATTTGCTAAATTGTAGGTAAAAATGCCATGGTGTGTTAATCTGTGAAACCAACAAAGAATTAGTCAAGTGCCGATTTGGTAGGGTTGTAATTTTTCTGACAAACTATGATGGTTCCACACATTATCCTTCCCACTGTGTGTGATTCTCCCAGCTCCAGGACGAAGAGGATTGTTTTACAAAAATGTGCAAGGGCGCCATCAGTTTCCCCAGAAGGCTCTCTTCATCATTTGTTATTCACGCTGTATCTTGTTGAAGGGGCATCCAGTGGTTAGCCATGGCGGTGGTCTTACTCTCAGTTGCCTGCCTGTGTGGCTTTGCCAGCGCCTCCTACGCTGACCCATGGCATTGGTCTCCATCTGAGCATCTCTGGCGTCCCGAAACCTTACACCTCTTGAAAGATAGACAGTTTGGCTTTGCAACTGACATGCTTTGTATATACACAGCCTCACAACACGCTCTCCAGTCCACTCAGCAGGAAAGATTCCCGAGCTCCACCGGGTGGGGTGTGTGAGTGGAGACCAGTGATGTAACAGGTTCTGTGTTCACGATGATTTCTGTTTTCCTCTGCAGCCCTGTAAGGACAGGGACCCAGATAGTCTGGCCTTTAGACCCAGAGGACTTCCAGGTACAACAAATCCTAGACTGGGTAAAGCTTTAGGCATCAGAATCAACCTCCTCAGCTATTAATTTTGAGTGACTCTGTAATTTTGGGCAACTTGTCTCAGTTTCTCAGCTTAAAAATGAAGATGGAAAAGGAGGGTACCTGTCTTGTGGGATTGAAAGAGCAGCCCCCCCAAATTAATTAATTAATTATTTAAAAAAAGAGGCCGGGCGTGGTGGCTCATGCCTGTAATCCAAGCACTTTGGAGGCCAAGGCAGGCAGATCACCTGAGGTTGGGAGTTCAAGACCAGCCTGACCAACATGGTGAAACCCCGTCTTTAAAATAAATAAATAAATACATGAAAAGAGGCAGCTCACACGCGGCAGTTCACTGGAACATCATACGTTCATTACTTTATCTATTATTTATTTGGGAGACAGGGTCTCACTCTGTCACCCAGGCTGGAGTGTGGTGGCATGATCATGGCTCCCTGCAGCCTCAGCCTCCCGGGCTCAAGCAATCCCCTTTGCCTCAGCCTCCTGAGTAGCTGAGACTACAGGCACGCACCACCATGCCCAGCTAATTTTTGTGTTTTTAGTAGATATGAGGTTTTGGCATATTACCCAGGCTTGGAATATCATAAATTTAGCTGTTAGGTTTATGATTACCCAGCTGTTCTCCCTGTCCTTGGATAAATAGACCTTGTTGCTCTACACCTGATGAGGAGCAGCTTGAGTGCAAATGGACCATATGGCCGGGACGTCCTGGGCCTGGCAGGGCTCTCTACAAGCTGCTGGAGTGGTGACCATCAGGCCCTGCACAGGGCCCCCAGGGGCTGCCTGAATGGCTGCTTTTTTTTTGAGACAGTCTTCCTCTGTTGCCCAGACTGGAGTGCAGTGATGCGATCTCAGTTCACTGCAACCTTCACCCTTGCAGGTTCAAGCAATTCTCCTGCCTCAGACTTCTGAGTAGTTGGGATTACAGGCATGCATCACCATGCCCGGGTAATTTTTGTATTTTTAGTAGAGACAGGGTCTTACCATGTTGCCCAGGCTGGTCTCGAACTCCCGGCCTCCAGCAATCCTCTCTCCTCAGCCTCCTGAAGCACTGGGATTAAGTGTGAACCACCATGCCAGGCGATATTCAGCCTCTACACCATCACAGCCCACCTTGGTAGCCAGAACTGTGGCATTGAGGCTGTTTTGACAATTACGAGGCCCATCAAGGGGAATTCAGGACGTGTAGGTTGGCTTCATTGCTATGTGTAGTCTTTCTGCTTCTTTGAAAAGCCTAGGAGTGCAGAGAGCTCAGAACCACTGAACACAGTGGGTGTTTATGAGTCTGTTATGATCAGTGGGTCCCCGTGACCCATGAAGGGAGGGAAGCTTTACTGAGCATCCCTTACATGTCATGTCCTGCACCGGGCCCTTCTGCAAAGGTGATGTCATGCACTCTCCCCAACTATTCAGCAAGCAGGAATCAGTTTCTCCAAAAGGAATAAAGCACTTGACACAGGCCACAGCACGAACAAACCTCAACAACGTTATGCTCCGTGAAGGAAGCCAGGCACAAATGGCCACACAGTGCATGGTTCATTTATAGACAGTTTCCAGAACAGACAAATCCACAGGGTCAAGAAGCAGACTCAGGCCTGGGCACAGTGGCTCACGCCTGTAATCCCAGCACATGGGAGGCCTAGGAGGGCAGATCACCTGAGGTCAGGAATTCAAGACTAGCCTGGCCAACATGGTAAAAACCCTGTATCTACAAAAATACAAAAATTAGCTAGGCATGGTGGCGGCTGCCTGTAATTCCAGCTACTCCATCTCTTCCAAACATAAGCATAAAATGAATGGGCATGGTAATGTGCATGTGTAGTCTCAGCTACTTGGGAGGCTGAAGTGGGAGGATCACTTGAACCCAGTAAGTCAAGGCTGCTATGAGCCATGATTGCACCATTGCACTCCAGCCTGGGTGACACAGCTACACCCTATCTCAAAAAACAGAAAGAAGCTGGACATTGACTCAGAGAAGCAGACACACACTGCCCCTGCAGAGGAGATGAGGCCAAGGCCAGGAGGGGGACTGTGAACTGTGGGCAGGCTTCACTGCTGGGCTATAGATCTTTCTCTCTCTCTTTTTTTTTCTAGAAGTTTTGCTATTGTTGCCCAGGCTGGAGTGCAATGGCGCAATCTTGGCTCACTGCAACCTCCACCCCCTGGGCTCAAGCAATTCTGTCTCAGCCTCCTGAGTAGCTGGGATTACAGGCTCATCCCACCACACCCTGGTAATTTTTGTATTTTTAGTAGAGATGGGGTTTCGCCATATTGGCCAGGCTGGTCTCCAACTTCTGACCTCAGGTGATCCACCTGCTTCAGCCTCCCAAAGTTCTGGGATTATACGTGTGAGCGACCGCGCCTGGCCTCTTTTTCCTTTTTTTTTTTTTTTAGACAGGGTGTTGCTCTATCACCTAGGCTGGAATACAGTGACACAATCATAGCTCACTGCAGCCTCCACCTCCCAGGCTCAAGCAACCCTCCCACCTCAGCCCCCTGGGTAGCAGAGACTACAGGTGCATGCCACTATACCTGGCTCATTTAAAAAATATTTTTGTAGAGATAAGGTCTTGCTATGTCACCCAGGCTGGCCTCAAACTCCTGGGCTCAAGGAATCCTCCTGCCTCAGCCTCCCAATGGGATTACAGGCATGAGCCACAGCAGCCGGCCAAGATCTTCCTCCACACTAGCAGACCTGAAGCTGAGGCCTGGGAGACTCCATGCCCCAGAGACTCCAGCTTTTACACTGGCCTCATCACTGCCTTTGCTGTGCCCCCAGCTGGTTGTGAGAATCTTGTGGCCTTGCCGTGTGCCTGTAAGCGTTGCCACTGGCAGTGACCTGCACACTACAGTTACAAAGGCACTTGGATAAATAGCAGCACAGACATAGAAATGATTCCAATTGGAGCATTCCACAAGACACAGATTATCTTTAGTACCCAGTTATCCGGAAAAACATAAGGAACCACTTATTTTTTCTAAACTTTGATAGCCCAAGTCGAGGGTGGGGCAGGGCAGGATTTAAGAAGCATCTGCTGCCACAGTTTTTGGAGAAAAAAAGATTAAAAGCAACCAATTGAAAATTGCAGATATTTTATCACAAGAGCAAAACCCAGGGTTGTCTGTGTAAAATTCATACTTTTTCCCAAAGGAAATTAATGAATCCTATTAAAAAAAGAAACAAATCCAGTTTATAAGGATCCAGGGAGAGATTCATCTAGAAAGGAAATAAAACCTCTTCTCGGGGAGCATTTAAAGATGGCTTGGAGCCAGGCATGGTGGCTCTTGAATGTAATCCCAGCACTTTGGGAGGCCAGGGTGGGAGGATCGCTTGAGCCCGGGAGTTGGAGACCAGTCTGGGCAATACAGCAAGACCCCATCTCTCAAAGAAATTTAAAAATTAGTTGAGTGGTGGCACACACCTATAGTTCCAGCTACTCAGGAGGCCAAGGCAGGAGGATTGCTTGAACCCAGAAGGTCAAGGCTGCAGTGAGCTATAATGGTGCCACTGCACTCCAGCCTGGATGACAGGGTGAGACCCTGTCTCAAAAATAATTAAAGACCAGTGTCATTTCTTGCTGGGCATAGTTTCAGTTTCGCCAGCGCTGTGATTGCTGTGTTGCCCAGGGATGCTCTGAGCTTTGCAGTTTTTTGTTTGTTTGTTTGTTATGGAGTCTCTCTTTGTCGTGTAGGCTGGAGTGCAGTGGTGTGATCTCAGCTCACTGCAACCTCTGCCTCCCAGGTTCAAGCAATTCTCCTGCCTCAGCCTCTGGAATAGCTGGGATTACAGGCAGGCGCCCTCCAGCATGCCCTGCTAATTTTTGTATTTTTAGTAGAGATGGGGTTTCACCTTGTTGGCCAGGCTGGTCTTGAACTCCTGATCTCAGGTGATCCTCCTGCCTTGGCCTCCCAAAGTGCTGGGATTACAGGCGTGAGCCATGGAGCCCAGCCAGGCTTTGGAGTTCTATGTGAACTGGAGTATTTCATTTACCACCACACAGTAAACAAAGAAAACCCACTGCTGCTGGGCCCCCTTCCATCATGACACAGAATTGAGAGTTTAGCACGTCACTTTGTTTTCCGCTGAACTTAGTCAAGTTCCAGTCTTACAATCTTTTCATTCCTAGCTTGAGGCTTTCTGTCTTTGTTGCAAATATTGAAAACTGCCACCTCACCTCTTGCACTATTTGCTTAGTTCTTTAAGAAATGAAACCTTAATCCATGTACAATTTCTAAAAGCCTTTATTTCAATATTTTAAGAAGTTATTTCCCCTGGCAAAGAAGCCACCCGGTGGCTGGGTGAGGAGCCTGATGACAAAGCTCATTAGCCTGAGTGGAAGCTCATTCATTATTGCTGCGTTTTTGCTCTTCCAGGAGAGAACGGAGAGCCAGCATGCTGTGTGTCACGGTCTCTGGGTAAACGTTTGTGGAACCAATTGAATTAAAGAAGGCGTGCAAAGCAAGTGGTTCGTGAGGTGGTGTGGTGGTGTAGGGATGGGGAAAGACCCAGGAGGCAGGACACAGCCCAAGCCCTGCCTCGGCCCCACCTCTAACTTGCTGATGACCTTGGATGATTCCCTTCTGGTCTTGGGCCTCTGTTTTTTTCATCTGTGAAATGGGAAGATTGGCAATGTGGCCTCCAGGTCTGTGCTTCTGTGATTGTTGTGTTTCCTGGGGGGTTTCTATCTGCTCCTAAGACTCTCAAACTGGGGTGGGGACAGGGACCAAGAAGGAAGGGGTGGCCTGGTGTTCCTGCCTGTGGGAGGTAGAGACAGACCTGGAGTTGATTTTGTACAAGCAGAGAGGGAGTGTGGAGGGTGGGAAGGTGAGAAGGGCCTCACTTCCTGAAGGTTCTGTCTGTGTCTGTGGGTGAGTGTAGAGTCCTGACTGAATGGCGGGCCAGAGCAGGCAGACCGGACACAGGCGAGGACTTTCTGAACACCAGAACTTTCCAAGGCTTTCCACTCACGGCATGTGGGGAGAGCCCTGCCCCAGACGAACTGAGCTCTGGGCATGTGTGGCTTGCATCAGATATTCTGCATTTGGGAGGCTGTACTCAGACTGTGGAAAGCTTTTGCAAATTTAAATGGCTGTCATTCTGTAAGCAGTGGTAGAAGTAGTAACCACAGGGGATACTACTAAAGGCAGCTCTGACATCTAACAGAAAACGAAATGCAAATTCAGACTAAACACAAGCTGGGCATGATGGCCCACACCTGTAGACCTAGCTACTGGGGAGGCCGAGTTGGGAGGGTCACTTGAGGCCAGGAGTTTGAGGCCACCCTGGCCTCAAACTAGACCCCATTTCTACAAAAAATAAGTAAATTACCTGGGCATGGTGTGGTGCACCTGTAGTCCCAGCTACTTGGGAGGCTGAGGCAGGAGAATTGCTTGAGCCCAGCGGTTTGAGGCTGCAGGGAGCTATGATCATGCCACTGCACTCCAGCCTGGGTGATAAGAAAGTAAAGAAATAGGCCAAGGCAGGCAGATCACGAGGTCAGGAGTTCGAGACCATCCTGGCTAACATGGTGAAACCCTGTCTCTACTAAAAATACAAAAAATTAGCTGGGGCATGGTGGAACATGCCTGTGGTCCCAGCTACTCAGGAGGCTGAGGTAGGAAAATCCCTTGAACCTGGGAGGTGGAAGTTGCAGTAAGCTGAGATCATGCCACTGCACTCCAGCCTGGGCAACAGAAACACCATCTAAAAAAAAAAAAAAAAAAAAAGGAATAAAAGGGTGGCTATCCCGTAGGCAGAGCTGCCCTGGGTGCTATTGACTAGCTATTTTTAGGGTTATTTCTTGATCATATGATATACAAGGGCTGGATTATTCATGAGATTTTTGGGAAAGGGGAGGAATTCCCAGAACTGAGGTTTCCTTCCCTTTTTAGACCATGTAGGGTAACTTTTGGACATTGCCATGGCATTTGTAAGCTGTCACAGCACTGGTGGAAGTGTCTTTCCATGAGCAGTGAGGATGACCAGAGGTCGCTTTCCCCACCATCTTGTATTTGGTGGGTTTTGACTGGCTTCTTAACTGCATTCTGTGTTATCACCGGGGTCTTTGTCACCTGTGTCTTCTGAAACCAGTCCTGCTGACCTCCTAACTGAGTCATGTGCTGTGTAGCCTTTCCTGATTGGCTTCTTCCACTTAGGATACTGATTCAACCATGTTGTTGGCCACATCAGTAATTTCTCTCTCTCTCTCTCTCTCTCTCTCTCTCTCTCTCTCTCTGCTGAGTAGTATTCCATTGTCTGGATGCACCACAATTTCTTTATCCATTCTCCTACTGAAGACATTTGGGTTGTATCCAGCTTGGACCACTGTGAATAAAGCCTCCATTGACCTGCATATACAGGTGTTAGTGAGAACATAAATGTTCACTTCTCTTGGGAAATACTTGAGAATGGGATTGCTAAGTAGCATGGCAGGTACTTGTTTAATTCTAAAAGCTTCCAAGCTGCTCTCCAATGTGTGTGCACCACTGTGCATTCCCTCCAGCATTGCAAGCACATCTCAGTTGCTCTCTATTCCTGCTGAACAGACATCTATCTATCCACCCATCCATCCACCCACCCATCCATCCATCCATCCATCTATCCATCCATCCATCCACTCATCCATCCATCTACTCATCCACTAATCCACCCACCCATTAATCCATCTATCCACCCACCTATCCATCTGCTCATCCACCCACCCACCCACCCACCCATTCATCTGCTCATCCACCCACCCACTCACCCATTCATCTGCTCTTCCATTCATCTACCCACCTATTCACCCACCCTCCCACCCATTCATTTGCTCATCCATCCATCCACCCACCCATCCACCCATTCATCCATCCATCCATCCACCCATTCATGCCTTCACTCATCCACTCATTCATTCGTTCACCCACCCATGTGTTCAGTCGCCCATCCATCCATACACACATGAATTCACTCATCCATCCATCCATGCATTCACTCATCTATCCATCCACCCACCCATTCCATTCACTCATCCATCCACCCACCCAATCGTGCATTCACTCATCCACTCATTCATCCATTCACCCACCCGTGCATTCACTCACCCATCCATCCACCCACTCATAAATTCACTCATCCATCCATCCATGCATTCACTCATCTATCCATCCACCCACCCATTCATCCATTTATTCAATCACCCATCTATCCACTTATTCATCCACCCACCCATCCGTTCATCCATTCATCCACCAACCCATTCATCCACCCACTCATCCATTCGCTCATCTATCCATCTGTTCATCCATTCATGCATTCACTCATCCACTCACCTATGAATTCACTCATCCATCCATGCATTCACCCTTCCATCCATCTACCCACCCATCCACTCACTCATCCACCCATCCAACCACCCATCCATCCACTCATCCATCCATCTACCCATCCATCCACTCATCCATCCATCTACCCATCCATCCACTCATCCACTCACTCATCCACCCATCCATTCACTCATCCATCCACTCATCCATCCATTCATCCATCCACCCACCCATGAATTCACTCATCCACCCACCCACCCATGAATTCACTCATCCATCCATCCACACATGAATTCACTCATCCATCCATCCACTCATTCATCCATCCACCCACCCATTCATCTGCTGATCCATCCATCCATAAGAGAAATATTTGCTTGGTCATTCACTCGGTGAGTATTTTTGCTGGAAGCTGGTCCAAGGACCCCCCTACTCCCTTCATAAGATGGACAATAGGCAAAGGGCTGCAGGTCTAGACAGAGACAGGAAAAGCAGAAATGACCCTACTGCCAATAGGAAGTCATTTCAAAGGGATTTGAAAGGAAAGAGAAAATGCTCCCCTAGGAAGACAGCTGTGAAAAAGAATGAGAGGGGCCCATAAGCAAAGAGCTCCTGGAAATACAGGACCTCCCTCCTGGTTGAGAAGGCCAGCAGTGATGCCGTGTCACCAAGCTCGACTGGGGTGGTGGGGCAGAATTAGGTGGGACTTGTGCTTCCATGTTCACACATATTTTATATGAATTTTTTATAGTTGACGTATTTGTTGGTTTTTCTTGTTTTGTTTTCAACAGAGTCTTGCTCTGTTGCCTCGTCTGGAGTGCAGTGGCATGAGCTCTGCTCACTGCAGCCTCGACTTCTAAGGCTCAAGAAATCTTCCTACCTCAGACTCCCAAAGTGTTGGTATTATAGGTGTGAGCCAATGCACCCGGCTATAGCTAACATTTTCCTTTTACAACCACAAAAGAAATCAAAAGGGAAAAGAAGGAAAAATACTTGCAGTAGATATAGCCAGAGAGGCTGGCATGGCACAGAAGCACCCACTAGCTCCACGTTCATGAGTCCTGGGAGGGGATTTGAGCCCAGCCTGGCGGAGATGAGGGCGGTAAGGATAAGCACCTGGACTGCCTCCAGCCACTGCGAAGCCGGGTCAGGAGTGCATGTGTTGCCAGAAAGCACCTCTAGGGGGCAGCAGAGGCCACAGAACTCTCTGGTGCGGTGCTGGGACTGGGTTGGGGCTGGGTCTAGGGTGGGTGGAGGGATGGAGGTGCTTATTCTCCTCTTATTCCCCTCACTCCCTGCTTGGGGGAGGGAGGTCCTCCTCCTCCTCTTCTGAGAAATTCTGCATGTTCCTGGGAGGCCTGGAGCCAGTGCATCCCTCTCTCTGTCTCTCTGTCTCTGTCCCTCGCTGTCTGTCTGTCTCTCTGTTGCTGTCTCTCTTGGTCTCTGTCTCTCTTGGTCGTCTCTCTCAGTCTGTCTGTCTGACTGTCTCTGTCTGTCAGTATCTGTCTTGCTCTTTCTCTTCTCTTTCTCTACCTGCCTCTCTGTCTGTGTGCCACTTTCTGTCTCCATCTCTCTCCTCTCTCTCTGTCTGTGCCTGTCTCCTTCTGTCTCCCATGGTCTGGCTCTGTCTTCTGTCTGTCTGGCTGTCTATCTGTCTGTCTCTGCATCTCTGTCTGTGTCTGTCTCTGTCTTTCTCTTGGTCTATCTCTGTCTCTTTCTCTCTTTCGTTTCTGTCTCTCTTGGTCTGTCCGTCTCTCTTTCTCAGCCTATCTGTCTGTGTCTG
Organism: Saguinus oedipus; assembly: GCA_031835075.1. Classification (NCBI taxonomy): domain Eukaryota; kingdom Metazoa; phylum Chordata; class Mammalia; order Primates; family Cebidae; genus Saguinus; species Saguinus oedipus. The sequence continues at coordinate 10,996,951 of CM063170.1, forward strand.
TGTCTGTCTTGCTTTTTCTTGGTCTCTGTCTGTCTGACTATCTCTGTCTCTCTCTCAGCCTGTCTGTCTGTCTGTGTGTCTCTCTCTGTCTCTTTCTCTCTGACTCTTTCTGTCTGTCTGCCTGTCTCCTTCTGTCTCTCATGGTCTGTCTGTCTCTGTCTTCTGTCTCTTTGTCTATCTCTGTCTCTCTCATTTCTGTCTCTCTTGGTCTGTCTCTTTCTCTGCCATTCCTGCCTGTCTGTATGTCTCTCTTTCTCTCCTGGTCTGTCTCTATCTGTTTCTCTGTCTGTCTGTCTGTCTGCCTGTTTCTTTCTGTCTCCTTTGGTCTGTCCGTCTGTCTGTCTGTCTGTCTGTCTGTCTGTCTGTCTGTCTGTCTGTCTCTCTCTCTCTCTCTCTTATCTGGGTTCCTCTCTCTCCATCCAGTCACCTGATGACAAAGCACTTTGTCTTTGGAAGGTGTTGGCATCTGTAATTGACGTCACAGGCACCTGCTGAGCCTGACCCCGTGCTGGCTCTGCAGAGGTAGCCAGGAGACAGTCCCAGCCCACAGTCGTTTGGGGAGACGGCAGGGCGCACACAGGTAGAGGGTTATAAAATCAGACAAGGGCATGAATTCCAGAATTGGACCTGGGGAGAGAAACGCTGGAATAGACTGTCAAGGCCATAACAGAAGCACAGAGCGTGTGTGTGCTGGTGCCGGGTCCTCTCCAGTTGCTGTTATTGGGCCTCAGCCTCAGCTCTGACCTTCCTGGTAGCCCTAGAGAAAAGGGGAACAAGATCAGCAGCCAGGTTCCTGACTCACTGTCCTGGGCAAGGAAACCACTGGCTGCTCAGCAAAAGCTACACACTCTGAGCTGCTCACAGCCCTGCAGCGCTCTCCAGGGCTTCCCAGCGTCAGGGCAGTGTGTGGGCACTCTCTGTCTGGCATAAATGTGACAGGCTCACTCTCTTCCCCTGGAACGTAGCTGCAAAGGACAGGGTCATAGGATGGGGGTGGCCCAGGGACCCCGCCTTCCCCAGGGCCAGGTCTAGGGAGATAAGAACAGGGCTCCTGGCTGGGCTTGTGTTTTGTTTTCTTCTATTTTTAACTTAAAAAGTGATATAAGCACTGAGTGTGGGGGCTCATGCCTGGAATCTCAACACTTTGGGAGGCCATGGTGGGCAGATTGTTTGAGCCTAGGAGATCAAGACCACCTGGGCAGCATAGCAAGACCCTGTCTCTACAACAAATAAAAAAACATTAGCCTGGTGTGATGGCATGCCCCGGTAGTCCCAGCTACTCGGGAGGCTGAGGCATGAGAATCACTTGGGCCCAGGAAGTGGAGGCTGCAGTCAGCCATTATCATACCACTGCACTCCAGCCTGGGTGACAGAGCCAGACTCTGTCTCTTGAAAAAATAAAAATAGAAAAGGAGGTATATTTTGCATACGGTAAAATGCACCCCTTTGGTGTTTTGTTCTATGAGTTTTGACAAATGCTGACCATCTTACAGATATGATCATGATTGAGACCAGCCTGGCCAACATGGTGAAGCCCCATCACTACTAAAAATACAAAAATTAGTTGGGTGTGGTGGCAGGTGCCTGTAATCCCAGCTACTTGGGAGGCTGAGGCAGGAGAATTGCTTGAACCTGGGAAGTGGAGGTTGCAGTGAGCCGAGATTGTACCACTGCACTCCAGCCTGGGCGACAGAGCGAGACTCCAACTCAAAAAAAAAAGGAAAAATACCCAAACCAACACTGTCCTCCCCAAATTCCCTCACCAGCCTTTGCTGTCAGCTCTGCGCCCACTAAGCCCTAACCCACTCCCTGCCTTGTCTTCAGAATATCGCCCACGTGAGATTGTACATCAAGTACCAGCTGGGCTTTGATGAGGGTGAGCTGTACATGTGTGTTACAAGCACATATGTGTAAGCATGTGCAGATGTGAGCATGAAAACCTGTGCATGCATGGAGGCTTGTGTGTTTGTGGAGGGCTGTGGGACCTGAGGACTCGCCACTGTGTGGCTGGGACCAGCTCTGTCCCTCTCTCTTTGGCCCCTCCATGCCCACCTGGTCATTGCGTTCACCTACCCATGCAGTCTCAGCTCCTCCCTCAGTCTCCCTGCTTCTGCCTCCATTCCTGAGGGAAGCCCACCCCGCTGTCCGTCTTCCTGACTGTCTCTCTTGGTCCACAGCCAAACTCTTTTTATCTTAGTTTTTCTTAAAGACAGATTCTCTGTCTCCCAGGCTGGGGTGCAGTGGCACGATCTCGACTCACTGCAACCTCCGCTTCTCAAGTTCAAGCGATTCTCTTGCCTCAATCAGCCTCCTGAGTAGCTGGGATTACAGGCATGCACCACCATGCCTGGCTAATTTTTGTATTTTTAGTAGAGACAGCATTTTGCTATGTTCGAGACCAGGCTAGTCTTGAACTCCTGACCTCAAGTGATCTGCCTGCCTCGGTCTCTGAAAGTGCTGGGATTACAGGCATGAGCCACCACGCCTGTCCTATTTTACTTGTAGTAAAATGCACATCCCAGAAAATCACCATGATAACCACGTTCCAATGCAGAGGCCAGTGGCATTAAACACAGTCATGTTGTTGTGCGTCCCTCTGCACCTGTCTCCAGAACTCTTTCATGTCCCATGAAACCCTCACTCTCCATCCCCCCAACCCTGCACCCCCCGGCACACACCGTTCTGTTTTCTGCCTCTGCAGATTTGAGTGCTGTAGGAACCCCATGTGTGTGGAAGCATACAGTACTGGCCCTTTCATGACTGGCTGATTTCACGGAACCTGACGCCATGGGGGTCCATCCACACTGTGGCAGGTGTCAGACGCCCCTTCCTCTGTTTGGCTGAACAGTTTCTGGATGTATGGATGGAGCGCGTGGTGCCCATTCACTCACCTGTCAGTGGACACGTGGGCAGCTCTCATCTCTCAGCTCCTGTGAGTAATGCCTCTGGGTGGGCACCTGCCTCTCTCAGATCCTGCTTTCAATCCTTTTGGGTGGAATTTCAATCCAGGCATGGTGGCTCACGCCTGTAATCCCAGCACATTGAGAGGCCAAGGGGGTGAGGATCACTTGAGGCCAGGAGTTAGAGACTAGCCTGGCCAACATGGCGAAACCCTGTCTCTACTAAAAATACAAAAAAAAAAAAAAAAAAATTAGCAGGGCATGGTGGCGGGCACCTGTCATCCCAGCTGCTAGGGAGGCTGAGGCAGGAGGATCTCTTGAACCCGGGAGGCAGTGAGCCGATATCACACCATTGCACTCTAGCTGGGGAGACAGAGTGAGGCTCTGTCTCAAAAACAAGAAGAAGAAGTTATTCCTTTTTTTTTTTTAGATGGAGTCTCTCTTGTCGCCCAGGCTGGAGTGCAATGGCGCAATCTTGGCTCACTGCAACCTCCGCCTCCCGGGTTCAAGTGATTTTCCTGCCTCAGCCTCCCGAGTAGCTAATTTTTTTGTTTTTGCATTTTTAGTAGAGATAGAGCATTCCCAGCTGCTGGATGCTGGGACCCGCCAGCAGGCAAGAGGGGGGTGTGCACCCCTTCCAGCTGTGGTGTTGGGACCAGAACCTCCACCTCCTGGAAGAGACACTCACTGGGTACACATGGAGGTGCAGTGTTGGAGTGACCCCAGTGCACAGCCCAGAGGGAGGAAGCACAGCGGCTGATAGGGCTTGCTTTTCTCTTCTGCCTTGGGTTCCGTTCCACCCCTGGAAGGACCTCCGAGGTGCTCCCTGGCTGGCTCTAGGCCCCACTCAAGCCTCCTCCTTCAGGAAGCCTTCCCAGCTCTGGGCATCTGTAACCAGCTGGGCCTTTATCACCTGGGGCCCAGAGCATCTCCCATTCTGAACTGCTGTGTTTTGGTTTTACTGTTCACTTGCTTTCAGTCTCAGCTGGATGGTGCCTTCTTGTGTTCAGGGACAAGGCGGGGAGCATTCATGCACCCCCACAGCACCCAGGCCGGGGTCTGTGCTGGCAAAGCCTGGATGATTTGGGGCTGTGCTGCTCTTGTGTTGCTGACTCACTGTATCTGCTGGTGGCCATCGCACCTCCTGCATCCATCATCCCATCCTGCATGCCCCCACTGCAGGGATGAGCTCCCTTGGGAGTTAAAAGGCTTATGGAGTCTCTGCTCTCCCATCCCCATCCTATTCTCAGGTGGCTCCTACCAACATCACCTAATAGTGAACCCCAAAACAAGGGCACAGGCTGCCCCCTAGCACCACTCTGGGCGCCGCTGGCATGACTTCTCTAAAGACCCACAGAGGAGGGCTGGGTGCCATGGCTCACGCCTTAATCCCAGCACTTTGGGAGGTGAAGGCAGGCAGGTCACCTGAGGTCAGGAGATGGAGACCATCTTGGCCAACATGGTGAAACCCCGTCTCTATTAAAAATACAAAAAATATTAGCTGGGCGTGGTGGTGCACACCTGTAGTCCCAGCTACTCGGGAGGCTGAGGCAGGATTATCGCTTGAACCTGGGTGGTGGAGGCTGCCGCAAGCTGAGATTGTGCCTCTGCACTCCAGCCTGGTGACAGTGAAACTCCATTTCATAAAAAAAAAAAAAAAAGACCCACAGAGTGACACCTGGAAATTCAGCTGTGGCACTGGGACCCGAACCTCCCCCAGAGTGGTGCCCCCTCCATGGTGTCTGCACGGCTACCCCCATGAGCACAGCTGCCCCGACCTCCCTCCCGACTCAGAGCTCCAGAGTTCCACTGTGGATGGCACAACCATGAAAATCAGACCTGCTAGGAAGCCCTCCCAGGCCACCAGCTCCCGGGCTGATGCATGCAACAGGGTTTTTTGAAGTCCATGAGGTTAAGGTTCCCTTTGAGTCTCCTGGGCTACAAGCAAATCCCTTAGGGGAGAAGTCCATGGCCTCCTGTACCCCTGCTTTGGGAAGCCACACCTCGCTTGGCTCTAGAACTTTTGGGGAACACTGTCTTCTGAGTCCTCTCTCTCTGTGTAAGTTCTAGGGCCACATCTCAGTGGACCCACTGCAGCCTGGGTAGACAGCTCTCAAGTTTCTAGTTGGGTCACTCGGTTGGGAGCAGCCCTCAGGCGTGTGGCCTCTCCAGGCTGCCTGAGTGCTCCACCCCGGAGCAGGAAGAAGACTGAATGCTCTGGGCAATGGTTCCTCAGGCACAGTGAGGTCTCTGCTTCCCTCTGGGGCTCAGCATCCCTGGCTGCAGCATTCCAGCTGAGCGCAGGCCCTTTTGCCAAGAAAGGCCGGCAGCCCTAGAGGGCAGAGAAACCCTCCTGAATGGTCTCGGTTCTTCTGTTTTTTTTTTCTTTCTTTCTTTCTTTTTCTTTTTCTTTCTTTTTTTTTTTTTTTTGATACACAGTCCCGCTCTGTCGCCCAGGCTGGAGGGCAGTGGTGCAATATCGGCTCACTGCAACCTCCACCTCCCGGGTCGAAGAGATTCTCCTGCCTCAGCCTCCTGAGTAGCTGGGATTACAGGTGCATACCATCGCGCCTGGCTAATTTTTGTATTTTTAGTAGAGACAGGGTTTCACCATGTTGGTCAGGCTGATTCTGAACTCCTGACCTCGTGATCCACCCACCTCAGCCTCCCAAAGTGTTGGGATTACAGTCGTGAGCCACCTTGCCCGGCAGTCTTTGTTCTTCTAAAAGTCATGTTGACCCATGTACCTCTGCAGCTGGCGGGGTTGTGATTTGATCTGTCATTATGGCCTTGCATCCCTGCGGTCTCCCACTCAGGGGACGTCTCTGTCCAACCACCCGGAGCTTCCAGCCCCTACCCTCTGCATGGGCTCGGGGAGAGCCTGGGGTCAGGGTGGGAGAAGCATGACTCTGGGATCAGACCTTACAAAGCAGGTTCCTCCTGGGGGTCAGCTTAGGTCTAAATGCAGCTGGGCGTGAAGGGGGTGCCATCAGGTGTCAAGGGTGAGCTAGGAGGACCTCCGGCCCGGCACCCACTGTCCCTTGAAACCAGCTCTGGCTGTGCCCCCGGGGACACTGTCTGCCGTGACCTGCTGTTCTCCTCCCCTGCACAGGCAGGGGTCTCCCTCCTCCACCACCACTCCCTTGGCCTCACCCTCTCTGCCACAAGTCTGACTTCTCCGTCACTGCCTGGGGGGCTGTGGCCCCCAGAAAGGCTGCACTCTGGGAGCGGAGTGGCCTGAAACCAGAGAAAAGAACGCCAGGGGATTTGGCTTAAACTCGTTAAACCCGGTGAACCCTCCTGCCGAATGATCCCAGTCTGCGCCGGGTCTGTTAATCTCGTTCGGGCCGCGGGGTAATTTGTTTAGCTGTGCTGATCAGCTGAAGGTTAATTCAATTGGACTTGGGTTATTTATTTGTGCCCGGATTTGCTAAGTGTCACTGGAGGTACATGAAGTCTTTATTATGGTGGCTAGATGGTTTCCTTAGGGTGAGGTCCACTGCCACTCCTGCCGGATCCGCCCCCTCCTGTCTGCTCCAGGCTGAGGGAGTACATGGCAGCCTTGGGAGACTGGAGCCCTGGGAGGCAGGATGCAGGGGGATGCCTGAGCACTGTGCTGAGAGTCCAGCCTTGCTGGCCTCTGGCACTGACACTGGGCGGTTCCCTCTGTCACGTGACCCATCCTAACCCAGGCTGAATTATCTGCTTCCTGGGACCCATACCCTCTCTCAACGTGACCTAAAGGTGTTTCCTCCACCCCGCCTCAGTGTTCCCATCTACACATTGGGAACGACACCCTGCCCTCCTGCAGTCTCCTAGGCTGAGCTTTGTAGCTGGGTGGGTGAGCTCCAGCCCCGACCCTGCCCGGTGACTGGTGCAGAAGGACATGGAGGTCGAAGAGTGGGCAGCTGGGTTGGCCAGGTGGGCAGAGCTCCTGTGAGGAGCCGGGATCCTTCTCCGGCAGCTGCAGATGATGGATTGCATGTTGATGCCACCTGGGATGCATGTGACTTGGCAGCCTGCCCCTTTCCTGCCTTGGGATCAGATGCCCTGGTGGGTGTCCCTTTCCAGGTCCCATGTCCTCCTATCCTGTGGTGGCATCTGGAGCGGGGAAGCTTGCCCCTGTGCCCCTGTCCTCAGCTACCTGCCTGTCCCTGTCCACTCTGACCATCAATGGGCAGAATGGGCTTCGGAGACTCAGGAGTCCTGGGATGGCACAGAGGTCCCAGGATGGAAGCTGTAGCAACCAAGACCGGGAGACAAGGGAGGGATGGCAAGTGCCCCCAAGGAGTAGCCCTGGCGCCCCAGAGGCCTCCTTCCCTCCCTCCCTCCCTCCCTCCCTCCCACCATCCCTCCCTGCCTCCCTCTCACCTTCCCTCCCTACCTCCCTACCTCCTTCCCTCCTTTCCTCCTTCCCTCCCTCCTTCCCTTCTTCCCTCTTCCCTCCTTCCCTCCCTGCCTCCCTCCCTCCTTCCCTCCTTTCCTCCTTCCCTCCTTCCCTCCCTCCTTCCCTTCTTCCCTCTTCCATCCTTCCCTCCCTCCCTCCCTCCTTCCTTCCTCCCTTCCTTCTGTCACCCAGGCTGGAGTGCAATGGTGCAGTCTCAGCTCACTGCAACCTCTGCCTCCTGGGTTCAAGTGATTCTCTGGCTTCAGCCTCCCAAGTAGCTGGGACTACAGGCGTGTGCTACCACGCCTGGATAATTTTTGTATTTTCAGTAGAGACAGGGTTTCACCATGTTGGCCAGGCTTGAACTCCTGACCTCATGATCTGCCCAACTTAGCCTCCCAAAGTGCTGGGGTTATAGGTGTGAGCCACCGTGCCCGGCCCATTGCCCCTTTTCAACGGTGAGGAAATGGAGGCTCAGAGAGGTTAATTGACTTCTCCCAGGCCACACTGCTGCTCCTTTGTGGATCTACAGTTAGAGGTGCCCCTGCGCTCTCTCTTCCTGAGCCATCTGCTCCTACCCTCCTACCCCGAGCCCTGGCCCTCCAAGTGAAAGCAGCGTAGTGGCCTTCAGAAGCCTTGGGGCTAGTCAATCCCAGCTGCCTTGGATTGGGCTTCCCAGAAGCAGATCCTGAAGGAAGGAGTGAGAATGCATGTGCTCTTTGGGAGGCGATCTAAGGCTCTCCGGAGAAACAGAACCAATGCACAGGGATTTAGGGTGAGGAATTTTGTTCCCGTGACTCTTGGGGCTGAGAAGTCCCACCATCTGTGTTGCAAGCTGGAAACCCAGGGAAGCCCGAGGTGTGATTGAAACTCAGCTCAAGTCCAAAGGCCTGAGAACCAGGGCAGCCGATGGCTGACATCCAGTCCCAGAGCATGAGAGGATGAGATGTCCCAGCTCCAGTGGCTAGGCAGGAAATGAGGGGTGAGTCCTCCTCCCTCTGCCATGTGTTCTGTTCAGCCCCTTGAGGGACTGGAAGATGCCTAGCCACTTGGGGAGGGCAGGCCACCTTCCTGAGTCCACAATTCAAATGCAAATCTAATTCAGAAACACTTTCACAGACACAAGGTGTAATCTAGACACCCCACAGTGCACTTAAGTGACACATAAAATTAACCATCCCAGGGAGTGAGGTAGGGAAAGGAATATGTTTCAAAATGGATGTGTCTCCATGCCTGCCATGGCTGTGGGCAGCTGCTGTAGCACACACCTCAAAGTTATCCCTAAGGGAGAGGGAGCTGGGGTATTTATACTCCAGTTCTATTGGGCATTGGCTGAATGTCCACACTCCTGGATCACAGCCGCTCATCCTCATGATGTCCCATGGTCCTCATTTCGTAAATGGAGAAACTGGGATCCTCAGAGTCTTGATGGGGTCAGAGCCAAGAGCCTCCATGCCAGGAAGCCCTCCCTGTTTTTTTCCAGCTGTATCAGCCCCCCTCCCCACCCCGAAGCTGCTGTGCTGCCCCATGTCTCCACCATCGATGCTCCAATGACCTTGTGGTGATAACTCCCTAGTGACTTGATGTGCCCCCACTGGGTTGTGAGCTTCACAGAGGTAGGGCATGTTTCTGATGCACCTGGAGGTCGCCAGCTCCCAGTGAGCTCTGGGTACATGGGGAGCATCAGTCACATTCTGGGTCAGTACCTCAGCTGTCCCTCACATGATGTCCTTGTTATCCACACTGCAAAGCAAACCATCTCTATGATGAGCTCATTGTGGATCATGACTTAGTAGGTCAAGAGTTCGGAAGTGGCTCAGCTGGGCGGTTCTTCTGCTCCAAGTGGCTGCCAGATGGTCCGGTGCTGGTGGGAAGTTTGGTCTAGAGGGTCCACGATGGCTTTACTCACATGCCTGGCATCTTGGCAGGGACAGCTGGAAGGCAAGATTCAGCTAGGACTGTCCATGGAGCTCCTCCCTGTGGCCTTTCAGGATGGTGGTCTCAGGGTAGCTGGACTTCTTGCATGACAGCTCAGAGCTCCCATAGACACTGTCCCAAGAGACAGGAGGTGGAAGCTGCCAGTGTCTCAGGCTAGGACCAGAAACCAGCACTGCTGCACCCACAACCTTTTGGTGGTGATGAAATAAACATAACATTTATCATTTTAATCCTTCGTAAGTGGCATTAAATACATTTATAATGTTTATAACCATTGCCAGTGTGGATACCTAAAACTTTTTCATCATCTGCCATAAAAACTCTGTATACATTAAATCATAACTCCCCATCCTTCTGTTCCTCCCGCCCCTGGTACCCACCATTTTGCTTTCTGCTTCTATGGACAAGGCTATTCTGGATACTTCACATAAGCAGAATCATACAGTATCAGTTTTTTGGTGACTGGCTTATTTCACTTTACATAATGTCTTTGAGTTTTCTTCACACTGTAGCACATGACAGCACTTCATTCCCTTTTTAAAAATTTTTATTTATTTATTTATTTTCGAGACAGAGTCTCGCTCTGTCACCCAGGCTGGAGTGCAATGGTGCAGTCTCTGCTCACTGCAACCTCCGCCTCCCAGGTTCAAGCAATTCTCCTGCCTCAGCCTCCTGAGTAGCTGGGATTACAGGCACCCACCACCATGCCTGGCTGACTTTTGTATTTTTAGTAGAGACAGGGTTTCACCATGTTGGCCAGCTGGTCTCGAACATCTGACCTCAGGCAATCCATCTGCCTAGGCCTCCCAAAGTGTGGGATTGCAGGGATGAGCCACCACACCCAGGCTTCATTCTCTCTCTCTCTCTCTCTCTCTGTCTCTATCTCTCTTTTTTTCCTTTCCGAGATGGAGTCTTGCTCTGTCACACAGGCTGGAGTGCATGGCATGATCTCAGCTCACTGTAACCTCCGCCTCCCGGGTTCAAGCAATTCTCCTGCCTCAGCCTCCCGAGTAGCTGAGAATGCAGGTGCCCACCACCACGCCTGACTAATTTTTGTATTTTCAGTACAGACAAGCTTTCACCATGTTGGCCAGGCTGGTATTGAACTCCTGACCTCAGGTGATCCACCTGCTTTGGCCTCTTGACGTGCTGGGTGTGATTAAAGGCGTGAGCCACCGCACCCGGCCTTCGTTCCCTTTTAAGGCTGAGTAATGTTCTGCTGTGTGGAAGGACCACGTTTGTGTGTCCATTCATCAGTCCATGACACTTGGGCTGCTTTCTTCTTTTGGCTGCTCTGAACACAGTGAGCAAGGTCATGACTGAACCCCATGTGCTCTTGATAGAGACTGGAGCCCACAGATTCAATGGGAGGGGGAACGGCCTCCTCTCAATGGGAGGAGGGCAAAGAATTTGCAGTCTTTTTCTGTGTGTTAGTTTGTTTGTTTGTAGACAAGATCTTGCTCTGTCACCCAGACTAGTACAGTGGCACCATCATAGCTCACTGCAGCGTCAACCTCCTGGGTTCAAGCAACCATCTCACTTTAGCCTCCAGAGTAGTTGGGACTACAGGTGTGTGCCATCAAGCCTGGCTAATTTTCATTTTTTGTAGCAATGGGGTCTGGAGGTGTCGCCCAGGCTGGTCTCAAACTCCTGGGCTCAAGTGATCCTCCCACCTCAGCCTCCCAAAGATTACAGGTGTGAGTCACGTTTAATCCCCCGCACTGTGGTAAACAAAAGTTGCTGAAGACTCTCTTCCCAGGGCCACGTAGCAAATCTGCCGAGTGGCAGAGGAAAGGGGCGATAGGGGCCTGGGGTCTGGAGAAATAAGGCTGGGTCTAGGGAGGACGAGTCAGAGGCAGCATGGCCAGGAGACACAGCTGGGAGAAGTGGAAGGAGAGGGTGGGGGTGGAGGCTTCGGTCAGGGGTGGGCATATATCATCCCTCAGGTCTGGAGAGGCTTGGGTTGGATTTAAAGGAAATGGCTGGGGAGAATTTGAGAGCCCAGGCGTGAAGGCTGAAGCCTTGGGTGTGCGTCTGGCCTTCACTGCCCCTGAGCTGTGTGGCCAGGAGCCATCACTAAAACTCGCAAACATTCTCTCTTATAAAATGAGAATAATAATAGGACCTCCTTCAAAGGTCATTGAGGGAATTCAGTGGGAAAGTCCGCTCGTACCTCTGACCTGGCTGTGATGTTAATTTTAGGAGTCAGCTTGACTGGGTAAGGGACGCCCAGAGGGCTGGTGAAACATCACTTCTGGGTGTGCCTGTGAGGCCCTGATGGCCAGCTGGGCGGGTCCGAGCTCTCTTCGGTGGTCGCCGCGGCTGGGGGCTGGCAGTGCAGATCCTGTGGTCCCCAAGGCCTTGGGGGACACCTCCTGTTATTCGCCCCCACCCGAATCTGCTCAGGCCGAGCTTCCCACCTCCACCACCCCCTCTCCCTGCAGGACCACCTGCCTCTTCCTGCCTCCCAGACCAGCCTGCATTTTCCTTGCACGTCAGTCAAAATCTGATTCTCCCATTTCCAGAGGGGACCAGCATTTGAATCAGTACACCAAGTGGACAAGTCCATCCTCCCCAGTGTGAGCAGGGGTCATGCAAACCACTGAGGGCCCCCTGGGACAAAGGCAGAGGAGGAGAGAATTATCTCTCTTCCTATTCCGGGGTGTCCATCTCCTCCTGCCCGTTGGTGTTGGTCGAGCCCCTGTTCTCAGGCCTTCAAACTCGGACTGAATCACACCACTGGCTTCCATGGGCCTCCAGCTTACAGACAGCAGATGGTGGGACTGCTCAGCCTCTATGATTCTGTGAGCTGATTCCCGTATGAATCTCTCTGTCTGTCTCTCTCTCTGCCTCCATGTAAACACACGCACATATAGTCACACTCATTTTTCCTCTGACTCTGTTTCTCTGGAGAACCCTGACTAATCTGTGTGCACTTCCCAGGGGCCCAGCCTGAGCCAGAGCTGTCTGGGAGGCCACAGCGTCCCCTGTCGGCAGCCCACCTCGATTGCGAGGCTGTGGGCTGGTGGGGGCTGGGTGGCTCCCTTCTCTCCAGCATCCAGCTTGGTGGTCCCAGGTGCCGGGGTCCCTTGCTTTCCTCACAGGGCTCTGCCTGCTGGAGGCTGGACTGCGAATGGGGTCTGGAGATGTTGCCCAGGCTGGTCTTAAACTCCTGGGCTCAAGTGATCCTCCCATCTAGGCCTCCCAAAGTTGTTGGGATTACAGGCATGAGTCACCTTTAACCCCCCCGCATTGTGCTAGACACAGGTTGCTGAAGACTCTCTTCCCAGGGCCACATAGCAAATCTGCCGAATGGCAGAAGAAAGGGGAGATAGGGGCCTGGGGTCTGGAGAAATGAGGCTGGGTCTGGGGAGGACGGCCAAGGGGAAGGAAGGAGGCCTCTGGAGATGGGGAGAGAAGCTAGAGCCCAACCCTGGCACTTCAGGCTCCTGGGAAGCTGGTTTCCTCCTTGGGCATCTCAGGGTCTGAGCAGAGGCTGGGGGCTTTCTGAAATCATGCTTCCAAAGCTGAGACATCCCCATCAGGGAAGGGGAAATCCACTTTACTCATGACTGGGAGGAAAAAGGAGGCACGAAGAATGGGAAGAGCTGTCGTGGCCACTGAGAGATGGGCCAGCTGGCGTCTAGCTACATGAGGCTGGGCTACAGTGGGAGTGGGTGGTGGGGCCAGGTGGGCAGGAGCAGCCCAGTCTGCCGGGGGTGTGGGGACAGACACTCACTCAGTGGATGTGCCTTGGTGGCATCAGGAGTCGCTGGGGTGCCCAGAAGGTGCATGCTTATTGCATGATGGGTAAGACGTAAATGGTCAGCCAGGAGGGTCCGAGCTCTCTTCGGTGGTCCCCAGGGCTGGCGGCTGGCAGTGCAGGTCCTGTGGTCCCTGAGGCCTTGGGGGGTACTTCCCATGGTTCACCCCCACCCACATCTGCTCAGGACTCGCTTCCCACCTCCACCACCCCCTCTCCCAGCAGGGCCACCTGCCTCTTCCTGCCTCCCTGCCCAGCCTGCCTTTTTTTTGCTCGTCAGCCAAAATCCGATTCCCCCAAGACTCTGCCTCATCAAATATCCTCTTTCTCATCACCATAATTTTCCATTTGTAGGTTAAGCTGCACCTGGGGTTCTCAGAAATCTGCTAACTCTCTTGCAACTCCCAGAACTCTTCAAATACCTCGTCCTCCACCGCCTCTGTTGTTCGGAGGACAGGACATAGCAGGCAGGGGCGGCTGGGGAGTCCGCAGTCCTGGAACGCTGTCGACAGCATGTGTGGGTGGGTGGGGGGCGAGGCTCCTCCATCAAATTCACAGAACTGTTTACCTGGAAACAGCAGGGCGGAGGTGGCTGCGTTCTCACCTGAAGGGAAGGCAGGGTTCACTGCTATCCACCCGTCTGTCCATCTATCCTTGCCAGGGCTCTGGAGTCTGAGGCTGAGTCTTTTCCCAGGAAGGAGACGGCAAGCAGCCTATCTCAGCAGGTCCCATGCTCTCTGCACCTCTGAAGCTTTGCACACCCTTGTGCTCCCCATCATAACCCCAAAAAACCGAGGCTCAGAAGGCATGCGGCAGGCCCCAGTGCACCCGGATGGGGTGAGGGTGCTGTGAGATGACAACCCGGCTCTGGGATTTCAATTAGGCTTGAAAGATAAACGGTGTGAGTAGGAAGCTATCACACAAGCTAGAACAAGCCAGGCTCGGTCAGGCTCTATTCCCGAGCTTTGCTGTGGGTACAGAGGAGGCATGCTCTCTGGGAGTCCAGGTGGATGGTGGCATTGGGGACAGCATCCTGGCCAGGGGCATGGCATGGACAAAGGCTTGGGGGAGGGAGGCCTGGGGCAGACTGAGTACAGGATGCCTGTATGTGACCAGGCCAGGAGGCTCCCAGGCCTCAGGACAGCCTGACCCCCCTTGGCTCAGGGCGGTGCTCACAGAGGCTGTGCAGGGAGTTAGCAGGACGCCCACAGGATCTCCCTGTGAGGCCCATTCTGCCAAGGGGGAGGAAGGAGGCCTCTGGAGATGGGAAGAGAAGCTAGAATCCAGCCCTGGCACCTTGGGCATTTGGGAAGCTGCTGTCCAGGCAGGGCACACTGGAGCCCCCAGAGGAGACCCCCGATCCCAGAAACCCCTCTGCCAATGGTGCCTCAGGTTCCCTGCCTTTATGAGATGGTCCCAGGCCAAGGGCGCTAGTCTGCCCTCCTTCCTCCCTCCTTTCCTCCTCCCTTCCCCTTTTCTCTCCCCTATTTCCTCCCTCCTCTTTCTTTTTTCCCTCCTCCTTCCATCCCTCTCTCCTCTATGTTATCTTTGCACCCTCCCTCCCCTGACTTGATAAACCCCTCTCCCCAAATCATTTTCCAATTCCTCAAGTGATTTCCCCTCATTACTCGACAGGGAGCCATCTCCCTAGTTTCCCAGGCAAACCCTTAGGGACTGGGGCTTTATTTGTGTGTTTTTAACCCATTGTATGGATTATGATTTCATTAGTAAAACCACACCTTGGCAGCGACAGTGCCTTTCGTCTGCAAAGGGGCCCTGCAAAGACTGATTATTAAAAATTAATTAAATGTTTTACTCTCTCAGTGGCTCACGCTGCAATATTCCCCTCTGGTGTCAGCCGAGAGAAAACCAGCCATGTTTATCTATGAGCCCTTGGAGGAGCAGAAGCCACTCAGCCCCTGATACTATCTTAGGTGCCCTGTGCGTGAGGAGAGTTTACAATCCCGCATGACAGAAATCAGATATTTGGGGAGATGGAGTGATGGCCTGGCATTCATGGGGTCCAACGTGTTCCAGGCTCCATGCCCTGTTCCCAGGGCTCTAATGGCTGTGTGTGGGTGGTGGGGGGTGCACCCCGGCCACGAGGAGCCAAAGGCATTTATCAGCTTCCTGGAGATTTAAAACCCAATAGTCTCTCTCCTGCCATTGCAGAGAGTGGCAACAGTGCGCGCAGGTAAAACACATGGTTCCCAAGGTACTTGCTGCTTTTTCTCCCCACAGGTCGGCCGATTATTCTCCCCATGGTCCTTCTGCTTGAGCCACTGACTCCATGCTTGTTTACCAACCCTGTGCCGGGAGCCGGACACGGCTCCTACTGTTCTGGACAGGCAGGGACTGCTTGGATGGGTGGGAGGGTGGATGGATGAGAGGATGGGTGGAGGGAGGATGGATGGAGGGAGGATAAATGGGAGGATGGATGGAGGGAGGATGGGTGGAGGGAGGATGGATGGAGGGAGGATGGATGGAGGGAGGATGGATGGGAAGGTGGATGGAAGGAGGATGGATGGGAGGGTGGATGGGCGGATGAATGGAGGGAGGATGGATGAGAGGATGGATGAAGGGAGGATGGATGGAGGGAGGATGGATGGAGGGAGGATGGATGGAGGGTGGATGGATGGGAGGATGGATGGAGGGTGGATGGATGGAGGGAGGATGGATGAGAGGATGGCTGGAGGGAGGATGACTGGAGGGAGGATGGATGGAAGGTGGATGGAGGGAGGATGGATGGAGGGAGGATGGATGGGAGGGTGGATGGAGGGAGGATGGATTGATGGGAGGATGGATGGAGGGATGGATGATCCATCCATGTCAACCCACGTAAGCTGTGCCGACCCTGGGTCATCTCAGGGGTTAAGAGAGCTGATGGCCACATCCAGGGGGTTGGACAGACAGGGAGAGGAACAGGCTTGTCAGTTCATGAGGCCATTTCCAGGGATTAGTGCCATGAGGACACCAACATGGAGGGGCGTGATCATGCTGGGGAATGGTCCAAGGAAGAGCACCTGAGGAGGTGATGTTTTGGTTGAGGTTTGAATGCTGAGCAGAAGGCAGGCAGGTGGAGGTAGAGGGAAAAGCATTTTGGGTAGAGGGAATAGTGCATAAAAAAGCTCAGAGGCAGAAAAGGACCCAAATGTTTTGGGGACTCAAAGAGAGGCAGCTTCCTTTGACGACCGTGATGAGGTGTTGCAAACTGTGGGGCTTAAAGCCACAGAAAGTTACTGTCCCATAGGTCAGGAGGGAACAAAGAAGTCAGAGTCAATAGGGCTGGCTCCTTCTTGAGGGTCCTGCGGGGGAATGGATTCCAGGCCCCTCCCCTGCTTGTGGCAGCCGCCGGCAGCTCATGGTGGCCCTTGGTTTGTAGACACATGAAAAGAGAAAAGTTCCTTTTTAAAGGTTCCCTTTTTGTTAAAGAATAAGTGTGCTAATAACTTTGTTAAGCCCTATCCTATGTAGCTGATAGACATGCCATGCTTACAGGCACTTAGTACATTCTATGTCCTTGTACTTTAACCAAGATATTTGTGCTGGACATGCTCACAGGCATGTCCCAGCTCTCCACTGCTTTTACCTATTTAGAAAAGTTTTAAGTTGTTAGCCAATTGGGTTTTAGTTTAGACTGTGAGGTTTGGCTCCAGCCAACAGAGATCAGATGCAGCAGCAAGGACAACCCCAAATGTGTAAGGGATAAATATGCCTGCTTTCCTTTGTTCACTGTACGCTCATGACAAGATGGCTCATGAGAGTCCCCTTCCTGCAGTCCAGGAAGTAAAAGTTGCATTGCTGAAAGATCCTTTATCTCAGTGCTGATTTTTCTTTGCGGCACCAAGCATCTGTTTCCAGCAACACATCACTCCGATGCTCCGATCTCTGTCGCTGTCACCTCACAGTCTCGTCACATGGGCTCTGAGTCTTTGTGTCCTTCTCTGTTCCTACAAGGACATCTGTCATTGGAGTTAGGGCCCATCCTGAATCCAGGATGACCTCATCTTGATATCTTTCATTAATTATATCCCCTAAGACCATCACAGGGTGAAGGGTCCCATTCACAGATTTCAGGGGTCAGCGCTTGGGCATATATTTTTGGGGTCCCCATTCATCCCACAGAAGGCAGCATGTGGTCTCAATGGTGATCCGCGAGGCTCACAGTGCGAGATGATGGAGGAGAAGTGACGGGGCCAGGCTCCATAAGGCCCGTTGGCCCCGGTAGGAGGTTGGCTGTGTTAAGGGCACAGCTGGCGGCTGCTATGGGGTTTGCAGGGGACTGGATGTGGGCACAGGGAAGAGAGGATGGTTCTCAGAACTTCCAGGGATTCTACAGGAGACAGGGCCTCTCCCACTTCGTTGTGGGGAAAATGGAGAAACCAGAACTCCTGAGATCTTTGGGAAAAAGGAGCAGTGATAGAGGAAGAAGGGGAAATGGGGTGGGGGCTGTGGGATGTGTGGAGGGCTTCCAGTGTGGGTCGTGACAGCTGCAGCTTGTGCGTGGGATCCCAGTCCTGGCTGGGCAGAAGGGCCAGCAGGAGGATTAAGTGCATCCCGAGGCCTGTGGCTGGACAGGACGTCACATTAAGGTTTTAAATTACAATTGTTAAAAACATTAAAGTATTCATCATTCTTGAGGGGTTGCACCAGCTCTGATACCTCCTGGGCAGGGAGGGGGGGTTGAGGAGGCGGAGGCCAGTTCAGCGGCCAGTGCGGGGCATGCGCTGTGTGACGCTGAGCCAGCCCCTGCTCCCTCTGGGATGCCCTTCTGCATCAATTACGCGGTCTGGCGCGCCTTCGTGCCTGTGATTTCTCCTAAAATCTGAGAGAAGCTTCCCACCCACGGTTGCCTTCCAGGCCTGCTCTCTGGTGTAAACACGGCCTCAGCTAAAAGGTTGAAATAATGATGAAGCTTCTCTGGATTCATTATGTTCGCTGGGCTTCTCTTCCCCATGGGAGCCGTGATGTCAGATAAGCAGCTTTTGGAAAGTGGGGGGCTGGGCTGCTGGCCTTCCTCGGGACTGGCCAGAGTAGGCTCAGTTCGTGTTGGCTGCAAAGGGAAGATGTGTCAGAGGGAGGCATCAGGTGTGCAGGTGTGGGGACCAATATGTTGACAGATGTGTGCACAGGTTGTGCACAGGTGTGTGTATGTGGACAGATGTGTGTGTGCACAGGTGTGTGTATGTGGACAGGTGTATGTGCACAGGCGTATGTGCACAGGTGTGTGTATGTACACAGGTGTATGTGCACAGGTGTATGTGCAGAGGTATGTGTATGTACACAGGTGTGTGTTTGTGGACAGGTGTGTATATGTGGACAGGTGTGTTAGTCTGTTCTCATGCTGCTAATAAAGACATGCTCAAGACTCGGTAATTTTTACAGGAAAGAAGTTTATTTGGCTGTGAACCAAAAAAAAAGTTTAACTGGCTCACAGTTCAGCATGTCTGGGGAGGCCTCAGGAAACTTACAGTCGTGGTGGAAAGGGAACCAAACACGTTCTTCTTCACATGGCGGCAGCAAGGGGAAGCGCAGTGTGGAGCAGGGAAATGATCAGACTCTCAGATTATGTGAGACCTCACGCACTATCACGAGAACAGCATGGAGTAACTGCCCCATGATTCAATTACCTCCCATTGGGTCCCTCCCATGATACGTAGTTATTATGGAAACTACAGCTCAAAATGAGATTTGGGTGGGGACACAGCCAAACCATCTCAATAGATGTGTGTGTGTGCACAGGTGTGGAGCCTCCACAGACACAGAAGGCCAGTGTTTCGAAGACCCCTAGGAGCTGGACCGGGCCAGGTTGGAGCCCTCCAGCCTAAGCCTGACCTGGCAGGTGTGCAGGGGTGGGCTGCCCTGCCAGGCAGGTCAGACTTCTGGTCTGCAGCAAG
The DNA here is from genome assembly GCA_031835075.1 of Saguinus oedipus. NCBI lineage: Eukaryota > Metazoa > Chordata > Mammalia > Primates > Cebidae > Saguinus > Saguinus oedipus. The sequence continues at coordinate 11,015,836 of CM063170.1, forward strand.
ATAGGAGTGTCCCTGGCTGAGCAGAAGTCCCAGGCCATGGGAGTTGCATAGGATACGAGGGTGGGGCTGCAGTGATGTGGAACCCCAGAGAGGGGTTCTGGTGGACCCCAGCCTGCCTGTGACGGCCACAGTTTATGGTGGGAGGCAGCGTCTGTGGGGGTGGGCTTCCGAAAATGCTCATCAGGCGGGGAGGAGGGGGTGGCCTGTCCCTGGAGAGACACTAGGAGGGTTGTGGAAAAGCAGATGTGGTCGGAGGTTGCTCTGGAACTGGGATTCAGAGGCTCAGCCGCGGTGGCGCTCAGGGTGCGGGGCCCCAGGAGAGCTGGCTCCCAACAGGCAAGGCTTCAGAGGGGCTGTGCAGCCACACAGAAGTCATTTGGCCTCTCTGGGCTGTGTTCTTGTCAACCCCTTCAGCTCCCATTTAGCTTCACCAGGGCTGGGCCCAGCTGGTGACATCCCAGATGTGTGAGACTTGTGACTGGTGTGGGCCTAAGAGAACCGGGAGTGGGTACAGTAGAGGGGACCCCGGCTCTGGTAGCTGGGAGAAGCCAGGGTTTTCCCCCAACCTGCAGGACTGTGGTCCAAGGGGCTGGGTGCTGGGACACCTGTGAGTGGGGAGAACAGGGCCTGGCAGGGTCTTTCCTGGTGAGGCGGGGGAGACTGGAGGCCCTGGGTGATGCCCACCTGCTTCTGACATGAGGGTTTCTGGCTGGAAGCCAGGAAGGCGAACTCCTCAGAATCCTGGGTGTTCAGGGCATTTGGAAGCCGGGAGAGCCCAGAGGGAGGATGGATGCCCCCTCGATGCTGGTGGAGGAGGGTGAAGAGGCCGCAGCCGGGGACATGGTGACTGGATCAGACCATGGCTGATGTCCCCATGGAACCTGATCTGCTCATGAGCTTGGCAAGCATCTCCCGGATTTTTAATTTGTTGGAGAGACGACCTTTTATATTTCAGATCACATGAAGTTAATTTGCACTCCAAGTTCAAGAGAGCTCCTGAAAAGGTACAAATGTGATTTCTTAACAGCTGTTACTGTAGGGGGAACATGACAGAAATGAAGAGAAGCAAGCATTCACGTTTAGATAGAGAGGACCACGCTGTCTCCCTAGAGCCGGCCCAGGATGGCAGCAGCCAGAGAACCCGAGGGAGCCTGAAGGCGAAGTGCTCACCTTGCACAATGTCCCTGACCCATAGCTGTCCTGTCTCTGTTTGAATACCTCCAGTGACGGAGAGCTCACTGCCTCTAGGAGTGGCCAAGTCTGATGTTGTTTGGGTTTGACTGTGAGAAGGTCTTTCTGGGGTTAGGTCAAATCTGCTTTTGCTGATTCTATTCTGCCCTCTGAAGACACACAAAATAATCCCTGGTCCTTGTCCTCATGGAAGTGGCTGTCTCATCTGCTGCTGACCACCTCTGATTCTTTAAGCACGCATGTGTGTGCTGATGTCTGGGTCCAGCCCACCTTGGTCCCTGGGAATAGTCTGGTTTTCCAGTGTCCCTAAAGTGGAGGATTTGGGACCAGCACGATGCTCCTTTTTCCAGTGGACCAGCCGGGATTCCTGTTACTTTCCCACTTCTGGATGCTGTTCCAGCAAGGCGGTGAAGGTCACGTTCATGCAGAGCTTCCAAGGTACCTGTAAGCCCACTTGGGTGTCTGGGAGTAGCCTCTGTTTGAGGAGTGCTATGGCCAGGGCTGTGGGGGACAGGGCAAGAGAAGCAGCCAGCAGAAGGTTAAATCTGGTGGGTGCAATGGAGTTGGCAGTGATGGGGGCTGGCAGTTTTAGGATGAACCTACCAGTCCAGAGTGGGGTTCTGGGGTTCTGCTGCTACCCAGGGGAACCCTGCCCCATATATCAGGGCCAAAGCAGAAATAGTCAGATCATCTTTCTCAGTTATTTGGGGGAGTTGGGGACAGTGGGTTTGTCCCTGCAGTTGGCCATGGGGTAGCTTTATTTCCCATTGAGTGTGAGAGGTCTAAAGTCTGGTTTTCAGAGAAAGGAGAGAAGGGGCCAGGCGCGGTGGCTCACACCTGTAATCCCACCACCTTGGGAGGCAAGGTGGGCAGATCACCTGAGGTCAGGAGTTCAAGACCAACCTGGCCAATATGGTGAAATTGTGTCTCTACTAAATATACAAAAATTAGCTGGGTAGTAGTGGTGCAAGCCTGTAATCCCAGCTACTCAGGAGGCTGAGACAGGAGAATCACTTGAATCCAGGAGGCAGAGGTTGCAGTGAGCCAAGATTGCACTGCTGCACTCCAGCCTGGGCAACAGAGCAAGACTCTGTCTCAAAAAAAAAAAAGAAGGAGAGAAGGGATCAGGGAGGCAGTCGGGAGGGAAGAGTGAAGTAAAAAGCAGACGCAGAGAGAAGCTGGGTGAACACACACCCAGAGCCCACACTGTGTCACCGCTGGCTGCCACCCCCTGGAAGTTCCCATGGGGGTGGGGGTCCTGGGACTTAGCTCCCCCTCCAGCTTCAGCCCTCCTGGTGCCAAGATTCTTTAAAGTCCTCTGAATGCGCCTTGGTGCTGTGGGGCTATCTGAGCCAGCCCGGACGCCATGGCCTCTGTCTGGGTCTCAGCCTCCTCACCACTGGTCAGGCAGATCAGCAGACCAGGCAGGACTGAACCCGTCGCCCGGGGCTCTTGTCTGTTTCACTTCAGTGCCTTTTGTCCTTGCTTCCGGCCGCTCCTAGAGGATGTTTACTGGCTGCTGGCGCCGTGCCTTGATCATTCCAGGTGCAACCTCAGATCAGGCAGGACAGCCCAGGCTGAAGCATTGTGATAAAGAGCTTGGCCCAAGGGTGGTTAAGGCATGTGTGTGTCCAAATTCCCCACATGCCTTCTCCTGGAAGGAGCCAGTGACCTGACCTCTCTGGGCCTCTGTTTTTTCCTCTGTGGAATGGGGATCATGCTGTCCCTACCTCAGGGGGCTGCTGGAAAATAGGGCTGGTTCTTGGCTGAGATTTCAGCCAGCACCGAAGACCAAAGGCCCTGGTTCCTGTCCACGTGGCCTGGGATGCCCACAGCCCTGCACCTGGGCTCCGAGGGCAAGTGTGTTGGCTTTTAGGATCCAGCGTTGGAGGTCAGATAGCATCCATTATAGGTTTAATTTTGTCACCCCTAAATTCATAATGGTGAAGTCTTAACCCACAGGACCTCAGAATGAGACTGTATTTGGAGCCAAGGCCTTGAAGAAGAGGGTGAAGTTTAAAGACAGGGAGTGGCAACTCATGCCTGTGATCCAAACACTTTGAGAGGCCAAGGTGGGAGGATCACTTGAGCCCAGGAGTTTGAGGCCATCCTATGCTGAACAGAGAAAGACCCATCTCTACAAGAAGAGAACAACACAAAAAACGCTGGACACAGTGTCTCCGACCTGTAATCCCAGCCCTTTGGGAGCCCAAGCCGGGAGAATTGCTGGAGACCAGGAGTTTGGGACCAGCCTGGGCAGCATAGCAAGACCTTGTCTCTACCGAAAAGAAAAAGTTAGCTGGGCATGGTGTTGCACCTGTGGTCCCAGTTACTTGGGGGCTGAGGTGGGAGGATGGCTTGAACCTAGGAATTCAAGCCTGCAGGGAGCTGTGATGGTGACACTACACTCCAGCCTGGGTGACAGAGGAAGACCCTGTCTCAAATAAATAAATAAATAAATAAATAAATAAAGAGAAGTCATATGGGTGGACCCTAATCCAGTCTGACAGGTGGTCTTATATGAAGAAGAGATCAGGACACAGACAGGCATACAGGTCTTCTGTGAGGACCCAGGGGAAGACATGTCTGCAAATTAAGAGGAGGGGCCTCAGGAGGAGCCAGCCCTGCCCGCGCCTTGATCTCAGACTTCAGCCTCCAGGACTGTGGGAAATGAATGAATGGCTGTGGCCGGTGCCACCTGGTCTGTGGCGTTTGTTCTGGCAATCCCGGGAAGCTGGTATGATGTCTCTTTGGCCTTACTCTCTCCATTGAGATCTCACAGAGACGTGTCCGGGTTGAGGAGGGGCCACAGAAGCCCCTGCTCCTGGTGGGGAAGGTGTCGAGAGAGCGGTGTACAGGGATGTCGTGGAGGTGGTTTGTTGGCTGCACCTGCCACGCAGCTCCCGTAGAGACCAAGAGTGCCCCAACCGGTCTGAGGAGAGGGTGAGCTCCTGGTTGGGATTTGGGCCGGGAGAGGGGTGGGGAGCAGGGCTGGGGGCTTTAGGCAGGCCTAGGTCCTCAGGACACATGCAAGGGAGGCCAGAGAGGCAGCTGAGCCTCTGTGGTGGGCTGAGGAGTTCAGGAAGCACAGCCTGGGCTGGAGAGAATCTCAGGCGTGACTGGGGCCATTTCTGTAACCCTTCAGAGCAGGTGCACGGGGCTCAGACCCCAAGAGCACAATATTGCAGCCCGGAAGGCTGCCAGTAGGCTCCCACCGATCAGAGAGACCAAAGACGACCCCCGAAATGGTGGCAGCAGGTGCCAAGGGCAGTGCTGGAAGCTCCAGGCTGCAGGGACTGGGCCACCCGGGCTACCCGCTCTCCTGGCCCGATGTCTCCCACCCGGCACTTTGATCCACCAAAAGCCTCTCGACTCCAGGCTCTATAATTTCAAGATTTGTGTGCCAGGTGGGTCTGGAGTTCCCGCGTCTCAGCAGGTTTTATTTCTCCCATTATTTTGCTTAACGGGCTGTTACTGCTGTCTTAGACAGCGTGGAGGGAAAAATTACACTTTTTGGGAGACATTGTTAAAGAGAGAGATTGGAAAAGCATGACTTAGTGGCAAAGGCTGGAGTACTGAGTTTCCACCTCCCTGGGCAGAGCTGAGGCCCTGAGCTGGGTGAGAGGGAAGTCTAGGCCCAGGGGCCAGGGGGAGCCCGTAGCCATGGCTGGGGGTCTCCTCTGGAAGCCCCCTTGCTCAGGCAAGTCACGGGGTCCCAGTCCAAGCCAGCGCTTGCCTTCAAGACAGGAAGAAAACAGAACTTCTTATTTCTCTTTTTCTGTTTCTGCGTCTCCTTTCTTTTATCTTTAAAATAAATTCCTTTTAAAACAGGCAGTTTGGCTGGGTGTGGTGGCTCATGCCTGTAATCCCAGCACTTAGGGAGGCAGAGGCAGGCAGATCACCAGAGGTCAGGAGTTCAAGACCAGCCTGGCCCATATGGTGAAATCGAGTCTCTACTAAAAATACAATAATTAACTGGACGTGGTGGCACGAACCTGTAATCCCAGCTACTCAGGAGGCTGAGACAGGAGGATCGTTTGAACCCGAGAGGCAGAGGTTGCAGTGAGCCAAGATCATGCCACTGCACTCCAGCCTGGGTGACAGAGCAAGACTCTGTCTCTGTAAAATACAAACAGTTAGCCAGATATAGTGGTGCACTCCTGCATTCCCAGTACTTAGGAAGCTGAGGCAGGAGGATCGCTTGAGCCCAGGAGATCATGCCACTACACTTCAGCCTGGGTGACAGAGTGAGACCCTGTCTCAAAATAAAAAACCAGGCAGCTCATATGCTTAAATATAGACTTATCATGTGACCCAGCAATTCCACTCCTGGGTATATACCCAAGAGAAATGGCGACATATGTCCACACAAGAACTTGTGTGTGAATTGCCACAGCGGCATTGCTTGTAATAGTCAAAAAGTGGAAACTGCCCCAATATTCATCAATGGATGATTGGGTAAACAGAAGGCGGTGTAGCCACAATGGAATATTATCCAACTATGAAAAAGACTGGGGTCCAACATAGCCTGCAACATGGATGGACCCTGAAAATATTAGATACTAAGTTTGTTTTCTTATTTTTATTTATTTATTTATTTTGAGATGGAGTCTCGCTCTGTTACCCAGGCTGGAGTGCTGCGGTGTGATCTCGGCTCACTGCAACCTCTGCCTCCCGGCTTCAAGCAATTCTCCTGCCTCAGCCTCCGGAGTAGCTGGGATTATAGGCACCACCACTGTGCCCTGCTAAATTTTGTAGTTTAGTAGAGACGGGGTTTTGCCATGTTGGCCAGGCTGGTCTTGAACTCCTGACCTCAGATGATTCTCCCACCTCGGCCTTCCAAAGTGCTGGGATTACAGGTGTGAGCCACCACGCCTGGCCCAGATGCTAAGTTTAAAAGACAACATCTGTAGAATTCTATATATGAAATGCCCAGAGTAGGCAAATCCACAGAGACAGAAGAGAGGGGAGTGGCCACCAGGTGCTGGGAGGGAGGGCACTGGGGAGTGATAGCTAAAGCCTGCAGGGTTTCTTTTTTGGGGTGATGAAAGTGGTCTAAAGTTGACTGTGGTGATGGTTGCATGACTTTGAATACACTAAAAGATGTTGAATTGTGTGCTTTAAGGGGTGAGTTCCATGGCATATGCATTATATCTTAATAAAGCTGTTTGAAGAATCACAGCACCTAGGTATCATTGAAAGTACTGGTTATTTTCTATAGAATATTAAAAATAGTACCTGGCACATGTTGAATGTTCAATAAATGTTAGCTATTAAAAAATAATACATTCCTTTTGGCTGGGCACAGTGGCTCATGCCTGTAATCCCAGCACTTGGGAGGCCAAGGCACGCTTGGAGCCTCAGCTACTTGGGAGGCTGAGGCAGGGGAATCGTGTGAATACGGGAGGTAGAAGTTGCAGTAAGATGAGATTGCCCCACTGCACTCCAGCTCGGGCAGCGAAGGGAGACTTCATCTCAAAAATAATAATAATATTACATTCCTTTTAAGCACCTGAAGCCCTGCCTCCCCCAGGAAACCGCTGGGCCTTGCCCGGAAAGGCCTCCACGGGGCTCCCTCTGACCCCTGCCACAGGCTGGCCATAGCCACTCTGCTCCAGCCTTATTTGTATGTCACTTTTGAGTTTCAGGCAGACATCTGTCTGTGGGTTTTGTTTTTTTGGGGACAGGGTCCCCTGTTGCCCAGGTTGGAGTGTAGTGGCGGGATCACAGCTCACTGCAGCCTCTAGCTCTGGGCTCAAGTGATCCTCCCACCTCAGCTTCCGGAGTAGCTGGGACCACAGGTGCCCACCACCCCCATGTCTGGTTTTGATTTTAATAGTCACCCTGGGGGGGGGCCAGCAGTGGCCTCGTCTTCTTCCCTTCCCTCCTCCTCTTCTTCCCCTCCCTTCTCCCTCTCTTCTTCCCCCTCCCTCCTCCCTCCTCCTCCTCTTGGTCCATGCCCAGCACCCTCGGTTCACTGCCTCTTTGGAGATTGCCCTCTTCTTGTCCTCCTCAACTCACTTACCTCCCCACCAAGCTCCACTGTTGTCCCCTGCCCCTCTAATCCAGGTGAGGTCAGCAGCCAGTCTATCTATCTCTCTCCTCTGTCTCTTTTCTCTCTCTCCTCTCTTTCTCTTTGTCTCCTTTCTCTCCCCTCTCCTCTCTCTTTCCTCTCTCTCCTCTCTCTCCTTTCTCTCTCTTCTTTCTCTCTCTCTCTCTCCTCTGTCTCTCTCCCCCTATCTCTCTCTCTCTGTCACACACACACACACACACACACACACACACACACACACACACACACAGAGGCAGTTGTTTGCTCCCTGCCACAGGTAACGTGGCGGCAGGCATCATAAATGGTGGCATTCTCCCCTCGCAGCTGGAACTAGGACGGGCTCCTGGGCCCCTGGCTGGGGGCTGCCCCCATAAAGCATGTTGATTTCTGATCCAGAGGACAGAATGGCAAATCCATTGACCAAAATTTGCAGTTAACATTAAACTGACAGAACAGCTAATAATTCAGACGATATTAAAACTATCCAACTTTGTCTGAGTAAATTAGAAGAATAAAATGAGATTTATTAAGGACAAAGTCAGTGCAATCTAACAGAAAAGAAGAAATCAGAACTAGAAAAGGAGGACATCAGGAACAATGGCAGCGCAGAGACAGCTGGGGGGTCACCCCGATGAGAAATTAAATATTAATCACGGTTAACAAGGCCTCCAATTGCACCCAGGGAGCTCAAAGCACTTCATAGCTTCCGCCCTGACATCCTGCCCCAAGGCCTCCAAGCAACAGGAAGGGGGCTCTTGGCCTTCGTGGCCGCTGGTGGTGCTGGCCAGGGGCTGAGCTGGGCTGGGGCTGAGCTGGGCTGGGGCTGAGCTGGGCTGAGGCTGGAGCTGGGCTGGGGCTGGGGCTTTGTTAGGGTTAAGCTGGGTCTGGGGCCAGGCAAGGGTTGGGCTGGGGCTGGGCTGGGCAGGGTTTGTGCTGGGCCTGGGCTGGGGCTGGGGGTGGGCAGGGGTTGTGCTGCGGCTGGGGCTGGGCTGGGGCTGAGTGGAGTTTGGGCTGTGACCGGGCAGGGCTGGGCTGTGGCTGTGGCTGGGGTTGGCCTGAGGTTGGTCTGGGGCTGAGGCTAAGCTGGGACTGGGCTGGGTGGTCTGTGCCTGGGCTGGAGCTGGGGCTGGGAAAGGGTTGGTCTGGGGTTGCGCTGATGCTGGGCAGGGGCTGGTCATTGCGCTCCAGATCCCAAGAGAGACCAGAGACTCAGCTAGAGAAGTAGACCCTTGGTGCAATTGTAGCAGCTATAGCCAGCTTCACCCTTGGTTGAGCACCAACTGTGTGTCTCATGCAGAGCTGGGGTGATCCGAAGACACTGCTGAGCCCTTCTTGTGTGCCGGGTCCGGGTGGTGTCATCGCAGTGAGTGCTCTGAACAGTTCTGCCAGCTACGTGTGCCTATTCCTCCTTTACGGATGGGTGGCCAGGCTCAGAGGAGTTCAATGGTTTGCTCAAGGCCACAGAGCCAGGGAGTGGCAGAACCAAGGGTTGGACCTGGAGCTGCTGAATTCTAGAGCCCCTAATTCTTCCAACTGCTCAGAGACTCTCTGTGAGCCCCTGGGTGCACCAGGAGTGGAGGGTGCCATGGTAAACGCTATTCCTGCCTCCAGGAGGTGTAGCCAATGGGGAGAGATAGATAAGCCAACATGCATTATTCTACAGTGTGGCAAGCCCTCCCACGGGGATACCGGGGCTGCTGGGGTGCATGGGAGTCCTCGTAAGCTCCCCATCCTGAGGCCTAGGGCAGGCTGGATGGGCGCGGCCAGGAAGGGGCTGGGGGGATGTGGTGGAAATGTTCCTGGCCGGTGGAGCAACTGTGTAAGGCCAACAGCCCTGGAGAGCTGCAAGTCTTTCCCTCCGACCTGAGCCTGTGTTCAGCTCAAGGGGCCAGTGGGAACCAATGCATCTGGCAAGGTGGAGACAGCTGGGGCTTGGAAGCCATGCCAAGGAGTCTGGAGCTCACCTTGTGGGTGCTGGGGAGTCTGGGGGAGGGGTTAACAGGCAGGGCCAGAGGGCCAACTTGACCTTTCAGAGATCTCAGGGACCACCGAGTTCAGGGGCTGGATTGAGGGGTTGACTCTTGCAGTGGGGAGGTTAGGCAGGAGGCTGATGTAGAACAGTCCCTCAGGGCTTGTAAGTGAGCGCAAAGAGCCCAACTCCAATAAGTTGAAGTAAATAAAAGGGAATTTAGCAGCTCACAGAACTGGGAAGTGCAGGCCTTCAGGTGTGGCTGGCTCAAGGGCACCACTAAGGTCTCCTCTCTCTCTCTCTGTGTGTCCCTCTCTTTCTGAGGATGGCTTTCCTCCATGCAGCTGAGGACAGCGGCCACCTGAGGTTCTAAATTCCCATCTTCCCAGCACTGTGACCCAAAGGGTGAGAGCAATCCTTCTCTCTGGGAGAGAAATCCCAGGGGAGATCAAGTCATGTGCCCAAGCTGCTTGGTATGGCCAGGGGATCAGCTGGTCATGTGCTTGGGAAGGGTTGGCTCCATGACTGGCAGCTTGGCTTTGGCCACAGTGTACTGGGCATGCTGGGACCTGTGCTGGACTGGCGTGCTGTGTGGGGGCCTGTGCTGGGCTGGTGTGCTGCATGCAGCCACCAGTCCAGGCAGTGCATGGGGGAGAGGCTTGGGCCTGCATGAGGGGAAGTGGGGAGAGAGCTTGGTGAAGGACTTCCAGAGACATTTAGAAGGTCAAATTGGCAGGATTTGGTGACTGAGCAGATAGATGTAGAAAGAAGGTGGGATCAAGAAATGCTTTCCAGGGCTGGGCGCGGTGGCTCATGCCTGTGATCCAAGCACTTTGGGAGCCTGAGGAGGGAGGATCACTTGAGGTCAGGAGTTTGAGACCAGCCTGGCCAACATGGCGAAACCCCATCTCTACTAAAAATACAAAAATTAGCCAGACGTGGTGGTGTATGCCTGTAGTCCCAGCTATGCTGGAGGCTGAGGCAGGAGAATTGCTTGAACCTAGGAAGCAGAGGTTGCAGTGAGCCAAGATTGTGCCACTGCACTCCATTCTGGGCTACAGAAAGAGAATTCATCTCAAAAAAAAAAAAAAAAAAAAAAGAAAGAAAGAAAGAAAGAAAAAAGAAATGATTTCCAGGGTTCTGCTTTGATCAGCTGGTCAGATAGTTGGTGTCATTCACTGCAGGAAGAGACTGAGTAAGGGGAGCGGAGTGGTTCCTGCGGGACATCTGGAGGTGCGGGCATCCAAAGAGAGACACTTAGGGATCATCTGTGGGGGTGGTTATTCAAGGTGAGATCACAAGTGAGCTCCCACAGGGAGGGGGAGTGAGAGGGCAAGAGGGCCTCAACATGAGGCTCTAGAAGCCGCACAGCTGTGTGCTGGGTCAAGGGGGCTGAGGCAGAGACGGAGAAGTCAGGGAGGCAGTAGGAGAAGTGGCTGGGGAGCCCAGGGACAAGAGCTTCATGGGGAGAAGGTGGGCGCCCAAGTCTCAGGTGCTGCAGCAGAGCAGGCATGGCTGGACCTCGCTGAGTCTCAGCATGGCATGGTCCACCTTCCCGGGCTCCTACCACACTGGCCTGGCGCTGGGTCTTCCTCGTGGACCTCCCTTGCTGGGCCATCACTGGGCTCAGGTTGCTAGCCTGGACACCCCCGGAGGAGGGGAGCAGCGGGCACCAGACTTCTCCCATGCCCTTTCATCTTCCCATGAGTGAAGACTGCCCACTCTTGAGCCTCTAGGGGAAGGACTAAGATTATCTCCATTTTGCACTTGGGGAAAATGAGGCTCCAAATGGGCCAGGAGCCGAGGATGGAAAGAGCTAAGATGGGTCTCTTGGAAAGCAAGTTCCCATACACCAGTCAGCTCCCCACTCCTGCTTCCTGCACAATTCACCAGACCCCCTCCATAGCGCTGAGGCCCACCCAGTGAGGGAAATGCCAATGGTGAGGGAGGGAGGGACCTCTTGGCGCCCAAGAATGTGACCAGCCTCCTATGGCGGGGTATCTGCCTGGGGTCCAGCCTGGGGTCCCCCACAGGCCAGACAGAAAGAGCCACTGTGGGCCCAGCTGGCAGAGCGTAGCCTGGGTGGTGAGAGCAGTGGGGTGGGCGGTGGAGATGGCTCCGGGGGCGGGTGAGGAAGGGCCTCCATTGAAGAGTGCAGCCAAGGAGCGCTAATGACAGCTAGTCAAAGCCGCCCTGAGTCCCACCTGCACTGGCATCTCCAGCAGCACTGTGCCAATTAAAGATGAGTTGAGCATATCGTTAGTTTCCAAATCATTAAGACTCTCATTAGGGGAGTCTAAATCCACGCGAGCAGCTCTGCTGATTGTCCGATTGTCCAGACTGGAGATGCTGGTCGGGCTTGGGGGGAGTTGCTGCATGTTGATGAGCCGTAGCCGGGCTTTGTCAGGCAGGGCGCTGGACTGAACTGGCCCAGCTGTGCCAAGGGCCTCAGTCTCCTGGCTGACTGGTCAGTGGTCCTCAGCCCGTGTCTCCCTCCTCCAGTGGGGTGATGGACTAGACTGGTCTTAAGTCTATTGGGAGACAATTCCATCAGACTTGGCTGAGGGGCCATCTCATCAACCCCATCTTTTTTTTTTTGAGATGGAGCCTTGCTCTGTTGCCCAGGCTGGAGTACGGTGATGCAATCTCGGCTCTCTGCAACCTCTGCCTCCCAAGTTCAAGCAATTCTCCTGCCTCAGCCTCCTGAGTAGTTGGGATTACAGGCACGCCTAGCTAATTTTCGTATTTTTAGTAGAGATGTGGTTTTACCATGTTGGCCAGGCTAGTCTCAAACTCCTGACCTCAGGTGATCCACCCGCCTTGGCCTCCCAAAGTCCTGGGATTACAGGTGTGAGCCACCGTGCCTGGCCAACCCCATCACTTTATAATGGGAGAAACAGAGGCTGGCAGAGGGAGAAGCGCTTGGGTAGCAGCACCTGGGATACACAGGGGCTATAAGAGACCCCTAGAAGCTGGTCTAATCCAACCCTAAAGCAGATCTGAGTCCTGTCTCTATTGTCTCAGCTGAGTGACCATTTTGCTTGTGCCCTTTGTTTTTTTTGAGACAGTCTTACTCTGTAGCCCAGGCTGGAGTGCAGTGGCACATCCTAGGCACTGCAACCTCTGCCTCCCGGGTTCAAGCAATTCTTCTGCCTCCTGGGTTCAAGCAATTATCCTGCCTCAGCCTTCCAAGTATACCGAGTACCTGGGATTACAGGTGCCCACCACCACCACCAGCTAATTTTTGTATTTTTAGTAGAGACAGGGTTTTGCCATCTTGGCCATGCTGGTCTCCAACTCCTGACCTCAAGTGATCCACCCGCCTCAGCCTCTCAAAGTGCTGGGATTACAGGCATGAGCCACTGCACCCGGCCAAGTGCCTTTTATTACAAAGAGGCCTCCCCTGCCCTGTGTCCATGGCCCCTTGTGTCATCCGTGCCCATCAGGGTCCTTTACTAACGAGTAACAGAGACCAGGCTCAAATTTGCTGAGACAAGAAAGGAATTTAGTGGAAGTCTGGACTCTGGCTTTGTACACAAAAGGAAGGCGCAGCTATCCTGGGATTTCTCCCACCTTATCCCTGCTGCCCTCAGCTCATCTACCTCTGGCCAGACGGCCTCTTCCACCTGGGGGGTGGGGATGGGGTTACTGAGGGACAAAGAGCTCAGAGCCACATACCACGCCATCTGCTGCCAGGTGAGATCTACTCGTCTTTCTTTAGCCTCAGCTGGGAAAAAATCCCATGGAAGGACTGTGCGTGGCCCAGCTTGGTCAGGTGCTCGTCCTGAGTCCACATAGCAGTCTTCATTAGAACTGTGTGGTTGGGGTTTATTCATTCATCTCATGTTTATGAAGACTGTGCTATGTGTCAGGCATTGCTCTATATCTAGCTGGGAGAGGCAGACCATAAACAAGGGCACCAATAATAAAGCTAATTCCAACAGTGACAGGTGCTTTAAAGATGAGCAGGGTGCTGTGAGGGGCGATGTTAGCCAGGATGGTCAGTGAGGTCACAGGTAGGTGTGGAGGAAGAGCGCTCTGGGCAGAGAGAATGGAGCGTGCAATGGCCCTGGGGCAGGAACTGGTTTAGTGTGGATAAGAAAGGTGGCTGGTATAGGCCGGGCTCAGTGGCTCATGCCTGTAATCCCGGCACTTTGGGAGGCCAAGGTGGCGGATTGCCTGAGCTCAGGAGTTCAACAGCAGCTTGGGCAACATGGTGAGACCCCATCTCTACTTAAATACAAAAAATTAGCTGGGCATGGTGACACATGCCTGTAGCCCCAGCTACTCAGGAGGCTGAGGGATGAGAATTGCTTGAAACCATGAGGCGGCAGTTGCAGTGAACTGGGATTGGGCCACTGCACTCCAGCCTGGGAGACAGAGACTCTGTCTGAAAGTAAAAGAAAGAAGAGAAAGAAAGAAAGAAAGAAAGAAGGAAGGAAGGAGAAAGAAAGGAAGAAGGAAGGAAGGAAGGAAGGAAGGAAGGAAGGAAGGAAGGAAGGAAGGAAGAGGCAGGGCATGGTGGCTCACACCTGTAATCCCAGCACTTTGGAAGGCCAAGGTGGGCAGATCACCTCAGGTCGGGAGTTTGAGATTACCCTGACCAACATGGCAAAACCCCATCTCTACTAAAAATACAAAATTAGCCGGGCATGGTGGCGCATGCCTGTAATCCCAGCTGCTCAGGAGGCTGAGGCAGGAGAATTGCTTGAACTGGATAGGCAGAGGTTGCGGTGAGCCGAGATCATGCCATTGCATTTTAGCTTGGGCAACAAGAGTGAAACTTTGTCTCAAAAAAAAAAAAAGAAGGAGAGAGAGAGGAAGGAAGGAAGGAGGAAGGAAGGAAGGAAGGAAGGAAGGAAGGAAGGAAGCCCATGTGGCTAATTTGAAACCATCCCTATAAACTTTTTTGTGTATGTGACAGGGTCTTGCTTTGTCACCTGATGTGGAGTGCAGTGGTGGGATTGTAGCTCACTGCAGCCTTGCAGCCTCCACCTCCTGGGATGAAGTAATCCTCCTGCCTCAGCCTCCTGAGTAGCTGGGACCACAGGTGCATACCAGGACACCCAGCTAATTTTTATAATTTTTTTTTGTACAGATGGGGTCTTCTCCTCACAGTTGCCCAGGCTGGTCTTGAATTCCTGGGCTCAAGCAATCTTCCCTGGCCTTCCAAAGTGCTGGGATTACGGGCATGAGCCACCATGCTGAGCCATCCCTAGAAACTATGTAAAATTAATCAGAGGCTGGGCACAGTGTCTCATGCTTGTAATCCCAGCACTTTTGGAGGCCAAGATGAGTGGATCACTTGAGGTCAGGAGTTCAAGACCAGCCTGTCCAACATGGTAAAACCCCATCTCTACTAAAAATACAAAATTAGCTGTGAGTGGTGGTGGGCACCTGTAATCCCAGCTACTCGGAAGGCTGAGGCAGGAGAATCACTTGGACCTGGGAGGCAGAGGTTGCAGTGAGTTGAGATCGCAGCATGGCACTCCAGCCTGGGTGACAAGAGTGAAACACTGTCTCAAAAAATAAAATAAAATAAAATAAAATAAAATAAAATAAATCAGGGAAGAAGAGGGGGAGAACTTCCTGATTCAGAGAAAAAAAACATGTGAGGATGTTTATAGGGTGGAGTGGCAGGCATACAAAGAATAGGTAAGCAGAATTCAAGAACAGCTAACTCCAAGTCAGATTATGTCTTTGGAAAAAGAAAACATGCATAAACATTTAAACAGGAAAGCTTTAATAATAATGATAATAGTAATAATAATAAAAATAGTTAACACTGCTTGGAAAACCAAAAAGACCCTTTTCAGCTTATAACCTTTATATAGCTGAAAGCTTCCAAGAAGTTAAGGATGGTTCAACCACAGGCAAAGCCAAAGACTGTAAATGAAAACTGGAGAAAATCTGTCTGGTTCTCAAAAGTATATATTCAGCTTGCTAAAAATGATACAATTTGTTATTATGATGAAATGAAGTCTTAAGAAGAACAGATGATTGAGGTTGGATGAAAGAATCTTATATGTTGCAAAATAAAGTAACCACCAAAAGACAGCACTGAGACTGGGCACAGTGGCTCATGCCTGTAATCCCAGCACTTTGGGAGGCTGAGATGGGCAGATCACTGGGTCAGGAGATCGAGACCATCCTGGCTAACATGGTGAAACCCTATCTCTGCTAAAAATACAAAAAAATAGCTGGGTGTGGTGGCATGTACCTGTAGTCCCAGCTACTGGGGAGGCTGAGGTAGGAGGATCACTTGAACCCAGGAGGCAGAGGTTGCAGTGAGCTGAGATCATGCCACTGCACTCTAGCCTAGGCAACTGAGGGAGACTCCATCACAAACAAACAAACAAACAAACCAACAGATGGCACTGACGAGAATTAAAAGTAGAAGATTCACAATGGATAGGCACAAGAAACCGGTTAGGTCTGAATACCTGAAGCTATTGTAAAATTAGAAAGGATAAATTTGGTAAACCTTTTATATTCAATTTCTTTTTCTTCAGTTCATGGACTTCTGCCAGTGTAATATGTGCCTTGGAAAACCCAGATAAAGGTTTATGCAAAATTTATTTTGTGTTTAGGAACTACTGAGGATCAGAGTAATCCATGCAAATGTGAATCATTTTACCTTTGATACAGGTAAATAAAACTATGAAGTTGTTTTTAAATACAGAATAATGACTATGGAAGGAGTAGTCATATTTCCTTATATTATGGAGGCAGGAGTTTCTTTTTCAAAATTGTTACACATTATAGAAGCCACAATATTCTGCCATATAATTGTTCATTTTTCAAAAAGCAGCCAGAACTCATCTAGGTAAATTCCAGTTCCTAGGTATAATTCATATTATATTCAGAGTTGATGGTTGTACACATAAGTGATTGCTGGTTTCAGTTGCAACTTTTTATAAAAGGGACTGAGAAATGTATAAACTTTTTCTCATTATCTTTTTTCTAAAGTAAAAACTAATAAACTATGTACCAGATCTATGCATATTATTTTATGTTGCATAGAATAAAAATTTTAATCTTTAATTTTACATTTTCTAATTATATATTTTAAGATGAAACATTTGTTTTACAGCTTTTCCCTTTTTTAAAGTAAGGAATTATATTTTTTCTGAATTTTCTTTTATGTGAGTATATTGATCCAGAAAGAAAACTTGCATGTATTTTAAAATGAGAAATCTAAAAAAATGAGAAGTCTCCAAAATCTCTGGAATTTGAAACACTTTGCATAACATATAAAAGCCTGTATAAGAGATAGCTAACTATGGCCTGCGGGCCAAATCCAGCCTGCTGCCTGCTTTTTGTGGCCTGTGAGCTAGGAATTGTGCTTATAATTTTAAATTTTTAAAAAATACTTTTATGATACATGAAAATTAAAATGAATATTTAGTGTTCATAAATACAGTTTATTGGAACACAACCAAAAAAAAAAAAAATACCCCAGACCAGAACTCCTTGGGGAGATAGATTTGAGAGTCTCCTCCCATCTCCGTGCTTGGCTCCCAGCAATCCTGAAACTCTTTCTTTGCTGCAAACCCTGCTGCCTCACTGCATTGGTCTGTAATTGCATAACAGGCCCACAAAACTATGGGCCTATGTGCAGCTCCTCCCTTCTGTGTGTGATCATTGGTGAGCCCTGCATCCTTGTGAGATATTGATCTACCACCTGTGGAGGTCTGTCCTGCAGACCCTGACTCAACAATGGATGAATAAATGCACTCTCACACCATTAAAGTGATTCAAGTGGGCTAGAGATGGTCGTCAGCTGCTTTAGAGGGCAAACTGCAGCCAATTGACCAAGACTCCCTGTATATTCACAACTTTATTCAGTAAAATATTTCATAACCGAGGTTCTAAGTCAACATGCTTGTGGATAATTAACGTGGTTAAAAAAGTGGTTTTACACCACATTGAGATACCATTTCACACCAGTTAGGATGGCGATCATTAAAAAATCTGGAGACAACAGATGCTGGAAACGATGTAGAGAAATAGGTACACTTTTACACTGTTTGTGGGAGTATAAATCAGTTTAGCCATTGTGGAAGACAGTGTGGCAATTCCTCAAGGATCTAGAAATAGACCCAGCAATCCCATTACTGGGTATATACCCAAAGGACTATAAATTGTTCTATTATAAAGACACATGCACACATATGTTCATTGTGGCACTGTTTACAATTGCAAAGACCTGGAACCGACCCAAATGGCCATCAATGATAGACTGGACAAGGAAAATGTGGCACATATACACCATGGAATACCATACGGCCATAAAAAATGATGAGTTAGTGTCCTTTGTAGGGACACGGATGAATCTGGAAACCATCATTCTCAGCAAACTGACACAAGAACAGAAAACCAAACACCACATGTTCTCACTCATAGGTGGGTGTTAAACAGTGAGAACACATGGACACAGGGGGGGAGCATCACACATTGGGGTCTGTTTGAGGGGTTAGGGGAGGGACAGTAGGGTGTGGGGAGGTTGGGGAGAGAGAACATGGGGAGAAATGCCAGATATAGGGGGATGGAGGCAGTAAACCACATTGCCATGTATGTACCTATGCAACAATCCTGCATGATCTGCACATGTACCCCAGAACCTAAAGTACAATTTTTAAAAAAGTGATTTTACAAATGAAAAAACCTTTTGGTTTTTTCAGAGTAAACACTATTAACGGGTGTTCCCCTTTGATCTCCCCCTGAGAGGATCATCCAGCACAAAGTTTACATGAGTAAACAGAGTAGAGACAAAGGGATTTGGGGTAAACAGATTTAAACTGGGAAAGTTTTTTTTATCATCCCTATCTTTTCCCTAACATAATAGACCAGCTGCCTTCAACCTGTCCCGATAAAACCTTTTGGCCTTTCAAAAGGTTTGAGACTAATCTATAACTTTCACTAATATTTTGCTAATGTTTTGCCAGGCACCCTGAGTGAGTCTCAACATCCTTGAGGAGCCCCCCTTTCCTCATCTGTGAAATAGGGTCACATCTCCTGCCCCATAGAGTTGCTGTGACAGTGATGACGTGTGGAACACCAGCATGGTCTGCCAGCGCGTGGGGCCACGATGGAGCTCTCCCCATTGCTGCTCTCTTGGTGTTTGGGTTCCTGGTCCAGGGTTCCTTTCTCCTTCCCCAGCCAGGACCAAGCCTGCTCCTAAGTGTGTGCTTTCAAGTGGACAGGAGGCCCAGGGCAGGGAGAGCAGCTCATGCTTGCTTCAAGCATTTCTGATCTCTTGAGACAAGGATGCCAGGACCTCCACTGGGGGCCACCACGGCACACTTTCCTGCTGTCAGGACATCCCATTTGGCCCCGGGATCTGGCTTTAGGAAGGAAGATGGTGCCTGGCTTGTGAGGGCCTTTGAATCTCACGCCCAGTGTTATGGGGTAAATTGTGTGTCTCCCCCAAATTCAGATGCCAAAGTTCTCACCCCCAGGACCTCAGAATGTGGCTGTATTTGGAGACAGATTTTTTGTTTTTTTTTTTGAGACAGGATCTCACCCTGTCACCCAGGCTGGAGTGCGATGGAACCATCAGGACTTGCTGCAGCCTCCACCTCCTGGGCTCA
This sequence comes from Saguinus oedipus, assembly GCA_031835075.1. Classification (NCBI taxonomy): domain Eukaryota; kingdom Metazoa; phylum Chordata; class Mammalia; order Primates; family Cebidae; genus Saguinus; species Saguinus oedipus. The sequence continues at coordinate 11,034,641 of CM063170.1, forward strand.
AGCAATGCTCCTGCCTCAGCCTCCTAAGTACCTGGGACCACAGGCATGCACCACCATGGCTGGCTAATTCTAAAAAATTATTTTGCAGAGTTGGGGGGTCTTACTATGTTGCCCAAGCTGGTCTTGAACTCCTGGCCTCAAGCAGTCCTCCTGCCTCAGTCTTCCAAAGTGCTGGGATTGTAGGCATGATCTACTGTGTCTGGCCAGAGACAGGGTCTTTATAGAGATAACGAAGGGAAAATGAGGTAACTAGGGTGGGCTCTGATCTAATCTGACTGGAGTCCTAAGAAGAGGAGATTAGGACACAGATGCTCATGGAAAGACAATCATGTGAGGATGTGGGGAGAGGACGCTGTCTGCAAGCTGAGCAGGAGGACTCGGGGAACAAGCCCCACCCACACATTGATCTTCCAGCCACCAGGGTCGTGGGAAATAAATGTCTGTGGTTTCGGCCACCTGGTCTTTGAGAGTTTGTTATGGCGGCCCAAGCAAACCGACCCATCGAGGAATTTCGCTTTTGATTTTATAGGTGGTGGGGTTAGTGCGGGCTTTGAAGCCTTGGTCCCACATGGAGCCTGGAGGCTCCTTGCCAGCAGGGCAGACGGGACCCTCCATGGGGAGAGGCCCAGGCTGGGAGACGTGTGTGTGTGTGTGTGTGTGTAGGGATGTGTGTATGTAAAGGTGTGTGTGTGCCTATGTAGGTGGGTGTGTTTGTAGGGGTGTGTATGTAGAAATGTGTGTATGTAGGGGTGTGTGTGCCTGTGTAGGGGTGTGTGTGTGTATGTAGGGGTGTGTGTGTAGGTGTGTGTGTGTATGTGCCTGTGTAGGTGTGTGTATGTAGAAGTGCATGTGTGTAGGGATGTGTGTGTGCCTGTGCAGGTGTGTGTATGTAGAAGTGTGTGTAGGTGTGTGTGTGCACCTGTGTAGGTGTGTGTATGTAGAAGTGTGTATGTGTAGGTGTGTGTGTGTATATGTGTCTGTGTAGGTGTGCGTGCATGTAGGGGTATGTGAGTGTATAAAGGGGTATGTGTGCCTGTGTAGATGTGTGTATGTAGAAGTGTGTGTGTGTGCATACCTGTGTAGGTGTGTGTATGTAGGGGTGTATGTAGGTGTGTGTGCAGTAGGGGTGTGTGAGTGTATGAAGGGGTGTGTGTGCCTATGTAGGTGTGTGTATGTAGAAGTGTGTGTAGGTGTGTGTGAGTGTGTGTGCCTGTGTAGGTTTGTGTGTTTGGAGAAGTGTGTGAGGTGTGTGTGAATGTGTGTAGGTGTGTGTGTGAATGTGTGTAGGTGTGTGTGTGAATGTGTGTGTGCCTGTGTAGGTGTGTGTGCATGTGTGTGTGCCTGTGTAGGTGTGTGTGCATGTAGGTGGGGTGTGTGAGTGTATAAAGGTATGTGCCTGTGTAGGTGTGTGTATGTAGAAGTGTGTGTGTAGGTGTGTGTGTGCATACCTGTGTAGGTGTATGTAGAATGTGTGTGTAGGTGTGTAAGTGTGTGTGCCTGTGTAGGTGTGTGTATATGTAGGGTTGTGTGAGTGTATGAAGGGGCGTGTGTGCCTGTGCAGGTGTGTGTATTTACATGTAGGTGTGCATATGTGTGTGTAGGGATGGGTGTGTGTGTCTGTAGAGGTGTATGTGTGTGTGTGAGTGTGGGTGGGGGGAGGGTGCTCCAGCCCCAAGTGGGATGCCAAGTATGTGACGAGGGGACAGTGGAGACAGTTGGGCCCATCTGGGCGGGGGGCGGGCCATGTGTGGAAGCCAGCACCATGTATGCAGAATGGAGACACTGAAGGGTCCCACCTGGGCAGGGCCGTGAGTGTGGACAGTTTCTGCTTCCCCCAGAAGCTGGAGTTGTGCAGAAGCCCTTGCCTGCCAGAGCGAGGTCCCAGGCCTCCTGGTCACTCTCTGTGGCACGGTCTGGCTGCGTGTGAAAAGTCCTTATCCAATCCCTGCAGCTGCTTTCCCCTGCTAGTCTGGGTTGTGGAGTGAGGGGTGGACCTGACCAGCTCCTCTGCTCCGTCAGCTCCCAAGAGAGCCCTGCCTGTGCTGGGGGCAGGGAGATGGGCAGGTAAGAGAGGTGACCACATCCAGGCCTCCCTGGCCACCAGCAAGGTCCCCACTGTGGTGGCTGCTTTGCTGCTAACTCCTCCCAGGGACCCCAAGTCTCCATATCTCTCAGGGCCCCCTCTCATCTGAACTGCCTTGGAGGAGGGCTGCATCTCACGCGGAGCACCCCTCCAGGCCTGTGACCTTGGACTTGCTCTCCTGCACCCGCCTGGGCCTCAGGGCTCAGGAGGCTGAGATGAAGCAAGCAGGTGAACTGCACCCTAGCGCCTCTGATGGGGCAGCCACAGGCAGTGAAGAGCCCAGAAAACCAGGCTGGAGGCAGACATGGCGGTGCTAGAAACAGGTGGGTGGAGGCAGCTCAGTCCCTCTTGGCTGCGTCATAAATGGCAGAAATTCACCGCTCGCTGCGCTGGAGGCTGGAATTTCAAGGCTCAGTGTCTCCTGAAGGCTTCCTGGGTCACAGGTGGCATCTTCCTGCCGTGCCTTCTTGTGGGAAAGGGGTAAAGGAGCTCTCAGGGGCTCCTTTTGTTTATTTTTAATTTTTGACACAGAGTTTCAGTCTTGTTACTCAGGCTGGAGTGAAATGGCATGACCTCACTGCAAACTCTGCCTCCTGGGTTCAAGTGATTCTCCTGCCTCAGCCTCCCAAGTAGCTGGGATTACAGACACCTGCCACCAGCACAGCTAATTGTTTTTGTGATTTTAGTAGAGATGGGGTTTCACCATGTAGGCCAGGCTGGTCTCAAACTCCTGACCTCAGGCGATCCACCTGCCTCGGCCTCCCAAAGTGCTTGGATTACGGGCATAAGTTACTGTGCTCGGCCAGGGCCTTCTTTTATAAGGGTGCTAACCCCATCCACAGGGCTCCCCCCATCGGTGCTCCCCCACAACAACCTCATCATCTCCTCAAGGCCCCAGCTGCTAATATTATCACCTTGTGTGTGAGGATTTCAGCACAGGAATTTGGGGGACTAGAAACTTTCAGACCATATAGTAGGGGGGTGTGGTCCTTGCACCTACAGATACCTGGGAGGGGGATGATGTGCCATGCGTTCCCAGGGTGTCAGCACAGCAAGCTCCTCTCCAGCTGGCTCACTCTCCAGGTGTCCACATCCTCGTTCTTCCCAGATGCGGGACAAGAACTCGGGATGCCCCCAAATGGTGAGACTGAAACAGCTATAACATAAACAGGGCTGAAACACGCCACCCAGCTTGCCATGTTGCTGAAAGAAGAGGTGCAGCCCTTCCAGGAGCCCAGACTTAGGAGATCCCCAAGCCAGGGCTGTGAGACCCTCTCTGGGGCTCTGCGGTTCCTGGCATCTCCAAGCTTCCAGACACCACCACATTTGTTCCCCACATCCAGACATGGGTGCTCAAGGCAGAAGCCACAGGCTGCACATCTGGGCCAGCTGCAGCCTTGCACTAAGCCAGCACCTGTGCCGATGTCTGGAGCTGCCGCCCTACTGCGGCCACCGGCGTGCCTGGCTGTGCACCGTGGCCAGACCCTGCACTTGCTCACTCACACACCCCTTGCTGCTCAGTGCCTGGCTCCCCCTTGGCAGGTGTGGGGTCTGGGCAGGTAGCACGAGCCAAGTGCAGCCTGTGGGGTGGAGTTGGGGAAATGAGCCCAATGGGCAGCAGGTGTGAGCAATACTCAGGCAGACGTTGCTGCTGGCCACAGAGTCTCCAGCTGGCGAAACAACATTCTAAAGACCCGGTAATACCACCTCAGCCTCTCGAGTAGCTGGGACCACAGGCTCACACCACCAATCACAGGCTAATTTTTTTTTTTTTTTTTTTTGATAGAGTCCTGATTTGTCACTCAGGCTGGAGTGCAGTGGGTTGATCTCGGCTCACTGAAACCTCCGCCTCCCGGGTTCAAGTGATTCTCCTGTCTCAGCCTCCTGAGTGGCTGGGATTACAGGTGTGCGCCACCATGCCCAGCTAATTTTGTATTTTTAGTAGAGCTGGGGTAGCCTGGCTGGTCTCAATCTCCCGACCTCAGGTGATCTACCTGCCTCAGCCTCCCAGAGTGTTGGGTTTACAGGCGTAAGCCACTGCGCCTGGCCATGGGCTAATTTATATATTTTTTTGTAGAGACAAGGTTTCACCATGTTACCCAGACTGTTCTTAAACTCCTGACCTCAGGTGATCCACTCACCTCTGCCTCCCAAAGTGCTGGGGTGACAGGAATGAGCCACCATCCCTGGCCCTCGTAATTGGTGTTTTTAAACGTTGTATAAATGGTATTTTGCTGTCCATGACATTCAGCAACTTGCTCTTCTCACCCCACAGTACCCTTCTGTTTATCTGCATTGACAGACGCAGGTGTGGTTGAACTGAATGTCAGAGTCCCTTCCAGGCACCACAGGTGACTCGTTCATTTCTCTGAAAAGGCGCATAGATGCTGTTTCTGGCTTCCCTTTATCCCCAGCAACGCTGCAGCTGTCCCAGGACACACGCTGGCTAGGGTGGAGCCACCAGGCATGGAGCAGTGTGGTCCCAATCACAGGCAAAACAGCCAGGCAGCCTTTGGAGGGATGCCCCACTTGGCGCTCCTGCCAGGGGAAGAGGCACTGTGGCTCTTCATCCTCACCAACAACCTCTCGTGCCACACTCAGGCCCGGCAGGTGGCATGGGGGCCGCAGCTCACGGAGGTCTCGGTTCACGTTGCCCCAGCCACCGGCACCCTCTTCTGGGACTCGCCAGAGGGTTTGCACATGGCCGGCTCTGATGGGACTGTTCATCTCCCCTTGATTTGTGGGACTCCTCATGGATCTCAGATATGAATCCTTTGTTGGTGACACATGTGGCAAATTCCCTCTGTCTGTGGCTTGTCTCGATGCATTGTTTATGATGTGCTTTGTCATGCAGACGTTTCTAATTTTGCTCTGGCTGGACATGGCAATCTTTCTTTTCGTGATTTGTGCTTTCGGTGTTTATTTACAAACTCTTTCCCAGCCCAAAAAGCATAAACAAGTTTACTTTATGCACTGAGGTCTCTAATCCATTTCGGAGGAGTTTGTGGCACTTTGGGGCAGAGGTTTCGCTTAGCGTTTCCCCCGGACTGACTGCACATCCTGCGCCCTTCGGGGCCCCACGGTGGTCTCTCCAAGAGCCTGTGCCACTAGGACTCCGTCTGCTCAAAGCTTCCTGTGATGAATGGGGAGGTTTGTGTTTCTGGAAGCCAAGGGGAGGGGCCCAGGATTGCAGGAGCAGAGAGAGGTGAGGAAGGCCTGGGGTGAGAGGAGGCTGCCCCACATGTAGGTGGCGGGATCCCAGGGAAGGGGTGGCAGGTGGGAAACTCCTTGTGGGGTACAGTGGGAATAATACAACAAATGAAGACTTGAGACCAGCCTGGGCAGCACGGCAGGACCTGTCGCCACTAAAAACACACACATTAGCAGGATGTGGTGATGCAAGCCTGTCATCCCAGCACTCTGGGAGGCCAATGTTGAGGGATTATCTGAGGTCAGCCTGGGCAGCATGGCAAAACTCTTTCTTTACTAAAAATACAAAAATTAACTGGGCATGGTGGTGGGTGCCTGTAATCCCAGCACTTTGGGGGGCTGAGGTGGGCAGATTACTTGAGGTCAGGAGTTCGAGATCAGCTTGGCCAACATGGTGGCACCCCATCTCTAGTAAAAATACAAAATTAGCAGGGCATGGTGGCTCATGCCTGTAATCCCAGCACTTTGGGAGGCCGAGATGGGCAGATCACCTGAGCTCAGGAATTTGAGACTAGCCTGGCCAACATGGTGAGACCCCATCTCACCACAGGGAGGGAGGAAGAGGAGGGGTCCAGTGAGGGGCAGTGGGACCTGGAGCCAGTGGGCCCAGTCCTTTCCACCTGCATGGGGCCTGCGGGAGTTGACATGAATGGGGATGTGGGTATCACTGAAGAGGGGTATGTGCAGGGTGTGACATTGTGTGGGATATGGGACCTCCAGGGCAGGGACGTGTTGGGGGCCCTTGAAGGATCAGGAACCACACCCTGCCATTGGCAGAAAGCCCCTGGGGCAGGTGCATTGAGAACCCGCTTCCCCTCCTTCTACATGTTAGGAGCTCAGACCCAGCACTGCAGGGAGAGGGGAGAGGAGCCAAGATGGATGGAGGCTGTTCCCCTTACCCTGGAGAGGCAGAGGCAGCCTGTAGCTCAGATACAGAGAATCAGGACTCGCTCCTTCCCCAGCACCCCTCACTTCGAGGCCTGAGCCAGACTGCAACATGCCTGTGTCCTGTTACCTCTCTTGGGGTCCATACATCCCCCCAGAATCTGGGGCAAAGTCACCAAGAAAGACCAGTCCCCTCCAAGCCAGAAAAAGGAACACCTGGGGCCACAGTAGTTAGAGTTTCCTTGTCCAGGAACCCCAGCTGGCTCTGAGCTATGGGACCCACCTGTAGGAAGAGGAGGGCTCCAGGGAAGAGGAGGGGTCCTTGACAGGCTGGCTTTTCGCTGCTCTCTTCCATGCCTGATCATTGGATCTGGAGCCTGAAAGCTGTGGCCTGGGAGGTGGTGGTGAGGGCAATGGGGATGGTGGCATCCTCGGGGTCTCAGGCTGGCGGGCTCAGCCATGGGTGCAGAGGGGAAACAGCAGCCCCAGTGTCCAGCCCTGGGGTCCCTTCTCCTTCAGGGTCCTGGAGTCAGCCCTCCCACGTCAGGATTAGGTGTGAGAGATGGGTCCGGCTGCCCGCCTCAGGCTGGCTGAGCCCCTAGGCATTAAGCACTGGCTTTGGACCTTGAGAGAGTTCCAGGCAAGTGTGTGGGAAGGGAGGGGCAGTGGAAAGGAAGGGGTCCCTGAACTGGGGTGAGCACGGCAGGGCGTCTGCCTTCTCACACCTCACCCCTCCCTCCACTCGGGATTTCACTTGAACACTGTCTTCTCTGTGTTTTAAATTTGTATTTATTTTTATTACTTTTTAAAGTAAAAAAAAAAAGTGTTTTCTGAGACAAGGTCTCACTCTGTTACTCTGTTACTAGAAGTACAGTGGCACGATCACGACTCACTGCAGCCTCGACCTCCTGAGCTCAAGTGATCTGCCCAGCCTTCCAAGTGGCTGAGTAGGTGTGTGGCTGGCTAATTTTTAAATTTTTTGTAGCGATGTGATCTTGCCAGTTGCGGTGGGCCACGCCTGTAATCTCAGCTCACTGTAACCTCTGCCCCCCGAGTTCAAGCAATTCTCCCTGCCTCAGCCTCCTGAGTAGCTGGGATTATAAGTACCCACCACCACAGCTGGCTAATTTTTGTATTTTTAGTAGAGATGGGGTTTTACCATGTTAGCCAAGCTGGTCTCAAACCCCTGACCTCAGGTGATCCACCCACCTTGGCCTCCCAAAGTGCTGGGATTACAGGTACAAGCCACCGTGACTGGCCAAGAGTTCTTTATATTATACTACACAGTCCTTTATACAATATTTTGGATAGTAGACCTCTTATTAGATATATGATATATGATTTGCAAATATTTTCTTCTATAAATGTTTGTGTGAGGCAGGGGTCCAACTTTATTTTTTTTGAATGTGGCTATCCAGCTGTCTTGGCGTCATTTGTAGACAAGACAATTCTTTCCCCATTGAATGGCATTGGCATCCTTGTCAAAAATCAGTTGTTCGTAGACGTATGAATTTATTTATGGACTCTTAATGATCAATATGTCTTTCCTTTTATTTATTTATTGAGATGGAGTGTTGCTCTGTTGCCCAGGCTGGAGTTCAGTGGGGTGATCTTTGCAATCTCTGCCTCCTGGGTTCAAGTGATTTCCCTGCTTCATATTCCCAAGTAGCTGGGGCTACGGTGCCCACCACCATGCCTGGCTAATTTTTGTATTTTTACATTTATTTATTTATTTGAGATGGAGTATAGATCTGCCACCCAGGCTGGAGTGCCGTGGCACGATCTTGGCTCACTGCAACTTCTGCCTCCTCGGTTCAAGTGATTATCCTGCCTCAGCCTCCTGAGTAGCTGGGATTACAGGCAGGTGCCACCACACCCAGGTAATTTCGTATTTTTAGTAGAGATGAGGCTTCACCATGTTGGTCAGGCTGGCCTTGATCTCCTGACCTCAGGTGATCTGCCTGCCTCGGCCTCCCAAAGTGCTGAGATTACAGGCATGAGCCACCGTGCCGGGCCTAATGTGTCTTTCCTTACACTGTCTGATCTATACATCTAATCCTTATATTAGCACCACACTGTTTGATTACTGTAGCCTTGTAATATGTTTTGGAATTGGAAAGTGGTTGAGTTCTCCACATTTGTTCTTTTTCTTTTTTTTTTTTTCTGTTGTGAAACAGATCTCCAAACTTTTTAATCTTGTAAAATTGACACTATACCTTTTAAACAACTCCCACTTCCCCCTACCCTTAGCCCCTGGCAACCAGCATTCTACTTTCTGTTTCTATGAATTGGATTGCTTTAGAGAGCTCATAAAAATGAAATCATCCAGGCAGGTGCAGTGGCTCATGCCTGCATTTTGGGAGGCCAAGGCAGGAGGATTGCTTGAGCCCAGGAGTTTGAGACCAGTTGAGCAACACAGTGAGATCCCCATCACTGTTATTAAAAAAAAAAAAAAAAAAAAAGGAATAATTCAGCATTTTCTTTTCTTTTTCTTTCTTTTTTTTTTTTTGAAAAAAAAGGAAAGAAGGAGAGGAAAAGAGAGAAAGAAAAACAGGGAGAGAGAACAGGAATATTGCTTTATTCTGTGAATGGGTATTAATAATGGCTGCTCAATATTTTGTGTATTTAAAGTGGAGAGCTCTATAAGTACTTATTAAGTTTACTTGTTCTGGATCTGAGTTCAAATTCTGAATATCCTTATTAATTTTCTGTCTGGTTGAGTCTAAATCTCTTTATGGGTCTTATGTATCTGGGTGTTAGGATGCATTGATCCTTTTACCACTCTTTGTTGCTTTGAAATCTGTTTTATCAAATACATGAATTGCAACTCCTGCTTTTTGTTTATTTATTTATTTTTGCTCTCCATTTTGTTGGTAAATCTTTCTCCAACCCTTTGTTTTGAGTCTTTGTGTATCTTTGGATATAAAATGGGTCTGGATGTAGATACCATTAGGTTTTGGCTGTATCTTTTGATTGGGGGATTTAGTCAATTTAAATTTAGGATTACTGCCATTTGATGTTAACTGGCTATTTTATCCATTCGTTGATGTAAATTCTTCTTTATGTTGATGCTCTTTACTTTTTGGTATATTTTTAGAAAGGCAATTACCGGTTGTTCCTTTCTGTGTGTAATGCTTCTTTCAGAAGTTTTTGTAAAGCAGGCCTGGTGGTAATAAAATCTCTGAGTACTTGCTTGTTCATAAAAGATTTTATTTTTCCTTCAATTGTGAAGCTAAGTTTGGCAGGATATGAAATTCTGGGCTGAAAGTTCTGTTCTTTAAGGATGTTAAATATCAGCCCCCACTCTCTTCTGGCTTGTATGGTTTCTGCTGAGAGATCTGCTGTAAGTCTGATAGGCTTCCCTTTGTGGGTAACCTGACCTTTCTCTCTGGCTGCCCTTAGTATTTTCTCCTGCGTTTCAACCCTGGTGAATCTAAAGATTATGTGCCTTGGGGTTGCTCTTCTTGAGGAATGTCTTTGTGGTGTTCTCTGTATTACCTGGGGTTGAATAATGTCCTGCTTTGTTAGATTGGGAAAATTCTCCTGGATAATATCCTGAAGAGTATTTTCCAGCTTGGATGCATTCTCTCCATCACATTCAGGTACACCTATCAAACGTAGATTAGGTCTTTTCACATAGTCCCATATTTCTTGGAGACTTTGCTCATTCCTTTTTATCCTTTTTTCTCTATTCTTGTCTTCTCGTTTTATTTCATTAAGTTGGTCTTCGACCTCTGATATCCTTTCTTCTGCTTGATCAATTCAGTTATTCAAACTTGTGCATATTTCGCTAAGTTCTTGTGTTGTATTTTTCAACTCTGTTAGTTCATTTATATTCCTCTCTATATTGTCCATTCTTTTTAACATTTCATCAAACCTTTTTTCAAAGTTCTTAGTTTCTTTACATTGGGTTAGAACAAGTTCTTTCAACTCCCCAAAATTTCTTATCATCCACCTTCTGAAGCCTACTTCAGATAATGGAACACAGTCCTTTTCCTTCAGGGCTTGTTCTGTTGCTGATGAGGAATTGCAATCCCCTGTAGAGGGAGAGGGGTTCTGATTTTCGGTATTCTCGGCCTTTTTAGGCTGTTTTTTCCCTTTATTGTGGATTTATCCATTTGCTGTCTTTACAATTACCACCTTTCTAATTAGGTTTCTGAGTGGACGTCCAATTTATTGATTCCCAGTGCTGGAATCCAAGCAACCCACTGCACTGGCCAAAACAGCAGCGATAAGACTGTTGATGCTCTTCTGCCTGGGAATCTCCAGTCTGGCTTCCTTTTTGAGTCCGCAACAAGTGGCTCTGCCTTCCTGGAGCTCCAAACACCGGTCAGTAGGGGAACCAGTCCCGTTTACTGTGCACGAAGAGCTGCCGCACCGAGGTGACGGCAAAACCGCTGTGCTGGCCACAAGAGTCACGCTGGCGACCCGCGGGGCTCCTCCACTGGAAATCTTCTGGTCCATGAGTGACGAAAATTCGTCTGAAAGTGTGGTGTCCTCATGTTTTCTGAGCTTTCACTGGGAGCTACAATCCCGAGCTGTTAGTGATCAGCCATCTTGGATCCATTGTCAACAAATGCAAAAGAACATTTGTTCTTTTTCAAGTTTTTCAAATCCTTGGTTAAATATATTCTTAAGTTTTAAAATTCTTTTTGATACTATTAGGAAAGATCTGTGTTTTTCCTTTGCAGATTGTTCACTGTGAGGACGTACAAATGTAGCTGGTTATCGTGTGTTGATCCCGTAGCTGGAAGCTTCGCTGAATTTGTTTGTTCTGTGATGTTGTATATTTCAATAGTTTATTTCTTTTTATTGCATTGACTGGATACCCCATAATGTGTTGATCCATTTACCTAGTAGTGAACATTTGGGGCTGGGCATGGTGGCATGTGGCTGTAGTCCCAGCTACTTGGGAGGCTGAGGCATGGGGATGGGTTGGGCCCAAGAGGTCAAGGCTGCAGTGAGCCATGATCATGCCACTGCACTTCAGCTCGAGTGACACGAGACCCTGTGTCAAAAAAAAGGGACATTTGGGTTGTTTCTGGTTTAGCCTCTTACAAATAAAGCTGCTATGAAGATTATTACACAAGTCATTGTATGGACATATGCTTTTATTTCTCCTGGGTAAACACCTAGGAGTGGAATGGCTGGGTTATATGGCAGGCATATATTTAACTCCCAACTTTTAAGAAACTTCCAAACTAGGCCAGGCATGGTGGCTCACACCTGTAATCCCAGCACTTTGAGAGGCTGAGACAGGCAGATCACCTGAGGCCAGGAGTTTGTGACCAGCCTGGCCAAAATGATAAAACCCCATCTCTACTAAAAATACAAAAATTAGCCAGGTATGGTGGTTCACGCCTGTAGGTCCAGCTACTAGGGAGGCTGATGCAGGAGAATCACTTGAACTTGTGAGGTGGAGTTTGCAGTGAGCCGAGATTACACTGCTGCACTCCAGCCTGGGTGACACAGCCAGACTCCATCTCAAAAAAAAAAGAAACTTTCAAACTATTTTCCAAAGTGGTTGTGCAATTTTGTATTTCCATCAGCAGCATCTAAGAGTTCCAGTTCCTCCAATCTTTACCAGCACTTGATATGGTCAGTCTTTTTAACTTTAGCCATTCTAATAGATATTCAGAGGTATCTTGTGGTTTTAATTTGAATTTTCCTAATGACTAATAACGTTGTACATCTTTTCAGGTGCTTACTTGCCATTTATGTGTCTTTTTGGTGAAGTATCCAAATCTTTTGCCCATTTTAAAATTCAGTTGTTTGTTTTCAGATCTATGGTTTGCAAATAATGTATCACAGCCCTGTGAGCTGTCCTTTCATTCTCCTTACAGTGAGTTTTAAACAGCAGAAGGGTCCAGGCGCGATGGCTCATGCCTGTAATCCCAGCACTTTGGGAGACTGAGGTGGGCAGATCACCTGAGGTCAGGAGTTTGAGAGCAGCTTGGCCAACATAGTGAAACCCCATCTCTACCAAAAATACAAAAAAATTAGCCGAGTGTGGTGTCAGGTGCCTGTAGTCCCACCTACTTGGTAGGCTAAGGTAGGAGAATCACTTGAACCCACAAGGCGAAGGTTGCAGTGAGTGGATATTGTGCCACCGTCCCAGCCTTGGTGATAGAGTGAGACTTCATCTCAAAAAATAACAATAAAATAAAGAACATAAGGTCTTTAATTTTGATGATGTCCAGTTTATTAAGTTTTATTTGGATCATGCTTTTGATTCCATGTCTAAAAAATTTTTACATGTAAGCAAAGAGTACAAATATGTTTTCCTATTTTTTTATGGAAGTTTTATAATTCTAGGTTTCACATTTAGGTCTATGATCCATTTTGAGTTTACTTTTATATGTAGTATGAACTATGGACCAAAACTCCTTTTTTTGTATGTACAAATATCCAAACGTTCCACCCCATTTGATAAGAAGGCTCCCTTTTCTCCACTAAGTTGCCTTTGCATCTGTGTCAAAATTAGTTGTCTGTGTATATGGACATCTATTTCTGGACTCTTATTCTGTTTTATTGATCAATTTGTCTATATTCATAGCAATGCCACACTGTTTTGATCACAATAGTTTTGTCACATGTCTTGAAATCAGGGAGTGTCAGTGCTCCAACGTTGCTCTCTCTATGTTGTTTTGGGTCTTCTAGGTCCTTTGCATTCCATGTGAATTTTACATTTGGCTTGGCAATTTCTGAAAAACAAATAAGAAAAGAAAAACTGGCCAGGCATGGTGGCTCACACCTGTAATCCCAGCACGTTGGGAGGCCAAAGTGGGTAGATCACCTGAGGTCAGGAATTCGAGACCAGCCTGGTGGACATGGTAAAATGCTATCTGTGCTAAAAATACAAAAAAAATTAGCCAGTTATGGTGGTGCATGCCTGTAATCCCAGCTACTTGGGAGGTGAGGCAGGAGAATTGCTTGAATCTGGGAGGCAGAGGTTGCAGTGAGCTGATATCACATCACTGCACTCCAGCCTAGGAGACAGAACAAGACTCTATCTAAAAAAAAAAAAAAAAAAAAAAAAAAAAGAAGAAAGAAAAACCTGTTCCAGGCTTGCACTCAGCCCCTGACAGCTGGTAGGCAGATGTTGTGGTTTATATTATTTTCTCTGATGCAGGCTGGTCTTCCCAGGAGCTTGCCTGCTTCTCCCTGGCATGGCTCCTCTGCCAGCCTGTCTGTTCACTCCCATCTGTCTCCCTACACAGAGATATGTGGCCTTTCCCATTACTCACTGAGTTTCTTGGGGCTGGAAATCATCTTGTTTTCTCTGCAGTCTACAAAGAGCCCAGCAGTGTTGGGTACATGGAAGTTTTTTAAGGTTTTGATAATATTTCCAGACTAATTCTTTATATAATGTAATAAAATCAGTATGCTAGTGGGGATGTCAAATGCTGTGAGTTTCCACTCACCCATCTATCCACCCATCCTTCACCCATCCATTCACTCATCCATCCATCTACTTGTCTACCACCCATTCATCTATCCATCAACCCACCCATCTACCCATCCACACATCAACCCGTTCAGCCTTCCATCTATCTGTCTATCCATTCATCCATTCACATATTCATCCATCTCTCCATCCATCCAACCACCATCTACCCATCCATCCTTCCACCCTCTGTCCATCCAACCATCCACTATCCATCCATTTACCCACCGTCCATCCATTCTTCCATCTACCCACCCATTCATCCATCCATCATCTACTCATCCATTCATCATCCATCATCCACCTATCTACCCACCCATTCATCCATCCATCATCCACCCATCCATTCATCCATCCATCATTCACCCATCCACCCACCCATTCATCTATCCATCATCCACCCATCCACCCACCTATTCATCCATCCATCATTCACCCATCCACCCACCCATTTATCCATCATCCATCCATCCACACACCCATTCATCCATCCATCAACCCATCCACCCACCCATTCATTAATCCATCATTCACCCATCCACCCATCCATTCATTAATCCATCATTCACCCATCCACCCACTCATTCATCCATCCATCATCCACCCATTCACCCACCCATTCATCCATTCATCATTCACCCATCCACCCACCCATTCATCCATCCATTATACATCCATCCACCCACCCATTCATCCATCCTTCATACACCCATCCACCTACCCATTCATTAATCCATCATTCACCCATCCACCCATCCATTCATTAATCCATCATTTACCCATCTATCCACCCATTCCTCCATCCATCATCATTCATTCATCATTCACCTATCCACCTACCCATTCATCCGCCCATCATTCACCCATCTACCCACCAATTCATCCATCCTTCACCCTTACCTCCTTCCATCTTCTTCCATGTACTTACTCCAATTTCTGATCAACAATTGTTTTGAACACTGGGCCATAAATGTGCCTTCCAGGACCTAAGTTTCTTTATCTTTAAATGAAAGAGTCGAGTGAACCAGTTTCCCAGGGCCCTTCACCCTCTGGCATTCTTTGACTTCTATGCAAACACAGCCTTCCATAAGAAGGGTAAGAAGCTGGGCCACATCAGAGAGAAGGCCTGATGTCCACTGACTTGGGGCACAGACCCAGATTATTCCACCCTTTCCCTTGCTCCTATTTGAGCCAAGGCCACAGGAACTGAGATCTCATCACAGGACAAATCATAGCAAACATCCTGGAGATGGCCCCTATTGGCTGCAGGGGGCTTAATTGGGCATCCAGAGGGTGTTCCTTACTGTCCTGTTCCAGTGGGAGCTACCTGATGATCTCTGCAGCCATGGAATCCACAATATGCTGAAGAAGCTGTTGTTGGGTACAGAGGGCTCAGAGCCCACCTAAAGGCAGGGCAGGGGCCTCCTCAAGGAAGCCTGAGGCTTGTCTTCCCCCAGGGAAGTTTCCAGATCAACGATGTCACCACTGAAGCTGCAAGTCACAGATGTGGTCTTTGAGCTGACATCATCATCAGACCTAGGATCCCTGCCTATATGTCCCCCACCTGACCTGTGTACACTCTACCTCACCTGCGCACATTCTTTTTTTTTGTTTTGAGACAGAGTCTTGCCCTGTTGCCCAGGCTGGAGTGCAGTGGTGTGATCATAGCTCACTGCAACCTCCGCCTCCCAGGTTCAGGCAATTCTCTGCCTCAGCCTCCTGAGTAGCTGGGATTATAGGCATGTGCCACCACGCCCAGCTATTTTTTTTTTTTTTTTTGTATTTTAGGTAGAGACAGGATTTCACCATCTTGGCCAGGCTGGTCTTGAACTCCTGACCTGGTGATCCACTTGCCTTGGCCTCCCTAAGTGCTGGGATTACAGGCATGAGCCTCCACGCATGGCCGCCTGTGCACACCCCCATCTCACCTGTCCACGGGCTACCTTACCTGGGCATACTTCACTCTCAACTGTGCACATCCTACTTCACATGATCATACCACTTGTGGGTGGCCTCACCTGTGCACACCCTCATCTCACCCGGGTACACCCTTGCCTCACGGTCTTACCTCACCTGTAAGTACCTCGCCTTTCTTGTGCATACCCCTACCTCACCTGTGTACACTTTTACCTCACCTGTAACACCCCACCTCACCTGTGCACACCAAGGGCTGCTTACAATCCACACCTGCATCCTGGGCCAGGCCTGAGCATCGGTAGGCCTGCCGAGCAGTGAAGCTGATGTCCAGGGAGGCCCTCCAGAGTCGGGAGAGGCAGGATCCTCGAGGGGGGCGTTGACCCCTTGCCTCTCCTGCCTCCCCCCACTGAGGGGACCCTGGGGTCATCCTTGCCTCCCTGGCAGTGCAGGGCCAGGTGAGACAGCACTGGCTTCGGTGGAGGTTCTCATCTCCACACTCCTCTCTGTTCTTCTGCTCTGTGGCTTCTGCCACGGTGGGGAGGTGAACAGAGCTGAGTACAAAGAAATCAATGGACTTTCTGGATGAATTTTTAAAGACCAGCAGCAGTGGCGCTATTCTAAAGCACAGATTTCTTTTGCAAGAGCAGGGCTTTTTGAGAAAGAAAAGGTTTTAAGTGAGAACATGGACTTTACTGGCTTAAGCTGTAGAGTTGGGGTGGCTGCATGGGGCCTCTTTCCTGTCTGAGAGAGGGGAAAGGTTGGACCACGGGGGCACAGGGAAGGAGTGCCCTAGTCCCTCATGTGGCAGCTGCTGGGAGACGGAGGGGAGGTGGGGGATGTCAGTGTAGACCTGTGCTTGATCCACTCCTTAGAGAGAAGTCCTCACAGCAGCACAGAGGTGTCCCCAGGGAGAGGAGCTTCAGCCATGGCTCCAGAAATCCCGTCGGGGCAGCTCAGGGGCTGGTGGTCCCTGAGAGGTGGGCAGGGCTCCAGCAGGCAGGGGGCCTTGAGGTTAGCACAAGGAGTTCCTGAGGGGTGTTAGCGGCCAGCTGGGCCAGACTGGCCACAGGACCCATGGGAGGCTTACCTGGGCCCCATGTGGAGGCACAGTCAGGTGGATGGGGGAAGAGCAAGGGCAGGACACTCAGGACAGAGTGAGTGCTGGCCCTGAGGCTGAGACAGCTAGAAGGGGTTAGTGATCCTGAGTGGGCTGGAGACAAGGGTGATGATTCCTGGGGAAGCAGATAGTTCTTCCTGTAGAAGGGGCTTGGTTCTGCGAACTCACTGCTCAGCTTCCACATGCCTTTAACCCCTGCCCCCTGCTGTAATCTTCTTTCTGTGAGGTTTTGGGTGCCCCCAGCACACCAACTCAGGACAGCCCTCCCCCATGAAGGTCACTGTGGTGGGGAGAACAGATGGTCCCGACACCCTGGGAGGCCACAGGTAAGTCCTTGTCACTGCCCTCCAAGGCTGGTGGGAGGCCCTGAGCTCCCTGACGTGCAGCTCCTGGTGGGGAAGTCAGGGGCTGACATTGATGCAGACAGAGGGGCTGGGGTCTCACCGTGCATCATCTAATGCTGCCTGGTGCTGGTAGCATTTTCTGGACAAGAAAACAAGCTCTCCCAAACCTTAGCTTCTCCTGGGGGAGCTAACTTTTGCTGACAGTGGCACAGGGGCCTGGGTGGGGGCTCAGGCTCTCCCCTCATTCCTGTATTGATTCAGGCAGGCAGCACCCCCTAGCTGTGCACGGTGTTGGGGAGCAGAACCCAGAGGCCCTTCTGTCCTCCACCTTTGCCTGGAGCTGTGGCCTGCTTGGTCTGAAACAACTCTCATCACTCCGTGTGTCCCTCCTCATTGTCTCTCTGCCCGTCTCCTGGATCTTCCTCTCCATCCCTGTCTCCTTCCAGGCTAGTCTTGCAGTGGGACTGCTGGGTGGGTGTCCCCAAGGCAGAATTTGGGAAGGATGGGTTGGGGGCAGCTGCCCTGGGGACCCTCTTCCAGTACTCAAGGCTCTGCAGGAGCTTGTAGAAGTCCCTCCTCCCCAACTCTGTGGCTGTCCCTCTCTCTGGAGCACCCTAGGTTACTGCCCCTCTGTGTCTTCCCCGTGTGCTTCAGCTGAGTGAGTGACACCCCCTCAACTCACTCCTCTTTCAGGCTCTGTCATGAGCGACCTCTGAACACCACTGTGGTCAGGTCATGGGAGCACAGGGAGGGACTAGGGGCCCAAGGATTCTTATGAGGTTATCTGAAGGCTCCACTGGGGCAGGAGGTTCCCATCCAAGATGGCGCCTGCACAGGGCTGTTGGCTGGAGGCCTCAGCTCCTCACCCTGTGGCTGTCTCCATAGGCTGCTTAGGTTTCCTTGTGCCATGGTGACTGGTTTCCCCAGTGTGAGCGATCTGTAGAGCAAGAAAGAAGTGCATTGTTTTTTGTGGCCTAGTCTCAGAAGTCACACTCTGTTTTTCCTAGGATATCCCATTGTTGCATAGGTCCACCCTACTTAAAATGAGAAGAGACTACACAAGGGCATAAACACCAGGAGGGGAGAATCAATCATTGGAGGCCCTCTTAGAGGCTAGCTGTCCCAGTTTATGAAATGTTTTCTTGATTCTGAAGTACTCTGGAGTTTGCACAGAACTTTATCATTTACAACTGATTTTTTTTTTTGAGACAGAGTCTTGCTCTGCTGCCCCGGCTGGAGTGCAATAGTGTGATCTCAGCTACTGCATCCTCTGCCTCCCGGATTTAAGTAATTCTCTGCCTCAGCCTCTTGAGTAGCTGAGATTACAAGTGCCCGTCACCACACCCAGCTAACTTTTGTATTTTTAGTAGAGACGGGTTTTCACCATCTTGGCCAGGCTGATCTTGAACTCCTGACCTTGTGTTCTGCCTGTCTCAGCCTCCCAAAGTGCTGGGATTACAGGCGTGAGCCACCATGCCTATTATTATTATTATTATTATTTTGAGACAGAGTCTTGCTCTGTCGCCAGGTGCCAGGCTGGAGTGCAGTGGCACGATCTCGGCGCACTGCAACCTCCACCTCCCGGGTTCAAGCAATTCTCCTGCCTCAGCCTCCTGAGTAGCTGGGACTACAGGAGCGCACCACCACACCCAGCTAATTTTTGTACATTTTTAGTAGAGACGGGGTTTAACCATGTTGAACAGGATGGTCTCGATCTCTTGACCTTTGTGATCCGCCTGCCTCGGTCTCCCAAAGTGCTGGGATTACAAGCGTGAGCCACCGCGCCTGGCCTGTGCCATTATTTTTCTACCTCCCTGTGTTGCTTTCATCCCACTCAACTGCTTCAGTTTGCAGATGGGGAAACTGAGGCCAAGAAAGAGGCAGGGTATTTGCAGGAATTGGCCATTAGGTCAGAGTCCAAGCTGGACCCAGCAGCCAGGCCTCTGACGGCCCCCACTGGGCCCTGGCCTGTGGAGACCAAGTTCCTGTTCCTCCATCCTAGCAGAGCCAACACCCTGCTATGGAACCTCCATCTCGGTTGTGGGGGTGGCTGTCTCCAAGCTTCCCTCTTAGCTGGCTTAGGGCAGCATTAATTGGGCAGAACCCGGAGTGAATACTCCTCCTGGAACCACCCAGCTAATAAGCTCACCATTAAAGTGTGATGGGCGCACCGCCGGGGAGCCCGCGCTGGGCTGGACTAATTTAATCTGGGAAGAGAGAGAGTCATGAGATGCCAGGCCCATCAACTCTGATGGCTGTGAGAGGAGGGAGGGAGGAGGCTGGGCTTTGAGCATCTGCTTTGAAAACTGGAGCCTTGAGTTTCTGAGTGAGGACAGGTCGGCAAGAGCCTCCCTCTGGCTGCAGATAAAGGAGCCAGAGAGAGTCCTGGTCTTGCCTCATCCCAAAGCCACTCGGGCTGGGCTGGGGGCTGGGGGAGGGTAGTGGGCGGGGCTGGAGAGGGACATGGACAGGGTAGGATAGAGAGGTGAGCAGGGCTGGTATACAGGTGTGGCTGCCCCTTTATACAGGCTTCATTGATTTTCATATATATATATATATATATATATATATATATATATATATATATATTTAAGAAACAGTGTCTTATTCTGTTACCAGGTAGCGGTACAGTGGCTCAATCCTGGCTCACTGCAGCCTCACCTTCCTGGGCTCAAGAGATTCTCCCACCCCAGCTTCCCCAGTAGGCACAACTACAGGTGCTGCCACACCCCAGTAATTTTTGTATTCTTCGTAAAGATGGGGGGGTCTCCCTATGTGGCCTAGGCTGGTCTCGAACTCCTGGGCTCAAGCGATCTTCCTACCTTGGCCTCCCAAAGTGCTGGGATGATAGGCATGAGCCACTGCCCCCGCCTCCCAAACTCAGTGGTTTGGATTGTCTGTTGCTACTTTAAAAACCTCCCCAATTTTTTATATCATTTCATAACACAACAGTTCTTGATTCTGCTCAGGAATCCTTCATCTGTGCAGAGCTGGGCACCGAGGCTTTGTCTGCTCCTTGACACCAGGCAAGGCAGCTCAACTGGGACTGGAGGACCCTCATTCAAGGTGATGCACCTGCTTGACCCACAGTTTGGTGCTGTCCTCTCATCCTTCCCTGGGGCCCAGGTGTGCTCAGAACAGGCTATGTGGGTGCCCAGAGCAGGCATTCCCAAGAGAGCCAGCCAGGTGGTAATGGTGTTGTCTTTTGTGACCTCACTGGGGCATGTTGGCGGGGTCCCCAGACTTTCTTCTGGGAGTTCGAAGAGGGGCCCCTGTATCCCTCAACTGAGCCCTTCAGCATCAGACCAGCCCGGCCCCTAACAAATTCTCCAGTTAACAAGTTCGGGGCCTGATGATTAAGTAGACTCACAAAGTTGGTGAAAAAATAGGGATATAAATAAATATTCCTGGAGATATTCCACCCCCTGCAGGCATGAACTTTGAATAATTGGAGAGAATTATGCTGAGGACTAATCAAAACTTTTTTTTTCCTTTTGCTAATTACCTCTGGGTTTCATCAGTGTCAGAGTCTAATCAACTCCAGACATCTTAATTGACCCTCGGGAAATGTTAGAAATGGGGAGGGCTTTGGTGTCATAGGGAAGGGGGGCCGGGAGCTGAGGGGAGCCCGGGGTCCTGGGCCTGGAGCCGCCCTGATCTGGGGTGGGGACTGGTACATGGGTGAGGGGGGCCTGGCTCTCGGGTGGCAGGCCACCTCTGATCAGGATGGATGACGCCCTTGCCTGGACCTCGGGTCAGCTGCTTCCCCGGCTCCCCGGCCCCACGGCTTCACTCTCATCATCTCCTGGGCTGGAGTTTATCTGGTGAGATGGATGGGGCCAGGAAGGGGGCTAGCACAGGTCCCGGGGGGAAGCTCTAGACTCTCAGCCAGGAGATTCCTTTTTTTTTTTTTCTGAGACAGGGTCTCCAGTGCAGTGATGCCATCACAGCTCACTGCAACTTCACCCACCAAGGTCAAGCAATCCTCCCACTTCAGCCTCCTGAGTAGCTGGGACTATAGGCATGCCACCACACCCAGCTAATTTTTGCATTTTTAGAGTGGAGACAGGGTTTCACCATGTCACCCAGGCTGGTCTCTAACTCCTAGGCTCAAGTGATCTGCCTGCCTCGGCCTCTCAAAGTGTTGGGATTACTGGTGTGATCAGGGGACTGGGTGTCTCCAGGTAGAAGGAGGCTTTGGTGTCTTCTCCTGATGGGAATCATTTGCATATGATACAAAATTCCTCTTCCAAAACGTAACTCCAGCAAAGACAGGCCCTGCCTCCCTTGGAGCCACTGGTGTTGGAAGCAGCGTTTCCTGGGGCGTTTCAGAAGGGGACGCTGTGGCATGTGGCATCGGGGCCAGTGAGTCTCCAGCCGGCTCTGAGGCCCGGTGGCCCACTCCTCTGCCCCTCGCTGGGGTGGATTCTCCACCCCTGTCCTTCCCCATTTTGAAGGCTCAGGAAAGCCTTTGACCAAATTCGGAGGCAAAACTCATTCGCATGGAAATCCACCCCAATATCCTCTGTTCAGGAAGCCAAATGCACCAAACTGGACCCCTCAGCTCCTCACCTCCTCAACCCCAGTCCCCACGCCCAGCAGCCTCAGGTCCCATGATGCCAGGAGCCACCACTAGCAGGCCCAGGCTGCTCCCCGTGGTGGGGAACTGCCACCCCAGCCTGGGTCAGCTTCCCGCCCCTGCAGCTCGGAGCTTCCTCATCTGCCCAGCCTCACTCCAGGCCTGTGCTGGCCTCTGCACGTGGGCTCTGCAGCTTCAGCCGGCCCAGCTCCCCTCCACTTCCTCTCTTCCCAGCTGAGCTACCCCAGGCCTTCTCTGAGCTGCCCACTGCCTTACCTTTCTCCCTGAGTCCACCTCTCCCCTCCAAACCCCACCTGCCCACTGGCCCCCCTCCACTCCCAGTCGAGCTCCTGACAGTGCTCAGAAACCCCACCCAGACCCACACCTTCCCCAGTCTTCCCCAAAGGTCATCAGACCCAGACCTGGGAGCCCTCCCTGCACCCTCTTTGGCCCTACAGAGGGTCCCCAGCTCCGTCCTCTCCCTGCTCCTGTCTGCCCTCCCCACACTCAGACAGTGTCCTTCCTGGCTCAGAATGGCTGGCTGTTCCCGGGGTCCCGAGCCTCATCCCGCCTGACCCCTGCCTCACATGTGGTCTTCCTTCCATCTGTCCACCAGGCCAGCTCTCCCGGCCACAGGTTGTTGGCACTTGGTGTCTTTTGGCTGTGATTCCTCACAGCCTTGCTCCTTCTCACTACCCAGGTCTCAGCTCAAAATCCCCCTCCTGGGAGAGGCTGTTTTGGAACCCCGGGGGCGCAGAGCACAGTGCTGCCTCCTTCTCCCGCCCTCAACTGATTCCATCACATTGCCACAGTTGACTTTCTTCACTGTCTGAAATCTGCTCCTTCCTTCCCCTCTCCGTTCCTAATTTATTTGCTCAAGTCTCAGTTCCACGAGGCCAGGGTTCTAGGCCCTTTCCTGTTGATCCTGGTATAAGCCCCATCCACACAACAGGCACATGGCAAGGCTGTCAGAGGGAAAAAGCCCATTTCACCAGCCTTCAAAGGAGCCAGGGGGTGGCTCTGCCTGGGCCTGGGTTCTGTTCTTTTGTCCTCCTGTGAGTGGCATCGCCAGCCCTCTCCCAGCCTCTGTTTTCACATCTGTGAAACGAGGATAGCCTCCCCACAGTGGAGGGAGGTGATGTGCTTCGTAAAACCCCAAACCCCCCAAGGAGGCTGGATTCGGGGTCTCTCGACTGATAGGGGAGTTGGGGTGCTACCCTGTTCCCCTGTTGTTCTCTCCAGACGGACCCCCGCCCCAGCTGGAATGGCACCGAGAGCTCCAGTGTCAGCAGTGGACATGGTGGGGGCCGTGCTTCATGTCGGGACCCAGCACTCGCTGCCCTTCTCAAGTCAGGCAGGAGGGGGTGAGGGGACTTTCCCGGGCATGCAGGAGTGATAAGTGCCACCCGGATCCCCAACCCCCACCCTCGAAGAACGGGTGCTGCTGTGGCCATGGCATGGTGAGGGGGAACCCCAGACAGCAACACCCCCTCCTGTCCGAGGAAGTCCCTGTATGATGGGCCCCAGGTGCCTGCCCCTACCCCCACGCTGACATGGGCTTGCCGTGTGACTGTGGGTATGGCCTTCTCCTCTCCGGGCCTTAGTTTCCCTTCTCTCATCCCAAAGTTGCATTCCGTGGGCCTGGGATCCTTTTCTGCACAGACACAGTGGTGTGACTCCAGCTGAGCAGCCTTGGCCAGGGCCACCAGAGGCAGCCCCCTGCCTTGGGACCAAGAGCCCACCCACCCTCTCAGGTGCCCAGGCGCTGGCCCCTGGCATGTGGGCCGGCCTGGCCGCCTTGGCCGTGGCAGGAAATATCCATCACGGCTCCCTGATGGATGGTCTGAGTCTCCTCCTGCCTGAGCCCCGTGCTATTTCAGCTGCAGAACCATGTTTATCACTCGGCACAGCAGCGACCCTCCCTCCCTCCCTCCCTCCCTCCCTCCCTCCCTCCCTCCCTCCCTCCCATGCTACGGACTCCCAGCAGACATCAGGAGGCTTTCTGGGGCTATTTTCATGATTTTAATTTTCTATTCCCCATCTCCTCTCTTCCCCCTTATTACATTTTGGGCTTTTTTGGGCTTCTGGAATGAGCGTACATTTTCCCGGTGATATTTTTTAATGAAAACCATCATTTATGATTATTTTTCTTCCCCACTCACTGTCAGCCTCCCCATTGGATTTCTTACCAACACAGCTTCCCGCCTGCTTTGTCTCCGAGAGCCTCCCGCTGGCCCCAGGACCCTCTTATGCCGGTGACCCAGCCAGCACTGCCGCCTTCTGCTGACCATGGCCACTGGTTTTTCTGGGCTTTTCTGTTCTATCCTTCAGATGATTCTCACCTGCACACCTTTCCCTCCATCCCTCCGTCCCTCCCTCCCTTCCCTCCTTCCCTCCTTCCATCCTTCTCTCCTTCTCCCTTTGCATCCCTCCTTCTTTGCTCCTTCCTTCCTTCCTTCTTTTGTTCCCTCCCTCCTCCCTCCCTCCCTTCACTTTGTCCCTCATTCTCTCCCTTTTTTCCTTCCTTCCTTCTTCTGGGCTTTTCTGTCCTGTCCTTCAGATGAGTCTCACCTGCACACCTTTCCCTCCCTCCCTTTTTTTCCTTCCTGCCTTCCTCGGTTCTTTCCTTCCTCCCTTCTTTCCTACTCTCCTTCCCTCCTTTCTTCTTTCTTTCTTTCAACAGAGTCTCACTCTGTCACCCAGGCTGGAGTGCAGTGGCGCAATCACAGCTCGTTGCAGCCTTGAACTCCCAGGCTCAAGCGATCCTCCCACCTCAGCCTCCCAAGTAGCTGGGTCTACAGGTGCACACCACCACACGTGGCTAACTTTTTCAAGAATGTTTTTGTAGAGATGGGGTCTTGCTACATTGCCCAGGTTGGTCTTAAACTTCCAGGCAGAGGCAACCCACCTGCCTAGGCCTCCCAAAGCACTGGGTCTATGGGCGAGTGCCACTGTGCCCTGAACACCTTTCTTGGCTCCAGTGCATGGAAGGTGCTGGGAACTCAGAGGAAATGGGGCTGCCCTGCTGGCCTTAGGGCTCAGCTCCCTATGTCCCCCACCTGCGTCAGGCCTGTAGTTCTGTGAAGCTCCTCACTAGCCAAAAGGCCGCCAAGATCATTAAGAAGAGTGGTTTCCACACTCCAAAAAGACCCCATCCTCAAACACCACCTAAACTGTCAACATTACTCAATGAAACAGAAGCTGGCCTATCACTCTCTGCAGCGATGCCTGGGCCGGTCCCTTCATTTCTATTTCCTTATTTGTTTGTTTATTGGAGGCAGGGTCTCGCTCTGTTGCCCAGGCTGGAGTTCAGTGTTGCAATCACAGCTCACTGCAGCCTTGACCTCCTGGGCTCAAGCAATCCTATCCCGGACCCCCAAAGTGCTGGGACTGCTGGCATGAGCCACCACATCATGCATCCCCATCTTTAAATATAAACTAACTTCAGGTTATGATTCCTCATTCATTCAGCAAACACTGAGGGCCTACTATGCGCCCCACACCTGTCCCAGAGCAGAAACCAGGTCAGATTTAACTCTACCTACTTGAACGCCAGCACCATCCCCACAGGCCGGGCGTGGTGGCTCACACCTGTAATCCAAGCACTTTGGAAGGCTGAGGCAGCAGATCATCTGAGGTCAGGAGTTTAAGACCGGCCTGGCTAACATGGTGAAACCCTGTCTCTACTAAAAATGCAAAAATTAACCAGGCATGGTGGAAGGAACTTATAATCCCAGATACTCAGGAGGCTAAGGCAGGAGAATCACTTGAACCTGGGAGGTGGAGGTTACAGTGAGCTGAGATTGCACCACTGCACTCCAGCCTGGGTGACAGAGTGAGACTCTGTCTCAAAAAAAAAAAAAAAATCCGTTCTGTGCTTACAGAAGCTTACAGAATGGAGCCCTGGGCTTCTCAACGAAGTTGCTGTGTGAGCTAGGGCGAGGCACTGCCATCTCTGAGCCATCCTCGCTTTCCACCTCTGTGAAAGGAAAGGCTTGGGTGTGAAGCTCCCCACCACTGACTGGACACCCCTTCCCCCCACATCCCCAGAGGACCTTGCGATTCAAGCAGCTGCAGCTTTGCTGGGCTCCTGCGGCTCCTGCCAGCGGACACAGGAAAACCATCTGAGGCTCCCCCTCGGCCTGCCACATCCAGGCATGGTGACCCCCAGGGCACTGGAGCCTTCATCCGTGGTAGGAAGAGGCCACATGCTCCTTCCTGCTCTGGCCCCATTGTTACTGGCCCCTGGTCTGCTTGAGGAGACCCTGGGGGTTTGCCAGGGGGACTGGCTTCAACGCTCAGGGCCTCCTTCTTGACTCTGGCCTGGAGGCTTGAGGAGGGAGAGGCCTGTCCTCCCTCACTGCCGCTTCTCCCTTATCAGTAGTAGGAGAGGTTATATGAATATTCATAAGGCATACATGAATATTAATGAGAACACTGCACCGGTTCTATCTTCTCGCCCTTGGGTACCTCCACATCTTGCTAACTCGCCGCACCCACGGGGCTCTGTTGACCCTTGCATGCAAGCCAGCAAGGTGGCTTTGCCTCCCCCAGCAGCCATCTCCCTGGCAGCCCCACGGCCTCCTCGTCCAAGGACACCCTGGGTGGAAATGATCCTTGGCCCAGGGCTCAGCAGCGGCAGGCCCCGTCTCAGCTCTGACCCCACCTCCTGTGTAGCGGCAAGCCTATCCCCCAGCCTCAGTTTCCCTTCTGACCTCCACAGGCCCTTTTGTCCCTGAAAGGGTTTGGCCAGGCTGACGGGCTTCGGGCACAACACGTCCTCTCTGATTCCTCTTTCCAATGCTCCACTGTGTGGAGACAAAGCCAGGAGGCTCCGGTTCCCCAGGGTGTGCCAGGCCAGACTTCGGGTTACCCTGAATGGGGAACCAGAGAGGACTTCGGTCAGGCGTCCCTGCTGGCCTCCGGGCCCACTGCCAGGGGCTGCTCAGTCAGCCTTTCCCTGGCACAGGCCAAACCGAGGTGAGCTGGGGGCACTCAGGGGGCAGGGGCTGCAGGCATGGCTGGGGGAGCGCTCAGACTCTAGAGCTCAAGGGTGGAGGGTTAGTGGGGCCACTGGAGGAAGTCAGGCTCCACTGCTCCCACCCACACGACCTCGGGCAGGTCACGCTTCTCTGTGCCTCAGTGTCACTCTCGGCCGTGCCTTCCCCAGCTGTGCTCAAGGCTGAGCAGCCCTTGGCAAATGTGGATGCTCTGTGTGGGGGAGCCCCCGCTTTGAGGACATGTGGCCATTTGTCCAGAGGGGACCCAGCTTGGGGAGCAGTGACACCATCATGGAGCCCAAAGCTTTGAGACTACAGGGAGGCCCAGCGTTACCTCTGCCCCAGATCCACTCCAGATCAAGCTCTGTGGCTGCCAAACATGTGCAGCCTTGCTCCACCCAGGGGAGCGACATGCCCCTCCTTGCCCTCTGCTGATTTTGTCTTTTTTTTGAGACGAGTCTTGCACTGTTGTCTAGGCTGGAGTGCAGTGGCACCATCTCAGCTCACTGCAGCCTCTGCCTCCTGGGTTCAAGCCATTCATTCGCCTGCTTCAGTCTCCCGAGTAGCTGGGACTACAGGCGTCTGCTACCATACCCAGCTAATTTGTGTAGTTTTAGCAGAGATGGGGTTTCACCATATTGGCCAGGCTGGTCTCAAACTCCTGACCTCAGGTAATCCATTTGCCTCAGCCTCTCAAAGTGCTGGGATTTCAGATGTGAGCCACTGTGCCGGACCTTTTTCCTTTTCTTTTTTTTTTGGAGCTGGGACTACAGGTGTGTGCCAACATGCCCGGCTAATATTTTATTTTTTGCCCTGTTGCCCAGGTTGCTCTTGAACTCCTGGGCTCAAGCTACCCTCACACCTCGGCCTCCTAAAGCAACGGATGACAGGTGTGAGCCAGCATGCCGGGCCTATCTGAATATCCGATGCTCACTGGGCCTGGGAGCCGAGGGCCTGCTGGGTCCCCTCCCTTCCTGGGTGCCCAGCCTCCCCTCCACAGGGGATGGACCCTCCTCCAGGGGAAGTCGGGGGCCTTGGGCTGCAGGCCTTATGCGGGGGGTGCCCCATCAGGGATCCATAGACTGGTTGCAATTGCCGAGGAGCCTAAGCCCTGCCCAGCACCTTACAGAGAGTTCCAAGACACTGGGGCCCCTGGGGGCATCTTTTCCTGATGTCTCCTGTCCATTGAAGCACATCTATGAGCTGGGAGCTTTACTGATTCTCTGGATTCCGGGGGCCACAGTGTGAGATCTGATTTCTTCCCTTCAAATTAGCAAAGTAAAGGCTCTGAGAAGTCCTGATCTCTGCACCTGAGCTTCCCAGTCACTGGCCCCTCTCCTCGGGTGCTTGGCTCTGACCTTAGCGGTGGAGGTTCAGAGTGCTTCAGCGCTTGCTGAAGTTCACACAGTGGGCCAGTGGAGCTCCAGCCAGCGTCCAGGCCCACCTCACTCACAGCCTGAGCTTCCAGCCACCGTCAGGGATGGAGGACACATGGAGGTCCCTCGAGCTGTGAGCTGGCTGCGTGGGCTGACCCCAGTGAGCTTTGCAGCTCAGACCCAGCCTGCTGGTGTTGTTTGCCTAAATGTGTTCAGCCTCATTTTCCCCCGAGACTGACACGGCCACCGCCAACATCTGTGGGGACAATGACAGAGGAATGCCTAATGAGGGCCCGGCGTGGCCCCGCCACGGAGCGCAGGCTGGGACAGATGGTCTATCATTACCCATTTTTATTAATTACTGCTCTCCGTGCCGTGATTGGCTGAGTGGCTCAGGCACGTTGGAAGTGCCGTGGCCACAGCTATTCTGGAAGGAAGAAACACACCATGCCTTTCCTCCCAGCTTCCTCAGAGGCCATGGGCATTTTTGGCTCAGTGAGGTCCCTGGGGGACCAGGCTGTGAGGAGGGAGACGTGTGCAGCTGCCACCTGACTAAGGAGAAGGGATGGCGGGGCTGGTGCGGAGAGACGCAGAGCCCCTGTGACTCCAGCCTGGAGAGGCCCTGTAGGAAGACCCAGGACCCCTGCAGACCTGGCCCAGGACCCCATCTGCATCCCACAGGCTTGGGCCCCACGGTCCCTGCTACTGAAAATGAGTGTGTGCCTTACCCGGGTTTGTGCTCATGGGTGCTGATTGAGGTTGAGGGCCACAACCTCTCTCCTGTTTATAGACACTCGGGGTCCCAGCCCGATCTGCCCAGGGGGCTCCCTGAGGCTCTGGGGCCCCACTGACCTGGTCAGAAGCCCCGCACAGGCTCCAGCATGCAGGGGTGCTGGGTGCGTCCCTCCCCGCCTGTGAGCTTTGCACTGCTGCTTGCAGAATGGAGGTGCAGAAGCCCCTCCCCATCAAATGCTCGTGTGGTTGAGTGAGCTAATGCCCCAGGCCTGCCCTCCTTGGGAGATACCCACACTGCCATCCAAGTTCGGCTTTGGGCAAGTTTCCAGCTGCCTGCAGCTCTGTCTCCTTCATGAGGGGTGGTCATGTTCTGCCTGCCCTCCAAAACGAAGGGGATAAAAACGCGTTGGGGTGACAAGGGCCTACCCGGTCAGACCGTCCTGACCAAGGGAGGACCACCCTACGTGGCCTGGCATCTCCCTGCCTGCCAGGATGCTGCGTCCCCCACTGGCCGGCCTTGGTCTGGGCCGGTTAGCCTGGGAGATAAGGGGACATGAAGCTCGAGGTTTCCAGTCAATATAGAGGAGCCGGGAGGTTTTTTATATCTTGTCCTGTCACCCTGGGCAGGCATTTTATCTGCTGCATGCTTGACAGCCTGTCATAGAGCCAGGCCTTGCCGGAGTCCCAGCCCAGCCTGTCCCAGGGAGGCTGCCTGTGGAGCAGAGCCAGCAGAGACCTGAGCAGCGCCTGCAAGCAGGGCTTCCGTGTGGGATGAAGCAAGCCCTCCATCCGGCTCCACACTAGGCTGTGCCCCCGGAGCCCCAGCCTGGAGTCAGGAAGGCCCTGTCTGCATGAGTCTGCTCCAGCCGAGGTAACAAACCCCACAGACCCTGCAGTTTATGCTACAGGAATTTATCATCTCACATTCCGGAGACTGGAAGTCCGAGATCAAGGGGTGGGCAGGCCTGGCGTCTCCTGAATCCTTACCCCGTGGCCTGCACACGGTGTCATCTCCCTGCCTCCTCATGGGACCGTCCCTCTGTGCCTGTCTTGTGTTCTGATCTCCTGTTCTTACAAGGACACCCGTCCGATTGGATTAAGACCCACCCGAATGACCTCATCTGGTCTTGATCACCTCTTCAAAGGCCCTGTCTTTAAATACAGTCCCATTCTGGGGTCCTGGGGGTCTGGGCTTCAGCATTTGAGCTTTGGGGGCACCACGCAGCCCATAACACTCCCCTCTTCCTGGGAAGTCCTCTTCCTGGCATCCCCTGACCCTTCCCAAGTGACTCAGGGCAGGCCCCTTTCCCTCCCAGCCTCTGTGACCTTCAGGGATGGTGTGAAGATGGGCCAGGATCTTCAGGGTCATTTCTGTGCCAGCTGTGAAGTTCTGCACCTACAGAAGCCTGCAGATGACAGGAAGGGTGGAGATGGGGCCAGGCCCTGCGGAATGTCTGCGGCCTGGGACCCTGAATCCCAACACCTTGGCCTGGACCCCGGCCCTGCCACTTACTGGCCATGTGACTGTCAGCAAGTTACATAACCTCCCTGGATTTCATGTCCTCATTTGGCGAATAGAGATAGTCATGATCCTTCCCTTAGGTGCACGGCAAGAATGAATGAATGTGGATAAGATGTGCCTGGTGAGTGGTCTGGGCTGAAGGAGGAGTTTGAGAAGGCAGCTATAAGAAGGGAGGTGGCCGGGCACAGGCCACAGTGGTTCAGGTCTGTAATCCCAGCACTTCGGGAGGCTGAGGTGGGTGGATCACTTGAGGTCAGGAGTTTGAAACCAGCCTGGGCAACATGGCAAAACCCCATCACTATTAAAAATTAAAAAATAAGCCAGGCATGGTGGTGCATACCTGTAATCCCAGCTATTTGGGAGGCTGAGGCATGAGAAGCAGAGGTTGTAGTGAGCCAAGATCACACCACTGCACTCTAACCTGGGTGACAGAGAGAGACTCCATCTCAAAAAAAAAAAAAAAAGGAGGTGATTTGGGGTGGGGGTGGAGTGGGGCTCAAACCCTCAGGAAGCATTTGTGTTTAGCTCCATCCCCGAAGTGAGGATTTCCTCCACAGGGACTCCTGAGAGATCAGTATCTGCAGGGTGATGCCAGTGGCTGGGTGACCAGGAGAGATGGAGGGGAGGGGTGGGCCTTTGCTGAGACCCCATGGAGGTGATGAGGTTGGGGGAGAGGTCATGTGGAGGAGACCAGCTAAGAGCACGAAGGGGCCAGCCTCGGGGACCATGCTGCTGGTGCAGTGACGGGGCGCTCATACCTCCCAAGCACAGATCCCAGTGAGTAAATTCAGGTACATGAGGCCAGCAGCTGCCACAGCTGGGCAATAGTGAGCTCCCTAGTGCTGGAAGAAACCAAGCACATCCTGACGCTCACTGGGTGGGGAGACTTGATTGGGAGAACCGGGAAGACCAGCATCATGGAGGGGCAGATTTTTTTACCAAAAGCAGTGGGGGGAAGGTCCAAGTCCTGGGAAGAAGCATTGGAGGAGAGATGGCTTTTGGAGTCCAGGGATGGACCCCCAATAGTGGCCCCGTTTTCTGCACATGAATTCATGCTTTCATGAAGGCTCAGGAACCAAACAGCACTGAAAGTCAGGCGGTGATCTCAGGGTCCCACGCCAGCAGCCCTGGAGGAAGTGATTTCTCTGGAGTCAGTGTCTGGTGTGATCTGAGGTTTGCAGCTGGTGATCTGGTCTCTGAGCTGAAGCTCTGTCCTACAGAGGCACCAGATGCCCATGCAGAGGAGGCTGTCAGGGCCAGCGTGCCCTCAGCCAGGCAGATGAGGGTGGTTATGAATGGAGACCACCACAGGGACTGTCATTTACTGCCTCTGACCCTAGGGATTGGGCCAGAACCAGGGAGTTCTTGCCAAGGAGGAAGCCCGATCAAACCCCGCTGTGGCAGAGCCCAGCCAAGCTCCTGGTTTCCCATCATGATGGGGACTTGGAGGGAGCAGCCTTCCCATGGAGATGCAGGGGAAAGCCTGTTGCAGAAGAAGAGGAGCTGAAGCAGAAATGCTATGAGCTCCTTGTGGTGTTACACCAGCATCCCCCATCACCTGCCTCTGTCCATGAGTGCAGGTACACGGCACCTGGTTGGTCCTTCCAGCCACAGGTGCTACATATAGATGCTGATAGGTGATGGAGGAAAGAAATAGGGGATCATGCATGCACACATACACGTGTGCACAATCATGCAGGCATGCACACAAAGGCACAAAAACACACATATGTGCAGACACATGCATACAATGGCACATATGTGTGTACATATATCCAGGTCTGCATGCACACATATGCAGAGGCACACATGTACACACATATTCAGGCATGTTCATGCAGAGATGCACATGTACACATACATGCAGGCATGCTCATGCATGGAGGCACACATGCACACATACATGCAGAGATGTTCACACACAGAGGCATACATGTACACACATGCACACATGCGTGCATGTTCACACACAGGCACCCATGTACACACACATGCAGGTATGTCCACACACAGGCACCCATGTACACATGTATGCAGGCATGCCCACATGCAGGCACACATGTACACACACATGCAGGCATGTTCACACAGAGGCACACATGTACACATCCATGCAGGCATGCTCATGAGGCTCCAGGGTGCCCGCCTCGGGAGGATGATGAGCAGATGGTGGTGCAGTCACACATGGACTCTCAGCTTCTGGAGCAGTAAAGGGGCACCTATGCCATGCAGGAAGCTAGGAGACTGTTGGGGGGGGAAGAAGCCACTCGCCAGGAGGACATACAAGCCCAGGCGTGTGGAATTCTGGAACAGACTAGAACTACCCTGGACCAACCAGGACTAGAACTAACTAAAACTAATTCTAGAATCACCTACAGTGGAAAACATCAGAACAGCAGTGGCCTCTGGGGTCAAGGGTAGGAAGGGACTGGGCAAGGGATACAGCAGCCTTTTGGGGCATTGTCTGTTGTTGGAATAGATGTTGGAAATAGATGCTCGGTGCTTCAAAGAAAAATCAGCACTGAGACAAAGGATCTTTCAGCAATGCAATTTTTATTTCTGCACTGCAGGAAAGGTACCCTTGCTAGCCATCATGCCACAAGAGTACAATGAACAAAGGAAAAGCAGACAAATTTATCTCTTACGCATTTGGGGTGGTCCTTACTGCTGTGTCTGATCTCCATTGGCTGGAGCCAGACCTTACAATCTAAACTAAAACCTGATTGGCTAACAACTTAAAACTTTCTAAAAGGGTAAAAGCAATGGAGAGCTGGGACATGCCTGTGAGCACGTCCAGCACAGATATCTTGGTTAAAGTACAAGGACGTAGAATGTACTATGAGCCTGTAAGTATGGCATGTCTAATAGCTACATAGGATAGGGCTTAACAAAGTTATTAGCACAAGTATTCTTTACCAAGAAAGGAAACTTTAAAAAGGAACTTTTCTATTTCCCCCATCTGTCCTTTTTATTCTTTAGAAGAAGGATCTTGCTCTGTTGCCCAGGCAGGAGTGCAGTGGCTCAACCATGGCTCACTGCAGTCTTGACCTCCTGGGCTCCCACCTCAGCATCCCAAGTAGCTAGGACCACAGACATGTGCCACTACACTGGGCTAATTTTTAAATTTTTGTAGAGATGGGGTCCTCCTGCATTGCCTAGGCTGGTCTTAAACTCCTGCGCCCCAGCGATCTTCCCACCTCTGCCTCCCAACATGTTGGGATTACAGAAATGAGCCACCGTGCCTGGCCCGATGTCTGTCTCTTGATAAGGGTTTGGGCTGCAGAAGTGATCCATTAGTCAGAGCATTTAATGGTGCCTTCAGATTTATACATTTCATGGTATGTGAATTTTACTCAAAGGAACAAAAAAATCCAAAAAGGAATATTGAACTCTACTTCACGACATGCAGTCAGCTTGTTAAGGCGGAGAGTGTACTGGTGTCTGCAACTTGGAAAGAGATTGATTTATAGGTGGGCAGAGGGACAGAGAAACGAGATGCAGCAGGTGTAACGAAACGTCAATTGTGGAATACAGGTGACAGCATCTGGGTGTTCACTGTGAAATCATTGTAACTTTTCTGGATGTTTGAAACATTTCAAAGGGAAATATGAAAAGCAATGAAAAAGAATCTGAGCTTTGCAGACAAAGTGCTGGGACGTGGACTATCTCTGTGGTCCTGAGTGGGTTTCTCAGCCTCGTGATGCCTCAGGGTCCTCACTGTTAAGTGTGGGTGGTAATAGCACCACTGTCCACGGTATGAGTGAGTTAACACAGGCAGGGCACTTAGTGCATGGCATACAGCAGGTGCTTAATAAATGTGCCCTTTGTTGACAGTGTTCCTCGGCCCTGAATGTATCTGCCATGTGCGTCTCAGCTACTCAGAGATGCTGAGGGGCAGCTGGGCTTTGTACTGGGTTCAGGTGCAGGGGACCCCAAAGAACCAAAACAAACTTGAAAAGGAAAGAACAAAAGTAGGAAGACTCAGCTGGGTGTGGTGGCTCACACCTGTCATCTCAGCACTTTGGGAGGCCAAGACAGGAGGATCACTTGAGCCCAGGAGTTTGAAACCAACCTGGGCAACATAGCAAGACTCCCAACTCTACAAAAAAATTCTTTTAATTAGCTGGGTGTGGTGGCACATGCCTGTAGTCCCAGCTACTCAGGAGACGGGTGGGAGGATCACTTGAGCCTAGGAGTTAAAGGCTGCAGTGAGCTATGATTGCAACACAGCATTCTAGCCTGGGCAACAGAGTGAGATCCTGTCTCTAGCAAAAAAAAGTGGGAAGACTCACATTTCCCAATGTGAAAACTTCCTTCGGTAATGAGGACAGTGTGGTACTGTGGTAAGGACAGATAAGTACAGCAATGGGCTAGAAAGGACAGTCCAGAAATGAACCCTTGTATTTTTACTCTATTTATTTCCATTAAGGGAACCAAGACAATTGTATGGGGCTGGAGGAAGAGGAGTCTTCTGACACATGGTGCTGGGATAGTTAGCCACATGCAAGGGAATGAAGATGGACCTTACGTACCTCACACCACATACAAACATCAACTCACAATGCATCCAATACTGGGTGTGGTGGCTTATGCCTGTAATCCCAGCACTCTGGCAGGCCGAGGTGGGTAGATCACCTGAGGTCAGGAGTTCGAGACCAGCCTGGCCAACATGGTGAAACCTTGTCTCTACTAAAAATACAAAAAAAGTTTATCTGGGCATGGTGGTGAATGTCTGTAATCCCAGCTACTCAGGAGGCTGAGGCAGGAGAATTGCTTAAATCTCGGAGGTGGAGGTTGCAGTGAACCAAGATTGCACCATTGCACTTCAGCCTGGGGAACAAGAGCAAAACTCCATCTAAATAAATCAAAAGCGCATCCAAGACCTCAACAGAAGAGCTAGAAACATGAAACTCTTAGAAGAAAATACAGAACTGAATCTTTATTGTGGGCAAAAGATTGTCAGATGTGACATCAAAAGCCCAAACAACAAAAGAAAAAAATCGGACTTCATGAAAATTTAAAACTTTTGTGCTACAAATAATACCAACATGAAAGTGAAAAAACCACCCACAGGAAGGGAGAAAATATTTGCAAATTATACATCTAATTAGGAACCATTTCTAAAATATATTCTAAAACTCCTACAACTTGATAATAAAATGATAACCCAATTTAAATGGGAACAAAAGATTTAAATGGACATTTCTCCAAAGGATACGCAAAAGTCCAATCTCACAGGAAAAGATGCCCAACATCATTAGTCACCGGGGAAATTCAGATCAAAACCACTAGGAGACACAACTTCACATCCTCTAGAATGGCCATAATAAAAAAAACAGATGATAATAAGTGGTCAGGTTGGGCGTGATGGCTCATGCCTGAAATCCCAGCACTTTGGGAGGCCAAGGCAGGTGGATGGTTTGAGCCAGGAGTCTAAGACCAGCCTGGGCAATATGGTGAAACCCAGCTCTATTAAAAATACAAAAATTAGCTGGGTGTGGTGGTGCATGGCTGTAGTCCCAGCTACTCTGGAGGCCAAGGTGGGAAGATTGCTTGAGCCTGGGAGGCGGAGGTTGCATGAGTTGAGATCATACCACTGGACTTCAGCCTGGGTGACAGAGTGAGACCCTGTCTCCAACAATAATAATAATAATAATAATAATAAAAGAGTTGATGAGGATGCAAAGAAATAGGAACCCTCCTACATTGCTGATAGGAACATAGCATGTGGCATCCATTTTGGCAAAGAGTTTAACACAGGCTTACTGTCTGACCCAACAATTCCATTCCTAGGTATTTACCCAAAAGAAATGAAAACATATGTGCACAGGAGAACTAGTACATGAATGTATCTAGCTGCATGACTTAATGTCATTTCCAATGTGAAAACAACCCAAATGCCCATCAGCTGATGAATGGGTACTAAAATGTGGTCCGCCCATTCAGTGGAGTGCTATTTGGCAAGGAAAGGGAATAAAATACTGAAATGCTACAACATGGATGAACCTCAAAAACAATGCTAAGTGAAACTAGCCAGTCACAGAAGACCATATATTGTCTGATTCCATTTATAAGAAATATCTAGAATAGGCCAGTCACGGTGGCTCACACCTGTAATCCCAGCACTTTGGGAGGCTGAGGCAGGCAGATCACTTGAGGTCAGGAGTTTGAGACTAGCCTGGCCAACATGGTGAAACCCCATCTCTACTAAAAATACAAAAAATTGCCAGGCATGGTGGTGGTACCTGTAATCCTAGCTATTTGAGAGGCTAAGGTGGGAGAATTGCTGGAACCTGGGAGGCAGAGGTTGCAGTGAGCCAAGATCGTGCCACTGCACTCCAGCCTGGGTGACAGACCAAGACTCCATCTAAAAAAAAAAAATCTAAAATAGTCAAATCCATAGAGATAGAGCAGATGAGTGGTTGCTTACCATTGTGGGGGGATGGTGGAAAATAAGAAGTGGTTGGTTGACAGTGGATATAGGGTTTCCTTTTGGGGTGATGAAATGTCCCAAAATTAGATTGTAGTGATATTTGCACAACCCTGTGAACATACTAAAACCCACTCAATTGTACACTTGAAACGGGCGAATTGTATGCTAAGTGTGTTATCATCAATAAAGCCTTTTAAAAAAAGATAGCCTTGATTCCCATCCTAACCTGCTCCTGCAGGATCCCCTTTGGCAAATCACCCCTTAAGATTCAGCTTTGTCACCTGTAAAAGGGGGAAGGAAGGATTCACCTTCCTGGGTTACAGTGAGGACCAGATGAGATGATAGAAAACAATTTTCCATTTTCATTTTCACGTTTAAATTTATTATAAAGGCACATGTCTACACACTACACAGAATTCAAATGGCATTACAGGATTACAAAGGGAAAAGTCTCATTTTCTGGGATGATGGAAATATTCAGTATTTTGTATGAGGTAGTGATTGCAACCAGTGTATAGATTTGTCCAATTTCATAGCTGTACTTCAGAAAAGTAAAACTGAAGAATATAAATTTCACTGTCTGTAAGTAAACAACACGTTAAAAATATTTTAAAAGTGAGTCCCCTTCCACCATCTCCCCCAACCTTGCAGCCTCCAGCTTCTTAGAGGAGGCACCCACTATTTCTAGTTGCTTGGATCTCCTTCCAGAAATCAGTGTATGCACATAGGCAAATAAAATGTTGTTTCGTTACCTCCTTTTTGTACACAGTGTAAAAAATAAAAAAGGTGCCATATACACTGTCCTGCCCACTTAGCTTTTTCACACTAAAGAGCATCTGCCAATGAACTCCAATCAGTCCACTTTTATCTGGCCAGATATACCATGATGATTTAAGCACTCCACTGTCAGCGGGCACTTAGGATGCTTCCAATCTGCTGCTATTACAAAGAATGCTTCGGCAAATAACCTTGTACAAGGCAATATATCATTTTTCGCATTTGTGAGGAGTATCTGGAGGACAGATTCCTAGAAGCAAATGCTGGGCCAAAGGGTGTGCATATTTGGAATTTTGACATTGTTTTAGAGGTTCCAAGGGTGTTTGCTTCCCCACACTATTGCAACAGGGCATGTCATTAGACTTTTTAATCTGTGCCTATCTGATGAGTGAAAAATCATTTGTCAGTACAGTTTCAGCTTGCACTTCTGGCATTCAGAGTGGCTGTAGGCACTTTTTCATTTGTTTAAGCATTCTTTTTATTTCCTCTTCTCTTCATTACCTCTGCCTTTTTTTTTTTTTTGCCTCGGCTATTTTTATTATTGATTTGCAAGAGCTCTTTATATAGGGGGGAAACTGGCTCTTTGCCTGAGACAAAAACTGGATACACCATTTAATCTATGGCTTTGGGGTTTTACGGGTATTTATTGTTGTTACTATGAAGTTCTGGGAACAGGAAGAGATTGTCACCATTTTTCTCTGGTTATCATTTCCTTAGGATGGGTAGTGGGGAAATCTCTCCCCTTCCCTTCTTGATTAATCCCAGCTGCTCCATCCCTCCCCTCCTTCCCACAAACATACTCAGGCAACTGGGTCATTTGCTTCCAGCCAGGCCATCCTGGAAAGAGGGCACAGGAACCGCAGGGATGAAAAGGTATCAAAGCCACCAGGTGAGTCCTCACTTATTCTGGAACTGTGTGCTGTCATGTGGGGCTGGAGCGGGGCATTGAGGCTCGGAGGTGTATCGGCCTGTCCTGCTCTCTTGAGCCCACACTCTGCTGGAAGAAACTGACACATGAAGACATTGACAGTATAATATGGTGAGAACTTGGCCAGGGAATCCCAGGGCATCATGGAGCACAGGCTGGGGGCAGTGGGGTGGTGGGGTGCTTCCAACCACCTAAGAAGGGTGAAGCTCTGCAGCTCCACAGTCCCAGGCTCCTCCAGCTCTTACTGACCAGCCTCTTCCCGAGAAGTAGCTGGGTGGGTCATGAGATGGTGGTTGATTTGTTTCCATAAAAATGAGAATCTTACTGGCCCAGTTACAGTCCTGGTCTCCATCCCCAGTGGGATGTTCAGGCATTCTAGCTCTTTTTTTGTTTGTTTTTGAGAGAGTCTCGCTCTGTCACCCAGGCTGGACTGCAGTGGTGTGATCATAGCTTACTGCAACCTCTACTTCCTGGGCTCAAGTGATCCTCCCACCTCAGCCTCCTGAATAGCTGGGATCACAGGCACACGCCACTGCACCTGGCTAATTTTTTATAGAGACAGGGTCTCACTACATTGCCCAGGAAGGTCTTGAACTGGGCTGTTTTATCCTGAATGAGGAGCTTATCGTGCACATCAGAAGGGCCTGCTGAGCCCTGGATCAGGCAGTGGTGCCCAGGTGGGCAGGAGTGTGCCCACCATCCCCAGTTCTGCCCTAGGTCCTGGCTGGGTAGACTCATCTCAGGAAAGACAGGCTGTCTGATGGACAAGGCCACCGGGGCTGCTGCATTGGGGCAGTGGCAGCACCTCAGAAAGGAGACCTGAGCGAGCCCGTGTGTGTGGAGCAGCTACAGGCGAATGTGTGTGCCTGCAGGTGAGAACATGCTAAGCACAGCCACCTTTGAGTTTGACTGTCAGGATTCCAACCCTGGCTTGACCATTTCTAGTTGATGGGGACCTGGGCCAAGGAACTTGATCTCTGGACCCCTGGATTTCACCCTCTGAGAACTGGGGATCTTCACAGCGTTCACTTCTAGGGTTGCTGTGAGGACTAAATGACTTGCTGCCAGCCACAGGCCCCTAGGAAGCTCCATCACGGGAGGGATCTCTGTAATGCCACACCAGTGTGTGTGCGTGCGTGCCTGGTGGTTACATGGGTTGGGGGGTGGCCAGGGTGTGTGGATTCAGGGATGTGTGAAGCAGGATGCCTTTGCAACTCTCTGCATAACCACAGTGTGAGCCATGGGGGAGGGGTTTCCAGGCCTTCCTGTCCCTAGAAGCTGTGGTATCTTCACATGGGGGATGGGCTTGCGGGGGAGTTGGGGTGGGTGTAGACACGCATCTTCTGCGGATGTGCTGTGATGTGTCTACATAACGTTCATAGGCTGCATTTGGGTACCTGTGTCTGCTGGGAGAGGGGGATCAGGAAAGACGAATGTCTGAAAAAGAGACCAAGATAGAGAAAGAAAAGGAGAGAGGAGGGGGGAAAGGGAGAGAGGGGAGAGGAAGAGGAAGAGGGAAAGAGACATAAAAGGAGAGGAGAGGGAGAGAGGGAGAGAATAAACATACCCTCTGACAGAGGCAGACAGAGGCAGGGAGAGAAGGCTCCAGAAGAGGCCAGGGAAGGACAGCCTCCCTCCCACCTCCTCCCCTCGGGTCTGTCCTGGGGTTCCTCATTCCCAGCCTGAGGTGTGTCCAGTCCTTTTGGGGGACAGTAGCCCGAGGGCAGCCAGGCTCAGCAGGGGCCCTGTCCTCTCAGGGGACAGGAGGGCATATTTCAGCACTGGAAGACACTGCAGAGGGAGTCAGTTGGGGCTGAAATTCCTCAGCGCCTGGGAAGCCCCCCGGTACAGCTCCCCTCTTCCAACTTCCTCCAGGGAGCCAGGTCCAGGACTCCTCAGGCCCAGCGAGTAGGAGGGGGGAAGTGAGATAAAGGGGCTGCATGCCCACCAGGCCATTGCCTGCTCCAGAGCAGCAGGGACTCTCCCTGAGGGACCGGGCAAGACATCCCCTCCCCCCACCAGGCTGGGTTCTGTCCGCTTCCGCTGCGGTTCCCTGGAGGTCTGCTCGCCCCTGCGAAGGGACAGAGGGCTGGACAGCCGCAGGCAGAGGCTCCGTCCTTGGCCGTCACCCTTCGTGTCCAGCAGTCCAGGGAACAGGCGGTGGCACCGCCTTCATCCCCCGGCCTCAATTACGGTGTCAGACACCCCCAACCCCGTCTTGTAGGAATGAGTTTGGTAGAGACTGGGGTCGGATGCCAGGAACTCCGAGGGTGGGCGGCCACCTCCACAGGCTGGACGGAGTTTCTGGGCTGCGGAGAGGCCGCTGGACCGGCGTCCGGAGGGGGGCCCCCGCGCGCCTATCCCCGGCCAGGCCTTCGTCCGGCCGCGCTGCCGGCAGCCTCCCACACCGCTCCCATGCCTGTCCCAGGACCTCCTCCGGGAAGGACACCCCCGGGAACAGCCGCCTCTCTCCCCTCCAGCAACCCCCGGTCTCCCCCAGCCGCTCCCCGCCCCCTCTGCCGTTGCTGCGGTCTGGGGCTCCCTGTTCTGAGGGTCGCGTCCCGCGCGCGCCGGGGGTCCCAGGCTCCGCAGCTCAGCACGCGGCGGCTGGTGAAGCGGTGAGCGGGCCTAAGCCCGGCGAGGGCGCTCTTGAGCCTAGTTTGGCATTTTAGCCCACGCGAAAGCGGAAGGCTGGGGAGGGGGCGGTGGGGAGTGGGAGACGCCCTGGAAGCAGGGAGGCCGTTCGGCGAGGGCTCGGGACCACCAGGGAGCGGCGGGGCCCCTCGGCTTAGAGCCCCAGAGAGCGATTTCGGATCCCTCTGGATTCGGGAGGCGCCTGGAGGGGAGAGGGGACTGATGGGAGGGAAATCCGCTAAACCGAACCTTCCGGGAATCGGAAGGCGGCGGGCTACTCCCACGCCTCCTCCTCCTCCCGGCCGAAAGGCGGGGGGCGACGAGCGACGCAGAGGGGAGGGAGAGAGGGGTCGGCGACCTTGGGGTAGGGCGAGTCCCTGGAGACGCGGGGCCGCCGAGGACCGGACCCCATCTCGCTCCAGCTCCCCACCTCCAAGTGCCCCGCTCTCCCCCCGCCCGGCAAACGCGCGTCCTGTGGGCTGTGCTTTGGTGCCCGCGGACGCGCGCGCCCACAAAGGGTCTGACTTGGGGTCAACTTCCACGCGGTTGCTGGGCGCGTGTGCGCAAAGCCATGTCCGCCGCACCCAGGTGCCCACCTCCCATCGCCACCAGGGTCCTGACCCCCAGACACTCGGAGGCTTCGCTTCCAAACAGAAGCCTGGGAGTCGCTGGGTGGCCTGGGGCTGGGGCAGGGGACGCTAGGGGCGGGCCGGAGGGGGGCGGGGAAGAGCGAGGCCGTCTCTTGGCTTCCCACGCCGCCCCCGCGGCTCTCTGCTAGTTCCCCTCCGGAGCCGTCCCCCGACCATCCCCGAGCCCACAGACTTGCGGGCAGCGACCCCGCCCCCCGGCCGCCCCCGCTCCCCCCACGGCCGCCCCCGCCGCGGCCCCTTCCCCCTCCCGCAGCCCTCCCCGCGCA
The DNA here is from genome assembly GCA_031835075.1 of Saguinus oedipus. Classification (NCBI taxonomy): domain Eukaryota; kingdom Metazoa; phylum Chordata; class Mammalia; order Primates; family Cebidae; genus Saguinus; species Saguinus oedipus. Next base: position 11,076,544 of record CM063170.1, read on the forward strand.
CTCTCCCACAAGAAACCTTCCATCACGCTCAGAAAGAATGTGCTGCTACAACTTCGGTGCTGCAGCGGCGGCCGCCGCCGCCACCGCACCGGCGCCCAAGCCGGAGCAGGAGCCTCCCGGCCCCTCGGCGTCGCTGGCGCCGCCGCTCCCCCGCCTGCCCGGCCGGCCCCGGGCTCCGAGCGCGCGATCCTCGCCGCCGCCGCCGCCCCGCGCTCGTCCAGCACTTGACGCAGTGAGCGCCGCAGCCTGGCTCCCTCCGGCTCCGCTCCGCTCAGGGTCGCAGGCCGAGTCCAGCCGGGCGGGTTCCGGGAGGGGCTGGCAGAGCGGGAGGGGGAGGAGGACTGTCTGGAGCCTGCGAGCCCGAAGGAGGAAGAGGAGGAGGAAGGAGGGGAAGACGCCGCCGCCGCCGCCGCTGCCGTCGCTCTCGGGGGACCCGGGTGCGCGCGCTCTGCTCGCCCGCGACCGTGCCTCCAGCCCGGGGCCCGCACCCCGGCCCAGGTAAGAAGGGGCCTGCGGGGGAGGGGGCTGTCAGGGGCCAGGGGACCCCTCTGCCGCAGCTGCGGGACCGGAGGGTCCCCGCCCCTGGGGAGGCAGGGAAGAAGATTCTCTCTTGGGGGGCAGCGGGGGCAGCGCGGGGTCCCGAGCGGCTCTCGCAGCTCGGGCCACTCCAACCCCGGTGCCCTGACCTCGGCGTCCGCGCCCCGGCCGAGTCCCTCTGCCCACCGGGCTCTGGATGCGGAGCTCGGGGCCCGCGTCTCCGGGGCGTCCCCATCCACCCACCCGGGTTCGGAGGCGGGAGCACCCGAAGTTAGCGGCCGCCGAGCCCGGGCAGGTCAAACTTCCCTCCCCGACGCCGAGGCTAGAAGGGCCAGGACTCCGGACCCCTAGGGCTCGGAGGCGCCGCGGGGACCCCGAAACTTTCCCGAGCGCGCCTTGAGCAAACAGCCGACTGGGCAGAAAGCGGGGGAGGGAGTTGGGCGCCCCTCTGAGTGCGCTGGGGTAGCCACGGCGCCCCAAGTTGACCCACAGACTAACCCCTCTTCATCTGAAACCTGGTCTCTGAGTCGGAGGTGCGGAGGGAGCGGGAAGGTGCCTCGCCTTCCCGTAGCCCGCATGGGGGGCGCAGCGCCCTGCCCTGTCCAGCGGGAGCCTCCGGAGCGGGTGTTACGGGACCCCCGCCCCCATCCCAGCAGGTGGCCGGGCTCTGCCCGCCTCTGCGGAGCTCCCGGGGAAGGACCTGCTCGCGGCTATTAATAGGCGTCGGTGACCCGAGCCTCTCCTGGTCCGGGAAGCCGGCGCGGCTGGGCTGGGCTGCCGAGCGGGGCGGGTCCCCGGACCCAGACCGGACCACCAGCTCTCCAGGTCCCGCTTCCGCCGCTCTTCGTTCACCGCCTCCTGCTCTCCTCCCATTATCCCCTCTTAGATATCAGGGTGTCGACCCCCCCGAACTTTTTCTCTTCCCAAACTGCACGGCGTGGACGGTCAGGGCCCTGCACCGGACGCGCGCCGTCCTAGCACCATTCCTGACCCAGTCCACCGCCGTGGGCTGAGCGCGAGTCCCGCGGGCCAGGCTGCCCAGGGAGCAGCGGGGATTTCCTGCCATCCGCGCCCTTCCTCTCAGCCCACGGCTAGCGGAACACCTTCGCTCGTCCCTGCGGCACATCTGGGGACGTGGGGAGGTCGCTGGGGGCAATCTCGGGGGCTGTGGAGGGTGCGGAGGTGGGGGACCCACGAAGCTCCTGAAGCGTTTGGGGGTGCAGCTCGGGCTGCGTGTGCAGGGAGGAGGCAGTGTCCCGGCGTCCCCCCTTCAGCGTCGCCTTCGCGCTCCCCGAGGGCCCAGGAGGGTTCGGTCTCCCCCACCCCACCCCAGTACTCGGGTCAGAGCCTGTTTTTGAGGATCTGGGGGACGGGGAATACGGCGTGCTTCTTCCTGCCTCGGGGTCTGCAGAGCCCAGCCCGCAGGCAGCTTGGGGATCTTTGTCCCCGGGGCCAGCGTCGGCCCCGCCCCCCTCCCGGTTAACTCCGGGACTCCGCCGCCCTCCAGCGCCAGCGCGCCCGCAACCTCCCAGCTTCGCCGTCGCGTCCTTTCCCCGGCTCTGGGTCTGGGGGAGGGGCAGGGGGCGTGGAGCGCGGCGTTGGGACCCTGACAGATGTCCTGGGGGCGGTGCCGGCGTCCCGGTAACAGAATTAATGACTTACACGCAGGCCGCCAATCGGCGTGGCCACGGGGGAGGGGCGGCCGGGCCGGGACTCCGGGGACTCGGTCGCAGCCAGACCGCGCTGCCTCCGATCGGGGTGGGGGGCGCAGCCGCGCGGACTTGATCCCCTCAGTGCAGCCTCGCCTCCAGTCCACTGCCATCCCCTCCCCAGCTCCAGATTTCGCGCTCTGCTGGGGTCCCGGCTCCTCAGGTTGCGCGATCTCCCCTCCAGTTGACCGCGGATCTCACACCCCGAGTGGTCACAAAACTTCTGGGGTCAGGCAGTACCGCTCAAGGGCGCTCTGAAGAGGCCCCCGCCTCAGTTTGCACCCCGGGGAAATGGGCTAATAATTAATAATGCCTGCTCCTGGGAAGTAGCAGGAGGTCCTGGCACGGCTCCTCCGGGCAGGCGCCCAGCACAGCGCAGGGCACACGGGGGACACCTGCGAACGACAAGGAGGCTCCTAACAGAGCTTCGGCGCACTTCGCCAGCGCAGGCCTGGGGGAACCTGCTGGAAACAGGGAGCCTGTACGTCTCTTGGGGTTTATGTTATGGCAGGCGGAATGGGTGGGCTGGGGCTTCCGTCCCTCGTGGTCATTTTCTGCACAGGGCTGGCCAGGCCAGAAGCTGGAGGGTAGCTGACCCAGGCCTTCCAAACCTGACCAGGGAAGCTCTGGGGGCTGACCAGCTTCTCCCTAATGGAGCTGCAGCTGGGGAGACCTCACAGACGCACAGGGAGGAGAAGGTGCCCCTCTCACTGCCCTCCTCTTCCACCAGCCCAGGCCTGGCACATCCCAGGCTTGCAGTATCTATCTGAGTAAACAAGGACCTGCTCTTGGCCTGCGGCCTGGCTCTGACAGTGGTCCAGGTCCAGACAGGAGAAAGGCCACAGCTTAGGTGTTCCAAACCACGTGCCCTTCCTCCTGGTCCCTGAGGCTATCATGGATGTCCAGGCCCCCTGCCCCCCCAGTACTTGTATGGAATCGTGGGGGCGCACTGGCTTTTGTCCTAGCACTCCCCTTCAAGGCTCTGCACCCCATCATGGGAGCCCCACCCAGCCAGCCCAAGGAGGCCACGAGCACCAAATTCCTAAATTCAGGCCAGTGCTGGAGGCCTGGGGGTCAAGGCAGCTCCGAGCCCACTCCCGCGATTCTGGCTCCTGGAGAACCCTAGGAGCCAGGTGTGTCAGGCCCTGCAGCCGGGCGAGGCCGGTCCGTAGAGGACTGAACGGCGCCGTGGGCGTTCATTCACATTCCCTCTCGCGTCCCCACACACTATAGGATTTATCTTGATTTGCTGCCTTTGAATTGAGTCAACTCTTTTGTATGCTTGTTGAATTGCCCAGCTGCCGGCGGCGAGCGGAGAGCGTGCCGGGGGTACTGAGGCCGGGAACCAGAGGCGGGCGGGGGACAGGAAGCGGGGAGTGGGCGCCAGCGGGGGCGCGCGGGCTGCGCGGGGACTGAAGAGGGCCCCGGAGGCGCCGGCCGCAGTACACACCAGTGCTTGTCCAGGCACTGCCCGGGCCTGCCCGGCCCAAGCATAGAGTCCTGAGAGCTCCCGCCGGGGTCCAGGGTGCTCCTAGGGCTCTGCCTCCGACGCGCTGTGTGGGGCGAGACTCTGGGCTTCTCTGGACTCAGTTTCCTCTCCTGTAACTTGCGGACCGGGGCTTCCGCACATGCAGGTTGTCAGGGTGAGATTGAGCCGAAGAGTGCTCGAGGGTCCCTGAAGTCCTCCCAGAGGTTGGGGTGAGTGAAGGAAGGCAGGTTAGGGTTGGGTAGAGGGGGCCCTGCCAGTGCCCCGCGTTCTCCGCCCCCAAGGTCCCTGCCCTCTTGGATAAGGGGCGGACCGACGGGAGGACCTGAGAACGCCTTGGCTTTGCTTGTGGTGGTGGGAGTCGCGGATGGCTGGTTCGGCCAACAGCTGTCGCCCCCACTCCCCCTCCCAACCGTTTAGGTGTGGGCGGGGAGGGCCGGGGACAGGATCGCGAGGACGACCCCCTGCGCTTTTTAGGACCTCTCCTCTTCCCCCAGCCTCAGCTAGTCGCCGGGAGAGGGAAGCAGCAGGGCGGCGCTGAGAGCCGGGGAGAGCAGGGGGCTTGGGAGGCCGGGAGAGAAGGGAAGGGCCAGAGGCACCGAGCCGGACTCTCGCCGGAGGAAGAGGGGGTGGAAGGGAGCGCGCAGGCGGGGGAGGGAGCGAGGGAAGGAGGGAGGGAGGGAGGGAAGGAGGGAGGGAGGAAAGGGGGGCGGGCGGGGGCAGGGCGAGCTTGAATTTCCCCCCCCGGCCGCGCGGCGAGGGGCGGGGCCGCGCGCGCAGATCGATGGGCGAAGCTGGGGAGGAATTTCAATCCCGGGAGCGAAGTTAGAGCTTGAAGGACGGCGGCAGCTGCGGGCGCAGCCCGGGAACGGAGGCCGGGCGGGCAGGTAAGCGTGGAGCTAGCCGAGCCCGAGTCCGAGCGCGGCCGGGCGCTGAACCTGGGGGACGTGGGACCCCGCCAAACACCCCGCCACCTCGAACCCGAGGCGTCCCCGAGCGCGCGGTCTGCGCCCGGGGCCCCTCCTGCGCCCCGGGCCCGGTGCACGATCTGAGCGCAGCGGGCAAAGTTGGAGGAACTTGGTGGCGGCGGAGCGGATGCCGGCTCTGCCCGGCAGAGCCGGGGGTCCGGGTCGAGGTCACTGCCGCAGCCAGCACGCTACTGCGTCCCTCCAAGCGGCCCCTTCCCCAGCGCTTCTCTCGCCTCGGTCCCCCTTCGCCGTCTGCACCCGGCCAACGCGGCTCCCTGTACCCCCGACGCGGCTCCCTGCCCTTTCCTTCCCAGAAACCTGGGGGTTGTCCTCGCCTCCTGGCCGAGTCGCTGACCCCTATTCGGGCTCGCATTGCCCCCCTTGCTGGGCCGCCCTCCCCCCGACGCTGCGAGCGTCCTCGCTCGGCGCGGGGACGGTCCAGCCAGGCGAGGGGAGGGGTCACATTCCTCCGTCCAGGCCCCTGAGTCAAACCCCTGGCGTGGGGGTTGGGGGCTTCTCTCGGAAATGAACTTACTGGGTACTCTCCACCCTTCACCCCACCTTGGACCCATCCTCGTCGTCGTCCCTCTGTGGGGTGGGGGGGAGGCTGCCAAGCCTCCGTGCCCCGACCTGCCTCTAAAGACAAGGGCCCCCATTTCCATCCTTTGAAACCCGCAGGTCACCTGCTTGATGCTGAGGATGGGGCGCAGGGCACTGCCTGCAGTTACTGCACCCCCCCCCCAATAAAAACGACAGCCTCTGAGATGAAAATCAGGCTTTTCCAGGTCTCAGCTGAGTGACCTTGGGCCAGGTGATATCCCAGAGCCTCAATTTCCACACCTGTGAAATGGGGATAGGATGATAATGCCTTGTGAAAAAACAAAGCTTAGCAGAAAGGGTCGAGGCCGGGAGGGCCAGGTGTGCACATCCTCAGCGTTCCAGCACTCTCCCTTCCTGCACACCCAGAGTGGGCCCTCTTTGGACCCTGGCTTGGGTTGGCTGTCTGCCTCTCACTACTTCAGTTGGTCTAAGGGTGAGAGGAGAGCCTGGTAACAGAAGCTCTGGAGGGACAGAGAGCCAGGAGCAGATATAAATGGCAAATCTCCCCCACATTGCTTCTCTCAGGGGCTGACCCCTAGAGAGGCCCCCAGCCTCCGGAGGTCTTCAGCCTGCACCCAGCCCTGGGGGAAACCCCATCAAGTTAGGCGTAGGTTGCCAAGCACAAACAGGCTCCTCTTCTCTGCCTGGCTGGCCCCTGGCCTCCTGCCCCCTGGGTCCCTGCCCCTGCCATGCCCCTGCCACCTTTTAATTGAACAACCATTGAGAAGACTGGCTCATAGGCCTCAGCCCAGGTTTGTGCCCCACTCCACCAAAGGCAGGGGGACAAACTCCAGAGGACCATGGGTGGGAGGGGGTCACCACCCTCACCTGGATTTGAGGGTGTTTGGCACCCAACCAGGACTCCAGCACTTGGATCCCTCATTTTCCTGAGCATCCCATGGTCAGGTAGTTCTGGTCCCCACCCCTGGTGGGCAGAAGACCTCGGGGTCTCCAAGTCAGAAAGGTTGGGGGCCATGCCCCTCCCAGGTCCTCCAGCGGCCGCAGCAGCAGGCCTGCTATGTGCGTGTAATTCAGGATGATACAGCAGGCGGGGCAGGCAGCTCCCAACTCCCAGAAAAGCCAGTGGGCACCTGAACCAGAGCCACACTCCTGAGGCCTGGCAAGCTCTGGGTGGGGGTGCAGGGATATGGTGGCACCAGTGCCCAGGACCAGAGGAGGGGAGGGAGGGCGGCGTTCCTTTTCCGCCGTGCCCGGGACTGCCACTGGAAAGCACTGATTTTTCAAAGTGTCTTTGGAGGCAGTCTCCCCACACCTGGGCCAGGGAGACACTGCTGCTCCTCTGCCTCCCTACCTTTGCCCCCACCAAGAAACAAGTGTCTGGGGCCCCAACAAGAGCCCAGGGCCAGAGCCTGAAGTAGCTGCCTTTCTCGGACCTCGGCGTTTGGATATTTTCACCCTAAATGTATCCTTGCAGGCTTCACCTGCTTTCCAGGAGAGAAAAATTTATGGGACTAAAATATGACCACTGTGCCTTGGATCAGTGAGGTAAAATCGGAGTGGCTGCACGGGTCCCACATTGGTGACTCCTCTGTCTGTTTCCAACACACACACATGCATCAGCTCCAGATTTTGATAGAATTTTCTAAGCAAGCACTCAGGAAAGCCTCCTTCTAAGGTCCCCCTGGGTCATAACCCCCACCTGGGGATCCCTACCCCTCAATGAGCCTAGTCCCATTTTGGCAGGAGACTCTTTCTCCATGCCAGACTCAGATGCCATAGCGTCCGGGAAAATTTACGAGCAAAGGTTCATGGACTTGGGGTGTTCATATATCTCCGCAAGAAGGAAACAGACAGGCTCTGGAGATGCCCTGGTGGGTGGTGCATAAATACACGAGGAGATGGGGGGGCAGGATTAAACATGCAAGTGAGTGACAGGCAAGAGATAGATCTCTAGGGCCGGGTGACGAGGCCATAAATTTCCAGGCGTGAACCTGGAGTGGATGGTGGCATTGCCGAGGACATTGGATGCATTTGTCATCTCCCCCGCCCCAGCCCTTTCTTTTCATTCTGTCCTGGATTGGGTTTCTTCCAGCACAAACTCGGGTGTCTAGTGGCCTTGGGTGGGTCTTTGTGGGGGTGGCTGGTGGTGGAGCCAGTGCAGTGGATGTTGGTGTCATATATTCCAGCACCCGCTGTGCAGATGGGGAGACTGAGGCCCAGAGTGGGATGGGGCATTGTCTGAGGTTGCACAGGGAGGGGGCGGAGAGGGTGGTGTAGGGCTCCTGTGCCTGGCATCTGTGTCCTGTTGTGTTGGTTCAGGTCAGGGGATTCTAGCAGGGTGGGAAAGGCCTTGGTTGTTGGGGGTCCCTGCCTCCCCTCAACCTGGTGCACCCTGAGCCAGTCACTGGCACCAACGGGGAACAGGAATTGGAGTGGCGGCAAATATGGCCACTCAAAGCCAGCACCCCTCGCCTCCCATGTCCCCTTCCCAAGGGCAGCAACTTGAAAACTGGCTCTGTCCTGCCTCTCCCAGCCTCCTGGGGAGGGGGGTGGCAGGAGGTGGAGAGACCACCCTGGGAAACCTGGCCATTGGAGCTGGCGGCAAAAGAGGCCGACTGTGTGTGGTGCCTGGACCCTGGGACGAAGCCCTGTTGAGCCCGGCTGCCTTGGAGCCGGTGTTCCCAGATGGAAAGACAATAGTCTCACAAATAAACGCACCTCCTTTTCTGTGGAGATCAGCCAGTCCAGCCCCATTTTCCAGAAGGGTCCAGCATCACCCGAGATCACACTGCGAGGGAGCTCGAGCTGTGGCTGGGCCAGGCCTCCCCGCCTGTGAGGCTGTCCTGGGGCAGCTGGGGTTTTGGTCTTGGAGGAGAGCTGGAACCCAGGCCGAGGCAGCCGGAAGTCCAGCAGGGCTTGAGGGACCTTCAGAGGAGAGGCAGAGAGGACCACTCCTCTGCTCCTTGCTCCGGGCCATAGCGGGTGTGCAGACCAGTCCTGGAGGCTGGTCCTTGCAGCCCTTCCCCACCCACTTGGCTGGGACTCCCGAGCCGTTCTGTGGCAGGAGACCCTGGAGTCTCTGGATCTCAGGTACTCAGCCCTGGTCTCCTCCCTTCTACCCAGCAGTGGATTCCTTGGGTCTCACGGCTTCTGGGCTTCCCTCCCCTTCGAGCTGGGCACAAGCTCCTCTTTGGGGCTGCTCTGCTCACAGAGGAGGGGTCTGGCTGGCTCCTGGAGGGTGGGCAGCATTTAGATAACCCTAGAAGAAAAGGCGGGAGTCTAGGCAGGAGAGGTGGTGGGAGGGGAGGTGTGAGCCCCCTGGAGCAGTGAGCAGGGTGGGGAGAGGGGTCTTGACCGCCTGCCTGCGACGTCCACCCTGATGTCTCCTCCGCCGTTCCGGGACGGACTCCGGCAGCCACAGTGGGAGAGACTGGTGGGAGGGACAGGGCTGGGCCTCCCTGTCTGTTGTGCCCAGTGCCCCCACATAAAGCTGGAGTATGTTTGGAAACTGAGCTCTGGGCTTCTGAGGAAGTGGGGGGACAGAGGAGGCACAGCCGGGCAGGAAATGTCCCTTGGCCCAGCGCGGCCCAGCCATTACCAGGTCCACTGTGTTTGCTACAGCCTCTGATTCAATCCCTGAATTGTAAAGATAGGGACGCTGAGGCCCAAACAGGGCAGTGGCCCCAAGCTGGCATCAGAGCAGGCAGCGGTATCTGGGCTCAGCCCCCTCCCACGCTGTGCTCCCTGCATCTCATGTCCAGCCTCAGCTTGGAGAGGGCCCCCAGCCTTACAGACGGGGACCCTGCAGCCCACGGAGTGGAGGTGAACTGGCTCGTCTGGGAGGCCACATTCCACCCCTGAGCACCCCCAGGCTCCCTGTGGCCCACTAACCCTCTAGGACCCCACCCCACAGAAGCATGTCTCTCTGCCGTCCGCCCCCTCCAATGGTGACTTCTGTAGAAGGCTCGGCACAGAGCACTTACCACCCTGAGAGCTCCTTAGGAGCACTGGACACATGACCAGGTATTTTTCCCCGTTAGGGGTGCACACCCCAGCACTGCTGCCCCGACATTTGGAGGCCATTGGGTCCAGGCGGAATCCTTCCTGGGATGGAAACCCCGGGAGATGATTGACAGCCTGGAGGCTCCCCCGTGTTTACCGACAGATCCGAGTCTTATTTTCAGCAGGATCAAACTTGGGCACCTCTTAGTCATTAACTCCCTCTAGTTTAATAAACACAGATACAAACACAGGCAGCCATGTGCCCGCCCCACATGGATGAGAATCCTGGCTGGCTTCCAGGGGAAACGGAGGGCCATTGGGGGGCTCCCTGAACCCTCAGCCAGGGCACGGGAGGCATTGCAGGGAGAGGGCTTTGCAGATCATACAGTGAGGCAGTGCTGGCCTGGAGGGATGGGTCAGGGACAGCTGTGTGCCTTCACAGTCCTGCACTACTGAGAAGGAGCCTGGGTAGTGGCTGGAAAGCTGTCCTGGAAATGCCTGCAGCACAGATGCCCCGCCTGCCAGGGCTGTTTGAAGGGGCAGCCAGCCTTTGGCTCCCTCGCCACCATCCCGACCTCCACAGCGTCCCTGGAAGCCCAGGGGGCTGAGGACCCTCAGGATGTATCTCCTGGGCCTGGACTCTGGGCTGTGCTAGGGCTCCTGCTTGGGCAGCCCCTGGTCAGAGTGCTGACCGAGGGAGGCTGGCTGGGAGGGGGACTGGGATGCTTCCCGGACACGTCTGGAAAGGTGACAGCTGTTTCCTAGACCAGATCCCAAGGGAGATGGCATTAGCCAAGTGCCTGCCTCTGCCTGGAGGGTGCTGGTAGCGGCTCCCGGGCACCCTGGCTCCTGTTCCCTGGGCAACAGTGTTTCCTGGAAATCTCCAACCCCCTGGTTTGCTGTGGCTCCTGGAGAGGGCCTCCCAGTCTCAGTCTCCCTGCTGAAGGGGAGCCCTGAGGCCTCTGTCCTCCTCACCGAGGGACCGCCCCTGCGTCTCTCTGCCCTGGGGAAGCCAGGAAGGGCCCCGCTGCAGAACACGGGGCAGCCCGGGTTGGGGAGCCTCTGGCATGTGGTGTGGCCTGAGGTGGGTCCCTTCCCCTCCCGGAGCCTTGGCCTCCCCTCTGTCAGGTGGGGAGGATGGTGGATGGATGGCCGTGGGGAGTGTAAATGGCTGACACCAGTTCTGGACAGTCAAAGCTCTCTTGGTCACTGGCAGAATCCCTGCCCTTCTGATGTGCCCTGCGAGACCCTCAGACCTGCAGCCCTGGATCCTGGATGGGGCGCAGATTCGGTCCCTGCCTCCCTTTGTGCCCTGCTGTTTAATGAGGCAGGGAAAGAGGATGCTGGCGAATGGATAGCAGGTGCAAAGGACCTGCAGCAGAGACACGCTTCGTGTGGGTGAAGGGTAAGGTCAGTGCGGCTGGCTGTGGGGGCTGAGAGGTGAGCGGGAGAGGCTCCAGGGTCCAGGATTCTCTCATGTCGGAGCTCTTGGGAAGAGTCGGATGGTGCTTGGATTGCCTTGGGAGTCTCTGGGGAGTTTGCCACAGCTGAGAGACAAGGCTGGCTTTAAAAGATCCCTCTGGTGCCAACAGAGAAAGGGATTTTAGGGGCACACCAGGGAATGAGCCACCCAGGGGACTGCCAATGTCTGAGAGCTACTAGGGTAGCCTGTACGGGGTGATGACGCTGGTGACTGAGAGACAGAGAGGCTGTAACTTCTGTTTTGACAGTGCTTAGAAATGGGAGCTACGTTCCTATGGAGAAAACATTCTGTAAGGCAAAACCCATTTTCCTATTTATATTCATTAGGAAATGAGGGAGGCGGTCCCGTGGCGAGGAAGGCTGTACGAAGCAAGTCCTGCTTCCCTCTGAGCCATTAGCATCTCTGAGCTGTGTTCTGGGGCGATGAACCCCCCAAAATGGATTGGTATGAAACAGCGGGGTCAGCTTGGCATGGAACCCCTCGGGGTGCCCATAAAAGTGGGGCCCATTCCTCAGGTATCTGGCATCCCGGCTTCCGCCAGGGAGACAGGATTCTCAGATCCTCGTTTGTGTGTGGCTCTGAGTACAGATGGGTGTCCGAGTAAATCCAGGAGCAGGCACACATGTGCACACGTACAGATTAGCGCCTGAGTGAATAGAGGAGTGTGCGCGTGTGTGCACGTAGATTCATGTCTGCCTGAGTTCACATGTGTATTGATTAGTGTCTGGGTAAATAGAGGGGTGGGGTGTGCACACCCTCCTGGCCCCCCTACCCTTTTTGCCTCTCAGATACCACAGTGGGCAGCTGATGTGGGTTCGTGAATGATGGTGGCTCTGATGTGAAATTCCTTTAGTCTGAGGGTTTAGGTTCTGTGAAGTGAATTTATTGTCTGCTTTTTCTGTCTGTCTTTTTTTTTTTTTTTCAAATTCAGTCAAGTGGATGGAGGTTCTGAGATGCAGGGAGCGTGTGGAGCTCCCGCAGACTTCTGGTGGATCTAGGAGCAGCCGACTCCCTGTCCTTGGGGTAGGCGGGGAGGGCCATCGGGAAGAGACTCAGGCCTCCGAGGCATGTGCTGTCTGACAGACATCCGGGCTTATTTTTGTTGCTTCATTATATCGTCCCCACAGAGCAAGAGCATGCTACATCTGAGGCCTGTGAGTCCCTGGAGATGGCTTTTCAGGGAAACAGCTCACCAGAAATCCGGTCTTCCCGTGACTGAATCCACACCAGGCAGGGACCAAAGGGGACGCGGCTAAACGAGCAGGCAGCTCCCAGCCCTGGGCACTTGTGCCCTCACCATGCACGATGTGCTCCCACACACACTGGGAAGCATGCACAGGTGTGCACAGGCACAGGTCACGCAGACACACACCATGCGGTCCTGGAGTGCAGCCCATGCCAAAATAGGACCTCAGCTCCCATCCCACCACGACCACCCAGGGCACCTGAACCTCATACCCCACACCCACCTGGGCTCAGAGCAGCTCACTCGTCCCACCCTGTGCCCTGCATGCCGGTTGTGGGTAAGGCCCACACCACCGGGAATCTTCATGCAGCCCAGAGGGAGGTGCTGTGTGCCCATTTCACAGACCAGAAGGCTGAGGCATGGAGTGGGGAAGTCATATGGTCCAGGCTCAAGACTCGTGTGCGCCAGAACCCAGCATAGCCTGTCTCAGACTCCCCTGGGCCCCCACCTCATATTTTGCAGACAGGTCTGTAAATAGTCTCAGGACCTCGTGCGGCGCCCAGACTGCCCCCAAGCCTCCTCTAGCGTCCTCTTCCTGCACCTGCCGCCAGCCTCAGCCCCAATGCCCTTGCCTGGCTCCAGCAGTTGTGGGTGTGGCCCTGAGCCCCAGCTCTCACTGTGCCTTCTGCCTGCCCACGTGGGTACCAGGGCATTCCCCATTTCTTTGCGATGGTCTTGGTGACTATCTGGCTTAGCAAGCGAGGGAATATTTGACACAGTGAACGGTGGCACAGTGAAATTGGGAGTGTGGGGGTGAGCAGGCCTGGGGGAAGCAGGTGGCAAGCATCGCATGGACACACTGTGAGTCAGGATTTGGAGCCCAGGTGATGCCAGAGTGGGCAATGCCAGGGGCTGGCCTGTGCTCCCAGGAGTGCTTACCCTGAGGAACTGGCTTTGGTGTGGGCAGGGGAGGAGAGGAGAGCCTGAGGACCCTGACCTCCATCTCCCATCACTTCCACTGGGCTGCATGACCCTGAGTTACACATTAATGATTATGTCCATCTTGCAGGGATGTTGGCACCTGTTCAGCTAGAGCCCACCCCACCAACGTACACACACTTGCACGTGCACACACACACACAAACACGACCCCCTCCCCCCGTGACAGAGGAGCAGCCAGGGCTCAGTGCCCTGCCAGAGTCCAGCTGGTGATCAGGGGCCAGGTGGGGGAGCCCCAGCCCAGGCCTGGGTCCGTTGTGCCTGGCACCATCACAGCTGCACGTTCCCCTCTCTGCAGGAGGCCCTGGCCCCTCCCCCAGCCTGGAGGTGCCTGGCCTGACCAGCTGGCCATGGGCAGGACACTCTGGGCCTGGGCCTTGGAGGACAGTCCCTGAGACTGCTCTGGGCTCCCCTGCAGCTGGCCGGCTGAGGGAACCCACAGGAACGTTCTCTTGAGGTTGAGGCAGGAGAGGAACTGAGGCCCAGGCTGCTGCCTCAGCCCCATCTCCACCAAGCTCTGCTGTGGAGGATGTGGGGAGGGGAGCAAGGGGTTCCCGCAAGCCTCACTTTTGCATCTGTGCACTAGAGCTGCTAACTCCCATCTGCTGGGGCGAGTCCCACCAAGCAAGGCAGCATTTACAAGGCATTGGCAAAGCCTGAATCCCATGGTTCTACCTGTCATTGTGCTCAGAATGAGGGCCCCTTCCCCTGCCTGCCCTGCTCCCCAGCGACCCTCCAACAGTGACTCCCTGCTGTGACTCTGCCCCTGTCCTTGGCATCATCCACTGTCATGGATGTGGTGTCCCCTCTGCTCCTCTGAAAGCCCTGTTATACAGGGTCACCTCTGCCTTGTCCTGTCCTGTCCACCACAAGGCTCTAGCACCCAGATCTCCATCCTAGAGGGAGGGAGAGGGCAGGGACAGAGATGGAAGGGGGAACGGAAGGGGGCACATGTGCTCCTGAGCGCACCTGTGTGCACACAATTCATTGCACATGACTGTGAAGTCAGGACATGGGAGTTACTCATTAAAGACAAAATTCACTAATTCATTCCTTCACTCATTCATTCCTTCACTCATCCATTCATTCACTCACTCACTCACTCATTCATTCATTCACTCATTCACCTACCCTGTGGACATTCTCCAATGCTGGGCTCTGAGCTCTGGTTTTGAAAGCCAAGCAGACATTATCCTGGGAGTAGCCTGGGCTTGCCGTGGGCATTCCGGCTCGTTCAGACCAGTTTTATTGGCCCAGGGCAGTGCTGGAACATCCCTCACTTGGAGGTGTGTCCAAGGCAGATCATGTAGGGGAAAAAATTCTGTGTTCAGTCTTTGGGAAGCTACCCCAAGATCATGAGGAGATCCTCCTGTTTTGAGTGAAAACCAAGGGCAGGATGGTCAAGACTCAGATGGCCTGGGGGGTCTGCTAAAGTCATTCTGGTTCTCGCTACCCTCAGAACAAGACTCTGGTCACCCAGGAAATGATGTTGAAAGGGGCAGCGACTGTGTTGTGCTTGTTTACCTTGCATGAGCTTGCATCTCCTTCTTTTCTGAGCAGCTTTACGGATGTGTCATGTGCACCATGACACTGTCAGTATGCCTTCCACTGTCCATCTGCATGCCCATTGCGAGGGCACCAGGCAGTGGTGTTTGTGCATTCATAGAGTTGCATAACCATGACTGCAAACCAGCTGTAGGACATTTTTGTGCCCAACTGTAGTAGTCAGCATCCCCCACCCCACCCCCAGGCACTGATCTGTACCCAATCTCTGTAGATTTACAATGATTTATTTATTTGAGACTGAGTCTCACTCTATCACCCAGGCTGGAGTGCAGTGGTGTGATCTGGGCTCACTGTAACCTCCACCTCCTGGATTCAGGTGATTGTCCTGCCTCAGACTCCTGAGTATCTGGGATTACAGGTGCCCACCACTACGCCCGGGGAAGTTTTTGTATTTTTAGTAGAGACAGGGTTTCACCATGTTGGCCAGGCTGGTCTCAAACTCCTGACTCAGGTGATCCACCTGCCTGGGCCTCCCAAAGTGCTGGGATTAGAGGTGTAAGCCACGGTTCCCAACCTGTGGATTCACATTTAATGGACATTTCATATCAATGGAATCCTGCAGCATGCAGTCTTTTGCATCTGGATTCTACTTAGTGTAATGTTTTTGAGATTCAGTCATCTGATAGAGTGTGTCAGTAGTTTTTGGGTTTTATTGCTGAATAGTATTCTGTTGTATTGCTAGAGCAAGTTTTATTTATCCATATACCAATCAGTGGATGCTGTGATGCATGGATAATAGATTAATATATTATACAAAATGTAAGCAGAGTATGTGTGTCCAGTGTGGGGCCATTATGAATCACGCCTCTGTGAACATTTGTGCACAAGCTCTTGTGTGGACATGTCTTTATTTCTCTTGGGTAGCTTCCTGGAAATAGAATTACTGGGTCATCTGGTAAGTTCATATTTAAATTTTCTTTTTTTTTTAGACAGAGTGTTGTCCAGGCTGGAGTGCATTGTCTCGATCTTGGCTCACTTCAACCTCTGCTTCCTGGGATCAAGTGATACTTCTGCCTCAGCCTCCCGAGTAGCTGGGATTACAGGCGCACACCACCATGCCCAGCAAATTTTTGTATTTTTAGTAGAGACTGGGTCTTGCCATGTTGGTCAGGCTGGTCTTGAACTCCTGACCTCAAGTGATCCACCCACCCACCTTGGCCTTCCAAAGTGCTGGGATTACAGGTGTGAGCCACTGTGCCCAGCCATATTTAAATTTTTTAACAAGCTGCCAAACAGTTTTCCAAAGTGGCTGGACCATGTTACATTCCCACCAGCAACACATGAGGGTTTCAGCCCCGTGTGTCTCACACCACCTGCTATTGTCAGTCTTTTTGTTACAGATCTTCAAGCGGATGTGTAGTGGTGTCCCATGTGGTTTAAATTTGCATTTTCCGAATGAACGATGAAGTTGAACATCTTTTCATGTGTCTATTAGGCATTCATATTTCTTCTTTGATAAAATGTCTATTCAAATCTTTTGCCTATATTCAATGGATTTGTCTTATTGAGTTTCAAAATTATTCAGAACTATTGTGAGTTCTGTATATATTCTGGATACAAATTCTTTATCAGAAATGTAATTTCTGATTGCTTATCCCAGCTGGAGCTTGTCTTTCATTTTCTTAATGGTATTTTTTTGGAGCACTAAGGTTTTTTAACTTACAAAGTCCAATTTATCATTTTTTTTCTTTTGTGGAGCATGTTTTGGGTGTCATATTTAGGAATTGTTTGCCTAACTGAAGGTCACAACAATTTTCTTCTAGGACTTCTATAGCTTTAGCTCTTGCACAAAGGTCTGTTGTCCAATTTCAGCTAATGTCTGTCCATGTATGTTGTGTGAGTCAGAGGTTGTTTTTCTGTAAACATGTTTTTGAAAAAGACTATCATTTCTGCATTATATTTTATTGGGATCATAAATGGAAAACTTTATTTCTGGACTCTGAATTCTATTCCATTGAAGTATATGCCTATTCTTTTTCTTATTATTTTTTATTTTCAGAGACAGGGTCTTGCTCTGTTGCCCAGGCTGGAGTGCAGTGGTGTGATCATAGCTCACTGTAGCCTCAAAGTCCTGGGCTCAAGTGACCTCTCACCACAGCCTCCCAAGTGTTTGGGAACTACATGCATGTACCATCATGCCTGGATAATTTTTTTTTAAATTTTTTGTAGAGATAAGGTTTTGCTATGTTACTGAGGCTGGTCTTGAACTCCTGGCCTCAAATGATCCTCCCACCTTGGCCTCTTGAGGCACTTTTATTTTTTTTCTTGCCTTATTGCACTAATTGGGACTTTCAGAATAATCTTGAACAAAGAGGTGCTTTGTTCATGGCCTTAGAAGAAAAGCATTCAGTCTTTTACCATATAATGTTAGCTGTGTGGTTTCATAGATGATCTTTATCAGGTTGAGAAGTTCTATGCCATTTTTAGTTTATTGAGAGTTTTTCTATGAATGGGTGTTGGATTTTTTCAAATTCTTTTTCTGCATTTATTAAGGGGATCAAAACTAGTTGATTTTCAGATGTTAAACCAACCTTGCATTCCTGGGAAAAAATTCTACCTGTATTTATATGTTTTTGGTTTTGGTTTGCTAATATTTTAAGGATTTTTGAATCTTATGTTTGTGAGATATAAATGACTGTTATTTTTTGTGGGTTTTTTTTTTTGGTTTTGGTATCAGGGAAAATATTGCTCTCACAGGATAAGTGGAGAAGTTTTTCTCCTTTTTATTTTGAAAGAGTTTGTGAAGTTTTGATATTATTTCTTTAAATATTTGACAAAATTTACCACTAAAGTCATCTGGGCCTGGGCTTTCCTTTGTGGGAAGATTTAAAATTAATCAGTTTGTATGTTTTTTTAACTTATTATGTCTTAGTTTTGTTTTGTTTTACTGGTTATACGTCTGTTCAGATTTTCTATTCTTATTAAATGAGTTTTGGTAATTTGTGTCTTTTTAGGAATTTGTTCAATTCATCTAAATTGTATAATCTGTTGGTGTAAACTTGTTCATAATATTGCCTTATATTTCCACATACATTTGAAAACATCGTGAGGTCTTCTGGGTGGAATGTTCTATAAATGTCAGTTAGGTCAGGTTGGCGGTAGTGTTGTTCAAGTGTTTTGTATCCTTGCTGGTTTTCTTTCTAGTTGTTCTATCAGTTATTGAAAGAGAATGGAGTATTGAAATCACCAACTATTGTTGTTCATTTGTTTATTACTCCTTTTAATTCTGCTAATTTTTGCTTCATGTATTTTGGGACTTCGTTGTTAATGAGAATTTTCATTTAGAACTGTTACAGTATTCCCAAGGTATTGACATATTTATCATTATGAAACCTTCCTTTTTGTCTTTGGCAATGTTTCTTGTCTTAAAGTCTATTTTATCTGACATTAATTTACCTACTCTAGGTTGGGTGTTGTGGCTTATGCCTGGAATCCCATAAGGCAGGAAGATTGCTTGAGCCCAGGAGTTTGAGAACACCCTGGGAAGCATAGGGAGACCCCATCTCTACAAAAAATTTAAAAAATTAGCTGGGCATGGTTGTGCACACCTGTAGTTTTAGCTACTTGAGAGCCTGAAGAGGGAGGATCACTTGACCATGGGGGGTTGAAGCTGCAGTAAGTCATAACTACACCACTGCACTCCAACCTGGGTGATAGAGTGAGACCCTGTCTCCAAAAAATTTTTTTTTACCTACTACAGCTCTGTTATGGTTTCTATTTGCATGTACATCTTTTTCTATCCTTTTATTTTCAATGTATTTGTATATTTGAACTAAAATATACCTCTTCTAGACAGTATATATTTGTGTTGTTTCCACACTTTGAATATGCCATTCCACCACCTTCTTCCCTCTGTAGTTTCTGATGAGAAATCAGCCATTAATCATATTGCTGTCCAGTCTGTCAATCTCTGCCTTTTATTTGGTGTGTTTAGTCCATTCACATTTAATGTAATTTTTTTTTTTATTTCCTATGATTGCCATTTTCTTAGTTGTTTTCTATGTCTTATGTCTTTACCCCTTCTTTGCTCCTGTGCTGCCTTCTTTTGTGTTAGGTAAATACTTTTCATGTGCCATTTTAATTACTCTGTTAATTTTTTTTTTTTTGAGACCGAGTTTCGCTGTTGTTACCCAGGCTAGAGTGCAGTGGCATGATTTCGGCTCACTGCAACCTCCGCCTCCTGGGTTCAGGCAATTCTCCTGCCTCAGCCTCCTGAGTAGCTGGGATTACAGGCACGCACCACCATGCCTAGCTGACTTTTTGTATTTTTAGTAGAGACGGGGTTTCACCATGTTGACCAGGATGGTCTCGATCTCTTGACCTCGTGATCCACCTGCCTTGGCCTCCCAAAGTGCTGGGATTACAGGCTTGAGCCACCGCGCCTGGCCTACTCTGTTAATTTTTAAACTAATTTTTAGAGTTATTTTCTTATTGGTTGCCCCAGGGGCTACAGTATGCATACCAACTTATTACCATCTATTTTGCATTAATACTAACAATTATGATAAAATACAGAAACTTTACTCCAACATAGCTCAATTTTCTTCCCTCTTTTGTACTATTATTGTCATATATTTCATCAATATATGTTGACATATGTTGTGTTATATAACAGTATAGTGTTAAAATTATTCCTTTATACAGTCTTATAATTTTAAAGAAGTTAAGGGAAGGAAAGAGAAAATAATACATTTATAGAGCTTTTTATATTCATCTACATATTTACCATTTCTGGTACTCTTCGTTTCTTTCTGTGAATTTGAATTACCATCTGACATTTTCTTTCAGCCTAAAGGACTTCTCTTGGTATTTCTTCTAAATAAGCTGTGCTAGCCCTAAATTCTTTCAGTCTGCCTTGATATGTAATGTTTTTAGTTTGCATTCATTCTTGGCTAACAATATTTTATTTGTTTTCACACTTTGAATATGCCATTACACCACCTTCTTCTCTCCATAGTTTCTGATGAGGAATCAGCCATTGATCATATTGCTGTTACTCTGTACACTGTGAATCACTTTTCTCCTCCTCCTTTTTTGTCTTTCAACAGTTGGGCTATAATATGTCCAGATTTGGATTTCTGTTGTGTTCATCCTATTTGGTGTTTGTTGATCTTCTTGAATCTGTAGATTAATGCTTTTCATCAAATTTGGGAAATTTTCAGCCATTATTTCTTCAAATCTTATTCTTGCCTCTTTTCCTCTCTCCTCTTCTCTTGAGACTCCCATCACAACTTTGCTGGTGCACTTGATATCTCATGGATGTCAGAAGCACAGCTTAGTTTTCTGTTCAATTTTTTCTCTGCATTCTTTATATTGAATAATTTTTATTGATTGATCTTCAAATACACTAATTTTTTTTCGTCATCTTGCGAGCCCTCATGTAATGAATTTTTTATGTCATTGATTATACTTTTTAATTCCAAATTTTCTATTTTTAAATAATTTCTGTCTTTTCATTGAGGTTCTCATTTTTAGTCATTATTATTATCCTTTTCTTCAATTCTTAAAACATAGTTGTCTTTATTTCTTTGAATGTATTTTTATTAGCTGCTTTGAAGTCTTTGCTATATCTAATATATAGGGACACTCAGTGACAGTTTGCATTGACCTTTTTTTTCTGATCATGGATCACCCTTTCCTGTTTCACTGCATGTCTTGTAAGTTTGTGCTGAAAACAAACATTTCAGATAATATATTGCAGCAGTTCCAGATTCTGATTTTTATCCCCAAGAGTTTCTAGTATTGCTGGGTTTTGTTGTTGTTGTTGTTTGTTTAGTAATTTACCTGGAGAGAAGCTGTGAAATTCATTTTCCCCTGATGTGTGATCACTGTGTCTCTGTTAGTTTGTCCTTGTTCTTTGTTTTTTGTTTTGTTTTCTTTTTTCTTGTTGAACTTCAACACAGGATTTTTTTTTTTGAGAGATGGGATCTCACTCTGTTGCTCAGGCTACAGTGATCATAGCTCACTGTAGCCTGGAACTCCTGGGCTTGAGTTATCCTCCCAAGTAGCTGGAACTACAGGTTCATATCACCATTCCTGGCTTTCTTCTCTTTTCTTAATTCCCTACTTATTTTAATTTTGGCCTTCTAGATTACCTCTGTGTCTACATAGCTCTGTGGTCAGTCAATGATTAGTTTGGAGTTGTTTGCAAATACCTTGAGCCAGTCAGGCTTACAAACTCTGCTGATAGATCTGCATGTGGGTCTGTAAGCACATCCAAAGGTCAGGTAGTTTTCAGGCCTGACCTGGTTTCTATTTTCTTCCGACTCCCTTTTTCCTCCTCTGCATATGCCTATAGGTTCTCAGTAGGCCAAAAATTTGTGAATCATTTGGGTCCTCTCTCCTCTCCCCATGTATGTGTGCTATCCATCCTCTGGGCACATGTGGAAGGCTTATCAGGTATCTCTATGACTGACATATTTCATGCATTTCTGTCAGATTCCCAGCTACTCCACTGGTCTATCGCTGCCTCAGCCAGGATCACAGCTTCAGCCTAGTAGAACCACTGGCTCTCCCCATTCACTTGCCACCAGGATTGCTGATTCTTACTGACAACACTTCTTCCAAACGAGAGTTTGTGCCTTCTGCTCCAAATCAAATCAGCCCCTAACAGCAAAGCTGCTAGTTATTATGGTTTACACTGCCCTGCCCTACTCTGTTGGAATGACTGCATCAACTGAGTGGGGCAGGGTGGAGATGGGAGAGCTTCAGGTAAGAATTCCACAGATTCCCTTGTCTTAGCCTAAGTTCAGCAGTTTTTCATGAATAAAGGCCTTTGGTTAATTTCAAGGATGTGGAAATGATTGTTTTTGAGAATTTAGACTAGTTTTTAGTTGTTTTTTGGAGAGAAGATTTGGTGACCTTTTCACTATTCTGTGCCAGAAGTCCCACCCTGCAGTATCTTTTAAAAACAAAACTTAAAAATAGGTAACATATGCAAAGTGAAATTTATGTAGCAGCCATCTAGCTCAAGAAATAAAAATGGTACCTGTTTCTCAGAAGCCCCCACCCCATCTCCTCCTGTTCACTACCATTCTCTCCTCCAGGGGAATCTCTCAACTGCATAGGACTGTACAATTGTCCCAAAATAGAAAAATTAATTCTAAAGAAATAAACTAATGCCAATGAAAATGGATGGTATATTTCAATAAAAGGGGTAAGATCAACTAGATTAGTATACCTGGGAAGAACTGAAACTTGATCCCTACCTCACACTGTAGATTAAAAAATTAATTCCAGGTGGATTAAAGGTCCAACTGTCAAATGTAAAACAATATTTTAAAAGTCTTTGTTAACATTTGATGTTGTCAGTCCTTTTAAATTTTGCATTACTAGTGAACACCATTTCATATGTATATTGGCCATTTGGATATTTGGATGACATTTTTGTGACATATCTATATAAAAGTCTTATTTTTTTTTCTTTTATGTGTTTTTTTTGTATAGAGACAGGGTCTCACAGTGTTGCCCAGACTGGGCCCAAACTTCTTGGCTCAAGTAATCCTCCCACCTCAGCATCTCACATAGCTGAGACTACAGACATGCCACCATGCCTGGCCAATTTTTTTTTTTTTTTAAGAGACAGAGCCTCCCTTTGTTGCCCACGCTAGTCTCAAACTCCTGGACTTAAGCAGTCCTCCTGCCTGCCAGATCCTTCCAAAATGCTGGGATTACAGATGTGAGCCACTGCACTCAACCCCATTTTCTATTGAGTTGCTTTCTTTATCTTATACATTTGCAGGAATTGTTTATATATCTATTAATTCTTAATTTTTTGATTATATATGTTGCAAATGTATTCTCATTCCATTGCTTGCCATTTCACTCTTCCAGTCATGTATTTTAATGAGAAGAAGTTCTTCATTTTAATGTTACTCAAGTTCTCCTTCATGGTTAGCACTTTCTGTTAGCTTATAAAGAATTTTTTTGTCACCTTAAGTTCTTGATGATGCTCTTCTATGTAACCTTCTAGGAGCTTTATTGTTTTACTTTTGACATTTAGACCTTTAATACACCAATTTTTTTATCTGTGATGTGAGGTGTAAGGATCAAGTGTCAGTTCTTCCTACATATACTAATCCAGTTGACTTTATTCCTTTTATTTAAAAATACCATCCATTTTCAGTGACATTATTTCCTTAAAATTAAATTTTCTATTTTGAGAAAATTGTACAGTCCCATGCAATTGTGAGAAATAATATAGAGCGATCCCATGTACCCTTTATCCAGTTTCCCCCAGTGGCAACATCTTGGAAAATTATAGTACAATATCACAACCAGGATGTTGGCAGTGATACAGGCCAGATACAGAAAAGTCCCAATCCATAAATATTCCTCTTGTTACCTTTTATAGCCACACCCCTTCCCTCACCCCTATCCCATCTCTGACCCCTGGTCACCACTAATCTGTTCTCCATTTCTATAATTTTGTCTTTTCAAGTACAGATGCTCCTCAATTTATAACAGAGTTACATCCTGATAAACACATCACCAGTCAATAATATCATGTTACAAATGCATTTAATACCCCAATAAACCCATCATAAAGTCAAACAATTATAAATCAAAGCATCATCATAAGTGAGGGACTGTCAGTCTGCTGTGTAAATGGAATCACACGGTATGTAACATTCTGGGATTGCATTTGTTTTCCCCTTATCAATAGTTTATTCTTTTCTATAATTGAGTAGTGACATTATTTCTTAACCTGGGCCTGCCTACACAGCATACTGTATATAGTGTGTATACACCTGTGCATGCTCACACATCTGTGTGTTTCCATGAGTGTGGAAGTGTAATTTCAGCATTGCACAGGCTTGTAGCCACTATTCCAGTCATCTAATGTGTCTGAGGGCTGAGAGCTCAGATGGATAAGTGAGGGGAACAAAAGATGAAGTGAGATGCCGGGAGGAACACAGATTCCTGTCTCAGTCCCCAAGCCACCGGTTGCTAAGGAACCATGAATACATTTCTGGGATTGCAGACTAACCCTGTTCCCCTGGGATCTGCAGAAGGCTCAGTTGGGCAGGCCTGGTTCCACCTTCACTGGGGGCTGGGTCCGGTGCACCACGGACCCTTGAGATGCTGTGGAATTGGTGGCAAGGGAAAAGCATATCCTAGCTCCTAATTTTTAATCATGTAGTTAAATCTTGTAACCACATTATCCATTTACAGCCAGCCCCTTGAGCCAGCCAACTTCCCTGGCATGGCCCAGTTTAAAGCCTTTGCATTCATGTGTCCATTACAGGTGGTGAGTGCTACACTGAGATGAGTGTCTTGCCCAGGTTCACACTGTCCTGAAGCAAGGCTAATGGGGAGTCCTCTGGTTCCTTAGCTTTTGGTTGTCTCCATGAGACCTGGAGTGGTAACAGGAGCTCTTCCCCAAGCAGTCAGGGATCTGAGGAAATGCAGTGACAGAATGGGAACCTCTTGAGCCCTCTGGACACCTAGCATCCTGGACAGGGCATTAGGAATTGGGGACTGGGACTCTAGCCCTGGCACAGAACTGGCACATTCCCTTCTTGACATATGCATCATTAGATGGAGGGGTGGATAGATGTATAGATGGATGGATTGATGGCTGGATGGATGGATGGATGATGAATGGATGGATGGATGCATGCATGGGTGGAAGGATGAGTGGGTGGATGGATGGACGAGTGGGTGGATGAATGGATGGATGGATAAATGGATGAATGGATAGGTGGGTAGATGGATGGGTGGGTGATTGGATGGATGGATGAATAGTGAATGGATAGACCAATGATGGGTGAATGGATGGATGAAGGATGAATGGATGGGTGTGGATGGGAAGATTGGTGAGTGGGTAGGTGGATAGGTGGATAGATGGATGAATGGATGGATGGATCGTTGGGTAGGTGGATGCTAGAAGGCTACATGGATGAGGAATTGATGGGTAGGTGGGTGATGGATGAATAGATAGGTGGGTGGATGAAGGGTAAATGGATGTATGAAGGATGAATGCATGGATGTATGGGTAGATGGGTGAGTGGGTGGGTGTATAGGTGGATGGATGAATGGATGGATGGATGGACTGGTGGATGGGTGGATGCGAGAACGATACATGGATGATGAATGGATAGGTGAATGGGTGGGTGGGTGGATGAATAGATAGGTGGGTGGATGAAGGGTGAATGGATGTATGAAGGATGAATGCATGGATGGATGGGTCGATGGGTGAGTGGGTGGGTGGATAGGTGGATGGATGAATGGATGAATGGATGGATCGATGAATGGGTGAATGGATGTATGAAGGATGGATGGATGGATGGATGGATTGATGGGAAGATTGGTGAGTAGGTGGGTGGATAGGTGGATGGATGGATGGATGGATGGATGGATGGATGGATTGGTGGGTGGGTGGATACTGAAGGACATATGGATGATGAATGGATGGGTGAGTATGTGAAAGGATGAATGGATAGGTGGATAGATGGGTGGCCAGATGAGTAGATGGATGGATGAATGGGTGAATGGATGAATGGATGGGTAGATGAGTGAGTGGGTGGGTGAATAGGTGGATGAATGAATGGATGGATGACGGACTGGTGGGTGGGTGGATGCTGATGTATATATGAATGATGAATGGATGGATGGGTGGGTGTGTGAATGGATGAATGGATAGGTGGATGGATGGATGGGCAGATGAATGGATGGATGGATGAATGGGTGAATGGATGGATGAAGGGTGAATGGATTGGTGGATGGGTGAGTGGGTGAGTGGAGAGGTGGATGGATGGGTGGATTGGTAGGTAGGTGGGTGGATGCTAGAAGGGTATATGAATGATTAATGGATGAATCGATGCCTGAATGAGGATGTAGATGAATGATGATGGAAGTAGATAATGAATGAATGGATGATGAATACAGAGACCTACAGGGACTGGAAAAAGTCAATGTCAGTATGGACAGGAGCTTGGAAGAAATGGGAGTGTAGAATCCCCAGGGTAAAGGACTGATTTCACCAGATGGCAATTGGAGACCCTAAAGCCCTGAGAAGTGGCTTGTCCAACCCCAGGGCGTTGGAGAGCGGCAGAGCCGGGACCCAAACCTAGCCTTGCCTAAGTCCAGAACCAGGTTTCCTCAAACCACTTCATATCTGCAGACGGTGAAGGGTGATTCAGGATGCCTCTGGGATGTCAGCAGTGATCCCAGCAGATAGGATGTCCGTTTGCACCCTTGGAGGCTGATGCAGGGGGTCTGGGTGTCAGGGCTCTGGGGTCTCCATCCATGGCTGCTCCTACTGCTCTGCAGCCTCGCTTGGGTGCTTACTCCTGGCAAAAAGCATTGATTGAGCACCAGCTGTTTTTGGTGCTAGACATTAGGCCCTGTGCTGGACCGTGAGAGATTCGGTCGGGTAAGCACTGTGGTCCCTGATGTTGGGGGACTTATGGCCCCCCATCAGCTTCTTCAGCTGTAAAATGGGCAAGGGGTTAGAATCGACACCTCTGAAGACTGTGTTCGGCTGGAATTCCTAACTTCACTGGCCTGCTCCTGAGGCCCAGACCAGACCCACTGCTGGCTCTGTGTCGCATAAGCTGGCCACTGTGTAGGTATCTGTTGGCATTGGTGGGCGGTGAGAGCCAAGGGTGTCGTGGAGATCCACGTGGACCATGGCTTCCCTGTGCAACTGTCTCAGCCCCACACCCAGCACATCACCAGGCTGTGTCTAAAGGCTGGGCCAGGGAGCCCAGGAAATGTTTAACTTTGAAAAATGGACCTTCACAGCTCATTAGGCCTCAGCAGCGCCTCAGGCAGTGGGGAAAAGGGAGACGCCAGGGCATGGAATCGCTGAGGTATTTAAAGGCCGATTCTGCATTCCTGACCAGCAATGTCTGCCTGCCAAGACCGGCAATACCAAGCACCAGGCTGGGCTGGCACAGCGGTGCTCATGTGCCCAGGATGGCAATGGTGGCTGGCGGGCGGGGGAGTGCCGGGCGCAAGGGACTCTCAATGCCATGACCCTCCTGGCATCTGCTCTCTTCTGCCTCCGTGACCTTGGACGAGACACTTTTTGCCACTGGGCCTCAGTTTCTCCACTTGTACTGTGGTCTGGTGTGCCAAGCAGCACTTCTGTATTTGGAAGCAGAAGCTGGTTGTGAACTGCACAGATCTGTCTGGCCTGCCCTGCCAAGGCCGGATTGCCAGAGGATTCCATTAGTGCTGAGGGTTCGTTAGTACCGACAGTAACTGCAGGGACGGGCTTGGCTGTGCTGTGGAGCCTGGGCTGAGGCCTGCTCCCTCTGGCTGTCCAGGTCCACTCAGGGCTCACTGCAGTATAGGGTGCACCTGTCTCCCAAGCTTGGACAGGGAGAGCATTGCAACAGACAGGGTAGAGATGGGCTGGGAGCTTGGGAAGCTTGAATTGGGGATGCCTCTGTGTGGCGCTGGGGAAGAGATGGCAAAGAAATATCAGGGCTGATCAGAGCTAGGACTGTTGCGGCGCTGTTAACATGGAAAATTGTCTTCATCATGTACGTGACATGCAGAGGCATAAACAGGGCATGCCTGGGGCCAGTGGTCCACCTGTGGCTGTGCCTGCCCCTGGCTGAGTGGAGAGGGGAGGGAGATTCTCAAGGCCCTCCTGGGGCCCCCTCCCCACAACCTCACCAGCTCTCTGACTGCTCTGTGACCTAGGGTCAGTTACTTTCCATCTCTGAGCTTCTATTAATATTTCCTTCATTGGAAACTAGGGATGTTTCCTTAATCCTTGGTCAGAGGATTGTGGAATCAAAGGAGAGAAAGTGAAAGAACACCCAGTGGGGGCCAGATGAGCTTCCACTTCTTTCTGTGTGCCCTGCAGGGAATGGCAGGAATTTCACAGGGCCAGCCTGGGCCTGTGCCATGCTCTGCCATGTGCCAGCTGGCCTGTTACTCTCTCAGCCTCAGTTTCATCATCTGTACAATGGGTGCAGGTCAGCCTCTCCCTGTGAACAAGGCTGTGAGGATTCAGCCCCAGCTGGGGCGGCCCATCCTTCGCCCTCCTTGAGGGGTGCAGGCCTGCAGGAAGTGACTGCTCACGCAGGCCCATAGTGACCAAATGCTGGGCTTCTTTCTGGATTCCGCTGGGTTCCTGGCAGTGGGCGGTGCAGGGCCTGGAGACATTCATGGCCGTGTGGATACCTTCAGAGTCCAGCAGACCTGGGATAAGGGTGAGGGGATGTGCTGGCTGGGGAAGGAAACACCCATTGGGGCAGCCTCAGAAAGTGCCCGATTCTGAGAGCCTGGGCAGACGTGTACACATACGTGACCTGGGCTTGGACTGCCAGTGTGCCTGGGCTGGTGCACACACATACTGGAGCGCCTGGGTAGCGTGTACACATATATGTACACATAGGTGACATGGGCTTGGACTGCCCGTTGCGCCCAGGCAGGTGCATGCTCCAGGGACAGAGTGTACGGCGTGGTTTGGGGGGTGACAGCTTCCTGGTGCAAGAACACATACGCCCATGTGGACGTAGCCTTGCCGGGTGTGTGCACGGCTGCAGGGGGGTCCATGTGCCCTGCTGTGTGGACACCTCTGGCGGTGCCCAGCCCATGTGTGACAGGGAGGTGAGCACTGACACAAGTGTGCATGTCCTCTGTGTGTCCCCGGAGGGAGGTGAGCACTGACACAAGTGTGCATGTCCTCTGTGTGTCCCCGGACAGCTGTGCGCACCACACTCACCCCACCCGCTTGTCCCCATGGCAACCCCAGAGCAGGTGTCTGGGAGACCCTAATCAGTGCTGACGGACATGGGGTGCAGGGCATGTGGGATGGGGCTCCCCAGGGACGGCTGGGCCCATTGGGGTTCCTGAGCAGAGGCTCCAGCAGGAGTGAGAGTGCTTCCTCCTCCCCAGCCTGTGCCACCCCCTCCTGCATGCCAGCCATGGGGACAGCACTCGGGAAGCCCCTGAGTGGCTGCGATTCCTGCAGGGCGATTGGAGCAGTGCAGCCCTGTCTGGCCTGGCTGTGCGCCCACGCTTAGAGCTGAACAGCCCTCAGGGCCACAGACTCAGCAGGGAGCCCCCAGTCTGAGCTACTGGTCTCACTTCCTAGAAAGAGAAATGGAGGTTTGAAGCAGCTCCAGCCAGGGGTCCCCACCCAGCTCAGGGAGACCCAGGCCCCTCACACTCTAGCATGCCCAGCTCCACCTGGAAGGAGGCAGGGAGCCCCCAGGTCCCAGGCTTGGGGGGCTGGTGACAGGCAGGGCTGGGGAATGCCATCACCTTAAACCCACGCCAGTCTCCCTGCTGGCCGTTTTCCTGCCTCCCTTTGCTATTTTGCTGGTTATCAAAGACCTTTGCTGTGAGACCCAGGCCAGCCCAGCCCAGTGCCTCTCCATCCTCCTGTGAAGTCATCTGCTCGGTTGGCAGGGTTCCCATGGCAACGGCAGTGATGTCACAAAGCACTGGAGGAGGCTGGCTGGAGGGAGGAGTGGGGTGAGGCTCCAGGAAGGGATTCCTGGCTCCTCCCAGGCCTTCTAGAAAGAGAGAGCTCTGGTCCATCAGGGGTACCCTTCACCTCCCCAAGACAGGAAACCCCTCCTTCAAGGAGTCAGCTCCCCCAGCACCCAGACACCCACCTGCCCAGATGCAGAGGCCCTTGCAGGAGTGAGGGTATGAGACGGGAGGCCCTGACACCAAGATGTCACCATCGGCATGCTGCTTGGCTGCCGTTTGCCAAACTTAGACTGGCTCTGAGGGCTGCTAGCCATGCACCTCCCAGGGTGCGTTCGACTGTCAGCTGCCCTGCACTCGACTTTTTTTTTTTTTTTTTTTTTTATCTCCGCTGAACTGTTTAAGAAACTGTCCATTAGACACAAGTGGGGACTCTGAGAGTCTCCCTGACCCTGGCTGCCGACAGCAGCCCTGTGCCCGGCTGGGACAACTTCCAGCTCCCTGCTCTCCCTGTTGAGTGACGCAGAGGGGCATTGTGCACAGTGCCCGTCCCCCTTGCTTCAAGTTAGGCTGCAGTTAGCTCCAGATGCCAATGGCCGTGCCAGGCAGCAGATGTGGGAAACAGAAACACAATGGGACCTGCCCCGTGGCTCCAGAGCTCATGTGTAGCCTGCTGGGGCTGTCAGGATTCTGTGTCTCTGCCATGAAAGCCACCAGGACCCTGCTCCCACCTGAGAACACTAGCGGGCCAGGTGTGTGGCTGGCCTCCTAGCCCTTCTCAGCGCCAGCTGCGTCCTCCTCCCCCAGGGCTGCACTTCAGGGCTCAGGTGTCCACGTCGAGGGCACTCCCTGAAGGGCAGGAGCAGGGCCATTGGCACAGGTCTGGGCGAGTCTCGCTGGGAGGCTGGAGCAGACTCAGCCTCTTGAGCCCATGAACCCCACTTTGAAAACTGTGCAGCCAGGTGTGGTGGCTCATGCCTGTAATGCCAGCACTTTAGGAGGCTGAGGCAGGCAGATCGCTTGAGGTCAGGAGTTCAAGACCAGTCTTGCCATCATGGCAAAATCCCATCTCTACTAAAAAATACAAAAATTAGCCAGGTGTCGTGGTGGGTGCCTATAATCCCAGCTACTTCGGAGGCTGAGGCAGGGAGAATTATTTGAACCTGGGAGGCAGAGGTTGCAGTGAGCTGACATTGCACCACTGCACTCCAGCCTGGGCAAGAGAGTGAGACACTGTCTCAAAAAAATAAATAAATAAATAAAAAAGGGAAGCCTACTGATTTGATTTCACCGACTCCCATTCATTCGTTCACAACCATTTACTCAGCCTCCTGCTGTCATCCGCCTCCAGTCAGGGCTTCAAGCCAGAGATGCTGGACACACTGCAGCCCACGGCACTGCCCTTAAGGAGCTGAGGGTCCAGTGGGGTGACTTAAGTGAAGGAGGGCGTTAGAAAACGATGGGTTGACAGGAAATGGCCATGGGCAATGCACTAGCAGGGACTGGGCAGCCCCTGCTGGGGGCAGCCTGGGGCAGGCTGGGAGGCTTCTCGGAGGAGGTGAGGTAGAGATGGTTCACCCAGGCTGGTCTCAAAGCGCCCCTCACTGGCTTTGAGACCTTGGACTGGGTTGACCCTGCCCACCTGTCCCCACACAGCCGAGGCCAGCCTGGTATGCAGCACATGTTAGGGCTGGGGTTCCCAGCTTCCCACTGGCCTTGGGACCCCAGAGGCTGTTTTCTCATCCACGCACCCAGGGGTACAATTGGGAAAATCGGTATTTGCCAAGTATGCAACAACTCCTGTGTGATCTCAGGCCCTTCTCTAGGGAGGCCTCCGCTTCCTGTCCCCACCCCTCCTTCCGGGACCTTGTCTCTGGTTTCACTCAGCTCTGGGCTGCCTGCCCGTGAACACGTTAAGGCATGTGTCGTCATTCAGCAAGTTCACCTGAATGGATTTTAAAAAATATTTCATTGGCTGGGCATGGTGGCTCATGCCTGTAATCCTAGCACTTTGAGAGGCCAAGGTGGGTGGATCACGAGGTCAAGAGATCGAGACCATCGTGGCCAATATGGAGAAACCCAGCTCTACTAAAAGTACAAAAAATGAGCTGGGTATAGTGATGTAATCCCAGCTACTTGAGAGGCTGAGGCAGGAGAATCACTTGAACCTGGGAGGCGGAGGTTGCAGTGAGCCGAGATCGTGCCATTGCACTCCAGCATGGATGACAGAGTGAGACTCTGTCTCAAAAAAAAAAAATAATAATTGTAATTCATTTTAAAGATAGGGTCTCTCTCTGTCACCCAGGCCAGAGTGCATTGCTGCAATCACAGCTCACTGCAGCCTTGAACTCCTGGCTTCAAGCGATTCTCCCAACCCAGCATCCAGGTGTGGGAAGAAAGGAGAGACAGGTAGGGCAGTGGGGCTGGGGCCAGGCCTGGGCTTCCTGCAGAGCTGGCTGGCAGAAGGGCAGGTGCTGACTAAGGCAGCGGGCTTGGAGAAGACCCTGGACTTTCTTTCCTGTTTCTAATAAGTATTTCCAAATGTGCCTGACATAACAGTTACTGTCTCTCCTAGACTTTCTGCGTCCCTCTAGATGTCTTTTTTTAATATCATGTCTACATTTGAACATCTTGCCAAATTTTTAGCCAGTTAGATTCCGAGGGAACCTCGGCCTTCATTTCAGGCAAACAAGCAAATTTCAAGCCTCATTTTCTATTTCTAATAAGCACTTATCAAATTTACAGCTCTTATATACAATTCATCAGGTTAATGCCTTTGGAATATTTCTGCCTCCCTTTCGTGGCAATTTTCTTCTCCTGCTTTGCACCCTCGGCGCTCTCTCTGACTTTGCTAAGCAAATTAGCACATCAGCTTCCTGTCGGGTGAGGAATGGCTGGACCACAGCAATGAGAGGAAGAGGATGGGTGAGGGGGCCTGGCCACCCTAAGCAGCCGCAATGAGGTTTTTTTACAACATAGAAAACATTGTGCCATCCTGAATCACAAAGTCCTAATTAAACACGAATCCTTTTCTGGAGGGCTGGCATTTAAATATACGTAATTGCAATTATTTCTCTTTTTAATATCAAAAGCAATGTACATGTGTAAACACTAAGGAAAACTAGGAAAATGCTAAAAACAGGAGATGTAAGCTCTGGCTCCACCATGCAAGAGAAGCTCGTCAGCATTTTCCAGCTTTTCCTGCGGTCTTTTTTCTTCTCTTGAGGACTGGTGTTTGTTTCAGGGTTTGTATCACCCTTAAAAGAAACTTAAAAATCTGAGATGTAAGTTACATATGGAAAAGTTCACAAATCCTCATTGTGCACAGAGTAATGAATTTTCACAAGCACCCCAGGCCAGAAACAGAACAAAACCAGCCCTCCTGCCCCAGAAGGCTCCTCAGGTCTCTCCAGGCCATCTCTTCCCACCTCGGGGTAAATGCTACCCGGGCTCCTTCCAGTGGAGCTGAATTTCACCTGTTTTTTGGATGTTGTATAAATGGAACCATTTCTTACGGAACTTCGTGTCTGGCTGCTTCTGCACATTTCTTTTCTTTCTTTCTTTTCTTTTCTTTTTTTTTTTTTGAGACAGAGTCTCACTCTGTCACCCAGGCTGGAGTGCAGTGGCCCCATCTCGGCTCACTGCAACCTCCGCCTCCGGGGTTCAAGCGATTCTCCTGCCTCAGCCTCCCAAGTAGCTGGGATTACAGGTACCTGCCACCATGCCAGGCTAATTTTTGTATTGTTAGTAGAGATGGGGTTTCACCATGTTAGCCAGGATAGTCTCAAACTCCCAAACTCAGGCGATCCGCCCACCTCAGCCTCCCAAAGTGCTGGGATTACAGGCATGAGCCACCATGCCTGACCACTTTTGCACATTTCACCTACAAAATCCATTCATCCTTGTTACATGTAAAGGCAGTTTCCTCTTCATTGCTGTATAGTATTCCCATGTAAGACTGTACCTCAGTTAATGGATTCCTTCTCTGCTGATGGGCATTCAGGTTGTTTCTAGTTTGGGCTACTGTGGGTACCGTGAGTAGGATGCTCTTCCCAGTACCTGTGTTTTGTGGAGACATGTGGATATCTCTGTCCATCTTGGGAATGGACTTGTTGGGTCTGATCATTCACTGACCTTCAGTACTTTCCAAGTTGTGGCTAGGTGCAGTGGCTCATACCCATAATCCCATCACTTTGGGAGGCCAAGGTGGGCAGATTGCTTGAGCCCAGGAGTTTGAAACAAGCCTGGACAACATAGTGATACCCTGTCTCTAAAATTTTTTTTTAATTAGCCAGGTGTAGTGGCACATACCTGTGGGCCCAGCTACTCAGGAGGCTGAGGTGGGAGGATCACCTGAGCCCTGGGAGGTCCAGGCTGCAGTGAGCTATGATTGAAATTCAGGATTTGTTTTGTTTTGTTTTTGTTGTTTATTTTTTGAGATGGAGTCTTGCTGCGTTGATCAGGCTGGAGTGCAGTGATGCTATCTTGCCTCATTGCAACCTCTGCCTCCCAGGTTCAAGCGATTCTCCTGCCTTAGCCTCCCTAGTAGCTGGGATTACAGGCATATGACACCACGCCTAGCTAATTTTTGTATTTTTGGTAGAGACAGTTTCAATATGTTGGCCAGGCTGGTCTTGAACTCTAGCCTCAGGTGATCTGCCCACCCTGATCTCCCAAAGTGCTGGGATTGCAGGCATAAGCCACCGCACCTGGCCTAGTCATTCTCCTCTTATTGAGAACTTTGGTGATGTCCTTTTATTTTCCTTCTCTATCAAGCAGCAATGGAAATCTTTGGTTGTACATGGTTTTCTCTCTGGGATTCTCTCCTTCTGATAGGTTCTCAGGAGTGGGGCTGCTGGGCGAAAGGCATACCATGGTGTAGACCATGAGTTGGAATAAACCGTCTATACGGCAGGGTGCAAACGTCATGTCTGAGCCAGGGAAAGCATAAATGCTGTGTGAACCTTATGTGAATGCATCCGTGTAACCACAGTTGAGGTGAAGACCTAGAACATTGGCAGCCCTCAGAGACTTCTGGCACATTCTTTCCTGATCCCAGTGTTCTGTCATTCCTGATTGTAGTAACGGGCATTCCAGGACAATTGATTCTGGGTTTGCCCATTTCTGAACTTCTATAAATGAAATCATTGCATCAGATGCTTGGTGCCGCACAGAAAATCAGCACTGAGACAAATGATCTCTCAGCAAGGCAATCTCTACTTCCTGTGGAAAGGGTACCCTTACCAGCAGTCTTGCCACATGAGTAACAAACAAAGGAAAAGCAGACATATTTATTCCTTCCACATTTGGGATTGTCCTTACTGCTGTGTCTGATCTCCCATTGGTTGGAGCCAGACCTCACAATCTAAACCTGAACATGATTGGCTGATAACATAAAACTTTCTTGAATAGGTAAGAGCAATGGAGAATAAAAAGGAAGTCCAAATAAGGAAGGGGCATAGGCTGCAAGCTGGGACATGCCTGTGAGCACGTCCAGCATAGGTATCTTGGTTGAAGCACAAGGACATAGAATGTACTACGTGCCTGTGAGCATGTCTAACGGCTGCATAGGATAGGGCTTAACAAAGAGCTATTAGCAAAAAGCAAGAAGGTTTTCAACAAAGTTAGTCTTTTAAAGAAACTATTATTTCTAACATTTATTATTATTATTCTTTAACAAGAAAGGAAACTTTTCTACTTCCCACATTCTCTTCTGACCTTGTTCTTCTGTTCAACACCATGGGGGGAGACACACCCATTCACTGTGCCTGGCGCTGGTTTATTCTCATCACTGAAGAGTGTTTCATTGTAAGAGGGAATCAAGGGTCTTTTCCAGTTTGGGGCGGTGATGCACTCCCTTGCGTATCTCCTGCTTCACATACGTGGGACCCTTTCTGAGGTTTACACCCCAGAGAACAGTTGCGGGTCTCAGATATGCACAGCTTCATGCCAGCTGTTTCCCAAAGTGGTAGTGAGGGTTCGAGACCTCAGAACAGCAGACAAGAGTTCCCGTTGCTCCACATCCTCCTTCCCCAGCATGAGATCCCATGAGACGCTTGAAGCCTCTGGCAGGTGTGTCCTGGTATCTTACTACCTTTCATTTGAATTTCCCTGACGAGTAATGAAGTTGAGCATGGGCTTTTTGGCCGTGTGGATGTCCTCATTTGTGAAATGCCTTTTTAAGATCTCTACTCATTTTATGACTGAGGTGTCGGTTTTCCTTATTAATTCATAAGAGGTGTTTATAGATTCTGAATGAGATCACATTCTCTCAGAAGATAACTATCTTGTGGCTTGTGTTTTAATACTTTGTATGGTGTGTGTGTGTGTATTTTAGAGACAGAATCTTGATCTGTTGCCCAGGCTGGAATGCAGTGGTTGGATCATGACTCACTGCACCCTTGACCTCCTTGGCTCAAGTGATTCTTCCACCTCAGCCTCTAGAGTAGCTGGGACTACAGGTGCACTCAATCATGCCTGGTTAATTTTTTTAAACAAGTTTTTTGTAGACACAGTGTCGTATTATGTTGCCCAGCCTAGCTTTTCATAGTATATTTTTAAGAGCAGAAATTCTTTATTTTTTTTGTAGTAACATTTAGCAGTATATTCTTGCGTGAGTGGGAAGAAATTCTTCCCTGTCTGTAGGTCATCAGTATACTTTTTCTGGCTGAGTGCAGTAGCTCATGCCTGTAATCCCAGCAGTTTGGGAGGCTGAAGTGGGAGAACTGCTTGAGCCCAGGAGTTCAAGACCAGCCTGGGCAACATAGCAAGACCCCTTCTTTACAAAAAATTAATGAGGCATGGTTTTGCATGCCTGTAGTCCTAGCTACTTGGGAGGCTGGGGTGGGAGGATCATCTGAGGCTGAGAAGTTTGAGGCTACAGTGAGCTGTGATTATGCCACTGCATTCCACCCTGCAAAACAGAGTGAGACCCTGTCTCAATACACAAATATGTATTCGTATTTTATATACATATTTTATCTTTTTATCTACTTTGTCTTTCAAAATGTATAGTTCTTCTTTCCCATTTAGGTCTGTAATCAGCCTGGAGTTGACATTGTATGTGAGGTGAGGCAGGTGTTCAATTTTATTTTTTCCAGTATACATTCAATTTGTTGAAAAGTTATGCCTCCTTTCTCATATGAAGGGCTGTTTCATGGGTCAGTTTCTGCATTTTTCTGTTTGTTCCATGATCTTATGTGTCTAATCTTATACTAGTAACAATATCTCAGTCTCAGTCACCACAGCTTTATAATTATCATTATTGACAGAAGAAGACCCTCCCTCATTCCACCTTGTTCTTTTTATTTAGGGACATTCTTGTCATTTTTTTTCTTCCATATGCATTTTAGAATTATCTTGTCAAGTTCCACAAAAAGAAAAAAGAAAAATGGACTGTGATTTTGATTGAGAGTCCCTTGAATGTATAAATCAATTTGGAAAGTGTTGACTTTTCATAAATATTTCATTTTCTATTCATTATAGATGTATAGAAATTCAGTTTATATTTGTATATGAATTTTATGCTAATGTTTTATTAATTTTGGTAATATACACATTCTTTTGGACTTTTTGTGTACATAATCACATTGTCAGTAACTAGCTAGTGCTTCATTTCTTTCTTTCTGAATCTTATAATTATTCTTTTTCTTGCCTTATTGCAATGGCTGCAATTACTAACACTGTGCTGAATCAAAATGATGGAAGCAAGTATCCTTGTGTTTCTCTTGATTGCAAAGGAAAGTTTTAATTGCTCCATGGTCTGATGTGCTGTAAGTTACACACATGGTAAGACTTTGATATGTGTTGCCAAGTGACTTTCCAAAAGAATTGTGCCAGTTTCACCACAACTGTGCCAGCACTGCAGTGCACTGGGATTTATTTTCAGTTTAGTGTTTTTGTTTTTTTAGATCATGTCCTTTTGATGAGCCCATGGTATCTCATTGTATTTTCAAAAAATCTGCATTTCCCTGATTATACAGGAGGTTGTGCATTGGGCCATATGTCTCCTAACCACGTGTATTTTCTGTTTTGTGTTTGTTCCTTTACCCATTTGTTTATATGCTGTTGATGTTTCCCTAATCATTTTGAATGAGTTCTTTACATAATGGAGATAGTTATCATTTGTCTGTCACAATCACCACAAATACTTTCCCCTCTCTGCTATATAGCTTTGGGTTACTTTTTATTGTTCCTTCTTATTTTTATTTGGTCAAATCTGCCTCCTTTTTCTAAAATTTATTCTCTTCCTTCTGAGCTTAGATAGCCTGTCTCCCTCCTGAGAACTGGTAAGTATTGAATTCTGTTTTCATCCAGCTATTTTATGGCTTAATATTTCATATTTAACTGTTTACCCCTTCTGGAATTTGTGGGGCTGTGGGGTGTGAAGTGAGGAGTTAATTGCTGCTTGCAGTTTACCAGGGGATGGGGCCTCATTTGCACTTCCAAGTCTCTGGGCTCAGCTTCGTCCTTCTTCGGTGCTGAGCAGGGGAGATTAAAGGAAGCAGGGAGGTGGCATCTTGTGCAGCCGGAGCTGGGACTGATTGTGGAGCTCTAATTACCACAGGGACAGTCCTGCTTGCAGGCTCTGCCTGAGTTTCAGTACAAAGCGAAGAACTCTCAGCCAGTTTGGCCACATCCAGTGTATCCTTGGGGAGGTCTTGTCATGTGTTTGAGACTCGGTTTCCCAGTCTGTGAAATTAGGGTCCTGAGGACACCTGTCCTATAAGAGCCAACACAGGGACTGTGTGCGCTGGGGGGTTTGTCCTGCAAAAAGCAAGGGGTCGGGCGGGCTCAGTACAAATCCCAGCTCTTCTGTATGACCTTGGGCAAGAGGCGTCACTGCTGTGTGCCTCAGTTTCCCCATCTGTAAACAGGGATAATAAAGCTGGAGCTTCCACCTCCTCGCGGAGCTAGGGGAGGATTCTACAAGACAGCCCGCGGGAGGGCCTGGTGTTTGCAGCAGGTGCACAGCCCTGTTGTTCTTGTTAGGACTGCCATTCAGGAGAGCAGAGCCTGCAGCTCTGGGTGGGGGACCCTGCCAGCTGAGAGTGGGCTGCTGGGTGGGGCTACTCCCCTTTCCCAGCACCGATGGGGGCCTGGACTCTTCCCCTACTCACTCCAAAACTGGGCTGTGGGGAGTGGGCACCCAAAGACTTGGTCTTTTGTTTCCTGACCCAGATGAAAGGACCAGAGTTGCCTGGAGAACCTACAATACACACAGGCACACATGCATTCACACATTCACATGCATGCCCACACACAAGCACACACGTATACACACCCCCCACACGTGCATGCACATACGCATGCACACGCAACATATATGCACACATGCATGCACACATGCCACACATACGCATGCACACAGTTGCACACACATGCCCGCACAGTTGTATGCACACATGATTCACACACACTTGTGTACACACATTCACACATATATGCACACACAGGCACATATGCATGCGCACATGTGCTCACACACAGCCAGACCTTCCGTAAACATGGTTATACACACTCAGACCCATGTGTGTCAGTGGGTCTGGGCTCCTCCCCACTCCAGGAGTACCTGCAGCAATACTGGGAGGGGGTCGGTTGGGTTCCTGAGTGTGGCCTGGGGTGTGCAGTCAGCTCACCCACTGCCCTTGCTTGTTGAGTCCCGTCCCCCTCACTCTGAGACCCCACATAACATCACCCCTGCAAGGTCAGTGCCAGGCCTGGGCACCCCTCCCCAGCCAGGTGCCTGGCACCCAGTGGGCAGCAGGCACTTGAGTGGGAAGGTCCCCTGTCCACTGAGGGCCTGCTGTATGCTGGACTGTGGACTGGGCAGGCCCCACACCGACGGTCAGCCCTGTTCACCGAGGCTCAAGGTCAGCTTGGACCCTCATGGAGAGCTCCTGGCTGGGGGAGAGGTCAGCCCTACCTGTCCCCATCAGAATGTGGAGGCGGGGACACTGAGGATGGGCCCTAAATGGAGGAGCCAAAGCCTGGGTGGGTCTGCAAGAGGCTCCTAGGGTGGGGGGGCACAAGTGCAGAGGCTGAGGTGGGGGCCTGCTGTGGGGGGAGGGCGTGTTGGAGAACAGAGGGGCACCCGGTGGCCAGAAGGCAGAGCTCACAGGGAGGTGCAGCCCAGCCCAGAGGCTACATATCACAGGGGGCACCCACAGGGCCCAGGGGTGGGCAGCAAGGAGGTGCGGTGTGGCAGGGACCCTGGGCGGGGCGGCACAGCTGTGCGGGAGGCTGGGCTGCTGGCATCAGCAGGCGCCCCTCCTCCCCACCTCGCTAAACAATCATCGCACAAAATATGCAAATGGTATAATTACTGTTATTTGTTTTGCTGATATAAGTGTTTGAAATGCAAATGTCAAGTTTGGGCGCCTTCATTTTTCCAACCCTCTCACCCGGACATTTGCAAGTTGATGAGTTGGAGGAGGAGCTCCCCCCAACTGCCAGGGTGCCAGGGGAGTGAGTCCGGTTCGGCAGCCGCCACCGCCTGCCCGAGGGCACTGCTGGGCTCCCCGCCTTCCGACAGCACACAGTGGATACCTCAGAAGGGAGGCCTCACAGCCGTGTGATCGGCCCCTTAGAGCCTCAGTTTACCCTAGCATCTGAGGACTGCTGTCTCTCTGGGCCCCTGCCTTTTCTGCCTCATAGCAATTCAGTGGATGGCTTTGGGCCTCGGTTTCCCGTCCAGAACATCCTGCCCAGTTTCTTTGCCCTTGTGTAAAGTAGAGCCTTGGCGTCCCGGGATGGTCTTCAGGGAGGGCTGATAAGCCCTGAATATCACAGACAAAACCGCCTGTGTATTTTTCAGGGCAGGTTCCTAGCTTTGATCCGTCCAGCCCAGTGGTCTCTGAGGCTCCCTGGCCTGTGGTTCCTGACAAGATTGAGCTGTGAGCCTGCATCCTGACAAAGGAATGGTCACCATCGTCCTCATTCTACAGTGGTGGAAAGTGAGGCACAGCATTTCAGGGGCTTGTCAAGGTCACAGCAGCCTTAACCTTGGTGATGCTGCTCAGCTGCCAGCATAGCCTACCTTTGGGCTCCTCCTTGGAGCCACCTCGGACCACATGCATGGGCGGGAGCCGTCACCTCCTCAAGACCCAGCAGCCCCACATCCTCCAAGTCCCACTGTGTACTGCTGCCACCCACACCACCCTGAATCTCCATGACATGCAAATCTGGGCATGCACCACCATGCCCAACCTTCCCAGTGCAGCCCCTGGGCCAGCAGCTGCTGCGTATCAGATCACCAGTGACCCCATGAATCCTTGATCAATGCTGGCTGCTCAGAAGCGTGGGTTTCTAGCAGCAATACAAAGGCCTCCGTGAATTAGTCTAATCACCTTCACTCCTGTAAAGCACACAGCCCCAGAGAGACCCCCCCTCCAGGCCTGGCTGGCTTCTAGAGGGTGGATGAGCGGGTCCCTGCATCCTGCCTTGTGTTCAGCCCCTCAGGCGCCTTGCGTTGGCAAATGCCAGGGAGGATGTTGGGTTAAAGCTCAGGCTGTGTCAGTGGGGGTGCGTTGGATGCCTGGGCCTGGATGTGGCTGAGTGGGCCTTTGTGGAGAGTGATGAGTCTGCGTGCCTCTGTGTGCAATGCACATGTGAGTTCATGTGTATGTGTGCACATGTGCAACACGTGTGTACGTGTACATATGTGCGTACGTGTGTGCACGTGTACACTCATTCTGCTGGTGATGCTAAGGGAGAGTGAAAGCCCAGGGCAGGTACCCTGACCTGCACACCGTGCCCAGCACACACGTGTGAGAACACACAGAGCCCACTCCATGTCCTTATGAACTCCTGCTCTGGACCTCTGCTCATAAGGACACAGTGGTTCTGCAAGGCCTGGCTGTTCCTCCTTTGGATGGCTTTGCTGGAAAGTCCAAGAGTAGCTGGAAAGCCGCGTCCTGGGCCGACCCCTCCACGTGACTGCGGGCTGGCCGCACCCGCCTGTCTCCTAGTCTGTAACATGGAGTGCTTTGCAGAGCTGGGCTGGGTATACCGTGGGCACTCCACACGCATGCATTCCTGCCTCTCCCCGGGGCTTCACTGGAGGCTGCTGGACAAACGCCCTGTACCACCGCATCTGCCCTCCCAGCGCAGGAAGTGGGGCAACCCTAGGGCTGATGGGTGCCCTGGGAGGGGCCTCGGGCAGGACCAAGCAAAGGAGGTGGGCATGGGTTGGGTAGACAGCAGGGAGACCCACAGGGCAAAGGCCTGGGGCAAAGAGGATGTGGACCTGGAATCCTCCTATTTTATTTCAGTTACAGGTTCAGCCTCATTAGCATATTCAAATACACACCATTATTATTCCAATTAGTGGTTAAGTAATTAACTGATGAGCATCCCCTCACTTCCCCATGTATTTTTTGGTTATTTACATCCGCTTCTAACCCACAATTTTAGTTAATTACACACACACACACACACACACACACACACACACACACACACACACTTCCACCAGCGACAGGTTTCTGCTCACCTTCTAGCACTCGCTCTGGTCTTGGAGCTGTGGGGGCAGGGTATGGGCAGACCAGGGGGCCCCTCCTGGTCCCCACCAGGGTCTTCTGAGGCTCCATCAGCCTCCAGGGGCACAGGTGTGGCAGAGCCCAACGCAGTCCCTGCAACCTCCACACCAAGCCCTTTGCACCCAGAACCGCGTTTGTGCTGCAGATGCCACCTGCTCTGGTCCCTGCACCCCACAGTGCTTCCCCTCCTGCCCTCGAGGTGCAAAGGTGTCCTTCATGGAGGTGGGCTCTGCACCACACCCTGGCTGTGCAACCCTGGCAGGACAGCCTCCCTTCTCAGCCTCAATTTCCCTGTCTGCAAAATGGGGATAAGGTGCTGCATTGTGGTGAAGGAAGCAAGTGTGCTGGTGAGATGAGATGATGCCTGGAGAGTCCTCTGCACCAGTGCTGGGCGTGCAGAGCTTCCTGGGATTGATACAGTGGCTGGATCACCTAACCTGTAGGCAGACCTAACCAGCATAGCCTGCCTTTGGGCTCCTGAATTGCCATCCACTGAATTGCCATGAGGCAGAAAAGGCAGGGGGCCAGAGACACAGCAGTCCTCAGATGCTAGGGTAAACTGAGGCTCTAAGGGGCTGATCACACGGCTGTGAGGCCTCCCTTCTGAGGTATCCACTGTGTGCCGTCGGAAGGCGGGGAGCCCAGCAGTGCCCTCGGGCAGGCGGTGGTGGTCGGATGACTTAACCTATAGGCAGCATAGTTCACTGACCAGCCCAAGGTCTCTCGCTCAGCAGACTGGCACAGAGCTGGGCTTCGGCCTGAGGCTTCTGCCTCCTGACTTAGTTTCTTTCTCAGTGGTTGGCCTGGCCTGGCACTTCGCAGCTGGGGTGGAAGGTGCTGGGGAGAGGGCCCTGCCGGGGATGCAGCCTTTCCAGTGAGCACGCCCAGGGTCTCTTCCTTATCAGTCCAGCCTTCTGCCTTCACCTTGTGGAGGGATGTTGGATGTGATGTGCCTAGAAGGGTCCCACAGACTCAATGGCCCCAGAGCCTCCAGGGCTGCAGCACCACAGGTAGGCCTTCACCCCAAACACCCAGGACACTGCTGAGT
The DNA here is from genome assembly GCA_031835075.1 of Saguinus oedipus. Taxonomy (NCBI): domain Eukaryota; kingdom Metazoa; phylum Chordata; class Mammalia; order Primates; family Cebidae; genus Saguinus; species Saguinus oedipus. The sequence continues at coordinate 11,119,028 of CM063170.1, forward strand.
GACTAGAGTTGGAATTGGTTGCAGTGACCCCAGGTCTGGCTACTCCCTCACTCTGCAGTTCAGCTCACATCTTGCATCTGCTGTTGGCTCCTCTCCCCTCTGTCCCGGCTGGCTCATGGCACATGTGTCAGCCTGCTCTGTGTGTCAGGAAGTCCCCATCCTCTCCGATTTGTTCTTGAGATGTGTGACATACTGGCAGTCCAGTGTACGTGTGACCAACAGCTGGTGGCTCCGGCAGATGGGGTCTTCCAGCCGCCGAGACGGCTGCAGGAGGCAGTGCTCCTCCCTTCTCACCCTCCTCCCCTCTGTCTCTGTGCAGGTGTGGCTGCCTTGGTGACCATTTGTCCTGCAGTTTGTCAGGACCCAGGCTGTCCTTTTGTGTGCTAGAATGAGGTGAACATGTCCATGAGCCTGGCAGGGAGGAATCCTCCAGCCTGTTCTTCTCTGGTGCACCAGGTCGTTGACGGGCCCTGACATACAAGTAAGGTATGCTCTTGTTCGTTCATGCTGTCTGCAGAGGGTTGCAGGGAAGGGGGACAGGGATAATTCCTAATGACCTGTGAGTAGGTGTACCTGGAAGGAGATGGATACAGAGCCAGGTGTCCTGCATAAATAAATGCTCCTCAGGGATTGACTCTTGTTTGACAGTGCAGCCCTGAGATGAAGAGAGTGGACAGAGGTTACAGGGGCTGCCTTGAAATTGGACAAGAGGAGCCTGGGGCTGCCAGGGGACCCTGAAATGGTCTAAGTAGGTGGTGGCCATACTCAGGGTATACCCATTATCCTTCCCTGACAAGCCAGGAGCAGCTCTGAGGATTAAAGGAGACTTTATCTTTCACCACTTTTGTGAACAGATACGGTCCAGCATTTGAGTGTAAAACCACTATATGAATAACATGGCATAAGTCACATAGGTTAATATCACTTACACTATATATTTGACACAGGTTCTCTGTCTGGAAAAATACATACAAATTGTTAAATTGAATGCCTAGGTGATTAGGGGGTGGAGGTCGCCATCCTAATGGCTTGCCAGATCTGCCAGTGATCCAGTTGTGCTGTGTCTTTTTTGAGTTTCATCCTGCTGTGGGAAGGTAGCTGGACAAGTTCTTTTTCTTCAGCTTTTTTCCAGAAATAGCAGATATGCCCTTTTTGAGCAACTGTACTTTACCCAGTTCTGGGACTCTGACTTAGCAGTTTTCAAACTTAGCAGGTCCTGTAATGTAGTTTCTTGGTCTAATAGAGCTGAGTTGTAATATCTCACTTGACCAGAAGGAGGTGCTATTGTTGACACAGTACACTGAAAAGTCTGGATTTTAGGCTGTGGGTTTCCTCAATAAATAGATTGTCTTTCATATTAAAGCGTTCTATATATTGAGTTTATTTAAAGTGGTTGTAATGCTTATGTTCTGCCAATTCCAGTCGACCACAAGAGGAAGACATCTTGGAATTTGGGGCTTCTCTTTTTCATTACATGGGGGGACAGACAATCCATCTAGAACCTCCCAAGGCATGCCTTTTTCTGCTGATGGTCAGATGGTTCCCCAGACCTCTCTGCAGCTTTAGAGGGAGGCTTCTCAGGAAGACAAGTTGGACTGGGTTCTGGGGAGGGATCCCAGAGGACCTTGTTTCCCAGACTCTGTCCTGCTCCCTTACCCCTGCCACTATGGCATTATTCAAAAGCCTCACCAGGACTTGGTAAGGAGGGGTTCCATGCACAGCACTGGCCCTGCCAACACCTTGTAGCATCTCCAATTTGGGAGGCCCTCAAGTCTCATCCATTGGAGCTGTCTCATGTTACAGGTAGGGAAACTGAGGCCCAGGGGACCACATTAGTGATTCAGAGTCAGGTTGGGGGAATAGGTCTCCTCTAAGTCACAGTCCAGTGTTCATTTCTCCATGTCTTTCTCCTTCCTTCCCACAAAGGCTGGCAGGCAGTGGGGTCCCCAGGTCAGGCTGCCCCACTGCTGCTGTTAGCTCTGTGCTGGTCTGCTGCCTTGGGCTTCTAGAATACTAGGGCTAGAAGGAACCTTCAGGATCATGAACCCACCTTTCTCATTGTATAGATGAGGAACTCGAAACCCAGAGAAGGGAAGGGACTCACTCCCGAGACAAAATCTTCACAAAGTAGGGGTGAGGCCCCAGATGTTCCGAGCCCCAGCCTCAAGTTCCCTGAGTTCCCTGTGGCACAGTGGGCTGCCCCGCCTGAGCCAGGATCAGCAGGGCCTCAGACGCCAGCCCTGCCCCTGGCCCCATCTGTGGTCTTCTCCTCCCCATCGGGGTGTTCTCCTCCTTCCCAACAGGGTACCTCCAAGCTTGCTGACCTTGAAACCACCTCTGTATTTCAGAAAAGATCCCCCTGCTCCTGAGAATCTCTGGACCAGGCTCCTGGGGGGCTACATAGTGAGAGGCCTGGGTCCAGCTGCGTCTCCTGAGTGGAGTGAAGTCCTCCCCGTGTGCAGACGCTGTGCTCCATGTGGTTCTGGTTGGTTGGCCTAGAAAGTGGAAATGTGGGAATGAACCTGGGGTGGGTCTGCTGCCCGGTGGTGGGTGGGGGCAGGTGCCACTGAGGCCAGCCTGTGGGACCCCGACTCAGCCTGTGTCCTGAGCATCCTGAGGCCAGAGGAGGGGAGGGTAGGGTAGGGAGGGTGGGAGGAGGAGAAGGAGAGGAGAGAGGAACAGAGAGACCCAGAAAATACAGAGATTTCCAGAAAGAGGAGGAGACAGGCAGAGGCTCAGAGAGACACAGAAAAAAAACCTTGAAGAGAGAGCAAGAGTGAGAGAGGGAGAAAGAGATAGAGCGAGAGCGAGAGCGAGAGAGAGAGAGAGAGAGAGAGAGAGAGAGAGAGAGAGAGAGAGAGAGAGAGAGAGAGAGAAGAAAGAAAGAAAGAGAACACTCAGAAACAGAAATCCCAGTTTTTAGTTCTTCATGTATTCAACTAATCTGTATGATCCCCTACCAGAGCAAAGCCCTGCGACAGCGGCCTCCCCACCTGAAATGTGACAGTGTCCCCACAGACCCTCTCTTGATGGGGGCTTCCCTGGGCTGGGAGCTCTTGGGAAGACAGGGAAGTCTGGGGGAGGGGACAGCAGCTCAGACCATGCCAGGAGCCAAGAGCCCCACGGCCTCCAGACTGAGACCCACATTGCAGCAGACAGAGCACCACAGAGGCCCAGGGCTGCAGCAGATTGCGCACTGGTAGGGTGAGGCCAGCTGACTGAGCTGTGCTCACCCCAGCCCATTGCACAGCCGCTGGAGATGGGACAGTGATTGGGAGGCTTGGGCTGGGCTTTGCCTGAGATGGGTGGTAGCCACAGGCTTTCCCTCTCTGTCTTTGCATGTGGGAGTCCCTTTGCCTGGAATACACTGTCCCCCAAGTTTATCTGGTGCTTTTCTTTTTTCGAAATGGAGTCTCACCTTGTTGCCCAGGCTGGAGTGCAGTGGCATGATGTTGCCTCACTGCAACCTCTGCTTCCAATTTTTAAGCGATTCTCCTATTTCAGCCTCCCAAGTAGCTGGGCCTGACTAATTTTTATATTTTCAGTAGAGACAAGTTTTCACTGTGTTGGCCAGGCTGATCTCAAACTCCTAACCTCAAGTGATCCGCCTGCCTCGGCCTCCCAAAGTTCTGGGATTACAGGCATGAGCCACCGCGGCCAGCCTTTCCTTTTAAGAAGTCAGCCCACCTCTGCCCTGCTGGGTTTTGAGTGTGAAATGCTGGGAGTCATTTTCTACACCTCACCTCCCTCTTTTGCTATAAAATGAGGACAATAAGGCCCCTCCTGGGAGGGAAGCATTCAGTGGGGTGTGTAGACAACTTGGCATCAGGTAGGTGCTCATTCAGCAGCACTGGGTATTGCCCTGAGCATGGAATGGGAACTCGGCGATCTCTGAAACCTGGATGCTCCATCCATGTTAGTCTTTTCTTGCTTCCAGAGATACCTGTCCTTCCATCCCAGCCCAAGTTCAGGCTCCTCCAGGCTCAGCGCAGCCTGAGTGGGATCGCCCCAGCCCTGTAGCCTCCAGAATTCTTGCCAGGCATGAAATCTCCATCTTTTCTTGCGCGCTCAGCCCCAGGCTTCTGGCTCTGCCTGGCGGCGAGCCTCAGAGCCCGGCAGGTGGGAGACAGTGCATAAATGTTTGTTGAATGAGTAGATGGGACTCTTCCCAGCCTGGCCCCACCTCGGAAGGCAGGTGGCAAAACAGATGGGCCTGGCTCCTGGGCAGTCTGATGGTGGAGGCAGCCGCTCGCTCTGCTGAATCTTCCTCAGGAACCTGGGGGCGGAACTCATTGTTCCCAAGATCCCTTCTAGGGACGTCCTTTTGTCACTCAGTGAGTTCAAGTTTCCCAGCTTCTCGGGCCCCTACCCCTCTCCTCCTCCACTTTCTGCTTTCAAGGCCTGGTCCCTAGAAGTTGCTTTTATCCAAGCAGTGATTGAGAGTCTAGAAAGGGGCTCTCTGTTGTCCTGTGACCCTGAGTGACCTTGGCGGGACTCTTTCAGCACCAGGGACAGAGGCCAGTTGTTGGCCGGCCTGTTCAAGACAGCAGAGCCTGGGAGCTGAGGGAGGTGAGCACAGACCCTCTCTGCAATCCCCTTCCCCGCTGCAGGTCTTGGTTTCCCGCCCTGGGGAGTGGGGTTGATGCTCTTGCCCACAGAGGTGCTGCTGAACTGCAGAGCTGACATCCCAGTGACTCACCCAAGGCCACCCCGCCAATCCTTGCATTTTGCATGCCACCGCTCCCGTCGCTCTGCCGCACACCCGGCTCCCCTCCCCCACCTCTCCAGGAGCAGTTATTTATCTGCCAGAGGGTGACAGGCGGCTGTGGCTGGTGTGTTGAGCCGCCGTCCAGAGATCAGCTGGCGGCTGCCAAGCAAACAGCCTGAGCTAATCAGCAAAAGGTCATGCCGGCTCCCGGAGCCCCTGCATTTGAAGTCTTGCCTCACACGGGCAGGCTGGAAGAAACCTGGGACATTGAGTTAGTGGCTTGGTGACCAAGACAGCTTCAGATCACTGCCCACAGCTCATTGACCAGTCTGCTCTTATGAGGCTGCAACTTCTAAAGATTGCCCAGTCCCAAGAGGAACCCATCCCCTGCCTCCAGGCTGAACAAACTCTCTCACAGCAGAGGCTCAGCCGCCAGCATTCGGAGGGGCCAGGCTTAACTACCATGGCCCTACCCACTCTTCCTGCCCGGGACAGAATGACCCTCAGAGCTGCAGTGCAGGACTGGGCAGCATCCCCAGCAGAGCCATCTGTTCACTGCCCCCCACACCCTCTCCGACTTCAAGACTACCGCCTTCCTCTAAATCCATTCACTTTTTAAAAACTTAAATACGTTTATTTAAAAGAGAAGCTTTATAGCAGCACTACAAATGGAAAACAAGCCTCTCTTACCATAAATAGAATTCATAATCATAAAAGTAAATTCAGTGGAAACAAAACAATGTTATTAAATTCTAGTTGGATGTGATAGCCGGGGGGAGGTTCGGAGCCCAAGACTGGCTATTGCTTTGTTAAAAAGGGAGAGCAGTAAGTGTGCAGAGGTGTTCCAGACTCGCCACCCCGATCTGAGACTTTCTTCTTCTTGTAATCAAGAGTATTAAAGTGACAGTAACTTTCTAATAAAATGATTCAGTATTAGTTTATGCTGTGTCAGCTATGGACTGAATTTGGCTGCGCAGGACAATCCTGAACACTGTGTGGTTTAACCTCACCTGGGGGTCATTTTTCTCATGCAAAGAGGATGGCAGTGGGGCTGGTACACAGTCTGAGGGGGTTGTCAATGGCCCAGGTTCCTTGTAGCTTCCTGCTCTGCTGCTTTGGGCGTTTGTCCTCATGGCCTCAGAATGGCTGCCGCCCCTGAGGCCATTGCATTTGCATCTCAGGCAGGAAACCAGGAAGTAGGGTAGAGGCGAAGGAGAAGGGACCACACCAGCTAAGTTTGTTCCTTGTCATTAGGAAGGTAGCAGCCAGCACCTGAGCCATCTCTTGCCCACGGTGGTCACTACTGCCTTTGGGTTGCTGCTCACTACATGTTTTATTCATTTGCCAAGTAGTTGGTTGGTACCTGCTAGTTGCCAGTCCATAGTCCTTGTCCTGGTGATATTCACAGGGTCGCATGCTGGCATTTATGAGATAAGCCACAGCCCATTCTGGGGCATCCTCCAGAGGCGTCCCTTCCCTCAGCCAGGGTTCTTCCTCTTCCACTCTGTTCCTCACAGAAGCCCAGCACAAGGGTGGCCCCTACCTCCATCCTGTCTCCCTCCACACACACCGGGACTGCCCAAGCCCAGCCTGGACCGAGTCACCCCGTGGGCCACCCTGGATGAGAAGAGAGCTAATCCTTTCCCCTCTCCAACACCTGGGTCTCCTGCCCTTTCCCCCGCAGCAATCCACCTCCTCTTGGAGGCAGGCCCAGCTGCAGGGATCAGGCTTCTGCTCCTAGATCTCCATTTGTCTTTTAATTTCCTCCTGTAATTTATATCCTGAGATTCCTGTAATTTAATTAGCAGACAGAGGGTGTGGCTGCAGATTCCCGGCCCCCTGCCTTTGGCCTCTCCCACTGGCAGGTCCCGAAGATCCCTCCTCCCCCTGGCCAGGGCTCCTGAATGCTGCCTCCCCACCTGTCTTTGAACTCTGGCCTCTGATCCCTGGTCTCTGACCTGCTCTTTGGCTCCTGGTGGGAGGGAACTTTCCCAGGCTCAGGTTTAACTGTGGGCACCATTGCTCACCAGCTGTGCACGTAGAGGCAAGTCCTGTAAGCTCTCTGTGCTCCTCCTCAGTGAGTTGGGGGAGAGGGTCTCTGAGTAAGTGAATGGGAAGCCAGGAGCCCTCTCAGCTTGCCCTGCTCCTCTTCCACCTGCTCCAGTCCCCTGCCCACCCCGAGGTCCTGCCTACCTGGAGGTCCTACCTACCCTGCAATCCAGCGTTGGCTTGAGCTACCTCCAGGTTTCCCTCCAGGGTCATCATGCTGTGTGCTGTGGAGGCCCAGGCCCCGGGGCTCACGCAGCATCTAGTGAGATGACTGCCTGGGTAAGGTCAGAAGCCATCTTGGGACCCTGACATGTGCCTGGCGAGCCCTCTGGGCAGTTGCCACCGAGTCTTTCTCCCCCATCCTCCCTCCAGAGCCTCAGCTGCCTTCCTTGCTGCTGCCAGATGTGGGTGTGTGTCTGTGTGTGCACACGTGTTTGCATACCCCAGGCTGGCCCAGCTACGTGCCTGCACACGTGTGATCCCCAAGACCCCCGCATGCCCACATTCTGCACACACAGACGTATGCATCCCTGTGCATACATGTTGAGTGATGACCCCTGGGGGCTGCATGCCTGTTTTAGCCATTCCCTCCCACTGCAGACGCAGCCCCAGTGACTCACAGCCAGGGCTGCAGCCGGGCTCCCCCAGCCCCACCCGGGGAAACTGTGAAACCAGCAGCCAAAGTGGGTCAGAGAGTGTATGAGGGAACTGGAAGGCCTGGGGAGGAGGCCGCCGCCAAGCCCTGGCTGACGGCAGCCATGGAGGGTGAGTGGGGAGGAAGGAGAGTTGGGGAGAAGAGAAGGATCTGCGGGGGCTGGGGTGCAGGCAGCCGGCATGGGGCATGGGAGCCAGAGGGGAATTAGCAGACAGGGCCGTTGCTGTTTCATAGCAGTGATTTGATCTGGAGAGACATGGCCCAGAGCTCAAGGAGCTGCTTCTCTGCCAGAGTGTGCAGGAGGGAGGAGTGGGGGAAGGCATGGGAGGAGAAGGACGCATTTACTGAGCACCTTCTAGATGCAGTCTCTCCATAACATAACAGCCCTGAGCGATGGGCATCAATGATGCTGCCACACTCAGGAAATAGAGGCAGACAGGGGCCATGCATCTGCCCAGAGCCGGAGTGCAGGAGAGCCACCCACACTCCAATATCAGAGCCTTGCTGCTCTCTGTGTGGCGATCACAGGCACCTGGAGCAGCCCGTGGCGCTCTCTGCCTGCCCTGGCTCACGCTGCTCCGGACGTTGGAGCATCCTGGCCTGGCCACTTGCAGCATGGACCCGAAATGCCATGAGCACCTCAGTGGACTGCAGTTCCAGCTGATACGCTGAGACTCTGGGACACCCAGAAAGGGGCAGGTGGAGGCTGGCAGTGTGCCCTGTCTGTAAGCACACGCTGCAGTCCTACTGTGTGCTCCACTCAGAGGAGGGTGTGGGGTAGCTGGAGCCTGAGCTGTGCCTTTGGAAGTTCAGGCCTGGCTGGCTATGTGGTTCACTAGTCCTCACACTCCCAGAGAGGAATAGTGCACGCATGAAGAACTCAGAGAATTGGACAGTCAGAGTGGCCTTCTAGGAAGGAAGGGTGTGTGGAACTTAGAAGGCCACAGCAGCTTTCAGGTGTGAGAGATGGCAGAAACGTGTGTGGCATGTGCAGAATGTAGGGATGGCTGGGGTGGGGTTGTGGTGCCAGGGTGGGAAAAAGAAAATTGGGCATGTCAGGGACAGATTGCAGGGGAGGAGGAAGTTACATTTCTGCTCTCCCTCCCTTCCCCATCCTCCCAGAGTACCTCCAGATTGTGCCAGGCTCTTCCCTCCCCTGTGTGTAATCTGCTCCTCTGAGTGAGAAGCCTCTCATCTGTATTAGGTAGGACAAGCAGCTGAAGAATGGCAATTTCAACAAGATAGAAGTTCATTTCTCTTTCACAAAGAGCAAGAATTCAGTGGTCCAGGGCTGGTAGGGTGGCTCTGTCACCGTCACCTGTAGTTTCATTTCTGGGACCAAAGTGGCTGCTCCTGATCCCACCATCACATCTGCATCCCAGCTGGCAAGGAGCATGCATGCCTATTCCTTATAAGGGAGTGGCTCACCATGGAACACTTCGACTCCACTCACGTTCCACTGACTAGAATGTGGTCCTAGCTGCAAGGGCAGCTGGAAATGTACTATTTAGGTGAGTCCAGCTCAAATTAGCAGTTTAATTGTAAGGGAGGAAGAGGAGGATAGGGATCAGCGCAAGGTTTTGGCCACTCATTCCTCTAGACATCCCACAGTGCCTTGTGGGAAGAAGGGAGAGTGGGCTGCCTTCAGGGGACCTGGCTGGAGAATGGGAATTAGTGCCGGGGGTGACAGACCCATCTATAGGGCCTCTCCTTGGTCCTGGCTGAAAGCCTTTCTTGCTAAAAGTTGAAACAGGAGGAGATCATTAGCTTTGAATAGAAAGGGTACCCAGAGAGACAGTGACCATGTGATTTGGTGTCCAAACCAGAGCACTTCTGAGAGTACAAAGAGGTGGTGTTTGTAGTGACATTGGGACAGTAGGGCAGACCAGGATGTGTGTGCAGTCACCTCACCCGGAGACCACTCCATCTGTGTTCTGGCTGAGGAAGCTGAGGTCCTGGGTCATACTAGAGTTAATAATGGAGCCACCCTAGGACTCCAGAAAGGCTCCCCACCCCCCGGCCGTATTGGTTCAGATTCCCTCTCGCCCATTGATTGGCTTATGGACCTCAGCTCTGACCTCTCTGGCATCCACCCTGGGCTGAAGGGTCTTAGACCTCTGCCCTCATTCCTCTTCCTGAGAATCTCACCTCCTCCGAGCTGCACTTCAGGGCTTCTTAGGATGGGATGCACAAGATGCTGGCAGCTTCCTCTTTGTTGTTGTTTTGTTTTGTTTTTTGCCCCCAAGAGAGTCTGGGAACCAGCCTGGAACTGTCCAGGGTCCTGACCACCTGCATAAGGTCTGGGGTTGAATGAGTGCCTCCATCTCTACCCGCAGGGATTACCAACAGAGGCCAATCCACCAACAGGACTGGCTCTGGGCTAGGCAGCATCCTCTAATTCCCACTTCTGCGGCCGGGACCTTCTGTACATACCCACCTCTGGAGACTCCTGTGTCTTAGAGACTGCCCCATTGTTCCCCAAGCCTCCCAGCCCCTGCAGTGCCCTCCCTCCCTCAGCCAACAGGAGGAGAAGCTGAATTTGGATGGGTCCACAGACTCTGCTTCTTCTTTCCAGATCTGTTGGCAGACCTTTGGCATCTTCTTGAAAACCAAAGACACAACAGGGCCCAGAGGAATCTCCCCAAATGGCGGGGCTCAAAGCACTGGGATCAGGCCAGGAGCATGAGGCGGGGGCCTCCTCCACATCACCTCTGCAAACCCCAGCCCCAGCCACCCGCACTCCGTGTCCTGGGCTCCCCTTTCTCAGCCCAGAAATAAGACTCAGCTGACAGCATCCTGGCATGGTGTCCCTCGTGAGCCTGATGCTGCCTGGAGAGGTCCCAGCCAGACATCTCTCCTTTTAAACTCCACCCTCTGCCCATTTTCCCTGCCCCAGGGAAGCCAGTATCCTTACACTCAGGCCCAGCCTGGGTGGAGTCCAGGGCCTCTGCCCTTACTCCTGTGGGAAGACGAAGCTGGGGTGAGGGGTTGGAAGTCTCCACCATGGGCCCCAGGCTTCCTCTGCCTACACTTGAGTTTCCCAGAGGCTTGCTGGCTCATGCCTGCTGGGAGGCCCATACAGCTGCTAGAAAGGGGCAGCCAGCCATGCCCCAGCAAGCCTCAGGAATGGCACCCCCCACACCCCAGCCTCCACCCAGGCACAGCAGAGAACACCGAGGCCATGAGCCAGGAAACCAGTGTGCAGGTTTGTGGCATGAATGAATGGAAAGCCGCCTTCAATAATCCGGCCCTATCTCACCAGGCAGGTGGTAGACCAGATGGCTCTTTGCGCCAGCTTGTGTGCTAAGAACCTCAGCAGGTTGTGATGCCTTTCTGAGCTCTTCAAAGCACCTTCCTATTCCAGCATATCTCGGGCCCTGGAGACCACCTCTCCCCTTCCTCCCCACAGCCTCACTCCCCCACCTAGTACTTGGATCTCTCTTCCACAGAGTACATTCCTACTTTCATTATGTAATGTAGGACATCACTGTGTTATTGTCTGAGGTAACAACTACTAAATACTGACCATGAACTCAAACTCAGACCTCACATGCTCTGATGACTGTATGGCCTCTGGTACAGAGGCAGCCCCACCCCCATCCTGCCCGGGCCCAGGTCCCAGTGTGTCCCTTACCACCGTGTTCCTTGCTCTCTCTCTGTGCCTCAGTTTCCTCTTCTGGAAAATGAGAATGATCAGAGGACCCTCCACTTCCTAGGGCTTCTATGTGTTTAATAACATGTTTAAATTAACCTGTACCAGCACTTGCAAAATTAAACATTGGATAAAAGCTGTCTGGCATGACTATAATGAATTCTCTCATCCCTGTGAGGTGGCTGAGAAGCACAGAGAGGTTTAGCAACTTGTACTGGGTGAGAGAGAGCCAGGGGGAGGCAGTTATATGGCTGATCACTCACTCACCCTCCTCCTGGCCACCCAACCAGGCCTGATGTTTTCAGGGAGGTACGGGGGTGTCACCTTGGAGAGGATCAGGAGAACCAGACCCTTGTCCTGGTTCTGCCGTGCTCTCACTCTGTGACTCAGGGAAGCTCCCTTTCCCTCTCAGGGCCTACGTGTGTGAGTGCAAGCTCTCAGGGGGCAGAGGCCAAAGCTGGGAGGTTCTTTTGATTTGACTCCAGGCCCACTAGAAGACGCATAGAAGGCAGCAAACCTGCTGGACAGCGCAGCCCATCTGCCCTGTGCAATGCCCTAGTGTGGTGCCTGGCACATAGTAGGCACTTTAAACTCTTTGTCGGCTGGATGAAGAACAGCTGGGGCCTTAAAACCGTTGGCCTGTAAGATGAAGGTTCAACTTCTCATGGGTACCATCTGCAAAGCATTGAGTTATGCACCTGCCAAGCCCACCAAGCTCAGCCCATTAGGTGTTTCCTCGGTGCCCAGAGGAAGCCAGGCCCATCAGGTTCGAAGAGGGTGTTCTGAGGGAGAGACTGCCCCAAAACCATGGGTCACCATCTGTTGTCCAGGAGTTTGTGAAGCCAGTCAGTTCCTCTGCTTGTGACACAGGCAGGTCCTAGAAGGGAATGAGAAGGCCCAAGCTCAAGTCTCCCTCTGTCCGCTGTGATTCTGGGGCACTCCCTTCCCCTCTCTGGTCTTCAGTGATTCCATCTGAGCTTGTGTGTAACTCACTGCTTACAGCTCCAGGAGCGTTCTGGGGTGGCTACACCCCATCCTTTACTACAGCAGGTGTGAAGTGGACAGACTTTTGCCCAGGCCTGAGAATGGCTGAGCTGATCAGGGGTTCAGCTGGCCCAGGCCTGGTCCTTGGGACTAGAGAAACAATGCTTAGACCAGAAAGCTGTTCCAGCTGGAGGAGGGGGCACGTGAGCAAATACAGGTGCTTGGCCCTACCTCGACTTACCAAATCAGGACCCCAGAGTTATGTCTTGGAAACCTCTTTTTTTAAAACTCATGAGCCACTTCTTTTTTTTGAGGCAGTTTCACTCTTGTTGCCCAGGCTGGAGCACAGTGGCACACTCTCAACTCACCGCAACCTCTGCCTCCCAGGTTCAAGCGATTCCCCTGCCTCAGCCTTTGAAGTAGCTGGGATTACAGGTATGCGCCACCATGCCCGGCTAATTTTGTATTTTAGTAGGGACAGAGTTTTTCCATGTTAGTTAGGCTGGTCTCAAACTCCCGACCTCAGGTGATCTGCCTACCTCGGCCTCCCCAAATGCTGGGATTACAGGCATGAGCCATCACCCAACCTTTTTTTTATTTTTATTGAGATGGAGTCTCTGTCACCCAGGCTGGAGTGCAGTGGTGCAATCTTGGCTCACCTCAACCTCCACCTCCCAGGTTCAAGCGATTCTCCTGCCTCAGCCTCCCGAGTAGCTGGGATTACAGGTGCCCACCATTACGCCCAGCTCAGTTTTGTATTTTTAGTAGAGACGGGGTTTCACCGTGTTAACCAGGCTAGTCTCGAACTACTGACCTCAAATGGTCCACCTGCCTTGGCCTCCCAAAATGCTGGGATTACAGGCGTGAGCCACCGCACCGGGCCAGGAGCCACTTTTTTAGTCCGCCTCCCACCCCATTCCTTAAGTGCCAGCTCTGGTGTCCTGCCTCTCCTTGTATACCTCCACTGACGGGGAGCTCAGTGTTACATGGCAGCCCATTGCTTTCCAAAACATTTTAAAATTGATTATAAAATATTTAAGATGTCTCAAATATTTAAGAAATCCCTTATAAATATTTCGCTAGTTATAAAATATTTAATACAATCAATGATATAAGGAATAATATAATAAATACCTAAATGTCCACTTCCTTCCCAGCTTAATCCTGGTACACTGAAAGCTTCCCCTTTGAGATTCTATATCCCTCTTTGTTTTTAAAAAATATTTTGGCTGGGCATGGTGCCTCATGCCTGTGATTCCAGCACTTTGGGAGGCCGAGGTGGGCAGATCACATGAGGTCAGGAGTTCAAGACCAGTCTGGCCAACATGGTGAAATCCCATTTCTACTAAAAATACAAAATTAGCCAGGTGTGGTGGTGGGTGCCTATGATCCCAGCTACTCGGGAGGCTGGGGCAGGAGGATTGCTTGAACCTGGGAGTTGGAGGTTGCAGTGAGCCGAGATCATGCCACTGCACTCCAGCCTGGGAGACAGGAGTGAAACTCTCAAAAGCTTTTTTTTCTTAGTGGTCAAATATACATAAAATTCACCACCTTATGAATTTTTAGCCCGCAGTTCAGTTCAGTGGTGTTCAGTGTATTCATGGAAGTGTTGTGTGACGGGTCTCCTATGGTGACACATTTTTTACGCTTTGACCATATTTGTATGAACGCATATGTAATACACTTTTACAAGCTCTGAAACTTTGGATATGGGGTGTGATACAGCAGGTGTCTCGGACAGCTTGCTTGTTGGCTGGGAAGCGTATTTGTGAGTGGGATCCACTCTGTGCACATGGTTCTGTGGTTCCTTTTTCACTGCTGCATAATACTCCACCTTGTGGACTCACAAGGTTCTAGTCCACTCTCTCATGGACATCTGGTGTCCTTCCTGTCACCATTATAAACAATGGTGTTATGAACATCTTTGGGCTGCTGCCCCAGCTTCTCCAGGGCTATGCCCAGGCCTGGGGTATGGACTCTTGGGCCGAGAGCATCTTTGCCTTGAAGAGAGGCTGCCTAGTTGTTTTCTCACACTGAATACTGGGTCCCACTCTCATTGTCGGTCATGGAGACGTCTCTGGGAGAATGAGGGGAGGCCACGTGCAGGGCCTGTCCTGATGGGGGAGCTTTCTGGCGTAGGCAGCTCTGTAGTGCACATGATGCCCCTTGCCTCAGCCAGACCCCTGTCTTCTCCCACTTTTTTTGGATGAGCTGATGTTGTGTCCCCTCCCATTAGGGTCTCTTATTCACCTGAGGACTTGTAAGCCACATGGGATGTGATTAGTCGCAGGGGCTCTGGGGCCAGGCTCTCTTGGCTTGAGCCCCAGACCCACCTCTTAGTTGCCATGGGAACTCAGGCAAGTTCATGAACATGTCTGTAAAATGGAAATAACAGCACAGATGACAAAGCTTTACCATAAGTATCCAACATGTTAACATATGCAGAGTTTCTAGTACAGTGTCTGGTGCATGGTGGGTGCGATGTCAGCAAGAGCTTGTTTTTTTTGACATGGAGTTTTGCTCCTGTCATCCTGGCTGGAGTGCAGTGGTGCAATCTTGGCTCATTGCAACCTCCACCTCCCAGAATCAAGCGATTCTCCTGCCTCAGCCTCCTGAGGCAGCTGGGATCACAGGCACCCACCACCATACCTGGCTAATTTTTATACTTTGAGTAGAGACATGTTTTCGCCATGTTGGCCTGGCTGGTCTTGAACTTCAGACCTCAGGTGATCTGCCCTCCTCAGCCTCCCAAAGTGCATATGTACAGCCTGCATGAGCTTTTATGATCTCCCTGGAGGTATGGAACCAAACCCTTTGTCGTGGCTAAGCAGTGCTGGACAGAACCAGATCACCTCCTCTATTCTACCTAACATACCTCTATTAAGTCAGCCCGTGTTGCCTTCTCAGTTGGCTACATTTCCCTGGAGTTTGCTCTTGGTCTTTCTGTTCCCTGAGGTGATGTGTGGCCCTGCCTCCCTGCTGGCTGGCTTCATGGGTGTGAGTTTTGCCCGGTGTGACTTGTGGAGATGAATTTGACCCTCAGGAGGGAAGGCTTGGGTCTTGGTCCTGGCCCTCCTGCAAACTCTCAAATTTCATCCAAACTGCTGTTCACAGGCAGAACTGGGTGAAGACAGAGCTCGGGACCCCCAAGTGGACTCCCCTTAGGGAACCCCAGCCCTTTGAGGGACTCAAGCATAAGTGATCACAGAGCACAGCCTTCCCAGAGGCCGGGCTCCCCTGAACACGACTCCTCCAGGGTCTGTCACAGGGGCCGGGTGTGTCTCACCCGATTCTTCTTGGTGGACCTGCAGGTTCACGGCCACTGCTGCTCCTTCCTCCAGGTCAGGGTCACCTGTGCCTTGCACCCACCTCCCTCTGGCACCCCCACACCCCCTTTGGTCCACATCAGCCTCTGCCAAGTTCTGAGTGCATCGTCTCCTTCATCTCCTTACCTCACAGTGGACACTGCCCCTGCCCCAACATCAGGTGCCAGCCCCCTCCCCACCATCCCAGATGAGGCCCCTGTGGGGAGGGGCGCAGCTCAGGAGGCAGAACAAGGAGTCACAGCACAGCCCTGCACCCCAGAGGGCCCCGCCCTGTACCCTAGAAGGCAGTTCTGTCCCTGAGTAAGGCTGGTCTGACAATCAAAGAGGGGTCTCCCAGAAGTAGGGCAGAGGCCAGGATTAGGGAGTGAGAGCAGGTGACCTTGACACCCCAAAACCCAGTGGGTACAGGCAGTTTGGCTGGCAGCAGGGGCCTGGCACTGTGTTTAGGGAAGAAGGAACCCAGGGAATAAGTTGATGACTCCCAGAGGAAGGCCGCCTGGACAGAATCCTGCCCACAGCCGTCACCAGGGCTCCTGGCAGCTGGCAGGGTCCCTAGCACGTGGGGAGGAGAAAAAGAGACGGTGGGACAGGACAGGGCTCGGCGAGGCCAGTGACAGGCTTGTGTCTGCAGGTCGGTGCAGCTAGACAGAGGGAGAGGGGCAGGCACGGGGCGGGTGTGGTGTGAGCAGAACGCAGGCCTCTGTCCCGGGCCGGGCTTCGATCTCATTGATGAAGTCACTCCTGAAAGGGCTTGCTGGCACCCCAGCTGGGTGCTTTCCAGCGGTGTCAGCTTCACTGAAAATGGAGTGTCCTCTGGCTGCCCCAGCTGTCGGACGCTTGCCTGCAATGAAGCAGCGATGAGACGCTTGTTTGTGCAACACATGTGTGCGTGTCTGTGTGTGCGTGTCATGAAAGGGCGGGGAGGGGCCAGGGTAGACCCATGGCTGGAGGGGTCAGAGGCTGAGAACACACCCATACATGCGCACATACACAGTGACATTCACACAGAAGTCACACTCAGACACATGATTCACACAAAAATCACATAAAATACACACAGAAATCACACACAAATACGTACAAAACAATACTCACACAAAAAACAAATTCACAAAAATCGCAAACACTCCCACACAATCACACACAATACATACACACATACACACAAAAATCACAAATACTTGCACAAAAATCACTCACAAATACAAAAATCACACCCACACAATACACACTTGCACAAAAATCACACAATGCACTCCCTCCGGGAAATCACACTCACACTCAGGGAAATACACCTTTGCACAAAAATTACACTCACAAGTACACAAAAATCACAGTCACACACGGATACTCGCACAAAAATTACGAACAATACACACTTGTACAAAAATCACAATACACACTCGCACAAAAATCACACACACAAATACTCCCACACAATCACACACAATACACACTCGCACAAAAATCACACAAATACACACTCCCACACAATCACACACACAATACACAGTCATACAAATTCACACACAGACACACACACACTGGTCTCTCCCAGGTCCTAGCAGGTCTCTGGCTGGAGAATGCATGGCTCCCAGGTTCCCACCCTCCATGGGCCTGACCCCTCCTTGTGCTGTGGCCACCGCACCCAAGCTCTGTCCTGGCCACTGTGCTGGAATGGGGACGGGGTCACTGGGCACCCAGGCCGAGAACCGCAGCCCTGCCTGCACAGGGCCTCTCTTCTGGGGCACCGTCTCTTCTTCCTCACCTTGGCCTTTTGAAGCCTAAATGAGATCTATTTATACCAGTCAGCATATGGACCCTGCCGAATGTGCCCGCTCAGACATACGCTGGCGGCACGCACAGCCCGACACTGCGCCAAGTCCCTCCCCAGGGCCCAGCTGGCCCAGCTTCCCCGAGCCTCACACCCGCCTGCTTGTGCTCTCCAGGGTCCCTGGATCCCCTGGGGTGGGGCAGCAGCTGCAGAGGGGACCTGGGCCTCCAGGGAGAACTAGCCAGCCACTCACTTCTAGCCCAGGCTATGTCCAGGGCGGGTCCCCAAGTCCCTTCCCTCTCGCCTGCTCATCTAGGTACAGACAGGTGGGTAGGTAGGAGGTGACAACCAGAGGCAGGGTGAGGGTGTCACCCCGAGAAGGGGGGATGGGCCATCATCCCAGCCTCAGGTGAGACATGAGCCCAGCTGTTAGTAGGGCCCAAAGGCTGGGATACCCCCTCCAGCAGAACTCTCCCTTGCACTCCCCAGGTTCTTCCACAGGGGACCCATGTCTGCTGAGACAGGAGCCAGGCTGGGTTCTTCCCATCTGTCCTTTCATTTAGTCCTCCCAGGGTCATTTTACAGATTAAAAGATTGAAGCCCAGAGTGGGTGGGCCACTTGCCCGGGGGCACACAGCAACAAGCCACAGGATTGGTGTCCAGCATGGGGTTGGGCTGTAGGATTCCATCACTCTTGGTCTCTTCAGAGCCTCTGTGATCTGTGCAGACAGCAACCCTATTCCATCCATCTTGGTCTCCCACCCCCAAGCACTCAAATACTAGTGAATGAATGATTGCAGGAATGAAGGATGAATGAGAATGGGAAGAGGGTGGAGATGGCAGGTGTGAATCCCCAAGCTTTAGCCAGGCATCTCCACCATGCAGCCTTGCTCTGCTACCTGGGATAACTAGAAATGATGAGACAAAGTCTTATTCTGGAGGGATATGTCCTGAGGCTTTTATCCTGGTGGGGGTATCTCCTGAAGCTCAGATATTTCCAGAGGCTAGGAAACTAGGGCTGAATCCTCCCTTTTCTCTTTTCCATAGGAGTAGGGAGGAGAGCTAAGTCTTGGGACTTTAACTAGTGGGATGACCCTATGGTCAGTCCTGAGCTGCCCCAGAGGAATGGCCCCAGGCTGTTCCCCAGCCCCACTTAAGGGGCTTCCTTCATTTCCTCATTCAACTTGAGGACTCCACTCCCCTCCCAGAATCCGCCTGGAAGCTTTGGCCTTTTCCAGTAGTCTTTTTGGTCACCCAGGGTGGTGTGGATTGGTGCAATCATGGCTCACTGTAGCCTCCGCCTCCTGGACCCAAGGAATCCTCCTGCCTCAGCCTCTAAAGCAACTGGGACTATAGGCATGTGTCGCCATGCCCAGTGGATTTATTTTTTGCAGAGATGGGGTCTTGCTTTGTTCCCTGGGCTGGTCTTGAACTCCTGGACTCAAGCAGTCCTCCCACCTTGCCCTCCCAAAGCCCTGGGATTATAGGTGTGAGCCCGCTGTGCCTCACCTCCGCTAGTCCTTATTTCCAGCCTGTTGGACTTGTGAACACACAGGGAATGGGCCTTCTCTCCACCCTGTGTGCGGGGGAGGGGTTTGGGAGAGGCCAAGAGGTCCAAGCACTGCCCCTTTGTAGGGGGTGTATTTGGTTAAGAGCCATTGAGAGGCAGGGCTGGGCCTGGGTCCCAGGCCTTCCTGCTCCACCCAGGGACCTCTCTTTCTGCCTCTCCTGCTCTAGGTTGTGAGGACAGGCTTTCCCTTAGGACGCCAAACAGGGGTGAGAACAGGAGGTTTCCTCCAGGACCTGGGAGTGACCCCTGCTCCTCAACCCCTCCCACCACACTAGGCCCTGGGGAGGGAGCCCAGCCCCTGCCCACCCCCTTCCCCCGAGGCTCACTGACTAACCAGGGGCAGCCTCTTTCAGTCCAACCCCATTCTTCAGCCTCTCAGCTGTAGTTAATGTTTGCTGTGTTACTAGAGAGATTCTTGACCGGGTCTGAGACGTGGAGGGTTTGCAGAGCTCGCTGGGCCAGCAGAAGCCAGCTGCCAACAGGCACCCAGTCCTCCTCACTCAGGGTCCCTGCCACCTTCCCTCCCAGAAAGCAACTGCCCCAACACTCAGGGTCCCCTGGTTTTGGGGCACCTCCTGGGCTTTGTTCGGCCCCTGACCTTTCCTTCTGTTCCCGCAAATCCCACCGATGGCTTTGCAGACCGCTTCACGCCCCCAGCAGCACACAGCATGTGCATTTTCTCACGTCCCCCTCCAGGAACCCCCAGGGTAATATCAGTATTCTCAGTTTTCAGAAGAGAGGAAACAGAGTCTGGGAAAGTTCCAGTGTTTTGTGAGCACTGGAAACCGAGTGTGAGGATCCAGCCCCGCCCGGGTTCAGCTCTGTCGGGAAGGGGGTTTTCACTCCAGCTACTCCGTGTGCCCAGCGTATTCACAAACACCACCACATCTCTCTCACATCATGGTCCTGTTAGTGGCTATCAATGGCCCCATTTGTCAGAAAGGTTAATCAAGGCTCAGAGGTTAAGAACATTCTGCAAATCACCCAGCTGGGGAGCGGCTGGCTGCTCAGGAGGCAAACTCAGTTTAAAGCCCAGCTCTGGCCAGGCGCAATGGCTCACACCTATAATCCCAACACTTTGGGAGGCCAAGGCAGGCGGATCATGAGGTCAAGAGATCAAGACCATCCTAGTCAACATGGTGAAACCTGTCTCTACTAAAATACAAAAATTAGCTGGCCATGGTGGCGCTCACATGTAGTCCCAGCTACTTGGGAGGCTGAAGCAGGAGAATTGCTTGAAGCCAGGAGGCAGAGGTTGCAGTGAGCCAAGATTGTGCCACTGTACTCTAGCCTGGAGCCTGGTGAAAGAGTGAGGTGCTGTCACCAAAAAAAAGTCCAGCTCCTTCTGCTCAGTGGAACTGGTGTTACCCACCACCCCTGGTCCTCATACCACACAGAGCCCCTCTGCTCAACTCACCGCCAGGAGCCCTCCAATCCCTCCCTCCCTCCCTTCCTTCCTTCCTTCCTTCCCTCCTTCCTTCCTCCCTCCCTCCCTCCCTCCCTCCCTCCTTCCCTCCCTCCCTCCCTCCCTCCTTCCCTTCCTCCCTCCCTCCCTCCTTTCCTCCCTCCCTCCCTCCCTTCCTCTCTTCCTCCCTTCCTGTCTTGCTCTGACTGGAGTGCAATGGTACAATATCAACTCACTGCAACCTCCACCTCCCAGCAATTCTCCTGCCTCAGCCTCCTGAGTAGCTGGGACTACAGGTGCCTGCCACCACAACCAGCTAAATTTTTTCATATTTTTAGTAGAGACAGGCTTCACTGTATTAGCCAGGTTGGTCTCTATCTCCTGATCTTGTGATCCGCTCACCTCAGCCTCCCAAAGTGCTGGGATTATAGGCATGAGCCACTGTGCCCAGTAGGAGCCTTTCAATTTTCCAGTGGATTCTTAGAGCCAGATCTCAGCCCCCTGTGGTGGAGGGGAAAGTGAGCATGGAGGGACCCTGGGCTCCCCACCCGCTCCTTACTTGAAGACGGGTTTCGTGTGAGTCAGTGATCTGTGCTACCTGACAAAGTCCTAGCCCCCAGGGGCTCAGTGAAGGCTTCTTTTGCTCAGGGTTCTTGGGTCAGGCACTGGGAAGGGCTCAACGGGCGGTTTACCTCTGCTCAGCCCCGGCTCCTCCACTCCCAAGCCAGTGCCACAGCCCTGGCCTCTCTGTCTCGGTGGGACCATACCCCCCACCACCCAGGTCTCACAGCAGGGTGTTGAGAAAGTCGCTTTTCTCAAAAGTAGCTGGAGCAGCCGGTCTAGCTAGGACCTGTGCCCAGGACAGACACGGCTTTGCTTCTACCTGCACCATTGGTCAAGGCTATCTCAGGCCAGCCCAGGTTCAGGGGTGCTGAGCTAGACCCTGTGTCTCAGCAGGGGATATCAAGGTCTGCAGACTGCAGGTGGGAGGTAGAGACGCAGCCGACTTTTGCAGATGGGGTCTGCCCTAGCAGTCCTGCCTTGACCCCCTTTACTTCCTGCCTGTGTTCCTTTTCTCCTGCATTAGAATGGCCTGAGATTACAGTTTGCTTGTTTTGTATTCTCTCTGCCCTCCCCTCCCTAATGCCTACTGGGATATCCATCTGTCAGTTGGATGCCTTGGCACAGAGACCCAGGAGGTGGGCAGGGTGGTCTCACAGGCCTAGCCTCCCGGGCAGGGAGCTGGGGTCTCCCTCCCAGGCCCTTGACAGCCCCAGACGCCAGCCCCTCCCAGGCGCCATCTCCGAATCTGCCACATCAGACGCCTTCCAGGCTGTAGTAAGCACTCCCGGAGGAGGCCTCTGTCATTTACCCTACTTTGAGCCGACCCTGAATCATGAAAATCTGGAAAGCCCAGAAGACAAATCAGGGGTGACATTTCCCTTGAGAAAATGATCATTTGCTTTACAAAGCGGCATGTGGTGTTTGCCCTTGGCGCTTCCCGGAACACATCCATTGGGGAGGGGGCCTAAGCCCACAGGGCGACGGGGGGCGCTTCCAGCATGAGCAGTGTTTGAGGATCCAGAGAAGGAAGCCAGGACCCCACAGGAAATGAAACCCCACCTTGATCTCACTCAAGAATATTGGATCAAAAAAGCTTCAAAGACACTCAAGGAAATCCAGTTCCACAGAATACCACAGAGATAAGAATTTGCCATGATTAATGTAGAATTTATACAAAGAATTCAAAGTTGGCTTAATATTAGATTAATCTATTAATAAACTACACAGTGTCCGCAGGTCAGCTGTAATGCACATTCATAATGATGAAAGGCATTTGATAAAATCCAGTGCCAATTTTGGATTTCAAAGTAACTGCTAGAAATAGAACCAGAAACACACTTCTTTATCGAAGTCAAGAATCTGTCTCAGTTCAATGGCCAGAGTCATTCTAGGTGATGAGATTTTTTAATGATTGCCATTCAGAAACTTTTATTAAAAAACAGCAATGCTTTCATCATTGTGCAGAAATTCTGGACATAGCAATAAGACACGAAACAGAATTAAATGGGATGTCTACAGGGAAGAATTGTAATTATTTGCTGACAATATGATTCAAGACCTTAGAAACCCAAGAGAACCAACTAAAAAGAATGACTTAATATAAAAATTTAATACAAAAGTGCTGGGCTGGAAATCAAACAAACATATACAAATCAATAATTTTCCTCTGTACTAACAACAGCTAGTCGAGACACATAATTAAATAAATGGTCCCCACTTACAGTGGCACCAATAAAATAACAAAACCCTAACAATTCACAGGAATTAATTGACAAGAGAAATTAAGGATCATTATGAAAAACCCTATAAAGTTATCCTGAGACATATTAAAGAAAACAAGAATGGTGAGATGTGCTGCGTTGCAATATTACCTGAAAATTATTCCAGAATTAATTTATAGGCTTAAACGCAATCCCATCAACAGGTTGATGGCGTGTTTTACAAAGTGATATAAAAATGGTTCTGAAAGTTCACCTGAATGAATACTCAAATGACTTTACTCAAAGAGTAAAGAAATGCAGAAAAGGGAGAATGATAAAGAAAGTCTTTCCTGCCAGATATGGAAGTTTATGACAGAGTTATGAGATTGAAATTGTGCTGAAATTGGTAAAAGGAGAGGGGAGGTGTTATCAGTAGAATAGGAGAAATGGTCCCACACAGAGGCCTCATGAGAGTATGACCGTATGACAATTTATTGCCCCAAATAGGATACTTTTAGAATTACAAGGGGATATATTCATCATTTTACCGGGAAAGAGACATGTGCAGTGCCCATCCCGGGAAAACCATAACATATGGTTGCCTTCCTTTATTTGTTTATATATTTTTTGGGACAGATTCTTGCTATGTTGCCCAGGCTGGAGTGCAGCGGTGTAATATCAGCTCACTGCAACCTCTGCCTCCTGGGTTCAAGTGATTCTCCTGCCTCAGCCTCCCAGTACCTGGAATTACAGTCCCCCACCACCACACCCAGCCTAATTTTTGCATTTTTGGTAGAGACAGGGTTTTGCCATGTTGGCCAAGCTGGTCTCAAACTCCTGAGCTCAGGTGATCGGCCCACCTCAGCCTCCGAAGTGCTGGCATGAGCCAGGGTGCCCAGCCTGCTTGCCTCCCTTTATAGGCAGCTATGGAGTTAATATTTCCCTGGATTCATTCAGCATGCATTTCCTGCTCGTTGCCTGGAAAGGAAACCCCAGCTCCTACCCTACCTGCCCTGAGCTTTCGGTGCAGAATGTGGACTCTAGGTGGAGACAGACGGGAATCAGATCCCAGCAGCACGGGTCACAGAGGGGCAAGTGCAGGCAGCTATGATTACAGACGGGAGGTTCCAGCCCCAATCTGGGCTTTGAACAGTGAGTGGGGGTACACTGGGGTGGTGGGAGGGACTCATGTCCCACGCAGAGGAAACAGCGTGTCAGCAAAAAGTCAAGAAGCCCAGGCCAATCACAGCCTTATAGGACAAAATGAGAGGTGACAGACAGCAAGGATCCTCACTGAGACCTGGTCAGCAGCCCCTCCTTGAGACGGAGTCTCATTCTATCACCAGGCTTGAATGCAGTGGTACAATCTCTGCTCACTGCAAACTCAACCTCCCTGGTTCAAGCAGTTCTCCTGCCTCAGCTCCCGAGTAGCTGGGACTACAGGTGCGCACCATCATGCCCAGCTAATTTTGTTTGTATTTTTAGTAGAGGTGGAGTTTCACCATGTTGGCCAGTATGGTCTCAATCTCCTGACCTTGTGATGCACCCACCTCAGCCTCCCAAAGTGCTGGGACTACAGGCATGAGCCACCGCGCCCAGCCCTGATCAGCTTTAAGTGCGGACTCCCTCCAGGGCACTGGGGAGCCACATGAGGAGGAGGAGAGGCTGGAGATGCCCCGGCCCAGGTGGAGATGGAGCACCAGAAATCAACCCGAGTGAACAGATTACTCAACAGAATGTCAGGGCAATTTGTTGCCTATTTGGGGGAAGGGAGAAAATCAATTCTGAGCCTTCTTTACACCAGAGAAATAGTTTCCAGGTAATTGACAGTTAAATGTAAGAATCCAAACAGTAAAGAGGTTGGCAGACCGAGGTGAATGTCCCAGCTCAGGATGGCACGAGTTCCACGAGCCACAGAGCGGTGGAAGCCATGTCGGTGGGGAGAAATTTGCCCCCACAGAGCTGCTGACATGCAAGTCAGCAAGTCAAAAGCCAGCATCTCCAGGCTGTGGCGCCGGCTTTGTCTGCAGAAGCCTCTTTCCTGGGAGGTGAGCTCAGGCCGCAGCCGGGACAGTGCTGAACAGAAGCTTCAAAGAAAGGCCATGTGATGAGGTCGAGAGATGCCACATTTTTATTTTCTTTGTTTTTGAGATGGATTCTCACTTTGTCACCAGGCTGGAGTGCAGTGTTGCGATCTCAGCTCACTGCAACCTCTGCCTCCTGAGTTCAAGCGATTCTTGTGCCTCAGCCTCCCAAGTACTGGGATTACAGGTGCCTGCTACCACACCCAGCTAACTTTTTTTGTACTTTTAATAGAGATGGGGGGGGGGGGTTCACCATGTTGGCCAGGCTGGTCTCGAACTCCTGGCCTCCAGTGATCCACCCGCCTCGGCCTCCCAAACTGCTGGGATTGCAAGTGTGAGCCACCACACTCAGCCCGCATTTTTATTTTCGCAGCTCAGCTAGATCCAGCTGAGGTTCCTTGGCAGCTGGAACACCAGTCCCCAGGACACACAGCAAACGACAGGTAGCCTGGGGAAGTGGAAATGGTGTAAACGTGTGAGCGAGGGCTAGTGGTCAGCGAAGCCTCCTGGGAGGAGTGACAGGTGTCATGGGCGCTGATGGGCATGGGAACAGCAAATGCCTTCCCTGTCATCTTGAAGCATGAGGTGCCCTGGGCAGTAGGACAGTAATGGCCTCGTGATGTTGTGTCAGCATCCTTGGGGTTGTGATAGAACTTTCTAGTAACAGACAGGAGATGGCACCACTTCCGACTGTGGAGACATCCTGGTCGCTGGGCTTACCCGGTGCTGGGACACTTCCTGCCTGGGGCGGCCACATCCCAGACCTGTCGCAGCCCATCTTCCGTGGCTGATACCTCTTGGGCTAGACTTTGCATAGTCATTTATTTCCTTTATTAATTTAATGTTTGAGGGCTAACTGCTCATTTCTAACCTTCAAAACCATGCCCCAAATCTCCAGCACAATTAATAGCCACCAGGAAATACACACAGATTCAATCATCATGGTAACGGTGCTGTGAGGCAGGACCTGTGCATGCAAAGGCCTGGCCTGGTGAATGGGCTTGCCAACAGCCCACGGCCTGTGCACCTGTGCCTGGGAGAGGGGAACAGGCCTCAGAGCCCCCCGACACCAAAGGATCTTTCCAGCGTCTCAGGAGGTAGTCCTATTCTACCACCAGGCTGGGATCCAAGCTCAGAACAGGGACAGACTGTAAGCTTGTGATTACCAGAAAGGCTTTTCCAGAATTCAGGGGCCTCTGGAGGTCAGGGTACTACTAGGAAGAGAAGAACCAACACCTCTCTGCCTTTAGTCTCAAACCTGCCATCCCTGAAAGCAACTAAAGAGATTCAAGTCAAACTAAAGATAGAACTTCCCACTGCCAGGGTTATGAGGGTGTGATGGAGAAAGTGCCAGGCATCCTTGGACACCTAGACCCTTACCTGGCTTAAGTGATGCGCTTTCCGAGAGCGGCAGGAGGTGGACCGGTGTTCCTGGAGCGGGTCACGTCATCCCTCCTCTCCCGGAGCCAGCCAGCCCCCCCACACCCCACATCCCTGCCAGCACCGGAGCGGGGAACCATTGCAAAGTGATTTCTCCCTCCAACGGCGGCATACATCATGTTTTTTAATTTAAAAGATGCCCCGTGGAAGCATAACAGACCATTAAATGTTTGGGTCTCTAATTAACTCCAGAGCAGCCTGGGGCTGCGGGCCCCGAGGTAGGACAGCAAAATAAGCCTGGCGCATCCCAGGGGGCAGCACTCAGGGCCCCAGCTCCAGCCCTGAGCCCTCCCTGCTCTGGTTGGGAGGAGGCAGAGGGGACCAGGCACCCCCTTCCCCACCTACCATGGCCAGGGCCTTGGGGAGAGGTTGCCTTACCCAGCCGTGTGCTCCCGCTCCCGGGCCTGCCTCTGCACATTCTGGAGTGGGTCAGAAATCTGCATGTTTACTGTTTTTTATTTCTGAGACAGGATCTCACTGTGTCACCCAGGCTGGAATGCAGTGGCACAATCACAGCTCACTGCAGCCTCGACCTCCTGAGCCCAAGGGATCCTTCTGCCTCAGCCTCCCAAATAGCTGGGACCACAGGTGCACACCACCACACCCGGCTAATTTTTTTAAACTTTTTGTCAAGATAGGGTCTCACTATGTTGCCCAAGCTGGTTTCGAACTCCTGGGCTTAAGCCATCCTCCTGCCTCAGCCTCCCAAATTGCTGGGGTGACCGGTGTGAACCACCATGCCCGCTCTGGGAATCTGCATTTTTAAGCAGCAGCAGAGTGGGTGCTGCTGCCTTCCTGGGCCTTACTCTGGGGGAATCTCAACTTCCTGGCTGGACTTTCCCACACTGAGCCTCTGTTTCCCCATCTGTCCAACTGAGGTAATAGTAACCTTTGCCTCCCTGAACCCGGGGGAGGGGCTCTGCCTGCGGGAAGCATGGCACATAGGTGGACTGTGGAGGAAACAGTTTTCCTCTGTTGCAGACTCATAGGGTGTTCCTGTTCTGGGGGGAAGGAGGAGCCCTGAGGCTTCCATGAGTCTCGTGGATGGCCCAAAGGTCACACAGCAAAGTGGTCAGGCACTTGTCAGGGTCCCCACAGCCTCTTGACGTTTCCTAGAGCTCACTGAGTCCTTGCGGGGCGGGGACATGGTGCAGGCTGTGGTCTCCTGTCCTGCTCCCCAGCCCGGCCTCCTGGAGGGCAAAGTTGAGGTCAGGGACCTGCCAGACCCAACCCTTTGGCTGTGTCCCCAGGAGCCAGCCCCGACCTTGCCTGCAGCCTGTGCCAGCCCCCCCCTGCACAATAGGATCCGAGCAGGGAGCAGAAGAGAGGGCTGGGCCTGGGGGCCATGAAGAAGTCCCCAGATCTGGTGAGAGCCCTCAGTGGGCCCATCTGTGTGGGTTCCAGGGCCGGAAAATGCTGGGATTGCAGGCATGAGCCACCGCACATGCTGAAGGAAAATCCACATGCATCCAGCGTGCGGCTCCGTCTCCCACACTACCTTGCACTGACCGCTTCTCCCCTACCGAGGAGGAAGTGAGTGTCCACTGGGCATCCTCCTGTACCCGGCATCATGCCAGGAGCCTTAAGTAACTGGCGATGCATCCCCACCACACCCCTGGGAGCCAGACACCCTGATGGTCTGTTTGACAGATGAGGGGACTGAGGCTAAGAGGTTAAGTGGCATGCCCAAGGTCATGCAGCAGCTGCATGGCAGAGCTGACACTTCTCCTGGCCCATCGTGGTTCTGTGCCCCCTGACACAGCAGGTGGACTGGCGGGCCCCCCACCTGCTCCTAACTGGGCCAGGTCACCATGGCAGGCCTTGTGGCTCGAGACCCGAACACCCTGAGACGCCCATCACTCCCCCATGGGCTCTGCGTTAGAACCCAGGGAGACAGGTCCTGGCAAGAGCCAAACTGCAGAGGCAGGCAGACACTCGCAGTAAACATGATCTGTCGGCAAAACATTGGAACGATGAAAAGTTATCGATCTATAGCTTTCCACCCATCTCCCTGCCTCCCCCTCGTGCCTGGCCCTCCGCCATTTCCCCCTGGAGCTGGAAAGTTCGCTCCATCAGCAGAATCCGTCCAGTCTTGGCCCCGGCCCCAGACCAGCCCTGGCCTCTTATCTGGTTTCGATGATCGAGGAGAGGAGCCATATTTTTAGACAGATGCATGCCTGTCCCAGCACGGCTGCTGTGATTATGCAAATACAGTCGTAAGAAGTTTAAAAGCCTGGAACCACCATATTTTTTTATTTCATTAGCAATGACACAAGCTGCGGAAGGAACTCGGTGCCCGACTCACACACACAGTCCCTACCGTCCCCTGGGTAACAGGGGTGCTCTCTGCAGGGGCAGTGTGTGTGGTTGTGAGACATCATGAGGGCTCCAGCCAGGGAAACACCAGGCCCCAGATACAATCCCAAGAGTGTTGGAGGCGCCTGGTTCAACGATTTCATGTTAGGATGGGGGAAACTGAGGCCTGGAGACAGGAATTGGAGATGACCTGGGACTCTGGCTCCGGGTGGATGCCTGGCCTCTCCTGCTTTGGACAGTTCTCCCAGCAACTCTGGTACTCGGAGGGGAGAGGGTCTCCCAGGAGAGGGTTCTCAGGGAGCAATGCCACGCTCTCTCCTCCCTCCCACCCCTTCTGAGCAGAGAAGCCCAGGGAGTAGGGATGACCCGGTGGAAGCACAGGCTCCTCTCCCAGCTCTCAGGCCACTCTACCTGGCCCCGCTACCCCTGCAGCCCCACCTCCCACCCGGCATTGCCCACCACTACCCTCACCCTGGGCACCCCACACTCCCTGGCGGGGCATCCTGCCTTTATACCTCAAACACACCCCCTCTGCCTGGGATACCTGTTACCCTCCTTCCCTAACAAACTCCTACTCATCTGCTGGGGCCCTTCGAGCAGCAGCTCCTGGCAAAGCCCTGCCTGGTTACCTGCCACCCTGCACAGATCCCTAGCTCTGGCCAGGCCTCCTTTTTCCCTGCAGGCCCCACTCTGGTCTGTAAGCCCTTCAGGGTCCCCGTGGCTCCTAAATGTCCAGTGCCTGGCAACCCATCTTGAGTGGACAGAGCAAGGTCAGGAGACAGACATGGGCTCTCCTGCTCCAGGTCTCAGGGACACGGCAGGCGGGAGACCAGCTGGCCCCCAGCTCTGAATCCCAGCAGATTCCAGCTGGAGTCTGAGTCTTTTCTGCTGTCCAAGGGGCTGGGTCCCACCATCAGATGCTGAGTCACTCCCATCTAGGAGACAGTGCTGTTTCAGGAAGGTCAAGTGTGCCTCATACTCGGTCCTTCTGAGTGTCCCCTCCACCTTCAACATTTCCTGAAGTGGCCAACTCATTCCATCAGGGGCATTCCCACTCACGCCACCTCCCCGCAGCTCTGCCTTCTACCCCAGCTCCTGTTTGAACACCTCTGGTGACGGGGTACTCATTACCTATCACAGCTTGTTGGACAACTCTTTAGCAACCGGGTCCCAGGAGTGCTCCTGTTTCCAGAGGCCACTGGCGGTTCCTGCCCTTTCTCACCCTCCAGATGGGTCCAGAGCTCAGCACATTTCCCGGGCCACCTGGCCGGAAGCCTGACCCCTTTCTCTGTTCTCCTGGCTTGTATGTCTATATCCTAATCAGCACTTGCTGTGGATAGGATGTGCCAGCCGCCTTTTCCAGCTCCCCACAGGCCCTGGCTGTGCAAGGCAGAGCTGTCCCAAGTTGGAGGCCCAGGAGGCCTGGGCAGGGCAGATGTCCCTAAGATAGCCAAGGTCTCAGTGTGATGCTTCCTGGGCGCTGAGCAGACTCAGCAGTGGCTATGAGTGAACACAGTGGTTCTGGGAGCCCATGTCCCCGACTAGCCCAGGGGACCTTGGCAACTCCTTTCACTCAAGGGACTTCCCACCTGGACCATGGAGGGCATGTGGTTCTGTGTCCTGTGATGTGGCCTGTGCTGCTCTTATGGCTGCCCAGGGCCGGGCACATGGAGGCCTCTCTCCATCTGGGTGGGGGGGTGCACTCCTGACCCTACCAGATATGTGCAATGTGGCCTGAGTGTCCAGTCCTGACTGCCAGACCAGATGAGAGCTCGCATGGCATGGCCCAAAGCTGAGATGCAGAATCCCCTGTGGGTACCTCATCTCCTTCCCGAGGGGATAACAGCTCCTGCAGGCTTGATCAAACATGAAAAGGATGGCCAGGTGTGGTGGCACACACCTGTAATCCCAGTGCTTTGGGAGGCTGAGGCAGGAGGATGGCTTGAGTCCAGGAGGTCAAGGCTGCAGTGAGCTATAATTGCATGACTGCACTCCAGCCTGGGCAACAGAGTGAGACCCATCCCTTTAAAAAAAAAAAAAAAAAGGAAGCTAACGTTTGTGAGAAACCACAAACCCCTTGGGAGTTTTTACTCCCATTGGACAAAAGAGAAAACAGAGCTGACGCATCCCAGCCTGCGTGCAGTGTGGCCTGAGCATCCACTCCTGGCTGCCGGGCACTGAGCTGGCCCTGAGATGCCACAGCAGTAACCAGGATGCACAGCTCCTGCTCTTGTGGCAGCAGGAGGAGCTCCACCATGAATTAAAAGTAAAGAACCAAGCAGAACATTGGGAGAGAGAAGTGCCAGGATTTAAACTAGGTGGGGGGCTGAGAGTGAGTTCCGAGTGCAGAGCGGGAAGAGCTTCTGCGTCTAGGAGTGAATGATAGGAGGGAGCTGGAGCTTCCCAGGCACAAGAGCGGCTGGTGCAGGGTCTTTAGCCAGAAAGGGGATGTGCATCAGGGGAAGGGGAGTGACAAGGGGCAGAGGCCGATTGGTGGAGATGGCGTTTGGAGGCCGGATTCTCCTTTCCGCATGGAGGACTGGATGTCCTTAGGGCTGCATGAGGATGGGCCGGCTTGGTAATTAGTGAGGCTCCTTCCAGCCGTAGAGGGAGAGTGGATTGGGGGTGTCAGGAGATGAGGTGGAGCCGTGAGTGTTGTCGCCACCAGAGGTGGGTTTGGGCATTTTGGACCAGGGCGGTCATGGTGGGAGTGGAGTGATTCCAGATGCTTCTGCAGGTGGAGTGGTTGGACCAGGTATTGGGGGAGGTAAGAGAGGAGTGTAGGTTGTGGCCTCGACTTTCAGTGGAAGAATGCGGTGAATGCTGAGGCAGGGAGATGCCAGCTGGAGCAGGAGCTGGGAGCAGCTACTTAGACGCCATGGGGAAGAATCTTCAAGTTGAGATTGATTGGGAGTCAGCCGCACAGAGACAAGACCACAGGGAACAAGACCCCCTGGGTGTGCTTGGGGGAAGAGGCACTGAGTACCCAGCCCGGCCTGGGACAGGTAGAGTCAGGGTGAAGGTGAAGGAGCCTGGATGGAGAGGGTGGTGGCTGGGATGCCAGAGCCAAAAGGGCTGCAGGAGGGAGCCGGCAGCTGTCTGTGCCAAGGGCTGCTGAGAGGCTGGGAAAGACAGAAGTGGGCACTGCAGGGTAGAAGTCAACGGTGACCTTGCTGAGAGCAGCTCAGCGGCCCCAAGGGGGGACGCTGGACTGGGCAGGGCTGAGGATGAAAGAGGAGGTGAGGAGGGGGATGGAAACCGCTGGCGATCCTTCCACGAAAACCTGCCACGATGAGTCAGAGGCCAGAGGGTATGCAGGTCAAGTTTGTTTGTTTTATGGAAGGTTCTAGAACTATGAGTTCCAAAATAGCAACCACAACCTCGTTTCCAGCGCTCCAGAGCCACATGGGACCCATGGCCACCCTGTTGGATGGTGCAAGTACAGAACCTCTGTGCCATCCAAGAAAGCTGCGTGGACTTTCTTGGTGTTGCAGAGGGCTGGAGGTATCAGAGAGACCCGGGGGGTGCCCATTCCAGGGGGGGCACGGCCTGTGTGTGTCCCTGAGGCAGGAGGCCAGGCCCTGGGAACAGGTGTAGACAGTCTGTGGAAAAGGGGAGTGCCTTTCAGGCTGAGGAGAGGTTGTGGGCCTGCCAGCCTCCCTGGGGCCTTATGGTCCACATCCATGCAAGGCCCTGGGTCTGAGGCTGCAGGTGTGCTGCGGAGGGCAGAGCTGGAGCCAGGTATGCACAGGAGAGCAATGTGAGTGTGGATCAGTGAGGTGTGAGTGTGGATCAGTGAGGGCACAGGTGGTGGGGGGCATCGAGAATGACAGTGAGCGAGCCCAGCTGGAAAGGGCCTTGGGAGGGCCTGTGCTTTATGCAGAACCTTCCTAGGTGGTTCCCTGTTTCCTGTGTCAGGGCCACAGCCTCTGCCCCTGGGGTCTCCCAGACCCAGGGGTGCCTCTCAAACCCCTCCTAGTGCAGACCTGTCCAGCCTGTCCTCCCAGCCCCCAACAGGAGGCTGCCCAGGGCTGACTCACAGTGTGACCTTGGACAAGTCCTCCCTCTGAGCCTCAGTTTCCCTGCCATAAAGCGAGCTGCAGAATGAAAACTTTGGGGTCCCTTGGCCAGACGCAGTGGCTCACACCTGTCATCCCAGCACTGTGGGAGGCTGAGGTGGGTGGATTACCTGAGGTCAGGAGTTCCAAACCAGCCTGACCAATATGTTGAAACACCATCTCTACTAAAAGTACAAAAATTAGCTGGGCGTGATGGCGGGCACCTGTAATCCCAGCTACTCGGGAGGCTGAGACAGGAGAATCGCTCGAACCCAGGAGGTGGAGGTTGCAGTGAGCCAAGATTGTGCCACTGCACTCCAGCCTGGATGACAGAGCAAGACGCATCTCATAAAAAAAAATTGGGGGGGCCCTCCAAAGCTGGAGGCTATAGAGGAGGCAAAATCCATGCCTCCTAAGAGGTGGCAGGCCCACCCTTTCTCACTGGCAGGGTGCTGGCCACACTGGGGAGTCCTACCCACATACCCCGAAGATCTCCCTGCCCAGGAGACTTGGCAGCGAGGTCAGGCTGGGAGGAATCCCCAAGCCTCTGCAGGCCCCAGGCTCCTGCTTACCTGGACTCTAGAGCAGAGGCAGAGCAGGAAAGGGGCTGGACACTGGGCTGGGGACAGCCTGCCTCCCTCATCACACAGGCTGCCCAGCCCGATGGAGCAGGGCTCAGAGCCAGGTGGAGAGGTCAGGCTGTGCTCCCAGCACCCCTCCCAAGGAGCCTGAAGCATAGATTCCTGGACTCACAATGGGGGGACTGGGACATGGTGGCAAGGAAAGGGCTGGCAGGGGAGGAACCAGGTGAGTGAGGAAGGGGGAGAGGGTCTGGTGCCCAGCCAAACCCTGGCGGTGTTGGCCACCAGTGCACACTTACAGCGTGTTTCCTGTGTACATGCAGCATGCCAGACATGCAGACCCCCATGCATGTGTGAAAATGGGGAGGAAATCTGGGGGGCTCGGAGCTGTACCCGTACCACCCACACCTGCCTCCACCCAGCCTCAGATGCACCAGGGCCCCAGGGCTGCTGCCCAGACAGGGTGCCCTCAGTGACAGCTGCTCTGCCCAGTGCCCCAATGAGCATGTTCTGTGCACTCATGTACACAAATAACTTCCATGTGCACACACACCCGTGCACATGCACATGCAGATGGCCTGGCACACACATGCAAGGGCTCACAGGTACCAAACGTGTGGGTGGACATGGCCTACATGCGTCCACAACACACATGCACACACACACATGAACCCCATGTGCACGCAGCCCTCCAGCCCTCAGCTGCTGGGCCCAGGAGAGCCTAGGCAGCCCGGGCCCCGAGCCTGCTCTCTGTGCCTGCGATAAGGGCTTTTAGGCCCCATAATCCTCCTTACCTTGACTTTGAGTTATTTTGAGCAAAAGATTAAAGGTGATTATGACTGGGGCTGAGGCGCCACACCTCCTACACGCTTCCTGTGCGGCCGCTGGTCAGGCCCGCCCTTCCGGAGGCTGGGCACAGCTGGACGCCATCAGCCCCACACCGTCAGCCCCATGCCCTCAACCCTCCCCCAACCAGCACGCACCCCTGCCTGAGACCTGGGCCCCCAAGAGGCCTGGGAGAGCTAAATCCCAGCGTTGGCACAGGTTGTCTGGGCATGGTGGAAGGATGGTGGGGAGGTGTGGAGGGGCTGGCATGGGCGCGGGCAGGCAGGTGCGCACGGCACGCTGTGTGACGGTGACCAAGACAGTGCTGACTCCCATGATGGTGGATTTCACATCCAACCAGACCACGTCAGGACCCCATTTTCCCCAGCCAAGCTGCCCCCAGAGCCATTTCTCAGTGGGCCTAGTCAGATCGTGTCTGGCTGTGCTGGGCTGGGCGTCCCCTGGCCTCTCCAGGCCAAACCCTGGGTTAGCTCCCTGGGGCCTGCTAGGACCTAGCTGCAGCCCCCATGCCCTCTGACTTCTCCCTCTCTTTAAATCAGAAATAGACTCTTCTCCAGGAGCCGGAACAAAATTGTTCTTTATGAAGTTTCCAAAGAGAGGAAAAAACCCATTTCACATCATTATATTTTTTTTTCTCTAATTTAAACTGCTTCAGTGCAGACTAGTTGCAAACGTCAATATCAGTGAAATACACCCAGCTGGCTGCCTGCCAGGCCATGGCATGGTGACAGGGGCCGGCTGTAAATCCACATATTAACAAGCAAATACACACCCATTTCTCTATCCTTCAGGGCAAACACAGGCGGCCAAGAGGTAAGGCTGCACATCAGGGCCTCCCCTGCCTCGATGGTGGGGGAGGGTGTCTGCTGGGGAGCAGGAGCCCAGCACCTCCAGCCCTGTGTGCAGGGTCCTTCCTGCCTGGGGTTCCCTCCCCTATGATTTGATTGCCACATCATCTGTGTGCGGGCTCAGGAGACACCAGGGAGATGGATGAGGCACCATCGTGCCTAGAGAAAATCAGGGTCCCGTGGAAGCGGAGGGATAAAGCAAAGGACTCCATACGGTGGCGGGGAGGATGGTGGGAAGGGCATCCAACTCCCTGAGGGACCTCGGAGCAGTCCCTCTCCCAGCTCGGGGAGGATGTGCAGAGCCCAGGAATGCTCAGCAGAGCATTCGGCTCTCTTCCTTCCAGAAGGGAGGCAGCCATGCTCCACCAAGGTGAGGTTCAGACAGTGCCAAGTATAGTGCCAGGTAGACACCCTCAGAGACCATCCATCCAGCTCATTTGGGGAAACTGAGGCCCAGAAGGGGCACGGCATGCCGGGGACACAGGGCAAGCGAGCTCAGACCAAGACCTGGCAGGTGCAAGTCCCCAGACAGGCCAGAATATCTCCCAGTGTCTTCCCCCCTAGAGGGCTGGAGAGGAGCCAGCACCCTGGAAGGATTCTGTGGACTCCGGTCGGGTGTGCAGGGCAGCTCCTGCAGGCAACTCCTGGGGCATTGTGGCTGGGCCTCCTGGGAGCAGAAGCGCCAGGCAACAGGGACAGAGCCCAGCGGGGGCCTGCACATGCATGTCCTTGGCTGCAGCCGGCCAGCCAGCAGGAGAAGCCCTGTTACTCCTCCGCCAAGTGACTTTAGGTCCCAGTCCCCTGCCTCAGTTTCCTCATCCAACCAGGGTTGCGTCAAGAGTGAAATGGGCTGCAGGGGTCTCAATTCTGGGCCATCAGTACCTTGGAGCCCAGCCGAGCAGGTAGTGCCCCATCCAGTTTGCAGATGAGGAAGCTGAGGCCGGGGAGCTGAGAAGACCCTTCTACCACAGGTTGGAGCATTTCCTCCATTATCCTGGCCCATCTCAGGAACTAGAAGGGGCTTCTGTTCTCTTCTATGTTTTACAGAAGAGGCTTGGGGGCTCAGCGGAGCAGGGACTCAGGCCATGTTCAGAAGTCGCCGCTGTGAGATGCCAGATGTCCCCTGACTGCTGCCTTCTCTTTTGTCTTGCAACAGGAACATCAGAGCAGGAGGAGCCAGTGGAGCCATCAGGATACCCAGGCCCATGGGGCAGGAGGCCCCGGTCACCGCAAGATTGGGGCGGAAAACAAGAGGTGGCCGGCCGTGAGGGAGGCACCCTCCCTCCCCGCACTTGCGCCTCGTGGCCATGCGGTTTGGGACAGGACACCCCTGAGAGTGCAGGCACCTCCCCCTCCCACCCCTCCATTTCTTCAGGGGCCACCGCCTGGCCCCCCACCCGGTCCCCCTGGGCAGACTGAGTGGGGGCTCCCTGCAGGGCGGTCCCGATGGCCAGGCTCTGGTGGGGCATGCTGTGGGTGTGTGTGGCGGCTGCCACCCTGCTTCATGCAGGCGGCTTGGCCCGCGGGGACTGCTGGCTGATCGAAGGTGACAAGGGCTTCGTGTGGCTGGCCATCTGCAGCCAGAACCAGCCGCCCTACGAGGCCATCCCACAGCAGATCAACAACACCATCGTGGACCTGCGGCTCAATGAGAACCGTATTCGCAGCGTGCAGTACGCCTCGCTGAGCCGCTTCGGCAACCTCACGTACCTCAACCTCACCAAGAACGAGATAGGCTACATCGAGGACGGTGCCTTCTCGGGCCAGTTCAATCTGCAGGTGCTGCAGCTGGGCTACAACCGGCTGCGCAACCTCACCGAGGGCATGCTGCGCGGCCTGGGCAAGCTGGAGTACCTGTACCTGCAGGCAAACCTCATCGAGGTTGTCATGGCCAGCAGCTTCTGGGAGTGCCCCAACATCGTCAACATCGACCTGTCCATGAACCGCATCCAGCAGCTGAACAGTGGCACCTTCGCCGGCCTGGCCAAGCTGTCAGTGTGTGAGCTCTACAGCAACCCCTTCTACTGCTCTTGCGAGCTGCTGGGCTTCCTACGCTGGCTGGCCGCCTTCACCAACGCGACTCAGGCCTACGACCGGATGCAGTGTGAATCGCCACCCGTCTACTCCGGCTACTACCTCCTGGGCCAGGGCCGCCGCGGCTACCGTAGCATCCTCAGCAAACTGCAGTCGGTCTGCACTGAGGACTCGTACGCGGCCGAGGTGGTAGGGCCCCCCCGCCCAGCGCCGGGGCGCTCACAGCCGGGCCGCTCCCCGCCTCCCCCACCTCCCCAAGAGCCCAGTGACGCACCCTGCACCGACGACGAGTGCTTCTCTGGGGACGGCACCACGCCACTGGTGGCCCTGCCCACACTGGCCACGCAGGCTGAGGCCCGTCCCCTCATCAAGGTCAAGCAACTCACGCAGAACTCGGCCACCATCACCGTCCAGCTGCCCAGCCCGTTCCACCGGATGTACACCCTGGAGCATTTCAACAACAGCAAGTCCTCCACCGTGTCCAGGCTGACCAAGGCCCAGGAGGAGATCCGCCTGACCAACCTGTTCACGCTCACCAACTACACCTACTGCGTGGTGTCCACCAGCGCCGGGCTGCGCCACAACCACACCTGCCTCACCATCTGCCTGCCCCGGCTACCCAGTCCACCCGGTCCGGTGCCCAGCCCCTCCACGGCCACCCACTACATCATGACCATCCTGGGCTGCCTCTTCGGCATGGTGCTGGTGCTGGGCGCTGTCTACTACTGCCTGCGCAGGCGGCGGCGCCAGGAGGAGAAGCACAAGAAGGCCGCCTCGGCGGCCGCAGCCGGCAGCCTGAAGAAGACCATCATTGAGCTCAAGTATGGGCCGGAGCTGGAGGCGCCGGGCCTGGCCCCGCTGTCCCAGGGCCCGCTGCTGGGTCCTGAGGCCGTGACACGCATTCCCTACCTGCCGGCGGCCGGCGAGGTGGAGCCGTACAAGCTGGTGGAGAGCGCGGACACGCCCAAGGCCAGCAAGGGCAGCTACATGGAGGTGCGCACTGGGGACCCTCCGGACCGCAGGGACGGCGAGCTAGGCCGGCCGGGCCCCGACAGCCAGAGCTCGGTGGCCGAGATCTCCACCATCGCCAAGGAGGTGGACAAGGTCAACCAGATCATCAACAACTGCATCGATGCACTCAAGTCTGAGGCCACCTCGTTCCAGGGCGTCAAGGCAGGGCCGGCGTCCGCTGCAGAGCCGCCGCCAATGGTGCTGCTGTCCGAGCCGCTGGCCGCCAAGCATGGCTTCCTGGCGCCCGCCTACAAGGACGCCTTCGGCCACAGCCTGCAGCGGCATCACAGCCTGGAGGCGGCCGGGCCCCCGCGCGCCGGCACCTTGTCGTCCGGGGGCTCCGCGCGCAGTCCCCGCGCCTTCCGCGGCGAGGCCGTCGGGGTGCACAAGGGCGCGGCCGCCGAGGCCAAGTACATAGAGAAGAGCTCCCCCGCCGCAGCCGACGCCATCCTCACCGTGACGCCCGTGGCCGCCGCGCTCCGGGCCGAGGCCGAGAAGGGCCGCCAGTACGGCGAGCACCGGCACTCGTACCCCGGCCCGCACCCGGCAGAGCCGCCCGCGCCTCCCGGGCCACCGCCGCCGCCAGCCCACGAGGGTCTGGGGCGCAAGGCGTCCATCCTGGATCCCCTGACCCGGCCGCGGCCCCGCGACCTGGCCTACTCGCCGCTGTCCCCGCAGTATCACAGCCTGAGCTACTCCTCCAGCCCGGAGTACACCTGCCGCGCCTCCCAGAGCATCTGGGAGCGCTTCAGACTGAGCCGCCGGCGGCACAAGGAGGAGGAGGAGTTCATGGCGGCAGGCCACGCGCTGCGCAAGAAGGTTCAGTTCGCCAAAGATGAGGATCTGCACGACATCCTGGACTATTGGAAGGGCGTGTCGGCCCAGCACAAGTCCTGAGCCCCCCCAACCCCTTTCCTCCCAGACCCGCGACGCCCACTGGACCAAAAAGGATGCAGGATCCACCCAGAGACTCAGCACCAAACCCAACACACGCACAACACGACAGCAACTGTGAACGCTGGGGGTGGGGAGCCCTGCAGAGGCGAGGTGGGGGCGTGGGCAGGGACAGACCCGAGAGACACGTACCCAGCTCATGTGGCCGCCCCGGGCAGCACATGTACACACACACACACACACACACACACACACACACACACACACACACACAAAAGGGACTTCGGAAAACTGTGTCTTAGGGATGGGGGGTGGGGGGTGGGGATTTTTTTTCATTATCTTTCCTCTTTTGAGTCTTCTCTGCCTTTTCCTCTCTTTCTTTTCTTCCTTTTTTTAAAAAAATATATAATAAAAGACAAGTTCTTTTAAAAAGACATAAAACACGGTCTGTGGGGGGTGTGGCCACCTTGGGGCCCCTGGCGTGATCTCCTCCGTCCGTGGTTTTCTGTGGATTCTCTGTCCAGTGTGTCTCTTCGTTGCCGCCTCCGGAGTCCACCGCAGAGGGGCGGAGTGAATGCCGGCGGCCAAGTGGCCTCCGGGACAGGTCCTGGCGCCCTGCTGGACTCAGGGTGGGTGGAGACTGTGCCTGTGGATGGCCGGGGTGGCCGGGAGGGCCGAGGGCGGAGAGGCACGTCCCCCAGCCCAGCCCCCGTGTACACTGTAGTCGTTCTATTGTACAGAAAAAAATATTTCTATATTTGCAATGTTTGCTGTAAAATGAGAAAGATAAAAAGACTATGTCTACTTAAAAAAAAAATCCGCAAAGGAAAAAAATCAAATGCTTGTCTGTCCTGGGTTTTTACTGTGGGTTTCAGGGGAAGAGTTGAGGTTTCTTTCGTGTCCCGTTTTGGGGGTGGTTTTGTTGATTTTGGTCTTGGGGTGGGGGCACGCTGTGCTCTCAGTGAGAGCGTGATGGGACCAAGGGGTGTGAGTGGAAGCCCTTGGGGAGGTGGGCGGCCCACACTGGACTAGAGTGTGTCAGCGAGCCGGTGTGGACAGGGCAGGCAGGAGCCCAGCTCACGTGGTGTGTGGGGCTGGGACACCCAGAGGCTCTTGAGTGAGGTTCTGGGTGAGCAGATGGTTTGGGTTTGCATGTGAGTGAGTGTGAGTGTGGGGTGGTTGGAGGGTGCGTCTGTCTGAGGGTGGTTTCCCCTGCTGTGACCAGAGCCCCACCTACAGGAGGTGCCCAGAAATCCCTGATTCTGCAGGAGTCTCTTGGGATGCTGAGCCCGGAGCCAGACCCTGCACTGCAGCCCCCTCCACATGCATCTCACCCACCAACCCCCTCCAGGCAGCCTGCCCTGGTGTGCACCCCTGTTCTGAGTGAATGAGAGGCTGGAGTCCACGTGGGACCAGCACCAGCTTGTTCAGCATCCCCAGGGGAGGGTGGAGAGAGTTCCTGGCTTCCTGCTGCAGAGAGCAGGGGGTGCCCCTCATCCCACCTACAGGAGTCAGAGTGAGACGCTGAGGAAGACACTCCACTCCCGGGCCCTCAAATCCACCTGCCAGCTGAGTAGGGGTCTTGTGCCCACCCCAGGGAAACGGCCCCCAGCCCTGCATCCCACACAGAATTGCCTTTCTGATCAGGGGGAGGACCTGCCGGGAAAGGAACGCCTTGCCCTGGCCCCTCCCTCCCACTCGGCCCCCCTGGGGTGGGACACCTACCTGATGCCGACACTGCCTGTCACCCCTCCCTGCCTGCCTAGACACCCCCTCCCCTCTCTAAAGTCCTGGCTGCTGAGCCCCCATCCTGCCCCTCCATCAAGGGTAGACCCACCCCTAACCTGAACTCTGGCACAGACCCAGGGAGGCAGGAGGCTGCGGCTGGAGCCAAGTCCCAGAGGCAAGAGGAACCCAGGAGACTGCAGGACAGGGACCGGAGGGATGGAAGCCGGTCCTCAGGCTCTGACAGGTCCCCAAGAAAGGATCCAGGCTCAGCCTGACCCAGTGGGGGACAAAGAGGGAGGGAGAAAGGGCCGGTGGGGGGTGGGAACAGGGGCAGCCTCTGTTTGCATGCCCTTGGTGATGGAGAGCTCACCCCTCTCCTCTGTAGCTGTCTCCAGCTTTTAGGACCTTCCTTAGACGGAGCAGAAGCCTGGGGCCACAGAACTGAGGGCTCATCTGTCTCCTCCAGGTTAGTCAGCCCTGTCCTGCCACCTGCACCCAGGTTACCCCACCAGGGTTCTGGGAGTACGAGGCCTGCTCTGGGGGGTATGCCCCGGTGGGCTCCGTGGGTGCCCTGTGACTCATCCCTCCAAAGGGGGCCATTACCCAGGACGCTGCATCACCTGCTCTTCCCTGTTTGACCCAAGGTTTCTGGCCAGGCCGGGACTTCCAGCCCTGGGCAGCTCCCCGTTCTTTGTGAGGGGTTCCTGGAGGGCATGAGAGACCACTGGAGACTACAAGGCCAGGCCCAGGGGAGTGGAACGGGGACCAGGATCGGGATCCAGGGCTGGCGGCTGGAGGCCAAGGGAGGGCCCCAACCTGCCCAAGGTCACACAGTAACTCAATGACAGTCTGGTCATGGGACAGAGAGGTGGCCAGGCCTTCTCAGCCCGCCGCTCCCTTTCACTGAGGAGTGATAACGGGCTATTTATAGGGAGTGCGGGAGAAGGGCAGACACAGAAGAGAGACACCTGCCTTGGGGACACCCGGCAGCTGGCCAGGAAGGGCGGGTGTGCAGGAGGGCAGGTGCCTGGGGAGAGTCCAGGGCCCAAAGAGGAACAAGGAGAAACAGCAGGCGGGGAGGTACTGGGTCCTCAGCAGCCAGGATGCCCAGCCTGGTAGCACAGGCCTCCCGGGAGCGCAGGGCTTGGCCCCGAGTGTCTGGGAACACCTGGCCAACTAGTCCTGGGACAAAGAACCCCGAGTTCCCTTGCCCTTGCTTGAAGGTATCATGGTCGAGGTAATAGCAGTTAAGCAGGAGGATACATACCTATAAAGCGCCTGTGCAGGGCTCTGTGACAAGCTCCCTGTGGGCACAGGGAGGAGGAGCCCATCCCAGCCCTGGCCACCAAGGAGCTCACAGGCTGACAGGGTACTCAGTGTGGAGGGCTCACCTGGCTCAGGGCAGCAGGGGAAAGCTGCAGGTCCAGGAATAATGGGAACTCCTGACTGGGAAGAGCCAGGAAGGCTTCCTGGAAGGGGTGGTATTTGGTTTGGGCGAGGAAGGAGGTAGAGGCTGGGAAGTTGAGAGGGTCAGTGCCCTGTGGGCTCAGAGCTGGGCTCAGGAGCAGGAGGAAAACCTCCCAAAGCCAGCCTTGCCTTGCAGCTGGGATGGGTGCCCGGCTTCCAAGGATGGCCCTGGAGGGCAGCTCTTTCTCGTCTGTGAGACAGGTGCTTTGGAAGCCAGAGCAAAGGATCAGGCGCAGGCCATGCCCCTACAACTGTGTGACCACAGCAAGCCACTGACCCTCTCCACCTCAGCTTCCTCATTTGTCCAGTGCAGGGAATGCCGACATCTGCCCCCTCCCACACTGCACTGGTTATCCATTGCCATGATAATGCTGCCCAACTCACAATGAACAGCATGGCCCACTCGGGGGTGGTTGGCAAGGCGGCACACTCTCGTGTCAGGGGATGCAGGGAGGACCGGGTCTACAGTCTCCCATCCTCCAGCGAGCCAGCGCGCCCTGGTCCTGGTGGCGATGGCTGAGGGAGCAAACCCCATGGTCACATCTGCTGGTGTCCCATGGGTAAGGGTGAGCCACAGGGCCGAGCTCAGAGGAAAAGGGTGGACAGGACACCCTGGCCCAGGGGCCCATGGCCAAGGCCACAGACATGGAGAGCAAAGACGTGGGGTCCTCTGTGCACCAAGGCTGAAGGCATGGCTGAGTCCCGGGGTCCCTCCCCGGGGCAGAGGGCAGAGCAAGAAGAGCAGGGAACCCACGGCCCACGTCTCTGCCACCCACACATTTGCTCCGCACACAAATGCAGAGAGCCTACTGTGTACCAGACATGCCACCTGACCCTCCCCACCAAAAATATGTCAGTCATAGTCCCAACAGGAAACAGCAGACACCCAAAGTAGAATCCTTCAAGGGGCTGCCTATAAAGGGGCCATTTGCAGAGAGACCACGCTGACGGCACACCTTGGCCCCCTGGGAGAGGGGGAGGAGAGCCCCAGAACCCGGAAAGAAAGAGAGAGAGAGGTGCAGAGAGGAGCCCTGGGCCCTGGAGAGGGACCTCACGGGAGGTCCAGTGGCCCCGGGCAGCCTCTCGGGAGGACACACGCCCGCCCCGCTCTTCGGATCTCCCTCTCACCTCCCACTGGGCTCCCTGCTGGCTGCACAGCCAGGACGCCAGGGCCTGAGACGGGGCCCATTGCACTCAGTTCACAGACAGCAGGGGCAAGAAGGTTCAGAGCTGGCCCGGAGTGGGTGATGGGGGAGGCTGGCCTGGGGACAGCCACAGAGGAGGGGGCTGTCATCTCCACTGGGGACAGGGGGGCTTTTAGGGGAGGTGATTGCTCAAGACCCTGAAGGTGATCGGGCGCAGTGGCTCATGCCTGTAATCCCAACACTTTGGGAGGCCGAGAGCGGGGTGGATCGCCTGAGGTCGGGAGTTTGAGACCAGCCTAGTCAACATGGTGAAACCCCGTCTCCACTAAAAATACAAAAATTAACTGGCATGGTGGTGCGTGCCTGTAAATCCAGGAGGCAGAGGTTGCAATGAGCCAAGATTGTGCCATCATTACACTCCAGCCTGGCAACAGAGTGAGACCCTTGTCTCACAAGGAGAAAAAAACCAACAGCAACAACCAAAAACAGGCAAAGAAACAGATCCTGAAGGACAAACCGGAGTTGTCGTGGCAGAGATGGTTTCAGGGACAGGGAGCAGACTCCACCCAGAGAGGATGGCAGGAACCAGGGTGCGGAGATCACAGACCCCTGGACCCACCCAGGGCAGTGAGGGGCCTGGCCTCCTGAGACCAGGGGCGGGGTGCAGCCAGGCTCTGCGGTCTGGTTTGCAATCATGAAGAAAGGAGAGAGCCAGGTTCTGGGCAGAGGGAGCCATTGACAGTTTTTATTTTATTGAGACAGGGTCTTGCTCTGTCGACCAGGCTGGAGTGCGGTGGTGTGCTCATGACTCACCCAGCCTGAAATTCTTGGGCTCAGGTGATCCTCCTGCCGCAGCCTTTCAAGTAGCTGGGACCACAGGTGTTCACCACCACACCTGGCTAATTTTTTTTTCTTTTCTGTAGAGACTTGTTTTGTTATGTTGCCCAGGCTGGTCTTGAACTCCTGGACTCAAGTGATCTGCCTGCCTTGACCTCCCAAAGTACTGGGATTATAGGCATGAGCTGCCTCGCCCGGCCAGTATGTTAAAAAATAACAATTTTATTAAAACACAAACAATTTTATTGATTTTTTTTCTTATCTCAAAAATAATCCTTTTGCTACATAAACTTTAGAAAACAGTTAAAGAAGAAAATAGAAATCATTCGCTCTCCCCACCCTGAGCAAACCATGGGAATATGTTGGTAGCCCTTTCCTCTTTTTTTTT
The DNA here is from genome assembly GCA_031835075.1 of Saguinus oedipus. Classification (NCBI taxonomy): domain Eukaryota; kingdom Metazoa; phylum Chordata; class Mammalia; order Primates; family Cebidae; genus Saguinus; species Saguinus oedipus. The sequence goes on from CM063170.1 coordinate 11,163,092, forward strand.
TTTTTTTTTTTTTTTTAATGGAGTATCGCTCTGTCTCCAGGCTGGAGTACAGTGGCACTATCTCTCACTGCAACGTCCGCCTCCCAGGTTCCAGCAATTCTCCTGCCTCAGCCTCCTGAATAGCTGGAACTACAGGCACGTGCCACCATGCCCAGCTAATTTTTGTATTTTAGTAGTGACAGGGTTTCATCATGTTGGCCAGGATGATCTCAATATCTTGACCTCGTGATCTGCGCACCTCGGCCTCCCAAAGTGTTGGGATTACAGGCGTGAGCAACCGCACATGGCCTCTAGCCCTTTCTCTCTAAAAATGTAGCAGGCTCGAAAGCTCTACCCTGCAAGCAGATGTGCACAGAGGCATCTCTTTATTTTCTATAACAACAGATGTTTGGAGCCTCTGTTCCCCCAGATGGGGTGCAGGTCGTGGTACATGAAGATGGGGAAATAACTGTATATTTTAGGTTCCAGTGGAGAAGAAGATGTTGATGGTGAGTGGAAGAGGGAAAAAACTGCCAAAGCATTGTTTGAGTAAGATGGGACGGGATGCTGTGCTCCGTGGAAGGGCCGGCCTTGACCAGATAGGCCTTGGACTTGGCCGTTGCTCCTCCTGCTTATCCGGAGAGAAGGTGGGGACGTGGGCTCCAGCGTGGGAGCTGGGGGCATACGCGGGGCATGGGGACAGCCTCTTTCGGTGACTGTGACTTTCTCAGCATCTCTTCTCACTGCATTACATTGCCCTTTTGTTCTACTTCCAAGGAGTCTTTAAAAATTTTGTTTCAAATTTGAAGTAATTATAGAGTCGCAGGAAGTTGTAAAAATAGAGTCACCCACATCCCCCAGCGGTGACACCTTACGTAACTGGGGTACAGTATCAAAACCAGGAAGTCGGCTTGCACCTTGGTGTAATTCTGTTAACTAGACTGAGCCGATTCAGTTTCTACCAGCCTGCACACGCATTCATCTGCGTGTACGTTTGTGTGGTTCTTTGCAAACTCACCCCACATATACAGATTTCAGTAACCACCTCCCCAGCTGAGATTCAAAACTGTTCCATCACTGCAGAGAACTTGCCACCCCCCACTCCACCCCAACCCTACACCTGCCTGGCAGCCACAAATCTCTTCTTCATTTCTGTCATTTTCAGGACGTTATATGAATGGAATCACGCCCTATGTAACCTTTGAGGTGTTTTTTTTCCCACTAAGCCTAAGGTTCTTGAGCTCCACCCCCAAGTTCTCTCTCTCTCTCTCTCTTTTTTTTTTTGTTTTGTTTTTTGAGATGGAGTTTGCTCTTGTTGCTCAGGATGGAGTGCAATGGTGTAGTCTCAGCTCACTGCAACCTCCGCCTTTCAGGTTCAAGCGACTCTCCTGCCTCAGCTCCCAAGTTGCTAGGATTACAGGCACCCACCACCACGCCCAGCGAATTTTTGTATTATTAGTAGAGATGGGGTTTCACCATGTTGACCAGGCTGGTCTCAAACTCCTGACTTCAGGTGATCCACCTGCCTCGGCCTCCCAAAATGCTGGGATTATAGGCATGGGCCACTGTGCCCGGCCCAGCCAAGTTCTTTCATGGATTAACAGTTGGTTCCTTTTCATTGCTGAGTAGTACTCCACTATATAGATGACACACCCAAGTGTGTCTGCCCATTCACCTGTGGGAAAACATTTGGGTTGTTTTGCACTTTGGGGCCATTACAAATAAACTTTGTGAAAATTCATGCATAGGCTTTTGTGTGAACTTAGGTTTTCATTTTTCTGGGATGAATGCACAGGCGTGCCATCGCTGGGGTGCAGAGGAGGTGCATGTTTGCTGCTCTTCACTGTGTTTCAGGGTAGTTGCACCATTTTTTGTCCCCACCACCAATGTTTGCAAGATGCCATTTCTCCACACCCTCACTGGCATTGGGGCATATCACTGTTTTCTGTTTTAGCCATTCTAATAGTGTGTAGTGATGTCTCATTGTGGTTTTAATTTCTATTCTTTAGTATTTACTGATGGTGAACTCCTATCCTGTGCTTATCTGCCCTCTGTATCTCTACTTTGATGAAATGTCTCCTTCCATCTTTTTTCTCCATTTTCTTTATTTCTTTTCCTTCTTTCCTTCCTTCCTTTTTCTTTCTGTTCTTCTCACACGCGCGCTCTCTCTCTCCCCTCCAATCCCACCCTTTCTTTCTTTGTTTTCTTTTTTTGACACAGTCTCACTCTGTCACCCCAACTGGAGTGCAGTGGCGCATTCTCGGCTCACTGCAACCTTTGTCTCCCAGGTTCAAGTGATTCTCCTGCCTCAGCCTCCTGAGTAGCTGGGATGACAGGCAACCACCGCCACCCGCAGTGAATTTTTGTATTTTTAGTAGAAACGAGGTTTCACCATACTGGTCAGGCTAGTCTTAAACTCCAGACCTCAGGTGATCCACCAGCCTCAGCCTCCCAAAGTGCTGGGATTACAGGCGTGAGCCCCCATGCCCAGCCTTTCTCCCATTTTCTAAAAGTTTTGTTTGTTTCTACTGTGAGGTCTTAAGTGTTCTTTACATTTTTATAGAAACAACACCTTTGTCAGACGTGTGCTTTGCAAATATTCTCTCCTTGCCTGAGGTGTGTCTTTCCATCCTTTTAATGCAAGAGCTTTTTAACTTTTTGAAGTCTAATTGATCCATTTTTTAATTTCTTATATCATGATTTTGGTGCCACATTGCCTAGTCAGAGGTCCTGAGATGTTCCACTATTTCTGCGATATTTTAGAAGATTGTAGTTTACTTTTTACTTTTAAATTCATGGCCTATTTCAGATGAATGTTTGTATAATTTTTTCCAGGGCTTTGGTAGTCGCAGTTTTTTCTTCATCTAACTTTTAAAACACAACCATAGTGGGATATTAAGTCAGGAACATGTGATGACGGCAGTCTCTCACTCATTCCCTACTGTACGTGAAGTTCCTGGAGTGAGTGTTATTCACAGGTCCCATTAAGAGGTTTGACGTTAGGCTGGATGCAGCGGGTCACGCCTGTAGTCCCAACACTCTGGGAGGCCAAAGTGAGAGGATCGCTTGGGTCCAAGAGTTCGAGACCAGTCTGGGCAACATAGTGAGATCTTGTCTTAACAAAAATAAAAATAAAAATTTAGCTGGGCTTGGTGGTGTGCACCCATGGTATTGGATACTTGGGCAGCTGAAGTGGGAGGATCTCTTGAGGCTCGGAGTTTGAAGCAATGTGAAGCTATAGCGAGCTATGATTGCACCACTTCACTCCAGCTTGGGTGACAGAGCAAGACTCTGTCTCTCTAAAAAACAGAAAGGAGGCCGGGCGCAGTGGCTCATGCCTGTAATCCCAGCACTTTGGGAGACCAAGGCGGGCACATCATGAGGTCAGGAGTTCGAGACCAGCCTGACTAATGCAGTGAAACCCCGTCTCTACTAAAAATACAAAAATTAGCTGGGGGTGCTGGCACGTGCCTGTAATCCCAGATACTCAGGAGGCTGAGGCAGGAGAATCACTTGAACCTGAAAAGCAGAGGTTGCAGTGAGCCGAGATCACCCCAGTATACTCCATCCAGCCTGGGTGACAGAGCGAGACTGTCTCAAAAAGAGAGGAAGGGAGGGGAGGGGAGAGGAAGGGAGGGGAGGGGAGAGGAAGGGAGGGGAGGGGAGAGGAGGGAAGGGGAGGAGAGGGGAGGGGAGGAGAGGGGAGGGGAGGAGAGGGGAGGGGAGGGGAGGAAGAGGTTTGACCCTTACTCCCGCTCTGGACTGATGCTCGCTGTCCTTAGATGCTTCTGTGTTGTAATAGTGCCATCTCTCCTGATGTAGATCAAAGTTCACCAGTTCTACCTGACCCATCTTATCTATCTCTTCTCCTTCTTTCCTCTGAGGTAGGAGTTTTTCCAGCAAAGAGAGTTGATCAGGAGAGAGAAATCCATTAACAGTAAAGTTTACCTTAAATTCAATAACTGGGCGGCCCTTTTCACATGTTCTGCAATAGATTGACGTGCTTCACTCAGTGCACACTTGACATCTCCATTCTTGGAGATGTGACCTGGAGAGGCAGTAAGTGTGGTTCAGTTGCCAAGAGTAGATGCTGGGTTCTGGAAACCACACAACACTTCCACCAGCTGTGTGTTGTGAAAACAGCACTGTCAGCCAGGCGCAGTGGCTCATGCCTGTCATCCCAGCACTTTAGAAGGCTGAGGCAGGAGGATTGCTTGAGCCCAGGAGTTGGAGACAACCCTGGGCAACATGGCGAGATCCCCATCTCTACAAAAATAACAAAAAATTAGCTGGGTGTGGTGGCGTGTGCCTGTGGTCCCAGCTACTTGGGAGGCTAATGTGGGAGGATGGCTTGAGCCAGGAGGTTGAAGCTGCAGTCAGCTATGATTGTGCCATTGCACTCCAGCCTGACCAACAGAGCAAGACCCTGTCTCAAAAAAAAAAAAAAATTAGTGGTTGTAGGGCATCTCTTTTATCATTCTTTTATTTTTCAACCAACCTAAATAGCTATATTTGAAATGAGCTTCTTGTGGCCAGTATATAGTTGGGTAATGTGTTTTATTTTAAAAATCCACTCTGTCCATCTCTGTCTTTTAATTGGTATATTTAGACTATTTAAAGTAATTACTGGCCAGGCGTGCTGGCTCATGCCTGTAATCCCAGCACTTTGAGAGACCGAGGCGGGCGGATCACAAGGTCAGGAGTTTAAGACCAGTCTGACCAACATGGTGAAACCTCATCTCTAGAAATATACAAAAATTAGCCAGGTTGCACTGAGGCAAGATCATGTCACTGCACCCATGCCTGGGTGACAGAGCAAGACTCCGTTTCAAAAAAAAATAAAAAAGAAATGATAAAATATTGATACCAGTAGGCTATGATAAGTTACATATGTGTACCGTAATATCTAGAGCTACCACTAAAAAAAATTGTACTGCAAGATATACTAAAAAGCTATCAATCAGTAAAAACTGAATTATTAAAACGTTTAAGTAACTCATAGAACAAAAAAAGGAAACAGAGGACTCATAGGACAAAAAATAAGAAAACAGAGGACAAATAATAAAATATCAGCCTTCAGCCCTAACATATTGATAATTACTTTTTAAAATTATTTAAATAAATATTATTATGATTTATTTATTTTTGAGACAGAGTCTTACTCTGTCACCCAGGTTGGAGACCAGTGGTGCCATCTTGGCTCACTGCAACCTCCGCCTCCTGGGTTCAAGCAATTCTCCTGCCTCAGCCTCCCAAGCAGCTGGAATTACAGGTGCGCACCACCACGCCAGGCTAATTTTTGTGTTTTTAGTAGAGACGGTTTCACCACATTAGCCAGGCTTCTCTTGAACTCCTGACCTTGTGATCTGCCCACCTCGGTCTCCCGAAGTGCTGGGATTACAGGTGTGAACCACTGTGCCTGGCCTCAGGTGACTGCTTTGTTTGCTTGTTTCTATCTTGGTAAATGAGTCCAGAGTAAACAGGCAACATCCATCTTGTAATGAAACCTAGGTTCACCTGCTCACTGTTATTGTAGAAGGCAAAACTTGAGAGGTGAGTGCCGCGGGGAGGAAAAGCAGGTGTGTTCAGAGGCCTGGCAGACCCGAAAGACGGCAGACAAGTGCCCTAAACACCGTCTTTGGTACAAGTTTCAGGCTCGGTTTATGGTAAGTGTAGGGGAAGAAGAGGGGATTGGGACCAAGAGGTGACGGATGACCACAGACATCTGGACGCCAGCAAGGGTCGGAGGAGGTCAGAGGCTTCTCAGTCCTTGGCCACCTCACAGTGCACCTATAAATTTTTAACAAAACGGAGTTAGCTGTTTATACACCTCCCTTTAATCCCAGAGTTGGTTTTGAAAGTCAGTGATTGCTGTTCTTGCATTTTTCCCTCAGTGCTCTAAAACTCTCCCAGCCTATGTGCAGGAGTAGGAAAAGGCCCCTTAAGCAAGAGTGGACTGAGTTGTGCTCATTCTTTCGCTGTTTTGCTGCTGCAATAGCTTTAAATGTAGTTGGACCCTGTTGTATCCCCTAGTGGAATCCTCTTGCCTCTGGGAACCAGGATCCTTGGAGCCGTGAAGCCTAAAATCGTGGAATGGAAAGCAGACATTCCCTGCATGGGTCACCGGCAGTGATGGACAGTGGGATCCCCCTACCTCCTCCCCTCTGGCTCTCAGAAACCTGTCTTCGATTCACTGGGAAAACAGCACCGCTGTGTTAACCTGTATGCCACATGCTGAAGGACGTGGCCTTGTCCTCACAGTGTCATCTCCAAGCAGGCCCTCTTAGCTGTCATTATAATTTCACCCACCACTCTATCTGACTAGCAGTTTTGGGGTGAGGTACTATGTTGTGGGATCAGAGAATCCCATGGTCCTGTGCTCGCCAATAACCTTCTTCTCCGTAAAGCGGGTCCCTTGAGCCAAAATGACATCATGCGGGTCCTCGAGCCAGCGCATCAGACACTCCATGTGCCCCAGGTCTGGTCCTGGCTGATCCAGCACAAATCCAGGCCAGAAGAGATTCAGTGACACCCACTTGCTGCCGCCACCTCGAGAGATGGCCTCATACATAGCGAGGTCCGGATATTTGGCTGTGGCAGAAGCTAGACACACCCTGGTGAAGGGATGTTCTTGCTATTGGGCCCTGTAGAGCCTCCCTCCCTGCTATCATGGCTATGCCAAAAAGAGCCCATGCACCAGCATTGAATGGCCAAGGGTGATGCTGGGGTGGCCAAGGGTGGAGGCTGGCTGGCTGAGAGTGGAGGCTGGCTGGCTGAGGGTAGAGGCTGGGGTGGCTGAGGGTGGAGGCTGGCTGGCTGACGGTAGAGGCTGGCTGGCTGGCTGAGGGTGGAGGCTGGGGTGACTGAAGGTGGTGGCTGGGGTGGCTGAGGATGGAAGCTGGCTGAGAGTGGAGGCTGACTGCTGAGGGTAGAGGCTGGGGTGGCTGAGGATGGAGGCTGGCTGAAGATGGAGGCTAGGCTGGCTGAGGCTGGAGGCTAGGCTGGCTGAAGTTGGAGGCTGGCTGGCTGAGGGTGGAGGCTAGGGTAGCTGAGGGTGGAGGCTAGGGTGGCTGAGGTTGGAGGCTGGCTGACTGAGGGTGGAGACTGGCTGGCGTCCTGAGATGAGCCATCCTTTCCACCTGGTTGCTCAGAGCCTTGTTCTGCAGCAGGCTCCCTCTGGTGGGTGCCACCATGAGCTGCAAAGGTTCTCGTGCTTTGAGCCCACTCCTGCAGGTCCCCCATGTCTCTTCCACAATTATTTGTCCCCAGTATTCCATTCTTGCTCTTCCCACCTCCCCAGCCCAGCAGCCATGCCATTCGCCACTTGTGAATCCATATGGATCCCTACGCTGCGTCCCTTCTATCTGCACACGGGAGCGCTGCCTGGTGGGCTGCCTGCTCTCAGCTCCCGTGAGCCCAGCCTTCTCTCTCTCATCAGCAGATCTTTGAACCCACAGGTGTGAGCTGACTCATGGGTGCAACGACCAGGAGACACAGGCGGCCAGGCCCAGTCATGGAGGGACTGCTGATGGCTAGCGTGCACTCAGCCCCCAGCTCAGGGTGGGCAGCCCACAGGCAGCACAGTCACAGGATGCCCTGTGGTTAGATGCCCAGCCAGGACCAGGCCCCCCAGTGTGCCAGGAGCTGCAGTTTGGAATGGGAAGCAGTTCTCCACTGTGGCGTTGCCCAGCTCTGGGACTGCAGTCTTGCTCTGTACTATAGCACTGAACATGGCTGGCCTGACATCCGACCCAGTGCATTCATCCACTGCAGGTGCCTTGAGCGCCACAGGATCTGCCGGCCAAATGGCCCAAGTGTCAGGATTCCTTGTACCTGAGTCTCTGTGGCAGAGTCCTTGCATCAGAGTGCCACTTAACCTTAGCATCATCCATGCCTTTTGATAAGCGTGGGGGAGCCGTTTTACCTAACGCAGCCTACCTAGCGTGGCGCTCTGCCTTAGTGGTAGAAGGTGCTAGGGGCATTCACTTGTCTTTTACCTTTCAGGGAGCATCCCAGCCTGCCAAAGACTGTTACCAGGGGCCTCCTGGCCATCTGCCCAGTGGGTGGGGACAGGATCAAGACTTCCTTCTTCAGGCCGGTAGAGCCACGCCTGATACTCACTGTTTTAGGTTGAGTTCTCTTGAGGCAGAGTCTGAAACAGGAATTCTTTGCAAGTAATTAGGGAGTGCTTTCAGGAGGAAGAGGAGATTTGTTTATTTTTGTTTTTGTTTTTGAGACGGAGTTTCACTCTTGTTGCCTAGGCTGGAGTGCAATGGCACAATCTCGGCTCGCTGCAACCTCTGCCTCCTGAGTTCAAGCGATTCTCCTGCCTCAGCCTCCCGAGTAGCTGAGATTACAAGCGTCTGCCACCACGGCTGGCTAATTTTGGTATTTTTAGCACAGATGGGGTTTCATCATGTTGGCCAGACTGGTCTCGAACTCTTGACCTCAGATGATCCACCCGCTTCAGCCTCCCAAAGTGCTAGGATTGCAGGCATGAGCTACCTTGCTTGGCTGGAAGAGGAGATTCCAACACCGACCATAGAGGGCCAGTGCTGTGAGGACTCAGTGAGAAGACGGTCATCCACAAGCCAAGCAGAGGCCTCAGGAGGAGCCAGCCTTGCCACACCCTGACCGAGGACTTCCAGCCTCCAGAGCTGTAAGCAATAAATGACTGGTTTAAGTCAGCCAGTCTGGGGTGTTTGGTATGGCGGTCCTGGAAGGCCAGCACGGCCAGGACTCTGCCAGTTCCCTGTTCCAACCGCCCTTCCTCTGACGGAAGGAGAGGGGAAGAAGTTCAATTGCTTAACTCCATGCCATATAATGCCTCTGCCAGACCCCACAGAGGACTCTGTAATGCAGATTGGATAACTGAATCTGTCCTGCCCCTGGTCCATCGGGAACTCACTGCAAGCAACCAGGGGTGAGGACCAAGCTCCCTGACACATCATCGCATCGGGGTGGGCAGCTCCAGGCGCCCAGGGCAAGACTCCAGGGAGGGCCGCAGCACCACCACCTGCAGCTATGGGACTGGGGTCCAGACCAGCAGGACCCTGCCCACCAAAAAGCCACCCCGAGGCATGTGCCCACGTGCCCGTGTTTATTTTGATGTAAAGATGTTTTGAACATTTATTTAACAAAATATATCCATCTCTTGTTTTTACAGATTCTGTTTTGTTTCAGAAATTCATAATAGTCCCATTCACAAGAGCCAAAAATGGAAACAGCCGAGATGTTCACCAGCAGAGAAAGGGCCAAATTATAATATTACCAGAGAGCTAAACGCTAGCAGCAGTGAAGAGGGACGGATCATTGGCATTCGGAACAGCACGCGTGAAGTTCATAACTCAGGCCGCGCTGCTGAAGGCCTCGCGCTGTAAGATTCCCATGGGTTCTATTTTTAACCCACTAAGAAACCCAGCCCACTCCTGATAGAAAATAATATATAATTTGCTTTTTGTTTTTTGATATCTTTTTTTTTTTTTTATACAGAGCCTTGCAGTGTCACCCAGGCTGGAGTGCAGTGGTGCAATCTTGGCTTGCTGTAACCTCCACCTCCTGGGTTCAAGAGATTCTCCTGCCTCAGCCTCCTGAGTAGCTAGGGTGACAAGCGTCTGCCACCACGTCTGGCTAATTTTTGTATTTCTAGTAGAGATGGAGTTTCACCATGTTGGCCAGGCTGGTCTCAAATTCCTGACCTTAAGTGATCCTCCCGCCTCTCCCTCCCAAAGTGCTAGAGATGGAGTCTTGCTTTGTGGCCCAGGCTGGAGTACAGTGGTGCGATCTCGGCTCACTGCAATCACTGCCTCCTGGGTTCAAGAGATTCTCCTGCCTCAGCCTCCTGAGTATCTGAGATTACAGGTGACTGCCACTGTGCTCGGCTAATTTTTGTATTTTTAGTAGAGACGGGTTTTCACCATGTTGGCCAGGCTTGTCTTGAACTCCCCCCTCGGCCTCCTAAAGTGCCAAGATTACAGGTGTGAGTCACTGTGCCCAGCCCGGTATCTTTTTATCTTAAACATTTACTACTCTGGGGTTTATTTTGGTTTGGCATACAAAGCAGAGAGCGTATGAATCTTCTCCAAATGATTGACCAGATGTCCTGCACAGTTATCGAGCCGTCCATTCTACACCCCCTGACGCGAGACGCCACTCCCACCTCTCACTAAATCCTCATCCAGGCCCCGTCTCTTCCCAGCGCCTGCGTTTTCACTCATTGATCTGTCAGTTTCTTCCTCCCCAGATTCACGTTGCTTTAGTTGATCTAGCTAGTGATGCATTTTAATGCCTGATAGGGTAAGCCCTCTTCATTATTCCTTTATATTTTCACATTTTTCTTGGCTGTTCTTATGCGTGCATGAGCCTTAAAATCACGTTACCACATTTCAGAACACCTGCTGGGCTTTTGTATGGGATTGCTTTAAATTTATTGACTAACTCGGAGGGAAATTACATCTTTATAATATTGTCTTCAATGCGGCAACATCATAACTCTCTCCTTTTATGCAAAGTGGTTTTTTATATGCCCTGGTGGAGAAGACATTTCTTTTTCTTTTTTTCCCATGTGTGTGCGTGTGTGTGTTAGTATCTACCCAGCAACCACTTCCCCAGCCTCAGAGCCTCTTTCCTTCCCACTCCCAGGGATGCTGTCCCCACCAACAGGGTGGAGCCGTGAACCAGTAGGAGCCAATCAGAAAACTCCATCTCCCTGACCGCAGCCTGGGTCAGATCTGTCGGCCCCTTTGTAAGATTTGATACATGGGAGTTGGGAAATGAAGGAGCTCCCTTTCTCTGGAATTACCGTCTGTAAAGATGGGGTGGGTCTGCGGGGAGTCTGCCTGCCTGAGAAACAGAACAATAAAAATAACATTCCCGGAGCCCTTGCTGTGTGCCAGGCCGTTCTCCAAGGTTTACATGAATGGACTGATGTCCTCACAATAACCGTATGGGAACTCTTAGATAGGAGTGGTGCTCAAAACATTTAATAGCTGGGCTGGGCATGGTGACTCACACCTGTAATCCTGGCACTATGGGAGACTGAGGCAGGAGGATCACTTGAGGCCAGGAGTTCAAGAACAGCCTGGGCAACATAGTGAGACCCTGTCTCTAAAAATATTAATAAATTAGCTGAGCATGGTGGTGTGCACCTTTAGTTCCAGCTACTCAGGAGGCTGAGGCAGGAGAATTGTTTCAGCCCAGGAGGTCGAGGCTGCAGTAAACTAGGATTGCACCATTGTACTCCAGCCTGAGCCACAGAGTGAGACCCCATCTCAAAATAATAATAATAGTGATAATGACTCGCAGGACCCCGACACTGCTTGGGTGAAATGGACCCCACACCGGTGTGTGCCAGCCGCATCTCAGCTCTGATGGTCTGAGTCATCATCATCCCGTTTATAAGGGTGGAGACAGAGCACAGAGAAGTTTCATAACTTGTCCAAGATATGGCAGCTGGTCATGGTGGTGTCTGGGTTCCCTCCTAAACCTGGAAAGTGGACCAGGAGTGGGTGCTACAGGCAACAGACCCTCACAGTGGCTGACCTGAGGGGGGCAGGTCTGGGGAGCAGTGGGGACCCCCACCCCCAGCTGGGAGGACAGTGGTCCTTGTGTGAGGGCAGCAGGTTGGTTAAGGGGCCTTGCTACTGGGACGCACCCGCTGCCTGCAGAGCCTGGAGCTCCAAGTTGGGAAGTATACCCAACATGGAGCACTCATGGAGGTTCCGTGTGACTATATATATATATTTTTTATTGCATTTTCGGTTTTGGGGTACATGTGCAGAACATGCAAGATAGTTGCATAGGTACACACGTGGCAGTGTGTTTTGCTGCCATCCGCCCCTTCACCCACATTTGGCATTTCTCCCCAGGCTATCCCTCCCCAGCTCCCCCCAGCACTGTCCCTCCCCTATTCCCCACAACTGACCGCAGTGTGTAGTGCTCCCTTCCCTGTGTCCATGTGTTCTCATTGTTCATCACCCGCCTATGAGTGAGAACATGCAGTATTTCATTTTCTGTTCTTGTGTCAGTTTGCTGAGAATGATGTTCTCCAGATTCATCCATGTCCCTACAAAGGACACAAACTCATCATTTTTGATTGCTGCATAATATTCCATGGTGTATATGTGCCACATTTTCCCAGTCCAGTCTATCATCGATGGGCATTTGGGTTGGTTCCAGGTCTTTGCTATTGTAAACAGTGCTGCAATGAACATTCGTGTGCATGTGTCCTTATAGTAGAACGATTTATAGTCCTTTGGATATATACCCAGTAATGGGATTGCTGGGTCAAATGGAATTGCTATTTCTAGGTCCTTGAGGAATCGCCACACTGTCTTCCACAATGGTTGAACTAATTTACACTCCCACCAACAGTGTAAGAGTGTTCCTCTTTCTCCACATCCTCTCCAGCATCTGCTGTCTCCAGATTTTTTAATGATCGCCATTCTAACTGGCGTGAGATGGTATCTCAATGTGGTTTGATTTGCATCTCTCTAATGACCAGTGATCATGAGCATTTTTTCATGTGTTTGTTGGTCTCATGTATGTCTTGTTTTGTAAAGTGTCTGTTCATATCCTTTGCCTATTTTTGAATGGGCTTGTTTGTTTTTTTCTTGTAAATCTGTTTGAGTTCTTTGTAAATTGTGGATATCAGCCCTTTGTCAGATGGGTAAACTGCAAAAATTTTTTCCCATTCTGTTTGTTGCCGATTCACTCTAGTGACTGTTTCTTTTGCCGTGCAGAAGCTGTGGAGTTTGATTAGGTCCCATTTGTCTATTTTGTCTTTTGTTACCAATGCTTTTGGTGTTTTGGTCATGAAGTCCTTGCCTACTCCTATGTCCTGAATGGTTTTGCCTAGATTTTCTTCTAGGGTTTTTATGGTGCCAGGTCTTATGTTTAAGTCTTTAATCCATCTGGAGTTAATTTTAGTGTAAGGTGTCAGGAAGGGGTCCTGTTTCTGCTTTCTGCACATGGCTAACCAGTTTTCCGAACACCATTTATTAAACAGGGAATCCTTTCCCCATTGTTTGTTTTTGTCAGGCTTATCAAAGATTGTATGGTTGTAGATATGTTGATTTGCCTCCGATGCCTCTGTTCTGTTCCATTGTTCTATATCTCTATTTTGGTACCAGTACCATGCTGTTTTGATTACTATAGCCTTGTAGTATAGTTTGAAGTCCGGTAGTGTGATGCCTCCTGCTGTGTTCTTTTTGCTTAGAATTGACTTGGCTATACGGGCTCTCTTTTGATTCCATATGAAGTTCAAGGTGTTTTTTTCCAGTTCTGTGAAGAAAGTCAATGGTAGCTTGATGGGGATAGCGTTGAGTCTGTAAATTACTTTGGGCAGTATGGCCATTTTCACGATATTGATTCTTCCTAACCATGAACATGGAATGTTTCTCCATCTGTTTGTGTCCTCTCTTATTTCATTGAGCAGTGGTTTGTAGTTTTCCTTGAAGAGGTCCCTTATGTTCCTTGTAAGTTGTATTCCTAGGTATTTTATTCTCTTTTTAGCAATTGTGAATGGCAGTTCATTCTTGATTTGGCTCTCTTTAAGTCTGTTATTGGTGTATAGGAATGCTTGTGATTTTTGCACATTGATTTTATATCCTGAGACTTTGCTGAAGTTGCTTATCAGTTTCAGGAGTTTTTGGGCTGAGGTGATGGGGTCTTCTAGATATACTATCATGTCGTCTGCAAATAGAGACAATTTGTCTTCCTCCTTTTCTATTTGAATACCCTTTATTTCTTTTTCTTGCCTGATTGCTCTGGCTAGAACTTCCAGTACTATGTTGAATAGGACTGGTGAGAGAGGGCATCCTTGTCTCATGCCGGATTTCAAAGGGAATGCTTCCAGTTTTTGCCCATTCAGTATGATATTGGCTGTTGGTTTGTCATAAATAGGTTTTATTATTTTGAGATATGTTCCATCAATACCGAGTTTATTGAGGGTTTTTAGCATAAAGGGCTGCTGAATTTTGTCAAAGGCCTTCTCTACGTCAATTGAGATAATCATGTGGTTTTTGTTTTTGGTTCTGTTTATGTGGTGAATGACGTTTATAGACTTGCGTATGTTGAACCAGTCTTGCATCCCCGGGGTGCATCCTACTTGATCATGATGGATAAGCTTTTTGATGTGCTGTCACAACCGGCTTTCCAGTATTTTATTGAAGATTTTTGCATCTATGTTCATCATGGATATTGGCCTGAAGTTTTCTTTTCTTGTTGAGCCTCTGCTGGGTTTTGGTATCAGGATGATGTTGGTCTCATAAAATGATTTGAGAAGGATTCCCTCTTTTTGTATTATTTGGAATAGTTTCAGAAGGAATGGTACCAGCTCCTCTTTGTGTGTCTGGTAGAATTTGGCTGTGAACCCATCTGGACCTATTTATATTTTTTGAGATGGAGTCTTGCTCTGACGCCAGGCTAGAGTGCAGTGAGGCTATCTCGACTCACTGCAACCTCTGCCTCAGTGATTCTTCTTCCTCAGCCTCCTGAGTAGCTGGGACAACAGGCGCCTGTCATCACACCTGGCTAAGTTTTACATATTTAGTAGAGATGGGGTTTCACCATTTTAGCAGGATGGTCTCCATCTCTTGACCTTGTGATCCACCCACCTCATCCTCCCAAAATGCTGGGATTACAGGTGTGAATCACCATGCCTGAACCCCCTTATGACTTTTGATACAATTCCATAAGGAGGCCATGTGGTGCCTCTCACCTATAACCCCAGCCCTTTGGGAGGCCAAGGAGGGAGGACTGCTTGAGCCCAGGCATTTGAGACCAGCCTGTGCAATATGATAAAACCCCATCTCCACTAAAAGTACAAAAATTAGGCAGGCATGGTGGCACAAGCTGGTGGTCCTAGCTATGCAGGAGGCTGAGGTGGGAGAATCACCTGAGCCTGGGGTAAGTCAAGGCTGCAGCGAGCTGTGATTATGCTGCTGCACTTCAGCCTGCATAACAGAGCAAGACCCTGTCTCAAGGAAATTAATGATAATAATGGCAAGGACAAGAATGCAGCTGTACACATTTTATTTTATTAAATTTCATGTATATAATCATTCCAGTCAATAAATAATAAGAAAATTTTATAAAAAAAGAAAAGAAAATGTTTTCTATCATTCTTGGGAATCTCTTTTTACTCTTGATATCCTTTGATGCACAGAAGTTTCAAATTTTGGTGTAGAGGGTTCAATTTGTCTATTTTTTTCTTTTATTGCCGTGTTTTTGGTGTCATATCCAAAAATGTCTTCCCAAATCCAATGTCCTAAAATTTTTCCCTTTTATTTTTTTTTTGCCTTGAGATTTTTGTTGTTGTTGTTGTTGTTTTTAATAAACTTTTAAATGCTCGGTGATGTTAGTGATTGCTTTTCCTGCTCTTTGTCAACAATATTTAATTTTTTTTGGCTCAATAATTTTATTTCTTGCATATTTTCCTCTGTCTAAAAAAAAAAAAGGCATATTCATCTGATTAAATGGGACTTGGACAGTGAGCCAGGCCAGGAGATTCCCGGGAAGCGAAGTGTGAGCCAGCGCAGTGGGTCGCTGCACGGGAAATCACACAGATCCCGGTGCCCTTTCAGCAGGCGACTGAAACACCTGGGAGAGAGTCAACCATTCAACTTAAAAAAAACAAAAGGGCTCTGAGGCAGGGAGCCAGGTGATCAGGTTAGATGGGTCCCACCCCCACAGGGACAAACAAAACGACGATTGGAAACACTCGGGCTTCAGAGTTTCATGGCGGGCACAGCTGAACCCAGGACAGTACAGCTTGGTGGGGGAGGGGCATCCGCCATTACCAAGACATTCCGTCCCTACTGAGGTACTCTCCCATTGCTGACGCAGCCTGCCATTGCCGAGGCAACCCGCTATAACAGAGAGACTCCGCCAATACAGAGGCAGGCCAGGAGGGCGGAGCCCATGGCAACAGGGCAGAGCCCACAGCAGCAGGGCAGAGCCCACAGCAACAGGGCAGACCCCACGGCAGCAGGGCAGAGCCTAGGCAGGCAATAGTGACTAAACTGCCTCCTAGCTGGGCAGGACAGTGCAACAGATACTCATAAATAAAGCCCTAACTCCCTGAGACAGAGCATCTGAGGGAAAAAAGGGGTTTTATGAGTTCTGCTGCAGCAGACTTAAACGTACTTGCTAGCAGCCCTGAATGAACAACGGAGCTCACAGCTTAGCACTTTAGCTCCTAAAAAGTACAGACTGTCTCCTCAAGCAGCTCCCTGACCCCCGTATACCCAAAGAGTCACCTCAAAAAGGACTGATCAGACTGACATTTGGCAGGCATCATTCTGGGACAAAGATAGCAGAAGAAGAAACTGGTAGCATCCCTCACTGTTCTGCAGCTGCTACAGGTGTACCCCAGGCAAGCAGGGCCTGGAGTAGACCTCAGTAGTCTTACAGCAGAGGGGCTAGACTGTTAGAAGGAAAACTGAGAAACAGAAATACTTATCATCAACAATCTGGGCCTTCACTCAGAGACCCAATCGAAAAATCAGCAACTACTCAGATGACAGGTGGATAAATCCACGAAGATGGGAAGAAAACAGCGCAAAAAGGAGGAAAACACCCAAAACCAGAACACCTCACCTCCTACAAAGGACCAAAACTACTCACCAGCAAGGAAACAAAGCTGAACGGAGAATGAGTGTGATGAAATGACAGAATCAGACTTCAGAAGGTGGGTAATGAGAAACTTCTGTGAGCTAAAAGAACATGTTCTAAATTAATGCAAAGAAACTAAAAACCTTGAAAAAAGATTTGAAAAAAGATTTGAGGAAATGATAACAAGAATGGACAACTTAGAGAGGAATATGAATGAATTGAAGGAGCTGAAAAACACAACACGAGAACTTCGCGAAGCATGCACAAGTTTCAACAGCCGAATTGACCAAGCAGAAGACAGGATATCAGAAGTTGAAGATCAACTCAATGAAACAAAATGAGAAGCCAAGATTAGAGAAAAAAGTGCAAAAAGGAATGAACAAAGTCTCCAAGAAATGTGGGACTATGTGAAGAGACCTAATCTACGTTTGATAGGTGTACCAGAATGTGACGAAGAGAATGAATCCAAGCTGGAAAATACTCTTCAGAATATTATCCAGGAAAACTTCCCCAACCTAGCAAGGCAGGCCAATACTCAACTCCAGGAAATACAGAGAACACCACAAAGATATTCTGCAAGAAGAGCAACCCCAAGGCACATAATCGTCAGATTTGCCAGGGTTGAAATGAAGGAGAAAATACTAAGGGCAGCCAGAGAGAAAGGTTGGGTCACCCACAAAGGGAAGTCCATCAGACTCACAGCAGATCTCTCAGCAGAAACTCTGCAAGCCAGAAGAGAGTGGGGGCCAATATTCAACATCCTTAAAGAAAAGAACTTTCAACCCAGAATTTCATATCCAGACAAACTGAGCTTCATAAGTGAAGGAAAAATAAAACCCTTTGCAAACAATCAAGTACTCAGAGATTTTGTCACCACCAGGCCTGCTTTACAAGAGCTCCTGAAAGAGGCACTACACAAGAAAGGAACAACCAGTACCAGCCATTCTAAAAACATACCAAATGCTAAAGAGTATCAACAAATTGAAGAATCTGCATCAACTAATGGGCAAAACAGCCAGCTAGCATCAAAATGGCAGTATCAAATTCACACATAACAATATTAACCCTAAATGTAAATGGGCTAAATGCACCAATCAAAAGACACACACTGGCAAATTGGATAAAAAGCCAAAACCCATCGGTGTGCTGTATCCAGGAAACCCATCTCACATGCAAGGATACAAAAAGGCTCAAAATAAAGGGATGGAGGAAGATTTACCAAGCAAAGGGAGAGCAAAAAAAAGCAGGAGTTGCAATTCTCATCTCTGATAAAATAGACTTTAGAGCAACAAAGATCAAAAGAGACAAAGAAGGTCATTACATAATGGTAAAATGATTGATACAACAAGAAGAGCTAACAATCCTAAATATATATGGACCCAATACAGGAGCACCCAGATATATAAGGCAAGTTCTTAATGACTTACCAAGAGACTTAGACTCCCACACAATAATAGTGGGAGACTTTAACACTCCACTGTCAATATCAGACAGATCAACCCGACAGAAAATTAACAAGGATACCCAGGGCTTGAACTCAGACCCGGAACAAGCAAACCTGATAAACATTTACAGAACTCTCCACCCCAAATCCACAGAATATACATTCTTCTCAGCACCACATCACACCTACTCCAAAATTGACCACATAATTGGAAGTAAAGCACTTATCAGCAAATGCAAAACAACTGAAATCATAACAAACAGTCTCTCAGGCCATAGTGCAATCAAGTTAGAACTCAGAATTCAGAAACTAACTCAGAACCGCACAGCTTCATGGAAACTGAACAACTGGCTCTTGAATGTTGATTGGATAAACAATGAAATGAAGGCAGAAATAAAGAAGTTCTTCGAAACCAACGACAATGAAGACACAACATACCAGAATCTCTGGAACACATTTAAATCAGTCTGTAGAGGAAAATATATAGCAATAAGTGCCCATATGAGAAGAGTGGAGAGATCCAAAATTGACACCCTATCATCAAAATTAAAAGAACTAGAGGAGCAAGACCAAAAAAACTCAAAACCTAGCAGAAGACAAGAAAAACTAAGATCAGAGCAGAACTGAAGGAGATAGAGACATGAAAAACCCTTCAAAAAATCAATAAATACAAGAGCAGGTTTTTTGAAAAGATCGACAAAATAGACCACTAGCCAGACTGATAAAAAAGAAAAGAGAGAACAACCAAATAGATGCAATAAAAAATGATAAAGAGAAAATCACCACAGATTCCACAGAAATTCAAACCATTATCAGAGAATATTGCAAACAACTCTATGCACATAAACTAGTAAACCTGGAAGAAATGGATAAATTCCTGGATACCTGTGTCCTCCCAAGCCTAAACCAGGAGGAAGCTGAAACTATGAATAGACCAATAACAAGGTCTGAAGTCGAGGCAGCAATTAAGAGCCTACCACACAAAAAAAGCCCAGGTCCAGATGGGTTCACAGCCAAATTCTACCAGACACACAAAGAGGAGCTGGTACTATTCCTTCTGAAACTATTCCAAATAATACAAAAAGAGGGAATCCTTCCCAATTCATTTTATGAGACCAATATCATCCTGATACCAAAACCCGGCAGAGACTCAACAAGAAAAGAAAACTTCAGGCCAATATCCATGATGAACATAGATGCAAAAATCGTCAATAAAATATTGGCAAGTTGATTGCAACAGCACATCAAAAAGCTTATCCATCATGATCAAGTAGGATGCATCCTGGGGATGCAAGACTGGTTCAACATATGCAAGTCTATAAACGTAATTCACCACATAAACAGAACCAAAACCAAAAACCATATGATTATCTCAATTGATGCAGAGAAGGCCTTTGACAAAATTCAACAGCCCTTTATGCTAAAAACCCTCAATAAACTCGGTATTGATGGAACATATCTCAAAATAATAAAACCTATTTATGACAAACCAACAGCCAATATCATACTGAATGGGCTAAAACTGGAAGCATTCCCTTTGAAATCCGGCATGAGACAAGGATGCCCTCTCTCACCACTCCTATTCAATATAGTACTGGAAGTTCTAGCCAGAGCAATCAGGCAAGAAAAAGAAATAAAGGGTATTCAAATAGTAAAGGAGGAAGCCAAATTGTCTCTATTTGCAGACGACATGATAGTATATCTAGAAGACCCCATCGCCTCAGCCCAAAAACTCCTGAAACTGATAAGCAACTTCAGCAAAGTCTCAGGATATAAAATCAATGTGCAAAAATCACAAGCATTCCTATACACCAATAACAGACTTAAAGAGAGCCAAATCAAGAATGAACTGCCATTCACAATTGCTAAAAAGAGAATAAAATACCTAGGAATATAACTCACAAGGAACATAAGGGACCTCTTCAAGGAAAACTACAAACCACTGCTCAATGAAATAAGAGAGGACACAAACAGATGGAGAAACATTCCATGTTCATGGTTAGGAAGAATCAATATTGTGAAAATGGCCACACTGCCCAAAGTAATTTACAGACTCAACGCTATCCCCATCAAGCTACCATTGACTTTCTTCACAGAACTGGAAAAAACCACCTTGAACTTCATATGGAACCAAAAGAGAGCCTGCATAGCCAAGTCAATTCTAAGCAAAAAGAACACAGCAGGAGGCATCACACTACTGGACTTCAAACTGTACTACAAGGCTACAGTAATCAAAACAGCATGGTACTGGTACCAAAATAGAGATATAGAACAATGGAACAGAACAGAGGCATCAGAGGCAACACAACATATCTACAACCATACAATCTTTGATAAGCCTGACAAAAACAAGCAATGGGGAAAGGATTCCCTGTTTAATAAATGGTGTTGGGAAAACTGGCTAGCCATGTGCAGAAAGCAGAAACTGGACCTGTTCCTGACACCTTACACTAAAATTAACTTCAGATGAATTAAAGACTTAACCATAAGACCTGGCACCATAAAAACCCTAGAAGAAAATTAGGCAAAACCATTCAGGACATAGGAGTAGGCAAGGACTTCATGACCAAAATACCAAAAGCATTGGTAACAAAAGACAAAATAGACAAATGGGACCTAATCAAACTTCACAGCTTCTGCACGGCAAAAGAAACAGTCACTAGAGTGAATCAGCAACCAACAGAAAGGGAAAAAATTTTTGCAGTTTACCCACCTGACAAAGGGCTGATATCCACAATTTACAAAGAACTCAAACAGATTTACAAGAAAAAAACAAACAAGCCCATCCAAAAATGGGCAATGAATATGAACAGACACTTTACACAAGAAGACATACATGAGGCCAACAAACATATGAAAAAATACTCATCATCACTGGTCATTAGAGAGATGCAAATCAAAACCACATTTAGATACCATCTCACGCCAGTTAGAATGGTGATCATTAAAATGTCTGGAGACAGCAGATGCTGGAGAGGATGTGGAGAAATAGGAACACTTTTACACTGCTGGTGGGAGTGTAAATTAGTTCAACCATTGTGGAAGACAGTGTGGCGATTCCTCAAGGACCTAGAAATAGCAATTCCATTTGACCCAGCAATCCCATTACTGGGTATATATCCAAAGGACTATAAATCGTTCTACTATAAGGACCCATGCACACGAATGTTCATTGCAGCACTGTTTGCAATAGCAGAGACCTGGAACCAACCCAAATGCCCATCGATGATAGACTGGACTGGGAAAATGTGGCACATATACACCATGGAATATTATGCAGCAATCAAAAATGATGAGTTTGTGTCCTTTGTAGGGACATGGATGAATCTGGAGAACATCATTCTCAGCAAACTGACACAAGAACAGAAAATGAAATACTGCATGTTCTCACTCATAGGCGGGTGATGAACAATGAGAACACATGGACACAGGGAAGGGAGCACTACACACTGGGGTCAGTTGCGGGGAATAGGGGAGGGACAATGTTGGGGGGAGCTGGGGAGGGATAGCCTGGGGAGAAATGCCAAATGTGGGTGAAGGGGTGGAAGGCAGCAAAACACACTGCCATGTGTGTACCTATGCAACTATCTTGCATGTTCTGCACATGTACCCCAAAACCTAAAACACAATTAAAAAATAAAATAAAATAAAGTTAAAAAAACACAAAAAACCTCTCTAAGGGCTGCTAATCTGTAGCCAGAATTAAGAGCTACTGCTCTGACAGTGACACCAAAGTTTATGTGTCTTACCGTAACAGAAAAATGAAAACCCAACAATCAGAAAGTGGCTTTGGTGACAGAAGTGAATGCAGATGAATGCCTATTAGTTAATTGCCTATGCTAACAGACTGTGAAGCAATAAAAATTAATGTTTGTTTTCACAAAATAAATAAATAAATAAATAAATAAATAAATAAATAAATAAAATTGGCTGGGCATGGTGGCTCACGCCTGTAATCCCAACAATTTGGGAGGGCAAGGTAGGCAGATCACCTGAGGTCAGGAGTTCGAGACCAGCCTGGCCAACATGGTGAAATCCCATCTCTACTAAAAATATAAATATTAGCCAGGTATGATGACACATGCCTGTAATCCCAGCTACTTGGGAGTCTGGGCAGGAGAATTGCTTGAACCTGGGAGGTGGAGGTTGCAGTGAGCTGAGATTGCGCCATTGCACTCCAGCCTGGGCGACAGAGTGAGACTGTCTCAAAAAAAAAAAAAAAAAATTAACAACTAAAAATAATTTCAATTAAAAATATTAGTCAATTTCAGTAAAACATCTCACATACGAAAATTGGCATTCACCAAACCAAAATATTATACTTTGCAATTCATACTCTGTGCCACCTTTGAATTTTAAACCCAGATACAATCTCCACGTGGTCAAAGGGAATAAAGGGCTAATGGAAGTCGGGTTCTGTGTCTTTGCTTTTACATTTCTGTGTGTGCTGGACAGAGCGATGGCCCTGAAGAAGCCCAGGTCTGGACCTCCAGGACCCATGGCCCTGGTGCCTGTGTGGCAACAGAGGCTTTGCACACGTGACCCTGGCTGCCTCTGCAGAAAGGGAATTTCCTGGGTTCTCCAGGTGGGCCTGAGGTCATCATAAGTGTCCTTAGAAGAGGGGGGCCTGGGGCATCTGGGCACAGGAGATGGTGCCCTGCAGATTCTAAGGATGAAGGAAGGGCTTCTTGCCAGGGAATGTGGGTTCCTCCAGGAGCTGGAAAAGCCAGGAAACAGATCCTCCCTGAGCCTCCAGAAGGAATCAGCCCTGTGGACACTTTGATTTTAGCCCAGGGAGACCCAATTTGGACTTTACACCTATCCTATAGAACTATATGAATAAGTCTGTATTATTTTAAGCCACTAAATTTGTGCCAATTCATTACAGCAACCATAGAAAAACTAATGCACTGGGTTACAGTCTTGTTTTTAAGACAGGGTCTTGCTCTATCACCCAGGCTGGAGTGCAGTGGCAAGATCATGGCTCACTGCAGCCTCCAGCTTCCAGGCTTAAGAGATCCTTCCACCTCAGCCTCCTAAGTAACTGGGATTACAGGCATGTGCCACCATGCTGGCTAATTTTTAAAAGTTTCTGTGCGGACAAGGGTCTCACTATGTTGCCCAGGCTGGTCTTTAACTCTTGAACTCAAGCGATTCTCCTGCCTTGACCTCATAAGGTATTGGGATTACAGACGTGAGCAACTGTGCCTGGACAATTGTTTATTTCATTTTATTTATTTATTTTTTTAGACTGTCGCCCAGGCTGGAATGCAGTAGTGTGATCTTGGCTCACTGCAGCCTCCACCTCCCAGGTTCAAGCGATCCTCCTGTCTCAGCCTCCCAAGTAGCAAGGATTGCAGGCATGTGCCACCATGCTTGGCTAATTTTTGTATTTTTAGTGAAGATGGGGTTTCATCTTGTTGGTCAGGATGGTCTTGATCTCTTGACCTCATGATCCACCCGCCCTGGCCTCCCAAGTGCTGGGATTACAGGTGTGAGCCACCGTACCCGACCTACCAATTGTTAATTTTGAAACTATTACTCAAAGCTAGGAAAATATAAGACCACAAGGTGAAAACTAAAACTGTGAGTCCAAATGATTCCAAATCTTTGTGAACTTACACCCAGAATAAAAATATGTCACCGTGTGTGTGTGTGTGTGTGTGTGTGCGCACTGTGGCCGGGCGTGTCACTGGGAATTCTCTGAATTAACTTCATGTCTTCCATCATGTTTATTAAAGGCTAAGAAGTGCAAACCCACTAAGCAGCAGGGCACACACTGCATCACTTTGCACAGGCTGCCTTTACAAAGTGCCACATGCTAGGGAGCTCCAACAACAGAAACAGATTGTCCCAAGCTCAGGAGGCCAGACGCCCAAAAGCAAGGCATGGGCAGGGCTGTCTCCTTCCCAGAACTGTTAGGGAGAGTCCGTTCCCAGCTCTCTCATTTAGCCTACGGTTGTTGGAGGGCAGCCTTTGGGGATCCCTGGGCTTGTAGAAGAATCATCCGATCTCTCCCTTCATCTTCACACGTGCATCTCTGTCTCTGTGTCCAAATTTCCCATCTCTTCTTTTTTTTTCATAAGTTCCTGATGTGCTGCTGCCCCTTTTCAGAGTGAATTTCCCGTTTTAATGGGGCCACCCTACTGACTTCATCTTACCTTGATCATCTGCAAAAATCCTGTTTCCAAACAAGGCTCCATCCACATGCACTGGCAGTTAGGAATTTAACATTCAACCCATGACCTGCACTCACACGCACAACCCATGTGACGTAACCACAACCACGTCATTTTAACTCTGTGTGTGTGTGTGTGTGTGTACACATGCCTGTGTGCATACACCTGTAGGAAGTAGAAAAGTTCCTTTTTAAAGTTTCCTTTCTTGCTAAAGAATAAGTGTGCTAATAACTTTACTAAGCCCTATGCTACGTAGCTCTTAAAACATGCCATGCTTACAGGCACCTAGTACATTCTATGTCTTTGTACTTTAACCAAGATATCTGCCAGACGTGCTCACAGGCAAGTCCCAGCTCTCCATTGCTTTTACCTGTTTAGAAAAGTTTTAAGTTATTAGCCAATCGGGTTTCAGTTCAGATTGTGAGGTGTGGCTCCAGCCAATGGAGATCAGACGCAGCAGTAAGGACAACACCAAATGCATAAGGGATAAATTTGTGTGTTTTCCTTTGTTCATTGTACTCTCGTGGCACAATGGCTAGTGAGGGTACCCTTCCTGTGGTCCAGGAATTAAAAATTGCGTTGCTGAAAGATCCTTTGTCTCAATGCTGATTTTTGTTTGCAGCACTGAGCCTCTATTTCCAACACAACACAAACACACACACACACACACACACACACACACACACACAGTTAAAATTCACCAGGGAGAGCAGGAGGTGTTTATAGCAGAGACACCATGGCGCCCACACACGCCTTGTTTGAGATCCTGCAACCAGCTGGCCTGGGGGACGAGTGAGACCACCTATCACTGTCTCTGCTCATGCAGCTTCAGGCGGTCTCCGTCACTTCCAACAAGAAAACACTATGTTGATGTTTACTCTAAGGTCGTGGCATTTTTTTCCGAGACCTAATGCATTTTTAATTTCATGTTGTTATTTTGAATGGGCTCTTTCCCCCCACGTTATTCTGATGGCTATTGCTAATATGCAGGGAAAAAAGTATTTAGCTGGGCACAGTGGCTCATGCCTGTAATCCCAGCACTTTGGGAGGTGGGCAGATCACTTGAGATCAGGAGTTCCAAACTAGCCCGACCAACATAGTGAAACCCCGTCTCTACTAAAAATACAAAAATTAGCTGGGCATGGTGGCAGGCACCTGTAATCCCAGCTACTCAGAAGGCTGAGGCAGGAGACTCACTTGAACCTGGGAGGCAGAGGTTGCAGTGAGCCGAGATCACGCCACTGCACTCCAGCCTGGGAGACAGAGCAAGATTCCTTCTCAAAAAAAAAAAAAAAAAATCTTGAAATACACCTTTCTTTTTAGAGTTTTTTAAATTTACATAGAGTAAAAGTTAGCTTTTCTGGAGTGCAATTCTAAGAATTCAACAAATGCACAGAATCACGTAACCACTGCCAAAATCAATGTGCAGCTCCTTAAAGATAGTGCTCAGGTGCTGAGCCTCTGCAACCAGCCTTCCTTGAACACCTGAGCCTCGCCCTGTGCCCCTCTTAGTGCTGTGGGCTGCCCCATCCAGGCACCCTGCAGCATCATCCAGACCCAAAACTCCTCCAGCGGGAGCCTTCAGAGCCTGGCTTCCTTCAGTTGGTGTCAGGGGTCTGATTGATCCGGGTAGGTACATGTATCCTTTTCATTGCTGAGTATTTCTCGGTATGAAGGCACCACAGTTTCCTTATGCACCAGTTCAAGGTTGAGTCCATTTTTGGTAAACATGAACAAAGCTGCTATAAACTTGCAGGCATTGGTTTTTGTGTGAGCATAATTTTTCAGTTTTCTGGCATAGAGGCAGGAGAGTAGGGAATGAGGGTAAGCAGGGGGTAAGGGAGGAGCAAAAGACCAGCAGGTGCAGCCAGTCCTAAGCAAGATGAGGCAGCACACAGGCTACGTTGAACCTGTGATAAGACAGGAGTCTCCGCTTCAGCCTCTGATTGGCCATGTGCCAAGCCTTCATAGGGAGTAACCAATCGGAGGCCTCTAAAGGACACCTAGGGGTGGTGCCAAGTTTTCTTGGTCCTATAAAAGCCGTGGGAGCATTGCCGTCAGGAGACGCTTGCCCACTTGCTCGAGTTTCTTCCGCTCCGTGAATTGTGCCTTCGTTCCTCCTCCGTCCTTTCGTCTTTTTGTTTGTCTTTTGTTACTTCATTCTCTTGTTGCTTTGTGTGTGCATTTTGTTCAATTTTTTTTCTTCAACACGCCAAGACCCTGGACAATCCCCAGCCAAGACCTTCCATCTGGTAACACGCGTTGGCAAGCAGGCCAGGAGGTGAGCCCAAATCTGGAGATTTGCTTTTCTTCTCTCTTTGTCAAAGCTGTCATCTGTGGGCGCGGGTTGGACAGTGAAAGGCCACCAGGGAACCCACTGCTTGACGTCTCCGGTGACAGGATAACGTGGTCACGGAACAGGACATTCAGGTCCTGCCAAGCGCAAGACACGTCCATGCAACACAGGACATTGTTTGTACCGCAGAATGTCTGTGTCCCTGTACTTTGTGGGGAGGCGGTGGTGTGGAGTTACATTTGTAGATTTCCTTTTCTTAGAGCGGGGCAGGAGACTCTCATTTTATCTATGATTTTTTTTTTTTTTTTTTTTGCATGAGAACCCAGAATTCTTCATTGTTCCTCGGGACAGATCCCTAACTTGTTTCTTAATAGTTTTAAGGTTTGTTGTAAAGTCCCGTGTCTTCAGAGGGTTATAGGCTGAAGAAGCTTCTTTCACTTGGTGGGATGCAAAAAGCCCGGCATCACATACCAGGACTAAGGGAATCACAGGAAATCTTTCCATCACCTATGGGGGGAAGCCTCCAAAACAGCGCCGATGCCACCCTCAGGTTCAGGATGTCTGACACCCTAAGGCTGAGGACATCGCCTGCCACCTCAGGTCAGAGATATTGCAATATGTAGGCCCTCCTTAGGCCAGACCACTATGGGATATACCTTCCAGAATCCTTCAATCTGTAAAGCTTCTAAGAACTGGCACTCAAAAGAAAGTCCTAAGGCCGGGCATGGTGGTTCACGCCTGTAATCCAAGCACTTTGGGAGGCTCAGGCGGGCAGATCACTTGATGTCAGGAGTTCAAGGTCAGCCTGGCCAACATGGTGAAACCCTGTCTCTATTAAAAATACAAAAATTAGTTGGGCATGGTGGCAGGTGCCAGTAATCCCAACTACTCAGGAGGCTGAGGCAGGAAAATGGGTTGAACCTGGGAGGCGGAGGTTGCAGTGAGCTGAAATCATGCCTCTGTACTGTAGCCTGGGTAACAGAGTGAGACTCAGTCTTGGAGAAAAAAAAAAGCCCTAACACTGAGCCAGACGTGTGGATGACCCCCTTTTACAAAGGCCTCTTGTCTCTCAAGGGGAACTATGGCTGCCCCCATATAACCCTTTGCCAAATGCACCAACCATGTGAGGCAGCCAGAGGAGGAACTAATCCTGCTCAGCCCACTACATCCCAGAATGGACCACCCTGTTCCGAAGCTCCCACAGCACCGTTGCCTCTCAGGGAAGGAGTGAGGGCCAGTCCAGTGCAAGTCCCATTTTCCATAACTGACATCCGACAATGTCAGGGAACATGGGGAAGGTACTTCGAGGGTTCTGGGGGGTCTGTGGATGCGTTCCAAACCTTGGTTTGCAGTGAAGACCCTCCAGTCAGTAACAATGGGATTGCTAGCTCATGAGGTCACTGTATGTCTAAGAAACTGTGAAACAGGCCGGGCGCGGTGGCTCAAGCCTGTAATCCCAGCAGTTTGGGAGGCCGAGGCCGGAGGTCAAGAGATCGAAACCATCCTGGTCAACACGGTGAAACCCCGTCTCTACTAAAGATACAAAAAATTGGCTGGGCATGGTGGTGCGTGCCTGTAATCCCAGCTACTGGGGAGGCTGAGGCAGAATTGCCTGAACCCAGGAGGCGGAGGTTGCAGTGAGCCAAGATCGCGCCATTGCACTCCAGCCTGGGTAGCAAGAGCGAAACTCCATCTCAAAAAAAAAAAGAAAAGAAACTGTGAAACAGTCTTCCAGAGTGGCCATGCCATTGGACATTTCCTCCAGCCACAGAAAATAATTCTGGTTGTTCTAACTACTCACCAGCATTTCATATTGCCCAATTTATTTATGTAACCATCCTTTATTATAATTATTTTTAGAAACAGGGTACTCTGTGGCCCAGACTGGAGTGTGACGGTGCAGTCCCAGCTCACTGCAGCCTTGAACACTTGTTTGTCACCAGTCTATAGACATTTGGGTTTTGTTTTTAACTATTTATTTATCCATTTATTATGATGGAGTCTCACTCTGTTGCCCAGGCTGGAGTGCGGTTGTGCAACCTCCACCTCCCAGGTTCAAGTGATTCTCGTGCCTCAGCCTTCCAAGTAGCTGGGACTACAGGTGCCCACCAACACACCAGAATAATTTTTGTATTTTTAGTAAAGATGGAGTTTTACCACATTGATCAGGCTGGTCTCCAACTCCTGACCTCAGGTGACCTACCAGCCTCAGGCTCCCACGGTGCTGGGATTACAGGTGTGAGCCACCGCGCCTGGCCAATTTACATATATTGACCTTATTTCCTGTGACCTTGCCTAACTCATTTATTAGCTGCAGAAACATTTTTGGAGATTCCAGGGCATTTTGTTTTATCTCAATCTGACCATCACTCTCTTTCAAGTGGTGTGCTTAAACCATTTACATTTGCCTTTTTTTTTTTTTTTTTAGTTTTAAAATTTAAAAATAATTTTATTAAACAAATTTTAGGCCAGGCACAGTGGCTCACACCTGTAATCCCAGCACTTTGGGAAGCCAAGGTGGGTGGATCACTTGAGGTCAGGAGTTCAAGACCTGCCTGGCCAATGTAGCAAAACCCCATCTTTACTAAAAAATGCAAAAATCAGACAGGCATGGTGGCAGGCACCTGTAATCCCAGCCACCCTGGAGGCTGAGGCAGGAGAATCACTCGAACCTGGGAGGCGGGGGTTGTAGTGAGCTGAGATCACACCACTGCACTCCAGCCTGGGTGATAGAGCAAGATTCCATCTCAAAAAAAAATTCATATTGACAAATTATAATGATCTATGGGGTGCAAAGTGACGTCATGATACACATATACACTGTGGAATGACTACATCAAGCTAATCAATATATCCATCCCGTCAAACACTTACCATGTATTATTTGTCTTAACTGAAAGTTTGTCCTGTTTGACCAACATCTCCCCATTCTCCCTACTCCCCAGCTTCTGACAACCACCATTCAACTCTCTGCTTCTGAGTTTTGTTTTGGATTCCATGTAGGAGTGAGAGCATGCAGTATTTCTTTCTTTTCGTGGCTTATTTCACTTGGCATAATGTCCTCTGGGTTTTCCACAGTGTTGCAAAGGACAAAATTTCCTGGTTTTTCAAGGCTGAGTAGTATCCCATTGTAGTATAAAACATTTTCTTTATTCATTCACCCATCATGAAATCACATCAGTTTGATCCCATAACTTGGCTATTGTAAATAATGTTCTAGTGAACAGGGGAGGGCAGATATCTCTTCAACATACTGATTTCAAATCCTTAGGGTAGACATCAAGAAGTGGGATTGCTGGATCACATGGTCATCCATCCTATTTTTCGTTTTTTTTGAGGAACCTCCATCGTGTTTTCTATAATGGCTGTAGTAACTTACATTCCCACTACAGTATACAAAGGTTTCTTTTGTTCCACGTTCTCACCAACCCTTGCTATCTATTTATCTATCTATCTTTCTTTCTTTCTTTCTTTCTTTCTTTCTTTCTTTCTTTCTTTCTTTCTTTCTTTCTTTCTTTCTTTCTTTTTCTTTTGTTTCTTCCCCCCACCCCTCTCTCTCGATAGAGTCTTACTCTGTGCCCCCAAGCTGGGGTACAGTGGTGCAATCTTGACTCATGGCAACCTCCGCCTCCCAGGTTCAAGTGATTCTCCTGCCTCAGCCTCCAGAGTAGCTGGGACTGCAGGCACGTGCCACTACACCTGGCTAATTTTTTGTATTTTTAGTAGAGATGAGGTTTCACCATGTTGGTCAGGCTGGTCTTGACCTCCTGGCCTCAAGTGACCTGCCCACCTCAGCCTTCCAAAGTGCTGGGACTACAGGCCTGAGTCACCACACTTGGCCTCTTTCATCTTTTTAATATTAGTCAACTTAACAGATGTGAGGTGAATCTCATTGTAGGTTTGATTTGCACATTTCCTTAATGGTTAGTGATGAGCACGTTTTCATTACTTTTTGGTCATTTACAAGTCGTCTTTAGAGAAATGTCTGTTCAGGCCCTTTGCCAAAGTTGTTTCCTTGCTGTTGAGTTGTGTAGTTTCTTCTCTATTTTGGATATTAAGCCCTTATTAGATGTGTGGCTTGCAAATATTTTTTCTCAGCCTGTAAGATGTCTCTTCACTTTTAATTATTTCCTGTGCTGTGCAGAAGCTTTTCAGTTTGACATAATCCCTCTTGCCTATTTTTGCTTTTGTTGGCTGAGCTTTTGGAGTCAAATCCAAAGTCTCATTGCCCAGGCCAATCTCCTGTAGTTTCTTCTATGTTTTCTTCTAGTAGATTTACAGTTTTGGGTACTACATTAAGTCTCTAATCCAGTTTGAGTTTTTTTTTTTAATGTGGTATGAGATAAGGGTCCGATTTCATTCTTTAGCCTGCGAATACCCAGTTTTCCTAAACTCTTGATTAGAGACTGTGTTTTCTTGGTAATTCTGTTGCAAATTGATTGATCAATGCATGGATTCATTTCTGGGCTCTGTACTCTGTTTCACTGGCTGATGCATCTGTTTTTATGCTGGTAACGTGATTTTATCTATCTATCTATCTATCTATCTATCTATCTATCTATCGATGGAATCTTGCTCTATTGCCCAGGCTAGAGTGCAGTGGTGTGATCTCAGCTCCCTGCAACCTTCACCTCCTGGGTTCAAGCAATTCTCCTGCTTCAAGTCTCACAAGTATCTGGGATTACAGACATGCACCACCATGACAAGCTAATTTTTGTATTTTTGGTAGAGATGGGGTTTCACCATTTTGGCCAGGCTGGTCTCAAACTCCTGACCTCAGGGAATCCACCCACTCGACCTCCCAAAGTGCTGGGATTACAGGCATGAGCCACTGTGCCTGGTCCAGTATGCTGTTTTAATTAGTTTACCTTTTGTAATATAGTTTGAAGTCAAGTAGTGTGATGCCTCCAGCTTTGTTCTTTTAGCTCAAGATTGAGGTGTGTGTGTGTGTGTGTGTGTGTTTCCATATGAATTTTAGGATGCTTTTTCTATTTCTGCAGAATGGGACATTGGAAATTATACTGTATCTGTAGATAGCTTTGGGTAGTAGGAACATTTTAACAATATTCTTCCAGTCCATGAACATGAAATATCTCTCCATTTATTTGTGTTTTCTTTAATTTATTTTATCAGTGTTTTATAGTTTTCAGTATACAGATCTTTCTCCTGCCTGGTTAAATTTATTCCTAAGTATTTTCTTGTTTTGTGGCTGTTGTAAATGTGGAACAGTTTTCTTGGTTTCTTTTTCAGATAGTCTGTTGTTAATGTATAGGAATGCTACTGAGTTCTGTGTGTTGATTTTATGTTCTGCAACTTTACCATATTCATTTATTAGTTATAAAATATTTTTAAAAAAATGTTTATATTTAATGTGATTATTAAATTGGCTGAATTTAGAGCTTCCATTTTGTTATTTGCTTTCGGTTTGTGACATCTGTTTTAAATTCATCTGTTGGATTAATTGAGTGGTTTTGTTTGTTTGTTTTTTATTTCACTTTATATATCTATTGGCTTTTTTGGCTATATTTTTTTGTATTTTTTAGTGATTGCATTAGAGATTATAGTGTATATAGTGCAACTTTTCACAGTCTACATAAAGTAAATATTTTACCACTTCAAGTACATATCAAATGTACAATTCTACCTTTATGTTAAGATTGCCATACATATTATGTCCACATACATTGAAAACCACCCAATGTTATAATTTTTGCTTTCAATGGTTATATGTATTACAAAGAACTTAAGAAGAACCAGTCTATTATATTTAGCTAATATTTGTGTTTCTACTGCTTTTCCTTTATCCCTAAGTTCCAGTTTCCCTCTAGCAACATCTCCTTTCAGTCTGAAGAATTTCCTTTAGCATTTCATTAAAAGAAGGTCCACTGATAACAAATTCTCTTAATTTTTTTCCTTCTGAAAATATCTTTATTTACCTTCATTCCTGAAGGATATTTTTTGCTGGATATAGAATTGTAGGTTGACAGTTTTTTTCTTTTTCTTTTGAGACAGAGTCTTCCTCTGTTGCCAGCCTGGAGTGTGGTGGTGTGATCTTGGCTCACTGCAACCTCCACCTCCCAGATTCAAGTGATTCTCATGCCTCAGCCTCCCAAGTAGCTGGGATTACAGGCATGTGCCACCATGCCTGGCTAATTTTTGTATTTTTAGTAGAGATGGGGTTTCATGATGTTGGCCATGATGGTCTCCATCTCTTGATCTCATGATCTACCCACCTTAGCCTCCCAAAGTGCTGAGATTACAGGTGTGAGCCACCGCGCCCAGCCAACAGTTTTCTTTAAGCATTTTGTGTTTTCTGAGGATAAACTCACAGTTACATGAGCCATTGTTTTTCCATGGTTATCATGTTCCTCCACCTGCCCTCAATACTTCATTATTTTTTAAAAGTATTTATTTATTTATCTTGAGATGGAGTTTTACTCTTGTTGCCCAGGCTGGAGTGCAATTCCACTATCTCCGCTCACTGAAACCTCTACCCCCCAGGTTCAAGCGATTCTCCTGCCTCAGCCTCCTAAGTAGCTGGGATTACAGGTGCCCGCTATCCTTCCATTCACTTCCAGATTGCTCATCTTAACCTCTTGAATTAAAAAAAAAAAAAGTTATCTTCTGGGTTATTCTTGGACTGGTGTCTGTTGATTTTTTTTTTCTTGAATATTGCTCAGCTCTTTTTCTTTCTTTTCTTTCCTTTCCCCTTCCTTCCTTCCCCTCTCTTTCTTTTCTTTTCCTTCACAGGATCTCACTCTGTTGCCCAGGCTGGAATGCAGTGGCGAGATCTCAGCTCACTGCAGCCTCTGCCTTCTGGGTTCAAGTGATTCTCCTACCTCAGCCTCCCAAGTAGCTGTGATTACAGGTGCACACCACCACACCCAACAAATTTTTGTATTTTTAGTAGAGACTGGTTTTCACCATGTTGGCCAGGCTGGTCTTGGACTCCTCACGTCAGGCAGTCTGCCTGCCTTGGCCTCCCAAAATGCTGGGATTACAGGCGTGAGCCACTGCACCAGCCTTGGTCGACTTTTCCTTTATCTTTTGTGGGTCGAGTA
The DNA here is from genome assembly GCA_031835075.1 of Saguinus oedipus. Classification (NCBI taxonomy): domain Eukaryota; kingdom Metazoa; phylum Chordata; class Mammalia; order Primates; family Cebidae; genus Saguinus; species Saguinus oedipus. Next base: position 11,196,665 of record CM063170.1, read on the forward strand.
ATTTTGGATAGTAGCTGGACATTTTGAATTCTATGTTCTGAGGCTCTGGGTCCCACTTAGCTCTCTGGAGCAGGCTGCCTTGCTGTTGTTGCCTCAGTAGGCAGTGGTTCCACTGGCCAGGTGCAGGGCACACATTCTGCCTTTCTCTCCATAGGTGGCGGTTCCAACATCAGCTGTTTCCAAAGTCCTTCCAACGTTGGTTGGGTCTACCTGGTGTGTGGGCCCCAGAGGACTGGTCTGGGGTTTGGATGGAGTACATGGTGGTTCAGGTCTTGAAGCTTGACATACTCCTTGGGAATGTTGCAGAAGTAGCTCAGACCTGAGCCTGGGACTTCCATTGGTTCATACACTGGGCGGGGCAATGGCTTTCTCTAGCTCATTCTTTTCTTCAATTTCTTCTATACCCTCAGTCTCCCAGGAGTCCCCTTTCTGTCTTCTGGCTAGACATATTTAGGTACTAACAGTAAAAACCCAGGGGTTTTTACTGTTAGTACCTATTGCACAGCACTGGGATTTGGCCCATATGCGGGCCAAAGCTGGAGGTCAACAGAAGGAAGAACAGTGCAAAACTCACCCTTGCTTCCAGTTGTTATTGAACCTTTGACTTCAGTCCCCAGTCTACCTGCTATTATTGACTATTCGGAGGCCTCATGCAGTTGATTTTTATGTTTTGTTCCAAAGTCTGTGTTGTAATCAATGGGGGACAGAGGCTATGTTACTGGTGGGGGGGTATCCGGGTTTTTGGCATCTTGAACAAAGAATTGGACAAAACGCACTAAAAGGCTGGAGATGGTAGTGGCTCACACCTGTAACCCCAGCACTTTTGGAGACTGAGGTGGGCAGATCACCTGAGGTCAGGAGTCTGAGACCAGCCTGGCCAGCTAAGGTGAAACCCCGTCTCTACTAAAAAATACAAAAATTAGCTGGGTGTTGTGGTGGGCACATGTAATCCCAGCTACTTGGGAGGCAGGAGAATCACTTGAACCTGGGAGGTGGAGGTTGCATTGAGCTGAGATTGCACCACTGCACTCCAGCCTGGGTGACAGAGAAAGACTCCATCTCAGAACAACAACAACAACAAAACTGCACAAACAAAACAAGGAAAGAATGAAGCAACAAAAGCAGAGATTTATTGAAAACACAAATGCTCCACAGGGCAAGAGCAGGCCTGAGTATAGGGGCTCAAGAGCCCAGTTACAGAATTTTCTGGGGTTTAAATACCCTCTAGAGGTTTCCCATTGGTTACTCAGTGTACACCTATGTAAATGAAGTAGTGGTCTGCAGTTAGTCTGATTGGTTGCAGAGAGTGGCTAATCAGAGGCTGAAGTGAAATTACAAAATTACATCCTGTGGAAATGTCTGATTGGTTGCAGAAAGTGATAAATCAGAGGCTGAAATGAAGTTATAAAGTTAAACTCCTATTGCAAATGAAGAGTTGGCCCAGGACCAGCCTGATTAGTTGCAGGAGGGGACGAATCAGAGATACTTTCAGTTTTTCATCTGCCTCACAGAAAAGCAGGGGCAGTGCCAAGGGAGTAGCCTCTGGTCCTTTTGTTACTTGGGCATAGAAATTGGTGCTTTCCTTTTGATTTAGTTCTAGGAAGTCAGGATGAATTGGTCTTAGGTTCCCTGCCTCCAAACCCTATTCTCTTTCCTCAGCTACAGTTTACTCCATCTTGGCTGGCACCAGAATTCAGAATCCACATTTTTAATCTGACCACTTTATTGGGCTCTTATGAAGTCCAATACTTTTTAAAAAATGAAAACTATTTGATATACAATAACATATAAAAATCGGGGACTTTAGGAACAGAACAAATACTGGGAACCTGTTATGCTCCTTATGCAGTTGGTTTATTCCATTCCCTGGATCCCAGAGGTAACCACTAGTCCGAATTAATTTTTATTATCCTGACATTGCTTTTCCTTATAATTAAACTACTTTTAGGTGCATCCATAAATAGTATTTACTTGTTAATTATTTTAATTAGACATAAAAATGGTGTCAGTGCATGTATTCTGTTCTTTTGCAACTTGCTTTTTTTTTTTTAAGAAACAGGGTCTTACTTTGTTGTACAGACTGGAATGCAGTGGTGCAGTCATGGCTTACTGCAGCCTCAAACTCCTGGGCTCCAGTGACCATCCTACCTCAGCCATCCAAATAGCTGAGATTATAGATGTATGCACCACCGTGCTCAGCTAATTCTTTTTATTTTTGTTGAGATGTGGTATTGTTATGTTGCCCAGGCTGATCTTGAACCCATGTCCTCCAGCCATCTTTCCACCTCAGCCTCCCAAAGCACTGGGATTACAGACATGAGCCACTGTACCTGGTCCCTGCAACTTGCTTTTTTATTGAAAATTAATTTAAGATTCATCTACTGATGGGCATGGCTATAGTTCTTTAATCTCTAGTTCTGCATTGTAAATCACTATATGAATATATATCCATATATTTATTCATTCATTTGTTAAATGGAAATTGAGTTTTTTCTGGTGTTTTGATCTTGTGAACAATGATGTAGTAGTGGCCTTTCTTGTCCTGGGGCCCTTGTACAAAAGTTTCTCTCAGGCCTGTACCTAGAAGCGGAATTGCTGGGCCAAAGGCTATCACATCATCAGCATGGCTAGATCATTTGAAATTCATTTTCAGAACAGCCATACCAATGTATCCCTCCATCAGTACACAAGAGTCTCTGCCAACCAGCATTCCTGCTAACACCTGATATCACAAGATGTGATCATTGCTGTCAGTCTAGGCTGTATAAAATGGTGCCCCATTAAAGTTTTCATTTCCATTTCTTGGAATACTTTGAGATGGACCCTTGTTGGCCACGTGTGTTTTCTTTTCAGTGAAAGCCTATTCATGCCTTTATCTGTCTTTCCATCAGGTTGTCATTTTTTCTCTTTTGGATGTTAGGAAGTCTTCATTCTAGACACCCTTTGTCAGTTACATGTGCCAAAATCATCTTCCCCAAGCCTGTGGCCTCTCTGTTCACCTTCTTTGTGTTGGCTTTTGATAAACAGACATGCTTATTGTTGTTACAGTTGCAGATAGTCCTATCTCTCTTCGTGATGTGTCTCTTCAGGGTCGCGCTGTGCTTTCTGCAACTTGTGCTTTCTGAATCTCGTGTTTGTACCTTGATTTCTGTTTTTGGTATGAAGTGGCTGTTGAAGGCCATGCCTGCCCCCAACTGCATAGGGATAACCAGTCACCAGAGCACCATTCATTGAATATCCATTTCCTCCCTCTGATTTATGGCACCACGTTTGCCATGCATCAAGTTTTGTATAGTCATGAGTGGCTCTCTGAGCTCACGGTCTATCCTGTCCCTTTGACTAGAATGATACTAACTCCCGTAGTTACTATGGATTTACATCTGCCTCCCTGTGGCCTGGGAGGCAGAGTCCTTCCCACCTTCTTCAAGAACATTTTGGCTGTTCTTCACCCTGCTCTTAATTCTAGAATCAGTCTGTCAAGCTTCATGACAATCCTGTGTGTGCTTCCAGGAGTCATCACTGTACCCTGTGGCTGAGATGTGAGTTTAAGGAATTGTTTTCACTTTGCTAAGCATTTTTATTATGCATAGATAGATGTTACTTTCTTTTTCTTTTTTTATTGTACTTTAGTTTCTGGGGTACATGTGAGGATCATGCAGGATTGTTGCATAGGTACATACATGGCAATGTGGTTTGCTGCCTCCATTCTCCCCGTCACCTATATCTGGCATTTCTCCCCATGTTATCCCTCCCCAACCTCCTCATCCCCTGCTGTCCCTCCCCTGACCCCCCCACAACAGACCCCAGTGTGTGATGCTCCCTTCCCTGTGTCCATGTGTTCTCATTGTTCAACACCCATCTATGAGTGAGAACATGTGGTATTTGATTTTCTGTTCTTGTGTCAGTTTGCTGACAATGATGGTTTCCAAATTTATCCATGTCCCTACAAAGGACACAAACTCATTGATTTTTATGGCTGCATAGTATTCCATGGTGTATATGTGCCACATTTTCCTTGTCCAGTCTATCATTGATGGGCATTTGGGTTGGTTCCAAATCTTTGCAATGAACATATGCACACTGTAAACAGTGCTGCAATGAACATACGTGTGCATGTGTCTTTATAATAGAACGTAGATGTTACTTTTTTAAAATGTTTTTTCTGACCAGGTGTGGTGGCTCACGCCTATAATTCCAGCACTTTGGGAAGCCAAGGCAGGAGGATCACTTTAGCTCAGGAGTTTGAGATGAGCCTGGGCAACACAGGAAGACCCTGTCTCCAATAAAAGTTTTAAAAATATTAGCTAAGCATGGTGGTGCACACCTGTGGTCCCAGCTACTTGGGAGGGGAGGCTGAGGCAGGAGGATTGCTTGAGCTTGGGAAGTTGAGCCTGCAGTGAGCTGTGATTGCACCACTGTTCTTGTCTCAAACAATTAAAATAAAATTTTTAAATGCTTTTCCTATACTAGCAAGATGACCAAAGATGTTCCTTCCTTATTCTGTCACTGGTGAATGCATAAATGTATTTCCTAATGTTAAGGCACCCTTTCAATCCAGGGATAAACTTGATTTCATCATAAGGAGTTACAGATACACACACACACACACACACACACACACACACACACACACACAGATATCGTGCTATCACATAGCCAAATTATATATATAAAGCACATTATGGGCCAAGCATGGTGGCTCACACCTGTAATTCCAGCACTTTGGGAGGCTGAGGCGAGAGGATTGCTTGAGGCCAAGAGTTTGAAACCAGACTGGAAGCAACATAGCAAGACCCCATCTCTATAAAAAAAAATTTTTTTTAAATTAGCCAGGTGTGGTGACACATGCCTGTAGTCCCAGCTACTCGGGAGGCTGAGGTGGGAGGATCACTTGAGCCCAGCAGTTCAAGGCTGCAGTGAGCGGTGATTGTGCCACTGCACTCCAGCCTGGGCAACAGGGTAAGACACTATTTTTTAAAAAAGCATTATGACCAAATGTATATATAGTCGTGCACCACATGCAGACATTCAGGTCAGTGGTCTCGTGAGAGACTGTAATGGACCTGAAAATTCCCTATCGCCTGGTGATATCATTGGTCATCATGACATCACAGTGCAATGCATTACTCATGTGTGTGTGTGAGTGTGTGTGTGTGTGTGTGTGTGTGTGATGCTGGGATAAACAGCCCTCTGCATCACCAATCATAGAGAGGTCTTAAAAAAAAAAAGTGGGTATAGCCATGATTGCAGAACTGCCCCTGAGCTGTTACTGTCAACACATGGCCTGTGGGGTTGCCCTGCCCTGCCCTGCCGGAGCAGTCATGGGTCTGTAACAACGCTGCCTTGACAAAGCTGCCTTCTACCATACTGCCGGCTTTCCCTTGAATTCTATCCTAGGCAAAGCTAAGAACCCTCGCCAGCTGAGCCCTACTACAGGGCTCGCCTGTCCTGCATCGCTGCTAGATGGTTTGACTTTTTTTTGAGACAGAGTCTGGCTCTGTCACCCAGGCTGGAGTGCAGAGGCATGATCTCGGCTCACTGCAACCTCCGCCTCCCAGGTTCAAGTGATTCTCCTGCCTCTAGGGCTACAGGTGCATGCCACCACGCCTGGCTAATTTTTGTATTTTTAGTAGAGATGGCGTTTCACCATGTTGGCCAGGCTGGTCTCGATCTTTTGACCTCATGATCCGCCCACCTCAGCCTCCCAAAGTGCTGGGATTACGGGTATGAGCTACTGCACCCGGCCTTTTTTTTTTTCCTAGGGATTTTGTCTATGTTTATTAGAGAGAGTGCCATTAATTTCCCTTCTCTTACCACCCCTGTCTGTTGGGCACAAGGATTTTCTAATCATCAGAGAATCCGCAGGGGAGCACTCTTTTGGCTGTCTTTCCTGGAAGACTTTGAATAAGATGGAAATCATCCGTGCCTGGAATGCTTTGCTAGAACTTGCTCAGAAAACAAGCTGAGCCTCGTCTTTATATTGTGAGATTTCTAAAATACTCATTAAATCTTTGTTGTTGTTATAGTACAATTCAGGATGTCCCTTTTGAGTCTGTTTTGGGAATTTGTATTTCCTGGGAATGTGTCCATTTCATCTAATTATCACAGTTATTTGCAAAAAAAAATGTTCATACTTTTTTTTTGAGATGGAATCTCGCTCTGGCCAGGCTGGAGTGCGGTAGCATGATCTTGGCTCACTGCAACCTCCACCTCCTGAATTCAAGTGATTCAAAGTGATTACAGGCGCACACCACCACACCCAGCTAATTTTTTATATTTTTAGTAGAAACGGGATTTTACCATATGGGTCAGGCTGGTCCTGAAGTCCTGACCTCTGGTGATCCACCGGCCTTGGCCTTCCAAAGTGCTAGAATTACAGGTGTGAGCCACTGTGCCCAGCCCATAATATTCCCTTATTAACTTTTCAATCTCTTATTCTCCTGTGTAGTAATGTTCCTTTTCTCTATCCCAATAGTTTTTATGTTTTCTGGTTTTTTTTAATTGATCAGTCTTGCTAGAGGTTTACTTCAACTATATTAGTTCTTTCAAAAAATCGACTCTATAATTCCTCTCCATTGTATTTTTATTTTCTCTTTTATTAATTTCTGGTTGCCTTTATTATCTTCCTTTCATTTTCTTTGCAATTATTTTCTTGTTCTGCTAACTTTTTAAGTTGGGTACTCATTAATTTTTAGGGCTTAAAAAATATATATGCATTTATTATTACAAAATACTCATCACCATCTGGTATTATAATTCATTGTCATTTTTGGTATTTTCATTATTTAGTCCTACGTCTTTCTGAATTTCCACTTTTTTTTACCCGTGGGTAATTAGAAATATGTTTTTAAATTTCTAGATTTATTAAGATTTTTAGGTTTTCGGTTTCTTTCATTGTTATTGACTTCTAAACTACTTGTGTTGTAATCAGAGAACGTTGTTACTATGATACCAATTCTTCCAGGTCTATTTAGATTTGATTTATGGCTGAACATGTAGTCAATTTTATAATGTTTCTTGTGCTCTGGAGAAGAAAGCATATTCTACGGTTATTGTGGCAGAATTCTATAATATCCTGTAGATCAAGCTTGTTATTTTATTGCTTAGATTTTCCAAATCCTTACTGATTGCTATTTGCTTGTTCTATCAATTACTGAAGGAGGTGTGCTAAAATCTCCGGTGTGTTGGCCGATTGATCAGTTTCTTCTTGTAGCCATTTCTTCTGTAATTTGTTTCCTTTATAAAATTTAAAGTTATCTTAATAGGTATGTACAAGTTCGAAATTCTTCTACATGAGTCTTCATCATTGTGACCGCTTTATCCCTAACAATCCTTTTTGTATTTTGATTAGAATATTTTTTCCTTCTTTTTACATTCAATCTATCCCTGTACTAGCATTTTAGGAATGTCTTTCTTGGTTTTTATTATTTTTTATTTTATTTTATTCTTACTTTTTTTAGATGGAATCTCACTGTCGCCCTGCCTGGAGTGCAGTGGCATGATCTCAGGTCACTGCAACCTCTACCTCCTGGGTTCAAGCAACTCTCTTGCCTCAGCCTCATGAGTAGCTGGGATTACAGGCATGGGCCACCACACTTGACTAATTTTTTGTATTTTTAGTAGAGATGGGGTTTCACTATGTTGGCCAGGATGGTCTTAAACTCCTGACCTCAGGTGATCCACCTGCCTTGGCCTTCCAAAGTGCTGGGATTAGAAGCGTGAGCCTCTGCGCCCAGCCATAGGCATACAATTTTAGAGCTTTTCTTTGATAGTCATTTTCTGACTAAACTTGGAAGATAGTTGTTCCTCTTCCTTTTTTTGCTTCTTTTCTGTCTGATAGGAAGTGGGAGGTGGTCTGTTTGTTTCTGATAGGAAGTGGGAGGTGGTCTGTTTCTGATAGGAAGTGGGAGGTGGTCTGTTTCTGATAGGAAGTGGGAGGTGGTCTGTGTTTCTGATAGGAAGTTGGAGGTGGTCTGTCTGTTTCTGATAGGAAGTTGGAGGTGGTCTGTCTGTTTCTGATAGGAAGTTGGAGGTGGTCTGTCTGTTTCTGATAGGAAGTGGGAGGTGGTCTGTCTGTTTCTGATAGGAAGTGGGAGGTGGTCTGTCTGTTTCTGATAGGAAGTGGGAGGTGGTCTGTCTGTTTCTGATAGGAAGTTGGAGGTGGTCTTTTTGTTTCTGATAGGAAGTGGGAGGTGGTCTGTTTCTGATAGGAAGTTGGAGGTGGTCTGTCTGTTTCTGATAGGAAGTGGGAGGTGGTCTGTCTGTTTCTGATAGGAAGTCAGAGGTGGTCTGTTTGTTGTAGTGTATGGCAAAAAGCATATTTTCTCTGGTGCATCTTTCAAAACCTGGGTGTTGTGTTCTGCAGTTCCACTATGAGGAACCTATGAAAGGATTTCTACTCATCCTGCTTGGATTCACCTGGACTTCCTTATCTGAAAGACTATGTGTTTCATTCATTCTAGGAAATCCTCTGCCATTATCCCTCCCGACAGTACCTCTCTCCCATTCTGCAGAATTTCTTACTGCAGCACCAGTTAGACCTGGGCAGGACCTTCTCCCCTGACCTTCGGTATCTCAGAACCTGTCTTTTTACCTCTGATTTTCTTGGTGCTACATTCCCTGTAATATCTTTGTAATTAGAAGTTACTACCTTTGTAATAACTTCTAGTCCACTAATTCTCCCTTCAGCTGTGTTGGTCTGTGTTCAGACCTTACATTCTGCTGCAGTTTGTGAATTTTCTTCAGGTCTACCTTCTAGTCTGAAAACTTTCTTTTTCTTTTTCTTTTTTTGAGACAGTCTCACTCTGTTGCCCAGGCTGGAGTGCAGTGGTGTGATCTCAGCTCACTACAACCTCTGCCTCCTGGGTTCAAGCAATTCTTTTGCCTCAGCCTCTCAAGTAGCTGGCATGCACCACCACCCCTGGCTAATTTTTGCATTTTTAGTAGAGACAGGGTTGCACCATTTTAGCCTGGCTGGTCTTAAATTCCTTATCTCAGGTGATCCGCCCATCTCAGCCTCCCAAAGTGCTGGGATTACAGGTGTGAGCCACAGCACCTGGACTATTTTTCTTTTCTTTTTTCATTTCTTTTCCTTTTTCTTTATTATTAATTTATTTATTTGTTTTTGACAGAGTCTCGCTCTGTCACCCAGGCTGGAGTGCAACGGTGCAATCTCAGCTCACTGGAAACTCCACCTTCCAGGTTCAAGTGATTCTCCTGCCTCAACCTCCCAAGTAGCTGGAATTATATGCACCCATCACCACACCCACTAATTTTTGTATTTTTAGTAGAGACGGGGTTTCACCAGGTTGGCCAGGCTGGTCTTGAACTCCTGACCTCAGATGATCCACCTGCTTCAGCCTTCCACAGTGCTGGGGTTACAGGCATGAACCACTGTGTCTGCTCTCTTATATATATATGTGTGTGTGTGTGTGTGTGTGTGTGTGTGTGTGTGTGTATGTGTGTGTGTATATATAATTTATTTTATTGCATTTTAGGTTTTGGGGTGCATGTGAAGAACATGTAAGATTGTTTCATAGGTACACACATGACGGTGTGGTTTGCTGCCTTCCTCCCCATCACCTATATCTGTCATTTCTCCCAATGCTATCCCTCCCCAACTCCCCATCCCCTGCTGTCCCTCCTCTAGTTCCCCCCTACAGACCCCAGTGTGTGATGCTCCCCTCCCTGTGTCCATGTGTTCATTGTTCAACACCCGCCTATGAGTGAGAACATGTGATGTTTGATTTTTTGTTCTTATGTTAGTTCGCTGAGAATGATTGTTTCCAGGTTCATCCATGTCCCTACAAAAGACACAAACTCATCATTTTTTATGGCTGCATAGTATTCCATGGTGTATATGTGCCACATTTCCCTGTCCAGTCTATCTTCGATGGGCATTTGGGTCAGTTCCAAGTCTTTGCTATTGTCAACAGTGCTGCAATGAACATTCATGTGCATATGTCCTTATAATAGAATCATTTATAATCCTTTGGATATATACCCAGTAATGGGATTACTGGGTCAAATGGAATTTCTATTTCTAGGTCCTTGAGGAATCGCCACACTGTCTTCCACAATGGTTGAAAGTAGTTTACACGAAAGTAGTTTACACTCCCACCAGCAGTGTAAAAGTGTTCCTATTTCTCCACATCCTCTCCAGCATCTGTTGTCTCCAGATTTTTTAATGATTGCCATTCTAACTGGCGTGAGATGGTATCTCAATGTAGTTTTGATTTGCATTTCTCTAATGACCAGTGATGATGAGCATTTTTTCATATGTTTGTTGGTCTCATCTATGTCCTCTTTTGAAAAGTATTCATATCCTTTACCCACTTTTGAATGGGCTTGTTTTTTTTCTTGTAAATCTGTTTTTGTTCTTTGTAGATTCTGGATATTAGCTCTTTGTCAGATAGGTAGATTGCAAAAATTTTTTCCCTTTCTGTTTGTTGCCGATTCACTCTAATGACTGTTTCTGTTGCTGTGCAGAAGCTCTGGAGTTTGATTAGGTCCCATTTGTCTATTTTGGCTTTTGTTGCCAATGCTTTTGATGTTTTAGTCATGAAGTCCTTGCCTATGCCTATGTCCTAAATGGCTTTGCCTAGATTTTCTTCTAGGGTTTTTATGGTGCCAGGTCTTATGTTTAAGTCTGTAATCCATCTGGAGTTAATTTTAGTGTAAGATATCAGGAAGGGGTCCAGTTTCTGCTTTCTGCACATGGCTAGCCAGTTTTCCCAATGCCATTTATTTAATAGGGAATCCTTTCCCCATTGCTTGTTTTTGTCAGGTTTGACATAGATCAGATGGTTGTAGATGTATGGCGTTGCCTCCGTGGCCTGTGTTCTTTTCCATTGGTCTATATCTCTGTTTTGGTACCAGTACCATACTGTTTTGATTACTGTAGCCTTGTAGTATAGTTTGAAGTCAGGTAGTGTGATGCCACCCCCTTTATTCTTTTTGCTGAGGATTGTCTTGGCTATGCGGGCTCTCTTTTGGTTCCAGATGAAGTTTAAGGTGGTTTTTTCCAGTTCTGTGAAGAAGGTCATTGGTAGCTTGATGGGGATAGCATTGAATCTGTAAATTACTTTGGGCAGTAGGGCCATTTTCACGATATTGATTCTTCCTCATCATTAGCATGAGATGTTTTTCCATCTGTTTGTGTCCTTTCTTATTTCCTTGAGCAGTGGTTTGTAGTTCTCCTTGAAGAGATCCTTTACATCCTTTGTTAGTTGTATTCCTAGGTATTTTATTCTCTTTGTAGCAATTGTGAATGGCAGTTCGTTCGATTTGGCTCTCTTTATGTCTTTTATTGGTGTATAGGAATGCTTGTGATTTCTGCACATGGATTTTGTATCCTGAGACTTTGCTGAAGTTGCTTATCAGTTTCAGGAGATTTTGAGCTGAGTCTTTTTTTTTTTTTTTTTTTTTTGAGATGGAGTCTCATTCTGTCATCCAGGCTTGGATGCAGTGGTGTGATCTTGGCTCACTGCAACCTCCGCCTCCCAGGTTCTAGCAATTCTCCTGCCTCAAACTTCCAAGTAGCTGGCATTACAGGCATGCGCCACCATGCCCAGGTAATTTTTATATTTTTAGCAGTGACAAGTTTTGCTATGTTGGCCAGGGTGGTCTTGAACTCCTGATCTCAGGTGATCTGCCTGCCTCAGCCTCCCAAAGTGCTGGGAATATAGGTATGAGCCACCACACCTTGCCTCAATTTTCTAACTATCTGTTTAGCTGTGTTTATCTGCTGTCTAATTTTTCCAGTGATTTAAAATTTATTTATGACCCTATCTGTTTTAGTTTCTTTCCTAGTTTTTAAATTATCTTACTATGTTTTCATTTCCCTATTTCAGGTCTTTAAAAACAACATTGTGTTTTATATGCTGCTTTTGTTAAGACCAATATCCCAAGTCTTTCTGGACCTAGTTTGTTATTTGGGCTGATCTTTTACATGGTGCCTTGCTTTCTGGTAGATATTTTTATTAAAAATCATATTATTGTACATATTATATGTAAATATATATTTGAACTTGACCCTGGAAATTCTCAGGTGTAGGTTGAGGCTTATTCCTCCAGAGGAAAATGTGTTTGTTTCGGGCAGGTTCCTGGGGCATTACAAATCCACGTTAGATTAAAATTCTTGGCTGGGTGTGGTGGCTCACGCCTATATTCCTGGCACTGTGGGAGGGGAGGCAGGCAGATCACCTTAGGTCAGGAGTTTGAGACCAGAGTGGCCAACATGGTGAAACTCTGTCTCTCCTAAAATACAAAAATTAGCTGGGCATGATGGCAGGCGCCTATAATCCCAGCTACTCAGGAGGCTGAGGCAGGAGAATCACTTGAGCCCAGGAGACAGAGGTTGTAGTAGGCCAAGATCGTGCCATTGCACTTCAGCCTGGTCGATAAAGCGAGATTCTAGCTCCAAAAAAGAAATACATCCCCATCAAGCTACCATTGAATTTCCTCACAGAACTGGAAGAAACCACCATGAACTTCATATGGAACCAAAAGAGAGCCCGCATAGCCAAGTCAATTCTAAGCAAAAAGAACACAGCGGGAGGCATCACACTACCAGACTTCAAACTATACTACAAGGCTACAGTAATCAAAACAGCATGGTACTGGTACCAAAACAGAGATATAGAACAATGGAACAGAACAGAGGCATCAGAGGCAACACAACATCTCTACAACCATACAATCTTGGATAAACCAGACAAAAACAAGCAATGGGGAAAGGATTCCCTGTTTAATAAATGGTGTTGGGAAAACTGGTTAGCCATGTGCAGAAAGCAGAAACTGGACCCCTTCCTGACACCTTACACTAAAATCAACTCCAGATGGATTAAAGACTTAAACATAAGACCTGGCACCATAAAAATCCTAGAAGCAAATTAGGCAAAACCATTCAGGACATAGGAGTAGGCAAGGACTTCATGACCAAAACACCAAAAGCATTGGCAACAAAAGCCAAAATAGACAAATGGGACCTAATCAAACTCCACAGCTTTTGCACGGCAAAAGAAACAGTCACTAGAGTGAATTGGCAACCAACAGATTGGGAAAAAAATCTTTGCAGTTTACGCATTTGACAAAGGGCTGATATCCAGAATTTACAAAGAACTCAAACAGATTTACAGGAAAAAAACAAACAAGCCCATTCAAAAATGGGCAAAGGACATGAACAGACACTTTACAAAAGAAGACATACATGAGGCCAACAAACATATGAAAAAATGCTCATCATCACTGGTCATTAGAGAGATGCAAATCAAAACCACATTGAGATACCATCTCATGCTGGTTAGAATGGCGATCATTAAAAAATCTGGAGACAACAGATGCTGGAGAGGATGTGGAGAAATAGGAACACTCTTACACCATTGGTGGGAGTGTAAATTAGTTCAACCATTGTGGAAGACAGTGTGGCGATTCCTCAAGGACCTAGAAATAGAAATTCCATTTGACCCAGCAATCCCATCACTGGGTATATATCCAAAGGAATATAAATCATTCTACTATAAGGACACATGCACACGAATGTTCATTGCAGCACTGCTTACAATAGCAAAGAACTGGAACCAACCCAAATGCCCATCGATGATAGACTGGACTGGGAAAATGTGGCATATATACACCATGGAATATTATGCAGCAACCAAAAATGATGAGTTTATGTCCTTTGTAAGGACATGGATGAATCTGGAGAACATCATTCTCAGCAAACTGACACAAGAACAGAAAAGGAAATACCACATATTCTCACTCATAGGCGGGTAAGAAAAATGAGAACACATGGACACAGGGAGGGGGGTACTACACACTGGGGTCTATTGGGGGGAATAGGGGAGGGACAGTGTTGGGGGGAGCTGGGGAGGGATAGCCTGGGGAGAAATGCCAAATGTGGGTGAAGGGGCGGAAGGCAGCAAAACACACTGCCATGTGTGTACCTATGCAACTATCTTGCACGTTCTGCACATGTACCCCAAAACCTAAAATGCAATAAAAATTTTAAAAAAAAGAAATACAATTCTCACCTTGTCATTTTGGGGTCATGCAAAGAGAAGAATGTTCAGGACTCAAGCCCGTGGCAGGGCTGGTCAGTGCTGCACATTCTCTCGGGATTTAAGAAATAAACTTTCAGCTGGTGCAGTGGCACATGCCTGTAATCCCAGCACTTTTGGAGGCTGAGGCTGGTGGATCACAAGGTCAGGAGTTAGAGACCAGCCTGGCCAATATGGTGAAACCCTGTCTGTACTAAAAATGCAAAAATTAGCCAGGCGTGGTGGTGGGTGCCTGTAGTCCCAGCTACTTGGGAGGCTGAGGCAGGAGAATCACTTGAACCTGGGAGGCAGAGGTTGCAGTGAGCTGAGATCACACCACTAAACTCCAACCTGGGTGACAGAGTGAGACTTCATCTCAAAAAAAAAAAAAAAAAAAAAAAAGTAAACTTTACTGGTACTAAGGTTGAGACGGTTTCTCTGCCAAGTAAGAGTCAGTATGTTTCCTAGTTCACCCTTTCATGAAGGGGACAGCCGTTCTGGAATGCTGGCTTCAGGCAGTGGTCTGACCCCCTCCCACCTTGGTCCCCAGGCACAGTGCCCCATCCCTCTTAGGACAGGGTTGCTGTGTCAGAGCCACAATCACCCCGTGTATCTGCCAGCTTCAGCACCTCTCCTGCCTCCTGGACTCTGACTGTCATTTCATCCATGGACTCACTGAATTTCTTTTAGTGGCTTGCAGGTTGATTCTGGCAGTGTAATTTAGGTGCTTTGCAGGGAGTCATCTCAGGATCTCTATTCCAGAGCTCTCAACCTTAGCTTACATCTGAGTCCACTGGAAAGCTTGTTAGCAGAGCTGCCCAGTACCCCCTCCAGAGTTCTGGACCCAGACAGACTGGGGCAGGCCTGAGAATCTGCATGTCTCAGGAGCTCTTGAAGGATACTGGCACTGCAGATGCCTGGGCCACACATGGGGGCATCTGCCCCTGTACCATACCTGGCGGGCACAGGAGCTCTCATCAGACACAGAGGATCACCATATCAGGGGTATTCAATTAATCTGGTGTATCTACCTGGAAAGCCCCCTTCACAGTGACTTACAGATTCTAGTATGTGTGAGCATCACCTAGATGGCTTCTTAAAACACACAGAGGCCAGGTGAGGCAGATCACTCTATAATCCCAGCACTTTGGGAGGCTGAGGTGGGCAGATCACCAGAGGTGATTTGGGAGTTCGAGACCAGCTTGGCCAAAATGGTGAAACCCCATCTCTACTAAAAATACAAAAATTAGCTGGATGAAGTGGCAGACACCTGTAATCCCAGCTACTTGGGAGGCTGAGGCAGGAGAATTGCTTGAACCCAGGAGACAGAGTTTGTGGCAAACAGAGATTGTCACACTGCACTCCAGCTTCCAGCCTGGGAGACTCTCAAAATATTAAAAAATAAAATAAAAACACACATGACATACTTGTTAATATTGATTGCAAAGAATCAACTTAGAATTTATACATGTCATTAATAAGCTGTTTTTAACATAAATTCTGTTTTTATTTGTTGCTTCCTCCTGCTTTCTTTAGGTGTATCTTGATTCTTTCCAACACACTGGCTTTATTTCTACTTGTTAAATAATGAAAACATCTAATCCTATGTATTTTATTTTCTTAGTCTTAGCTGGATCTAAGTTTAAATAGCAATCATTCTCTCCATCATTATAGAGTTTAAGTGCAGTTATTTATTTCCTCTTTGACCCAAGACTCATTTAGGAGAATACTTTACAAGTCCAACCGAATCATAAAATGCTTGTTAATTTCAAGTTATAATGCATTGCAGTTTGAGAAAATGTTCCATTAAATTTTTTTTGCATCTCAATGTATTCTCAAGCTTGCTAAATGTCACACGGACACTTAAAAGGTATATTCTCTGCTTGAATAAAAAATAATTTGAACATATATTTATTTCCTAAATATATCTCTTTTACATTGTTTAGATTTTCTCCAATTTTCCCTCCTTGAGTGGGCCTTATGATTCTCCAGAGTCCTGCCTTGAGAATTTCCAAACCATGACACAGGGAGGGGAAACCTCAGCTGAGCTGCTGGACTCATAGAGCTGAGGAAATGGAGCTAAGGGACCAGGGAGATAAAGACGGATGGAGAGCACAAAGCAGAGCTCTGAGGAGGAGGGAGCCACAGAGGGAGCTGGAGCTTTGCAGAGGGTCCCCATCAGCCACTCCTGAAAGCAATTCATGAATGTTACTGCATCTAACAGCAGAGTTTCAAAGTACACTAAGCTGGCCAGGCGCGGTAGCTCAGGTCTGTCATCCCATCACTTTGGGATGCTGAGATGTGTGGATCACCTGAGGTCGGGAGTTCGAGAATAGCCTGACCAACATGGTGAGATCCCCCTTTCTACTAAAATACAAAAATTAGCTGGCCGTAGTGGCAGGCACCTGTAATCCTTGCTACTCGGGAGGCTGAGGCAGGAGAATCACTTGAACTCAGGAGAGGGAGGTTGCAGTGAGATGAGATAGCACCATTGCACTCCAGCCTGGGCAACAAGAGCAAGACTCTATCTCAAAAACAAACAAAATAACCCATAACAGAAAGATTTCTAGAGAACACCCAAATATTTGGAGACAAAAATAAACATTTCTAAGTAATCCAGAGGTCAAAGAATAAATCAAAAAGGTAAATCAGTAAGGAATTTGGAGTGAATGATGATAGAAACACAACATACCAGAATTTTTGAGATGCTGCCAAAGTGGTACATGGAACACAAAATACTGGCTGGATGTGGTGGCTCACACCTTTACTCCCAGCACTTTGGGCAGCTGAGACAGGGGGATCACTTGGGGCCACGAGTTTGAGACCAGCCTGGGCAATATAGTAAGGCCCTGTTTCTTCAAAAACAAACAAACAAAACAAAACAAAAATGAGCTGGGCATGGTAATACATGCTTGTAGTCCAAGCAACTCACAAAGCTGAGGTGGGAGGACCACCTAAGCCTGGAGAGGTCGAGGCTGCAGTGAGCCATGATTTCACCCCTGCAGTCCAGTCTGGGTGACAATGAGACCCTGTCTCAAAAAAAATGCTAATGAGATGGAATGAGCAAATTAATATAAATAAGTGATGAAGTAGAAAAGGAAAGAAGTAAAAATGCAACATAGAGCATATCAGACAAGGCCGGGTGCAGTGGCTCACACCTGTCATTACAGCATTTTGGGAGGCTGAGGTGGGCAGATCACTTGAGGTCAGGAGTTTGAGACTAGCTTGGCCAACATGGTGTAACCCTGTCTCCACTGAAAATACAAAAATTAGCCAGTCGTGGTGACACGTGCTTGTAATTCCAGCTACTCAGGAGGCTGAGACAGGAGAATCACTTGAACCCGGGATGGGGAAGTTGCAGTGAGCCAAGATTGAGCCACTGTGCTCCAGCCTGGGTGACAGAGTGAGAATCTGTTTGAAAAAAAAATCAGACAAATAAAAAATACATAATAAGATGTATTTAAACTTATCTATAGTAAGTAATTACATTAAATGTAAACTGACTAGACATTTCAAATAAAAGATAATGGTCTGATTGGATGGAAAAGAAGACCAAGTATTAGCTATTTAAAGTAAACATTTAGGAAGGTTCCAAGATGGCGCCATAGAAACAACTCAGGATTGCAGCTCTCAGTGAAGGCGCAGAGGGTGAGTCCTAGCTGCATTTTCAGATGGACTTTTGTTGCCCACAGAACTGGCAAATTTCCAGGTGTAGGAGAGACACAGGAGAGAAGCACAGCCCACTTACATGGCCATTTCGGCTGGCGCCGCACGGCAGCTCAGCGGCAGCCCGCACAAAGCTCACTGGTCTGGGTGCCCTGTTAAACCAGCAATCTGAGTCTTGGGAGGGCAGATTGACATGTCCATTTGATTGAACGGGACTTGGATGGTGAGCCAGACCAGGAGATTCCTGGGAAGAGCGATTTGTGCCAGTGCAGTGGGCCGCCGCAGGGGAGATCGCATGGATCCCAGTGGCCAATCAGCAGGCAACTGGGGCACCTGTGAGAGAGTCAATCATTTAATTTGGAAAGAAAAAGAGAGAGAGAGGAGGGACTCTGAGGCAGGGAGCCAGGTGATTGGGCTCGGTGGGTCCCACCCTCACGGGGACAAGCAGCGTGGTGATTCGAGGTGCTCGGGGTTGAGAGTTTTCCTGCGGGGTCAGCTGAATCCAGGACGGTGCAGCTCGGTGGGGGAGGGGCGTCTGCCACTATGGACGCAATCCGCCTTTACTGAGGTACCGCCCACTGCTGAGGCAGCCTGCTGTTGCTGAGGCAACCAGCCATAACAGAGAGATGCCGCCAACAGGGCAGAGTGCACCACAGTAGAACGGAGCCCCGCGGCAGCAGGGCAGACCCACGCTAGGAGGGTGGAGCCCTGGCAGGCAAATAGTGAATAGACTGCCTCCTAGCTGGTCAGGACAGCGCAACAGATACTCATAAAGAAAGCCCCAACTCCCTGAGACAGAGCATCTGAGGGAAAAAAAGGGGGGGCTTTTATAAGTTCTGCTGTAGCAGACACATCTGCCCCAAAACCCTGAATAAACAATGGAGCTCACAGCTCAGCACTGGAGCTCCTATAAAGTACAGACCGTCTCCTCAAGCAGCTCCCTGATCCCTGTATATCCAAAGAGCCACCTCAAAAAAGGACTAATCAGACTGACATTTGGTGGGCATCATTCTGGGACAAAGATAGCTGAAGAAGAAACTGGTAGCATCCCTCACTGTTCTGCAGCTGCTACAGGTGTACCCCAGGCAAGCAGGGCCTGGAGTGGACCTCAGCACTCGTACAACAGAGGGGCTAAACCATTAGAAGGAAAACTAAGTAACAGAAATACTTCATCATCAACAATCTGGGCATCCACTCAGAGACCCAATCGAAAAGTCAGCAACTACTAAGATGACAGGTGGATAAATCCACAAAGATGGGAAGAAACCAGCGCAGAAAGGAGGAAAACACCCGAAACCAAAACAACTCACCTCCTACAAAGGACCAAAACTCCTCACCAGCAAGGGAACAAAGCTGGATGGAGAATGAGAGTGATGAAATGATGAAATCAGACTTCAGAAGGTGGGTAATGAGAAACTTCTGTGAGCTAAAGGAACATGTTCTAAATCAATGCAAAGAAACTAAGAACCTTGAAAAAAGATTTGAAAAACGATTCAAGGAAATGATAACAAGAACGGACAACTTAGAGAGGAATATGAATGAATTGAAGGAGCTGAAAAACAACACGAGAACTTCGCGAAGCATGCACAAGTTTCAACAGCCGAATTGACCAGACAGAAGAAAGAATATCAGAAGTCGAAGATCAACTCAATGAAATAAAAAGAGAAACCAAGATTAGAGAAAAAAAGCGCAAAGAGGAATGAACAAAATCTCCAAGAAATGTGGGACTATGTGAAGAGACCTAACCTACATTTGATAGGTGTACCAGAATGTGATGAAGAGAATGAATCCAAGCTGGAAAACACTCTTCAGGATATTATCCATGAAAATTTCCCCAACCTAGCAAGGCAGGCCAATATTCAACTCCAGGAAATACAGAGAACACCACAAAGATATTCTGCAAGAAGAGCAACCCCAAGGCACATAATCATCAGATTCACCAGGGTTGAAATGAAGGAGAAAATACTAAGGGCAGCCAGAGAGAAGAGTTGGGTCACCCACAAAGGGAAGCCCATCAGACTCACGGCAGATCTCTTGGCAGAAACTCTACAAGTCAGAAGAGAGTGGGGGCCAATATTCAACATCCTTAAAGAAAAGAACTTTCAACCCAGAATTTCATATCCAGACAAACTGAGCTTCATAAGTGAAGGAAGAATAAAATCTTTTGCCAACAAGCAAGAACTCAGAGATTTTGTCACCACCAGGCCTGCTTTATAAGAACTCCTGAAAGAGGCACGACACATAGAAAGGAACAACCAGTACCAGCCAGCCATTCTAAAAACATACCAAATGCTAAAGAGCATCAACAAAATGAAGAATCTGCATCAACCAACGGACAAAACAGCCAGATAGCATCAAAATAGCAGTATCAAACTCACACATAACAATATTAACCCTAAATGTAAATGGGCTAAATGCACCAATCAAAAGACACAGACTGGCAAATTGGATAAAAAACCAAAACCCATCAGTGTGCTGTATCCAGGAAACCCATCTCACATGCAAAGATTCACAAAGGCTCAAAATATAGGGATGGAGGAAGATTTACCAAGCAAATGGAGAGCAAAAAAAAGCAGGAGTTGCAATTCTCATCTCTGATAAAATAGACTTTAAAGCAACAAAGACCAAAAGAGACAAAGAAGGTCATTACATAATGGTAAAAGGATCGATACAACAAGAAGAGCTAATGATCCTAAATATATATGGACCCAATACAGGAGCACTCAGATATATAAGGCAAGTTCTTAATGACTTACAAAGAGACTTAGACTCCCACACAATAATAGTGGGAGACTTTAACACTCCACTGTCAATATTAGACAGATCAACCAGACAGAAAATTAACAAGAATATCCAGGGCTTGAACTCAGACCTGGAACAAGCAAACCTGATAGACGTTTACAGAACTCTCCATTCCAAATCCACAGAATATACATTCTTCTCAGCACCACATCACACCTACTCCAAAATTGACCACATAATTGGAAGTAAAGCACTTCTCAGAAAATGCAAAACAACTGAAATCATAACAAACAGTCCCTCAGACCATAGTGCAATCAAGTTAGAACTCAGAATTCAGAAACTAACTCAGAACCACACAGCTTCATGGAAACTGAACAACTGGCTCTTGAATGTTGTTGGGTTAACAATGAAATGAAGGCAGAAATAAAGAAGTTCTTCGAAACCAATGAGAACGAAGACACAACATACCAGAATCTCTGGGACACATTTAAAGCAGTCTGTAGAGGAAAATATATAGCAATAAGTGCCCACATGAGAAGAGTGGAGAGATCCAAAATTGACACCCTATCGTCAAAATTGAAAGAGCTAGAGGAGCAAGATCAAAAAAACTCAAAACCTAGCTGAAGACAAGAAATAACTAAGATCAGAGCAGAACTGAAGGAGATAGAGACACGAAAAACCCTTCAAAAAATCAATAAATCCAAGAGCTGGTTTTTTGAAAAGATCAACAAAATAGACAGACCACTAGCCAGACTGATAAAAAAGGAGAGAGAGAACAACCAAATAGATGCAATAAAAAATGATAAAGGGGAAATCACCACAGATTCCACAGAAATTCAAACCATCATCAGAAAATACTACAAACAACTCTATGCACATAAACTAGTAAACCAGGAAGAAATGGATAAATTCCTGGACACCTGTGTCCTCCCAAGCCTAAACCACGAGGGAGCCGAAACTATGAATAGACCAATAGCAAGGTCTGAAGTTGAGGGAACAATTAAGAGCCTACCACAGAAAAAAAGCCCAGGTCCAGATGGGTTCACAGCTGAATTCTACCAGACACACAAAGAGGATCTAGTACCATTCCTTCTAAAACTATTCCAAATAATTCAAAAAGAGGGAACCCCTCCCAAATCATTTTATGAGACCAACATCATCCTGATACGAAAACCAGGCAGAGACTCAACAAGAAAAGAAAACTTCAGGCCAATATCCATGATGAACATAAATGCAAAAATCTTCAATAAAATACTGGCAAACCAATTGCAACAGCACATTAAAAAACTTATCCATCACGATCAAGTAGAATTCATCCAGGGCATGCAAGGCTGGTTCAACATATGCAAGTCTATAAACATCATTCACCACATAAACAGAACAAAAAACAAAAACCACTTGATTATCTCAATTGACGCAGAGAAGGCCTTTGACAAAATTCAACAGCCCTTTATGCTAAAAACTCTCAATAAACTCAGTATTGATGGAATATATCTCAAAATAATAAAAGCTATTTATGATAAACCAACAGCCAATATCATACTGAATGGGCAAAAACTGGAAGTATTCCCTTTGAAATCCGGCACGAGACAAGGATGCCCTCTCTCACCACTCCTATTCAATACAGTACTGGAAGTTCTAGCCAGAGCAATCGGGCAAGAAAAACAAATAAAGGGTATTCAAATAGGAAAGGAGGAAGCCAAATTGTCTCTATTTGCAGACAACATGATAGTATATCTAGAAGACCCCATCACCTCAGCCCAAAAACTCCTGAAACTGACAAGCAACTTCAGCAAAGTCTCAAGATATAAAATCAATGTGCAAAAATCACAAGCATTCCTATACACCAATAACAGACTTAAAGAGAGCCAAATCAAGAATGAACTGCCATTCACAATTGCTACAAAGAGAATAAAATACCTAGGAATACAACTTACAAGGAACGTAAGGGACCTCTTCAAGGAAAACTACAAACCACTGCTCAATGAAATAAGAGAGGACACAAACAGATGGAGAAACATTCCATGTTCATGGTTAGGAAGAATCAATATCGTGAAAATGGCCACACTGCCCAAAGTAATTTACAGAATCGATGCTATCCCCATCAAGCTACCATTGACTTTCTTCACAGAACTGAAAAAACCACCTTGAACTTCATGTGGAATCAAAAGAGAGCCTGCATAGCCAAGTCAATTCTAAGTAAAAAGAACACAGCGGGAGGCATCACACTACCAGACTTCAAACTGTACTACAAGGCTACAGTAATCAAAACAGCATGGTACTGGTACCAAAATAGAGATATAGAACAATGGAACAGAACAGAGGCATCGGAGGCAAATCAACATATCTATAACCATACAATCTTTGATAAGCCTGACAAAAACAAGCAATGGGGAAAGGACTCCCTGTTTAATAAATGGTGTTGGGAAAACTGGCTAGCCATGTGCAGAAAGCAGAAACTGGACCCCTTCCTGCCACCTTACACTAAAATTAACTCCAGATGGATTAAAAACTTAAACATAAAACCTAATACCATAAAAACACTAGAAGAAGATTAGGCAAAACCATTCAGAACATAGGAGTAGGCAAGGACTTCATGACCAAAACACCAAAAGCATTGGCAACAAAAGACAAAATAGACAAATCGGACCTAATCAAACTCCACAGCTTCTGTACGGCAAAAGAAACAGTCACTAGAGTGAATCCGCAACCAACAGAATGGGAAAAAATTTTTGCAGTATCTACCCATGTGACAAAGGGCTGATATCCAGAATTTACAAGGAACTCAAACAGATTTACAAGAAGAAAACAAACAAGCCCATCCAAAAATGGGCAAAGAATATGAACAGACACTTGACACAAGAAGACATACATGAGGCCAACAAACATATGAAAAAATGCTCATCATCACTGGTCATTAGAGAGATGCAGATCAAAACCACATTGAGATACCATCTCACGCCAGTTAGAATGGCAATCATTAAAAAATCTGGAGACAACAGATGCTGGATAGGATGCAGAGAAATAGGAACACTTTTACACTGCTGGTGGGAGTGTAAATTAGTTCAACCATTGTGGAAGACAGTGTGGCGAGTCCTCAAGGACCTAGAAATAGAAATTCCATTTGACCCAGCAATCCCATTACTGGGTATATATCCGAAGGAGTATAAATCGTTCTACTATAAGAACACATGCACACGAATGTTCATTGCAGCACTGTTTACAATAGCAAAGACCTGGAACCAACCCAAATGCCCATCGATGATAGACTGGACTGGGAAAATGTGGCACATATACACCATGGAATATTATGCAGCAATCAAAAATGATGAGTTTATGTCCTTTGTAAGGACATGGATGAATCTGGAGAACATCATTCTCAGCAAACTGACACAAGAACAGAAAAGGAAATACCACATATTCTCACTCATAGGTGGGTGAGAAAAATGAGAACACATGGACACAGGGAGGGGGGTACTACACACTGGGGTCTATTGGGGGCAATAGGGGAGGGACAGTGTTGGGGGGAGCTGGGGAGGGATAGCCTGGGGAGAAATACCAAATGTGGGTTAAGGGGTGGAAGGCAGCAAATTACACTGCCATGTGTATACCTATGCAACTATCTTGCACATTCTGCACATGTACCCCAAAACCTAAAATGCAATAAAAATTAAAAAATAAAAAATAAATAAAATAAAATAAAATAAACATTTAAATATAAAAATACAAATACAATGTAGAAAAAATAAAAAAGATATACCTTGCAAAATAAAGCTGGATTAGCTATATTACTATCCATGGGCTTTAAGGCAAGATGTTTCTATGATAAATAGATGGAGACTGTTTACAGTGATAAAAGACCAATTCAACAAAGATGTAAAATCCTATATTTAAACACACCTAATAGCATAGGCTTAAAAATTTAGAGTTTTGAATACATGTGTTAATTGTAGAAAGAGCTGAACTGAAGAAGTTAGAAAAAGAATAGCAAATTTCATTGATTTTTGAAATAATTATTTTTCTCCAATCTAAAAATAATTGCAAAAATCAATGAAATAAACATATAAAAGAAATTTAATAAAACCAAAAGATGCTTCTTTAAAAATATTAATATAATTAATAAATCTCTGGAAAAACTGATCAAGGAGAAGAGAAAAACAATGTGCCAACATCAGAAATGAAAAAGAAAAGACATCAGATTTTACAGTCAGTAAAAGGATAATAAGCAATTATTATGGGCCAGGCATGGTGGTGGCTCCCACCTGTAATCTAGCACTTTGGGAGGCCAAGGCAGGAGGATCACTTGAACCCAAGAGTTTGAGACCAGCCTGGGGAACATAGTGAGACCTTGTCTTTATAGAATTAAAAATTACCCAAGTATGATGTCATGTGCCTGTAGTCTCAGCTACTTGGGAGGCTCAGGCAGAGGCTTGCTTGAGCCCAGCAGGTCAAGGCTACAGTGAAGCAGTGAGCTATGACCACACCATGTCACTGTGCTCCAGCCTCGGAGACAGAGCAAGACCTGTCTCAAAAAAAAAAAACCTTATGCCATTGCAGTAGACAATTTAGAGAAAACAAAAATTTACTTGAAAAACTCAGCTTATTGAAACTGACACAAAAAGAAATAGAAAATCTGAATAGACATACATTTTTTAAAGAAGTTGAATATAAATTTAAAATCTCCCGCATAAGAGAACACCAATCTCAGATGGCCTCACTAATTTTTCCACTTAAGAAACAAATACCAATGTCTTGTGAATTCTTCTAGGGAATAGAAAATGTAGAAACACTTCCTAGTTCATGTTATAAGGCTAACATATATTTGATAGTAAAACATAGCAAAGGCATTCTAAGAAAAAAATTATAAGCAAATTCCTCACAACTATAAATGTAAACATTATTTAAAAATTAGCAAACTGGTAGCACAAGGGATCCCTGTAGTGGGTGATACAAGGATAAATTTCTCTATTGTATATGTTCTTTTTATTTCTTTGATTTTTGCAATCATTTTTAGATAGGAGAAAAATGATTTCAAAAATTAATGAAATTTGCCATTTCCTTTCTAACTCTGAGTTTGACCCTTTCTACTTTTAAAATATATACACATTCTGTGTCTTGGTTGTGATGCTGGAGTTACAGACATCTAAGTGTGATAAAATTACATAGAACCATGTCAATTTCCTGCTTTTGATATTATACTATTATATAACCTGTTACCAAAAAATTTAATTAAGCAAAGGGTATATGGGATCTTGGTGTACATTTTTAGAACTTGACTCTATAATTATTTCAAAATAAAAAGTAAAAAATTTAAGTTGAGGCTGGTGATACATACAGGACATGAAACATTAGAACCGAGAGGGATTTTTTGCAGGAATGCAAGGTTGTTTATCATCTAAAAATCAATCAGGAATAGGTTCAGGTTTTCCAAGGTGGTAGAACCCTGGAAGGAGCATTGCTCTTATCCTGATGAGAAAGAGTAAATAATCTATTAAATCACAATAGAGCACCAAGGACGCAGAGTGACCAAGTAGCTAGAAATGCAAGAAGGGGAAGGCTCTTCCCAGGAGAAATGGGACATGAGCACTGACTCCCCTGTGGCAGAGCACAATGAGTGCTATGCAGGTAAGTAAGAACAACTCAGCTAAAATTTTTAACAAGTTGCTAAGGCCAAACTGGGGCTAGTGTGAAAGTGCAGAATCAGAGCCACAGACAATAAGGGTGGCATGCACACACGCACAGGCTCTTCTCCATAGACCTCCAGCCGGAGCATACCAGAAAGGTTGGGAGCAGGTGGAGACTAGGAAAAGCCTCCCTGGTTGGCATAGACCTGGAGGAGGTTGGCATTTGCTGCTTTAGGAAAGACAAGAAGCCCCATACAGAACTACTTTCATAAGAACAAAAGCCAGCTGGGCACAGTGGCTCATGCCTGTAATCCCAGCACTTTGGGAGTCCGAGGCAGGTGGATCACTTGACGGGAGTTCAAGACCAGCCTGGCCAACATGGTGAAAACCTGTCTCTACCCAAAATACAAAGATTAACCCAGCAGAGTGGTGCATGCCTGTAATCCCCCCTACTTGGGAGGCTGAGACAAGAATCGCTTAAACCCAGGAGGTGGAGGTTGCAGTGAGCCAAGATGGTACCATGGTACTCCAGCCTGGGTGACAAAGTGAGGTTCTGATTCAAAACAAACAAGCAAATTTAAGAACAAAAGACTTAAGCCACTTAGGGAATTGCTGTGCCCCAGGGCACAAGTAGATGGGAGGGAAAATATAAACACCCTCTACTTGTAGGGGAGGAGCAGGAAACTGTGGACTGAGATTATTACAGGATTATTTTTTTAATTATTATCTTTAATAGAGACAGTGTCTTTCTACATCACCCAGGCTGGAATGCAGTGGCATGATCATGACTCACTGCAGCCTCAAACTCCTGGGAACAAGTGATCCTCCCAAGAGGATTCTTGAAGTTGATGGAGGAGCAGGATCACTGGGAAAGCCACACCCCTGAATTCTAGGGTCTGCCCCCTTTTCTAGGTTAGCAAGGACCAAGTAGCCATCAACAGTCACTGAGAGAGGGACAATTGCATAGAGACCAGTTATAAGGAACAGTCACACAGGGAAGTCTGAAAGCTGATGGTAGGGCAGGAACATGGAGAAAACCTCCAACATTGCAATCCCCATACTAGATCAAAAGGTAACATTAAAGGAATTTAAGCCAGTGTTAATAATAACAAACCCCATGCCCAGATGAACTTCTGACTAGAATAACTCAATCCTCTATAGTAATGGTCTGGCAGCAAAATAGGTATGCACATTTTCAGTCATTACTACCATTTACCCAAGTCTCTGCTGTCCTGCACTAAATATGCAGCATTCAACCAAAAATTACAAGATACACAAGAAAGCAAGGAAATAAATGATCTGTCAAGAGACAAAACAATCATTGAAATCAGGTTTACAGATGACACAGATGTTTAAACTACCAGATAGGAAAATCAATTAATATATCAATTTATTCAAATCGTAACTATAATTATGCTATTAGCTATAATAGAGAAGGTGGAAAATATGTGAACTAATAAATTTCAGCAGAACAATGGAACATATAGGTCAAATGGTAATGCCAAAAGCAAAACAAAAACAACCAATAACACAGATGAAGAATATCTTCTAAGTGTTCCTCAGCAGATTAGACTTTACCAAGGAAAGAATGATTGATCTTGAAGATAGATCAATAACAGATACCCAAGTTAAAGCATACAGAGAAAAGAGTGAAAATAAAACAAAAACAGAGTATCTAAGAGCTGTGAGACTATAAAGTAAGACTACATGCATGTGAGACTACATGCAGTTGAAAACCTAAAACAAAAGAGAACAGGGCAGAAGAAAAACTGAAGAAATAAAGGCTAAGAATTTTTCAAAAATAAGAGATATCAATACATTCAAAAGGTCTGAGAACCCCCCTAAAAGATAGATATAAAAAAGGACACTTGAACACATCATATGAAAATTGCTGAAGATAATGAGATGAGAAAGAAGAATTGGAAGTATACTTTTGAGAAACTACTAAAATTTTTTGAAAAAACTTACAGACAAAAGTGTAGACAAAATGGAAAAAGAAATACCAAATTTATCCAAAATCAAAGGTAAAGAGAAAATCTTGATGTCAACCAAAGTAAAGAGTAGAAAGTATATTACATAGAGAGGATCAAAGATAAACATTGCCACAGGTTTGTGGTTAGAAAATAGATCAACAAGATAATGGAATGATGTCTTTGTGTAAGCTGGAGAAAAAAATCAGAATTCTATACTCAAAAAATATATTTTAGAAATCAAGACAAAATGACTTTTTCAGATAAACAAAAGCTGAGGCAATTCATTAGCAGCAGATCTGCATTAAAGAAAAGTTAAAGTTCTTTGGTGAAAAGGAATATGGTATCAGATGTAAGTTTGGATCTATACAAATAATCTTTGGAAATGATTAAAATATAGTTAAGACTCATTTTCTTATATTTAATCACTGTAAAAGGAAATTGACTTTTTTTTAAAGTCAGTAGGCAGTTTTATTTATTTTTATTTTTTTAGTTGTACATTTGTTTTTTTATTAGGGGTACACATTACCAATTTATTTGTATGCTGGGAATGACCAAATAACTAAATATGTATTATGAGGGCTATGTTTCTTTTTCTATTTTTTTTTTTTTTACTTTAGGTGTATCTGAGATAACATGTATTCTCCCCATGTTATCCCTCCCCACCCTCCCCACCCCTCACTGTCTCTCCCCTACCACCCCAACTGCCCCCAGTGTATGATGTTCCTCTCCCTGAGTCCATGTGTTCTTGTTGTTCAACCCCCACCTATGAGTGAGAACATATGGTGTTTGGCTTTCTGTTCTTGTGTCAGTTTGCTGAGAATGATGGTTTCCAGATTCATCCAAGTCCCTACAAAGGACACGAACTCATCATTTTTATGGCTGCATAGTGTTCCATGGTGTATATATACCACATTTTCTTTGTCCAGTCTATCATTGATGGGCATTTGGGTTGGTTCCAGGTCTTTGCTATTGTACACAGGGCTGCAATGAACATATGTGTGCATGTGTCTTTATAGTAGAATGATGTGTAGTCCTTTGGGTATATACCCAGTAATAGGATTGCTGGGTCAGATGGAATTTCTATTTCTAGATCCTGGAGAAATCACCACACTGTCTTCCACAATGGTTGAACTAATTTACACTCCCACCAACAGTGTAAGAGTGTTCCTATTTCTCCACATCCTCTCCAGCATCTGTTGTCTCCAGATTTTTTAATGATCGCCATTCTAACTGGCGTGAGATGATATCTCAGTGTGGTTTTGATTTACATTTCTCTAATGACCAGTGATGATGAACATATTTTCATATGTTTCTTGGCCTCATATATGTCTTCTGTTGAAAAGTGTCTGTTCATATCCTTTGCCCACTTTTGAATGGGGTTGTTTGTTTTTTCTTGTATATCTGTTTCAGTTCCTTGTAGATTCTGGATATTAGCCCTTTGTCAGATGAGTAGATTGCAAAATTTTTTTCCCATTCTGTTGGTTGCCAATTTGCTCTAATGATGATTTCTCTTGCTGTATAGAAGCTCTGGAGTTTACTTAGATCCCATTTGTCTGTCTTGGCTTTTATTGCCATTGCTTTTGGTGTTTTAGTCATGAAGTCCTTGCCTATGCCTGTGTCCTGGATGGTTTTGCCTACATTTTCTTCTAGTGTTTTTATGGTATTAGGTTTTATGTTTAAATCTTTGATCCATCTGGAGTTAATTTTAGTGTAAGGTGACAGGTAGGGGTCCAGTTTCTGCATTCTGCACATTGCTAGCTGGTTTTCCCAACACCGTTTATTAAACATTGAGTCCTTTCCCCATTGCTTGTTTTTGCCAGGTTTGTCAAAGATCAGATGGTTGTAGATGTGTGGTGTTTATTCTGGGATCTCTGTTCAGTTCCATTGGTCTATGTGTCTGTTTTGGTACCAGTACCATGCTGGTTTGATAGTATAGTAGTATAGTTTGAAGTCAGGTAGTGTGATGCCTCCGGCCTTTTGCTTAGGATTGTCTTGGCTATGCGGGGTCTTTTGTGATTCCATATGAAGTTTAAAGTGGTTTTTTCCAGTTCTGTGAAGAAGGTCATTGGTAGCTTGATGGGGATAGTGTTGAATATATAGGTTACTTTGGGCAGTATGGCCATTTTCACGATATTGATTTTTCCTCACCATGAACATGGAATGTTTCTCCATCTATTTGTGTCCTCTCTTATTTCATTAAGCAGTGGTTTGTAGTTCTCCTTGAAGAGGTCCTTTACATCCCTTGTTAGTTATATTCCTAAGTATTTTATTCTCTTTGTAGTAATTGTGAACAGGAGTTCACTCTTGATTTGGTTCTCTGTTTGTCTGTTATTGGTGTATAGGAATGCTTGTTGATTTCTACACATTGATTTTGTATTCTGAGACTTCGCTGAAGTTGTTATCAGTTTGAGAAGATTTTGGGCTGAGACAATGGGGTCTTCTAGAGATATACAATCATGTCATCTGCAAATAGAGACAGTTTGACTTCCTCCTTTCCTAATTGAATACCTTTATTTCTTTTTCTTGCCTGATTGCTCTAGCTAGAATTTCCAATACTATGTTGAATAGGAGTGGTGAGAGAGGGCATCCTTGTCTAGTGCCTGATTTCAAAGGGAATTCTTCCAGCTTTTGCATATTCAGTATTATATTGGTCATAGGTTTGTCATATATAGCTTTTATCATTTTATGATATGTTCCATCAATACCTAGTTTATTGAGAGTTTTCAGCATGAAAGTCTGTTGAATTTTATCAAAGGCCTTCTTTGCATCTATTGAGATAATCATGTGGTTTTTGTCTTTGGTTCCATTTATGTGATGGGCTACATTTATGGATTTGCATATGTTGAACCAGCCTTGCATCCCTGGGATGAAGCCTACTTGGTTGTGATGGATAAGCTTCTTGATGTGCTGTTGCAATCTGTTGGCCAGTATTTTATTGAAGATTTTTGCGTCAATGTTCATCATAGCTACTGGCCTGAAGTTTTCTTTTTTAGTTGAGTCTCTGCCTGGTTTTGGTATCAGGATGATGTTGGTTTCATAAAATGAGTGAGGGAGGATTCCCTCCTTTTGTATTGTTTGATACAGTTTTGGAAGGAATGGAACCAGCTCCTCTTTGTATGTCTGGTAGAATTCGGCTGTGAACCCGTCTGGACCTGGACTTTTTTTGGTTGGTAGGCTCTTGATTGCTGCCTCAACTTCAGCCCTTGTTATTGGTCTATTCAGGGTTTCAACTTCCTCCTGGTTTAGTCTTGGGAGAGTACAATTGTTTAGGAATTTATCCATTTCTTCCTGGTTTACCCGTTTATGTGAGTAGAGCTGTTTGCAGTAATCTCTGATGGTAGTTTGTGTTTCTGTGGGATCAGTGGTGATATCCCCTTTATCATTTTTTATTGCATCTATCTAATTCTTTTCCCTTTTCTTTTTTATTAATCTGGCTAGCAGTCTGTCTATTTTGTTGATCTTTTCAAAAAACCAGCTCCTAGATTTATTGATTTTTTGAAGGGTTTTTTGTGTCTCTACTCCTTCAGTTCTGCTCTGATCTTAGTTATTTCTTGTCTTCTGCTAGCTTTTGAGTTGTTTTGATCTTGCTCCTCTCGCTCTTTCAATTTTGATGATAGGGTGTCAATTTTAGATCTTGCTTCTCTTCTCTGCTGGGCATTAACTGCTATAAATTTCCCTCTTGACACTGCTTTAAAGGTGTCCCAGAGATTCTGGTAAGTTGTGTCTTCATTCTGGTTGGTTTCAAATAACATCTTTATTTCTGCCTTCATTTCATTGTTTATCCAGTGGACACTCAGAAGCAAGTTGTTCAGTTTCCAGGTGGTTGTGTGGGTTTGAGTGTGTTTCTTGATCCTGAGTTCTAGTCTGATTGCACTGTGGTCTGATAGACTGTTTGTTATGATTTCTGTTCTTTTGCATTTACTGAGGAGTGATTTGCTTCCAATGATGTGGTCAATTTTAGAGCAAGTGCAATGTGGTGCTGAGGAAAATGTATATTCTGTGGATCTGGGGTGGAGCATTCTGTATATGTCTACTAGGTCTGCTTGGTCCAGTTCTGCATTCAAGTCCTGGATATACTTGGTAATTTTCTGTCTCGTTGATCTGTCTAATATTGACAGTGGAGTATTGAAGTATCCCACTTTTATTGTTTGGGAGTCTAAATCTCATTTTAGATTGTTAAGAACTTGCTTTATGTATCTGGGTGCTCCTATGTTGGGGACATATATATTTAGGATCGTTAGCTCTTCCGATTGGATTGATCCTTTTACCATTATGTAGTGTCCTTCTTTGTCTCTTTTGATCTTTTTTGGTTTAAAGTCCATTTTATCAGAGACTAGGATTGCAACCCCTGCTTTTTTTTTTATTCTCCATTTGCTTGTTGAATCTTCTTCCATCCCTTTATTTTGAGTCTATGTGTGTCTTTGCATGTAAGATGGGTTTCTTTAATACAGTACACAGATGGGTTCTGACTTTTTATCTAGTTTGCCAGTCTGTGTCTTTTGATGGGGGCATTTAGGCCATTTACATTCAATGTTAATATTGTTATGTGTGAATTTGATCCTGCCATTTTGTTACTGGCTGGTTTTCTTTCCCATTAGTTGACTCATTTTCTTCATTACATTTTTGGTCTTTGCCACCTGGTTTGCTTTTGCAGTGTTTGGTACTTTTTCCTTTCCATACTTAGTGCCTCTTTCAGGAGCTCTTGTAGGGCAGGTCTAGTGGTGACAAAGTCTCTCAATAATTGCTTGTCCATAAAGGATTTTATTTCTCCTTACTTATGAAGCTTAGTTTGGCTGGATATGAGATTCTGGGTTGAAAGTTCTTTTCTTTAAGGATGTTGAATATTGGCCCCTACTCTCTTCTGGCTTGTAGAGTTTCTGCTGAGAGATCTGCTGTGAGTCTGATGGGCTTCCCTTTGTGGGTGACCCGACCTTTCTCTCTGGCTGCCCTTAGCATTTTTTCCTTCACTTCAGCCCTGGTGAATCTGACAATTATGTGCCTTGGGGTTGCTCTTCTTGCGGAATATCTTTGTGGAGTTCTCTGTATTTCTTGAATTTAAAATTTGGACTGCCTTGCTAGGCTTGGGAAGTTCTCCTGGATAATATCCTGGAGCATATTTTCCAGCTTGAATTCATTCTCCCCATCATATTCAGGTACACTGATCAAGTTTAGATTAGGTGTTTTCACATAATCCCATATTTCTTGGAGGCTTTGTTCATTTCTTTTCACTCTTTTTTTTTTGTCTTGCCTTCTCTTTTTATTTCATTGAGTTCATCTTCAATCTCTGATATCCTTTCTTCTGCTTGATTGATTCGGTTATTAAAACTTTTGTTTGCTTCATGTAGTTCTCGTGCTGTGCTTTTCAGCTCCATCAAGTCATTTATGTTCTTCTCTAAGCTGGCTATTCTAGTTAGCATTTCATCTAACAATTTTTCAAGGTTTTTGGTTTCTTTGCATTGAGTTAGAACATGTTCCTTTAGCTCAGAAAAGTTTGTTATTATCCACCTTCTAAAGCCTGTTTCTGTCAATTTGTCACACTCCTCAGTCAAGTTGTGATCCTGTGTTGTGGAGGAGTTGTGATCCCTTGAAGAAGAGGTGTTCTGGTCTTTGATGGTTTCATCTTTTTTGTGCTGTTTTTTTCCCCCTCTTTGTGGATTTACCTGGCTGTGGTGTTAGGGAGCTGCTTGATGAGGTCACTTGTCTGCCTGTGGAGGCCCTACTGGGTTTCTAGGGACTCCTTCAGGTTACTAAGGAAGCTTCCTGTGTCTTTTTTGTTTATACTGGGAGATTAGGCCCACCTCTTCTGCTGACCTGTAGGCACTGCTGGGTTGTCAAGAATGCTATCCTGTTGCTATGTAGGCTTCCTGTGTGTTTTGCTAAAACATGTAGCCCAGTCCCACCCATCTAGTGGTGGGTTGTGCCCTTCCTCCACTGGGCTGGATCATTCAGGGTTCATCTCAGACTGTGGCACTGGCTACACAACCCACTAGAGTCAGAGCTTCAGCCCTCTGGGGTTTGTCGGGGAGGATAGGGACCCGCCCAGCCACACCCAGCAGTCTCTCCCTTTCAGCTTCTTCTCTCTCCAGTCTTGGGGTAGGGGCCCGCCCAGCTGCTCCCGCTTACAGCTCCCTCTGTCTCTGGGTGGAGGGGAGGGGCCATAGCTCAGTCCACAGGCTCTTAATCAACTCCGTGCTTATAATTCCTGGGCACTTGACTGGCAAAGATCCCCTGTTCTGTGTATTGCTGAGGCTTTGGGGGAAGCGCTGTATCTGGACTGGAGTGCCAGAGGGGGAGCCTCCAACTCACCAGTCAGATGCACTTTCTGGGTGAAGCAACACCTCTCCCCACCTTGGTCTGCCCTGAGTGGGCTTTGCTCACTGTGAGACCAGACCCATTGAAATGCACCTGGTACCTCATTTGGAGCTAAATCTCTGGATTTCTGCATCTCTCTTGCTGGGTGTTGTGCACTGGAGTTGTGTCTAATCCGCCATCTTGGATCTCTCTCCCAGAAATTGACTTTCTAAAGCAAATATAGTAACAATGTATTAAGGTTTGTAGTATATGTCAAAGTAACATTTATTAAAGCAATAGCACAAACGATGAGAAAGAATTGGAAGTATACTTTTGAGCAGCCATTAACATTTTTTGAAAAAGAGTTACAAAAGTGAAGACAAAATGGAAAAACCAATTTTATCCAAAACTAAGCAGAAAAAGTAGAAAAAAAGGAAAAATGGAACAAAACAAGAGGAACATATGGAGACCTTCTCTCTATTAAAAATGCAAAAATCAGTTGGGTGTGGTGGTGGCACATACCTATAGTCCCAGCTGCTCAGGAGGCTGAAGTGGGGAGGATTACTTGAGCCCAGGAATTCAAGGCTGCAGTGAGCTATGACTGTGCCAGTGTACATCAGCCTGGGTGACAGTGAGATAACCCACAATAAGATACTACCGCATGCCCATCAGAATGGCTAAAATGAAAAGGGTGAAACATACCAAGGGTTGTGAAGATATGGAGGCCTGGAGCTCCCAAACACTGCTTATGGGAGTGATGTCACTCACTAGAAATCTGCTTGGCAGTGTCTGCTAAAGCCAATGTGATGGCCAGGCATGGTACCTGTAATCCCAGCACTTTGGGAGGCTGAGTTGGGTGGATCACCAGAGGTCAGGAGTTCGAGACCAGCCTGACCAACAATGTGAAACCCTGTCTCTACTAAAAATACAAAAATTAGCTGGGTGTGGTGGTGCATGCCTGTAATCCCAGCTACTCGGGAGGCTGAGGCAAGAGAATTGCTTGAACCCGGGAGCTAGAGGTTGCAGTGAGCTGAGATCGTGCCACTGTTCTCCAGCCTGGGCAACAGACTCTGTCTCAAAGCAAGCTGATGTGGATGCCCTTTGACCCAGTGGTTCCATTCCTAGGTATGTATCCCACGGATGTGCACACCTGTGTTCCCCAAAAGACATGAACAAGAACGCTCACTGTAACCCATTCTTGATGGCCAAAGTGGAAATCTACCCATCAGCAGCAAATGGATAAACTATTAAATATTCATGCAGTGGAATCCTATGCATAATGGCGATGAGTAAAAATAACCACTCAGAGCAACACGGGTTGAATGTAACACAAACAGTATTTGGGCAGAAGCCAGACACAAATGATGAAGACACACTGTCATGGCTTCATTTCCATGAAGTTCACAGCAGGCAACACATCTCTTGGTGGGAGGGGCTGCCCTACTGGGCACAGGTGGTTTTGGGGGGATCCGATAAAGTTTTCTTTTGAAACTGAAAAATGAAGATTCACTGAGCTGCACCCTCATAAATATGCATCTTTATTCTTATTTGTTATACTCCAATAAAAATTTATATGTTAAAAACCCTTAGGAGGCTGGGCGCAGTGGCCCAACCATTTAATCCCAACACTTTGGGAGGCTGAGGCAGGTGGATCACCTGAGGTCAGGAGTTCAAGACCAGCCTGGCCAACATGGTGAAACCCCATTTCTACTAAATATACACAAAATTAGTTGAGTGTGGTGGCATGCACCTGTAATCCCAGCTACTTGGGAGGCTTAGGCAGGAGAATTGCTTGAACCTGGGAGGTGGAGGTTGCAGTGAGCCAAGATCACACTATTGCACTCCACCTTGGGCAACAAGAGTGAAACTCCATCTCAAAAAAACAAACAAACAACAACAAAAAACCTTAGGAAAATAAATAGATTGGATTTCTTA
Organism: Saguinus oedipus; assembly: GCA_031835075.1. Lineage (NCBI taxonomy): Eukaryota > Metazoa > Chordata > Mammalia > Primates > Cebidae > Saguinus > Saguinus oedipus. Next base: position 11,232,938 of record CM063170.1, read on the forward strand.
TCTGGAAGAAGGGATCCAAATATAATTTATAATAGTAAGACACTTGATGTATTTTCCTAAAAAAAAAATTATAAGAAGTTAGCAGCTCTCCCGAGGCCCCTCCAAGTCACTGCCCACCACCCAAGGGTGACCCCAATCTCTCTGTGTTTGGAGCTCAGTAATTAAGAGTTTGGCAGGAAGGCTGGGATAGACGTCGTGACCGAGGAAAAAGAACAAAGGTGCAGACGCAAATCCACGCGTGTGTGGAGGTCTGATTTATGACAGTGCGGGTGGTGGAGCCTGCTTGGGAAACAGGAGAATGTTTAATAAATGCTGCCGAGACAATTCGTTATTCATGTGGAAAAAATAAAATTGAGTTTCTGTCTCATGTCGTAAATAAAAATCACTTGCAGAAGACAGTGTGGGAGATGATGTTTATGTCCTCACTGTGTTGAGAAGGGTTTCTTAAGATGCAAGAGTGCCAACCATAACAGAAAAGATTGATACATTTAACTATGTGAACATCAAGAACTTTATCAAGAAACGACACAAAGGATAAAAAGCAAGTCACAGGGTGCAAAGAGATCTCTTCTATGCATACAGCATCAAAGGGTGGGTATCCAAGTATAAAAAGAATTCCACAAGATCAGTAAGAAAGAGACCCACCCCCGCAGAAAAATGAGTAACAGACAGGAACAAACACTTCACAACAGAAGAAACATGAATGGCAACTACTCCTATGAAAAGGTATCCAGCTTCCTTGGTATTCAAGAAAATGCATGTTCAAGTTGCCATTTTGTACCTAGTAGACTGGGAAAATTTGGAAAGTCTGGTAGTACAAAGTGTTGGTGACAAGATGTGGCAAGATCTTGCCCCTTGGCTGAGTGCAGTGGCTCATGCCTGTAATCCCAGCACTTTGGGAGGCCAAGGCAGGCAGATCACCTGAGATCAGGAGTTCGAGACCAGCCTGGCCAACATGGTGAAACTCTGTCTCTAATAAAAATACAAAACTTAGCCAGGTCTGATGGCAGTCACCTGTAATGCCAGCTACTGAGGCAGGAGAATCGCTTGAGCCCAGGAGTTTGAGGCTCTAGTGAGCTATGATGGTGCCACTGTACTCTAGCCTGGGTGACAGAGCAAGACCCTGTCTCTAAAATTTTAAAAAGAAAAAAAAAGATCTTGCATCATATTGGTGGAAAGGTAAATTTGTCTCAGCACTTTGGAAAGTAATTTGGCTTTAGCTTGTAAAGCTGAACATTTACAGGTGCAATGCCCCAGAAGTTCTATTCTGAGTTAAATCCTAAAGACATTTTTCTACATGAGCCCAAGGAGAAAGGTACTGGGATCTTCACACCACACTGTCCTTAGTAGCAAAAAACTGGAAGCAGGTCAAAAGTCCACTTGATGGATAAATACTTTTTTGGTATAGTGATACAATGGAATTTTATACCATGGTGAAATGAATCAACAACAGTCCAAGAATAATATAGATAAATCTTAGAAACAGAACATTGAGTGAGAAAAAGTTCAGTTGCAGGCTGGGTATAGTGGCTCATGCCTGTAATCACAGCACTTTGGGTGGCCAAAGTGGACAGATCACCTGAGGTCAGGAGTTCAAGACCAGCCTGGCCAACATGTTGAAACCCTGTCTCTACTAAAAATACAATTAGCTGGGCGTGGTGGCACACACCTGTAATCCCAGCTACTCAGGAGGTGGAGGCAGGAGAATCACTTGAACCCGGGAGGCAGAGGTTGCAGTTAGCCGAGTTTTCATCACTGCACTCCACCCTGGCAACAGAGCAAGACTCTGTCTCAAAAAATAATTATTCTTCTTCTTCATGTTTTATTCACCATCATAAACAGGCTCAGAACATCATTCTGACTTGTTTCTGTGTAAACTGTTTAAGCTTCTGTGTCCATTTCCTGCCTCCAAGGGGCATGTCTGTCCTGCCTGCAACTTTTAGTTTCCTCAAATCTCTGCCTCATCCCCCATCTCTCACCTCGCCATGTTTTCCTTGCACAGACAAAATCTTTCAACAGCAGTTTTCTCGGTGACTTAAAGTTTTTCTGGATCACTCATGCCTAAACTAGAAATGGGGTTTCAGGATCCCCTTGGTGGCTTGAACCAAGAGGCAATGGCCAGTGGCTGGTGGGAGTCCATCAGGGGACTTGTTTTGTGACATGTGAGGCCTCTCTAGAGTCCCTGGCTGGGGGGTGGAGATGGTGCTCACACTAGCAGAGAAATTCAGCTTCTTCCTGACTCCAGGTCATGCCCAGGCCAGCAGTCAGCAGGAGAGACTCTTGGCATTCTTGACATAGGACAAACTCTAAGAGTTAAAGAGGAAAGAAACATGAAAAGTGGCTCAACAGTCAGAGACAGGTTTATTTTGGAGAAATAAACCAGAGAGAGGCTTCTGACCAATTTTGGTCAGGTGTACTCTCTCTCTTACAGACTAAGAGTATATGTTGGTTTTAGGATGAGGGGGCTTATCATAAGCTTGGACCGTTTCTGTGTAGGGGAGAAGTTTGATGGCAGAGTTGGAATGTCTCTGGCTGGAGGAGAGGTTATCTTGGGGCTGACGTCTTTCCAGCTGGAGGGGGTTATATCAGGGTTGGCGTATCTCTGGCCAAGGAGGGGTTTGAATGTTTCTGGTTGGAGATGTTACTTTTGGTTCATGGTTATGCTGACCTTAGCCATTAGGCTGACGCACGTTGGATTTGGGTGGGTTTTGATCAAGATGAACTTTAGAATGGCAGAATTTATCTAAGATAGCAATGCTCCTGCTCTGTCACAAACTGTTTACCAGACAGGGGTCCCAATCCGGACACCAAGAGAGGGTTCTTGGACCTCACACAAGAATTCAGGGCAAGTCCATAGAGCAAGGTGAAAGCAAGTCTATTAGAGAAGTCAGGAAACAAACAGTTAACCCCTCCACAAGCAGAGCTGGCTGGCTATTTTTATGGTAATTTCCTGATAATATGCTAAACATAGGGTGGATTATTCATGAGTTTTCTAGAAAGGGGCAGAGCATTCTCAGAACGGAGGGTTCCTCTCCTTTAGACCATTTAGAGGAACTTCCAGGTGTTGCCATGGCATCTGTGAACCGTCATGGCGCTGGTGGGAGTGTCTCTTAGCATGCCACTGTATTATAATTAGCGTACCATGAGCACCCAGGATGACCAGAGGTCGCTTTCATCGCCTTCTTGGTTTTGGTGGGTTTTGGCTGGCTTCCTTGCCACCTCCTGTTTTATCAGTGGGGACTTTGTGGCCTGTGTCTTGGGACCTCCTATGCCATCTTGTGACTAAGAACACCCAACCTCCTAGGATGCAGCCCCGCAGGTCTCAGCCTCATTTTTCCAGACCCTCTTCAAGTGTTCAGGATGGAGTTGCTTTGGTTGGACCACCTCTGACAAAAGCACCTCCTCTCATCTCTCTTCCGGGATCTTTCATCTCCCCGGGGCTCCTGCATATGTGCAGATGCCCTCCCACCTGTGTCTGCTTCCTCTCCTCATCAGTTCACTTGCCTTACAAACCTACTAAGCATATGTCCCTCAATATTTAAACACAATTGCACGATTAATGAATCCCAATTTAAAAAATTAATAATGTTTCCCAGGTACTTAGGTATTGATTACAGACTTAAATCAAATACTTCTAAATATTTAATTAAAATCACAAGGTAAATATATCACATTTGTTTAAATTATTTCACATACTGACAATTAGGTAAAACCCACATGCTATGGACCAAATCATGTGCTCTCCAAATTCCCGTTGCAGCCCCGGCTTGGCGATAAGGCCTTAAGGAGGTGATTATGGTCGAATGAAGTCATAAGCGTGGGGCCCTGATCTCATAGGACTGTGGCCTTGTAGGGAGAAGAGAGCTCTTTCCTCTTCCCCCCTCCCTCATTCTGCCCTTCTCCCCAACTCTTCTTTCTTTATACTCCACCCTGCTCCCTCTCCCCACCCCTTCCCCTCTCTTCCTCTCCCTCCCTCCCAGCCATGGGAAAAGATATCATGCACAAGCCCAAAAGAGGCCTCCCCAGGAACTGAACCAGCCTACACCTTGACCTTGGCCTTCCAGCCTCCAGGACTGAGAGAAGTGGATTTCTGTTGTTTATGAGCTGCTCGGTCTATGAGATGTTGTTGCAGCAGCCTGGGTGGATGTGCACACCCAGTTATTCCTGGAACTTAAAAGCACAGTGTCAGACGGTGGGAGAGTTTCAGGGGACGATGTAGGGGTGGGTTCACAACTGCACATTTTGTTTTTTGAGATGGAGTCTTGCTCTGTTGCCCAAGCTGGTGTGCAGTGGTGCAATCTCAGCTCATTACAACTTCCGCCCACCAGGGTCAAGTGGTTCTCCTGCCCCAGTCTCCAAGTAGCTGGGATTACTCTGGTGCCACCACACTGGCTAATTTTTTTATGTTTAGTAGAGACAGGGTTTAGTCATTTTGGCCAGGCTGGTCTCTAACTCCTGACCTCAGATAATCCACCTGCCTCGGCCTCCTGAAGTGCTGGGATTACAGGCGTGAGCCACCTCGCCCAGCCAATGCTTTTTCTCTATACTACAAACTCCATCTCCTTCCTGTGTACATTTCTCCTGCTCTCAGTGACTACCACTGTAACTGTGTGTAACTGTGTGTAACCGTGCATGACCCTGTGTGACTGTGTGTGACCGTGTGTGGTTGTGCGTGACCGTGTGTGGCTGTGCGTGACCGTGTGTGACTGTAACCATGTGTAACTAACTGTGTGACCATGTGTGACCCTGTGTGACCATGTGTGACCATGTGTGACCATGTGTGACCCTGTGACCATGACGTGTAACTGTGACCATGTGTGACGTGTGTAACCATGTGTGACTATAACTGTGATCATGTGACCGTGTGTGACTGACCATGTGACCGTGTGTAACTGTGTGTAACTGTAACTCTGTGTAACTGTGCGACCCTGTGTGACCCTGTGTGACCCTGTGACCGTGTGATATGTGTAACCGTGTGTGACCGTGTGATGTGTGTAATCGTGTGTGACCGTGTGACCCTGTGTGATGTAACCGTGTGACCCTGTGTGACTGTAACCGTGTGTAACTGTAACTCTGTGCAACCATGTGTAACCGTGTGTGACCCTGTGTGACCGTGTGACAGTGTGTGACGTAACTGTGTGAACCTGTGTGACCGTGTGTAACTGTGACCATAACTGTGTGTGACCCTGTATAACTGTGACCGTGTGTGACTGTGATGTGTGTGTGACCATGTGTAACTGTGACCGTGTGTGACCATGTGTGACTGTGTTGCTGGCCTCACTGAGCCTCAGTTTCTCATCTGTAAGCTGGGGGCCCGTTCCAGGAGTAAATTGGCAAAAAGCAACTTGGTTGAAGCCTCCAAGCCTCCTGCTCCCCGGCAACCTCCCAGGAGGTTCCTATAAGGCATGGGCCAGAGGTGGGGGGCTTGTAGTTTATAGGTGACTGCTGAGAAATAACACTAACAAAAGGAAAAACTGAATTTCCTGACAAAAAGGGGAATCAGATATTTAAGGCACTCAGTGGAGCTCTTGGTGGCCGTTGAAACCACACTTCTGGAGGGATGTAATGGCATGGAAAGAACCTCATATTCTAATATATTTCTTTTTTGAGACGGAGTCTCGCTCTGTCATCCAAGCTGGAGTACAGTAGTGAGATCTTGGCTCAGTACTACCTCTGCCTCCTGGGTTCAAGTGATTCTCCTGCCTCAGCCTCCCAAAGAGCTGGGACTACAGGTACCCACCACCACGCCCGGCTAATTTTTTGTGTTTTAGTAGAGACAGGTTTTACCACATTGGACCAAGCTGGTCTCGAGCTCCTGGTTTCAGGTGATCCTCCCACCTCAGCCTCTCAAAATGCTGGAATTACAGGCATGAGCCTGTAATTCGTATCCTAATTTTTAGTGAAAACAGAAATAACAAAAGAGCATATACAGTATGGTCTAAATTCCCTGAAAAAATGATTTATGTCTTCATAAATACAGTATATATTATCTATAGGAATGTGTATATCTTGAGATATTTATCTAGACTAAATATATGTATAAATGTGTGTGCAGAGGCCAGCAGTGGTGGCTCACTATTGTAATTTTAGCACTTTGGGAGGCCGAGACAGGCGGATCACCTGAGGTCAGGAGCATGGGCAACATGGTGAAACCCTGTCTCTACTAAAAATACAAAAAATTAGCCAGACGTGGTGGTGGGTGCCTGAGTTCCCAACTACTAGGGAGACTGAGGTGAGAGGATGGCTTGAGCCTGGAAGGTGGAGGTTTCAGTGAGCTGAGATCGCGCTACTGCACTGTAGCCTGGACGATGGAGCGGGACCCTGTCTCAAAAAAAACTGTGTGTATAGACATTTCTGTGTATATATATTTAAATATGTAGTATGTATTTCTCTGTATACGTGTGTGTGTGTGTGTGTGTGTGTGTGTGTGTATTTATACTTATATGTGTATTTTCAAAAAAAAGTATTTGTTTTATAAGACAGAATTTCACTCTTGTTGCCCAGGCCTGGAATGCAGTGGCACAATCTCAGCTCACTGCAGCCTCTGCCTTTCAGGTTCAAGCAATTCTCCTGCCTCAGCTTCCAGAGTAGCTGGGATTAAAGGCATGAGCCATCACGCCCAGCTAATATTTTTTGTTTGTATTTTTAGTAGAGACGGGGTTTCTCCATATTGGTCAGGCTGGTCTTGAACTCCTGACGTCAGGTGATCTGCCCACTTCAGCCTCCCAAAGAGCTGGGATTACAGACATGAGCCAGCGTGCCCGGCCAAAAAACAGTATTTCAATGATTAAGGTTTAACAATAGGAGTGGCTCATCTTAGCGATCCATGAACGCAGCAGCCTCCATCTGTGGAATCAGAGGTGCTCCCCTGAGCCAAGGGCACACACAGTCTTTACAATCAGAAAAGAGCAGGCATCCCAAACAAGGAACAGAACCCAATGGGCCATTTCCAAGACCCTTTCCTTAGTGGGCTGAGGCAGAGGAACTTCCACACCGCGGGGGCTCAGGTGGATGGGCCCCTCATGACTGCTTGCTCTGATTTCCTGTTTTGTTGAAAACTGGCCCACTTCTAAGTTCGGCTGGTTGATGTGGCCCCAGGACCCATGCCTCCACTCTGGTCCGCTCTGCTGGGGCCCAGTGCAGGACCTCAGTCCAGAACAGCAACCTTTGTAAATGTCACTTAACAGCATGCAAGTAGTATGTGTAAGTTTGTGGGTATTAGGTTCTGTATCGAGAAATAATGGAATAAGTACATATACAAAAAGGGGAGTTTATTAAGTATTAACTCACACAATCACAAGGTCCTACAATAGGCTGTCTGCAGGCTGAGGAGCAAGGAATGCCAGTCTGAGTCCCAAAACTGAAGAACTTGGAGTCCGATGTCTGAGGGCAGGAAGCACCCAGCATGGGAGAAAGATGGAGGCTGGGAGGCGAGGTCTGTCTCTCCACATTTTCCTTCCTGCTTTATATTTTAGCTGCACTGGCAGCTGATTAGATGCCCCCCCAGACTGAGGGTGGGTCTGCCTTCCCCAGCCCACTGATTCAAATTTCATCTCCTTTAGCAACACCCTCACAGATGCACCCAGGATCCATACTTTGCATCCTTCAATCCAATTAGGTTGATGGTGTCAACCATCACACCACGTGTATATACTGCATCTATAACCACACGTGTAAACATCTCGGATGTTCAACTCCAGGCATGTGTGTTGTGTGCCTGTGTGTAACGTGCTCCCTATTACACTCTGCACCTATGCTGTGTCTAATGACACAGGTGCACATGCACACCCACACACGTGTGAGCACACATGTACACACATGTGCAACTCAAACACGTGCGCATGCGTGTGTTCAACACAGTGTGCTCACACTCCTGCAGAGGAGGGGTGGGAGGCAAGACTCGAGCCTCTAGGGGCACTGCTGAGTGGGAGCATTTAAGAGACTTTCATTTTGTTCCTTGAGAGTTTCCCATATTTTCTAAATGTTACAGTGACAAAGTATGAATGTTATAAAAACCCAAAATCCTAGCATATGTTTGTTTTTAAAGTAAAAATCCCTGAAGCCACCTCCTGTCACAGGCAGGTCTGCTGTGGAGCGACTGTGAAGGCCTCAGGTCTGGTGCCGTGGCCACGGCCCTGCTGTGCTGGGCTCGGGGGAGGCTCACTGCCGGGACACATGGCCCAGGAAGGGGTGGCAGGAGCCACGCCTCTAGACATCCTCCCCAGACTACGTTTACCACTGGGCCTCAGGGCCTTCCCCTCTCCAGCCAGCTCAGAAGGGGTTAAAATGCTTCACCAATGCAAATAGATTTAATTAATCCTTTCATCAGCTGCAAATATACCTTCTGAACCCTATTAAAAACATGAATATGCAAATATAGACCTTTTTGAATTCTCATTTTCAAGGACTTGGTGTTGGGTTTGATTAGTGAATTCCGTTAACAGCCTGTAAACCTGGTGCAAAATTTAATTTCCATTTTTAATTTTTAAAAAAAGCATGAAGGCGGTGGGTAATTGGGCTAATTATAGTGTTATGCTGAAGAGGCCACATACTGTGCCCTGGGGTATCCCCTACCCCAACTCAGTGTTGGGCCGGGCAGACACCCCTGGCAAGTCCTGTGGTCTGTCTATTCTCCAGATGCAAAGACTGAGCCTCGGGGAGGGGAGGACCCTTGCCCAAGAGCATCCCGAAGGACACGCTGAGCCAGTGTTGAACTAAGGCCTCCTGAAGCCTCGGCCAGGATGTGCCTGGAGGCCCAGACCCCAGCTCTGTTGGGGAGGAGCGGGTGCTTGGAGAAAGCTGAGGGGCTGTGAGCTCAGGTCCCCATTCATGGTGGGCACTGCTCACCTCTGGTCCCTCTGCCCACGAGGGGCCTGGCTCTGCCTCCACCTCCACCCATGCCCTGGGACATGAGAGCTGGGACAGCCATTTCCCCTTGTCTCTGGTTCCAGTTTTCTCATTCATCAAATAGGAACCCAGCGTGCCATCACCTGTCACCACCCAGCATGGATTCGCCCATGAACACCCGCACACTGGTGTGAGCCAGGACTGCCAGGTGCCGGCTCCCGCAATGAATGTAACAAGTCCCTCCTTCCCCAAGGGAGTGACACACCAGAGTCAGGGACACCCAGGGTAGCTGCCCAATCGAGATGGACAAGTGGGAAATCCAGCAGGATCCCCAAGACCAAAAGTGACATGGATGGTCTCATTCACTGTTCATATTGACTGTGCATTGAAATGATGCCTCTTTGCATAAGAAGTATTGGGCTAAAGAAGGTGTATTTATTGGCCAGCTTGGTGGCTCACGACTGTAATCCCAGCATTTTGGGAGCCTGAGGTGGGTGGCCCACGAGGTCAGGAGTTCAAGCCCAGCCTGGCCAAGATGGCGAAACCTTATCTCTACTAAAAGAATACAAAAATTAGCCAGGCGCAGTGGCACGTGGCTGAGGCAGGAGAATCGCTTGAACCCAGGCAGCAGAGGTTGCAGGGAGCCAAGATCACACCAATGCACTCTAACCTGAGAGTCTCTAACCACTGAGACTCTGTCTAAAAAAAAAAAATGTATTTATTAACGTTAATTTCACTGGCTTTTGCTTACTATTTAATGTGGCTGCTAATGCAGTCTGCGTGGCGTCTCTATTAGACAGCACTGTTCTACGCGTGAGAACACAAAGCTAAAACATGACTGTACCTGCTGGAACATATGTGCAGTATGTGTGTATTAGAAATAGACAAGCCAGGTGGTGAGGAATGCCAGAAGAAAGGGCAGAGCTGGCTCCAGAGATGGAGCGGGAGGGAGGGCTCACTGGTGGGGGGTATGAGTTAGGCAGCTCCAGCCGCGGTAATCAAACCTCGGACAACAACTTGCCGGGGCGGCTTCTGCTAAAGAACTTCCGTGGCAGCAGTTTTTTCTCACATTTCTGGGGGCTGAGGTCCAAGGTCAGGGCGCTGGCAGGGCTGTTTTCTCCGAGCCTCTCCCCATCGCTCGCTGAGGGCCACCTTCTCTGCTAGTTGGGATCTGGACTTAGCATTTTGTTTTGCTTTAAAAGATGTGACACAAATGGTTCAGAACTATGCAAGTTCTCAAACATGCTTTCAATCTTACTTTAAAATGAATGGTGTTTCTGGATGTCACCGTTTTCAATAAAACTTCTTGAGGGTGTTGGCAACAACAGCAAAAGCCAGTGAAATAGATCAGTAGACGCTTTTATGGAAAAGTTCCAAGACACATTGTGAAGTGAGAGAAACCAAGCTGTGGAACAATATGGAGGGATTTTAAAACCACAGATCACCCAGGGAGGCAAACCGTGTGTTTCCGTGTGTCCGTATGTAGGTGCGCACATCCGCCCATAGGCGGGAGAGTCTGGGACAGGGGCCAGACGGGGACTTTTCCTTTTTGTTCCTCCTGTATTGTTGGAGGGATCTTTGTTTTGTTTTAATTTTAAAAATGTGTTTGAATTGTGCAGTTAAAGAAAACATAAAATACCACAAGACTAGCAGGCTGGGCCAGCTGATGCCTGGACTGGGCTCCTAGAACCTCCTCACTGGCCCTCTCTCACTGTGTGACTTTGGACAGGAAACTCCCCCTCTCTGGGCCTGAAGCAGGAATATAAGCATTCTGGTGAAGCTGCCTGTCCTCAGGGTACAGGCATGCTTGCACACATGCAACTATGTACACACGTGGCTATGCACCAACACTGTCATGTGTACCCACATGCACATATGGCCTACACACCAATACACACATGTGGACAGTCATGCACACAGGTACACACATCCATGTGCACATATGGAACACACAAAACACGTGTCCAGTCATGCATGCACACATCACCTGTACATACATGTTCATACAAACCATACATGGATGTATGCACGTGCACATACCTGTATGTACACGGTCACACAGGTAATGAGTACAGGTGTGGCAGTGGTGTATGCCCACACCTCTGCATGTACACACCTGCACACATACTCCTGTATGTATGGCCCTAGGTTCTGAGCCCTGGACGTCTGAGTCTCTCTCCAATGCTGTCTCTGGATGAAGGTTCCAGTCCTCGCCTGCCCCTGAGTCCTGGAGACTTTTTTTTTTTTTTGATGGAGTCTCACTCTGTCACCCAGGCTGGAGTGCAGTGGCATGATCTTGGCTCACTGCATCCTCTACCTCCTGAGTTCAAACAATTCTCCTGTCTCAGCCTCCCAAGTGGCTGGGATTATAGGTGCCCACCACTGTGCCCTGGAGATGTTTTAACAGGAGGGAAATGGGCCAAGTTTAACTCACATACTAGGGCCTGGAGGGGCAGCTGATCTGCAGTCGGAGGGCAGGCTTTGAGTCTGCGCCCAACATGACTTGCATGAGGCGTTGGTGGGCCGACTTCTGTCTTTCTGCACCAAGATTTCCTCTCCTGACAAGACCAGACTTGCAGGATCATTATGGGATGGGGATGAGCGTTGTCAATTGGCAAGTTTCAAGCTGATGAGAGCCTGTGGATGTTCGAGCTGCCCAAGAGACTTGTTAAAGGTGGATTCTGACAGTCGCTCCAGGTGGGACCTGAGGACCTGCCTTTCTCAGGTGCTTCCAGGGACCCCACTCTGAGGAGTGAGGGGCTGCAGGGGCTGCAGAAGCTGCAGAAAACCTAGGAACTTCTCACCTCCAGAACTTGTCCGAGGTGTCTGCAGGAGGGAAAGAGCCGGACTAACACTGCACAGGTGTTGTGCTGGCTGCCCTGTGCTGGGCGAGGTGGGAGGTGGCTGAGCTGGGTGGGCCGTCCCTCGGAGGCCCCGGCAGGTGGCACTGTCCTCCCCGGCCTGCCAGGAAGCTGGAAAAAGCCCTGGGGCCCACCAAATCCTGTTACATCCTGGCAATTACAGTTTATTGCTGCGGCACTAATCCCTTAAAATTAGTCATTAGCAGCTTAAGAACCATTTAGCGTCCTTGCCCACTAAGGAGCTGGGGGAAGCGGGAAGTCTGCCAGAACCAGAACTTTCTCTGGCCCAGTGGCCAGGGCTAGCGAGCACTGAGGCCTAGTGGCGCCTCCTGGGATCCTCACTCACTGTTTCTTTCCCATTCCACCTGGCAGGCGCGTGAAGAGGATTTGACAAACTCAAGGCGAAGGGTTATTAAATCAGCTCGCAAGGGAGACATGTTATCAGGGACCTCTGCTTTCCCTGGCTCACCCAGACATGTCCCTTGACGGTGGGAGGGCTGCTCTGGTCCTGCCCTGCCTCTTCCTGGGAAAGGAAAAATCCCATGATCAGAGCAGAGCTGCCTGGAGCTGGTGCATCTCAGTGCTGGCTGTGGGGCCCGACCTGGTGTAGACCCTCCCGGGGAGCCGGCAGGAGAGGGACCATCTCCAGGCTCCCCTAAAGGAAGGTGCTTTGGAGAGCCCTGGCTGTGGAGGGGGAAGGGGAGACCAAGGCAGGAAGGAGACCCAGGTCCAGATGTGGACGTGAGGTTGCACCCGGGAACAGGGCAGGGGCAGGGCTTGTGACCCTTTAGCTGTGAAGCCCATCAGAATGCCAGAGGCTGGGGGTGGAAGGTGGGCATGGGCAGCGGTCTGGGCTGCAGCAGCCCGAAGGTTCAGCAGCCCTAGGTCTTGGGAATGTGACACAGGGCTCGGGGACAGGGGGTTGGAGTCCCGTGGCCCCGGGGGTCTGTGGCTGAGACCCCCGGTTCAGTTTTTCTGGAGTGCAGGCTGTGACAATAGCTCTCTAGCCACCAGGTTATGCATCAGTGATGGCAGAGCCAGTGGTCAAGGGGTCCCGGAGCTGTGGGGTGCGTGTCCACCTGGGGAGTCAGTGCCAGTGCCTGCTGAGTCTGTGCCTCCCCCCCAACACCATCCTGCTTCTCAGCCTCTACCCCAAATCCTCCTGATAAATGCCATTCCCACCTTGGCTGGCTGGAGTTTAGCTCTGATCTTGCAATCAAGACCAGCACCTATGGGGGGGCTCCTGCCTGGCCCTGGACCTGGCTATTGCCCACCAGGGACTGCTCCCCTTGCTACTGGGGCAGAGGCCTTGGGCGTCTGTCCTGCCTGAGTGCCGGGCCCTCTGGCTTCAGGGCCCTCTGCCCTCCCCCAGGACAGTCCCTGACCTCTGGCCTCTGGGCCCGCTCCATGCCCGCTTCCCACCTGTTGGGGTCCCATCTGCCTTTAGGGCCCAGTTGGACCCTGTCTCCTAAATTGCCTCAGCAAAAACCTACCCCTGCCCCTCTGCGTTCACAGCCAGGGTAGTGCTGGCTCCCTGGTCCCGAAGGGCCAGCTGAGCAGGGCTTGGTCCTGGAATCTGGAGCCCTGAGTGCATGTGGGGCTGTCACTGGGGCTGCTGGCAGTGAAAGGGTGGTGGGAGCAACCTCGGCTCTCAGGCCGTGGCTTGGCAGGAATGGTGATGGGGAAAGCGGGGTGGTGGGGGCTGGGGCTCTAGGACCCTGGGATTGGTGTCAGGGGTGTTGGTAGAGGATGGCCCTAAGGCTAGACCAGGGTCTCCATTCTGTTTATCTGTGGCCATGGGAGCCGCTTCCTGTGTGGGTCCCAGTGTGCTCAGTAGACATGTGGGGCAGTGGCAGCCCTAGGGCTGTGATGCGGCTGAGCGGTCTGGGACTTGGGTTTCAGACCTGCCAGTGGCTGCCCAGCTTCTGGCAGGGCCGTGTGTCTGTCTGAGGCCCACGTGTGTCCAGGGGCTGAGTATGCGGAGCAGCCTTCGCCTGACGTGGGGGTGTCTCACTTCTCGTCTGCCCAGGCTGTGTCCTGCACAAAGCCTCATGGAGTTGAACCCCACGGGCCTCCGAGGACCCCTCTGTCAAACTCCTCGAGCCCAGGAACGGAAGCCAACGCTGAAAGGTGACATAATGGGTTCGGGGAGGACACGCAGGAGGAATCAGGGGCTTCCTGTTTCAGGCTTGGGTTATACCCACCTCTCTCCATGGGTCACTAAGGATGGGCCCCCCAACTTCGAGCCCTGGAGGAAAAGGGGTTTCCTGAAGAAGGGTTTGTGGAGCCTGGTAGGATGTTTCATGCTGGTGGGGGTGCTGGGAGTGGAAAGTGGGGTGAGGCAGGGGTGGTAGGGCTGGAGCTGCCCCGCCCTTGAGGAGTCTGGTGGAGGCAGCAGCTCCGGCCCACAGCGTGCAGGCAGGAGTCAGGGTTCACGTCCCTGGTCCTATCTCCCCTGCCTCCACCCGCACCATGGGTCTCCCTCCGTTTGGAGCACGGCTCTGGAGAGAGGCTGTTCCCCTGGCTGCTTGGCTCCCCTCTGCTGGTTCAGATAGTGGCACTTGCACTGGAATTTTCAGCTCATTTTCTCCATAGCTGTCGAGAAGGCTGGGGCTGCCGAGTCAGGGCAGGGTGGTGGGGGAAGGGACTCAATCTCCAGCCTCAAGGGCCGGGTGCTCCATCTGCCCCATGGGGTGGGGCCACCCCACACTCGCTGGCTGCTCCCTCCGAGCCCCAAGCCTCTGGCTTCAGTGCTGCTAGCCAGGTCCAGGGCCTCCCTTGGCCATGGAGCCATGGGCACAGAGGGTAGAGTCCCCCCTCAACACACCCTTATCTGTGAGGGCAGCCCCAGAGCCTCCATCCCGGTTCTATCAGCCAAGGAAAGGCCAGAGCCGGGGCTGGCCTCGAGGCAGAGCTGGAAGCTGCCATGCGGAGGGGCTTCAGCCTGTGGGGTGGGGTCATCCCAGCCACTCTGGGTCCCGGCTGCCACCTGCGTTCCGGCTGTGTACTCCTGAGCAGAGACGCTTGACCCACCCTAGCGGCGGCAGGGCGGCAGATGGCAGGCAGCATGCTGCTGGCAGAGCTCCTTGCACTCCTCCCTGCCACTTTGCTAGGGCTGGGCCATAGATACACAGGGCAAGTGGGAATGTCTAGGGAGAAGACTTTATTTCACAAGGCGAGCAGCCAGGGCTGGCGGCTGACACCCGCCCACCGGGCTCTGGGATGTTGGGGTTTGCATATGGGGAGGGTGTGGCTGCCCAGCAGGATGTCCAACAAATCCCAGCTTGTATCTGTCAGTCTTGCTGCTGGCCTGCTGGGCTGGAGAGGCAGGACTGCACCCCATCTGTGGCTGCAGGGCAGGGGACCTGCAGGTCAGGCCGAGCAGAGCGGCTCTGGCTGTGCCCCTGAGGCTTCGGGCTAGGCCATGGTCTGGCGGCTGAAGAGCTCGAGGGTGAGAGAGCTGAGGAAGGCAGGGATGCTGTCCTGGCGCCGCAGGTGCACCTCGATGAGCTCGCCCACCGTGCGAGAGAACTCCGTCTCCAGCAGCTGCATCTTGGAGCCTGAGGGGCCGGTGGCCTGCAGGGTGCGCAAGAGACAGGACACCGGTCAGCCTGGCAGGTCTCTCCCCTCCCTCCCTACACAGCCCCTCCAGCCACGGGGGTCAGGAGGTGCTTCCCTCAGCCTGAGGACCTGACAGGGATAGATGTGTCCTCAATCCTGCCAGGCCTTATTCCAGGTCACCTAAAGGGACTGAATTAACCCAGGGCAGGGTCTCTGTCATCTACACAGGCAGCTAGGAGTCCCAGGCACTGCTGCCACCTTGCCCGTTCCTCCTCTGCCTGGGGGTTTCCAGCACCTGCACCCATGCCTGTGGCTGGCCCCGATGCCACTCTCCACTGAGGCTGCAGGACCCCACCCCCAGGCAAGCCCTGCAGTGTCTTCCAGACTGCCTAGGGCTCCCCACTCCTCATCTGTGCAGGGGGCTGCTGGGGACCTGGTGGGAGGCCTGGCTCTGTGGATTCTGCAACACAGGAGTCCCTTCATGGCCTCCTCCTGAAACTGGAAAATGGGCAAGGAGGAGACAGCTGGCCTGGTGAGCAGGAGCTCCCTGACAGCACTGCAAGCTCTAGCTGCCAGGGGACACAGGGCAGGGCCCACAGGCTTCAGGCCACATGGCAGGTTGGAGCAAGCTGCTGTGCCACGGCCCTGGGCTAAGGGAGTAGACAGAGGCCCTGAGCCAGCAGGGGCTCAAAGGCCCTTCTGAGCAGGGACTTGGCCATCTCTCTCCCTCCCCAGCAGCCCCCAAACACCCCCTGACCTGGGGACCACAGCAAGAAGGCTGCAGGTTGGAGGGGACACACACACTCCCAAATATGGGAGCCCCCTACTTCCCAGGCCAGGGCACTCCATCTCCAGACAGCGCTGACTGACTTCTCACTAATGCCCACATCTGCCCAGGCACCGGCCACACCTGTTCCCACCCAGCTAGTCAGGGAGATGCCCCAGGAGGGCACCCAGGCCCCAACTGTCCACAAGGCTGGAAGGTGTCCCACACAGCCCCAGATCAGGGAGGACACAAATCCAGCCCCATCACAAAGCTCCCTCTCAAACCACGTACCTGGAAAGTCCTGTACCCAGAATATGTCCACAACTCAACCATCAACAGAAAAGGGCCCAATTAAACAAGAGGCTGGAATGAAATCTCTCCAGAGAACACCCGCACATGGCCAACAAGCTTGTGCCAAGATGTCGGGCACCAGGGAAATGTGAACCACACCCGAGTGCGACGTGGACGGCCTTGCACCGATGGCCATTGAGAACAAACGGGCAGCGTGAGCTGTTGGGATGAGGGGGTCAGACCCTCCATGCCAAACGCTGGTGGCTCCTCAGAGCTGAACGCAGAGTCTGTGTGCCCGGTCAGGGGGTCTGAGCAACATCCATACACAGACCTAGACACAGACGGCCGTGGCAACATCATCCCATCCCTAACAGATGGCAAGCAGAACAAGGGCTGGAGGGAGAGACAAAACAGGGTTTACCATCAATCCCGCCTCATGCAACCAAGGAGGGAGGCGGCAGGAACCCTGAGACACGCTGCCACACAGGAGAACCCTGAAAACATGCCCAGCCAGACACACAGACCTGTCAGCACATCTCTGCCTAGGGGATGTCCTGGGGGGCAGGCCCTACAGGTAGAGTGTGGTGATGGCTGTGCACTCCATGTGCCGGGAGGAACAGACCCACCCACATGCAAGCTTGAAGGTGGGTCACATGGTGTGTGCATCAGAGCTCAGGAAACTGTTTAGTAAAGTGCTCCCTCCACCCGGCAGCCCAGTGGGAACCCTCCCCAGGAGCCCCAGGGCAGGCTGGCTGTACCCAGCTTGGTCCAGGCAGCTGCCTTGTCCGCTGGAGTGTGCCTGAGCTGGGCCCAGCCTTGATGGTGTCGCACCTGCTGTGCCCCCTCCACCTGTGGATTGCGTGCTGCCCCAGAGCCCCTGCTGCCTGGCCTGTTCCTGCACTTCCTCCATTTCTCGGGAAGCTGACCCCCCGCCCTCCCCCTGTTCCTGCTGCCTTAATCCATTTGGCCTTGTCATAGTTCAACACAAAGCATTTTTAAACAAAAACAAGAGAAACCACTCTGACCTTTTACTAAGAAAATCCTTTCATTTCTGCCTTCTGCTCTTGATTCTGAATTTCTCCCCCTAAATGTCAGAGGGGGTGATTCTCCTGCAGCTGCTAGGCAGGGCTGGGAGGCAGTGTGGGAAGAAGACTCCTTGGCCAGCCCTCCGCCCCTCCTCACAACCCAGGGCTGGCAACCCAGCTGGGTCAGGGGCACTGTGGTGCAGTCTCCAGCTGGATGGAAGGACAGCTATTGTCTAGGCACTCGCCTGCCCCAGCCCTCAGATGCTGGCAGGCCTTTGGGAGCCTGGGCTTGCTTTTCTAAAAATATATATTTTTAAGAGACAAGTCTTACTCTGTCACCCAGGCAGGAGTGCAGTGGCATGATCATGGCTCACTGCAGCCTCAAACTCTGGAGCTCAAGTGATCCTCCCACCTCAGCCTCCTGAGCAGTGCATGCACCATCAGACCTGGCTTATTTGTAAATTTTTCTAGAGAGAGTGTCTAGCGATGTGGCCCAGGCTGGTCTCCAACTCCTGGCCTGATGCGAACCTCCCACCTCAGCTTCCCACAAGGTTAGGATTATAGGTATGAGCGCTGATCATCCTTTATTTGAAACAGGTGCACCCTGCCAGCAAGACACCTGCTCTCAATGGTAGGCTGGGTGCCCACCCATGGCTCCTACAGCAGCTCTTCTCTGCTGGCCTTAGCCGGTTCTGGAAGAATGAAGCTCTAAGATACAGCGCTGCCCTCCTGGTTGGGGTGGGGGTGGACGGGGAAGGCAGCAGTGACCAGTGCTACTCTCTCAGCTCAAACCCCACATGAGGGCAGCCCCAGCAGACAAGTCCCCCTGCCCTGCAAGCCCACCTCTGCCTCTGTTTCCCCAGTGTACCTGGTCCACATTGGCAGGGGACCTCCTCTGTCTGGCAATGCTCCAGCATTATCAGGACCTGCTGAATGAGTGATGCTGGGCCAATCCATCTCTGCTCAGCGCTCTGCCATGTTCAAATATCACACAGTCCCCAGGTACCTCGTAAATCACTGTAATTAGGGGCTGTTCACTTAAAATTAGAGCGCAATTTTTTAAAAAGCAAATTGCCAGTAAGACATGTTGGCTGTGGCTGGAAATATTTATGGGGCTGCCTGCGCACTGGCTTCTTCTCCCTTCTGTCTGGCTGGCCCGAGCTGCCACCTGTCTTGTCTGCATGCACAGTGGCCGTGTGGCTGGCGGGTGCCCTAGGGGAGACTGAGACACTCACCCTTAATGAAGACACTCGTAGTGTCTTTTGTGGCCATCACACTCCAGCCAGACTCTGGCTGGCCTGGCCTCGGGCTTACCTGACCCTCTGGAAGCAGAGCAGGTGTGCTGGGGGGTGCGTGCCCGGCTCCTATCCCAGCTCCACCAAGTGAGCACATCTCTGTGTCGTGCTCACTTGGTGCCTGCAGCTGAGGGGCTTACTAAGCACTGGTCCCACCACCTCCATGCCCCAAGGTGTCCCGGCAGGTATGGACAACGGCATGGAGGGAGGGAGGGGTCGGTTGGGGCTGACAAGATCCTGGGAGAGCAGAGACAGCACCTGGCTCCACATACCACTAACTGTAGGATGTGGTGGGGCTTGGAGGTGAAGAGGGAAGTGTGAGGGATTCCTGTCAGAGCAAGACCCCTGCTGCTAAGGGTCCAAGAGAAACTCCATGAACAGGGAAATTCGAGAGGAGGAATCTAGAGATGTAACCCTGTGCAATGAAGGGAGCCCCAAATCCTGGCTCAAACAAGCAAAGCTGAAATAATGCAGTAAAATGATGAAACGATGCTCCTTCGAGAGACTGAGAAGTTATGTGAATATTGCTCATCTGTGACGATGGTGCTGGGGTGATGTGAGGAGGTAGCCACCTACAGGGCTGGAGCAGGGAAATGACAGCTGAGCCTGCAGTACATAGATGTGCTCGAAACAGGAGAAGGTCACGCCAGTGGACATAAAAACCAGAGGTCAGAGAAAGACACAGGAAAACTGTGTTAAGTGCCTGGAAATTAAACAGCACACTTCTAAATAATCCACAAGTCAAATGGGATGCCTCGAAGTAAATAAAGAGAACAGAATGGAAACAAGAATATAACATAATAAAATTATGGATGCACTCGAGGCAGTGCTTAGAGGGAAACTGATAGCATTCAGTGCCTGTATCAGAAAAGGAAAAAGATGTCAGATCAATTGTCTAAATTCCTACTTCAAGAAACAGAAGAGCAAAGCAAGCCCAAAGTGGGAGACAATAAAGAGAAAAGTAGGAATGAAGCAGAAAACAAAAGACAGTTATTAAAACCCAAAACTGGTTCTTTACAACATAGCAATAGGCTGGGCAGGAGCAGGGGCTCATGCCTGTAATCTTAGCACTTTGGGAGGCTAAGGTGGGAAGATCGCTTGAGCCCTGGAGTTTGAGAGCAGCCTGGACACCATAGTGAGACCCCATCTCTGTAATCAGCCAGGTGTGGTGGCATGCACCTGTAGCCCCAGCTATTTGGAACACTTGAGCCTAGGAGTTTGAGGCTGCAGTGAGCTATGATCACACCACTGCACTCAGGGAAACAGAGTGAGACCGTGTCACAATTTTTTTTTTTAAAAGACCAATAACAATAAAATAGATAAATCTAGCAAAACTGAGAAAGATTAAAAAGAGTGAAATGACCAAAATAAGAATTGAAATGGAAATAATATAATATATCTAGAATCTATTAAAATAACAAAAACAAAAAAAAATCCCACAAAACTTTATGATCATAAAGATCTGGGCGAATTCCTCGAAAACCACATAACTACAAAATGTGCCAAGATAAAATAGACAGCCTCAGTAGTCCTATAACAATTAAATAAATCGAGTTTGTTGTAATTAAAATGCTACTTAAAATCTCCAGTCCCAGAGGGTTTCACTAGAAAGTTTTACTGAACATTAAATATGAATTAATACCAATTTTACATAATCCCTTTCAGCTAACAAAAGACAGGGAAACACTTTTCCATTGTTAACCTTGTACTGAAACCAGCAAGGATGGTACATACACACACAGAAAAATAGACATCAGTCTCTCTCATGAACTTAGATGTAAAAATACTCAAGAAATACTGGCAAATAGAATCCGGCAATATACCAAAGAGAATATCATACCCTGACCCAGTGGGATTCAGTTTAGGTGTATAAGGCTAGTTCAAGATTTGAAAATTAATCAATGTTGTCCACCCTATCAACAGGCTAAAGAATAACAATGATATGATCCTACTGATACGGAAAAAGCATTTGACAAAATTTAATCTCTACTCATGACAGGAACTCTTACAAAGCAGGAGTCAAGGGAAGTCCTCCGACTTGGGAAAAAGCACCACGAAGAAACCTCGGCTTACACTCCTTCGTGGAAGGCTTTGACTGCCTTCCCTCAGATGGTCAGTGGGGAGCTGCCTTTCCCTGTTCATCCTCAACCCAGCACAGGCACTCCTCATATCAGCGCATGAAGGTAAGAAAAGGGAACAAAAAGCATAGGGATTGGAAAAGAACAAACTGTCCCTACTTGCAAATGACGTGATGGCCCACATAGAAAATCCTCAGCAATCTGCAGAAAACTGGAACACTGAGTAAGTTCAGGAAGGGTGCAGGAAGTAAGATTAACATTCAAAAATCAACTATATTTCTATAAAGCAATTGCGAACAAGTGAAAAGCAAATTAGAATACAATTTACAGGAAATCTTAAATACTTGGGTATAAATCTAACAAAAACTTGTACAGGGTCTGCAGAAAGTTACCAAATACTGAGGAAAGAAATCAAAGGAATGTTTGTATAGATACAATGTTTATGGATTAAACGACTCAACAGAGTCGATCCTCGGTTTTACTGTACTTGCTATCTAAACCTCAGGCATAGATATATATATTTGAAACAGGGTCTTATAGTAAATGTATCAATTTTTCTACAGTTGATCTTTGGTTTTAATGTAATTGCTGTTTAAACTTCAGCGTGTGTGTGTGTGTGTGTGTGTGTGTGTGTGTGTATATATATTTTATTTTATTTTATTTTATTTATTTTTATTTTTTTTTTGAAACAGCGTCTTATTCTGTCATCCAGGCTGGAGTGCAGTGGTGTGGTCTTGGCTCACTGCAGCCTCAATCTCCCAGGCTCAAGCAATCCTCCTGCCTCAACATCTCAAGTAGTTAGAACTACAGGTGCACACTCATGGCTACATTTCTTTGTAGAGATGGTGTCTCTCTATGTGGCCCAGGCTGGTCTCAAACTCCTGAGCTCAAGCGACCCTCCTGCCTTGGTTTCCCAAAGTGCTGGGATTACAGGCGTAAGCCACCATGGCTGGCCAGCATGATTTTTTTTGGTAGACATACACAAGATCTTCTAAAATGTATATGGAAAGCAATGTTGAAAAAGAAGAGAGTGGAGGAACTGCCCGTCCTGGTGTTGAGAACTGAGTAGCTGCAGCACAGGGTGATGCAGCTCCGGACCTGGGGCAGCGGGGGCGGGGAGATGTGGAGAATGGGAACAGAACAGGGGAACTCGAAAGAGACCCACACAGACATGCCCAGTCACTTTCTAACAAATAATATTATACCATGACCAAGAGGGACTTAGATTAGGTTTGTGAGGCTAATTTGGTATTTGAAAATCAATCAGTGTAATCAGCTGCATCAACAGGCTAACGAGTAAACATGCTTTGATCCTATCAATTGATACAGGGAAGTCACAAAGGTGCTTCAGTGGAAGGACAGGCCTGTCTTTGCTACAGCTGGTGCTGGAGCAGCTGGACATGCTTATTAAAAAAAAATTATTTTTTGACCCAAACTCATAAAATTTAACTCTAACTGTATCATGAACTTACATATAAAACAGAATTATTTTAAAAAAGAAATCTTCAGGATCTGGATGAGGCAGAGCTGTCAGACTCAACACCAAAGCACAATCCATAGAATAAAATTAAGATGGATCAACGGGCCTCACCAAAATTTTAGGAAATTGCACAGTAAAAGAGCCTGTGGAGCAGATAAAAGGACAAGCTACCCCACTGGGCACCAGCATCTCCCTGGCCATCTCTCCTAGAATGCCACAGCCCCCAGGGACCCTGGCACGTGGAGAGGCCAGTGCACAGAACCTGGAGGGGAGACTGCAGCATATCACCCCAAGTGAGATTCTGGCCCGTGCCCTGGCCCATAGGGCAAGGCCCACATCTGTCTTGTTTCTCTCTTTTCCCAGGACACACCTCAGTGGGCTGGAGAATGGCCTGGGCACAGAGGCTGGGGCTGTGGTATCAGGGGCCACTGTGAGGACAGAGCACCCAGAAGTTCTCAGACATACCCCTGCTCGCTGTTCCCATAGGCCTTCCCGGGAGAAGCACCCCCTTGTTTCAGATGAGAAGCCGCAGCTGCTGGCCTGAGGGGAGGCATGAACATTCCCTGCTCCGATGTGCAAGGGCCGCATGCCTAACTGGACACAGCTCCAGTGCCTGCTCCCCTGAGCCCAATCCTTCCTCCCTTGGCGTGCTGCAGGCCCTGCTCCCAAGCTGGGCTGTGTGCAGGGAGAGTACAGGAGCCCTCTGAGGAAGTTATGGTAGGGGCCCATTTGTCAGGGGAGGGAGAGGGAAGCAAGGTGCACAAAGACGGGGCATCTTGCAGCTGGGTCCTGAGCCAGGGCTGCTCCGTCTCCTGGCCCTAGACACTGCAGGAAAGCTGTGGGCAGTCAGCCTGCTGCCACCTCCTGCCCACGACAGACCTTCCAGATAAACGGCTCCATCCTGCGAGCACTGCCAGCCTCAACGCCTCCCCTCTTCCTCTACCTGCTTATGCAGGCCTGGTGGCAGAACTGCCAGCATTGGGGACTCTGACACCCGCCAGACCTAGCTTCTAACCTCGGCTTGGCCACCGGGAAGCTGTGGAACCCTGGGCACACTGACACACCTCTCTGAGCCCAGTATGCAAACTGGGCATGACAAAGTCAGGTGCATAAAATCAGCGGGCTCAGGGGAGATGCTAAGCACAGTGGGATAGGGAAACCCTGTGCCCACGTTAGCCCAGACCACGAGGATGGCAGCTGCCCCGTGCCCTGGGACCATTGGGGAATGAGCTGCTCCCACCCTTGTCCCCACCTTGCTGCAGGAAGACTGGTTGTCTGCCAGGCCCCGGAGCCCCCCAGCTTCCCCCAGAGGCTCCCTGACCAGGACCCGCAGGAGAGAAGATGGACGTGCCGGGCCAGCCTCTGCCAGGGCAGCCACAGGCCCCTATGAACCTCGGTTGTAGAAGACACCTGTGCTCAAAGCCAGCAAAGGGGAGATTTTTTTGTTTTGAGGCTGTAAGGAAATCAAAGTGTTTTCAACTTCAAAAGACTTATCTGGGCTTCTCAAGTTGGGAATCTGACGCATCCCAGGCACTTTCATGAACACGCAGGACAAGCTGGGAAGAAGGCTCAGCTGCGTCTGCTGAGAGTCAGCCTTGAACTTCTGTGGTGAGAAAACCCTGCAAGTTCACGCAGCGCCCCACATACTCTCACACACCCACACTCACACAGTGCAAAAGGACCCTCAGAAGACCATCAAAATGTTAACGGCGGTTAGCTCGAAGAGTTGGGATGGAAAGTGACTCATGGTTCTCTGCATTTTCCAGATTTTTTTTACATGCTGCATATTTGTAATTTGGAAAAAAAAGTATATCTAAATTATAGCTCCAAGAGTGGAACAGCTTTGAGACAGGCCAGTGAGCACACAGGTTCCCCACTATGGACAAGCACCAATCCTTACCGCCTGGCCTGCAACCCTCAGGCATCTTGCCCGGACTCCTGTCTGCCCGTCCGCCTGCAGCATCTCCCAGACACTCTGTGGGAGGGCCCCTCTGTGGGCTGCTGAGGCTGGTGCTGCCTGCCCACCTGCCCCAGATGTCCTGTGTCTGGGGTGCCATGCTGGCATCATGGCTGGCATCTTGGCTGGTGGTGCCACAGATGCTGGGCGTGGGTCACAGCACAAACCCACCCAGCTGGCAGGGGTGGGTGGCGCTGGCAGGGTAGGCACAGCGGAG
Source organism: Saguinus oedipus (assembly GCA_031835075.1). Taxonomy (NCBI): domain Eukaryota; kingdom Metazoa; phylum Chordata; class Mammalia; order Primates; family Cebidae; genus Saguinus; species Saguinus oedipus. The sequence goes on from CM063170.1 coordinate 11,257,316, forward strand.
CCCACTGGAGGCCACCTGTCACAGGGCTGCTGGGATGTCAGAGACACGGGCCCGCACCCCTTGGCATCCAGCGGCCAGGGCATGGCGGGTTGGGCTTGGACGAATTCCAGGTGGGGCACTGCTTTCTCTGTCCGCGGGTCTTTGCGGTGCCCATGAGAGCACCTGTGAACAGTGCTGGGCTGTCTCATCGTGCACACAGCTCTGCCTGAGCCTCCACAGCCAGGCCCTCGGGCTGTCCTGTCCCAGGACTGCCTTACCTCCCCTAAGAAGTCTCAGGGGCTGAAGGCCTTGGCCCACAGTGTCTAGAGGTGATAAACCTGGGTAATGTGTGCCCTCATCCCAGCAGGTGCTGCTGGGGGCTGGAGGCCAGCGCGGTCCTAGCTTGGCTGCTCCTTGGCTTCACAAGCTGAGATCTTTATCCCAGAGGTCGGGTGTGACAATGGCAAGATCGTGTTCAAACTGTCAGGTATGGTGTGAAAGCGGCTGGTGCCACCAGCCCGGGATGCCGAGGATTCCTGAGAGCGACACAGTTCCCAGCCAGGCTCTGCGCAGGAGTCTCATGTGCTGTTGGGCCAGCGTACCTGCTGCACACCCATAGCCTGAGGGCAGCCTGGGAGCAGCAGCCACCGTAGAGTCCTGACAGTCCCTGCCTGGCCTGCCTGCACTCTGAGGGGGAGAGAACAAGCTTCCCACCTCTGGTCTGTTACCCTGGCCGAGGGATTCCTCCTCCAGGCTGGCCACAGGACTCATCCCTGGTCCATGCCTGACTCCTTCCCTTACCTCGGGCTCCAGGGCCTCTGGATGCCCATGGCTGGCTGGCCCATCCCCACCCTGTGCAGGGCCCCAGCCCCCTGCCCAGCCCAGCTTAGCTCCTCGGAGCTCTTGGTCCAGAGGTCCAGGTTCGACCCCAGGACACCCTGCTGTGTTCATGGCCCTTAGCTCCCATCTCTTTCCAGCATCCCTCGGGGGAGGTGACACAGCCAGGCCCAAAGGAAGCCTCGAAGATAGTGCCGCACGAGCACCGTGCTGAGGGCCTGGCAGCAACTGGGTCAGGACAGCTTGGACAGAATGCCGAGAACAAATGTCCCGGCATGAAGTTCCAAAGAACGGAAGCTGGCAAAAAGTGTGTCCGGCACGGGAAAAATAGCTCAGCCAATTATCCCTGCCTAATTGTACCGAGGAAAGCATCTAAATACTGCCTGTGCTAATTATACCAGCGTTATTGGGGTTTATCTTCCCAGAGAGGGTGACCTTTCCCTCAAGAGTGACTGGTGGCGGGGGGGCAAGGCCAGGCACCCCAGCAGTCGTAGAAAAATCCCAAACCAACAATTATTATTATTCTATTTATACAGCTCCCTTCGAACACGGGCGCTCTACTTTACAGCCACACGCAGCTGTTCCTGCAGCCACAGCCGGAGGGGAGCGGAGGGAGTGGGGGCACGGGCTCGGGGTGGGGCAGCCTGTGCAGCCCCTGCTGATGAGTGGCACCCACCACGGCAGGAGGGGGGCTCCAAGGGCTGTGGAAGGGCGTGGAGGCCACAGGGATGAGTTAGAGGAGGTGGCAGGGATGGAGGAGGAGGGAGAGGGGGCTGAGTATGGGCCGAAAGACTGGGAGGCCCTGAGGTCAGCAAGAGTGCAGAGCACAGCAAACATTAAGGGAAGAAGACGGTCACTGGAGGCAGGCAGGACAGGTGCTCAGCTCACGCACGCAGGGCGAGGATGGAAGAGCTGCCGCACAACCACTGCCCAGTGGCTCCCTGAGCCCTGCAGGTGGGGTTGATTCCCTCGGGAGCCCCACCTGGGTGTGGAGTCCTTCCCTCTGGGTCTGGACAGCACCACTCCTTCCTCATTGGAGCCCAATGAGGAGGGGAGGGGAGGGCAGGGCAGTGGCCTCTGCACCTTCTCACCTCCTGCCCAGATGAGGCCCATGCTGCTGGGGCTGACATTTCAGGGCAATGAGATGCTGGGGATGCAGGGTGGGGAGGGGGAGGGCCTGCCCCTCTTACCTGCCCCTCTTAACTGTTGTGGCTTATCTGTGAGGCTGCCCCTCTCATCTGTTGTGGGCCCCTAGGCCCATCAGTTTGTTTCTCTGAGCTGAAGTTTCCTGAATGTAAAATGGAGACAAACTGCCTATTTTCCCACCTCAGAGGGCTGCCGGCAGCTTCCAGCCGAGATAGAGCCACAAGGACAGAAACAGCCATCTGAAATAGCCAGAATATGAGGCATAAAATGTGAAACAACAGTTTTCAGTCATGCAGAGTGGCAGGCCCTGAGAGACGGGGCGAGCCCGGGGAGCGTATAGGAGCGCACATGCACCCACAGGCATGCACGCACCCATGCAGCACCCAACAAAGAAAATCAGCTGAGTGAAACCAACCTAGAGATGAGCTGATGTCAGAAGCGACAGATCACACTAAGTCACTGTAACTTTGCTCCATATGCACAAAAAATTGAGGAGAGATATAAAAGGGATAAGAAAGAGCCAAATTGACCTTCTAAGGATGAAGACAACAGGGTGGGAGACGAGAAGTGTGGGGTGCGGATCCACAGCAGACTGGACATTGTGGAAACAAGCTCAGTGAACCTGCCGATGCAGCCACAGAAACCGTCCAAGACGAAACAGAGGAGAAAAAGAAAAGCACATAAAAACAAAAAGATAAATAGACAGAAGGCAGCACACTGGGCGTGGGCCGTGGGACAACGTCACGTGGCCTGACACATGGGGCAGGAGTCCCGGAGGCACTTCTGAAATGGCTCCTGACGGTCCCTACCTGCAGGTGTCACCCACATCAGCGCCAGCCCTCAGCATGACTTCCAGCTGACAGACAGTGTGGTGCAAATGCTGGCTGTTCCCTCTGTGACTGCATCACAACAGCCATGACTTCTGTGGCTCCCACCCTGGTTCTCAGAGCTCTCATGTGCCGGCTGCTGTGCCTGAGTTGCCCACATGGCAAGGAGCTGCCACAGGAACCAAGCCCGGCGGCCCAACCACCGATGAGGAACAGAATCCTTCTCACAACTATGTTGGTGTGCCTGGACGTAGATCCTTCCCCAGCAGAGCCAAGAGGACTGAGGCTGGTGAGGTCCCTAAGCAGAGAGCCAGCTCAGCCACACTTGGATTGCTGACCTTGGAAGCCACAAGCCATTGAGTTCTGCAGCAATGTTATTCAAGGACAGATCACTGACATGGCGGGGACAGGAAAGAGTCTTGAAAAAATAATGGCCCCAATTTTCTGAAATGTGTGGAAAAGTGTAAACTGAGAGATCTGAGAAGTTCAAAGAACCCCAACCACCAATAAAAGGGGAAAAACGACATCAAAGTACATCATAATCAAACTGCTCAAAACCAATAGTACAGATGAAATCTTAAAAGCAGTCAGAGGAAGAAAAGACAATTTACCTACAGAGGAATAAAGATTGGGATGACAGCAGACTTCCTGGAGGAAATACTGGAATTAAGAAGACAGTGAGATCACCTCTATGAAGCAGAGAAAGACAAAAAGCAGTCAGCCCACAATTGTCCACCCAGTGGAAATATCTCCCCACAAATAAAGACTTCTTCAGGTGTGCAAGAGCTTAAAATATCCCAAAGCAGCTGACTCACACTGCAAGAATGTTAAAGGAAGCCCTTCAGATGGAAGGAAAATGAGGATGTAAACATGGGCTTACACAACAGGCCAGGCACAGTGGCTCCCGCCTGTAATCCCATTACTTTAGGTGGCTGAGGTGGACGAATCACCTGAGGTCAGGAGTTTGAGACCAGCCTGGCCAACGTGGTGAAACCTTGTTTTTACTAAAAATACAAAAATTAGCCGAGCATGGTGGCACATCCCTGTAATTCCAGCTCCTTGGGAGGCTGAGGTAGGAGAATTGCTTGAACCTGGGAGGTGGAGGTTGTAGTGAGCCGAGATTGTGCCATTGCACTCCAGCCTGAGCGACGGAACGAGACTCTGCCTCAAAAAAATAAATAAATAAAAATGAAAACAATCATGGGCCTACACAAGAAGAAGGAAGAACACCCCTATTCCTTCCATGAATGAGGAGGTGGGAGCTACATGTGCAGACATATAAAAAATTTAAAATTAGTATTTACATCTCTTTAAAAGATAAGTGACTAAACAGAAATAAAAACAAAATATTGTGGGGTTTAACATGTGTATATATAAAAACATACAAAACTGGAAACTGGAAGTACGTGACTGTCAGATTTCCATACTACACACAGTCATTTGAGGATGATTGTGATGAGTTAAAGATCTATATGCTAAATCTTAACACAAACTGTAAAATAACAAGATAGAAAGTATAGTTAACAAATCAAAAAAGAAGACACATAGATTTGTAAAAAATTCTATCAATCCAAGGAAGGCAGAAAAAAGAGGGAACAGACAGGACAAACAGAAAACAAGTAGCAAGAGATAGAATTATCTAATCAAAGTAGTAATCAATTTAAATGTAAATGGCCTAAACACCCCAGTAAAAGGGCAGAGATTGTCAGATTTTATGCAAATTTAAGACTCAACTATATCCTGCTTATAAAAAACACATTTTAAATATGAAGACACAGTAGATTAAAAGTAAAGTGAAATGGATACAGCCCACTAACAGAAGCCAAGGCTGCACTGTGTTCACATGAGCATACCTCACGCCATCACACACTGCCTCACTGTGCTTCACGGATACTGCATTTTTACAAGTTTAAGGTCTGTGTCTGGCAAGTCTATCGGCACTGTTTTTCCCAAAGCATGAATTCACTTCATGTCTCTGTCACATTTGGTAATTCTCATAATATTTCCAACTTTTTCATTATTAATGTATCTGTTATGGTAGTCTGTGATCTTTAATGTCACCACTGTCATTGTTTTGGAGCTCCATAAACAGTGACCATAAGGTAGCAAACTTAACTGATAAATGTGTGTGTGTTCTGACTACTCCACTGACCAGCCATTTCTCATTTCTCTCCTTGTCCTTGGGCCTCCTCATTCCCTGAGACACAACAATCACAATAATATTGAAACTAGGCCCATTTATTACCCTACAATGGCCTCTGGGTGTTCAAGTGAAAGAAGAGTCACTTGTCTCTCATTTTAAATCAAAAGCTAGAAATAATTAAGTTTAGTGAGGAAGGCATGTTGAAAACTGAGAGAAGCCAAAAGCTAGGTCTCTTGCACCAAACAGCTAGCCTGCAAAGGAGAAGTTCATAAAGGAAATTACAAGGACTATTCGAATGAACACATGAATGATAAGAAAGAAGGCCTTACTGCTAAGATGGAGATTTTCAGAATAGTAGATGAGCCCTTAGGGCCCTTAAGAATCATGCTACGTCTTTTCTCTGTGCTCTAACAGCGGAACAACAAAGCCTGGATAACAGCACATCTGTTCAAATGCAGCATGGTTCACTGAATATTTTAAGCCCACTGTTGAGACCTCCTGCTCAGAAAACAAAATTCCTTTCAAAATATTATTGCTCATTGACATTGTAACTAGTTTCTGGGCTCTGATGGAGATGTTTGAGATTAACTTTGTTTCTATGACTGCTAACACAGCATCTATTCTGCAGACCCTGGATCAAGGAGCAGTTGACTTTCAAGTGTTACTCTTTAAGAAATACATTTTGTAAGGCTATAGTTGTCATAGGGAGTGATTACTCTAATGACTTTAGGCAAAGTCAATTGCAAACCTTCTGGAAAGGAGTTGTCATTCTAAATCCCATTAAGAATATTAGTGATTTCTGAGAGGAGGTCAAAGTATCAACATTAACAGGAGTTTGCAGAAGTTGGTTCCAACCCTCACAGATGACCTGGTGGAGTTCAAGAAAATGTCAGTGGATAAAGATGTACAGATGTGGTGAAAATAGCAAGACAACTAGAATTAGAAACAGAGCCTGAAGATGTGACTATCCTTGCTGCAATCTCATGATCAAACTTGAATGGATGAGGAGTTGCTTCTTATGAATAAACAAAGTGGTTTCTTGAGATGGAATCTGCTCCTAGTAAAAATGCTGTGAACATTATTGAAAAATGACAGCAAAGCACATAAACTTATTGATAAAGCAGTTTGAGGGTTTGAGAGAATTGGCTCCAAGACTGAAAGAAGTTCTATACTGTAGGTAAAATGGTATTAGTATTGTATAGTATAGAGAAATCTTTCATGAAAAGAAGAATCAATCAATGTGGCCAACTTCATTGCTGTTTTTTTTTTTTTTTTTTTCGGAGATGGAGTCTTGGTCTATTGCCCAGGCTGGAGTACAGTGGCACAATCTCGGTTCACTGCAACCTCCACCTCCCAAGTTCAAGTGATTCTTGTACCTCAGCCTCCCAAGTAGCTGGGATTATAGATACGTGACACCATGCCTGGCTAACTTTTGTATTTTTAGTATAGACAGGGTTTCACCATGTTGGTCAGGCTCATCTCCAACTCCTGGCCTCAAGTGATCCACTTGCCTTGGCCTCCCAAAATGCTGGGATTATAGGTGTGAGCCACCATGCCTAGCCTGTTGCTATTTTAAAAAAACTGTCGCAGCCACCCCACCTTCAGCAACCACCACTCTGATCAGTTGGCAGCCATCACCATGAAAGCAAGACCCTCCACCAGTAAAAAGATTATGATTGACTAAAGGCTCAGGTGATCATGAGCATTTTTTACCAATAAAGTATTTTTAAATCAGGACATGTACATTTTTAAAAGATATAATTCTATTGTACACTTGATAGATTACAGTATAGGATAAACATAACTTTTATATGCACTGGGAAACAAAATTCATGAGACTCACTTTACCATGATATTGGCTTATTCACAGTGGTCTGGCACCAAATCTGTGATATCTCCAAGGTTGCTCATTGACAGTGCAACTCTGTATCAGACAAAATAGATTTCAGAGCAAAGAATAATATTACTAGCAATACAGGTCATTTCATAATAATAAAAAGGGTCCGTATATATATGAAACAAAAACTGATTGAAATGCAAGAAGGAATAGAGAAATATGTAATTACAGACAGAGATGTAGATATTATTCTATCAATAATTGATAGAACAGGAAGACAAAAAATTGGCAAGGACAAAGAAGCTTTGAAAACATTATTAAAAATGTCACCTACTTGACATCAATAGCACATTCCAGCAGGATACAGCATACACATAGATTTCAAGTACACATACAACACTTACCAAGACAGGTTCTGGATGAAACTTAAAACAAATTTCAAGAAGTTTGGCTGGACTCAGTGGCTCGCACCTGTAATCCCAGCAGTTTAAGAGGCTGAGGTGGGTGAATCACCTGGTCAGGAGTTTGAAACCAGCCTGGCCTGGTGAAACCCCATTTCTACTAAAAATACAAAAATTAGCCAGGCATGGTGGCATGCACCTGTAATCCCAGCTACTTAGGAGGCTGATGCAGGAGGCAGGAGAATCGCTTGAACCCAGAAGGCAGAGGTTGCAGTGAGCCAAGATCATGCCACTACACTTCAGCCTGGGTGACAGAACAAGACTCTTCTCAAAAAAAAAAAAAAAAAAAAAAAAAAAAAAGTAAAAGGAGTCAGACTGTTCTGAGAATGTTCTCTGATTACAATGAAATTAAATAAGAAATTAATAACAGAATGGCATCAGGAGATTTTCAAAATATGTGGAAACTAACACACTTCTAAAGAACCCATAGGTCAAAGAAGAAATCAAAAAGGAGATTGGTAATCTGAACTGAATGAAGATAAAAACAAAATATCACATTTCAGAATTTGTGAGATGCCACTAAAGCAGAAACTAGCACTGAATGTCCACATTAGAAAAGAATAAAGGTCTCAAATCAGAGACTTTAGCTCCGACCTTAAGGAACAAAAATAAGAAGGACAAATTAAGCAACAGAAAGAAAATAAAGGTGAAAGCAACAATTGGTGAAAGAAAACAAAAAGGCAGTAGAAATAATGAAACCAAAAGCTGTTTCTAGCCAGACTGACCTGGAATAAAAGAGAAGAGACAAATTACTAACATCAAGAACAAGAGGGGTGATAGCACTACAGATCCTACAGCTGTTAAAAGGACAGTAAGAGAAATGATGAACAACTTGATGACAAGACCTTTGAAAACAGATAAAATGGACAAATTTATGAAGACACAAACTATGAAAGCTTACCAGCAAAGAAAAGGATAATGTGAATAATGCTATGTCTATCAGAAGACACTGATGTATAGTTAAAACATTCTCATGAAGAAAACCTTAAGGTTCAATGGGTTTACTGATGAACTGGATCAACCATTTAAAAAACAAATAATATCAATTCTACATTAACTCTTTTTCAGTTTATTTTAATCAAGAATTCTACATGAACTGTTTAAGAAAACTGAAGAGGAGGAATGCTTTCCAACTCACTCTATGAGACTAGCGTTACTATGATACACAAATCAGAAGACATTATAATATACCCCTCAAAATTATGGAACAATGCTAAGAAATATTTATGCAAAAATTCAAAACATAATAGTTAGCAATTCACATCCAATCACATACAAAAAAGATAATGTATTTTGACTAAGAGGGGTTTATCCTAAGAATACAAGGTTGATTTAACCCTAGAAAATCAAAGTAATTCCACATATTAACAAAGTACAAAAGGAAAACCATATGATCAACTCAATAAATGCAGAAAAACGTCTGATCAAACCCAACTGGCATTCCTAAAAAAAAAAAAAAAACAAAAAAAAAACTTCTCAGCAAACTAGGATTAGAAAAGAAGTTCCTCAGTCTGAGAAAGGGTATCTATGAACAACGTACAGAGAATACCACACTTAATGGCTAAAGATTGGATGCTTCTCCCTCAGATCTGAAATAGGATGAGAATGTTCACTCTCACAGCTTTATTCAACATCATCCTAGAGGTTCTAGCTAGTGAAATAACACAAGAACAAGAAACTTCACAAGCACCCAGTGTGAATAAGTGGAAGTGCAAGTGTACTCAGCTACTAGCACTAACATGAGTTTAGTGAAATTGCAAAATAAAAAGATCAATATACAAATGAATTGATTTTATACAGTAGCAACAGAAATTAAACATAAAAAAACCCTTTTATAGTAATGTCAAAATCTAAAATGCTTGGGATAAATCTGAAAAAGATGTGAAATACCTATGTTATCGGGAAGGGTCTCAACAACCCAGACCCCAAGAGAAGGTTCTTGGATCTCGCACAAGAAGAATTTGAGGCAAGTCCATACAGTGAAGTGAAAGCAAGTTTATTAGGGAAGTAAAGAAACAGAAGAATGGCTACTCCCTAGGCAGAGCAGGGATGGGGGCTGCTCAACTAAGACTTACAGTTATTTCTTGATTATATGCTAATCAAGGGGTGGATTATTGATGAGTTTTCCAGGAAAGGGGTAGGCAATTCCCAGAACTGAGGGTTCTTCCCCGTTTTAGATCATATAGGGTAACTTCCTGACACTGCCATGGCATCTGTAAAATGTCATGGCACTGGTGGGAGTGTCTTTTCATATGCCAGTGCATTATAATTACAGTATAATGAGCAGTGAGGATGACAAGAGGTCACCTTCATAGCTGTCTTTTTTTGGTGGGTTTTGGGCCAGCTTCTTTACTGCAACCTGTTTTATCAGCAAAATCTTTGTGATTTGCATCTTTTACTGACCTCCTATCTCATCTTGTGACTAAGAACATCTAATCTCCTGGGAATGCAGCCCAGTAGGTCTTAGCCTTATTTTACCCAGTCCCTACTCAAGATGGAGTCACTCTGGTTCAAATGCCTCTGATACCTGCACACTGAAAATGAGAACACACTGCTGAGAGAAATTGTTCATAGACAGAAGTTTCCATATTGTTGAGATGTCAATTCTTCCCAAAATGATCTATAGAGTCAGTATAATTCCAATCAAAATCCTAGCAGGCTTTTTGTGTTTTTGTTGTTGTTGTTGTTCTTGGTACAAATCAAAAAGCTGAGTCCATAATTCATATGGAAATGCAAAGAACCTAGAATATTCAAAACAACTTTGAAAAAGAACAAAATTGGAAGGCTAACACAATTTGGCTTCAAAACAGTAATGAAAACAATATGGTATTAACATAGAAGATAAAAGGCAATTGTCATAGGCTCACAAATACGTGGACAATGAACTTTTGACAAAGATGCAGGCGGCCATTCAGTGAAGAAGGGTAATCTTGATGCTGTAGTAAGTGGACTTTCATATACAAAATAAATAAATAAATAAAAGAGTCAATCCAGACCTTGTGGCATATAAAAAAAAACAACTCAAAATGGATCATGAACATAAATGCAAATTTAAAACTAGAAAATTACTAGCAGAAAAAACAAAGGCAGTCTTTGTGACCTTGGGTTAGGTAAATATTTTTTAGATACAACACCAAAATCACACTTAATAAAAGAAAAGACTGGTAAGTTAGACTTAATCAGAATTAAAAATGTCTGCTCTTCAAAAGACATTGTTAAGAGAATGAAAAGACATGGCATACATGAGGAAAGAACATGGGCAATGTATGTATTTAATAAAGGATTTGCATCTGGAGTATACAAAGAAATCTCAAAACCCATTAAGAAAACATATAACCCAATAAATAATTAGCAAAACATGTGAACAGGCACTTCACCAAAGAGCAGCAGGTAGGCACAGGAACAGGTGCTCAATGTCACTAGTCATTAGGAAAACGCAAATTAAAACTGCAATGAGATGCCATTAGGCTCCTCTTAGAATGACTGAAATTAAAAAGACTCATCATGTCAAGTACTGGTGACAGTGTGGAGAGAGTAGAAGTCTCCTACACTGCTGATAGGAATGAAAAATGGTGCAACCACTTTGGAAAACAGCTTGGCAACTTGAAAAGTTAAACATACACTGACCATACAATCAAGCAGTTCCACTCCGATTCAGTCAAGAGAAAAGGACATAAATGTCCATGCAAAGCTTGCATGTGAACATTCACTGTAAACTTTATTTGCAATAACCCCAAGCTGGAAACCACACAAATGCCCATCAACATCTGGATGGATTAAAAAAATATGATTTTAAAGGAATGAACCGTTGATAACAAAGCAACATGGATAAATCTCAAAATAATTACGACAAGCCAGACAAGAAAGGCTAGATACTGTGTGATTCCACTTAGAGAAATTCTAGAAAATGTGGATGAATCCACACGACAGGAAACACAGAAGGATCAGTGGCTGCCTGGGATCGGCTTTGCAGTGGGAGGGGTGAGGTGGGCTGAACAGGGTCCTGGGATCTGGGGACAAAGGATATGTTCATTGCCTTGACTGGTGACAGCCTCTTGGGTGTGTATATACAAGAATGGCAGCTCATCAATAATGCAGGCTCAACAAACAGGGAAGCCCTGGCAGGAGGAGATGGTGGCATCAGGGCAGGTCCAGTTGGCACAGGCAGACCAGGTAAAATGTGGCAGCGTGCTGCTCCTCTAGACAACTGCTCCCTCTTGGGTGTCTAGAGGTGAATCCTGAATAGCTGTGCCTAGACTGGGAAATATGTTCCTAACCTCATTCAGGGGCCGCAGTCCCTCCACCCGAAACCCATGCAACACCCACCTCACACCTTGCATGTGAATCTCAGGAGGTGCACGGACCCTCTAACCCAGTAGCACCTGTAGCCCCTGGGATGGCCATGATGGAAATGCAGACAGTGGTACATGTTGGGGAGGATGGGGAGAAACTGGGAGAACAGGCAGCTCCTCATGAAGCTCAACATTAAATTACCATGTGACCCAGCACTTCCTCTTATGGGTGTACACCCGAGAGAAACGAAAATGCATTTCCACACATGAGCTTGTACATGAAGGTTCACAGCAGCACTATGTGTAACAGCCCCAAACGGAAGCAACTCAAATATTCTATCAGCTGATGAACAGATAAACAATGTGGTCTATCCGCACAGGAGACCATATGATTCATCAGTAACAAATGGAGTGTCAGCTCATGGTCCAATGTGAATAAACCTTGAAAACCTCATGCTCAGCGAAAGACGACAGGCACCAGAGACCACTCGCCACTGATCCCATCTCCCTGCAATGCCGCAGTTCTAGAGACAGAATGCAGGCAGCAGCTGCCAAAGGTTGGGACTGGGAGGGGATGGCTATGGGGCACGATCTCCTCAGGGGTGATAAAAGCGTTCTCAGATGGACTGTGGAGATTGCTGCATGGCTACGCAGATGACATCTCAATTAAGCTGCTTCATGAGAAAGGCCCAGCCACTCACCATAGGGTGAACATCCTGCTGTCCACAGCCCCTGGCCAAGAAGAAGGTATGACTCACAGGTAAGACCACCTGAGTAAGGTCCCAGGCACACCCTGGGGGAGGGAACAAGAACAGAGTGTGCAAAGACACGCCAGGCTCCAGGAGGCCAGCAAAGGGTCCGGACCCCAGATCTGAGGCAGCCAGGAGCTGCCTGCCAGTCCCAGCTCATGTGGCCTGAGCTTGGCCAACCACTGCAGGGTCCTACTCGCACACCTCTGTGCCCTGGGGCAGGAACGTCCTGTTCCTGTTCTTTAGAGTGACAGAGAGGCCCTCCCTAATAGACTCTTACAGTCATTTAGGCTGGAGGCAAAAGGGCTCAGTACAGGTGGGGCAGGGTGTGAGGGGAGGGGCTGGGTGGGCTTGCCTGGGGTCGAGAGGTCAAATTCTAGTCCCCGCCCAGGACACTCAGGGTCCTGGGGAAGGCTCCACCTCCTGCCAGGCAGGAAAGTGTCCTGCCCACCCTGTGCCATGGCCTGGGGAGTGGCTTGACTCTCAGGCCAGCTGCCCACAGGAGAAGCTGGGACCAGGGTGGGGAACCATCATGTTTGCTTCCAAGTGGGGCTGACAAACCTCCAGCCTCTTCACAAAGCCTCTAAAAACTAAATGTCCTGGAGAACTGGAGGCAGATCCACAAGACCACAGAGAGCATTTCCGACTTCAAAGGAGTAACTTTCTAACAGTTTTAAGTACACAACTGATGAGATGTGCAGATTTGGGAGGCAGTGGACCAGATAAAACAGGAAGTACAGAAGGGCTCCAGGTGGCCCAGGCCCTTCAGTTAGAAGAACATCCCTCACTCCCCTCCCTAACTCCCAGGGCAATGTCAGAGACCATCTGGATGGAGGACCTGGCTGGTCCTAGGCTTCTCACAGCTTGGGAGGTAGGGCAGCTGGGCACCACATCAACAAGCCACAGGTCTACCCACGGCCAGAGCCTGGGCTCCGTCCCTCCCCGAGAACTGCCCTGGCATGGAGCACAGATCATGCCAGGGCATCGACCCTCCAATTCTGCTGGAAGATGCACCCAGGCTGAGCAGGACCTCCACATTACTGTTGTGTGCCCAGCACCTGCAGTGGGGCCTCACCCATGGCAGGCACTCCACATGGGTGAGGGCCAGATGGGTGAGCCACAATCCACGGTTTCCTCAACCATCCCCCATGATGATGACATCAGAGCCCTCCCCCAGGCCCATGTCTGACACTCTCTTCCCCCAATTTTGGCCTGGAGCCTGAGGCCTACCCCTCAGCTCTCCCTTGCACACCAGGTGCCCTGGAGACACTCAGCATGAGCACATGAGATCCTGTGGCCAGAAATGTCTCCCTTACCCAGCTGGACAAACTCGACTTCACCCATGAGCCCAAGCTCCAAGCCACCTCCTCCCCAGAGCCTTCCTTGACTGTAGTGTGCCCTCAGATATCCTCTCTGCACAGTCTTCAAATTGGGCTGTATAAGCATCTGTACTAGCAGTAACAGAACCACACTATAAACAGTAAAACAAGCCAGGTGTGCTGGCTCACACCTGTAATCCCAGCATTTATGGGAGGCCAACGCGGGTGGTTCACCCTAGCTCAGGAGTTCGAGACCAGCCTGGCCAACATGGCAAAACCCCATCTCTACTAAAAATACAAAAAAAGCCGGGTGTGGTAGCAGGCGCCTGTAATTCCAGCTACTGGGGATGCTGAGGCAGGAGAATCACTTGAGCCCGGGAGGCAAAGGTTGTAGTGAGCCAAGATCATGCCACTGTACTCCAGCCTGGGTGACAGAGCAAGACTCTTGTCTCAAAACTAAACAATAAAACAGCCACAGCAGCTTCGGGCTCCTGCAGTTCAAGGTCTTAGCTGCCTGGGCATGCGGTTTATCTGCCTACTTGGACCTTTGCAGTCTCCCTCTGCCCGTCACTGCACACCCCCTGCATGCCAGGGCTGGGCCCTGACCTGGATGAGTGGACCATGCAGATGGCACTACCAGTGAGGAGCCATGCAGGCCAAGCCAGGATAGAGCGAACCCCAGCAGGCCCATGTGGTCTCTGTGCATTTGCAGCCTGGATGTGGACGCCCACCAGGCCCAGAGAGGCCACGCACAGCTCTCCACTGCCCACGGCTGGTGGGAGTTGATGCATCCAAGGCCGCTCCCAGACTGGCTGCACTCTGTGGGGGGCAGGTGCGGCTCTGGGGGTCCTGTCGGGCCTGAGTACATCCCGATAGCCTGGCTGCTGCCCACTGCCTAAGCACCAGAGCACACTGCCGCCAACGAGAGCTGTGTTTCCTAGTCCTGTTAAAAATATCCCTGAAAGTGATATGACTTTGAGAATTTCGTCTCTCCAGTCACTCACATGGGGTTGAGGATGGCTCCTGGCTCCAAGTCTCACCTGGCTGTGTCTGATGCCCATAGGGAAGAAACTGTGTCTCATGAAACACACAAGAAATCATTCACAGGCCGGTGGCACAGGCACAGAAATTTTCTGTTTTATACCAAGCTGAGACACATCTAGAAGTTTCTGTCCTGACCTCTCCAGCAAAGAGGAAGTTATGGAACCAGCTGCTGAGCATCCTGGCCTCAGCCAGGCCTCTCCTGGCAGCTGTGGGACCCAAGATAAAAGCAGGTGCCATGCCACTCATGACACAGAAGCCATTGTTCTCAGAGTCTCCCAGGCCAGTGGCCTGATGCCTGCCTGAAGCTGGATGAGCCCACAGTGCCTGAGGCCGGTGGGGACCCGGGGGGCTTGTTCAGCCTTCCCCAACCACCAAGGAAGGCGGACACCACTTCCCTTGGGCAGATAGTCTCGGCTGTGACTCTGCTGTCCCTGCCCTGGCTGTGTGCTCAGCCCCAGTGTCCCCAACTGTGAAATGGGCAGACCCCTGATCCTCTGGGCAGGTGAATCACCTCTGCCCTTGCACAAGTCTCCCCTTCCTGAGCCGGGATTCCGTCGCTGCTGGGTCCGGTGCTCCCTGGCCGAGAAACTGGTAGCCAGGCACAACCATGCTGTCACCACCCCAGCTTTCACTGGGCCCTGTGTGCTCGATGCACTTCTAGTCCCCACCGTAGGGTAAGTGGCTGCCATCTTCCTGTGGATGCAACTTACCCTTCGGCGTTGCCATCGGCTGCAAATTGCCTTGCTTTTCATCTTTGGCAGGGCTGAAAATCTGATCATGAAAGGGAATTTTCTTTTTTCTTTCTTAATTAGTACTTGGTAATATCACCAAGCTGTGAGTTTATAGCTTTGTAGATCTTGTGTGTTTGACACTAATTACTCACAAAGGCTTTTAAAGCTGCATTTCAACTCTGCAACTGCCATGCCGGTAATTAAGCTAGAGGAAGCAGCAACAGATTTCACTTTTCACATATACCCCTCCCACTGGTGCTCCTACTCCATTTGGCCGCACCCTGTGGCCCTGTGGAAACCCAGCAGCTCTTGTGGCTCCAGTCCTGGAGGCCTGAGGTGGCCTTGCACTAGGAACTTGGTCTCAGCCATCACAGCCAGGCTCAGCCCTGCACTCAGGATCCAGAGGGTCAGCTGGGAAGGGTTCTCCCAGTCCTCAGGCCACTAGAATCCCTTCCAGCACATTCCAGCCTGAGCTGCCATAATGCCACGTGCTCAAGTGTCCCCCAGGCCTGTCCCTATCGAGCTAAGTAGTGAGCCACCCAAGGCCCTGCAAGGGACAGACAACTGTGCTTCCTCAGGTTTCCGAGGGAGGCCTTTGTCTGTCGCTGGGTCCATCATTTACTGAGCAGCTACTGTCTGCAACTGCAGGCCTCCACCTTCCACTCCTCATCTGGGCCCCCATAAGGCAGCCAAGACCTGGGGCACTGCCAGGCTATGTCCTGGAGGGGAGGGTGGGCAGGGCCACTGAGTGCTGCACAGCTGGGTCCCCATGAGTTAGCCCCTCGACCATGCTCCCCCTCCCTGTGGCTCAGCACATGGGCTGCCTTGGGGCTCACTCTGGCTAGGGAGGGCACGCTGCCTGGAGCTCAGGGACTGTCTGGGGTGAGTTCAAGGCTGGGCTCCAGCATAGCCTTAAAGCTAAGCAAGCAGTGGGGCAGCTGGTACTGAAACGGCATCTTGGCTTCCCAGTAGTGTGTTCCTTGAGGGTGTGAGTTCCTCTGGGGACCGTCTGGATGGTGGGGCCTGGAGAACAGCCCTGATCATTCTCCACCAAGACCACACACGAGGCCCCGATGGCACAGTTCTGGAATTCTGTGCAATCAGAGTCTGGGTGCCCCTGTTGCCCTGCTCCTCTGAAAGCAAGCTGGGTTCACCTTGCACCCTGAAGGATGATGCTCTTTCTGCCTCTTTCTCTGTCTTCCTGGGCCTTATGGGTCCTTCGGCAGTACATCAACTAAACAGCAACCCTCTTCCTTCCGTTTTCCACATTCAGGCAAAGCTGGCCCTGGGGAGCTCCTGCAGAGTAGTCACTCACAGCCAGGGAGGCTGCAATGAAGGCTGAACCTCAGGAAGGGGCTGGGGTGGGGTCTGGACCTCCTCTGTCATCCAGCTCCTCCTGAGGGTGCTTGATGGGCGTCCACGAGTGGGCAGCTTGTCCACGCTTCCCCATGTCTGACTATGCTGAGGGCTTCCTGAAGTGTAATTGGTTAGTCATGGTTTAGTGTTCTTTACTGCAATGCTATTTTAAGATGCAATTAAAATGTCTCATTGCCAAAGTGTGTGCTTCCTCCTGGGGGCTTCCTTCCTCACACAAAGCACTCAGAAACCAAGGCCAGGAGGAGACCTGGGCTTAAGACTCACTTCTGGAGCAGCACGCCTTGTCCCAGCTCCACCTGCCTGGAGAGAGTGCCCAAGAGAGCCTGCTGCAGGAAAAAGCCCCTTGGCAGGCTACGTGGAGGCAAAGTTACTTCCTACCCAGACAGCATGGGTGATGCTGAAACGATCTCAGCTCCCGCTGATTTCAGTGAGGTTCAAACCTCCCCTCTGCCTTCAGCCTCTGAGTCTTTTCCATTTCGGCCATGGCCACTCCATGGCTAGGGCAGGGAGGGGACACTCAGAAGTCTGGTTTCCTCCAAGGGGCATGGGCACACGCTTAGGATGCGGGTGGAGCTGGGGAAGGCGGCGGGTGGAGCCTGTGCTGGAACACTTGTGCAAGCCAGTGCTGTTTCACCACCACTAGAAGGCAACTAAAAGCCTGCAACTCCAGGTGTGTCCTGGCCAGTGTCATGGAGCCTCAAACACGGCTGAACTGCTCAACTCACATCTGGCCACGGAGCGGCCTGCCAGGGGCTCTGTGGGGACCTGGCAAGCATCAGCCCTTTCCCAGGGTCCCTCTGCCATCCTCTCTGTGACCCCTGGGGAGAAGTGTGTGGTGGCCCCACATGCCCCCCTGCCAAAATATCATGCTTGAGTAAGCGACCCCGTGTGCCTGACATGCTGACCAACTGGACCAGAAGGGGCCAGCCCCACTCTGCCCCAGCCGGTTAACGCCTGGCAGCCCACTGGGCTTGGGGTTGGGAGACGCATGATTCCCAGCTTGTCGGTAGCTTTTCTGACGCTAACGTAGGGCCTAGCACTCCAGAGGGAGACTTGATCACACACAGGCAGTGCACAGAATGTCAATGTGGGAGAGGCTGGCAGCTCTGACCTTGGTCTCTTACACAGCCCTCGCCACCTCCCTCAGCTGCCCTGACACAGGGGCTTAGACCACAACAGCAGCTCACAACCACAAACACATGCATCAGGCTCTGGATCACAGGGAGAAATGTGATGTTTAGGGGATGGACATGCTCCACGCAGACACACATGGGACTGTGGATCACGGGGAGGAGGTGCTGTTTAGTAGATGGACATGCTCCAGATACACATGGGGCTCCAGATCACAGGGAGGAGCATGCTGTTTAGATGAACACACTCCAGACACGCATGGGGCTCTGGATCACGGGGAGGAGGCGCTGTTTAGGAAATGGACATGCTCCAGACATGCATGGGGAGGAACACACGTTTAGGAGACGGACACACTCCAGACACGCATGCGGCTCCAGATCACAGGGAGAAACGCATTTAGGAGATGGACATGCTCCACGAAGACACGCATGGGGCTCCAGATCATGGGGAGGAGGCGCTTTTTAGGAGACCGACATGCTCCATGCAGACACGCATGGGGCTCTGGATCATGGGGAGGAGGTGCTTTTTAGGAGACTGACATGCTCCATGCAGACATACATGGGGCTGTGGATCACGGGGAGGAGGCGCTGTTTAGGGGATGAACACGCTCCATGCAGACACGCATGGGGCTCCAGATCACAGGGAGGAGCACACTATTTAGGAGATGCTCCTCCCCGTGATCCGGAGATGCTCCACACTGCCTAGGGCAGGATGTCCTCTCTGTCCTCAGGCTCTTGGGCATTCAGAGCCAAGAGCTGCTTCTGGGGAGGCTGAGATCCCTCCAGGCTCTAGGGGAGGCTGAGATCCCTCCAGGCTCTAGGAAAGGCCTCCTGCTGCTTTGGGAGCAAAGCTGTGCCAGGCTTTTCTCTCTACGCTCCCTGGAGGTGCCCAGGAACAGACCGGGAGACTCAGTTGGTGCCAGGATGGTGCCCATGACTAGGGAGATGTGCACGTGCTCAGCGTCACTGCAGAAGGGGCCACATGGGCAGTCTCAGGCTGTAGCTGAAACACCAGGCCTTTCTGTAAAGCACCAGCATCCAGAACTGCCCTAGACCAGAGTGGGGAAACTTCCAGGGCTAGGATCCCCCGACTGCCCTTCCCACGGAGTTAGGGGCTGGTCGGCAACACAAGCTGCTCCCAGCGCTGCAGCCCTGAACGTCCACAACTGACAGCACCGGGTCCTTGAACACTGCCCCTTCTTCCAGCTCTGCAGAGACACTTGAGGTTCCAGTCAGGCCAGTGAACAAAAGGGGATCAGCCCTTGTGAACAGGGTTTCCGTAAGGGGCTCAAGAGGCTTTATTTACTTATTTTATTTATTTTTTTGAGACGGAGTTTCGCTCTTGTTACCCAGGCTGGAGTGCAATGGTGTGATCTTGGCTCACGGCAACCTCCGCCTCCTGGGTTCAGGCAATTTTCGTGCCTCAGCTTCCTGAGTAGCTGGGATTACAGGCATGTGCCACCATGCCCAGCTAATTTTTTGTATTTTTAGTAGAGACGGGGTTTCACCATGTTGACCAGGATGGTCTCGATCTCTTGACCTCGTGATCCACCCATCTCAGCCTCCCAAAGTGCTGGGATTACAGGCGTGAGCCACCACGCCCGGCCTCAGAAGGCTTTTAACCAGCA
Organism: Saguinus oedipus; assembly: GCA_031835075.1. Classification (NCBI taxonomy): domain Eukaryota; kingdom Metazoa; phylum Chordata; class Mammalia; order Primates; family Cebidae; genus Saguinus; species Saguinus oedipus. The sequence continues at coordinate 11,276,816 of CM063170.1, forward strand.
GGATGGATGATGCCACAGCCACCACGGGAGTCAGTGCCTAAGGGACCCCATGAGATGCCAAGGGTCACTTGTGCCTGATGTGCCCTCTGGAACCGGAGACTACAGATGCCAGGGGCTGCTTGGGACCGAGTGTGTCCAGCTACAAGTTATTGCCTGGGCCTGGGAGGTCACAGGGACTAGGAGCTTCCTGCACCAGGAATGAGAGGAAGGCAAGGGTGACAGAGTGCCTGCCCACAGCTCAGGAAGACATGCTGTGTTTGCATTTGTGTTGTTCCCAGAGCCAGGGGATGAGGAGCCCTAGGTTGGTGTCCCTGCTCCAGACCCCTCCAGTAAGAGTCAAGGGGGAGGAAGTGCTTCATTCTTTGCAAAAAAATACTAGCTTGATGCAATTTGCGTGTGCAAGATGTGTGAAGTGCTTTTTCCATTCCATCAGCACCCACAGCCTGTATGAATCTGCTGTTTGCTCTCAGCGGGCTGGTGGGGCTTGAATGGTATCACGGGAGGTTCTTCATCTTGCAGTGGGAGGGTCACGTCCTGCTGATAGTGCCGCATTTCCATTGACCACATTCATTACAAAGAGACGTTTCAAAACATGTTCTGCAGCTCATTTGCTCCTTAGCCCCAAGAATGGAATACAGATAATCTCCTCACGTCCGCCAGGTATCTTTCTGTGATTTAATTTCGGAAATGATGTTTTAAAGGCCTCTGACTTTCCCATCTGTCCTGGGAACAGGGAGTTCCTCCTTGATCCTGGGTGTTTGAAGGCCATGCATCTTTTCCAACTGTTTGTCCTTTTCTGTTTAGTAAGCACCAGTTTTCTTTTGGGACACATCGAACGTGCTGGAACTGCAGGAGCTGCTGGACTACGGAGCAGCAAACCAGGCATGGCAGGCAGTGCTCAGGGAGGCTAGGGGGTGGACTGGGGCGTGCAGTGTTAGGTGGCTCAGGCAGAAGTGGAGGGCCTGACATATCTCCCAGGAGAGGATGGAGACCTCTACCCTCTAGCTGTCCTCTGACCTGTACAATCCCGCCCCCACCAAGCAGCCATGCAGGGAAGCTCAGCTGGAAGGTTCCTGGGAGCGACTAGGCCAGTTCTGGCACTGTCCGGCAGCTGCTGTTGGCCCACCTCCTGAAACCCAGAGGAACACAGCAAGGACACCTCAGCCCTGGGCCCTGGGCCCTGGGCAGGCCTTGGTCCCCATCACTTTAGCATCCCTGGGCCCAGAACACAAAACGTGCTTGCTACGTGGCTCCCCTTGGCTGGCTCCAGTCCACCCTTCACTGTGTGTATCAAGTCAGGCTCCCATGTGCTGAGGGGAAGGCAGTCCCTATGACCTGCAATGCTCCCCCTCTCACCTACACAGCTGCTCAGTACACAGCTGGCTTCACCAGGGCTAACAGACTATCCAGATGCCAGCTGGTCTTGGCCCCTGACCATACTGGTTTTCAAATAAACTGTGGGCTCTCATGACGGAGAAGTGGCTATGAGTCCCAGTGTGGGATGTGGTGGGACAGCTGGGGTCTGTGCAGAGGGACCGATGGTGGAGGCGCTCCTTGGGACACACAGACCTCAGGGCACACAGGCCTAGTGTCACTGTCAGGGCTGGGTCCGCAGCCACTCTCCCTCCCTCAGCAACACTCACGCCTGCTGCAGCACCAGGAAGGGTCAGGACTCACAGATGCTGACCAGCAAGTGGCCCACGCTGGATGCATCAACACTACCAGCCCCGGCAGAAGCTCCCTGGTGTGTGTGGCTGAGCGTAAGCCACTCAGGTAGACAGAGGTGTGGGTGGGCTGCACGAGTGGCAGGGCAGATGGACAGCCTGCAGGCCGAGCCTCCCTCCAGGTGTCTTCTTGGATCTAGAGTTGTTAGAAATGGGAAGTTTCCAGGTCTGTTTGAACACTGGACATGACAGGCCCACGCGCTGAACAGAACACACCATCTGAGCTTGCCACGGTCCATGGCACTCCTTGCTGTCTCCCCTGAGGCTGGGGCCAGTCACCAACCCTGGAAATGCTTCACAGCTGCTTTTCTTATGGGAAAGCAAGAGCTCCTGGGGTTCGAGGCCCTACCAAAGCAGAAGACGAGGGTCACGGGAAAGCTGTGGAGCCAGCAGGGGCACCACTGGCCCTGCCCACTGGGGATTTGTGCTTCTGGTCCTCAGAGCCCCTGGCTGAATCCTGCAAGATGGGGGAGCTGAGCTCTGCTCTGCAAAACAGGTGGTCCAGAGAAGGAAGATGTCATTTAATTCTGGGTTGTTGAGGACAAGCCAGAGACCTCAGAGGTGACCTTGCTGCCTCAGGGAACCCAGAGGGGGAGCCTGGGTTCCCCACAGGACTGCGTGCCCCCAACTGAGATCCCTGCCCACTGGTCTGTGCCTCCATAGAACACCCACTTTCTCACACTATTTTGAAATATAACACTCTTCATCACCTGTCACCCAGTCACTCAAATCACACCAGCAGGGACACAGAGGTGATGGCACATGGCCCTTTGGCCTGTTCGTGAGCACGGGTGCACGTGTATATACACACACGCACACGTGCACGTGGTGCCAGGGAGATGATGCTGTATGAGGCCATCGAGGGCGTCTTCACTCAGCAGCACTTGGGAAGCACTGCTCTGTGTGAAGCTCATCCATGTCCTTGTTATTGGCAGCACGGGTGTCCAAGTGAGGAGGGGCCACGTTTACCAGCCATCCTTCCAGCCCACGACTCCTACAGGTCCTTATTTTCACGATGTTTTGCGGACAGAGAGACCACTAAGGGGCCTGGACGCCTTATCCAGGTGAAGCTTTGCTTTATGAAGTGCTGTCCAGACCCCCGATGGTTGGCTCTCCCATGGAGACAGTGGCAGGCAGGTGGGGGCGCTCAGGGCTGTCTGTGGGGCGCAGCCAGGACCTCGCTGAGGTGGCTGAGTCCATGCCATCCTCAGCCCTCACTGCTGGACAGGCCCCAAGAAGTTGTGCTCAGCGTGGCCCCCACCCAAGAGCAGGATGTGGCAGCATCCTGGGGTCCTAGGTGAGACACCTGGGTGTAAAGAGGCCCCGGGGTACAGGTGAGAACGGATCAGCAGATGCCAGCTCCGGGGGGCCCCTGAGGGGCTCCACAGTGGCCATGGCGGCAGCAGCAGGACAGTGCTGTGCCCGACACCCGAGGCCATTCTCCCTGGACACAGGGTGGGTGGCACTGCGAGGTGGCCGTAAAAACCAGAGTTTATTTAATAAAATGAGAGCTCATGTGGAGCAGCTGCCTCTAAGATGAATGACGAGTGCCGGAAGGGTGGCCACCTTCCTCCAAGGAAGAAACAGCCCTGCTTTGATTACGAAAACATTGGTTAATTTTCCAGTGCAGTGAGTAACCTTAAGGGGAAAAATCTAATTTCCGGAACAGCTCTGTGAGGCGTTTATTCTCACTACTCTCGTTTGCCTTAATCTGAGTGGTTGTAGATGAGTGGTGGCCGGGGCAGTGGCTTCCCCTGGGCCTGGTGTTCAGTCACAAACCCCTGGGCAGGCCTCCCCTTCTAGGGGAGCAGGACGGAACCAAGAGGTACCCAGACAGGTCCCAAGGGACCCTCTGGACTCATGTCTCTGGGCAGCTCCCACTGCCAGGAAGTGCTGCCCACAAAGAGGAAGTGCTGCCCACAAAGAGTTCTCTTATGAGGCAACCCCCCCCCCCCCCGCCCTGCTTCCTGGGAACTTGACTCCTGTCATCTCTGGAGCCAGCAGCTGCCCAGGCCTGGCTCAGCCCCGGCTCAGCCCCATTACCATGAATGGCAGAAGCTCACTGCTCTACACTGGCTGCGGTACCCAGGCTTCCTCTAGCGGCTCTAGATGGGGGTACCCCAAGTTCCTGCAGAGCTCCAGACAGTGGGTCCAGGCCTGGGTAGATGGTCTCTTGGCCCCTCAGCCTGTGCTCAAGGTTGCCATCCTCTGGGGAACTGCACAGGTGACTCAGGAGAGCCTGCCTGGGCCAGAGAAGACATGGGGCCAGGCCCAGGTCCCAGGACCTACCAAAGCCAAGGTTGTCTAAATTCACAGAGGGCAACAAGCACCCTAGGGCACAGGACCAGCCCTGTAATCAGGCACCGCACTGTCCACCCTTCACACTGCCCCTGCCTAGCTGCTGGTTATGGCAGCGATTGTGACAACAGCAAATACTGCATGCCAGGCCCTGTACAGAGTGGCCTCAGAACTAGGAGCTCCTCCTCTCCTGTGATGGGGAGCAGGGAGGACACACCAAAACCCACCCGGCCTGGCATGGGACCTCCACACTAAAACCCACCCGGCCTGGCGTGGGACCTCCACACCAAAATGCGCCCAACCTAGCATGGGACCTCCACACCAAAACCCACTCGGCCCTGAGTGGGACCCCCACAGGAAAACTCTCCTGGCCCCAAGTGGGACCCCTACACCAAAACCCACCCGGCCCCGAGTGGGACCCCCACAGGAAGCAGCCTCCAGGCATCGGAGATCAGGAAGAAAGCTGAGAAGGCCTGGCATCGCACCCATGAGTAGAAGACTACAAACGTGTTGGCTCTGAGCTTCTGCAACCCTATGTCTACCATGGCAGCCCAGCTGGAGCCAATGAGGTGACAGAGAGGGCAGGAAGTGAGCCCACAGGCCACAAGCATCTGTGACTGCATCCACAGGCATACATGTGGCCTTCCCGGTCCAACTGCTGACTAATGATGGCAACCCTGTGGGGTGACCCATGCCCAGAACAGAGCAGGAAGCAAGAGCCCAGCTCAGCCAGCACAGGGTAGAGGACAGGGATGACCCATGCCCAGACTAGAGCAGGCAGCAAGAGCCCAGCCTCAGCCGGCACAGGGTTGGGGGTGGGGATGACCTACCCCCAGACCACAGCAGGCGACAGGTGCCTGGCCTCAGCTGGCACAGGGCTGGTGGCCGAGCCTGTGAAGAAGGTGGGGGAGGGCGTCTACACTTTCGTTGTGAGATGGGATGTGCGGTCACAGAAAACCCCAACAGGGAGGCCGTGCTAGGGCAGCTCAAACTTGAACATGCCAGCCTTGTAGATGAGAGGCACCCCCAGGAGTGCCTGGCCCCAGGAGGCCCTTGATGAACTGCATGTCACCCCAGTGACCAGCACCAGAGGAATCTGCTCAGGGCCACAGGACAGCAAGACTATTCTGAAAACTTGGAGGAAATGCACGATTTTTGGAAAGTCACAAATCAACCAAAGCATCCCCAAGAAGAAAACTAGACTGGAACCGTGAAGGCACAGCGAGGAAGGCAGGAGAGGGCAAATGGGGAAGGTGCCAGGACACACCCTTCAGTGCTGGCAACACCTGTCTTCTCAAGAACAGGCACTTCTGCCATCACAAAACCTGCTCTGCATCGCATGTAGGTGTAGAAGGGCCTAAATGATCTGTGATGTCTGCCTGCCAAAAGGCCAGGGCTCCTAGTTGCTGCCCGGGAGCTGGAGTTACCTGCCTGCCAACAGCAGTGGCACTGTTGACAAGAGCTGGAGAGGCAGGAACAATGGGGCTGTGACCAACGGTGGGAAGAGCCCTGGAGGCAGGGCCTGGCATGGGTGGGTGGACAGGGTCAGTGGCAACCAGAGGGGCTGGGAACCTTCATGAGTCCCCATATGGGGGGCAGCTGTCACAAGATTTGTTTTAAGAAATCTGTCGGCTTGGGGAGGGGCCCTCCTGAGGCTCGAGGCCCAGGGAAGGACCCAGATTTGAGGCAGAGCAGGGCCAGGGAGAAGCTCCAGGGAAGAAAGTGCCTCCTGTAGGGACGAGGGTTGGAAGTGACTTGGCGCTGGCCGAGGCTCCTGCTGACCTGGCGAGGGGTAACTTTTGGGTGGTTTCTCAGAGATGACAGCAGCTTGGTTCAGGCCCCCACACCTGCAGTGTAGGACCGGGTGGTGGAGCTCACTGGGTTCCCTGGACTGGGAGGACCTGGCTTGGGGCTGGTGTCTCAGCCACCCTTAGACTCAGAGCCCCAGGAGCTACCACTGTCTCTTCAAGAGTCCCTCTCACTGGACCTTGCACTGGGTGCGGGGGGTCCATGCTTAAGCCCCCCAAAGCTGAGATTGGCAATGCCCTGCTCCCTGAGTGGAGAGGCTGGGGCAGCAAGGCTTTCCACCCCGTCCCGACCACTGCCATTTGAGAGAGGTCCGGGTGACATGATGTGCTTTAAAAGTTAATTAAACTGAGTGGTATGAAGTATAACAGCCGCAGGTGTTTATTTCCAAAGAGGCTGTGGAAGGAAAAGGGGAGAAATCTAATAAAAAGCTTTGTGAGATACTGCATTAGGAAGTAATCACACCACTAAATCACCTGGTGTCGGCACAGGCCTCATAATGACTCAGGACTTGCTGCTCCCCCAGCCCCTGAGCCCACTGAGCCAAGATGTCCTTCTGGAACCCTCGGGCTGCCCTCTAAGGCCGGGAGAGCCAACACATGAGGCTCTGAGAGCGGCACATGCTGAGCCTGGAAGGGGCGCCTCTGACGACAGGCCGGCTGTCCCTGATGCCCGTCTTGCATCGTACATCTGGGCCTTCACTCTCCTTCAGCACGCACCAGGCACTGAGCATGGGCCAGCCCACAGCGCAAGGTGGCTGAGACACCTGCAGGACTCAAGTCACATGGCCCTGTCCCAGTGTGGAGTGGGAGCCACCAAGGACAGGCACCAGGAGACTGGAGGGCCAGGGAGAGCCCCGAGGAAGTACATCTGGGCTCAGACCCCAAGGAAGTGTAGGAACTGGGGGCACTGAGGCAGAAAGGACCACGGAAGTCGTTTCAGACTACCACCACCTTCTAACAGCGGCAGCACTGTTGACAGGGACTTGCTGCCTTGCGGGGCCGCCCTCTGAGTTGCGGCAGGCCTGGCGAGAAGGCCTCGTGCATGCAGAGCTGATACCTGCCTCCCTGTGGGTGGCACAGCAATGGCAGATAGCCTGGTTCCTCCGGAAGGAGTGGAGATGGAGAGGCCTGGCTGGGAGGACACACACAGCCACCCGACCTTCATTCAACAAACACATGCTCAGCCCGGTTGGGCACAGGGATGACAGTGGGAAGAGAGAAGTAGGTGACGGAAGATGCTTAGCGCCAGCCTCCTCCCTGGGCACACAATACCTTATGCCATGCCTCTTGGCCACTGTGGTGCCTGAACCCACCCCAGCCCTCACCCTACTGCCTGACCACAGCAGATCAACCATCAGCCCAGAAACACCGTATCCTCCCCACCCTGCACACCTGCACGCCTCCCTCTGCCAGGAGGCCCCCTGCCCCTTCCAGGCTGAGCTCAGAGGGATGCTGCCTGTTTCCTGGCCCACCCTTCCATCCCCACTCAGCAACAGGAGGCAGCTGGGACTCACCTATAAGGGGCCCTGCCTCTGCACCCACTCCCAACCTGCAACTTCACTCTGAGCAGCCTGGGTCGCAGAACAGATGAGGACCAGGCAGGCCCCACCCGGCCGCCTGACAGGTGGACCCACCTCAGCCTTATTATCAGAAAGCCCTCCCATGAGCTGGCCAGAAAAGCCATCTTTTGGTCATTTATCAGGCTAATAAATGGCTTCTCCTGCTGCCGCCAGCTCCTGGCGCCATTCTCATGCCGTGCACTGGGTACATCACGATTAATATCACTCATTGTGAAGGGTAATTACCAGCTTGATCACGGGCGCTGGGCACATTTATCTACCCCATCCACGCTCCGTGGAGGCCACATCACTCAAGCAGCTGCCCAGCCTCCACCCCAGGGGTGCCTCCACCCCCCCACCCTGGCTCTTTACATTCTCTGACCAAAAGGACTGAGCCCCAAACACTGAGAGCCACAGGACAGGCAGCACCCACCATGGCCCTGGCACCTTGGCATTGGGTACGGAGCCTGCTGGGGCTGAGAGCAGCTGGGACTGCTCTGGCTCCAGCAGTGAGGATGGCCCTGGGCTCCAGGCAGCTCATCCCTGACCACCGTTGTGGTGGCACCTGCCCTGTGGAGTCCTGTGTTGGTCCAACTGGCCGCCACAGACTGGGTGGCTCGTTAGCAGAGTTCACTTCTCACAGGCCGGGAGGCCAGGAGTGCAGGATAAGGCACAGGCAGCCTTGTGTTTGGTGACAGTGCTTTCTCATTGTCCCTCACATGGGGGAAGGGGTGAGGGGACTCTGGGGTTCCCATTCATGAGGACCCCACCCCCTCAGCACCTCCTGAAGACTCCGCCTCCTCAAGCGGAGGAGCTGAGGGGGCTCTTACAGGGGGGATTCGGTTTCCACGTGGTAACCACGGGACACGAACCTCAGTCCCCAGCATCCTGCCCCTGGCACCACAAAACCCACATCCTTCTCTGCAAAACACATCCACTCCACCCCACAACCCCAAATTTTCACCAACCCTCAACTCCAAAGTCTCATCTCAATCTTGCCACGTCACATATGGGGGAAATGAAGGCAGGACAGGAGAGGATGGCACTCCACTTCCAAAAGGGGGAAAGGCAAGAGGGAGGGTGCCAGGCCTCGGGAAAGCCAAACCCCAAAGGGCAGGTCCCATGAGGCCCAGGGGCCTGAGAGCTGCTGCTGTGGCTCCATGCTCTGCCTCCTGGGCCTGCTGGGGAGGCCCTGCGCCTACTGCCTGGCAGAGCTCCTGGCCTGTGGGAAGCACGCAGGCCTCAGTCCGCTCCTGAAGAAGGCGTTAGCTGGGAGTTATCCCGACTACCTTCAGGGTCACCCTTCCCCTGCAGTGAAGAGCCACATGTTTGCTGGCTGATAGCTCTGTGGTCTTGTCACGTCAAGTTCAAGGACAGCCTCCCTCATCCTTCCTGTCTCTCTCCTCTTTGGTTCCAGCTAACGGTGTCTCTGCTAGATGGCAGACGGAGGCCAGGGTCGCACCACATGAGCCTCCCTATCAAACGGTTGCAGGGCCACAGCCCTAGGGTTCTCTCCCAGACCCGCTTTCTTGTGTTCTACAGCAGCAATGATGGTGACGGGCTGAGCCCTCCCCAGGTCCTTCAGTGCCACTTCTGCTTGATGCCAACCTAGGCCAGTCCTCTGTGCCCGCATCTGATGATAATAGCCAGGAGGAAAGGCCATGCCTCAACATCTGGCCTGGAAAGTGCTTCAGCCAAATCTCTAGTCTCATGCCTCACATGCTGTACTTTCCAGAAAACACGGCCCCAAGTCCAGCCAGCCTCAGCTCCACAAGAGGTGGGCCTTCCCTCACCGCCACACACACAGGCCTCATTTCCGCCTACAGCCTCGTCAGAGGCTGTGCCCTGCCCATGCCTCTTCCTACCGACTCTGGGAGCACAGGAAGATGGGGGCTCCCTCCACAGTGCTCCTCCCTTCCTCCTGAGCCTTCACCAGCATCACCTTTCAAGGCCTATTCACAGTAACATGTGCTTTTTGCAGGCTCCACCCCAACTCTTCCAGCCTCTCCCACTCCCTAGTTCCAGAGGGGCTTTGTGGCTTTGAGGTCTGTTACAGCTGCACCTCACTCCTGGTACCAAGGCCCTGTCTCTTTGCATCTGGCTTCTGGAACCCCACTGACGGGGTGGCTTATGAACAGCAGACACAGCTTACAGCTCTAGAGCAGAGCCCAAGCTCAAGGTGCCAGCAGATGTGGCGTCTGGTGAGGGCTTCGTGTGTGCAGCTGGCACCTCCTTGGTGTGAGCTCACATGGTATGGGCGTGACGTAGCTCTCAGTTTCTTTAGAAAGTGCTAATCCCAGTCCAAGCGCTACACTTCCCAATCCCTCATCTTGGGTGTTAAAATTTCAATGTATGAATTTTGCGGGGACACAGATCTTCAGCCTGTGGCAAGGTCCCACACCCTCCTGCTTCTGACACCTCTCCACAGGCACCCCTGAACTGGGACATGGCTGGACCAGGGAGGTACGTACCTGTGGAGACGGCAGGCCAGGGGCTATGGGGCCAGCAGGTCAGCTTGGGCAGGGGCAGAAATGAAGGAAAGAAACATCTTGCTTCCCTTCCAGCTGAAGGCGTGGGGCCATGCTCTGGGCTCAGCCTGTTCCAGGTGCCCAGGAAGAACCCCCAGTCTCCACAGGCCAGCCTGGTTGGGGGGGCACCCTGCCTCCAGAGGCCCCTGCAGGGCTGGGGGACGGGAAGGGGAACTGGCGCACAGAGCACACCCACTCCCACAGCTCTTGCTGGCCAGCTGTCAGCTAATCTGCCAGTTATGAGCAGGTAATTTCTCTTCCGGGCCTGCTCACTCCCTGTTTATCACCCACGGCCTGCATCCACCGAGTGCTGTGTGAGCAGAGATAAGATTCATTAATAAAGAAAAGTTCAGGAGGGGGCGCTCAGTGGCTCCTCCACAAACAGAAGGGAAGATGGCACAGCCCCACTATGCTCCAGACAAGCCCTGACTTCTGCCCATGGCAGGGCCCACGCAGACCCCGTGTGCCTCCAGGCTTCCATGCGTAACCCCAGACAAGACCACTTGCTTCCTGCCAGCAGTGGAGCCCATGCAGACCCCACGTGCCTCTAGGCTCCATGTGTAACCCAACTCTGGAACCCTCCAGTGTCAAGTGGTCTCAGACCACGACGGTTGGAGGGACTCCTGAGGGCCTCTCCCAGGCTCTGTCACATGGGGAGAGGGACAGGGAGCCTGTGTGTCCCCCAGGCCAAGCTGACCATGAGTGGCCACACAGCAGCTCATCCTGTTTCCTGGGCCCCCCTGGAAACCCTGGCTATGCTGGGTCCTGCTGGTCACACCTCCCACCAACTCCCCAGCAGCACGTGGGTAAGGAGGGGGCAGATTGATGGGGCAGGAGGGACAGTGTCAGGGTCTCCGCTTATTGCCAGGATTCCTCACCAACCGCAGCCGGAGCCATGGTTTCTTAGGCAGCAAAGGTGAGTGGGAACCATGCCACATCCTCCAGAGGACTTCATCAGCAGCCCTGCCCGGAGGCACGGCTGTCCTCAGGCAAGGGTGGGTACAACCCGACTCAGTGCTCAGGGTCCGTGAAAGCCACCTTTGCTGTTCTTGCGGGGCGGCACAGGGCGGGGGGCCACCTGCCAGTGTCCTGTTTATGCCCTGGGAGGTAGCTGGCCATAGCCCGGTTCCTTACTGGCACCGTGACCCATGGTCAGGCCTCTGCTGTCACACAGGCACTGTCCACAGTACCCCACCTGGCCGTGCAACCAAGTTTTCAGAAAGAGGCATAGGACGGTCCCCTCATTGCTATCTTCGAGTTTCTGCCCCTGCTGCAGCTGGGATGAGGGCTCAGGTCAGGGGGCTGGGCCCAAGGACAAGCTCTTGATGCAGGGCTGCCTAGGAAAGAGCAAGGAAGGGCTGGGCCAGCCAGACAGGAGGAACAGGAGCCTTAGAGCAGAAATGAGGATGCAGGAGTGTGGACAAGGCCAAGGCTCACCAGGGGCTGGGGGATGTCCTGGTCCCAGTACATCTGAGGCCTGGCCAGCAGGGCTGGCACAACGCCCCCTCGGAAGCTCTGATGTCCCAGCCAGTGCTTGTCTTTCTTGTCCCCCAAGTCCAGAAAGGCAGGTGGTGCCTGAGGACCTCCAGGCTGGTGGGGCCACAGAGGCTCTTGTCCACTTTGGCCTTCAGACCTGCAGAGGCAGCTCCTCCTCTGTCCCCAGGGGCGAGTCCCTGGGCTGCAGCCACACTGACACTCACTGCCCACAGAGGCTGAACTTTCCTCCCTGCATTAATTATGACAGAATAAACGGAGTTCTGAAAAATGCATGTTTCCATGTGATTGCTTTTTTTAATTGGTTGGTCTAGCTTTTTTTAATTGGTTGGTCTAACATTTGAAAGCTGCTTTAATTTCGGCTTGCTTTTCCTCAGCATGGGCTCAGGCTGAGAGCGGGGAACTTATTACCGGCGTGCCCGTCAGTGGTAGTGTTGGGAGTCCCAGAGCATGTGCAGGGTCTCCTGCTCATCACAGCCAGGAGGTAGCAGGGCTACGATCTGTTTGGGGATGTAGGCTGGCCAGCAGTACCCCACGGCTGGACGCTGATGTCGTTCCTGGCCCACTCTGGTCCTGACAGGAAACGAATGTCTTTTGTTTTTGACTTGGCTCAGCCTCCAAATGGCTCGGAGAACTCTGAAGTTCCTGGTGTCTGAGGCCTCCCTCCCACCCAGGGCTCTGTGTGTGAGGGGGTGGTGTCCACGGCTCCCATATGGTGTTCCTGCCTCTGCACACCTGAGGGATGGGCATCCTGGGGTCAGCCCTGAAACCCATTCAGGTCTTGCTGACCCTGTCCCAGCACCAGGATGCTCGCAGCGCCTCCTCCCACCTGGTGGGGCCGAGAGGGTCAGGCCCATGCCAGGGTGCTGGGCAGGCTGGGCCAGTGAGAACATGTGCAGGGCACGTGGTGGCCACACAGACCTGAGGCCCACAGGAAAGCCAAGGAGGCCACAGACCCGGAACAGAAAACTAGGTTCCAGGGCAAGGGGCTCCTGGCCAGAAAGGAGGCCCAGTGGGAACGCTTCCTGAGCACGGGCAGTCAGAGCCCCTCCTGGCTGTGGGGGCAGGGCCTGACCGTCTCTGACCCGGACCACAATGCCCTCTCACTGAGGCTCCGAAAGGCCACTCAGACACAACTCAGATCTGGGGTGTGCCTCCCCAGACTCAGCCTGCATGGGAGACCTGGAGGGACAGAGCAGGCCTCCACGGAAAATACCCCAGGCAGGAGGGCCAGACACCTGGGAGAGGCAGTGGGAGATGCTGCTGCGCTTCTGCAGCCTGCCTTCCCACAACCCCCGGTGTGAAGGAGGAGTCCTTCCCCGGAACGCTCTGGCAGACGGCTGTGTGCATGGCAGCGGCGGTGGTCAGGACCCTGCCCAGGCCACAGTGGCGACAACAGCCCCCTGGGGCTGCAGGTTCACCAGACATCTCCACACAGGTTGCTCCGGCTTGAACCTCCCCATTGATTTCAGCTGTTTCCGCTCGGCCCCATGGGGAGAATCAGGGCAGAGCCACAGGGAGATGTGTGTTAGCTACCGTGCAAAGGGCTTTGAAAAGTCAGTGCTGCCTACAGCAGCAGGTGGGGCAGGTGGCCATGAGGCAGAGAGCATCCCACTCAGGAGCCCCACAGGTGGGGGTCTGAGCGGCCCCCAGGCTCCAGGACTTTATGTTTTTCTTTGGGGACCTTATGGCACCCATTATGGGGACCTTGCCGGCAAGGACGCATGAACACCAGTGGCAGCCCCCACAGAGGGGGAAGGAGCCAGGCCCCAGGGCACAGCCCCAGCCTCTCAGCTGGTACTCTCCCTAGACATAACGTCCTGCATGGAGACCTGTTTCCTCTCCCTCACCAAATGTTTTGTTCTTCCCCAGTGAAGGTCTGGAAAACGAAGCTGCCCAGCTCTGCCTGGGGGCTCCCTTGGCTGCCTAACCGAGGGCAGGGGCTACTGGTGACTGTACCCACATGGTCGCTGGCCTCAGGGAATACGGATCCCAGCCTCCCTTGGGTGCCAGACTGGGCATCACCCTGGGCATCCCCCAGGACCTGACCTCTGCTCACATCTAGGACTCTCTGAAGTACTCTCTCTCCGCCTGAGGAAAGGATCCCATGAGCATCCTGAGCCCAAGGGCAATGCACTGAGGGCAGGTCAAGGCTGCCCCTGGGTTACCCCAGTGCCTTCTGGGCTCCCTGGTAGCTCCAGCTTGTGGCAGACAGGCTGGCTGTCGAATCTCCCACTTGGCTCCAGGTGCTGCCTGGAGGGGCTGGTCTAAATGTGGCTATACGGGTGGAGTCCACTTATCCCTACCCCGCCCTCCCCTCCCCTCCCCTTGGATGCTGCCCCTGGGACGCCCAGCTGTACTGCACAAGACCCCAGCACACAAGCCCAGAGGTGGCCACTCACCCTGTCCCTCCTTGGACAGCTTCCTTCCTATTCAAATCATGACCACCAAAGACAGGCAGGAGTCTGGCGACTCCCCTGGGGCTTGGCCATGGCCAGGCTCTGGGGAGCAGAGCAGGTGCTGGGTTGGGCAGGGGCCAAGCTGGCCCTCCTCTAGCCATGGGCCCTGGGCATGTGTCTCTACCTCTCTGAAGCTGTACTCAGTGAAAATGAGGCTGAAAAGGGGACTAAAGGCCACACAGGTGGACACACCACTAAACAGAAGTGTCACTGTTCTGCCTGCCCCCTGGTCAGATGGACTCCTGGTCAGCTGGACACACAGGCTGGGACACGCCTCTAAACGGAAGTATCAATGCTTTGCCTGCCTCCTGGTTGGATGGACTCCTGGTCAGTTGGACACACAGGCCGGGACACAGCTCAAATGCCTCAAGCCTAGCAGCATCCAGATCTGAGTGCCTGAGGAAGCTACCCCCACCACGGGCTGCAGGCCTCCGCAGATGGGATTAGCAGAGAGAGGGGTGAATTCCTGGTGCAGCTAATCAGGCCCGAGAAGGCTGGGAGGGAGGCCTGGGGGCTGGGATCTAGTTAGGCACTGGTGAGGGTCCGCAGAGAGCCTGTTACAGTCTGGCCGCAGAAAGGCAGCTACTGGCAGGCCCAGGGCCAGCAGCATGGCCATTACCAGGCCGGGGCAGGGAGACCTTGCCATCCACTGTAGGCCTCTCTGAGGAGAAAAATGAGGCAGGAACTCAGTCCTGGGGAGGGTCTATGACAACTCTCCCCCATCCCCCAGCATGGCCTGGCTGGCCAGCGCCTGCCAGAGGGGAGGCTGGAGGCCTGGGAACCTGTACCAAGGCTGACCCCTGAGCAGCATTCCAGCTGCATCTCACCCCCCGACCCAGGAGGAGACTTAGGCTTGCAGAGACTATCACCTGCCTAGGCCCACACTCCACGCCCTGGGCTTGGTCTGTGTTCTCGGCTGCCCTGTCCCATCCCACCCTGCCCCACCACTTCCTGAAGCTTCTGGGTAGAGGGTGGCTGGCCTGCAGTCCTGGAACACCGTGAGCTCCCAGGTTTCTCCATCCCCGTCAGGCCCGGGCATCTGCATTGCAGCTTCAGGCACCTGGGGGCCCAGGGATAGAAAGCCCTGAGGAAAACTGAGGGAGAAACCTTCTGAAATGGGAAAGCCCTGCCGAGGAATTCCCACAGGGCTCCCAGAGGAACAAAGAGCTGGGGCCAGGGTCTCTGGAAGGGTCAGACAGTGGGGGAGCTACTTTCCTGACCACTTGTGTAGCTAACAGGGATACCCGAAGGTAGAGGGGAGGTGGCTTCAGGGGTCATGGCCTGTCCCAGGCTTAGCACTGGCTCCCTGCAGGGCAGACCTGGGCCCCCGTTCCTGGGTGGGACTGGGGGACCAGCCTTTTGGCCAGAGCTTCAGGGAACCTGCAGATCAAAGGCCCAGCCCTTCCTTTCGACAGCTCAGGGCTGGATGGGTCATTATCCAAACTGCTTCTGGCTTCTGAACACATCCCCCTGCTGGGAGTCTTTAAAGGGTGGATTTGCAAAGTCCCCATGACACAGTTGCTGGGCAATTTGTCAGGAAAAGGAAATATTCCTTAGACATCCACATGAGCTGATGCACAGAGCTGTTGAGGCTATGCCCTTCACCCACCCACAGCTGTGGCCTGGATGTCTGCCTCCTGAGTTCACACTGACTCATGATCCCCGATACTGGAGTGGGGTCTAATGGGAGGTGTTTGGCTGTGTGGGTGTGCCCCTTGTGAACAGACTGGTGCCCTCCCTGGGGTGAGTGAGTTCCACTGTTGGGAGAGCCTGGTGCCCCCCACCCCTGCCCACCTCTTCTCTTGCCGTGTGTTCTCTGCACACGGCTCCTCTCGCCTTCTGCCAGGAGTGGACATGGCCTGAGGCCCCTGCCAGACGCAAACGCCTGATTTTGAACTCTGCAACCAGCAGAATCCTGTGTCAAATAAGCCTCCTCATAAACCACGCAGTCTCAGGAGCCCTGGTATAGCCACACTGAAGGACTGAGACACCCACCATGCCTGCAGCTCATGTTCCCAACCCACGCCCACTGACCACACTCTTGCCTGTCCAATGATACCCTTCTGGGAATATCCCTGTCTCCAGCCTGCCCTGTCCAGCGCAGGTGACCAGGCCCAGGTGACTGGGCCCAGTCCCAGTCCCTTTCTGGGACTCCCAGAAAGGGGCACATGCAAGAGGCGTGCACAAGCACCCTACCATGGGATCTGGTCCAGAGGAGTCAGGGGCCCAGGTGTTACTACCAAGACTCCAGTTCTCCATGATGGCTCCTCCTTGGGGAAACAGGGGCCAGCAGAGACAGACAGGAGCTCTCAGGGGTCTGCAAGGACTGTCTGCCTGTCCCTTAAGTCAAAGCTGAACTTGCCCGGCACAGACAGGGCCCCCAGGCCAGGTACCTGCCCCAGGGTACCCCAGCTCTGCTGTGGCATGGCTGTAGCCTGGTCTGTAGCCCTGAGTGCCCATGGTAGAGCCTCTAGGGGTCTCAGGACACCCTGCCCTGCAAACTTCCCTTCTATCTCTTCAGAAGAAATTGCTTTAATATTATTTACAAGTGCAGGGCGACGGAGCAGCCAGATGGGAAGATGAGTCTTTTTATGATGCAGGGAGGCCTGGAGAGCTGAGGCGGGATACTCAATATTAATACCATCACCTCAGTGTGGAATTGGGGCCTCTTGGTAACCAGAGGCTGTTCATACAAGCTCCCTCGAGGAATGTCTTCCACAAACTTTGATGTGAACTAATTAAGTTTGCACAGTTAATCAGGACTGGCTGCCTTGGAGACTGGAAGGCACAGACCCAGAGAGCGGCTGCTATGGGATATCAAGTGACTGCTCTCTTTATCACACGGCAGCCCCTCCTGCCTGCAGGCACTATGCGCCGCCTGGGGCCTTCGTGGCATGAGCCAGATGACAGCTTCTAGTGACCCACTGAGCCCTCAGGGAAGCCCTGGACAAGCCTGCCAGTGTGACAGGCACCATTAGCTGCACTGGGCCAGGCAGACAGCTATGACATGCCCTAGGGAAAGGTGGGGTGGTCCTGGGTCTGGAGAATCACACTGGTTTTGAAGCGAAACTCTTGGGAGAGCCAGGGGTGCCCATGCCAGAGACCATGAGAGCCCTTGACAAAGACTATGGGTGGACCTTGGGCAGCCAGGTGCCCAGGGTAGGAGCACAGATGCTCAGCAGGGTAGGTAGGGGGAAGAGGGGCCAGAATGCCAGGGGGCACACTGGGAGCCAGGTGCCTGGGTTGGGAGTACAGGGCCTGAATATATGCCGGAAGTCAGGGCCCAGGTTGGTGGTGTAGAGCCCGGGTGCACTCTGGGAGCCAAGGCCCAGATTGATGCTGCAGACCCCAGGTGTACTCTGGGACCCAGGGTCTGGGTTGGTAGTGCAGAGCCCGGGCCCGGGTGGCAGCAGATAGGCCCAGGTGCTGCGGGTTCCGACAGCCCCTGCCCTCTGAGACAAGGCAGACTGGGGTGGCCCCTTGCAGAGCCTGCTCCTGGAATCCTAACTGGTTCTATAACGCTCCCTGTTCCCTCACTGCAGGCTGAGCTCGTAACATGCTCCTAGGAACAGCGGGCTAAAGTGGAGATAAGAGCAAACTCCACCCTGCAGATGCTTCCAGTCTCTGGGGCAGAGACACAAGGGTGTACTGTGCTTGAGAAGAGGTCTTAAGTGGGGAAGAGGCGGCTCAGGTCCACAGGGCTCAGGGAGCACTGCAGAGAAGCTGCTGGTTGAGACACCACAGGAGGCTACAGAGAGGCAGGCAATGCCACGCCACAGCACCTTTTGCTGGCAGCCCCAGAGCAGTATTGC
This sequence comes from Saguinus oedipus, assembly GCA_031835075.1. Taxonomy (NCBI): domain Eukaryota; kingdom Metazoa; phylum Chordata; class Mammalia; order Primates; family Cebidae; genus Saguinus; species Saguinus oedipus. The sequence goes on from CM063170.1 coordinate 11,294,498, forward strand.
TTGGCTGGAGCACTGGGGACAGGCAGGGGTGAAGGGCAGGGAACGTCATGAAAACCAACTAGATCTGTTCCACGGGCTGACAGGAGCCCTGAGGGCCTTCAGTGAGGGTGCACAGTGACCGGGGAAGGACAGGGAGCAGCAGCATGAGTCCCAGTGAGGGCCAAGCCCAAGAAGGAGAGACAGGCAGCTGAGTCACCAGTGCTGGCTGGGTCAGGCTCCTGTAGGCGTCTCACTATGCTAGCCAACTGTCCATGCCCACAGAGTCCTTCTCCAGGAGGAACAGGGAGGCACAGCTCAGAGGTAGGGGAGGCAGTAGGCAGCACTCACTACAGGGCCCATGGGTTCCTGACCACAGAGTGGGTCACTGCAACAGCACCTGGTTGTCCAGTGGGTGAGGGGCTGAGGATGAAGCTCCAGGGCCAAGCTGGGGTGAAGTGGGAGACAGAGACAGGCAGAAGCTGGTGAGACGAATGGCACAGTCAACCCACAGACACAGGCACCATGGGCCTCCTCTGGCATCGCTGGCCACATGCCAGGGACACACATGAAGCTCACCCAGTCCAAGCTCCAGAGGCCCTTGGGGCTAAGGGAGGAGGGGAATGTAGAGAAGAAGGACGTGGGGGACAAGAATGCCAGGTGAGCCCCCATGGGAGATGTAGAGGACAGAAGCAGGTCTGGCATGAAAGGTGGCACTGCAGCCTGAGCTCCAGGTCTGGGTGAGGTGGCAGCAGCAACATCCTCTGGAGACTGCGGGAATTGGGACAGAGCTGGCCCTCTTGCCCTCCCAATCTTCAGCAGAGTGCACAGTGGACCATGCGTCCCACTACAGGTGTGCAGTGAGTAGGAGTGAGGCGGGCCATGGGGCACAGACCCCTCTGCACATCTCAGCGGCACCCTGCCTGATTCCTGGAATTGCCATTCCAGGAACCTGGGCCTGAGGCTTCCCATAGGCAGGGAGAAGGTCTGCCAGGCCACACTGCCTGGCCTCTGAGGAAAGGCTCCCGCAGAGCAGCTGTAGGGGCTGGGAGGGGTGGTACAGGGAAGGCCGTCAGTGGAGGGACTGGGCAGGCGAGCACTGGCCCCTGCCATTAGCTCTGGATGATAATTGGAGCTGAAGTTGTTCCAAGGACTTATTAAAAATGGATGTCAATGCATCGGAGATAGTCCCTGCCTAGATAAGAGCCGCCTAATGAGAGCAGTGTCTGTGCTCGCTTCTCCCACCTCCCCTAACATGGGGTGACAACTGCCGCTGAGGGACCGTCCGAATCCCTCCTCTGTGTGGCCAGTATCCTGCCCTGCTCCACGCGGCGCTGACCAGAGGCTGGCAGTAATTCCCCTGCTCACTGCCTTAAGCACAGTCCTGGCCATGCCAGCCCAGGGTGGGACTTCTTGGATCCTGCCATTCAGCCGAGCCAAGGTGTACAGTGGTCCCCAGACATCAGCACTCCTGGCCCCGCAGTGACTCTTGGGGTGGACGATTTGGCTAAGATAACCTCGAGGCAGAACAGGGACCTAAGCCCCACCTCCTGATAACCAAAATCAGTGAGAACCTTCTGGATTTGTACGGAATCATCTCTGAGATTTCAAGCCACTGCCTCCCCAGTTCCAGAGTACTGTGCGGGCGGGGTGGGCTTCCACAGCCTCTGCCGCCCAGCACACACCACGTCTCTGGGGCCGCTCCTACAAAGGCCATGCCTCCCGGGTCACTCCCACACAGGCTGTGTCATCCGGGACACTCCCACACAGGCCACGCCTCCAGGGAATACTCCCACACGTGCCATACCTCCCAGGACACTCCAACATAGACCACACTCCCGGGCTGAGGCTCCCACACAGCCCGCGCCTTGCAGGAGCTCCCACACAGGCCACACCTCCCAGGCAGCTCCCACACAGGCCATACCTCCAAGCTGCTCCCATACAGGCCATACCTCCAAACTGCTCCCATACAGGCCACGCCTCCAGGCGAGCTACCACACAGGCCACGCCTCCTGATAGTTCCCCCACAGGCCAAGCCTCCCGGGAACAGTCCAACTCAGGCTACGCCTCCTGGGCTGCTCCCACACAGGCCATGTCTCCCACACAGGTCGCACTTCCCACAGAGGACAAGCTTCCTGGGAGCCTCCCATACAGGCCCCCGCCTCCCAGGCCGCTCCCACACACACAGGCTGCACCTGCCCGGCAGTGTGCTGCTGGAGTGGGGCCCTCCATGTCTGTCCTACCCAGCGAGGCCTCCCGCTTGCCCCACCCCATGGATAATTTATGCAGAGAAAGTACAGGCTCAGCAGAGGGCCGGGAGGGAGCTCCTGGAGGTCCCTCCAGAGATGGAGTGTCATCCTGGGGTCCAGAGATTAGGCTTGGATTTTTCCAGCGCATCATGCCACACACTTGCAGCCTGCCTGAAGTCAGCACAGCACATGCCGGAGGGAGCAACAGGTACTGCGTGTTCACAGCCTTAACCAGAGACAAGAGTTCTCATAGTCGGGAGACGCAGCATAGCACCAAGGGGCCAACCGGACGCAGCGACAGCCACCAGAGGCAAGCCTAGCATGTCAGCTAAGGAGCTGGAGGTGTGATCCCCCCAGCACAGAGGCCCAGTGGCACATGCCCTGGCTCACCAACCCTCTGTAAGGAGAACCTGGCCTCTTCCTCACACGAAGCTGAACACCGAAGCCCTACTTCACCATGCCAGGCAGAAAGCTAGCCCAGCGCGTCCCAAACCCTCGCGTGTGCAGGACTCCCTTGGGGTTCTGTAAAAGGCAGGCTCTGGCTGGGCAGGTTGGGTGGTCATCAACAGAGCTGGTCCAGGCCACACGTGAACGGCGAGACCCAGGATGGGAACATCTGAGCAACGACCCATGCCCAGGCACCAGCGCCTGCCCCCACAATTACTGGGTGGGGGGTTGGTCTCGGGGAGAAGGCTCACACGTTGCTGTGGGGGTCACAGAGGCCAGGGGAACACCAGGGAAGAAGTCAGCCCATGTGGAGAGCACCCCTTGCCTGGGACCCCCTCCTATGCCCTCTCCCAAAGGCCTCTGAATTCCCAGCAGCCAGCTCAGCACAGGTTCTTAGTTCTTCCTGAAATTCACCTTGCTTGCTCTCAAGGGAAAGAATGAAGTCCAGGTTCCTAAATTCCCAGGTTCCTTAAATCCCCAACCCAGGGCTGGGCACACTCCCCCATGGTGGTCAAGGGTTGCAGTGAGGGAGGCAGCAATGGGCAGCTAGTGAGGGGTGGTGTGAAAGAGCTCAGCCGTGTGTGGCTGGAAGCAGGTGACTTCCCCAGGCCCCTATTCCTGGTTCCTTTGAAGCTTCCCCTTCTCTCCAACCTCAGTATCACAGGGACCTGGGAAAAAACACCAAAAAATGTGACAAGATGGAATGCAACCGTGTTCTGGCATGGCTATGCCATCCATCTGCCAGCCACTGAAGGGTAATTTAATTATCATGCATTGGTAATGAGCTACGATGGCAATCAGCACCATTGCACTAGCATGGACTGAGGGGGCTGAGGATCACAGCCTCATGGAGATCACTTGTATGGGCTCCATTGACCACATCACGGCTGTCCCTGCAGTAGGTGATGCCACACCACACCTAGACTGGGCTCCTCCAAGTGTCCCAGTGGGGCAGGGAGGTTCAGGTCCAACTGCTGAGAGAGGAGCCAGGCTTGCCTGACAAGACAGGCTGGCTTGAGTGGCGTCCAACAGGTGGCTGGCTGGAGTGCCTCCCAAGCCAAGTGGGTGCCTTGTCTGTGCCTCCCCTGCCCTGGCCATGCCAACCCACAATCCAACTGGTAGGTGAAGTGCGGGAGGTCCAGATGCGGCGGAACAAGCCTGACCTTGAACTGAGATAGGGAGAGAGACCCCAGATGCAAGCTGTTGCCCAGAACTGTCAGCAGGAAGGCCATGCAGGTGGCAGCTCATGATGTGTCACACCCAGCCCAGGTGGTGCCCAACATATGCCAACCACAGTGAACCCAGCATATACCCACCACATTGAACCCAACATATGCCTGCCACACTGAGCCCAACACAGGCTCGCCACATTGACCCTCAACATATGCCTGCCACACGGAACCCAATGTAGGCCCGCCACGTTGAACCTAACATACACCCGCCACCCTGAACCCAACATACGTTGGGTGGAGCCAGGGACGGAGCTTTGGGAGTAGGCATTGGGGGGGGGGCGGTTTGAGGAAGGTGGCATTTGGGCAGGGTCCTGGAGGATGCCAGGGATGAGGTGTGGGGGGCAAATGGGAGCTGGGCAGAGAGCTAGTGGGATAATGGGCATGGTTGGAACTGAACAGTGCTGAGGGATGCAGGCGAACCACTTGGGTTGTCCAGGGATGCAGGGCCAAGGGGCTCTCCTGGGGCTGGACTGAGGGGGCTGGGCAGGGGGGCTCTTGGGTGGCTGGAGGGGTGGTGGGAGATCCTGGCAGAGAACACACTAGTTGCCCGTTGCTGCCTCCCTCATTGTACCCCTTGACCACCACGGGGGAGTGGGCACCCCAAGTGCAGGACGTGCCCCCAAGGATCGCAGCTGACCCGAGAGATACTTCCACTGAAGCCCAAGGTGGCATTGAAGCTCAGTAGGGAGACGTGTGTTTGGGGGAGCAGGCAGGGCTTATCCTGCCCCCAAATGGGATGCTCAGGGACTCCTGGCCCTGAAGCCACTCCCCGTGGCTGAATGACAATGGATATTCAGTCTGTCAAGTCAGCACCAGGGAGGAGGCATGGAGCACACAGGCCCAGGCTGAGGCCAGGTGGCCTCTCTGAGCACCCCCCACTTCGGACAGTTCCGGTGGGGAGGAATGGAGCACGCAGGCCCAGGTTGGAGCCACACTAGCCTCTCTGAGCACCCCACACTAGGGTTGGTGCTTCTGCCTGGACAGTGAGGATCCTGGGACAGTATTCCAGGCTCTCCAGTCTGCACCTGAGTGGGGATGAAAAAGGAAGACCAGGCTACCCAGCAGACAGTGGCTGGTACCAGAGGTCAGTCCAGCAAGGCTGTCTTGGTGCACAGCTGGTTAAGACCCAGGGTCCCCCACCAGCATGCTCAGCTTTGGGGAGGCGACACAAACAAGCAGATAGCCACGTCATTGCATGGCCAAGCCAAGCCACTGTGCAGAGGACAGAGTAGGCGCTGCAGCAGCACTAGGGGGAAGACCCTGGCCAGGCCGTGATGCCTAAGGGAGCCCCCACCATGGCCAGGGTGAGAATCTGGTGCAGGAGAGGAGGCAGAGGGCTGACCTTTGGATCCTGATAATCCTATAGCTTTCTGCACAGCTTGGGGCTGAGTATGACTTCCTATAAAAAAAAACAAAAGCACTGTTGAGTGGCTCTTACCTATCAGCATTACCCAGAGGCAGGTGGCTGTTCATTGGTTGCCTGGTGGGCTTAGGAATTGACCTGGGAGGGAAAAGTGGCTCAAAGCACACCACCTGCTACCTGCTCGATTGGGGCCTTGTGCAGATCAGCGGGACCCACTGGCCCTCCTGCCTGGGCACTTAGTGTACATGGGGAGGGGAGGGGCTGGAGGGCTCCAGGAGAAAGAGGTGGGGTAGGGAGTTAGGGAGGAGGGGCAAGCACGGGGAGGAGGAGGAAGAGGGCAGGGAGACAGCAAAGAGGCCTCTGGCTCTGCAGCTTAGAGACCAACCATACCCCGGGCCCAGCCACGGGCGCCCTGCACCTCCGTGGAACCAAGGGCCTCCTTCCCCTCTGCAGGGCAGGTACACTCAGGACAAGCTTCCCATGAGACTGGAGACCCAGGCTCAGCCCCAGCCCAGGTGAAGTTCCCTTCCTTTTGCCCCAGAGATGACTAGCAGCTCCCTGGCTGCCCCAGAGCTGCTCACAGGGGCCGTGGCTTCTGATCCTCCAGACTCAGCTGCTCAGAGGGGCACTGCTTCTGCCCAGCCCTGCCCACCCCCAAGACTGCACTCAAGCCTGTGCTGTGCACCAGGCCAGCTGAGTACCTGATAGGACCTGGGCTGAAGCTGCCCAACACACAGGGAGCCAAGAGACCAAGAAGAAAACATCCCCTGACTGGCTGACAGTCGCCCTCCTTGACCCCAGATGCCACTAAGAACAATGCAAAGTTCCCTCAGGGAGGGAAGTCCATGTTGATTTGGGGGCAGGTCTGCGCAGGAAGGCTGTGCACACCCTCCACTGGCTACTCACTAACTCCCCTGCTGGCGGAACCTTCCAGTGCATGTGCAGAGGAGAAAGGAAGGTGTAGAACAGAGCAGGTGGCCCATGTGGGCTGGGAGGGGCAGGGAGAGGAACAACAGCAAGGTTCCCAGCAAAAGAGAAGACGCTATTCCCGGAACCTTGGGAGGTGTAAGGGAACCCTGTTTAGTAACATTGCATGTGCAACATATAACATGCTGTTCACATGCACAGACAGACACATGTGAACATCTATGATGTAAGTGAGCAGGGCTATGCAGAGCAACTCTTATGGGCTGAACTGTGTCCCCTCCAAATTTAGATACTAATCTAACCCCCATGTGACTATTCTTGGAAATAGGACCTTTAAGGAGGTAATTAAAATTTGAAGAATTCGTAAGGGTGGGTCCTGATCCAACAGGGCACCAATACAGAGCGGTGGACATAGCCTGGTCTTTGGTGAAACTAACCCCTGGTTCCATGGATCCCTGTAACGTGCTTATGTGGGAAGATGGGAGGGACATGGTAGGCCCATCTAGGAAGCAAGGTCTCCACAAGCAAGGGGAATATTAAGCCAGCTCCTTCTCTGGAGGCCAGGGGCCTCATGCCATCAGCTGCAGCCCAAGGCCCTGAGCCCCCGTCTGGGCATTTCATCCCTATTCTCCTTCATGCAGGTGGTCACCCTGCCAGACGCTGCCCTTTTCCCCACTGTCCTCACCCACTGAGACCAGGCCCTGCCACAATAACAGGACTCTGGTTAAAGCTTTACGGTGTTACTGGCCTTTCAGAGACACAGGCTAAAATATTTGAATGATTATGGCTAAACTGATGATACCTTGGATGTGCTTCAAAATAATCGAGGGAGAGGGAAGGATGGGGTGGGCTCACAGGGACTTCTCAATGCTGGTTTCCATACTTTTATATATATACTTAAAACTTTCCATAGCAAAAAGTGAAAATAAACACAAATAGAAACCAAACCAAAAAGCTAAAATATGGCAACTCATCCTAACCAGGCCAGGCTGGTCTCCTCTCAAAACCCAGGCTCTGGGGCTTTCTGGAAGGATGTCTCACTCCTACCCCCAGAAGGTGATGTCCTTGGCCCCAGAGCCCTGCTGGGGCTGCCTGGTCTTTGCCCCTCTGCCTGAGGCCACACATACAAGATGTCAATAATATCTGTAGAATTAATGAGGCAGCATGTGAAGGTGGGGTTCCATTTCCAGGCTCCCCACCTCCTCCCACTGGGTCTTAACTCCCAGAGGGGCCATAACACTTCAATGTATGAGAAGCCCTGTGCCTGTCCATCCAGGAAAGTGTGCACAAGCACACACTATGCTGCCTGTATAATTCTGGGAATTACAGGGGTCTCTGACCCACCCAAGTTCCTGGCATATGGATCCCTGCCCTGAGCTCACAGGTGGAATCCTCATGCTGTGGCTCTTTCTCACATATGGACCTGGGACTTCATGCTGGGCCACTGAGACCAGGTTTGCCTTCATGTCATAAACAACTAGAAAAATGAACAAAATACAGTAAGTGTTCACAGAAACCAGACTGTGACCTCTGAGGACAGAGAAACAAATGACATGAACCTTTAAGCACCCCTTGTTCCACCCAATGGTCTCTTCCAGGCTTGGTGCTGAGATGAGCAGCTCAGCATGGTGGTCCTGCTGAAAGGAAAGCAGGATCTGTGGAGGGCAGACCTGGGCAGAGCTGTGCAGAGAAGGCTTCCAGCAACCTGGAGAAAGGTCTCCCTGAGCTTCTGAACGATAGGCTCTACACGCACAGCATGCAACTCCACGAGGCTGAGCCAAGCACAACAGGGAACTGCCAGGGAAAAATTCCCAAAAGACACATGGGAATGGGGACAGGCACATGCCCACCAGCCAGAGCAGACATTCTCACTGAGTGCCTGGGGCATTTGCTAGGAACCTCAGAAGGGTCGTGTCTTACTAGTAGAGTTAAACTAGCCCTGGAATAAAAGCAAATCCAGACAAGTCCCAACAGAGTGTGAAAACAATTCTTGAAAGGATCAAGCTGACCCCAAAATAACTTAACTGCCTGCCAAAAAAAGCCCAATACTCTTCAAAGAAAAAACAATGAAATTCACACACTTGACAACATAATATTAACAATGCCCATCATATAATCAAAAATTACTATGCATGCAAAAAAAGTAAGATGTGGTCTATAACTAGGAGAAAAGTCAGCCAATAGAAATAAGTCCAGAAATAATGAAATCAGCAGAGAAGAACCTTATAACAGCAATTGTAAATACACTGAAAACTTTATAGGAAAACATAAATGCAATGAAGGGGATGGCTGCTAGCCCCCAGGATGGCCCTGAGCAACCTGCTTCCTGGCAGCCACACCCTGGTCGTGTCTCCTCCCACATCACACGTAGGTTGGCCTACGTGATCAATAGAAAACGCCAGAGCCAGGCATGATGGTATGCTCCTGTAGTCCCAGGTACTCAGGAGGCTGAGATGGGAGGATCACTTGAGCCCAGGGGATCAAGGCTGCAGTGAGCTATGACGGCACTACTGCACTCCAGCCTGGGCAACAGAGCAAGACTGTCAAAAAAAAAAAGGCAGACAGTGTGTCAATTCTAAGACTACATTATAAAAGACACTGTAACTTCCATGTTGAGCTGGCTCTGTCTGTCTGTCTGTCTGTCTCTCTCTTTCCAGCTCATTCAACACTAACTCTAGGGAAAGCCAGCTGCCATGTTGTGAGGACACTCAAGCAGACCTATGGAGAGGAAGTGAGTCTCCTGCCAAGAACCACCTAAATAAATTTGTGCAGATCCTGTGGCCCCTGTCAAGCCTTCACTTTGCAACCCAGGCCAAAAGCCCCTAACTGTACCCTCTGACAAGGATCTGAGCCAGAACTATCTAGCTAAACTACTCCAGGCTCCTGAATTTCAAAAACTTCATGAGTTAACAAATGTCTGCTATTTGACGGTGATAACTTCTGGAGAAATTTGTTGCATAGCAACAGATTACTCAAATGAAAAGGAAACCAATGATACTGGAAAAAAAAAAACCAAACGGACCTTTTAGACATGAAAAACAAAATAAATGAAACTTTAAAACTCTACTGCATGAAATAAATGGCAGAGTAGACACTCTGGAATAAAAGGTCAGTGAACTTAAAGACAGGAACAGGAAATGAGCCAAACTAAAGCATAAAAAAAAGATCGAGAACAACAACAACAACAACAAAAAACCAAAAAACAAAAAGTACAAAGCTTCAGTAACTAGGATAATATTATATGACTTAAAATACGTAAAACTGGAGTACTGGAAAAAGGAGAGGGGAACAGAAAAAATACTTAAACAATGGGCAAAATTTCCCAAATCTGATTAACTATAAACCCACTAATCCAAGGAACTCAATGAACCACAAGCAGGATAAATACAAAGAAAATCTTAAAATCAGCTGGGAGTAGGGCGCATGTTATATTACAAAGGACGAAGATAAAACTACTAGATTTCTTGTCAGAATCCATGCAAGCCAAAAAACAATGAAACAAACATTCTTAAGATGCTTTATAAAAATGACTGTCAACATAGAATTCTATATCCAGAGAAAATATCCTTTAAAGATGTAGATGAAATAAAGACCTTTTTGGACAAAGAAAAGCTAAGAAAATTTGTTGGTAGCAGGACTAAAATATAAGAAGTGTTAAGTAAGTGCTTCCTGCAAAAGAAAAAAAAATACCAGATGGAAATCTGGATGAACACAAAGGAAGAAAGAGTGCCAGAAGTAGTAAATATGTGAGTACAGTTAAATGGCATTTTTGAATCATTTTAATTTAGAAGATAATGTACTCTCTAAAGTGAAAAAATAATCTCACAAAAAATTGGTGCGAAAATTACACAAAAAGAAAACATGGAAAATGAACTAGTGCAAGATTATTTGAAAATAGACTGTGATATTAATTATGCATATTGTAAATTTACAGCTGGGGTCATCAAACTCTAACCCAGGGGCCAATTTTGGCCTACTACCTGCTTTTGTAATAAAGTTTTTCTGGCACAGAGCCAAGCTCATTCATTTCTGTAACTAATACAGTTGCTTTTGTGCTGAAACAGCAGAGGTGCGACACAGACAGTATGGCTCCCAAAGCCTAAAATATTTGATACCTGTTTCTTTACAGGAAAGGTTTACTGACCCTTGTAACTAGAGCAATAACTAAACCAAAACAGAAGAAAACAAAAGAGTTATAACAAGTCAATGTTGGAGAAAACATGGAATACCAAAAAACAGCCCAAAAGAAGGCAAGAAAAAAAAAAAGAATATACAGGACAAAAAGAAACAAATGACAAGATGGCAGATTTAAACTCAATGTCATAAAAATTATATTAAATATAAATGGCATAGATTATCAGGCTGGATTAAATAAGCAAGATTCAATTATTTGTTATCTACAAAAAAATCCATTTAATACATCAGAGTCTACATCTGTCAGTAAAGAAAAAAATCAATTAAAAATATAAAGACAGAAGAAGATTAAAAGATTAGAAACATATATAGATAGATATAATATAAATATTAAAATTATAAGAAATCAGGAGTGGCTATATTAATATTCAAGTCAGACATCAGAACAAGAATATTTCAGAGTTGAAGACAGATACTTCTTAATTATAATTAGGAATGCAAGTGATCAAAAAGACAACAATCCTAAGTGTGCATGTGTCCCCAAACAGGGCTTAAAAATATAGGAAGCAAAACCGGATAGATCTGAAAGGACAGACATAAAAAACTGATAAAACTTAGAGTGATGAAGAAAAAAGAGATAATATGTATTGCCAGTATCACAAATGAAAGAAGGGACAGCACTGCAGATGTTACAGGTAATACAAGGATAATAATGAATTATTATGAATGATTTTATGCCAATAAATTTGACAGTGTACACAAAATGAGCAAAAACTCAAGAGGAAACAAATAACCAAAACTGACTCAAAAAACATCTGAAGAGTCCTTTATCTATTAAATAAATTAAATTCATAATTTAAAAAGCTTTCCACAAAGAAAATGCCAAGCCCAGATGACCTCACTAGTGAACTCTGTCAGATATTTAGGGAAGAAATATCTTACACAAATTCTTCCAGAAAACAGAGGAGGAGAGAACCTTTCCCAATTCATTTTTGAGGCTAGCATCATCCTGATACCAAGGCAAACAAACCCATCACAAGAAAAACTAAACCACAGATGAATGTTGCACAAGACCACAGATGCAAAAAATCTCACCAAAAATTAGGAAATTGAAGCTAACAATTATATAAAAAGGGACCCAGTGGGATTTATCCTAGGAATGAAAGGTTGGTTTAACATTTTAAAAAATCAACCAGTATTATAATATCAACAGAATAAGAAAGAAAGTTCATATGATCATCTCAATAGATGTAGAAAAATGAACACAAAATTCGACTCTGAGCAACTAGAATAGAAGGAAACGTTCTCAACCTGATAGATGATATCTATAAAAAACCCATATTTAACAGCATACTAATGTTGAAATACTAAATGCTTTATCACTAGTATCAGAAACAAGGTGAAAGTGCCCCCTTGCCATTTTTGTTCACATTGTACTGAAATTCCTTGCCAGTACTGAAGGGCAAGATAAAGAAATATAAGGCATAAAAGTTGAAAAAGAAGACATGAAACTAACTTTCTGCACATGACACAATTGGCTATGTTAAAAATCCTGAAGAAACTTCAAAAATTTTCTAGAACTAATAAGCAATTCAGCAAGGTCACAGGATAGGAGGTCAATATATAAAAATCAATTATTTCTATATATTATGGAAAAATTGGAAAATAAAAATTTTATAATGAATAAGCACAGACAAATCATTAAAAATAAAAAAAATTTAAAGCACATTTACAAAAGTATGAAAACATGAAATAGAGGTAAGCATTTAAAAAATACGAATAACCTGTATATTGAAAAGTAAGAAACATTGCTGAAAGAAATTAAAGGCCTATATAAATGTAGAAATATACTTTCATGGATTGGAAGACAATATTGTTAGAAAGACAAATCTTCCCAAATTGACCTACAAATTGAATGTAATCCAAATCAAAGTCCCAGCAGGGTTTCTTTGGTAGAAATTGACAGGCAGATTCCAAAATTTATATGGAACTAGAATAGCTATAATTATGAAAAAGAAGAAAATTGGAGGCCTCATGTTACTTGACTTTGAGACTTACTATAAAGCTGCAGCATTCAAGACAGTAGCAAAAGGTCACCTGAATGGAACAGAGTTCAAAAACAGAACCACACATATGGGAAACTGATTTTCAACAAAAGTACCAAGGTAATTCAATCAGGAAAGGATATTCCTTTAAACAAGAGTTCCTGGAACAGGCCAGCTAGGACTCACCACAACTGAGAGCCGGACATACCTTCTATATCCCCACAGTAGTCCTAAATCGCCAGCCCTCAAAGCTGGACTGACAACAGACATGTTTCCTGGGAGCCTGCCAACACCTGGGTTCCTAGATCCTACCTGTGGTGACCCAGGCTAGGCAGATGGGGCCACAGGCAGCTTTGAGAAGCTGTGAACCAGGTCATGATGTCTCTGCATGGCCCCCAGAAACCGAGGTTGTCCTGGTTAGGGGTGCTGAGGGGCTGCTGGGACCTCCCCACAGAGCCCAAACTTGAAGAAAGCTGGAGCCTCAGGAGGAAAGGAGGCCACTCGACACAGTGATGACACAGGGCCATGGCCAGGCTGCCCCAAAGTCCTCCCCTCCTTGAGGCTCCTGGCCTTTCTTCACTTACTACAAACTGACTACCTGCAGTTACAGTGGGCCTTCAATTTGGCAAACAGTGTAGTTCTTCAACCTGTGAGCTTCCCATCTCAGAGGCCCCATACCACACCACAGAAGGATGCTCATATACAATGTTTGCTGTAATTTATAAAGCAAAAGTAAGTATGGTGTGGTCAACAGAAAGCACCCGGCCCCTGAGAGCAGGCAAGTTGCAGGGCATCCCAGTCACTCCCAGGACCCTGTGGAGGCAGGGATCTCACTGCAGATGGGGAGCCTGGAATCCAGAGAAGAGATGGAACTGGAAGATGCATAAGCTAGGAGCAGCCCCACCTTCCTCCCTGCTCCCTGCCTGGGCCACAGCAGCCCTATGGTTCAGCTCAGGTGTGGAGCCTGAAGCCTGGAGGTGGAGTCTGGGCTGCAGAGCTGAGCTGACAGGGGGGCTCTCTAGGCAGGATGCCTGGTTCTTTACTCAGACCCCGCCCAACTGCAGAACCTTGGGCAAACCAGGGCCCCAGTGTGCTGATCTTCATAATATGGAGACATGAACTGTGCCACCACATACATGGAGTTTCATTAAGATTATGAGCCAGGACGTTCAGAATGCTCCAACGTCCTCCCAGATCTGCCATCTCAGAATTACATGGTATGAGCCAAGTCTCATTCCCTGAGGTCTTACATGCCTGAAGTAGATGCAAAACAATTCAAATATGGGTTTAAATGGTCATGCATTTGAATTAACCAATTTATGCCTAGTGTTCCATTATTGGAACGCTAAGATTGTGCGAGTTATTTATATCTTACTATTCAAGGTCATCGCCAAGGTCTACTTTTTCACACAAAATTTTTGCAACCTCTGGCATAAATGGGTTAATAATTTAACTGGATAAAACTAATCAATCTACTAGAAACCTAGTCTAAAGAAATAGCCAGAGATGTAGAGAAAGGTCTATGTCAATGGATGCTCACTGAGATGCTCTGTTCCACAGTGAAAGATAAATCAATAGGTAGGTAAATAAGGAACTGGCTAAATGTCCCACAACAAGGAAATATTTTAAGTAAATTATGGCACAACCATGAAATAGCACATTATGCAACCATTAAACATCATCATCGAGGAAATACTTAATTGAGCGTAAAATGCTCATAATATAGCATTGAAGGAACAGAGCAGAAAACAAATGATGTGTTACAACTCTGATTTCACCAGGGAACAGACATGAAGATGTGGGGATGCAGAGGTGGCAGGAAGGCAGCAGACATGGCCCGAGGCCCGCGGTGCCCCCGCCCTCTCCAGGTGATGGGTGACGAGCCACTCGAGTCTTCTCCTATGTTCGATATTAAGCCATGAGGGATTCTCTATGCAGATATGAGGAACGATGTGCTTTTGGTCGGCAGTCCTGTGTGGCTGGTGCCAGGGTAGAAGGGTGATATGAGCCACAGGCTTGCCCGTATCCTCGGGCCCCACAGCTGGCAGCCTCCCCATCTCCCTCTCTAAGGTACCAAGAATCACTCCTAGACTCCACCTTCTTGAACCAGGCAGTGGGAAGACACTGTTCACCATGTGCACCCACCCCACCCCCACCAGGAAGGTCTGCGGCTGGGGCTGGGACATGAGACAAGGAGGGACAGCCTTGGGAGGACAGAGCTCACCTTACTGTGAGCACCCCACCCTGGCTGGATGCCAACGCCCTGGGACACCTCAGGAGGTGAGTGTGTCAGGCAGAGGGGATCTGGGGGTGCCATGGGAGGTGAGTCTGCCAGGCAGAGGGCACCTCGGGGTGCCTCAGGAGGCAAGTGTGTTGGGCAGAGGGCACCTGGGAGATGCCAGCACATGCAGACATAGCTGCTTGGACATCCTGAACCACAGCTAAAGAAACAAGATGGGGCATGAAGTCAGCATGCATTGAAAGCAACTCCACTCTCAATTCAGGGAACCCAGAGAGGCAAATTCAAATTAAACTGTCTGGATAGACTTCATTGCTCCAACAGAAGATGGGAAGACTCCAGAAGAGCCTGTGAATGGGAGGGAGGGAAGGAAGGGAAGAGGAGCTCACTGGTGGTGTTTTCCATCTTGCTCTGACTGGAGCCTCCCAGGGACTGCTGAGGTGGTCTTGTCAGTTAACCAGCTCCTGGCAGCGCTGCCCACAGCCACAAGGTCCTTCCTCAGCCAGGCCTGGAGTGTGAGTGCCTCTGAGGATGCCACACACCTGAGCAGACAGTGAGAAGGCTGCTGGGTGAGCGTGACATGGCTCCAGCCACTGTCCTGCCACAGGTCTGCTGCATGGCCCCGGGCACCCTTTCCCACTACTGGGGCCCACACCAAGGCCTGCCCTCCATCAGCAGTGCAGCCGTGACTCTGATCAAGGGTGGGTGATGAGGTGAGAAGCCACCAGCAGTTTTCCTCCTTTAAATATCTATGCAGAGAACTGAAGTCTTGAGAAACACCAAACCCTGCATCACAAATGACCCAGATAACAGCTCCTTAACTTGGAACCCTGCATCACAAGTGATCCAGGTACCAGCTCCTTAACGCAGAATCCTGTATCACAAATGACCCACGTACCAGCTCCTTAACACCGAACCCTGCATCACAAGTGACCCAGGTACCAGCTCCTTAACACTGAACCCTACATCATAAATGACCCAGGTACCAGCTCCTTAACACCGAACCCTGCATCACAAATGACTCCAGCCAGCTCCTTAACACCGAACCCTACATCACAAATGACCCAGGTACCAGCTCCTTAACACCGAACCCTGCATCACAAGTGACCCAGGTACCAGCTCCTTAACACTGAACCCTACATCACAAATGACCCAGGTACCAGCTCCTTAACACCAAACCCTGCATCACAAATGACTCCAGGTACCAGCTCCTTAACACCGAACCCTACATCACAAATGACCCAGGTACCAGTTCCTTAATACCAAACCCTACATCACAAATGACTCCAGGTACCAGCTCCTTAACACCGAACCCTACATCACAAATGACCCACTACCAGCTCCTTAACACTGAACCCTGCATCACAAATGATTCAGGTACCAGCTCCTTAACACCAAACCCTACATCACAAATGACCCATGTACCAGCTCCTTAACACCGAACCCTACATCACAAATGACCCACTACCAGCTCCTTAACATCGAACCCTACATCACAAGTGACCCAGGTACCAGCTCCTTAACACCAAACCTTGTGTCACAAATGTTCCCAACCACGCCCCCACCTGCCCACATGAGCTCCTTAACACCGAATCCTGATTCACAAATGACCCCTGGTATGTAGGAGCTCCTTAACACCAAACTGTGAATCCAAATGGCCCCAGGTAAGATTCCTTTCCAGAGGTAGCAGCCTTTTCTGAATGCCTAGGGCCATGAGTCATTGGGAGGTGTGCCCACACCAGGATGATGCCCATTTCCATGGAAATCAGCCCAGCTCCCCACTGGCTGCTGCCTGAAGGCCAAGCTCCAGTAACCTGGAGACCCTTGCTCTGACTTCAGCTTCAGCACCAGGGGACAGACAGCTGCCTAACCTCTGATTTCTTCAACCTCCTCAGTCACAATCCACACAAAATACTTCTGCCCTGCCCAGGGCAGCAAAGAGTGTGCTGTGGCCGGGGCCACGGGGCCCAAGGCCTGATTTCATGGAGGCTGAGGCAGAGGGTGTGGGTCCAGGCTCACAGTGCAGTCTGTGCTTCCCAGGCCCTATTAAAAGGAAGCCACCATGTGTCGCCATTACCCAGACATCCTCAAACCAGATACCAACTCCCAGCTCCAAGTTCCAGGACTCAACCTGAGGTGGGAGACTTGAGTGAAGTAACTGGACAGTCACTGACCTCTCAAACCCCTGCAAAATTCCCTGTAAAATGAAGGGGTGAGGCTGAGCATGGTGGCTCACACCTGTAATCCTAGCACTTTGGGAGGCCCAAGTGGGTGGATCACAAGGTCAGGAGTTCAAGACCAGCCTGGCCAACATGGTGGAACCCCATCTCTACTAAAATACAAAAAATTAGCCAGGGATGGTAGCAGGTGTAATCCCAGCTACTTGGGAGGCTGAGGCACAAGAATCGCTTGAACCCGGGAGGCGGAGGTTGCAGTGAGCTGAGATCACGCCACTGCACTCCAGCCTGGCGACACAGAGCAAGACTGTCTCAAAAAAAAAAAGAGACCAGATGAAGTCTCAGAGGACCCTTGGAGTCTCTAAGATTCTACGAAAAATTGAGAAGAAGTCGCAGGGGGCAGGGAAGGTAGAAGGAGCTGAGCTGTGGCTGAATCTGATCATAGGCCCTGACATACAGGGTCCCTCCTGGATACCTGGGGGAGGAAAACCACATGAGGTAGAAGGAAGCCTGGAGGAGGAATCATGCGCCTCAGGCTGCACAGTGCAACACCAGCCAGGAACTGCCCTGCATCCAACCACTTGATCCTCACAGCCATGCCAGGGCAAGCAGCTCATTCGAGAACACATAGCTGACAAGAGGCAGTGCTAAGACTAAAAGTTAGGGTTGGCCTGACCCCTGGGCCAGTCTCCACCTGGGGCAGGGCCAGTGGCCAGGAGGGAGGCAGCTGAGGCATGCACAGCGTTCGGTGGCAAAGTCCTGCTGGTGGCTGCCCTGACCAAAGAGATGTGGCCACCCACCCTCACACCTGGACACCCAACAGCACCCCCAGCCACCCACCACCACACTCAGACACCCAGCAGTGCACCCCTGGCCACCCACCCACATGTCCGGGTACCCACCAGCACCCCTGCCTCTGGCTTAGGGAGCTTCAGGGGAGCCCTGGACTCCTGCAGCCTCAGTGCCTCTAGGTGAGTCCCAGGCCTCCGTGCTCTCAAGGAGCTACATTGATTGGCTCAGGGGGCTAGGATCCCCCACAGCATGGAGGCCCTGAGGCTGTCCTGCTGACTTTCCCTCAGCCCAAACTCCCATTTCATCTTCCTGCTTCTCAGCCCATCAATGCAGAACTTCATTTCCATTCCAAAATGTCACCAGGCCTAAGAGACGACCAACAGTGGCCTGGTGAAACAGCCCGAGAGGGGCTGGGCAGTAGGGCAGCCGTCTGGGCAGGTGGAAGAGGACCCTGGTCTGAAGTGGGAGGATTGAGTGGAGCAGACCACATCTGTGCCCTGGGGCCCCCAGTCGAGGCCTCCTGTCTGCTGTTCCAGAGGTCAGAGCCCTGCGCCCAGCCTGAGTCAGAGCAGGAAGTGCACTGTGCCCTCAGACACAGGCGGGGCAGGCTGATGGGGCGAGGGGGCAGCAGGCATTCTGCAGCATGGGGTGGTTGCTCTGGGGACACAGCATGGTGGAGTGCATCCCTCACCCCGCCCTTAGGAACAGGCAAGGGTGATCTCAGCTTTAGAATCAGGGATCGCTGTGCCTGAAATTACCTGTGTTGGTCAAAAATCATACATGTGCATGGTGAGCATACTTCTCCAACAACCTAAGTACTCAGTCATCACCACTAGACCCAAGGCGGGGGTGCAGGAGCAGAGACCAGGTATCGGAGTCATAGCAGGATGGGGAAGACAGAAGACACTGCTGCTGCTCCAGCCTCAGAGATGGTTCCAGGGCCCTGCATGGGCACCCCCACACATGGACCCTACTTTCAAGGGACTGGCCTCAGGAACCACTCCCTGCCCAGAGTTCTACAAGGGGCTGCCTCTCACATGCCCTTTGCCACACTGGGAATCAGGGGAAGGGCTGCCTCTCACGTGCCCTTTTGCCACAGTGGGAATCGGGGGAGGGGCTGCCTCTCACGTGCCCTCTGCCCACATCAGGAATCAGAGGAGGGGCTGCCTCTAACGTGACCTTTGCCCACACCAGGAATCAGGCCAGGGGCTGCCTCTCACATGACCTCTGCCCACACCAGGAATCAGGGGAGGGGACCACAGTGTCCCTCCAGGGGCTGCCTCTCACATGCCCTCGGCCCACACCGGCAATCAGGGATGGGCCACAGCATCCCTCTCTCAGGTCCTGTGTCCCCCAAAAGCCTGTGTCACAGATCTGCTCTGGAGAAAGACGGAAAGGGCTTAACGAGGGCTTTGAAGCTCAAACCCACAGCAGTGAATACCAGGAGGATGCTGGCACGCTCAGACAGGAGAGAAATCTGAGGGACTGGGCTGTGGGCATTTGGGGGCCACATGGGTGCAGTCAGGAGGGCAGATTCCAGGTGAATGCGTGAGAAGTGGAGCTGTTCCAGGGTGGGCCACTGCAGCGCCTGCTTCCTGAGCCGCCCTGCAGTGAACGGGCTCCCGAATGCCCAACCTTCAACCCCCGAATTCCATCCACCTCTGGCTAAGAGCTGTTGCCAAGACAACCCTGAGGTGCCCACTCACCTGGCCATGTGGCTCCAGTTGCTGCTCTGTGTAGCAGAGGCAGATCCTCAAGGGCTTGGAGCCCAGCACCCAGAGCCTCTCCCTGTCTCAGCCCTTTTAGTCCTGTCTATCTCCCTCTAGCCTGGCTCCTGGACCAGGTGGTCCCGCTCCTTAGCGGAATGAGGACAGAGCAGAGCAGGCAGTAGGGACCCCAGTAGGGATCCCCGCCCAGCATCTCTGGCCCCAGACCTGGGGGCTCCACATCTGGCTTCCCATTCTATGTCCCCAGACCTCTTCCTCCATGAGGTCTGGCTGCCTCCACCACAGGACTGCCCTGCCTGGGCCCTCACCAGCTCTTGTCTGCAGATCAGGGCATCCTCATCCCAGCAACCTCCAGAGACTCCAGGCGTGTTTACCTCCCTATCAGGCCAGGAGCACTGTGAGGGCCAGGTTCACTTCTGGGCACCTGGTGGCAAGCTCGGCCTGGAATGGCATAGGGGTAGTCACTGCCTAAGGCCTGTCCTCCAGGAGTAAGCTACCCTCCCGGAGTAAGCTACCCTCCCAGAGCCTGGAGTCTTGAGTCCCGATCTGTGTGAGATCAGTGCATGGGAGATGGCGTGCTGGCAGATGTGCCGCTTATTCACAAGTCTACTTCAGAAGAAAAGAACAAGGCAGCTACCAAGTTCACATCTATACCCATGGGCAGCAAAGCAGACACTTCATATGGGAGTGATAAATTCTGTGACGACATGTCCCAGCTGGACAGCACGTCCTCAATTCATGAGCTGACACCTCTGGCAAGGGCTCAGTGATGAGAGTGTGCCCGGGGCTTGCACACCACATTGTGCAAGTGGCGTGTACAAACAGGCATGTGGGTGCTCTGGTCTCAACACACTGTTAGGGCAGCAGGGGTCAGTGGGACCCTGGGCCAGCCTGGTGGGAAGGATGGGAAGGAGACCCCTTATATCTCTTTTCTAACATGGTGGTTTGCATACCATGGGGCCTTCAGAAAGTCCTTGAAATACTGGTTCAGGTTGTAGGGGCTGGCCAAGCCCAGGTTGCCAGACTCACTTTCCCTCCTTGCCCCTGGATCCAGATTATGAAGCAAGTGGGACGCCCTAGGAGAAAGAGAGGCCAACTGTGAGCATGTGTGTGCATATGTGTATGTATGTGGTTGCCTGTGCTTGTGCATGTGTGAGAGCATGCATGTATGAGGCTGCCTGTGTGTGTGTGCATGCGTGCATCCATGTGTGGGAGCGTGCATGAGGCCAGTGCAAGGGCGGGGCTGAGGACAGGAGAGGTAAACCTGTTCCTCCTGCAACCTCCCTGCAGTTCTCACTGATGAGCCACGAAAGCTTCTGTGATGTGATCATTGACCTGCATCTCCTTGTAGTTAAGACACCGCCTGAAGTTGGCAGACCTGACTGGGAGCCACTAAGAGCCATGTGGTGGGCATACAGGGTCCCCGACATGCCTGGCACTTGCATACATACTGGCAACATCACCATGACCCTCGGGCAGATGCAATGATCAAGGCCCACATAAAGGAAGACAAGGCTTGAGGAGGTGAAGCCATGTGTCCACGTCCCGGGGCTAGCAGAGGCAGGTGACATCCACACCAAGGTGGCTCTGGCCTGGGTCTAGCCCCATTCACTACCATATAGGGGTGGACTAGCAGCAATGCCAAAGACCACCTCCATTCAGCAAACGCTCACCCGAGGCCACAGATGCTGGGGAGGCTGGGGGATGGCATGGCTGGTGTGCCCAGAAAAGGTGGCATCCTTATGGCCATTCTTGCCATCTTCCTGGCCTTCCATACTACTAGGGTGCTTTAGGAGGATCCCATCAACTCCAGACCCCAAGCCAGGCCAGGCCTGGCCCAGGTACTCCACAGCAGCCTGGCCACACATGCCAAGACTTGTTGGGCCAAGCCTGGATAGGTGGTTCCGAAAATGCTCTCCCCAAGTGGAGCCGCCCCTGCACCATCTCCTACATTTCCCGCAATGCAAGGAGACGCTTCACAGAGGTAATAGGCTCAGCCACATGGCCTCTGCAGACTCACCCAGCCAGGGCCTGGAGCTGCATCTTCTCCCTGGCCTGACTCACGCAGGGCCTGGGCCATGTGCCCTCTGCAGGCTCTGGGTGCCGGTAGGACACTTGCTGCTGTCAGCTGAGCCGGCCATGTTTGGGGCTTGGCCCTTCCTCACCTTCCTGGCCAGCATGGTGGCTCCACGTCCAGCTAATTACTTCCCCTCTCCCCACCCAGGCAGAGGCCCAGCCACCCATGACACTCCAGAACACAGAGCTGGGGGGCCTGCTAACGCCACAGTTTGTCAGGAGCCATAGCAACAGCTGCGCTGTGGCCCCCAGGCTGGTGGTGTCCTGAAGGCCACCTACCCCTCAGGGCTGTGAAGGCAGCTGGGAAGTGGAGCTGCCTCAATTCTCAAGACACATAGGACCTAGACCTTCCTGCACCCTTTCTATGGAAGGAATGGGGAATTGTCTCCTGGCATGGGCCTGTATTCCTGGCAGGTCTCACCCCTGGACCACATGCTCTGGTGTGGGTATGGTGGGCTCCTATCCTCAGGAGGGTCTCACCCTTGGACCTTGTGCTCTGTCTGGTGTGGGTGTGGCGGGCTCGGATCCCTGCGAGGGTCTCATTCCTGGACCATGTGCTCTGTCTGGAGTGGGTGTGGTGGGCTCAGATCCCTAGAAGGGTCTCAGCCCTGGACCATGTGCTCTGTCTGGTGTGGATATGGTGAGCTCATATCCCCAGGAGGGTTTCACCCTTGGACCAAGTGCTCTGTCTGGTGTGGGTGTGATGGGCTCAGATCCCTGGGAAGGTCTCACTCCTGGACCATGCGTTCTGTGGAGTGGGTGTGGTGGGCTTGGATCCCTGGGAGGGTCTCACCCTTGGACCACATGCTATGTCTGGCGTGGGTGTGGTGGGCTTGGATCCCTGGGAGGGTCTCATCCTAGGACCACATGCTCTGGTATGGCTATTGTTGGTTTCTCCCTGTCAAGTCTCATGTTGAAAAAAGATCCCCAATGTTGGAGATGCGATCTACAGGAAGGTGTCTGGGTCATGGGGTCACAGCCTCAACAACAGCCTGGTGCTGCCTTTGAGGGAACTTGCGAGGTCTCCCTCTTTGTTCCCATGAGAGGTGCTTGCCAAAAGGAGCCTGGCACCCCACCCCCTTGGCCTCTTGCCATGTGATCTCTGCCCACATGGGTGGTTCCCCTTCCTCTTCTGCCATGAGTGGATGCAACCTGAGGCCCTTTCCAGAGGCACACATGCCCACTTTTGAACTTTGCATCCACCAGAATCGTGGAATTGCCTTTTCTCTAGAAATCACCCAGCCTCAGATATTCCTTTATAGCAACATAATGGGAAAAAAAAAAAGAAGCCATCCTGCCAGTTTCCACAGAGGCCTGGCGCTGTGCTGGTTGCTGCAGGTGCACAGGGGGCGTGGGAGAGGGAGGGAGACAATGAGGAAGGAAGGGAGCCTAGAAACTGAGGCTTCCTGTGCTGTTTTATCAGCTAGTCATTGCTCAGCACCTGAGAAGTGGGCTCCCGGGTCCCACTTTGTACTTGGGGAGCTGAAGCCAGAAGTCATTTCCTGAGGCCAATCTGCGGCCACAGAGGAATGTGGATCCTGCCTGACGCCCATGTTCTCATTTCTCCTGGGGCACAGTCTTCTTGTCTGGGAGTTCCGCAGTCTATGCAACAGTGAGAATGCATAGATCCCAGCAGGATCAGAGAGATGCCAGCAGCAGGCTCTGTGCACCCCCCACCCACCCCCAGCGTCCTAACCTACCCAGCTGAGGTCCAGCAGGCATGGTTAGGATGAGGAAGGGGAAAGAAGGGTACACAGCAATGCCACCCTGTACTGGCACAAGGATGAGGGGTGTGGGCTGTTTCTGCTTCCCAGGAAGGCTGCTGTACAAAAACATTTTCCTATAGCTGTACAGCATGCTTGTGCTTTAAGCTAAGTGTTATACAAAAACATTAAAAAAATTAAAAAGTTTGTAACATCAAAAAGTTACAGTAAACTTTATTATTATTGGAGATGGGGTCTCACGCTGTCACCCAGGCTGGAGTGTGGTGGCATGATCATAGTTTACCACAGCCTCCACTCCTGGGCTCAAGCAATTCTCCTGCTTACGCCTCTGGAGTAGCTGGGACTACAGGGAGGCGCCACCATGCCTGGTTGATTTAAAAATTTTCTGTAGACACAGGGTCTTGCTATGTTGCCAAGGCTGGTCTTGAACTCCTGGTCTCAACTGATCCCCCCACTTCGGCCTCCCAAAATGCTAGGATTATAGGAATGGGCCACTGTGCTCAGCCATTGATTTATTATTGAAGAAAGAAAAACGTTTTGAATAAATTGAGTGTCACCTAAGGGGTACAGTGTTTATGAAGTCTCCAATTGTACACAGTAATGTCCTAGGCCTTCACGCTCACTCACCATCATTCATCGGCTCACCCAGAGCTCCCACCGGCCCTACAAGCTCTGTTCATGGAAAGAACCCTATGTGGCTGCACCACTTTCCACCCTTCACACATCATGTTTACTGCCTCTTGTCCATATTTAGACACATGCAGACAAGCAGATGCTCAGCACTGTGCTACAGCGGCCTACTGCATTCAGCACAGTCGCATACTGCATGCTTTTGCAGCTTAGCAGCAACAGGCTAGCCCACATATCCCAGGGTGTGAGAGGCTGCATGGCCCAGGGATGCGAAAGGCCACGTGGCTCAGGCTTGTGTAAGTCACTCTAGGATGTTCCCGCAAAGACCACACGTTCCTCAGAAAGTAACCCTGTTGTCCAGTGAAGTGTGACTGTACTAGATTCACATATATACACATAGATGAGTGCTGAGTATCCCCTATCGGAAATGCTTAGGACCAAGTGTTTGGGATTTCCAGTTTTTCTGGTTGTTACAATATCTGTATTGTCGCCCATTCAGCTGACTGAAAAGGGGACTGAAACAGGGAGCCAGACCAGGAGATTCCTGGGCAAAAAAGCCACGAATCTCAACACTGCTGTTTCAGCCGGTGCAGTGGGTCACCACAAGGGAAATTACACAGATTCCGGCGCCCTTTCAACAGGCGACTGGAACACCTGGGAGAGAATGACCATTCAACAACAACAACAAAAAGGCTCTGAGACAGGGAGACAGGTGATCAGGCTCAGCTGTTCCCACCCCCATACACAAAAAACCAGCAAATGGAAATGCTGAGGATTGAGAGTTGCACAGCAAGCATAGCTGAACTCAGGAAGGTCCAGCTCTGCTTGGAAGGGGTGTCCACTGAAGGAAAACTAAGAAACAGAAATCACTTCATCACCAACAAGCTGGACGTCCACTCAGAGACCCAATCTGAAAGTCAGCAATTACCAAGACGACAGGTGGATAAATCCACAAAGATGGGAAGAAACCAGCACAAAAAGGCTGAAAACACCTGAAATCAGAATGCCTCTCCTCCTAGAGGGGATCACAGCTCCTCATCAGCAAGAAAACAAGGCCTGATGGAGAATGAGTGTGATGAATTGACAGAATCAGGCTTCAGAAGGTGGATAATAAGAAACTTCTGTGAGCTAAAAGAACATGTTCCAACCCAATGTAAAGAAACTAAGAACCTTGAAAAAAGGTTTGATGAAATGCTAACGAGAATAGACAATTTAGAGAGGAATATAAGTGAATTAATGGAGCTGAAAAACACAATACGAGAACTTCACGAAGTATGCACAAGTTTTAACAGCTGAATTGATTAAGCAGAAGAAAGAATATCAGAGGTCGAAGACCAACTCAATGAAATAAAACAAGAAGACAAGATTAGAGAAAAAAGGGTAAAAAGGAATGAGCAAAGTCTCCAAGAAATATGAGACTATGTAAAAAGACCTAATCTACGTTTGACAGGTGTACCTGAATGTGACGAAGAGAATGAATCCAAGCTGGAAAATATTCTTCAGGATATTATCCAGGAAAACTTTCCCAACCTAGAAAGGCAGGACAATATTCAACTCCAGGCAATACAGAGAACACCACAAAGATATTCCTCAAGAAGAGCAACCCCAAGGCACATAATCGTTAGATTCACCAGGATTGAAATGCAGGAGAAAATACTAAGGGCAGCCAAAGAGAAAGGTCGGGTTACCCACGAAAGGAAGCCTATCAGACTCACAGCAGATCTCTCCGCTGGAACCCTACAAGCCAGAAGAGAGTGGGGGCCAATATTCAACATCCTTAAAGAAAAGAATTTTCAACCCAGAATTTCATATCCAGCTAAACTAAGCTTCATAAGTAAAGGAAAAATAAAATTCTTTATGAACAAACAAGTACTCAGAGATTTCAACACCACCAGGCCTGCTTTATAAGAGCTTCTGAAAGAAGCACTATACATAGAAAGGAACAACCAGTATCAGCCATTCCAAAAACATACCAAAAGGTAAAGAGCATCACCATAATGAAGAATCTACATCAATTAATGGGCAAAACAGCCAGCTAGCATTAAATGGCAGTATTAAATTCACATGTATCAATATTAATCCTAAATTTAAATGGACTAAATGCCCCAATCAAAAGACACAGAGAGGCAAATTGGATAAAAAGCCAAAACCCATCGGTACGCTGCATCCAGACCCATCTCACATGTAAGGATACACAAAGACTCAAAGTGAAGGAGGAAGATTTACCAAGCAAATGGAAAGCCAAAAAAAAAAAAAAAAAAACAACCAGGAGTTGCAATTCTCGTCTCTGATAAAATAGACTTTAAAGCAACAAAGACCAAAAGAGACAAAGAAGAACATTACTTAATGGTAAAAGGATCAATGCAACAAGAAGAGCTAACGATCCTAAATATATACATACCCAATACAGGAGCACCCAGATACATAAGGTAAGTTCTTAATGACTTACAAAGAGACTTAGACTCCCACACAATAATAGTGGGAGACTTTAACTCCACATTGTCAATATTAGACAGATCAACGAGATAGAAAATTAACAAGAATATCCAGGACTTGAACTCAGACCTGGAACAAGTAAACTTAATAAACATTTACAGAACTCTCCACCCCAAATCCACAAAACATACATTCTTCTCATAATCACATACCTATTCTAAAAGTGACCACATAATTGGAAGTAAATCACTCCTCAGCAATCACATAGCATTTCACAGGTTTAAATGAAATACTGGTTGGCTGCTTGTTATTTTCCTCCCTTATTCCTTCCTGTCTCCATTGTTAAGCACAATTATTGGCATAAAAGAGGTTTTTAATACCTATTTTTAGACTACCTAGCCTGGGCAATAGAGCAAGATTTCCATTCTCTCTCCCTCTTTCTCTTCTTCTTTCTTTCTCTCTTTCATTCTTTTTTTCTTTTTCTTTCTTTCTTTAAAAAAAGAAAAAAAAGAGTATCTGTATTATGTGTCTACTGGGTGAGTAAGCACGTCATGCAAATATTCATCCCTAATCTGAAAATCCGGTACTAGAAATGCTCCATTAAGCATTTCCTTTGAGCGACAGATCCACACTCAAAAAGCTGTGGATTTTGGAACATATCTGATATCGGGTTTTTGAATTGGGGAAGCTGGACCTGTATACTTTTCCCCCTCATCCATACAACAAATCTGGGAAGTCAATGTTACCGCAGGCCTGCTGTGCTTCACACATGGTGGTAATGCTAGGTTTGTGAGGTTCCGAAATCTGTGCTGTCCACACTCCTCTGACCCTGATGCCCACCCTGCAGGCCTCTGAGCTGGGGAGGGCCCTGGGCAGCGAGGAAAGAGGAGCCTGCCGGAACCAGTGTGTCTCACAGACACCAGAAGTTCATGGTTTTGCCCCAAACTGCATTTCCTCTGTGGCCCCCACCTGGTCATTCCACTTCTCCTTCTTACCATCGACTTTCTCACTCCTGTAACAGAAGGCTTCCTTCCCTTGGTCTTGAGAAGAGGGGGAAAGGGGAGGTGGGGAGAATTCCTTGAGAACCACTAGGAGGAATGTAGCTAGGATGGAGAGACCAGGAGCTCTGTGCCTCCCTTCCTTTGGGCCCAGGCAGGCCAAGGCCTTCCCACGAAGCTCTAAGGACTCTGGGATCTCGGTCTCCTCTCGGGAGGGAGAGGAGCAGAGGCAGTGTGCTCCCGTTAGGAAGAGTTGGAGCTGAGATGTTCCTGCCTTTCCCCCAAACAGCAGCCCAGGCAGGCAGCTCCCTCCACCCACGAGACAACAAGAGGCTTGGTCCTGGCTGGGATGGGAAGCCCCGTTCTCCTTGGCAGAGCGGCAGGGGACTGTGTGGCAAACCCTCAATTATCTCAGCACACATCTGTGGAACCCGCTTGACTGGAACGAGCTTGGCTATTTCTAACTCTGTATGCAGCCCCCTTTCTGCCTGAAGAATCATTTGGGGGAAAATCAGATAAAATGAATGAAGTGGCCAGGAGGCTGGGGTTTGGCAAGATCTTTCAGGAGCACAGGAACCATGTGTGCCAGCACCCAGATGGGGTGGGGTGGGGCAGGGAACCTGTCTCCCTGCTCTCCCTGCCCTCCTACACTAGCCTCTGCCCTCCATGGCAGTCCCTCAGCATGGCAGCTCATGGCAGATCCTTCTGGAAGCACCCAGTGATGCTCAGCTCCCTGGGGATGCCCTTCTGAAGCCCGGAGGCCAGGGTCAGGGCCCCCAGGGAACACCCAGACCACGTTCCTCATGAGAGATGGGGAAACTGAGTCTCACAGGAGTGCAGTGGCCTGGTCAAGGGTACACACCAGGGTCAGGAGCTGCCAGAGACAAGATGACTCCAGAGTGTCTCTTACCTCCCCTCTGGACAATGGAGGCCAGGACCACCACCACCTGGCCCTGAGGAGTCAGTAACCGTCTGCAGGCAGAGGTGCCAACATGAGCCCCTGCCCTATAGGTCAGCCTGCTGTCTGTTTGTTTGCTGTTTATCTCTTCCTTTTTGCTCCCACGAAACCTGTCTTTCTGTCTGTCTGGCAAAGCCCTGGAGTGCCTTCTCCATAAGCCAGGCCCTGAGCTGAGGTGTGGGCTGCCTGTGAATGGCACTAGTGCTTCTCCTGTCACCAAGGTTGGTGTCCTGGGTACAAAGGAGAGAGGAATGACAGATGGATGGGGCAGGATGGACGCTGGTCTCCTGGTCAGAGCCCCTGCCAGAAGACTTGGCAGCTCCAGGACTGTCCTCTTGGCACCCAAGGAGGATTTCTCAGGAGGCTGATAGCCTGACCTAGTGAAGAGTAGCTCAGAAGAGGACTTGGGAAGAGTCAACTCACCGGGAGCCTTTGAAAGCTGGAGCATCGCAGGTCATCCAGAAGGTCTTTCAGGGACCAGGACACCGAGGGCCACTTCCAGAGGCCCTGCATTTTCTGCCCACTTGAGGCACAGAAAAGAAGAGCTACAGGCAGAGAAGGCCAGGAGGCCAAAGCGTGCAGACCCCGTCTCCTGCTCCCTCACACACCTGCTTGGCATGGGTCCCACGAGGAGCCCAGCGCAGCCTAGCTGGCTCCCCAGCGGCCAAGCCCTGCAGGAGAGGTTCAGGCAGCTGCAGGGAAGAACATTCAGAGGGCAGGAGAGTGCAGTTGAGGCTGGCAGGGCTATCCTGTGGCTCTGGGGGGTGGCAGGCAGGGCTGCAGGATCACAGCTCTGGGAGAAGCATGAGTGCCCCGTGGGCTAGAGCTGAACCAGCCAACAGGGATCCCAGTGTGATGTGAACCCTCTCCAGCTCCACAGGCGGACAGGGCTGGCTATGAGCACTTATCAGACTCAACCCCTGCAGCCTCTGAGGTAAGCTGCAGTCATCTCCACTCAATAGGTGAGGAGACTAAGACCCAGCATCGGCCCTCATGAAAATGCTCTCAAGGCCCAGATCCTTCCAACAGGAGATCCCACCATGCCAACCGGATGGGGCACAGGAAGGTCAGTGAGGCCCCAGCCCTCTAAAAAGGGGAGGGCACATGTGGGGTGTTGGGTGCTGCTGGCAGCAGGGCACACCGGCTGGGCAGGACAGAGTCTGGCAGGAGTAGGAGGAGTGGGAGGAGGAGAGGGTGGGGGTTGGGTGAGGCCGGGGAAAAGAGGCTATGAAAGGAAGCTAGGGAGAGAAATGGAGCAGGAAGCATCTTTAAGAACAAGGAGCCCAGTAGTGGGGAGGGGCACGCTTAGGCTCTCTGGCGACCCTCAAGGGACAATTAGCCCAATGGAATAAAACCTCTGGCAGAGTCTCCTGTCAGGCAAAACACAAGGTGGCAGGTGTCCTAGGAGGGGAGTCAGCTGAAGAAAGGGTCCCATGTCTGGGGAGCCCAGGAGGGCTTCCTGGAGAAGGTATCTATGAGCAAGCTGGGCCCAGGTGAAGAGGATAGAGCAGCTGGGCCTTGGTGCTGGGGTCCCTCGGACAAATGCAGGCACAAGTTGGCAGCATCTGCCTGAGGGGTTTCACTGTTCAGAAATGAAGCTGATGGACCAAGGTGGGGTCTCAGCAACCATGAGGTGTGCTGGGAGCATGATCCCACTTACTCCTGTGGGTCAGACATTACTGTGCCTACTTTACAGAGAGGCAGAGGCCCAGCTGGCACTCCTCTGGCAATGGCTGCACTTGGGCACTAGCCCACATGTTCACCTTGAGTCAGCCTCCTGTCTTGGTTGCCCAGAGCGCCCCTTGTCAGGTCCACCAGGGAGCTCTCAGCCCTGCCTCCAAACATCAACTTGTAAAGCCCCTCCATCCTTTAATCTCCCTGATCCTGTGAGCTTCAAGCATGAAAACACAGCGCATGTTACATAGTGGGAAAGTAGCTGAGCTAAAAGCAAACTTGTTCCCTGACACCGTCCACCTGAGTCCCTGGAATGCAGCCAGAGCAGGTGTGGTGGGAGGGTGGGGGGTTGGGCTGCTGTGGGCACCAGGCCTTGCTGGTGGAGCGCTGGGCCAGTGGCCCAGTCGTCCTTCCAGAGGCAGCTGCCTCAGCTCCCTGGCTTCTGACCCAGCACACCCATCCCTCAGGGCCTGTAAAGACACATTCACACAGGCCTTGGGCCAGGACAGGCCATGGTCTGGAGAGTCAGGTCAGGCCAGGCCAAGCCAGGCCTGCCATTAGAAAGAAGGGACAGCAAGGGCTGGAGGATGGGCAGTGAGGGGGCAGCCTGGGGAGTACCCCAAGGCTCCAGATCACAAGGGTCTAGGAAGGCAGGCAGGATGCCTGGCAAGAGCTGTGGTACCCAGGCAAGATCCCTTCAGGAACCTCAGCTCCTCAGGGCGACTCAGGCCTCTCGCAGGTAGGTGACTTGCTTCTCTGTTGGATTTCTGACAATCTAAATTCATACAGGCCTCCTGTACACTATGAGCTGGCCACCTCCTGGGCTCTCTACCCACCTGCCTCCTCCTCCTGGGGCCCCCTCCCTGCCTCTCCCTGACCTCAGGAGTCTGGGGGCTGAGAGGAAGCCAAGGTGGGGAGGAGGGCTGAAGTTCTAGGGTAGCTGAGATGCTGGCTTCAGCAGGGAGAGTGGCAGGGCTCACACTTGAGGGCATGATGGGGAGGGACCTAGTGTCCAGGAAACCTGAGGACACCAGACAGGGGTTCCAGAAGCCCACGAGGGGCTATGAGAGTGGTCAAGAAACTACTTGCTGATGGTGTTTTTAAAAAGTAACACAGGAGCACACACAATGGAATCGCAGGATTCTGAGTTACCAGATGTAAATGAACATGTCTATGCATGCGCCTATGTATAAAACACCGAAGGCAGCAAATCACACTGCCACGTGTGTACCTATGCAACTATCTTGCATGTTCTTCACATGTAACCCCAAACCTAAAATGCAATAATAATAATAAAAAAGAACATTATAAAATTGAAATTAACAAAACTAAACAAAATGCCGAAAGGAAATACAGTAGAGCACGACTGCGGCTGCCTCTCGCAGGTAGGTGACTTGCTTCTCTCTTGGATTTCTGACAATCTAAATACAAAACCCTGTGGAAGATGCCACAAGGCTCTGCTGGAGTTAGTCTTGGAGTTAGTCTTCCTAAGACCATCGCTTCAACTACAGCACGTGTAAGGATCTGGTGAAAACGCCGCCTCTTAATTTGTAAATATTGATGTAACAAGTGATGTGTTAAGTGGTGACTGTTCATGATACACCTTTATTAATACCTAATCATCTTCAAAACCCATGGAATTTCTATCATGTATTAAACACCTCTCTGTGAATTATTCAAAGTTTACAGAATTATGCAAAAGTGAAGAAGTACATTTCTGATAGCTTAAAGACTTGTGTGTTTGTATTATTCAAAGGTCTGAGAGTTTCATGAGTGTAGACATGGATGAACATGATCTGAGGAGCAGGAAATCCAGAAGGAACGCAGAGGAGCCAGCACTGCGCCCCATGCAGCACTGGCTAGGGAGACAGGTGAGTTTGCGGAAGGAGGAAGAGCCGGGCTAAGGCTGACTCCGGTGGGCAGTGGCTCGCTGCTGTGAGAGACTGATGGACACATGTAGGCCGCACTGCGTACAGCTTTTATACAAATCAAAGTTGGGTCTCTGTTTCTAGAAAGACACGCAGAGGCTGCAGACTGTGGGCAGGTTAGACACCCATTCCAGACAAACTGCAGCAGTCTCAGGTAGGGCTGGTCTCAGCCTGTCCCCATATCCGACAGCCACCGCCCACTCCACCCTTCCTGAAGCAGCCTCCAGGCCACGCTAGGGCCAAGATGCCACACAAGGCCAATGGCACAATCTTCACAAATGGGAGGTTAGCTCACTGGGGTGGTGATAACAAGCCTTTGTCGCCCTGGATTTCCTGGTGCTGAAGGTCCATATGGGGCCACCTCCACCCTGATGGTCAACATGAACACCCCGATTTCTGCTACTGGACCTTGCTCACCTGAGACTCTTCATGCCTACAATCATGGACCTAGCCCAGCTTCACCAGCAAACCAGAAGAGCACCTGCTGGCTTGCAGGACTAAAGTGTGGAGACGTGGCTGGCTCTCCCTTCCTCTTCTAGTCTGTCTCACCTTGCGCTGGTATCTGGCCTGGTGGCTTGAAAGGTGCCCCCTGCCTGGCCCCACATGGATTTCAGTCTTCCCCAGGCACTGCTGCCTCTGGACACACCAACACATGCCTGGGGCCCCATCCCTCACAGAATGAAGCCCAAGTCAGGGCAGACAGAGGCCAAGAAAGTCAGGTGAGTGGCTCAGGGCCTTCCTCGCCCAGGGGGTCCAAGGCTGCAAAGCTACGTGGGGTTAGTCCAAGGCTGAGAAGCCTCAGGGGTGACGAGGACAGGCCAACGCATCTCCCTTCCACCCAGCCCACCACACCATTGCCTTCAGACACGAGGCTGCTCCTTTGCCGAGGGCTACAATCAGATCTCCCCATCAGAGGAGACAGGAGAGCCAGAGAGCCAGAGAGCCAGCGCGAGCAGGACCCACCTTGAAGATGAGGCAGTCACCCTGGTGCTCGGCATACAGCGAGGTCAGCCGATACTGGTTCTCTGTGGTGATGTCGATCTGGTAGCCAGTGAGTGTGTAGCAGGCCTTGCGAAACTCCTGGATCTTGGTCTGAAAAACCTCCTTGAGCCGCTGGTTCTTCAGCTCAGCGCTCTCCACCTGCTTCCTCAGCTCTGTGGTAGGGAGGGAAGGAGATGTTGAGTGTGGCACCAGGCCAGAGGGGTGGGGACCCAGGAGGAGGCCGAGTGCAGGCAGGAGTGGAGGCTGCCCAGGGATGCAGGCGGCCTGTGTGTCGCACTGGCCAGCCTCAATTTGGAGGCTGAGGAAACCAGAGTGAGGGGTGAGCTGACACAGACTGATGCTCTTAATGAAGTTACCGAATTGAGAACAGTAACAGGGCCAGACTCCAGAAGCAGCCCAGGCCTTTCCACAGGGACCAGCCCTTGGCTGGCATGACAATGCCTGGAGCCACCCTACCAGGAAGCCACAGGATCAGGCATGCCTCGGGGGCACCCCTGCCCCAATGCTCCAGCGATTTAGGCAAGAAACCTGAGAGGAGATGGTGATGAGGACATGGGTCCTGAAGTGAAGATCTGGGACACCAAGCTACCCAGTGATCCTGACCATCCATTCCCAGGCTGCTGTCTGGGTCCTTTCTAGGGTCGGAGGCCTGCCCCACAGAGCCAGCATTCAGAAACAGGGAGGCAGGTGGGAAGTCAGCTGGACCTTCTGGATCCTATTGCCCCAGGGCTTTGACCTGCCAGCCACCTCTTGTGAAAATCCTGGATCTTGGTCTGAAAAACCTCTTGTTTTTCAGACCACTTGTGAGATGACACTTGTGAGATGACAGCTGGCCCCGCCCAGGCCCACTGCCCCCCACGAGGCTTTAAGTGACCATTCAGGGCACACCCTGTGCCCTGCCCACCAGGATTTATAGCTGCTTGGGGAGGAAATGCTGTGCAGAGCCATCAGGAGGATAACAGCAATGATCATTAATCTCTCACCCAAGAGGCCGTCCAAGTAATTAAGCCTCGATTTATCCCCTCGTTAATTATCAGGACTGGCTCCACTTAATGGCACACAGAACTGTCCCCTAGGCTGGGTGCTTCCCCGCAGTGCTGTCTGGAGCTGGCTATGGGGAGCCCTGCAGGGGCCTGGGACTGCTCCAGGCGGGGAAGGGAGACACCGGACCCTATCCTGCAGGCCAGGGGAGCTGGGCCAGCT
Organism: Saguinus oedipus; assembly: GCA_031835075.1. Classification (NCBI taxonomy): domain Eukaryota; kingdom Metazoa; phylum Chordata; class Mammalia; order Primates; family Cebidae; genus Saguinus; species Saguinus oedipus. The sequence goes on from CM063170.1 coordinate 11,328,435, forward strand.
GCCAGCCTCCCTCCAGTAGGACAAGGGACCAAATCACAGAACTGATGCAAGCACCCATATCCAGGCACAGGACGGTCAGCTCCCTGGCTGGGCTGAGAAAGGCGACATTCAAGTCAACCATGGCCACATGGCTGGGGAGAAACCAAGGGTTCCAAGCCCATGCAGCGTCCGGGGGAGGCTGGTCCTGAGTTAGAGATGAGTCTGAAGGCCCCAGGATGGGTGTGGGGTCCCCCAGAGGAGGGTGAGGGATGCAAAAGTGAGTGCCTGCTAGCCAGGTCACAGTGAGTGAGAGAGGGGCTGCCTGGGAGTTTATGCACAGTGGTTCAAAGAGATGTTTACAGGCCGGTTTAAGGCAGATGGATGTGGTCACGGTTGCTTCCTGGAGGAGGTAAGCAGGGACAGGAACCAAGTGCAAACAAAAAGCCCTCAAACCTGCAGAGGAAGACGGAGAATGTGGGAAAGGCCATGGTTCCAGCTTGGCTCAGCCTCCCCAACCTGTAACCCCAAACCTATCCCTTCACCCCATCTCCCAGGACCTGTCTACCACACGGACATCAAAGGCGTTGGCCAGATTGTGTACCAGAGCCCACCACTGAGAGCTCAGAGCTGCTGCGCGCCCCTGACGGCATGAGCTCAGTTAAGCAGCATGTTCCATATGCAAGCTCACTCACTGCCTGGGTGTGACAGCTACAAACACGATCTGATCCCCAATCCACACACAAGGACACCGAGGCTCACAGAGATTCACTGCTGGGCTGGAAGACCAAGGGCGCTGCCTGCCATGGGTTCTGGAAGGAGCAGCAATGCAGGGCCCATGTTCATGGCATCGGGATGTCAGAGGCTGGGAGGAGACGGGGTCTGTACCACTGCAGGTGTGTCAGCAGGGGGGCCCTGGCACTGGTCCACCTGCAGGACTGCAGCATCTGCACTGGGTTCAGCTCTCGTCCAGACCTGGCCTCCTCCCTCCGCTGCCGGCAAAGACAGCACTATGGGACATTGTTATTCCACAGCTGAGCTCCTCCAGCAGGACAAGGCCAAAGGCCTAGGGCCCGGGGCCAGGGCCCTTGATGAATCAAGCAATCAGGCAATGAAATCTCAAGGTTAATTGGCAGCAATGACCCCAATATTCTTCCCTGCATCCCTTGGCTGATCCTCTGGAAGACAGGGCCATTGGTAGCAGGAATCCCACACACAGAAGGAAGAATGCAGAGCCCATACTTCAGAGGCCATAGTTTATCCCTAACAGGGCCTGTGCTGCCTTCAATACATCTCAGACGTCCAATGGGGAAGAATTAGATTTTGGTAATAAATGCAGCCTGACTTTGGAGGAGGAAACAGCCCTGTTTTCCCATAGACCTCAAAGCTGCCTCTGTGCTGCTCACAGACCACAGGAAGCAGTTGGGGCTCCAGGCTGCATGGCCCACCCATGGTGGGTTGGCGTGAGGTCCCAGGGTGAGGAAGGAATTGTGTGGGCCCCTCTCTCAGGGGCAAAACCACCACCCACACAGCTGGGAGCAGCGGGGCCCGCTGCTCTCTCTCCTAGGGGCCACTCTCCCACCTGTTGACAGCCAAAACCCAGCGCCCTGGAGGGGAAGTGACCACCTCCATGCCACACAGACCCTTGGAGGGGAAGGGGCCCTGACCCTGGTCTCCTGTCATCCTCTAGGAAAGCCTGCCTCGATGGTCGATTCAGCTTGGGGCAGATCAAGCCAGCGTTCTGACTCCCCTTTATCCCTGTAGTTCAGTTGCTTACATAAAGGTGAATGAATAATTCACACAATGGTTTGGATTAAATAAATAAAAGATGGGTTTTCCGCCTTGGAGATGTCATCACTATCTTGTCAGTTGCTCTCACATGGCCTCCTCTCAAGTGAGCCAGGAGCCCGGGCTTCCTCTGGGCTGGATTCTGTGGGCCTGAACGCTGGGCAGGCTCCTCTCAGAGACCCTAGAAGCCAGTGGCAGAGACCCCCAGGGTGAGAGGCAACAGCCCTGTGCCTAACCTAGGCCCTGTGACGGCAGTATGTGGGCTGAGGCAAGGCAGCAGTGACGCCTGCAGCGCTCCAGGCCCCGCTGCCCCACCCAGCCCGGTCTGCTGTGTGCTCAAGGCCTGCTGAGCTGGGGTGCTCAGGGACGGAGCCCAGCTCTGCAGCCCTGCTTTCTGGGGCGGCCCCACCAAGGCTCTCAGGCCCTCCCCTCTGGCCTCCAGGGCCACCCCAGGCTTAAAGGCAAAGGATTTTTGGGCCTCTGTAAAGAGGCCCTGAGCCCCTCAGAGCCCTGGCCCGGCCCACCCACAGCCCTGGCTCCCACCTTTCCTGCCTGGGGATGTTGAACTCTGGCCACACTGACCAGGAGCAACTGCCTAGGAAGCAGCCGCTTCCCTCTGCCTGGATGCATGCCCTCTTTGGGCCCCTCTCCCACACCCCTGGAACCCCTACTCTGGGCAGATCCAGCCCTCTTGGAGGCTCCTGCTACCACCTTGCAGGGATGCAGGGGCACAGTCCTGGTGCTGACGGGCTCTCAGGTCCTCGGTGAGGGGCAGGAGAGGAAGGAGAACAGCAGGTGTTCAAGTGGGAGTCAGAGAAGACGCGGCAGTGGCCACCCAGGGCCCGGGTTCTGGGGTGTTCCAGGGGAACAAGGGCATCCACGATGCGGGTGCCTAAACAGCTACCCCCTCACTACCTTAGCCTCACACCTGCCTCCTCCTGGGACGACAGGAGGCAGCTGTGAAAAGGACAGAATAAAAATAAATTGCCCTCCATTACGTAAAGGCTAGCTAGCAAGGAAGAGACGCTTTACAGCCTGAGAGCCTGGATGTCAGGATAAAGGAGTGTTTACGGCACTTATCTCAAGAGGCCCAGTTCACAGCCTGAAATGTGGAGAACGGTCCTCCCTTGGCAGGACAGAAAGAGCCAACACACAGGTATGGCCCACGGGGACGGTGACAGAAATGCTGGGGTTCAGGACTTTCAGAAGCAGGGAAAAGGTAACAGTACTTTTCTCTACATCCTCTTTACTCCTTGGAGTGTTATGGGGCATATGCAGATGAGAGCAAGCAGAGATCCTCTGAAAGGTACCAACGGATCTTAGGAGCATGGCCCCAGGGTACTTCCATCCTTCCCCAGGGGCCTGAGCTATACCCAGGCTGAACCAGGCCTGCGGGCTACATGAGCCTCAGGGCCCAGGGAGCCCTCAGGGTGTGGGGGCTCTGGCCTTGCTGCTCATCCTGCAGTGGGAAGAGGCCCCGGCACTACCCCAACTCTTCTGTGGGCCTGGACTCTGCATCCTTCCTCTGGGACCCATCCCATGAGTGGGGCCGGCCTAACCCCTATCTGTGTCCTGAGAGCAGCCTGGCCAACATAGTGAAACCCTGTCTCCACTGAAAACAAAAAAAAAAATTAGCCAGGCATGGTGGTGGGCACCTGTAATCCCAGCTAGTCAGCCTCAGGAGGCTGAGGCAGGAGAATCGCTTGAGCCCGGGAGGCAGAGGCCACAGTGAGCTGAGATTGCCCCACTGCCCTCCAGCCTGGGCGACAAGAGTGTAACTCAGTCTTACCAAAAAAAAAAAAAAAAAAAAAAGAGCCTGGGCCTCTCTGTTTACCAGGCACCTGCAGGCACTGGGCAGCTCTGCCCTTAGGAGGCCAGCCCTGCACAGCTGAGGCAGCTGGCCCATATGGGAAGACCCCACATGGGGAAGAGATGCCAGCCCTGCTGCTTCCATAAGTCCCTGAGCAGCCTCTTCTCAGGCTGGCCTCGGTTCTCTGGGCCAACACTGCTTCTGCCACCCTGTCCAGTCCCTGTCCAGGATAGGAACCCCGGCCATGTAGACAGAGCTCCATGCTCCCGCAGCAAGACATGGGCTGAGGCAGGGCTCTCTCCTAGGGCATTCACACACCACTGGGTGCCCTAGCTTGGCCATCAATGCAGCCGCATCTGGTCCTGGCCTGACCTTATTCCAGCCTTGCCACAGGCCTCTGAGTGCTGGCTCCCTTTCCCAGCTGCCTCTCCTGCACCCAGCTTCTCCATGGCTCCAGCCTCTCTTTTGAGAGGCTTCGCACTCTCTCTCTTTTCCCTGCAGGGTACAGACTGTGGCTCCTACAGAGCTGTTTCAGATGCCTGGGCCTCATGCTCCTTCCCTGCGGTGCACTCGGAGCTCACAGGGGTGGGGCCAGGCCTGTGTGTCACTACCAAACCCACCCTGCACCTGAGAATCTAGAACATGGGAGTGTGCGATGGGCGTGTGCTGAACATGCAGGTGAACAAAGCCACCATCCCCCTACTGCCCTGAGCTCCTGCCCCTGCACAAGACTCACGGTCAGCTTAACCACAAGCAGGTACACACACAGCAGACAGGGGCACACGTGCCTACCACTGAACATCCGTTCACCCCCGAACACCTGTGTTCATCCCTGAACATACAATCTTTCTATGGCCTCAGAGGAAAACCCCTTAAGATCAAGGCAGGCTGAAGAGAGGCCTTGCCACTGCCCTGCTCCCAAGCCCCCACTCCTATCCCTGCTGCGGCCACCAGGGTCACTATGAGAGCCGAGGGCCTCCAGGAGCTTCAGACTATGAGGGGAGGGTAAGGGCACCCATGGCCTCAGAGCTGCTCTCAGCTACTCCAACCCCTGTCATGCCCCCATCTCCCCACCACCATCACCTTGCCCCCATCCCACTGTCCCCCGGCGCCTGCCCCCAGCCTGGACAGGTGCCCCAGTGAGAAGCTGGCCTGGGCCCAGGCCTGCATGGCTGCCACCATGGGCCCCAAGTCCCAGACTCCACCACAACTCTCAGTTTAGGAACTGGAAGCAGCTTTTGAAATTTTCCTTTGGGGACTTGAGGAAGAGCCATTTTTCTTTCTAAATAGTAAATAAAATACAGTTAACCATGTTGGGGTTTTCAGGCTTTAAAAACCCCACGAAAAGGGACTAATATTTCACCATTAAACAAAGCAGTCCCCAAGGCCCAGGCCAAGCCAGGCGGATAATTCTACTTGGCAGATGCCCAGCCCCACCAATGACGCCCTGTGGCCAGGAGGAAGGGAGTGATTCCCAGCTCCACATGTTGGCTGTGTTCATGGACAAGCCGCCTCACCTCTCTGAGCCCCCTTGCCTCCCTGGGTGTGGGGTGAGGAGGGCAACATCACCTGCCCCCAGGTCAGTAAGATAGTGGAGGCGAAAACCCTCTTGGCATAACATGTTCCTCTTCATAAAACACGGCCCTGTGCTGTCAACAACCACTTGGTCGACTACACATGTCACAAGTGCTCAGCACGGAATCTGAGTGGCAGGCCTAAGTCCAGGTGTAGAGTGAGGGGGCAGTCTGGTCTGGGCCGCAAGGATGCCCAGAAGATCACCTGAGCGTGGTCTGGACTGACTCCAGAGACACAGGGCAACTGCCCCGGTCCCCAGAGTATGGCAGAGCCCCCAGAAGGCAGTGGCCCGTGGCCCCAGAGCTCAGGAATAAGTCTGACCAGGGCCACCCTGCAGGGTGAGAAGAAGGCTCTCAGCAGATTCAGGTGGCCAGGCAGGATGTTCACCCACACACAGTCCCGATGACGGAGTGGGGCCCAGGCACAGCACCTTTCCCAGCTCAAAGGCTAAGATTCCAGCATGACAGGCCCGGCAAATCTGTCGCAGCTGCTGCAACTGGAACTGGGTGCCACCTGGCCCGGGACTGCAGCTGCCCCCAACTCTCATGATTGCACCCTTCAGCAGGTTCCTGAGAGCTGATCTGAGACAGGGAATATCATCTGGAAACCACACGGCTGAAGACATTTCTACTTCACCTTCGGGGCCAATGGGTAATTTGACCAGATGCAAAGTTCCAAGCTGTATCTACCCCTCCTTCAGGTGTTTTTTTTTTTTTTTGAGACACGGTCTCACTCTGTCACCCAGGCTGAAGTGCAGTGGCATGACTGTTGCTCACTGTAGCCCCAACCTCCTGGGCTCAAGCGGTCCTCGTACCTCAGCCTCCCAAGTAGCTGGGGGTCACAGGAGCCTACTACCACATTGGGCTAACATATATTTTTTAGGCTATATATATATTTTTTTCATATTGCCCGGTTGGTGTTGACCTCTGGGCCTCAAGTGTTCCTCCCGCCTTGGCATCCCAAAGTGTAGGGATTACAGGTGTGAGCCATGCACCCGGCCTCTCCTCCAGTGCTGAAGGCATTGCCCTCCTGTCTCAAACGCTCAGCGCTGCTGTGGAGAAGCCTGAAGCCATCCTGACTTCTAGTGTTTTGCAAGTGACTGGTTTTCACTCCCTGGAAGTGGCAAAGAAGTCTTTCTGTTGTCAACATTATGGAGCTCCCCCAAAACGCATTTCTCTCATGACTTCCTCACATGGTCTGGTTCCCCTGTGTCTATTCTTCATCTCTCTCAGCGGCCGTCTCCCTGGTGGCAGCTGGGCGCTTGCACGAACAGCAGTCCCAGAGGGGCCTGCTGGATTGTTTCCGGGGAAGCTGCCAGCATCAGCATCTCCAGATCTTCCCTCTGGGACAGGTCTGACAGGTCAAAGATGACTCTCAGACGCTCCGTGCCAGTAAGAACGCAGCCCAGGAGGGAACGTGCCTGGATTCGGAGCAGCAGGACCAGCCTCTGAAGGTGACTGGCACCTGAGTGGTTACTTGTGGGTGACATAGGGGTCCCCACATCAGGCCCAGGCCTGACCTCGAAGAGAGACGACTAAGAACCCCCACACACTGCAGACACAGGAAGCCCATCAAGGTGGGCTCCAGGCCCAGGGGTGGGCAAGCCGTCTGAGTGTCCCAGCAGTGGACACGCTGGGCCCTGGTCATGCCCAGGCCCAACACCGAGCCATGCTTCCTGGGACTGAATTATTCATGTCTTGAAAACTTCTAAACTATTTCAGTTTTACATTTCTAAATATTTAATAATTAGGCATCAAATATTGATGCAATTTTATTAGCAGCCGTGGGCATAGGGCATTGCAGTGGCTGTGGCTGTGAGGTTTGTATCCGGGTCCTAGCTGGCTATGCAAGCGACAGTAGGAAGTGGGGACTCACCTATAGGCTGGCCAGGGCCCCCCAGGATGCCACACCATAAGAACCATGCCTCAGCATGGCCTGTAGCACCCCACTCGGCTCATCTCAGGGGCTGCCGGCCTGCCCCAAATCCAAATTCCGAGACCAGCCTGAGTGGCCGGCAGGCAATCAAGGTACCCAGGAACTGGCTTTGGCAACAGGTGGATAGGATGCCACCACCTGCCAGCCAGGGCCTTCTGCTACCCCAGGAAGATGGTTGCTTCAACTCTGCTGGTGCCAGAGGGCCCTTGAGAAGCAGCCTCCACGATGAGCCATGAGTTCCCCTGCTGGGCAGAAATGGCATGCTGTGCAACAGTGAGGAGGCACTCACCCTGGAATTACATGCAGAGGAGCCGCTTGCAGGCCCGGCGCCTGACAGGCGCTGCCTGGGTGTGCTCTGTGCAGCTCTCAAACAGAGGGCACCTCTGTGTGATTAGCGACTCACTCCAGCAAGCAGCTTGTCACCTTGCACAAAAATGATGTGAAAAGACACCAGCAATTACAGCCCACCAGATTATGGAGCAGCGGGAGAGTCCCGGGGTGACAGGCGGGTGTGGAGATCATATTTGGAGAACACTCCTCCCCCACCACCGAGAACACAGCAGATGAACCCCAAGGGACAGCCCCCCAGGCACCAGGCTCAACAGCCCCCATGGGGCCCTTTGGCAGCAGAAGCCCAATGGCGCCTTTGCAAAGGAGGGACAGTGGCCCCGTGTCTGTGATCCTTGGGACACCCAGCCTATGTGGGTGATGTGGCACTTGCTGGATGGACATGGAGACGCCACAGGTGGCCAGGATCCAGCTCCACAGCCTCTGGCCAGCAGCACATGAGCAACCCCAGCACCAGGGCTACAGCGAGGGCTGGTCCGATGTGCTAGCACTGTTATTGGGACCCCCAAACACCCGCCAGCCTCGGGGACAAAGCTGGTCCCCGTGCGGAGCACTGCCCCGGGGGCTGAGCAGGTGCCTCCATTGGTCACTCAGGCTTCAGTTCAGAAACGCCTCCCCGGGCCACACCACCCAGGGTCTTCTGGGCACCCCATGTTCACTTTCTCCCTAGAGCTCACAAGCATCTGGGTTCACGAGTCTGCCTGTGTCCTGGCCTCTGCTTCACCAGAAACACGTTCCTCAGGTGAGGCCCTGCTTGGGCTTTGAGTAGGTGCCTGTCCAGTGCAGGAACACCCAGCCTCTATGCACCTACCCTGGCCTGGCCTGGCCCGGTTCTGCCCCTGGGGAGCATGGCTGTGTCTGTCCCCACCTTCTGGACTGGGAAACCTACAATGAGAAAGCGGGGAGAGGCCTCCCTGTGGCCCTAGTCTGGTGGGACGTGGGCTCCAGCATGGGGATGTGGGGCCACAGGGCCTCTCTCCTGACCCAACCCTGCACCCATCCCTTGCCCATGGGCCCTGGTAGGGCCTGGCCTGGGCGCCATCAGTCCTTACAAGTAGCCTCAGTTGCCTGAGCCCACAGCCCTGATAAGCCGTGAGGTCTCATAACTGCAAGTGTGCCCCATGTCCTAACTGCCACTCCCACAGTTCCCATTCCTGTGCAGCCGCCTCTCCATCCATCCCCCGCACCTCTTGAGCCAGAAAACTTGGGTCACCTTGAGACTTTCTGGACTTGGCACTCAACACATCACTGGGTACCAGGTTTCAACAGTCTGTCCTCACCAACCCTCTGTCCCTCACCAACCCTCATGCATTCCCTGGACCACCTCTGCTCAGGGTCTTTCTTAGCTAAAGTCCAAATTCTATTTCCTGTCACCCTCCTCTCCCTCCTCCTCCTCAGGCCCCAGGGGTCCTTCTTTTGAGGCAGAGCCTGGCTTCAGAAGGGAAGCACTTCCGCTGGGTGCAGCCACTTGCATGCATCGCAGGCATCCTGCCATCAGCCACTACAAGTCCACAGTCCTCCCAGACACCCTAGGCACACTCAGAATGTGCGGTCCTCATTTCTGCTGCCACACATGGTGGGCACATTTGCCTTCTACCAGGGAATGATGTTCACCAGTGAACTTCTACAAGACCAGGCTCCAGGGTCACCTCCAGATGAGACCCCTCTGGGCGTCTCGTCCCTCTCCCCTGGACTGGGCCTGGTGCAAGCACACACCTTTCCAGCTGCAGCCACCTGTACAGGGCCACCTCCCTCACCATGTGAGCTGCCTGAAGGCAGGGGCTGGGGGGCTATGCAATGGGGGCTAGGAGGCAGCAGCTGCAGGACAGAAGTGGCAGGAGTGGGCTGGGTTCCACATCCCCTCGGATACTTGACTCCACACCAACCCCCACGATGCCAGGGCTGCTGCTGTAGCTCCTGGAAGGTAAAGCCTTTAGCCTCAGAGAGCCTCCCTTGATGGTTCCTGCTCCCTTTGCTCTCTTCTCCAGGCTGGGCTGGCAGGAGCCATGGCCAAACCCGGAAGTCTGCAGGAGTACAGAGAGCTGTTGGGATAGTTTCATTCTGACCCAAAACCCTAAAGTGGGGAAACGGGGGTGGCAGGGTTCCAGATGGTAGGAAGGGTCCTGTGTGTGGGTGCAGACCCCAGCACTAGCCAGCTCCACGTGCATTAGCTGTGGAAATGGCATGGCTAGCCCTGTCAACTGGACGAAGGATGGCCGGTCTGAGAGATGGACAGCAAATAGGGACATGCCTTGGCTCAAAAGGAAAAGTGAAACCCCTTTTTAGGGAACATGAGAGCTGAAAAAATCTGATGAAAGAAATTGGCTGAGGTCAGAGGTGACTCCTTCTGTTAGGATGAGGTGAGGCAGGCGGCAGGTGCAGGCGCCAGGAGAGACGAGAATGGGAAGCCACTGCAGAGGCTGCAGGCCTGTGAGGAGGCACCAGCCCACAGGGGGCAAGGAGCATTGTCCTCTTCTGGCTCCCTGTGGCACTGGCAGGGCTGCGGTCCCTGCAGCTGATACATCAGTGCCACCAGGACCCTGTGCTCCCTGTCCCTGCACTGGCAGATGCAGGCAGGTGACAGGGTGGGGGAATGGTCTTTGCAGCACTTCCCTCTCATTGCCTCCAGGCAGACCGAGCCTCACAGGCTCATGGCCAGGGCCCCTGTGCACACGGGGAGCCCATCACGCATGTACCTTCCAGAGCCAGAAACACTCCAGAGGGAACAGTACACCACAGCGATATCGCAGCAGAGCCAAGATGCGACCACAGAACACGGCTGCCTCATCTGTTTCCGGAAGCCTCCTTCCAAGAACATGCCCCGTAGCTGGCCCGTGGAGGGAGGCCTGGGGTGGTGGCTGTGGTGAGGTCCCAGGAGATGTGGGGGCGGGGCAGCGCAGGCTCCGGCCACTTTGCATGCCACATGCATTATTAATTTCCCACAGAGGCTGGCAGAACCTCAGCTCCCCGGCAGGCAAGCCCCCTTTGAGAAGAGGGAAGCCTTTCCAGAGCTCATCTTTTATTGACTGGGTCATTTTCAAGTCAATCTGTCTGCTTTTGGCAAGACAAGAGTTTTAAATCTCCTGTCTCTTTTCCCTTTTTCAGATGTGGCAGTCTATGAAAACTTGCTAATGTATGCAGCAAGGCCTCAGATTCAAGACGTAATGAACTCTTCAGATAGCAGGAGACTCAGGAAGAGGATATGGAACTGCTCCAGTAATTGGAGCAGCCAGATAGAAGGCTCTGGAAGGAGCAGGGCAAGCAGGAGGGATCAGGGTTGGGTGGACGCAGGGACCCCTGAGTGCTGAGGACCCGAGAGCATTGGGAGCACATCCTCGCAGAGGAGGGGCTCCAGGGTGGGGTCGGGGACCCATCAAGGCAGACAGGCTCTGCGTGAAGAGGAATCCATGCGGTACATGTCCAGCCTGGAGAAGGGAGTGAAGGGAGTGGGAACCGTCGGGGGAGGCTCTCTGAGGCTAAAGGCTTTACCTTCGAGGATCTACAGCAACAGCCCTGGCATCATGGGGGTTGGTGTGGAGTCAGCAACCCAGGACCTCATAGGAGCTCTGGCTCTAGGGCGGAGGGAAGGGAGAGCCCTCAGCTGACATCACAAGAATTTTATGATTTACAGCTGCTAGGTGAGGAGGGAGAGCAGCCCCCAATGGCTTCTCCCACTAGGACAAAGCTGAGGCTGAGAGGGAAGCCGCTGCTCGAGGACACAGTGGAGCAGCTGGGGCTGCAGTGCAGGCTGTCCAGGTTCTGCAGGGAGTAAAGGGGAGGCTCCCTGACTGCCTCCACCACATGCGCCAGACATGTGGCCGAGCTGGCTCTTCCCAGCCCCCGCCTGGCCAGTGCTCGCCTGGAGGCCTCAGGACCTGGGGGTCAGAGGGAAGAGATGACACTGTGATGGGCAGCGGGAGACCAGACACATGCCAGGAGGTGATGGCCACGCCTGGTCCCCAGGACCACACATGGAAGGGGAGTCTGCAGACGTGTCCAGGGCAGGGATGTTAAGACGGGAGATGTTCCTGCATTATCCTGGTGGCCTGCTACAATCACACAAGTCTTCATGCGTCAGAAAGGGAGGCAGGAGAGTCGGCTAGAGATGTGAAGATGTGAGCTCTGACTCTGAGGATGGAGGAAAGCCTGTGTGCCAAAGCACATGGGTGCCTCCGGGAGCCAGAAAAGGCAGGATGTGGATTTTCCCCAGAGCCTCCAAAACAAACCAGCCCTGATGACCCCTGGCCTTTAGCCCAGGGAGATATATGACCTCCAGAACCGTAAGATCACGTCGTGTTGAGTTTTTGGTTTGTTGTTTTTTGAGACAATGTCTTGCTCTGTTGTGCAGGGTAGAGAAGAGTGGTGCAATCACAGCTCACTGCAGCCTCAGACTTCCATGCTTCAGCAATCATCCTGCCCCAGCTTCCAGAGCAGCTGGGGCTATAGGCACGTGCTACCACCACACCCATCTGATTTTTTTTTGTTTTAGAAACAGGGTCTCGCTATGCTGCCCAGGCTGGTCTCAAACTCAGCGTCAGGCAATCCCCCGCACCTGGGCCTCCCAAAGCACGGAATGACAGGCATGAGTGCCATACCAGCCCTGCTTTCTGTGTTCAGTAACTCAGTCAGTGCTGGTGTGTTGTGGCAGCAACAGGAGTGTGGGCCTCTGGTATTCCAGAGCCGAGCCCTCTCTGCTGGGCCACAGAGCAGCGGGGACTGGGATCTTACTGGGAGTGGCCCTAGGACCAGGGTCCTCAGAAACACTGCTCAGCTCTTCATTCACTCAACAGGTACATTTGGAGAGGTACTGGGTGCCTGGCATCACCCCAAGCCCTGAGGACACAGTGTGCATGGACAGATGAAGCCCCAGCCCTAATGGAAGTTGCCTTTCAACTAGAGAGACAGATCAAAAAGAAACGAAGTGCAACAGAAGCACCTCAGAGCAGAAGTGCTAGAGAAACGCAGCAAGGAGGAGCGGGAAGCTGGGAGGGGGAGGGCTGCAGTTTGAAAAGGCGTCCTGGCAGCACCTCGCTGTGATGAAAGGAGAAGGAGACCCAGGGCAGACTCAGGAGAAAAGCCATGCGCTTCCTAGGACAGAAAGCTGCAGGGTCAGGAAACGGAATGTGCAGAGGGGCTGAGGCAGGAGGTGCTGAGGACGGTCAGGGGTAGCGAGGAGGGCCCTAGCAGGCCGACACAGCATGTTCGTGGAACAGTCTTCCAAGGCAGGCTGGAGGACACACGCTATCTGGATCTAAGTCTCACAGTTAGGGAAGTACCAATGAGGCAGGCCACGTGGGACTGCTCCAGGGACAAGTGGATGCATTGTCGGCACAGAAGACGGCCCAGACCGAAATGTTCAGCATCAGGGGCTTCTCAAAATACGAGTGAAAGCAATTCCATCGGGAAAGAAAGGTCTTTTCAACAGACAGGGTCAGAACAACCCAATGTCTACATGGGCAGTGAGATGCGGACCCCTCCTCACTCCACGTACAGAACCAGTAGGATGACGGTCCTAGCCTAAGGGTGAAAGCTTCTGGAGAAAAGAGGCGATTGCAACACTGGGGTCAGCAACAAATTCTCGGGACAAAGCACTACCATGGAAGGAAAAAGTGATACATTAGACTTCATCAAGATTTAGAACTATGCTTATCAAAAGAAGGCACTAAGAAAATGATTAGTGTCAGGTCTCCATATGCAAGCCTGGAGCCTGAAAGTCTGAAGTCCTGTCTGCCTTCGCTGATCATCCCCCACGCCCCCATTATCCATGATTGCCCAGTGCCCAGCGGAGATCCCCTCCCACACATAAGCTTCCCCTCACCCCACCCTGTCATCTTAACTGTTATTATAATAATGTGACTACTCCTCACCCCACCCTACCATCTTAACTACTCTTACCCCACCTGCCATAGTAACTGAACTTATGGTAATGTATACTCCTTGCCCCTACCCCTACCCCTGTAACTGATCTTACTCTGTAACTTTCCACTGCCCACCTCAACCCTATAAAATCAAAACTCCTATCCCACTGCCCTTTGCTAACGCCCTTTTCAGCCTTAGCCCACCTGCACCCAGGTGAGTAAACAGCCATGTTGCTCACACAAAGCCTGTTTGGGGGGGTCTCTTCATTCAAAGCATGCGTTTTTAACAATTAGAAGACAATTCAGTCAAAAATAGGCAGGAATTTAAGTAGGTGTTTGGCCAAAGAAGACCTATGAGTGGCTAACAAGCCATGACAGTGCCCAGCAGCTTCACCTGTTAGAAAGTGTGGGCATCCCAACCACCCCGTACCCACCAGTGGGGCCGTGCTCAGAAAGACAAGACACTGCCCAGGCTGGGAGGGTGGGGGGCCCCAGGACCCTCACGGGGGGCATGCAACGGGTGAAGCCACCTCAGAAACCATAAGGCAGCTCCTCTCAGTGTCCAGCAGAAATGCACCCTGGAACCTAGACATTCCCTTTCACCTGGAGAAATGAAAACTGCATCTACACAAACACTTGCACCCAAACTTCCACAACAACATGATTCACTACAGCTGAAAAGTGAAACCACCTAGACATCCCTCAGTTGAGGAATGGATGAGTGAAATGTGGTCCATCCATGCAAAGCAGCATGCTGGGCAGTATAAAGAGAAGAGCATGACACACACCACAGCATGGGGTCCCCGGACACACCCAGTTAGACACTGCAAGCGGGGGATGCCCAGGAGACACACCTGGTGAGACACAGTGGGGGAGGGGTGGGAGACACACCCAGTTAGACATGGCATCGGGGGGATGCCCAGAAAACACGCCTGGTAAGACATGGCTGGGTAGGGGGTGGGAGACATACCCAGTGAGATACATCACAGGGGTGGGGGGCCTAGGAGACACGCCCGGTAAGACACAGCACAGGGGGCCCCAAGAGACATGCCTGGCAGAGGGCAGCCCTTGAGGAAGGGACTCTACTAAGATAGCCCCTCGGACCACGCATACCCTCCAGGGACCTGTAGGGGAGCTGGCAGCTGCCCAGGCCAGGCCGGTGGGCGTCAGGGGGTGGTCACTGGCAGGTGGTGTCTTGTACCCTCCCTGAAGCTCCCCTCTCTCACTCACAGAAGGGACAGCAGTTCTGATCCCATGGTGGGGGCGAGGCTGGGGTCCCAGGAGCTCTGCTGCACGAACAGTCAGAGCACACTACTTGCCTACCAGGTAGGACCCTCATGCATCTCCTGAGCTAGCAAGAACCCAGTAGGCTGCGCTGGGGCTGGTGGAGGACGCAGCTTCTCTGGTGTCCTCCAGTCATCACAGCATCTCTCACAAGAATGTGCTCTGCTCCCTGCTGCAGCTTTCCTCCTGCTCTTCCGGGACGAGGATGCCCACAGACTGCCTCAGGGCAGAGGCAGGTTGGCTCCCCTCCCTGGAACAGGCACCCAGTTCCCTCCACCCACATGCCCCCAATGCTTGGCATCCAGGTGGTGCTTAGAACACACGCAGGGTTCAGCAAGGGAGCTGTGGCATGGAGCCACCCACCCTGCCCACATGGGCTCTGCTCAAAGGAGCCTCATGATGGCCTGGGGTCCAGAGGTAAGGACACAGGGCAGAGGCTGAGACAGGGCTTGGTGCCCACCCCAGGTGAAGGGTGTGCCTCCCCTCCAGACAGCCAGAGCTCCCAGCACCGCCTGGCCCAAGCTCAGGGGAAGCTCACGTTGGCTGCGTCAGGCTCTGAAGAGTTCCACTTCAATCAGTTTTCAATGCAACTGTGAAGATATCCCTAATTGGGTACTTGGCTTGAGTTACTAGCAAAGTTTACAGACATGCCAGAAAGAAAGAGGAGAGGAGAAGGGAGTTGCAGCACAAGGGAGCTGCTTGCTAGAGCTGGGGATCACAAGAGGGCTCCTCAGCAGTCCCTGTGGCCTGCTGCCTGGGGCACAGACTGTATGGCCGCACCCAGCCAGTATAGGGAAGGCATCCTGGGCGCTTCTGCCAGATGCAGCAGGAAGGGCAGGACCATGTGGCTGTGCCAGGAACACTCTTACCCATCGCTGGTTCCACAGGACAACAAAGCCCAAGAGCACTGGAGAGAAGGGCTAGCAGGGATGGTCAGTGGCCCTAACTGCTGGAGCTCAGGCCTGGACTGCATCAGGCCCCGCTGTGGTTCAGTCTTCAGCCCAGAGCCCAGCAGACTAGATGGGGGGTTGGGGAGAGGCCCAGGCAGTGCTATGTCCCCACAACCTGAATTCTGGGCCCACCCATCACACCCCACTGCACAGACCAGCGCCTCCACCTCTGCCCGGTCCACAGCCAGCACCCGGCTCAGCCTGCGCCGTACCCTGCCCCACTCTGCAGGCTACCTTCCAAATTGAGAGGATGTCTCCATGGCTCTGCGTGACCCTCAGGAGAACCCAGAATTCCCACAGTGGCCCAGTGGGGACCGCCCCAGCCTGATCACTGCCCCCACTGCAGTGAGGCCCACCTGTGTTCCAGCCCTGGGACCCCAGCCCCAGCGAAGACCCCTCCCCACACCTCTGCTGACTGGTTAGTGCTCCAGAACCTGTCTCTAGGAATCCTCCCTCGGCTCTGTCTTGGGGCACCCTGAGCACGTTTCCAACACTCAACTGCACTCGTGCCACTGGGGATGGTGCTTCAGCCCACTGCCTGGGGACACCAAGGCCGGGCCCAGAGCATGGGGGCACCCAGTCCAGGGAGAATCTTTGTAGGCAGCTGGGTGGGTGTGCCTGGCACAGCAGATGGTACCCATCCCCTGCCCCACTCACCTGCAAACCCTGTGATTAAATCACATGATTTCTTTATAACTAATTACATACCTAATTAATGGTGCTGCCCTTTAACATAACATCAAGAACAAACAGCATGGAGAGAAGGGGTTAGGGTGTGGTAACTGGTATGCTGAATACAGCCAGCCTTCAGCAAAGCCATTGTGCCCTGAGGCCACTGCCCCAGCTGGACGACACCTGGGCCCACCAGAGGAGACCACAGTTCCCAGTCCCAGGGCGACTGGTGCTGTGGCTATTCCTGGCTCCAGCTCCCCACGCTCCCCTCTCTACAGGGCACCTCTGAGCACAGAGGGTGAGAGCACATGGCAGGGCAGGGGCACTGATCCTTCCAACCCCATCCTGTCTCTGGGTCACCAGGCTCCGGTGGCTCTTGCCACCAGGGCAGTTCTCTTGGGCTCAGGCTGCCATGACCTGGCCTCTCCCCAGCAAGAACAGGGACCTCCTCCATCGTTCATTCCAGGGAGTCTGCAGAGATCATCCGCCTGCCAGTCTCACCCTCAGTGCCGGGACAGATGCTCACAATTGCCCCAGGACCTGGGCAGGTGGTTCGTTTCTCAGATGGGGAAGCTGAGATGCAGAGAAAAGGGCCCCACCCAGACCCCCAATTGTGATGGCGTGGAGCAGGACTTCTGTCCAAGCCCTCTGACCTCGGGCTACTGGGCGGTCCAACACGGCTGCACCGGCCTCCGATGCCCATACCAGTGTGCTGGAGCCAGGAACACCCTCAGCTTGCACCGTCTTCTCTGCCTTCTCTCCCTGACCTGGTGCATGGGGTCCAGGAGCCTGGCATTGAAGGCAGAGCTGAAAGCCAAGCCTGCAGTCCTCACTGGGGAACTACTGCACAAAGGGAGGATTCATGGCCAACGGGCTCATTGGAAGCCACTTTTGTTTCTCTGCCCACGAGCCTGGCTCAGCTTCTACCAAATGGGCTCCTGCACAGACCCATGCCAAGGGGCTTGGGTCACAACCGCCATCAACACCATCACCATCACACTAAGCACACATCGTGGGCCAGGAGTGCCTACGCTATAAACACACCTTCCACAATGACTGTGGCTGGAGTGAGCCACATCTCAGAGCTGTGAGAGCTGAACCCAAGGTCACACAGCTGCTGGTGCAGTGCTGGGGCCCCAGAAGGGCCCAAGGCCCAAGTCCAGAACAGCTGACAGAATGTGGCAGCCCCTCCTCCACCAGCTCAGGAGCAACCTTGCTTTGGAACCCAAATTTAACTTCCATCAACAAAAAGAAACTGGAGATGACCCTGGGGAGGAGCTGAAGTTGCAAAGGGCCCAGGGTGGGAGGGCGGTGTCAGCCTTACTCACACCCCCTCCTCTGCCCACCCAATGCTTATTGAAAGCCAGCTCCAGTGACACGGAGGTCCCCAGGAGGGCACACAGTGGGGCTACAGCAGCACTAGGAGACAGCAGCCCTTGGAGTCAGGAGCTGAGGGGGTATGGACCCAGCCTCCCTGTCCTTCTGCAGGACATGAGTGCTCCTGGGTCTCTGGCTTGCCCCCAACCCTGCAGCTCTTGGGACTTGCCCCTATTACTGGGTGAACCAACTCCCTGTAACAAGTGTCTCCGTGTGTACACATGCGTGCATGTGCATGTGCATGTGCACGTGTACACACATTCTACGGGTTTCGTGTTTTGGGGGAACCCTGACCAGTAAGTTTGCCTAGGGGCTATGCTGTCTGCAGGTGGAGTAGTGGCACTGGGGGAGACCAGGACACTGAGGCGGCCTCACACCATGGTGTAAACCCAGGAATTCCTCAGAGACACTGAGGGAGTGGTTAAAACAGGAAGACCCGCCTCACGTTTTCAGTCATGAGAGCTAGGGGAACTCATTGAGTGGAGTTGGGGGAGAAGGAGGGTATGGTGTAGGGTGGGCGGGGAGGAAGGGAGTCTGGGAAGTGATATAGAGACACAGCCAGACGGAGGGAGTAAGACTTCACGTTCTACAGCAGAGTGGGGGTGGACTACGGTTAGCCATGTGTGCTGTCTACTTCAAAATAGTGAGAAAAGAAGACAGGACGTCTTCCCTACACTTAGAAACAACCAGTCCACGAGGTGGCAGACACCCCAAATAATCCAACATGACCACTGCCCAACCTTACTCGCACCCCATAATGATGCACGAATGCTGTATATCCATTTAAAAACCTAGAGAAGAAAACCCTAATCTTCATTGACTGAATAAAAGATTCATGGGACATCCAGTCCAGACAGAAGGGTGCAAACTCACATTCCCTGCTTGTCCCGTGAAGCTGGGCTCTGAGCCCCAGAGACGACGCCACAGGCACCTAAAGAGAGGTCAGGGAGGTGGAAAGAGGGTGGAGAGGTGGCCTGGAGACAGCAGCAGGACTCAGGACCCCAGTCCAGCAGAAGGCAGCCCAGGTGGTGCACTCCTGCCTGAACTGGAGCCTTCAAAGGGAATGCCAGTGTGCTGCGTGTCTGGGAGGTGGTCTGGTAAGGGAGGCGGGCCTGAGGCACCCCTGCTCAGACATAGACGTTGGAAAGCCAAAAATTCTTTTATCAGATTAATCTATAATTTTAAAAAAATAAAACCTCAATGCCTTTTTCTTCAATTTGACAGAATTTTTTTTTTTTTTTTTTTTGAGATGGTTTCACTCTGCTACCCAGGCTGGAAGTGCAGTGGTGTGATCTTGGCTCACTGCAACCTCCACCTCCCAGGTTCAAGTGATTCTCCTGCTTCAGGCTCTACAGTCCCTGAAGCTGGGACTACAGATGCCCCACACCATGCCTGGCATTTCATGTTTTTAGTAGAGACAGGGTTTCACCATGTTGGCCAGGCTGGTCTTGAACTCCAGACCTCAAATGATCCACCGGCCTCAACCTCCCAGGGAGCTGGGACTACAGGCATGAGCCACCATGCCCAGCCATGACAAAGTAATTCCAAAATTAACTCAGAATAATAAACAAGAAAACTTTTAAGTAAAAAAAAAGACTAATGCCCTATTCTACCCTAAATATAAAAACATATTTTAAAGTTATAACTAATGATAAAACAGTACTGACAAATGAAATAAAAAGAAACAAAATATCTGAACACAGACCTGATTTTGCATACGGTCTAATAAAGATGAAGGCATAAATTGTGGAGAAGGGAGGGTTCTGTGATAAATGGCCCCAGGGCAATTGTTTGGTAATCTGGAAGAAAGATCAATTTAGATTCTGACCTTATACCATACACCAAAATAAGTTCCACCCGTAGATTAAATCTTTAAATATAAAAATAAGCTCAAAGAGCCCAGAAGAAAATAGAATGATTGATCAAATCACTGAAGAAGTTTCTAAGCTGAAAAGCAATGGAATTAACAGATAAGAAAGGAGACGAGGGGGTTTGGGTTGTGGGAAAAATGAAGAAACCCACTCAGCCCTGTCTCTCCCTGAGGCAGCTCTGACCCTGGAGTTTGGCCAGCAGCAGACAACAGACCCCGGAGAGCTGAGATCAGAACCCAGAACAGCTAGGGTCACCAGCCGAGTGTCACCATGAATGCTGTTGGGCTATGTCAAATGCATTTGCCCCATCCACTGGTTTGGCAGTGTAATTTTTCCTTTTGGCACATTGGTGTGATGGACTGCACCAGCTAATACTCAACACTGACCCAGTGTTGCATTCTCAGTAAACATAACTTAGCTTTGCAGGTTTCCTCAGTTTTGTCATGGTTTTGAAGTTGGGGTAAATGCTTGCTTCATGGAGTATGTCAGAAGGGGCTCCTTCTCCTGTTTTCTTGGGGAGCTTTTGAGAATTGGCGCTGAGTTTTCTTGAAGTGTTTGGTGAAACTCACCAGAAAACCATCTGCGCCTGGTGATATCTTTTTCTGGAAGCTTTTTGACTGTGGATTCAGTTATTTAATGGGTCTAGGATTATTGAGATGATCTATTTCATACTGTGTGAGTTCTGCAGTCTGTGGCTGAAGCTTGCTGGAGTTTTTTCTCACTGATTGGGTGTTTGTCCTGGTGCTACCCAGCCTGGGCTTGGGGACCCCTACAACCTGGGAGTAAGCAAGAGATGCAGACAGCTGGTCAAGAGAAGCCTGAGAAGCAGAGGGAGAAATCCTGTTTCTCGGTTTCCAACCTCTTCCACCCTGTCACCATCCCCTTCCACCCTGTCTCCATCCCCTTTCACCCTGTCTCCATCTCCTTCCCACCCTGTCTCCATCCCCTTCCCACCCTGTCTCCATCCCCTTCCCACCCTGTCTCCATCCCCTTCCCACCCTGTCTCCATCCCCTTCCACCCTGTCTCCATCCCCTTCCACCCTGTCTACATCCCCTTCCACACTGCCTCCATCCGCTTCCCACCCTGTCTCCATCCCCTTCCCACCCTGTCTCCATCCTCTTCCACAGTCTCCATCTGCTTCCCACTCTGTCTCCATCCCCTTCCACACTGTCTCCATCTGCTTCCCACTCTTGTCTCCATCCCCTTCCACACTGTCTCCATCTGCTTCCCACCCTGTCTCCATCCCCTTCCACCCTGTCTCCATCCCCTTCCCACCCTGTCTCCATCCCCTTCCACCCTGTCTACATCCCCTTCCACACTGCCTCCATCCGCTTCCCACCCTGTCTCCATCCCCTTCCCACCCTGTCTCCATCCTCTTCCACAGTCTCCATCTGCTTCCCACTCTGTCTCCATCCCCTTCCACACTGTCTCCATCTGCTTCCCACCCTGTCTCCACCCACTTCCACCCTGTCTCCATCCCCTTCCCACCCTGTCTCCATCCTCTTCCACCCTGGCACCCGGGAAATCCTGCGGAGGTACAGTCACAGCTGGATGGATGCCGAGAACCTTAGAGTGGGCTCTTCTGCCTGCCCCCCTGGCCAGGGTGGGTAGGGCATGTCTTGCAGCTGTTCCTCTCTGGGCTATAGCTGGCAGTGGCTGTGAAGGCAGCTGTGGCCAACTGCACAGCACAGTGGGTAAGCCTTGCCCATTCTGTAGCCAGAGAGCAGTGAAGGGAGCCCTGGGTCACCTGGGAAGTGCTGACTGCTCACAGAGTGGCTCTGGAAGATGGTCTCTGAGCTGGGCATGGGGCTCTGACCATAATCAGCACCACACTGGTGTGAGAGCTGCAGTTTGAGCTAGAACATTGCCAGCAACCAGCCAGGGCTGCAGAGGGCACAAGGTTAATTGGCCTGGAAAACTCAGTGAAGACCTTGAAATGGAGCTGGCATCAGGAAATGCTGAAACCAACAGAAATTCATTCTTCAGAGAAATTAAGAAAGACCTAGACTCTCAAGATATTCAAAGCATCCAGAATGCAATCTAAAATTAAGCTGCATGAAAAGAACTGGGAAAACAAACCTGCCAGGAAAAACACAACCAACAGGCGCCAAGCCAAGGATGACAGAGATGCTGGAATGATCAAGTGAGACTTTAAAGATGCTCCAAGAAGTAACTGATTGGAAAACACAGACTTAACTTTTCACAGTATCTTAGAAATGATATTGTACCACAAAGCTGGGTGTAGAAATCACATCACTGCATAAGTCCCTCTTGCTGCAGGGTGGCATGTGTGACATCGACACACGCTGGAACCCATCATACCATGCATACACAGGAATTCCTTCCCATCCTTTAATTTAAAACCATCATGACACTTGGAGTGTCTGAAAGTCTTTCTTGTTTACACAGAGGGGACAGGGGAAATTCTCTGAGTGACTGCAGATTGTTCATCAGAAACCATGAAGCCAGGAGACTGGGAAACGGTATTGATTTTTAAAAAGCTGGGAGAAAAGAGCCATTCACCCAGAACTCCATATGCAGCAATGGCATCCTTCAGTAACAAGGCGGGGTGAGGACACTGCTGGGCAAGTGAACGCTAAGAGCTGACTCTAAAGAAGTCCCAAAGGAAGTCCTGCCAAACAGGAAATGATCCCAGGGGAATCTGGGAACTTCAGGAAAAAAGGAAGAACATTTTTTTTTATCCAGGCAAAACCAAAAACTTCTTTTTGCCTCTGATGTTTTTTAAAATAGGCATGATAGTGAAAAGCAAGAATCGTAATACATCTTGGTGGGGTTTTCAACACATATGGAGTAAGTACATATGCCCGCTACAATATAAAGGGAGGCAATGAGAAGCCCACATTGTGAGAAGATCCTGACATTTTCACCTGAAGTGATGCAACATTAATTATAAGTGCATCGTGAAATATGAAGCATGCATACTGTCATCCACAGAAAAATCACTTTAAAAGTATAAAAATGATATAATAACGACATAGACAAATCAAAATGGAATACTAAAAAAGACCAAATAATCTGAAACAGGTAGGAAAGAGAAAATAGAAATAAAAAATGGAGGACAAACAGAAAACTAAGCATAAAATTGTGGACCTACATCCAAATGCATAAAAAATTACATTAGGGATTCCCAAGATGGTGCGGTAGGAACAACTCGGGATTGCAGCTCTCAGTGAAGGCGCAGAGGGTGAGTCCTAGCTGCATTTTCAGACAGACCTTTGTTGACCAAAGAACGGGGAAATTCCCAGGTGCAGGAGAGACGTGGGACACTAGTGCAGCCCTTTCGGCGTGCGTGGCCATTTCGGCCGGTGCCGTGGCGCAGCGGCAGCCTGCACAAAGCTCACTGATCTGGGTGCCCTGTTAAACTGGCAGTCTGAGATTTGGGAGGGCAGATTAACATATCCATCTGATTGAGCAGGACTTGGACAGTAAGCCAGACCGGGAGATTCCTGGGAAGCGTGATTTGAGCCAGTGCAGTGGGCCGTGGCATGGGAAATCATGCAGATCCTGGTGCCCTGTCAGCAGGCGACTGAGGCACCTGTGAGAGAGTCAACCGTTCAACTTAAAAAGGAAAAGAGAGAGAGAGAGAGAAGGGACTCTGAGGCAGAGAGCCGGGTGATCAGGCTCGACATGTCCCACCCCCAAAGGGACAAACAAAACAGCGATTTGAAACGCTCAGGGTTGAGAGTTTTACTGCAGGCTCGGCTGAATCCAGGACGGTGCAGCTAGGTGGGGGAGGGGTGTCCGCCACTACGGATGCATACTGCCCCTACTGAGGTACACGCCCATTGCAGAAGCAGCCTGCCATTGCTGAGGCAACCCGCCATAACAGAGAGACTCCGCCAACATGGCGGAGCCCAACACAGTAGGGCAGAGCCCTGCAGCAGTAGGGCGGAGCCCAGCGGCAGCAGAGCGGAGCCTTGGCAGGCAAAAAGTGACTAGACTGCCTCCTAGCTGGGCAGGACAGTGCAACGGATACTCATAGAGAAAGCCCCAACTCCCTGAGACATAGCATCTGAGGGAAAAAAAAAACGGGGTTTTATAAGTTCTGCTGCAGTGACCTAAACACACCCGCCCAACAACCCTGAATGAACAATGGAGCTCACAGCTCAGCACTGGAGCTCCTATAAAGTACAGACCGTCTCCTCAAGCAGCTCCCTGACCCCTGTATATCCAGAGTCACCTCAAAAAAGGACTAATCAGACTGACATTTGGCAGGCATCATTCTGGGACAAAGATAGCAGAAGAAGAAACTGGTAGCATCCCTCACTGTTCTGCAGCTTCTACAGGTGTATCCCAGACAAGCAGGGCCTGGAGTGAACCTCAGCAGTCGTACAGCAGTGGGGCTAGACTGTTAGAAGGAAAACTAAGTAACAGAAATACTTCATCATCAACAATCTGGGCGTCCACTCAGACACCCAATTGAAAAATCAGCAACTACTAACATGACAGGTGGATAAATCCTCAAAGATGGGAAGAAACCAGCGCAAAAAGGAGGAAAACACCCGAAACCAAAACACCTCACCTCTTACAAAGGACCAAAACTCCTCACCAGCAAGGGAACAAAGCTGGACGGAGAATGAGTGTGACAAAATGACGGAATCAGACTTCAGAAGGTGGATAATGAGAAACTTCAGTGAGCTAAAAGAACATGTTCTAAATCAATGCAAAGAAACTAAGAATCTTGAAAAAAAATTTGAAAAAAGATTCGAGGAAATGATAACAAGAATGGACAACTTAGAGAGGAATATGAATGAATTGAAGGAGCTGAAAAACACAACACGAGAACTTCACGAAGCATGCACAAGTTGAAACAGCTGAATTGACCAAGCAGAAGAAAGAATATCAGAAGTCGAAGATCAACTCAATGAAATAAAATGAGAAACCAAGATTAGAGAAAAAAGTGCAAAAAGGAATGAACAAAATCTCCAAGAAATGTGGGACTATGTGAAGAGACCTAACCTACGTTTGATAGGTGTACCAGAATGTGATGAAGAGAATGAATCCAAGCTGGAAAATACTCTTCAGGATATTATCCAGGAAAATTTCCCCAACCTAGCAAGGCAGGCCAATACTCAAGTCCAGGAAATACAGAGAACACCACAAAGATATTCCACAAGAAGAGCAACCCCAAGGCACATAATCGTCAGATTTGCCAGGGTTGAAATGAAGGAGAAAATACTAAGGGCAGCCAGAGAGAAAGGTCGGGTCACCCACAAAGGGAAGCCCATCAGACTCACAGAAGATCTCTCGGCAGAAACTCTACAAGCCAGAAGAGAGTGGGGGCCAATATTCAACATCCTTAAAGAAAAGAACTTTCAACCCAGAATTTCATATCCAGACAAACTGAGCTTCATACGTAAAGGAAGAATAAAATCATTTACAAACAAGCAAGTACTCAGAGATTTTGTCACCACCAAGCCTGCTTTACAAGAACTCCTGAAAGAGGCACTACACATAGAAAGGAACAACCAGTACCAGCCATTCTAAAAACATACCAAATGCTAAAGAGCATCAACAAAATGAAGAATCTGCATCAACCAATGGGCAAAACAGCCAGCTAGCATCAAAATGGCAGTATCAAATTCACACATAACAATATTAACCCTAAATGTAAATGGGCTAAATGCACCAATCAAAAGACACACACTGGCAAATTGGATAAAAAGCCAAAACCCATCGGTGTGCTGTATCCAGGAAACCCATCTCACGTGCAAGGATACACAAAGGCTCAAAATAAAGGGATGGAGGAAGATTTACCAAGCAAATGGACGGCAAAAAAACCAGGAGTTGCAATTCTCGTCTCTGATAAAATAGACTTTAAAGCAACAAAGATCAAAAGAAACAAAGAAGGTCATTACATAATGGTAAAAGGATCGATACAACAAGAAGAGCTAATGATCCTAAATATATATGGACCCAATACAGGAGCACCCAGATATATAAGGCAAGTTCTTAACGACTTACAAAGAGACTTAGGCTCTCACACAATAATAGTGGGAGACTTTAACACTCCACTATCAATATCAGACAGATCAACCAGACAGAAAATTAACAAGGATATCCAGGGCTTGAACTCAGACCTGGAACAAGCAAACCTGATAGACATTTACAGAACTCTCCACCCTAAATCCACAGAATATACATTCTTCTCAGCACCACATCACACCTACTCCAAAATTGACCACATAATTGGAAGTAAAGCACTCCTCAGAAAATGCAAAACAACTGAAATCATAACAAACAGTCTCTCAGACCATAGTGCAATCAAGTTAGAACTCAGAATTCAGACACTAACTCAGAACCACACAGCTTCATGGAAACTGAACAACTGGCTCTTGAATGTTGATTGGATAAACAATGAAATGAAGGCAGAAATAAAGAAGTTCTTCGAAACCAACAAGAACGAAGACACAACATACCAGAATCTCTGGGACACATTTAAAGCAGTCTGTAGAGGAAAATATATAGCAATAAGTGCCCACATGAGAAGAGTGGAGAGATCCAAAATTGAGACCCTATCGTCAAAATTGAAAGAGCTAGAGGAGCAAGACCAAAAATACTCAAAACCTAGCAGAAGACAAGAAATAACTAAGATCAGAGCAGAACTGAAGAAGATAGAGACACGAAAAACCCTTCAAAAAATCAATAAATCCAAGAGCGGGTTTTTCAAAAAGATCAACAAAATAGACAGACCACTAGCCAGACTGATAAAAAAGAAAAGAGAGAACAACCAAATAGATGCGTTAAAAAACGATAAAGGAGAAATCACCACAGATTCCACAGAAATTCAAACCATCATCAGAGAATACTACAAACAACTCTATGCACATAAACTAGTATACCAGGAAGAAATGGATAAATTCCTGGACACCTGTGTCCTCCCAAGCCTAAACCACGAGGAAGCCGAAACTATGAATAGACCAATAACAAGGTCTGAAGTTGAGGGAACAATTAAGAGCCTATCACACAAAAAAAGCCCAGGTCCAGATGGGTTCACAGCCGAATTCTACCAGACACACAAAGAGGAGCTGCTACCATTCCTTCTAAAACGATTCCAAATAATTCAAAAAGAGGGAACCCTTCCCAAATCATTTTATGAGACCAACATCATCCTGATACCAAAACCCAGCAGAGATTCGACAAGAAAAGAAAACTTCAGGCCAATATCCATGATTAACATAGATGCAAAAATCTTCAATAAAATACTGGCAAACAGATTGCAACAGCACATTAAAAAACTTATCCATCATGATCAAGTAGGATTCATCCCGGGGATGCAAGGCTGGTTCAACATACACAAGTCTATAAACGTAATTCACCACATAAACAGAACAAAAAACAAAAACCACATGATTATCTCAATTGACCCAGAGAAGGCCTTTGACAAAATTCAACAGCCCTTTATGCTAAAAACCCTCAATAAACTTGGTATTGATGAAACATATCTCAAAGTAATAAAAGCTATTTACGACAAACCAACAGCCAATATCATACTGAATGGGCAAAAACTGGAAGCATTCCCTTTGAAATCCGGCACGAGACAAGGATGCCCTCTCTCACCACTCCTATTCAACATAGTACTGGAAATTCTAGCCAGAGCAATCAGGCAAGAAAAAGAAATAAAGGGTATTCAAATAGGAAAGGAGAAAGCCAAATTGTCTCTATTTGCAGACGACATGATAGTATATCTAGAAGACCCCATCACTTCAGCCCAAAAACTCCTGAAACTGATAAGCAACTTCAGCAAAGTCTCAGGATATAAAATCAATGTGCAAAAATCACAAGCATTCCTATACACCAATAGCAGACTTAAAGAGAGCCAAATCAAGAACGAACTGCCATTCACAATTGCTACAAAGAGAATAAAATACCTAGGAATACAACTAACAAGGAATGTAAAGGACCTCTTCAAGGAGAACTACAAACCACTGCTTGACGAAATAAGAGAGGACACAAACAGATGGAGAAACATTCCATGTTCATGGTTAGGAAGAATCAATATCATGAAAATGGGTATACTGCCCAAAGTAATTTACAGAATTGACGCTATCCCCATCAAGCTACCATTGAATTTCTTTATAGAACTGGAGAAAACCACCATGAACTTCATATGGAATCAAAAGAGAGCCCACATAGCCAAGTCAATTCTAAGCAAAAAGAACACAGCGGGAGGCATCACACTACCAGACTTCAAACTATACTACAAGGCTACAGTAATCAAAACAGCATGGTACCAAAATAGAGATATAGAACAATGGAACAGAACAGAGGCATCGGAGGCAAATCAACATATCTACAACCATACAATCTTTGATAAGCCTGACAAAAACGAGCAATGGGGAAAGGATTCCCTGTTTAATAAATGGTGTTGGGAAAACTGGTTAGCCATGTGCAGAAAGCAGAAACTGGACCCCTTCCTGACACCTTACACTAAAATTAACTCCAGATGGATTAAAGACTTAAACATAAGACCTGGCACCATAAAAACCCTAGAAGAAAATCTAGGCAAAACCATTCAGGACATAGGAGTAGGCAAGGACTTTATGACCAAAACACCAAAAGCATCAGCAACAAAAGCCAAAATAGACAAATGGGACCTAATCAAATTCCACAGCTTTTCCACGGCAAAAGAAACAGTCACTAGAGTGAATAGGCAACCAACAGAATGGGAAAAAATCTTTGCAGTTTACGCATCTGACAAAGGGCTGATATCCAGAATTTACAAAGAACTCAAACAGATTTACAGGAAAAAAACAAGCCCATTCAAAAATGGGCAAAGGATATGAACAGACACTTTACAAAAGAAGACATACATGAGGCCAACAAACACATGAAAAAATGCTCATCATCACTGGTCATTAGAATGATGCAAATCAAAACCACATTGAGATACCATCTCACGCCAGTTAGAATGGCGATCATTAAAAAATCTGGAGACAAGAGATGCTGGAGAGGATGCAGAGAAATAGGAATACTCTTACACTGTTGGTGGGAGTGAAAATTAGTTCAACCATTGTGGAAGACAGTGTGGCAAGTCCTCAAGGACATAGAAATAGAAATTCCATTTGACCCAGCAATCCCATTACCGGGTATATATCTAAAGGACTATAAATCATTCTACTATAAGGACACATGCACACGAATGTTCATTGCAACACTGTTTACAATAGCAAAGACCTGGAACCAACTCAAATGCCCATTGATGATAGACTGGACTGGGAAAATGTGGCACATATACACCATGGAATATTATGCAGCAATCAAAAATGATGAGTTTTTGTCCGTTTTAAGGACATGGATGAATCTGGAGAACATCATTCTCAGCAAACTGACACAAGAACAGAAAAGGAAATACCACATATTCTCACTCATAGGCGGGTGAGGAAAATGAGAACATATGGACACAGGGAGGGGGGTACTATACACTGGGGTCTATTGGGGAGAATAGGGGAGGGACAGCAGGGTGGGGAGCTGGGGAGGGATAGCCTGGGTAGAAATGCCAAATGTGGGTTAAGGGGAGGAAGGCAGCAAAACACACTGGCATGTGTGTACCTATGCAACTATCTTGCATGTTCTGCACATGTACCCCAAAACCTAAAATGCAATAAAAATTTAAAAAAAAAAAAAAACAGAAATTTTATTCATCGAAAAAAAAATTACATTAACTATAATGGCCAAAATACATCTATTAAAAGACAGAATATACATAACAAGCAGGTGCACATGGAATGTTTTAAGGATGCTATCAAATTATCAGCTATCAAATAAATCTTAAATTAGAAAGAAACTGAATTGTAGAAAATATGTTCCCTCAACATAATGAAATTAAACAAGAAGTCAGGAACAGAAATTACCCAGAAAATCCGGGAAACACTTTGAAATTAAAAAAAATACTTCTAAATATGGATCACAGCAGGCATCTTAGGCTGTCTGAGTTGCTCACAGAATACCTAAGACTAATTTATAATGACCTGAAATTTACAGGCTCACAGTTCTGGAGCCTGGTAAGTCCGAGATGAAGGTACCAGCTTCTGGCAAGGGCTTTCCTGAGGCGTCATCACATGGTGGAAGGCGGAAGGGCAGATACAGAGAGCCAACTAACAGAAGCCCTTTTGATTATGGCATGAATCCATTCACAAAGGTGGAGCCCTCAGACGTAAACACCTCCCATGAGGCCCCACCTCCCTACACTATCACACTGGGATTAAGTTTCCCACATGTGGACTTTGGAGGGCCACGTTCAAACTGTAGTACATCTCAATGGAAATCTGAAAATATTTTGAACTGAACATAAAGAAAAATACAACATATCAAAATGTGTGAAACGCAGCTAATGCTGCACTCAGATTAAAATTTCTAACACAGAATGCTTACATTAGAAAACAGAAAAGATCTCAAATATGCAATCTAATCTTCCACCTGAAGAAGCCAGAACAAAAGGAGAGCAATCTAAAACTAAAGCAGGCAGGAGGAAGGAAACATAGAACAAAAATCAGTAACATTGAAAACAGAACAATGATAGCAAAATATCAATGAAATCAAAAGCTAGGTCTCTAAAGAGATAGTAAAATTTATAAATCTCCAGCAAAGCTAACAGACCAAAAGAGAGAGAGAAAGACAGACAGAGAGAGAGGGAGAGAGAGAGAGAGAGAGAGAGAGAGAGAGAGAGAGAGAGAGAGAGAGAGAGAGAGAGAGAGAGAGAGAGGACATAAACTACCAACACGAGGAAGGAAGGAGAGAGTACTGCTATTAAACCCAATAGGCATGATAAAAGCAGCCAGGCAAGAGCACAAACAATTCACTGCTCACACTCAGATATAATGAACCAGTTCCTCAACAACAAAAAACCCCCCAAAACCCACAATCTACCAATATTCAGCTGACATGAGAGAACTTACTATTCCTGTAATGATTAGAACCTGACACAACCACAATCCCTAGGCCCAGATGGTTTCACCGGCAAAGTCTACAAAACATTTAAAGAAGAAGCAACACCAATTCTACATAATCTCCTCCAGAACATTAAAGGGGGGACACTTTCCAACTGACTTCATTTGCTGCGTCTATACCACAACCGGACAAGGGCAGTACAAGAAAGCTACAGGCCAATATGAACACAGATGCAAAAATCATGGAGGATGTTAGCAAGATGAATTCAGCAACATGTAAAAATACTATGCCATAACCAATGGGGGTTTATTCGAGGAATGCAGAGTTGGTTTAACATTGGAAACTTCCCAAAAAAATCACAATGACACACTGTCAACCGCACCAACTGTCTAAGGAAGAAAAAACATGTGATCTCATCATTGATGCAGGAAAAGTATTTGACAGACGCCAACATCCTACATGATAAACACTCTCAGCAAACTAAGAATAGAAGGAACGTTTTCAGCTTGATAAGGAAAAACCACAAATAAACTTCAGCTAGCAGCTTGCCTCATGGAGGATGACAGACTGCTTTCCCCCTGAGGTGGAGAGCGAGGCCAGGATATCGGTTCCCCCTCTCCTACTCAGCAAAGTACTAAGGCCCTAGCCAGGGCAATACCGCAAGAAAACAAAATAAAAGACAGATCTTAGCAAAATAAGCAAAACTGTCCATATTCACAGATGCTATGACTGCAAAGGATTAGAAAACAAAATCAAAACAGCAACTAACCCAGAACTAAGAAGTGAGTTTAGCAAGGTCATGGGTTACAAAGCCAGCACAAACATTCAACATACTTGTATACACACTCACTGAACAATTGAAAACCACAAAAACAAGCCTACAAACAATTACATTAACTCCAAACACTAACAATAAAACCAGCAAAACTATGTGTATTTCTAACAAAAAAAAGGGGTGGGTGGTATGGTGAAAATCACAAAACGCTGATGAAAAAAATCAAGAAGAATGAAAAGAAATGGACAGACTCACTGTGTTCATGGATCAGAAGACTCATTGCAACTAAGATGCAGATTCTCCCCAAATTGATTGACAGATTTAACTAATTCCTATAAAATTCTGAACAGGCATTTTGTAGGTAAAGACAAGCTGAATCTAAATCTCGCATGCATAAAGTAGGGGATTGTGCTGTTGAGTTCAAGACTTACTATGAAGCTATAGTCAATACAGGGTGGTGTTATTAACAGCAAAGGGACAGACCCTTAGATCAAGGGAACAGAATAGAAGGTACAGAAAGAGACCTCCTTAACTCAAAGGCACAAACATAATGCAGTGGTGATAGGACAGTCTTCGATAACGGCACAATTGCACATCCATATGAAAACGAAAAAGAAAAAAGTACTTTGACCTCAATCTCACACCACAGGTAAAAACTAACGCAAAATGGATCACAGATTTCAATGTGAAACTTAAAACCTTTTAGTAAAGAACGTAAGAAAAAATATTTTGGCCTGGAGTTATGCAGGGAGTTTCTGAATCTGACCCCTGTAAAAGAAAAATTGATTATTAGCATGAACCAAAATGAAAAGTATGTGCTCTGAGGAACACTGTCAGAAAATGAGGAAATGGCTGGGAGAAGATATTTATCTGTTACATATTGGACTCGGATTCACCCCAAACTCAATACTAACAATCCAATAAAAACATGGGCAGCACCAGGTAGCATGTGGGGGGCACCTACTTCTCCAGGCAGTGGAGAGCCACCAGCTGGTGCCCGAGGCCCTGGCCGTCACATCACTTCTCTGTCTCCAACGCTACCAGCAGAGCCCACCATGGAGCCCACAACAGAGTGCCTACCGTGCCTGCCAGTGCTCCCCATGACCCACTGGTCTCTAGAGGAACCCATGATGGAACACCTGCCACGTCTGCCACTGCTCCCCATGACCCATCAGTCCCTAGAGGAGCCCACGACAGAACTCCCAGCCTTTCTTCTCCAACTCCCACCAGCTGCTGGGCAGGACTGAAGCCCCTGTACCCCAATCCCATTTGAGCCGCTCAGCCATCGGCATTGCACCGTGTTTGTACTGAACAAACTGAGGTGTGGGCAGGTGATGGCCCTGCCCAGGTGGCATGGGGTGGGGCATTATGTAAACACAGGCCTGTGCCATGTGACAGCTGGGCACTTGTTTCTGGCTGTGGGAGGGCATACCTGCCTCAGCACTTCCAGGCCGATGGGCAGCTCCTCATAGTGCTTGGCCTGGTGATCCATGGAGTGGCCATCAGGACACCTCACTGAGGCCACCTCTGGGGCCAGTGCCAGCCAAACGGGAAGAGCATGAGTCCTGAGACTGCAGAGGACATGTGCTGATACAGAGAGAAGCAGCGCACAGGACAAAACAAAAAGACAGAGTCACTGCTCCCTGCCTCAGCCCAGGTGGGGCCACCAAACCAGGCCTCCCCCGAGGGCACCCTCCTCCCTAGGGCAGAGCAGATGGGCTCCAGGTGGAAGACCTTGGTGGCCAGCCATCTTCCCCTCCCTCCTCCCCTCCTGGACCTCCTCTCTCTTCTTCCACCTCCTCCTTTCTCCTCTCAGCATCTCTTCTCCCTCTTTCTCGATCCCCCACCCTTCCCCTCCCTCCCCTGTCTCCCTCATGCCCAGAGACACCTCTAGGATCAGCTGCGCCCACACAAGCAGTGACAAATTTGATCACCTTCAACATGCTGCTCTGATAAGATTAGATTATTTTAATATTAATGCATTACCTAATTAAGCTGCAATTTACAATCTCCCTAGCCCAGCCTGGGCACAGCACGGAGGAACCAGAGCCAGCACGGGAGGCTGAGGTTTGGGGCTCCCATCGGCCAAGGGCCCATGCCAGTGGCATGGGTTGTTCAGTGACTGCCTTGCCAAAGAAACCAGAAAAATCACAAGGGTTTTCCTGCCTGACCTTCTGAGCATAGTGACCCAGATCTCCGAGGCCAGGGGCCTCTTCATGTGTTTCTGTGTCCTCTGGCTGGAGGTCCAGGGCCCACACTGGAGACAGTACTTGGGGAAGCTATAGCAAACACGAAAGGGGGCTCTTGAGCCTGCAGTCTCACCACATCCCCTCGTCCCATACCACCTCCATGTCCCCTTACCCCTTGCCCTGTCCCACTGCCGCATCCCCTCACCCCATCCCACTGCCTTATCCCCTTGCCCTGTCCCACCACCATGTCCCCTCTCCTTTTTCCACCACCACATCCCCTGGCCCCATTCCATTGCCACATGCCCTCGCCTTCTTGCTTGGGGACCCTGATTTCCCAGAGCAGGAAGAGACATCTGCTGACCACAGAGATGCTGGGTGATCAGGGTGTGAAGGAACTCCCCTGGGACTGGCTCCCTGGTGAGACACTGGGCACTGTTTCAGGCCATCCGGCTCTCCCTTGTCCAGTGACAGGCCTGCTATCCACAGATCTGCTGGTCTGAAGCCCTCACAACTTACCCTGGTCTCTCCTGACCCAGGAGACCCACCTCTAACACATGCTCAGGGCCAGTCAGGCTGGGGAGGAGCATCCATGTCTGTCCCAGCTCAGACTTGTCACTCAGCTGATGCAAGGACAGTACAGGCACCCCACCCATGGTCCCAGGAGCGAGAGTGCATAATGGGGTCCATGTCAAGGGTCTGCTGATGTTGTGGGCACGCCCCCAACTCCTCACCCCACCCACGATCACAGAAGCGAGGGTGTATCGTGGGGTCCATGTCAAGGGTTTGCTAGTGCTGATGGCATGCCCCCGCTCCTCATCTGGAGAACGGGGAGAGCACAGCCCTCCCTAGCAGTGAGCATGTGAGTTGGGGTTTTCTTTCTAACTTTAGATTTACACGCACGTGAGTTAGGGAGCAGGGGTTTCCCACACTTCTCATTTCCTTCCATTCTCTCCAGAGACCACTGCGTGCACCTCTCTCAGCTGATCATGTTGTTATTAACTGCATTTCTCTGGAAAACACTTTCTGTGGCTCCTTCAGGACCTGATAGCTTGGGCATCCTGCTGACTTCCCAAGGGATGGTGAGGCTTCAGCTCTCCCTCCCTCCCTCCAACACACATCTCCCCTCCTCCCTGTCCCCTTTCTTAATATGAGGCTCATGGCTGTGTTCAGATCAGGCCTCAGCTCCCTTACAGCTGTGTGAAGCTGCTCAGGGCCACACTGACACCGCTGCTTCTCGCGCATCTCTGTTCTCCCCTGGGCCAACGATTGTCCTGCTTCCCAGGTGCTCAGCTTTCTAGGCACTCATTACTCCCGTCAGCCATGCCTCTTGACCAGCTGTCTACACTGTGCTTCCCAGTCTTTTTTTGTGGGGTGGCAAACCTAAAATCTGAGAACTGTGTGTGGCACACAGGGAAGGAGGCTGCCTGCAGGCAGAGGCAGTGACCCAGGGACCCAGAATCAATGTCCATGGCAGCCCACGCCTGGCACACACATGTGGAAAGCTCCAGTCCACACCATGACACCTGACTCACCAGGTTCTGTCTCAGAACCTCTGTGGCTCCCTGGACCTGGGGGCTTCCTTCTCTACTCTCTATGGTGAGAGCTCCTGCTCTGTATCCCAGAACCTCTGGCCCATTCCAGCCCCTGCCTGCTGCGTCCCAGGCCTGAGAGCTTCCTTCTCTGCTCCTGCAGCGGAAGCCCCTGGAGTCAGCTCTGCATGCCATAGCCTTTTCTGCTTTACTCCCTCATCTTTTGGGAGGACATCCTTTGCCAGATTCCTGAGAGAGGGTATAGGGGCAGTCCAGTTAAGACCTTGAACCCCTGCAGATGCATGTACTTCTTCCTTCAGACATGATGCAGGGCTTGGTGGGTAAGGGGTACGAGATCCCAAGATGCAGATCCTCACTAGGAGAGGGCACTAAAGGCTCAGGGATGCTCCAGGTAGCAGCATGGAGCCGCCTGTGGCAGTTTTCCCCAGGGAGTGATTGAAGAGACCATCCAGCTGGGGAACTGCCAATGCCAGGTCCTTCTGGGCTGCTCAGATTCCACAGAGAGGTCTTTCCACCATGGCCTCCAGGGTCACATCTGCTGCCCATGTTCCGCAGGGCATGTGGTGGGGGGTGCGGTCTGGGCTTAGTTCAGGCCTATTGTCCCAACTTGGACCTGTCCAGGGACCTCACCTGTCCTCTCTAGAGCAGCAGTCCACAAACCTGCTGAGCATCCGCGTGGTCTGCAGGGCTGCCTAGCACAGACTGCTGGCAGCCCCCAGGCCTCCAGCCAAGCCAGTCTGAGATGAGGCCCGATAATCCACATTTCTAAGAGGCTCCCAGGGAGGCTGCAGCAGCCTGGGGACTGCACTTTAAGGATCAATGCTCCAAGAAGAGGCCGCTGGCTTGTTTCGGAGTTTTCATCTTTGCTTGGGAGAGGCAACTGTCCTGTGTGCACAGATGGAGAGATGATCCCAGGGACCCGTCTCTTGATTCAGCTCTCAAGCATCTGGATCCAGCATGCTTCAGCCAGTGGCTTCCCTCCCCTAATGCACTTACAGATGGCTCCTGGGCCGCTTCGGAGTTTTGAGGCATCACTCAGGTGGGTTCCCAGCTCCACCTGCCGCTTAGATTCAGGTTCCCTAGGTCAGCTCAGTACTTTCCCGGCTCACCCGCCCATTCCAGATTCCAAGTCTGCTGCTGTATCCTCTCCCTCTGTGGGGTTAGGCCTCACACAAAAACAGAAGCCACTGCCATCACTGTGACTTTAGGGGGCATGGACATGAGTTACATCAGCCACTGGGGCCTGGATGCCTGACCTACCCTCACCTCCTGGAGGGCATGATGTGGCATGGCCCCTGTCTATCCCAGGCCTCTGCTCACCTGCCCCGTCCTGGCTTCCAGGCCACCCTGGCCCTGACTTCTCCATGGTCAGCTCTGACATGCCTTTCCACATCCCCTGCTCCCGTATCAGCTGAGGCCCAGACGCCTGTCACAGCCAGATGCC
The DNA here is from genome assembly GCA_031835075.1 of Saguinus oedipus. NCBI lineage: Eukaryota > Metazoa > Chordata > Mammalia > Primates > Cebidae > Saguinus > Saguinus oedipus. Next base: position 11,364,749 of record CM063170.1, read on the forward strand.
AACCACCCATGTGCCCGAGACTGTGCAGAGACCCAGACAACAGGTAAATGAACGGATGAGCAAATGGGGCATACAAGCAAGGCAAGGGTCTGTGACAGTAGGGGATGGAAGACCCATTCCCAAAGCCCTCACCCAGAGTGCAGAGCCACCTAAAAACAAATACGGCTCCAAGTCTAAATGCTCAGTTCTGAAACCTGCCAAAAACACTTGCAGAAAGCAGGGCAGGAGAAGGAGCCAGGGCTGGACCGGAAGGGGGCTGGAGACATGGGGGCTCAGGCCCTCACAGCCACGGTAGAGGCTGGGAGTTGCCCTTGTGCAGGTGGGCAGCTGGAAAGGAGCCCCCAACTGCCATCAGCTCACCCCTCGATCTGGCAAGACAGGCCTCCTCTTCTGGCTTTTGTCCTCCACCCCCACCACACTACTGGGGAGGAAGGTGGACCACCACTTAGGGCATGCCTGGCTTATGGGGGGCACACAGGAGGGAGGAAAGACCCCGCCTAAGACACTCCCCACAAAAGAGTGGTGCAGAGGACAGTCACGCCTGATACATCAGCCTGGGTGCTGTGCTGCAGGAAGGAGACAAGTGACTGCTACATAACCTCTGCCCTGCATGCTCCCAGGAATGCTCTGCCAGGGTCCAGGGCACAATGGCAAGTATGCGGGAAGAAACAGGAGAGGGCATCATCAGATAAAAGGCAAGTCTAAAACAAATGCGAGATGCTAAAGGACAGAAAGCAGTGGCCTACAGGCCCCACCACAGATGACCCTGCAGACACCCCCAAAGGAAGGGCTGATGGATGGACATCTCAGACACAGATGACCCTGCAGACACTCCCAAGGGAGAGGCTGATGGGCAGGCATTTCAGACAGGAGCGAAGGGACACTGAGCCATGCTCCAGGCTGCTGCTAAGGGCTGGACAGGGAGCCCTCCCCCAGGTCCCTCCAAGAGCCGGTAGCATAGGGCAATGACCAGCTCTGTCCAACAGCAGAGAACAATGCAGTTGGAAGGGGTCTCCTGAGCCTCACAGCCTTCCTGCGGATGCAGACTGCTCAGCAACTCTGGGCTCCGGGCCTTGCTCCTCTGTGGGGGCGCCCTGCAGAGGGGAAACAGCCCCGGCAGCACCCCTCAAAGCTTGGCGTGAGCAGACCCCAGCACCACCTCACCACATCAGGGGACAGGCTGGCACTCCAAAGGCCACAGCCCTTACTTAGACCTGGAGGGTACAGGCAGGACCATTGGCCCTCATGGGGGCCTCACTTTTCTGCAGGCCTTTGCTGTGAAGGGCTCTCTAGACTCTGTGAAGTGCACTTAGGCTGGTGAAAGATGGGCTCTGCTTTTGTGGAGGACTGGATTTACTTGAGATTAATGGGGTGTGTATAAACTGATAAATGACACAAGTCTGTTCCAGGGTCTTGAGATTTCAGTCCCTTGCTTCTCTACTGCTGCCTGCAGACTGGGACAACTCTACCTGTTTGCACAGCCCCTCAGAACACGGAGCCAGGGTTCTCTGCCCCAGTGACCACCTGGCCCGGCTGCCCACAGGGGGAGGACTGACCCTCTGGGGACAACAGGCAGGTGACAGCTAGAGGCTGCCCTGACAGGGCGCATGGATGGACCAACCCAAGGGAGGTCAAGAACAAGGCCGGGGCCTACCTGCCACCTCCTTGGACGATGGCAGACTTGCTGCGGCAGCCTCAAGGTCAGCTGGGATGGTGCCTCCTCTCTCCATGGTGTGCAGCAGCCCTCGCAGCCGCTCACACTCCGCCTGCAGCTGGTTGTGGTCTTCACGCAGGCGCTGCCTGGCCACACTGGCAGGGTTCAGGCTCATGTGCAGCACTTTGGTTTTGCTCTGGTCATAGTCACCCTACAGGAAAACACATAGCATGGGTCACCATGGCCCAGGCACACACGCAGCCTGGTCACAAGCAGCATCGTCACACACGGCACAGGTCACCATGGACCAGGCACACACGCAGCACGGGTCACACACAGCATGGGTCACCATGGCCCAGGCACACACGCAGCACGGGTCACACACAGCACAGTGTTCTGTTCTTTTGTCTTCTTGAGCCTGCCTAGCAGCCATATCTCCTTGAAGGAGTGGCTCCTTCCCTGTGTCCCTGGGACAGGTGCAGGACCAAGGTCTGGCCACCTGCTAGGTCCCTCCTGCCTAACCACAGGAACAGGGTGAGAGGGGACATGAGGCCCTAGCTTAGCCAAGCGTAGCACTTTCTGCAGCTCGACACAGTGCCTGGGAGGGAGGCTTCCTCTCCTCTGAGGTTCCCGGCTGTTACGAGGCTGGGAGCCTATGTGGCCACATTCCCATCTCTTCCCTACCAGCCTGGAAGATGCCCCGTGCCACAAGAGAAACAAGGTTAACCACACACAGATGGAGAGTGAGGGAGCCTGGCACTGGTGTGGTTGGCTCAGGAATGTGCATATTGACCTGACATTCCCACAAAACCCAGGGCCAGGATGTGCATGGCATCCTTGAGGGAGGAGTGCACCTGGAGCACCACACAGCCCTGCAGCAGGGGACAGCCACCTGGGGCAGGGAGGTACAGGGACAGGGAGATGCAGGGGCAGGGAGGTGCAGGGTCCCTACACACCGCTCTGTCCTCAACCTCACTCCACACACAAACCTCAGTTCCACCACGTTCTGTCACCTGCGAGTATACAAAGATTTCTCAAACAGGGTTCAGAAAGCACTAGCCATGAAATTAAAAAAAAAAGTACGACTGATCTTATGCAAATTAAGTACTTCCATGCACCGAACAATGGACAAGTATCCACAGAGCAGGAGGTGCTATTTGAAAATCTATAGAAAAACAAACAAAAAATTAAAAAAAGAAGAAAATCACATATGTGACAAAGGGTTCAGAACCACAACATACGAAGAACTTAAGAAATACACAAGACCACATTAGACAACTCAATCTAAAAATGAGCAAAAAATGTGACGACAGTTTACAAAATAAGATACCCAAAAAGCTAATAAACACATGAGAAGGCACACATGCACAGGCCAGGGCTCCTGCCAAGCACTGAGACCCTGCAGCTCATGGCTGTGAGCTGCAGGCAGTGAGAGACTGGGAGGGCACGCCGTCCCTCAGGCCCAGACGCCACCAGCCCCTTGTGAGTGGGGTGCATAGGCAGCAAGCCAGGCCAGCCCTGCACATTCCCAAGGGGAACTCATTTCCTTGGCAGCGAGGGGCTTCTGCCCATGCACTGTCCTGTCTCCTAAAGAACAGGGAAACACATCCTGTGTTCGGGTCACCCCATGCTTTCAGGAGAAAGGCTGGTGTGGATGTACCCCACGAGGTGAAGAAGCTGAGCGCAGTAAGCCCCTGGCCTCCCAGGAGCTCAGGCTGCTATAAGCCACTGTTGTCCGAGTCCCCAAAGGATGGCTAGGCCTGGTCTGGGCTGTGCTCATTGCAGGGCACCTCACTGGGACCACAGCCCGTCAGCTGTGGGTGATCCAATGTGCCTCCAATAGGGAGGGAAGAGGGAATGGGGAAGAAGGAAAGAGACCTCACCCCTCCTGGTGCTACTCTGGACTCTAAAACAGCCCCTGATATGATATCACACAAGCTAGCAGCTGGCCCTGCCATCCCCTCATGGAAGAGGCTAGGGGAGACGGACACGCTGACCTGGACCAGGGACCCCCCTGCACTCCGGCGTGATGGCAGAGGCCACTGCAGAGGGAAGTAGGGTTTGCAGACATGGCTTGCATGGCTGCTTCCTCTGTACTTCTGGGAGGGAGAAGGGGAGGGAAATCCACCCACTCAGGCCCAATGGGAGAGGACTGGGCCGGGGTAGGAGAAAATCCAAGCAGCTCTTCACAGGTTTTCTGAGAACCCTGTAAACCCCAGAGGATGAAGAGACATCCTGTAACACTGGCTGAATCATAGACACTCGGGGTGAAGGATTGCTACTTCATCCAGTTTTACAGCTGGGGTAAGATAACCCAGTGTGCAGAATCCAGCCACCCACACACACTCGGGAGGCCCCTCTGATGGGCAGCACGGGCTTTCCTGGGCCTATGTGGGCTGGATGGCATCTACCTGTCCACCACCCCACGGAGCCTTGAGGAGCCAAGGAGGGTGTGGGGAGAGGGTAAGGGCTGCCTTCTGGGGAGACCAGCCAGTCACGGGGCTGTGCAGTCACCCTGCACTGTCCTAACCATGTAGCACAGCAACCGTACCAAGAAGGCAGCTCCAGGGCACGCAAGGCCAGCATAGGCCCGGCTGACAGAGTTGAGGGCACAGAAACACAAATCTGAATTTCAGATAACTTGCATGTGTCCCCAAATCTTCTACTTTAAAAATGTACAAGTCTTCTTAGTTCAGGGGCTGCACAGCCGGCAGGCTGGAGTCTGCTGACCCCCAGCAAGGATGAGGCCACACGGCATGTACTTGGCCCTCCTCTGGCCCAGAGCAGCGAGATCCTCCTCTCCCTGGCCTCACCCTGCTTTTTCTCCCCAGGCTTCAACACCACTGGCCCCCTGAAGGTACCCCTGGGCAGGAGGAGGCAGTGCTATCCTGGAGGCCCCCCCAGTGAGGCCTCGCCTGGCCCCAGCAACCTCCCACTTAGCAGGCAGGGGGACTTGCAGGAGGGGCGGGAGCTCAGCGGTGGCATGCCCAGTGCTGGCCTTGGACCCGGCAATGCCAGAGGATGTCAAGTTCCCTGGGGTACAAGTTGTCCTAGTAACATCAATGTTCCATGGTCAGGAACAGAGCCAGAGATGCAACCCCACCTCCTCCCACCTCACTCCACAGCAGGGTGCCTGTGATCGGCCCATCATCCTGGGGTGAGGTTTCCCCCTTGATAGGGAGCTTGAGGTCCAGGAAACAATTCTGCATATTGGAGGATTTAAGGACCAAAAGCAGGAGCCAGCAGAGATTAAGGAAATGAAACCAAAACAGAAAGAAGATAAAACCAAGATGTTCTCAAAAGCCAATCCTGTCACCACCCGGCCCCCAACAGTGCTGCTCACTGCACTGCTGACCCCACTGGGGACTAAGGCTTCGTGTGTGCGAAGTCATCGTGTCCACACTGCAACCAACCCCCAGCCCTGTCCTCAGCCCCTCACAGTGTGAGACCAACAGGGTTGGAGCAGGTTCCCATGGCCCAACTTCCACCTGGAGCAGGAGGTTCTGGATCACGGAGAGCATTCACTGGGTATCTGCCACCAGGGCTCGAGTGACCTGCTGATGGCACCATTGACCAGGGCTGAGAACAAGCCTGGGCTCCGCAGCAAGGCCTCACCTGGCCCCAGCAATCTCCCACTTAGCAGGCAGGGGGAGGTCACATGCCTGGTGGCGGTCACAACTCACCTCCTGGGAGGGCCGAGGGTGGAAGAGGATGGGCTCTAGGGCCCTGTGCAGACAGCAACATTCTGGGCAGCTACTCAGCTTTCTGTAAACTCAGGGGATTTTCCCTATCTAATGCCCAGAGAAGGTAGAGCCCCTAGAGGTGGCATGGGAGGGGCAGACTGGGCACCACCCACCTTCTCATGCCCCACTGTGATTCTGGCTGGGGCTCTTGACCTCCGTGGGTTTGTTCCTGCCATCCTTTCCTTCTTCCCTCTGTCTAACCACCCACACACCTGTCTGTCCATCTGATATGATTTCCACGCCTGGATGCCCACAGCACAGCTGTGAACACAGTGGTGGAGCCGCCATTCAGGGCGGGAGCAGTTGGCATCCCAGGGAGGGGCCTCCTGGGCCACACTCAACACACAAAGGGAACATTCCTGGCCCATCCAAAAGGAGGCTATGCCTGAGCCCCTGGGGCCTGGGACCTCAGCTCTAGCTGAGACGGGACTGCGCCCCAAGACAGCTGGGGTAACAGCCAAACTTCCAGGCTGCTGCTGTGACTACAGGCTGGGGTGGCACAGGGAGTCCGGCACACCGTTCCATGCCTGGGAGCCCACGTGCCACATATTTTGGCAGGCGCTAGAAGTGCAGGGGTAATGACAACCCTGCGCTGGGGCCCGTCTAGAGGACAGCCAAGTGTTGGGACAGGAAGACAGCCCTGTGTCCTACACAAATAGCACCACTCCTGTGCCTGCCCCACCATGAGGAACCATTAAAATACATGGGCAGCAAAGCAGCATGGCAAGAAACTAGGCGGGATCTAGGTGACCAGGAAATGTCCCATGTCTTGGAAGAGAAGACTTGGCACTGTCGGGACCAGAGACACCCAGGGCCAATCTGCACATTTGGTACAATCCCAGGACCCAGTGAGCCTCCGTGAAGAACTGACAAGCTGATTCTGAAACTCACTCCGAACTGCAGGGGCTCAGAACAGACACTGTAGGCTTGAAAGCAGGGAACGTGGGAGGAAGACTTTGTATCTCCTGATCTTAAAACTTACTACAAAGCCATGGTGATCAAGACGGTGTGGAGTGGGTATCAGGACTGAGGCACAGACCAACAATGGAGTGGAGAGACCATGCTGAATGCTTCTGAGAAAGACTGTCCCATAGGGAAAAATAGTCTTTTCAACAAATGGACTGGAACAATGGGCTGCCACATGCAAAAGAATGAAGCTGGGCCCCACCTCCAAGCATAAAGAAAAACTAAGAAACAATGGATCCGAGACCCACTTAAGAGTCCAACTGTAAAACCTGTAGAGGAAAACAGAGGAGATTCTCATAACCTCATAACCTTGGATTTCACAAAGGATTCTTAGCCAAAAGCACAAAGAACAAAAGAAAAAAAACAAGTAAACTGGATCTCATCCAAACTAAAAACAACTGTGCCTCAAAGGACACCACTGAGATGCAAAGACAAGCCACAGAACGGGAGAAAATGTCTGCACATTTATACCCAAAGAACTTACACCTGAACACTCTCAGAGCTAAATTTAAAAACCCAAATGACCCAACGTTACAACGGGCAAGGCATCTGAAGTGAGACTTCTATGAGGTCAATAAACACATGAACAGCTGCTCAGCACCATCCGACATCCAGAGACAGAAGGTGAAATCACAATGAGATATCACTTGGCACCGGCCAGCATGGCTGGAATGTCAGGCGGTGAACAACATGTTGGTGAGGATAGGGGGAAATGGGAACCCATGTGTGTGGCCACCTGAGGGAATGGGGAGGGTGCAGCCACCCTGGAGAAGAGTCTGGCAGTTCCTCCAGTGATGAAACAGTTACCACGGGACCCAGCAGACCCACTCCCAGGCAGAACCCCGAGAGAACTAAACACACATCCACACAGACTTGTACGTGAATATTCAGAGCAGCTGTATTCACAATAGCCGTAAAGTGGAAACCACCCAAATTCCCATTAGCTGATGACTGGATACATAAGATGTAGCTGTGCAGACAATGGGACATTTCAGCCACCAGCAGAAACACACCACCCACGCCTGCGACCACATGGGTGAACCTTGAACACTAGGAGTGAGAAAAGCCAATCACAAAGGCCACGGGACTCCCTTCCTAGGAAATGCTTGGAATAGGTGAACCCACAGAGGCAGGCAATAGCAGACTGGTTGCTGAGGGTTTTGGGGTACAGGAGACAGCAGAGTGGTGGGTAACTAAAGGGTTCGGGCTTCCCTGGGAGGGATCAAATGTTCTGCGATGAAGGGTGGCAATGGCTACACGTAGCTATGGACATAAGCCATGGAATGGCCCACTTGGAAGAGACGAGGTACAGGACCGTACGTCGCATTTCAATAAAGCTGTCAGAAATGGTGGGCGGGGAGTGAGAAAGAGAAAGAAGCATGGATACTGCTGCTGGAGCCTACTGGGCTGAAACTAGCCTCTTCCTTGCATGTTCTGTGATTTCAGCTTCAAGGGCAGCTCTCCAAATGGGAGGACAAGGGCTGACGAAGTCCCCGTGAGTCAGGCAAATGGCTGGCCCAGCCTTGGTCCCCCTGTAAGTGCACCCCCTGTAAGTGCACAGTGCAGTGGCCACCAAGGGAGCTGGGAACAGAGGGAGACAGGCATGGACAGCCCCTCATCTGGGCCATCGGCCCCTGGGAGTGGAGAGTAGACACCTGAGAACTTCCACCTCTCCCTCCAGAGCAGGGAAGCAGCACAGTGCCTTGGCGCCCACTCAGCAGGGGCCCAGCAGAGGCCCAGCAGAGGCCAGCTGCTGTTGCTGGCGGGATACCCCATCAGCCTAAACACTCATCTCAGTAAGCGTCCTCCCCATGAAAAGGCCAGCTCCACAGAGACAGGGACTGCTGTCCACTCCCACATTGCCAGTACTGACAACTATCCTGGTACAGGGTCCATGTGGGAGATGTGTTTGTTGAATGAATGGATGTCAATTATTAACACTTACTAAACTAGGATGTGCTCCTGTGGGCTTAAAACCAGATTGCTAGAGTGGTTAAAGTAACGTGTGAAGTAAGAGCCAGTAGGTGTGGGAAAAGGGCTTGGACTCTTCTCCAAGTCCCTGGAGAGGCCCCCTCTTACTTCCTGGGTCGAAGCTGCACCCTGGGAGCCATGGAGGGTGTGAGAGAGGTGCTGCTGCTGCTGCTGCTGGATCCCCCGACCCATAACCATGGAGATGAAGGGAAGGAGGGTGAAGGCAGTGGCCATCTGCAGACACATCATGGGGTGCCAGCCTCGGCCAGTGCTCTGCAAGCTCTGTTTCATTTATTCTGCTGCTTTCCGGAGGAGAATGCAGTCGTGCAGCACTCATGCAACCCCTTGGAGGCGCGGGGAAGGTGGTGGTGCTGGGCTACAGACCAGGGTTAGGGCTCTGCATGGTGTGGCTGTGGCTGGGGGCATCAAGGGGCTCAGAGCATGACCTGAGAAGTCTGGAGGCAAAGGGGAGGGGCCACCAGGGCAGGTGGTCCAGGGGGCAGCCCAGATGGGGCACAGGCCAGTGCAGCCTCAAGATCCTCCTACACAAAGACCCAAGCACTTCCCACCACGGACGCACCAAGCCCAGAGGAAGGGTAAGAGGGTTCTGCACCAGGGCCAGGAGTCAGTGGACATGGGGTGGGTTCTGCAGCCCAGGTGCAAGATCACTTCCTCTCGGGCCCCAGCTATCCACTTGCTCAAGGGCCACTCCTGCCCTCTGTGTGTTCCGGCAGGACACCTCCCGCTCACAGAATCCACTTCCAGCTGTCAGCCCAGGAGGTCAGTGTGAGGCTCCAGACACGGGGAGAAGCCCCTCCAGTGCTGCTCCGGCACTGCGCACCCACCCACCTAGGGTGCAGAGCACAGTTCATGCCAGCAAGCAGGAGCGCCATCGGGGGCTGGCACCGCTCAACTCAAGCAGATGGGAGATCGAGCAACTTCACTGGAATCCGCTGTTAGATGACAGCTTCCAGGAAGAAAGGGGAAAAATGGCTATAATCTTCTGCTAAAATTTGTTGCCTTGTTTGATTCACAGCTGAGAAAACTGTTGAGACACTGACGAGAATCTCAAAAGGAAAAGTTTGGAGCCTTCCTTTGATGCGATGGTGCAATCATCGACTCAACAAAAATCTTTCACTTGTAAAGCAAGCAGGCGCTCTGGTGCTGTTAACCAGCAGTTAAACAGAAGAGCCATCCAGCGGGTACAGCAGGAGAATGTTGGGAATGCCTCCGACCACTTGCAGGCCTACTGTCTGTCCAAGGTTCTCTCCGGGCCAGGCCTAGGGCCCACCTGCAGACACAGAGGTCCTGGAAAGGTCTGCACAGGGAGAGACAAGGCCCAGAGAGGGTGCAGGTGCTCCAGGGCTGCCATGGAAGCCCACACCTGTGCCCCCAGGAGGCCTTGGCCTCGAATGCCCATCTCCCTCTGTGTTACGGGGACTGTCTGCAGCCGAGTCCTGCAGGAAGAGGCTGGCACTGGCTCCATCTCTGTTTCCACCATGAGTACTGCCCCTAACTTGCTGACAGGTCTCTGTCCTCTCTGGGCCTTGGTTTCCCATCTGTGAGGGTGAGTGTGATGAGTTTCACATTCAAAGACCTTCCTTCAAGCCACAATGCTCATAAGGGCCGGAGCGGAGGGCAGGAAAGCCATGAGCCCAAGCCTCGGTGAGTGCAGGACCAGGTGCCATGGAACCTCAGCTGCCCTAGGCAAAGGAAGTGGCTTCTAAGGGGCCCTGCCTACAAGGTCCATGCCAGGGAGCAGACTGCCCCCAGCAAGGCCCAGGCAGCACTTGGGGAGGAAGGTGCCTGTCCCCCTGTGCCTGACGTGCATGCTGAGCAGAGAAAACGCTGGAATGAAGCAGCGACGAGAGCGGAATGGAAAACACAGTTAAATAACCACCAGTCCTCATGCATATTTATAGATCGCCTGGCCTCAAAACTCAATCAATACATCTCCCGGCTCAAAGAAATGGCTTGGGGAGGACAGCAAGGGAGCTTGGGCTGTCCCTGCTGGGCTGGGGAAGGGCAGAGCCAAACCTACCAATAGGCAGAAGTCCAGCCTTCCCATCTCCTGCTCGTGGTTTTGCCCACAGCATATGGCTAGTTTGTGGTACCTGCCTCTGTAACAAGCTCAGGCGGGGGTAACACCTCCCAGTCCTGCCCTCCGCAGCTGCCTGACTTTGGGCAACTCACTTAGGGCTGGCATCAGGGCTGAGTGCACCTGTATGTGCCTGTCACTGAGTGGGCCCAAACACAACTGTGGCTGAGTACACCTGAATGTGCCGGTGGCGGGGTGCGCCTGTACATGCCTGTGGCGGGGTGCGCCTGTACATGCCTGTGGGGCTGGGTGCACCTGTACACGCCTGTCACTGAGTGGGCCTGAATATGTCTGTCGCTGTGTGCGCCTACACATGCCTGTCATTAATTGCGCCTGTATATGCCTGTGGCTGAGTGTGCCCGAACACTCCTGTGGCTGGGTGCACCTGTACACACCTGTGGCTGAGTGCACCCGTACATACCTGTGGCTGAGTGTGCCCGAACACGCCTGTGGCTGAGTGTGCCTGTACACACCTGTGGCTGAGTGCACCCGTACATACCTGTGGCTGAGTGTGCCCGAACACGCCTGTGGCTGAGTGTGCCTGTACATGCCTGTCACTGAGTGGGCCCAAACATGCCTGTAGCTGAGTACACCCGAATATGCCTGTGGCTCAATGTGTCTGTACAGGCCTGTGGCTGAGTGGGCCTGAATATGCCTGTGGCTGAGTGCACCCGTACACACCTGTTGCTTGTTGCTGAGTGTGCCCGTATACACCTGTTGCTGAGTGCACCTATACATGCCTGTCGCTGAGGGGCCTGCAGGGCTGTGTCCCACCTCTTCCAGAAAGCAGCTCCCAGACAGGCAGAAGCACATGAACAGGAGAGGGCAGCCTAGAGCAAATGGAGAAACTGAGGCCCAAGGAGGACGGAGACCACCTGCTGCCTATGACCAGTCCCTGGGAGCAGTGGGAGGATGACAACTGGATGAGGGTAGGACAGGACCCTAAGGAGCTCCTCTTCTGTGAAGCCGAGTGCTCCACTGTGGGGAGCAGGTGTCTCGTGCCTAGTCTACCCCTTGTATGCAGAAGCTGCACGGGGAAAGGGAGTGACCAGGCCCCAGTGGAGCCCCAGCAGCCCCTCCAGCACATGTCACACAACCAGGCTTCACCAGAAGCAGAAACTGCCCACTGCCAAGGTGTCCATGGCACAGCCACCCTACAAGTGAGCCCACCCCTCCCTGAGCCATGGGCCCCAGAGAAGGCCCCCTGACCCCCATCCACCCCTGCGGCCATGTGCTGCCTAGCCTTTGTTCAGGGTCCTGCCCAGGGACTAAGCAAGGGTTTACCAGGGCCTAAGAGAGAGGCCACAGCTTCCCCTAACAGGATGCTCCCTGTGAGCCAGCATGTCTGCCAAACCAGTGGAGCCGGGACAACAGAGGGCGCCGAGGCCACCACATAGCTCTGGGGCTGGCCTTCCCGGCAGAGACCCTACATGGCAGCTCCATGTGCAGGGCCAGGGGAGGAGGGAGCTGAAGAGGGGTCATGCCTGTCCCGGTTCCAGCAAGGGTCAGGGGCTCCTCCCATGACACCCCTGGATTAACAGCCTCTGTAGTTTCGTGGCAGGGAAAGGGCAGGTGACCTGCAGGGGTCAGGGAGGTCAGCATGTCAAGAGTCTCCACTAGTCAGCGGGCAGGGACAGCATCCCCTTTCTAATCCACCCAAGGCTGAGACTGGATGGCCCTGGGCCAAACTCCTGGCCTCCAGGGGCTGTGCCATTGGCAAGAGAGAAGATGGTCCTGATGGCACCCAGCGAGGCTGACATCTGCCCAGCCTACCTGGAGCAGTCCCTGAACAGAGACAAGACACACAGCTCCAGAGGGAGACCACGGCTGGACACCTGTACAATATACGGGGCTGGGCCTGACATACACACAGGATCCAGGAGGAACGATAGATAGCTGCTGCCCCAGGACACCATGCGGAGCTTCCCTGGCTCTGCCCGTAAGGGACCAGCCCAGCTGGGGCAATATTGCCTGGGCCCTGCTCCTTGAGGCTCCAGGGCAGCTCTCTGAGGAGGGGCCCAGGGCATGGCCCCTGGAGCCAGTGCTCTGTGCTCCTGAGCATGTGCGCATGTAGTGGCTTGCTCTCTGAGCCTGGATCTGCTATCTGTAGAGTGGTGGCGATGGTAACCTGCCAAGTCCATGGAAAGGTCAAGCGGGTTCATGGACGTGCTCGTGGTCTCAGGCTGTAAGGAGCTCTGCCAGGCACACAAGCATTGCCCAGGGGGACTCACGGAGTAAAACCAGAGACATGGGTGTCCTCCCTCTGCTGCCACATGCGCCTGGCTCTCGGTCCCTCTTGGAACTCCACCCTTGTCTGAGGACCCAAATCCTTCTCAAGATGTCCCTGAGAACCGGGGAGCATCTGGCAAACCAGGTCATAGGCAGGTTCCAGGTACAAACCCAGTTCCTTGTGAGAGAAGCAAAGTGCCTCCCCCTCCCCAGAGTTCGGCTGAGTGGAGGCAGCAGGGAGGGCCCTCTTCCCCACCCTCAGGAGAGCCACAGCCACTTTTGGCCTCCTCTCAAACCCCACAGGCACTGGCATGGCCCCGTGCTTCCCTTCTCCTCCTATAAGAAGCTGCTCTCATTCATCTTCCCTACAGATATGCCTGGGAACCAAAAGCACAGTCCCTCGGACACAGCGCCTGCCGGAGTGGCTGTTTGGGGACACCTCCATCACCAAGAGCCAAGAGCCAGGGCCAAGAGCCATAGGCACTGGCACTGTGGGGCGCCCGCAGGCAGGGTCATGGCCCTTGCTTCCCAGAGGAGGCCCTGGGTCTCCAAGAGGCTGCAGACATGCTCAGGGATATCAGCTTTGGGAGAACCTAGACCCCCCAGGTAGTGCCTCTGAGTTTGGTTTTCTACCCCAAGTGCACCACAAGGCTTCCGTCCAAGTGGCAGTGGCAGGGACAGGCCAAAGGAGACTGAGATGCTCAGCAGCAGGTCCCTGAGCACGTCTCTACCTTGGGGGACAGCAGAGACCACTGGGCAATCTCTGTACACACAGGACAAGGTCCCTCAGGTTATGCGTGCATGCCCATACCTGCCCAGGCAGCAGACGCAAGGGTCTGGCAGAGCCCATGCTGGGTCCCAGTTCCACCAGCCACAGCTGCAAGACTCTGGGCCAAGTCCCTAGAACCCCAACCTCAGTCTCATGTCACCCAGAGGGGAGGTGGTCACCATACAGTGGGGGAGTGAGAGTTTGGGCACACTCACACCACCCATCTGTCTGTCTGTCCACCTGGTGGCTCTGCCACCCTCCTGCATGTCCCACGCTGACTTGAGGCCCGAACGCCCTCATTAAAGCTCCCCTGACCTCAGGCCTCATCAGCAGATGAAGGACTCTCAGCACAGCCAATTACCCGGTGCTGGTAATCACCCGCTGACTTCCACCCGAGTCCTTCAGAAGGTGATCTGCTGCTGAGAGAGGCTTGTAAACAATCTGGAGGGAATTGTCAGGAAGCGCTGGATGACAGTGACCTAGGCTGAGGTTTGGCTCTAAGCTCCAGACCCTATTCCACATAGGAGCCCCTCAATGTCCGCCCCTAGCTGTGGCTCCCACCTTCTCCCCTGCACCCAGGGCCTTTGCCACCCTCTGCTGACTCTGAGAGCAGCTGTAGGCCCACAAAGGGAGGGTGCTCTGGCAGGGCCTCTGGCAAAACTCAGTGTGGGAGAGCAGCACACGTGGGCAAGGGGGAAATGAGTGGGCAGAACCTAGTAACCACACCACAGTGGGTCTGGGCTCTGCCACCCATGCTCCTTGATCAGCTCACAGCCCATAGCCTGCCCCATCTGCAGACCAGGCATCTCCCTGAGCTCCTGCCATGGCAGTGTGGTCAGTGCATGGGCCACTTGCTTGCTACCCACCCTGGGCATGAAGCCTATGCTTCTTGGAAGGAGGCAGGGGGTGGGGGAGGAACTGTACTGCCCTGGTCCTGCTGCAAACAAGGCTCCTCCTCCTTCTCTTCCCAGGAACTATGGGCTTCAGCCGGAAGGCTGCTCCACTGGCCTGCCCAGTGAGGGAAGTGGGTCCCTGCTGGACCAGCAGATCATCAGGAGCTCTGGGCAGCCTCCAGTATCCCAATCTCCCCACTACAGAGTGCAAACAACAGCTGGCACCTAAACCACCCGGCCTGAGGCTCAGCGAGAGCCCTCAGGAGGCCTCAGGGGCTCAGGCAGCAGGTGCAGAACTAGCTGGTAGATGAGGGGCCTGAGGAGAGCGGGAGTGCCCGAAGGACCAAGGCCATGTGAGGGTAGGGCAGGGCAGGGCAGGGCTGCAGTAGCCACCCAAGCACTCTGCTCCTCACGTCCGGGGTCTGACTCACTCCAGGAGGTCCTAACAAGCTGCTTGTTTGTTCTCACTGGGCAAATGCACATGACAGGAAGTTGACCATCATAACCATTTTAAGTGCAGAGCTCACTGGCACACTCCCGGTGCTGTGCAGCCATCCCCACAGCTTCCTCAGAGCTTCCTCACCTCTCCAGAGTAAAACCTACATCCATTACACGCTGACTTTCCATTCCCCTGCCCCAGCCTCAGCCCCCAGCACCTGCCTTTCCACCTCCTGCCTCTATGAATCTGATGACTCTAGGAATATCGTATAGGTGGAATCCTTGTGTGACTGGCGGTTTCACCCAGCCCAGTGTCCTCAGGTCCACCTGCACTGCAGCAGGGGTCGGGACATCCTTCCTCCTCAAGGCTGTGTCATACTCCACGCTACCGAAGGACCACGCTGTGCGTATCCACTTGTTTGTCCACAGATGCCTGGGGTGCACTCACCTCCGGGCCACCGTGAGCGAGGCTGTTGTGAACGTGGTGTGCAAGTATCCGTGAGCCCCTGCTTTTGGTTCTTCTGGGGATGTACGCAGAAGGGGACTTGGGGGTCTCTGTGGTGAAATAAAGCCACTCTTCCAACCGTGACCTCACCATGGCAAGGCACTGCCAAGCCCCTACTGGAGTCATTTCTTCTAGAATCTTGTGCTTAGTCTGCAAACTCCCAGGACAGGAATTATGTGAGTGATCACACCTTCCTTTCTCCTCGGGCTACAGGAAGCTCAGATTAAAACAGAAGGCCAACTTCACCAGCAACCTTAGCCCTCGTGCTCAGAACAGTCGTGCTGTTTCTCATACGTGGCAACGGCTGCTGGGAATGTGCGGAGCAGTGAGATCTCGCATAAAGGAAATGAATGTGATCACAGAAAACACTAGGACGCTGCTCAGAGGACTGTGGCCAACTCAGCCTCCTCAGCGGCCTGGGCTGCAGTGGAGGCTTCTCCTGTCCTTCCACTAACCACGGGAGGAGACCAAGAGCCCTTGTTCCCACCAGGACCTAACATGGATCCCTGGGGCCCCCTGCCAAAGACCTGCTTCCTTTCACTGAAGGAAAGCACCTCATTGTCTGAACCATCAGCTCACTGTACATCTCCCACAGAACATGGCCCCATGAACATCAGGGCTGTGTCCCAGCTTAGAGCAGTGCCTGGCACAGAGGAGGTGCATGAAGGTGGCTCATGCACGGGAGGGCTGGGCTGGTGGGCACGGAGTCCCACGGGCCTCACAGAGATGTACTCCCACGATCCTGCCTCCCAGGAAAAGCCCAGCTCCTTCACCTCACAAAGGAGGCCTTCAGGGCCCAGAGAGGAGCACCTCCGGAGGCCAGCAGGTAATGCCAGACCTGTCGTCCTGGTCCAGAGGCCACACTCTGTACAACATGGTAGAACATTCAGGAGAAGGAGCCAAACACAGAGAATGAAGTCCCACAGATGAGCCACATGCATTACTAGGAGTTATCCAGAGAGTGGGAGAGGCCAGACCTGAGGAGGCTGGCTTACAGCACCCGCTGGGAGTCCCCGGGACAGGAACAGGGATACCACCCCGGCCCACTACACCTGGGCATGGATGCTGGCACAAAGCGGGTAGCTATGGCTCCAGGATGGGATGCAGCCCTGGATGCAGGGTTGGCGGCTTCAGGGTTCCAGGGGCCTGGGGACCACGAGGATGAAATCTCGGGGAGAGGGTGAGGAGGTCTGAGAAGGGGTGATGAGCCCACCCTGCCCTGCTCCCAGGCATGTGAGCCATGGCACCGCCTGCCTGCTGGTATAGACAGAAGCAGGACAGTCTCCACACGCTTCGAGCTTCTGCTATCAGGGAACCCGGCAATCTTCTACCCACTCCTTTCCAAAACAGATGCACTTATTTTAAATGCCGCCAGGCTCTTGTCTGGTCTCTCTCCTGAGCAACACTTGGGGCACTGAGATTAGCTCCAGCCACAGACCCCACCCAGGAGCCCGCTGGAGAGGAACAGGCAGGTGGGGCAGGGAGGGAGCTGTGCTGGGGAGGGTGGGCTCCATCAGTCCTGACCACCAACCTGCCTGAATAAGCATCTTGATGAGGCCACAGTGAGAAACGGCTAGAGCATGGGCTTCAGAACCCAAAGATGAATTCTATTTAATTACATGCACACTGAGGCATTTAGAGGAAGTGTGCAGATGTCTGCAATTTACTTAAAGCACATCAGAAGAATAAAGTGGTGCAGTGGCTGGGCGAGGGATAAAGAGATGCCAGGAAGCCCCACAGTGGAGCATCCATGGTGGAATCTTGGTGGTGGGTGAACAGGCGCTCACTGAAAACTTCTCAGCTTCACAATGTATAATATGTTCATAATAGACTGCTAAAAAACACCCTGAGTCTGAACGCTGCACCCCCGTCACTGTGACATGGGGGCCCCCATGGGGCACAGACGCCAGCCCACGCCACACACTTCATGCAAAGAAGCTGGTGGCTACCAGGTGGAACTGTCAGGTGGTGATGCACCCACCCAGCCAGGAGGTCGGTGTCCTACCCGGTGTGGCCTCCATTGGATATGCCCCTCTCTACCCAGGGTGGCCTGTGGGCCCTGAGTGGCCTCCCCATGGCCCAGGGGAGAGGGGGCAAAAGAGAGGGGCACAGGCCCTGACCACCTCCCTGCATGTCCTGCCTCGGCTTGGTGCCCTCCATCCTCGGACATGTCCCATCAGAACCACAGGTGTGGAAAACATTCCCATGTCATGGAGGTGAGGACCATGGTACTATGATGGATAACAAGAATGGCAGCCACACAGGCTGGGCTCACCAGGTATGTGCCAGGCCCTCCAGAAGCCATCACTTGAGATCTCCAAAGACAGCCTGCAGGAAAGACCCGTGCCCTCCACATCCTGGGGAACATGCCAAGGCCAGGCTGCAGCCAGTGGGAGACAGAGCCATGGCCCACCCCAGGCTGTGGGGCCCAAGCTGACAAGGCCCAGCGCCCCCACTATAAGGTGGGGCATGAGCGTGCAGCTGGGAGCCAGATGAGGACAAAGGTGCTGAGGCCCCAGCTCCTTGGTTCTAGGCCCATGGAAAAGCACAGGGGTGTAGTCGGGGGGTGGGGGCAGGGGTGGGGCGGGAGGCCACAGCCGCAGGTGGGGTCAAGGACTGTGCCGTCCATCTGCCCCAACTCCTGTGCTTGCACCAATAGCCACAGAGCTCCCTCTGCCACCCTATCTGGAGTTCCATGGGGTCTGCCCAATTTCTGTCTTCACTTGAGAACACAGCAACATATTCAAGCCTCATTCTGCCTCCCAAGAATGGAGCATCTGAGCTCCTCCTTCATGCACAGGCTCCCTGTGGGCCTCACTTTCTAGACTGGATGGGAGGGCTTGCAGCAAAAGAGGCCCCACCCACCTGCTTCCAGCCCCTTCAGCAACACAAGGGCACACACAGTTGGCCCTAAGGAGTGTTAGACAGCTCTGGGATCTTAGGGAGATCCAGAAAGGCCGGCGCCACAGTGGGGCCCAATGATGGCCCTTCCAGAAAAGCAGTACAAAGACCTCCCAGGCCTTGTCTCCCAGCCTCAGCACCATGGGAGGGCAGTGGCCAGTTCTAAGGGGTAACCGGAATTGTTTTTTCTCACCAACCAGCTGTCAACTAATTACATGAAGTTCTAGCTAGTAACTAATAACTAGTCGAGCCCCTCTCCAAGAAAATGTTCCCAATTAAGTCAGACTGCAGCTGACTGTAATCAATTTTCCTTGAAGCGGCCTAATGTGAAGACTTCTCCGGAGGGAGTGGGAGCAGGGAGAGGAGAGGGCATCCATCTACACAGGGGATGCAGTGGTGGCAGCTGGCTCCTGATAACATGGCTCCAGCACTCTTCAGGGCTGGCTGCTGCCAGGAGCCACCCTGCAGGCAGCCCGTCTTCCTGTTGGGAGCAGTGGGTCCCAGGCCTGTGCAGCAGGCCTGTGTGGCTCTCACAAGCGGCCAGTGGAAAGACACGAGGGCCCAGGCCAGCACTCCAGGATGGGCCCTCCGCACTCCACCACAGCTGCCTAAAGGCCTGAGGTGTCCAGGTTCAGGGATGGAGGTAAAGGGGCGAGGCTCTGCCCTTGGTGATGGGAGAAGCAGGAAGGGCCACAATGGGTGTGAGTGTCTATGCAGCAGCCGCTGTGTGCCAGGTGTGTGCTAAAGTCAAGGCCTTTGATCTCCCCAGCACCCCCAAGGGGGACATCATGCCCCACAGCTTTATAAAGGAAGCCGTGGGTGCTGAGACGGGCTTCCTTTATAAAAGCCAACATGCCCAAGACTGCCAGGAAGGAGAGATGGGATTCCTGCCCAGGGCTGTGACTTGATATTGGCCCCACCCGAGCCTGGGCAGATGGACTGGTGGCATCTGTCTCCATGTGTGAAAACTGCCTTCAGACCCACTTCAAACAGTGTCTGGGTGAGCTCCCTGAACCAGGTGCGAACTCCTGCCCCTCCACGCAACCAGGACCAGTCACAATATCACAGCTTCCGCCAACTTCCTGCATGGTCAGGGCTCAGGTCTGCGCCTGAACTGACAGAACTGGGGGACGCTCTGGCATCTGGGTCAGATACTTCCCTTATGCCCCACACTGCCTGGGCAGCCAGCTCTGCCATTGGGGTGCAAACCCCAAGTGGCCTAAACAGCTGTGGCCACAGGGCAGGGGGGCCTTGGAGACAAGGCCGTGAGGATGCAGAGGCTGAGAAAAGCAGGGGTGGGGTGGGTCAGGCTAGACGCATGGGGAGAAACAAGCTCAGAGATGACAGTCCTGGCTTCAGATCTCAACTCTCTCCTCTGGCCAGCTGCCCTGGACCAAACCCCTGATCTGGGAGTAGATGTTTCCTTACCAGGGACATGGGGTTACCCCATCCGTGTCTAGAGGACATACAGCTGGGTCTGGAGTGCAGCGATGGCGCAGAGTGCAGGCTTGGGGCCCTGTTTGCCATGAAGATGGCTCAAAGGAAGTGGATTCAGGCCCTCAAAATCTGTCCCCTAGGCACAGAGTGCAGGTTCGGGGCCCTGCCTGCCATGGAGATGGTTCACGGGAAGTGGATCACCTCAGGTGATCTGCCCACCTTGGCCTCCCAAAGTGCTGGGATTATAGGTGTGAGCCACCATGCCCAGCCAAAAGTAAAGACTTTTAATGATGGTCTTGCAAGATCCGGTGTCTGATGGGCAGGCACACCCAGCATGGTCACAACAAGCAGTTTATCCCCTAGTGTGCAGGTCCCTCCCCCGGTTCCTCACAGGCTGGGTACTATGGTGGTCGCCATCTTCCCGGATGTTGCCTATTGGTTGTTGGGTAGGAGCTTTAGGTTTTCTTTAGGGTTGTCCTGCTGCATTTTGTTGCAGCCCATAGTACACTGCAATCCTAGTCTCAGGAGTTCTCCAAGTATTGACTTATGACCTAAGTCACTGGGCAGGCTGATAAGAACAGACAAGGCGAGGTATTTGGCAGGCTAGTAAACTTTCATCTTAGACTAAACTTCTTTGGTTTGGGTGACGGCAAGTAAGGTGGGTGGGGGGAAAGTGGGAGAAGAGGGGAGCGGGAGGCAACAAGCAGGCATCAGTGATCCAAGCAGGAGCCTAGTACATCCTGTTTCTTCTGTATTTTGCTGGCCTAAGCTGGTTCAAGGCACTTTGTCTTGGAAATGGACCATTGTATACATTATTCCCTTCAGTCGTGCAGCCCTGGGCATCCGGAGCCACCACAGGGCCTATGCGGCCTCACCTTCCCCAGCGCCACCCTGGACATCCCCCAACCAGGGGTGAAATCGCAGCGGGGGTCAGGGGCGGTGGCAGCTACAGGGCTGTCTAGAAGTTTCCAACACTCCACGAACCAAATCCCAGTGGCCTCCCTGCCTCACTGCTCTGAGCTTGTTTCTTACACGCTATCCAGGCACAGTTGTACCTGTTGCACTAACCCAGGGAGGAAGAGCTCCTGAATCCTAGGCTAGGCTCGAGGTCACTATATCATGGCATAAACATCTGCTTCCCCAGGACCACCAGGCCCAGCCCTGTCCTCTCCCCACATGGCCACGTGGCCACAGTGTGGCACTTGTGCTCTGCATGGACAACACCATGCCTCAGCTCTGAGCAACTTCAGGACACGTGGCCAATACCATGCCTAGGCTCTGAGCAGCTTCAGGACATGTGGCCAACACCAAGCCTCAGATCTGAGCAGCTTCAGGACATGCCTGGGAGCAGGGACCCCACCCCTCCAAGGCCCTAGGGAGGGTCAGAGGTGACACTGCCAGCCCCACCCCTTGTGCCAACCCTGCAGTGCACACCAGCCCTTGGCATCTCCCACCACATGTCCTGCCCCACATCTCCCACAGAGGAGTGCTCCACTAGTGAGCTCCCAAGCACATGCTGTCCACACAGGATGCGGATGATGGCCAGGTTCCATCAGGTGTTCACCAGGTGTTGGCACAGCGCTCACCCCACCCCTTACCTCATTCACGCCTTAACAAGCTCCAAGGGCCACTGAGGATGCCTTGGGGAGATGGCCAGAGGCCGGAGCAGGAAAGCCACAAGTGGTGCCTGTGGGGAGGCCTAGATCCCAATCAGCGGGCAACATGGGCACCAAGGAGCCAGGGTTCAGGCTCTGCTCGATCCAACAGCCAGAGAGACATTCAGCAGCTCTGACGCAGTGCCTCTGGTGGGCGGGCAGCAGCCTCATGACCCCTACCTGTACACCATGGCCCAATTAAAACAAGATGACAGGTCCTAGGCTGAGGAAAGGCTAGCGCAGCTCAGAGCTGTCCACCACCACAGATACCACGTCTCTAATCACCAGGAACTAATAATAAAAAATAGATTTGATCTGCCTCTAAGAGGTGCCAAGTAAAAAATCAATGGCTTGTCCAAAACGCGTTAACCTCGCACCCAAGGGCTTCCTGCCACACAGCAACTCAGACAGGAAGACGAAACCCAAAGAGAAAGGACAACAAAAAAGAACACAAACAACAGTCCAGCTCACAATGGCAGATCCTGGGACGGGCACAGTGCAAGCCCACCCAGAGCCCGCTCCACTGACACCAGGCGTGTGGTGGGTACAGGATGTAGAGGAGCTCAGAGGTGGCCAGTGCAGGCCTGTCAGCAGCATGGCCTCCCCACCAGGCAAGGGGATGCCCACAAGAGGGAGGAGAGCCCAGAGAGTTCAGACAGATGAGCTAGAAAACAGGTATTCTGTGGCGGCAGGAACCACGGGCTTTCATGTTGGACAGAGCACTATGAGGCCCCAGGCGGCACCTCGCCCAGAGGCTGCCCTGCCCTCACCTGCAGCGTGAGTCGCTCCAGCTGCGCCTCCAGCATCCTCTTTTCCTCCTCCAGCCGACTCCGCTCACCCTCCAGCTCCTCAACCTTCAACCTGCAAGGAGAGCAAAATGGTGACCAGGTGTCTGTGGTCACCCATGCTGGGAAGTCCTACCCTCTGGGTGATAAGGAGGTGAAAGGTTAGGAGGCCCAGCTATAATGCTTTATTTCTAAATACATGTCTGAAGCTCTCAGAGTCCAGCGATGACATCAAGAGAAAACTAGAAAATGTCACAAGTACAGGATGCAGGAGTCCTTGGCAACCCCTGCTCAGCTGGACAAGCCTGTGCTGAGAAAGTCTCAAACGACCACATCTTGGCTGGAAGCACAAAGGGAACTAGCCCAAGGCAGGATGCCTGGGAGTCAGTGTGTCCGTGAGCCACTCCCAGAGGGTGATGTGATGGCAGAGTGCAGGGGACACCACTGAGGTACAGGAAAGCGACCTCAGAATGTCTTCAGAAATGAGGAAAAGACAGGAAAGGACTTCTACTGCAGGGTGTGGAAGGAGCTGGTGATGGGGAACCATAAAGGCACAATTCAGATGAGAAACAAAAGCAGGCTTCGGGTGACCCATAGAGAGTTCCCTTCTCCTCTGTGGGCACAGAATGCAAAACGAGGCTCCACAACCAGAATGGGGCCAGTTTTAGTTCACAGTAAGAAGCTGTCTAGTTTTGTCTTCATTTCCAAATCTAGTATTTTGAATGGAAAACATATTCATCTGTTTTAAAAATCAGAAAGTCTGTCGAGGCCCATAGTGATGGAAAGATCACTTGACTCTGCACAGGGACAGGAATGGGGACAACTATTCCAGCCTGAGAACTGCCCCAGGGTGCCCCAGCATACCACAACAGCAAGACCCAAGGAAACGAAACTCTTTCAAGAAACCTAACTGCATCTCTGAAAAAAGATCAAGAAGATTTATACAAACACAAAAATGTCTAGAACACAACAAGCTAAAATCACAATGCCTGCCGTCCAATCAAAGATTACCAGACATTTAAAGCAGCAAGAGAACATGGCCAGTAATGAAGAGAATAACCAATCAACAAACACCTGCCAAGAACAGCACAGACAGCAACAATGGAAAACGGGGACATTAAGACAGTTGTTAAAACTACTGGAAAAAATGGAACAGTTAAGTGCAGACGTGGAAGAGACACATGTAGAAGTGGAAGCTATAATGTCTCAGATAAACAAGCTGTACGGGATTAATGACAGATTAGTATCTACAATAGAAAAGTTCAGTGTCCTTGAGGGAACAGCAATTGAAACTATCAAAAACAAAACACAGAGGCTGGGCGAGGTGGCTCATGCCTGTAATCCCAGCACTTTGGGAGGCCAAGGCAGGTGGATCGCTTGGTCAAAACCAACATGGTCAACATGGCTTAACCCCTTCTCTACTAAAAATAATTAGCCAGGCATGGTCATACAGCCCTGTAATCCCAGCTCCTCAGGAGGCCAAGGTGTAAAACTCACTTGAACCCAAGAGGTGGAGGTTGCAGTGAGCCAAGATCACACCACTGCACTCCAGCCTAGGCAACAGAGCAAGGCTCTGTCTCAATAAGCAAACAAACACAGCATGCCTGTAATCCTAGCTACTGGGGAGGCTGAGGCAGAAGAATCACTTGAATCTGGGAAATGGAGACTGTGGTGAGCCAAGATCATGCTATTGCACTCCAGCCTGAGAGACAGACCAAAATTCCCTCTCAAAAAAAGAGTAAATAAAATGTATGACAACACTATAGGATAAAAATCAACATGACGGCTGTAAGGTGATTATCCTATATGTGAGAAGGTAAGGTATCACTTGAAGGCAGGCTGTGATCAGCTAAAGATGTATACTACAGAACCTACAGCAATCCCTAAAATAACAAAGACTTACAGCTAGGACACCAATTAAGGAAATAAAACATTGGCCAGGAACAGTGGCTCACGCCTGTAATCCAAGCACTTTGGAAGCCAAGGAGGGCAGATCACCTGAGGTCAGGAGTTCAACACCAGCCTGACCAACATGGTGAAACCCCGTCTTTATAAAAAAAAAAAAAATAAATAAATAAATAAATAAATAAAACAATCAGAAAAACACCAAAACAGATTGAAAAAAGATAAAAAAAAAAAAAAAAAACAGGATAAAGGGAATGAACTAGAGACAGATGAGTAGATAACAGTAAAATGACAAGATCAAAACTAATCATATCAATAATTAAATTAAATGTAAGTAGCCTAACCAGCACAATTAAAAGGCGAACACTCAACCTGGATTAAACAGCAACACCCAGTTAGACACTGCTGACAATAACGCACTTTAAATACAAAGATGCAAAAAGGCAGAACATGCCATCACTAAGAAAACCAGCAAGAGAAAGCCAGAGAGGTGACTGGCTTTGGTCATCTCCAAATATTGGCAATAGTACATTTCAGAGCACACACTATTACCAAGAAGGTACCTTATAATAATAAAGAGATTCATTCATCAAGGGAAAATAATAATCCTACACACTTGTGTACTAATAAAAGAGCTGCAAAAGAAATGAAGCCAAACCAGCAAGAACTGCCAGGAGAAACAGACGGGTCCACAATTACAATTGGAGACCTTGACATCGCTCTCTCAATAGTTGACAGAACAACAAGCAAAAAGTCAGGAGAAGGACCACATGATCAGCCAACTTGACCTAATTCACCTGGATAAACACTTCCACACTAAGAGCAGAAGGCCCCTTCTTTTCAGGAGCACTTGAACTAACTATGTACTAAGACCACTTCACACTAAACCATAAAAGAAAGCTCAGATTATTTAGGAATTTCATAATTCTAACTGTGTTATAGGACCATAATGGCATTAAACTAGAAATCAGCACCAAAAAGTCATCTGAAAAATATCACTTACAAAAGCATCCAACACCATGAAATTACAGAGATGGAATGGAACAGGCCAAGAAAAACCTGCACATGACAAGCTCAGAGCACTGTAGAGAGAGATCCAGGGCAACCTCCATACAGGGAGATAGATATGCCTTGTTCACAAGCTGGGAGACTCAGCGGTTTTGGGAACGCACTTCTCTCCCAAATTAATCCACAGAATCAGCAACCTCAGTCAAAATCCCACAGGCCTCTTTGTACAAATGGCAAGCCGATTCTAAAATTCATATAGAGACAGTAATGGACCTAGAAGAGAGAAAATACATTGACAATGGAAAGGGAGGGGCTGCCTCATTTCACCAATTATGTTAAAGCTGCAGTAATCACAACAGTGCAGTGCTGGATAAACTAGAAGATAGACAGACCAACGGGACAGAACAAAGTCCAGAAACAGATGCAGAAACATCAATTTTTGAAAAACATACGAAGGCAATTCAGTGTAGACAGGGTAGTCTCTTCAACAAATGGTTCTGGAACAACTGGGTGTTCGTGGGGGAAATAAAGAATAAAAATCCTGTACAATGAACAAAAATCCTGCTCAATCCTGAACCAAAAGTTATGAAGTTACTAAAAGAAAATAGAAGGAGAAAATCTTTGTGAATTTGCAACAGCCAAAGATTTCTTAGCTACGATACCTGATCTGGTTTGGCGGTGTCCTCACCCAAATCTCATCTTGAATTATAGCTCCCATAATTCTCATGTGTTGTGGGAGGGACCCAGTGGGAGATAACTAAATCATGGGGGTGGTGTCCCCATATTGTTCTTGTGGTAGTAAGTCTCACAAGATCTGATTTTATAAGTGTTTCCCCTTTTGCTCGGCTCTCATTCTCTCTTGCCTGCCACCACGTAAGATGTACCTTTTGCATTCCGCCATGATTGTGAGGCCTCCTCAGCCATGTGGAACTGAGTCCATTAAACCTCTTTTTCTTTATAAACTACCCAGTCTCAGGTATGTCTTTATCAGCAGCGTGAAAACAGACTAATACCCAAAGCATCACATATAACAGAAAAATTTGAAAAATGGGACTTTATCATAAAAAACTTCTCTTCAAAACACCTGATGAAGAGAATGAAAGAAAAGACACAGATTGGGAGAAAATATTTGGAAAGCAAATAATCTGATAAAGGCCTTGTATCCAGAACATATAAAGAACTCTCCCAAACTCAACAATAAGAAAAATAATCAGATTTCAAAATGCACAAAAAAACAGGTGCTTTACCAAAGAAGATCTATAGATGACAAGTGAGCTGAATGAAAAGATGCTCAATGTCATTAGTCATTTGTGGGGGGAAAAAAAAGGCCACAGTGAGACACGACTGCAAACCTTTTAGAAGGCCTAAATAAAAACTTTTAAAAAATTAGCCGGGTATGGTGACATGCACCTCTAGTCCCAGCTACTCAGGAGGCTGAAGTGGGAGGATCATTTGGAGCTCAGGAGTCAGAGGCTGCAGGGGGCTATGATCCCACCACTGCACTCCAGCCTGGGTGACAGAGCAACACCCTGTCTCTAAAAGGAATGTTTGGGCCAGGCGCGGTGGCTCAAGCCTGTAATCCCAGCACTTTGGGAGGCCGAGGTGGGTGGATCACGAGGTCAAGAGATCGAAACCATCCTGGTCAACATGGTGAAACCCCGTCTCTACTAAAAATACAAAAAAATTAGCTGGGCATAGTGGTGTGTGCCTGTAATCCCAGCTACTCAGGAGGCTGAGGCAGGAGAATTGCCTGAACTCAGGAGGCGGAGGTTGCGGTGAGCCAAGATCGCGCCATTGCACTCCAGCCTGGGTGACAAGAGCGAAACTCTGTCTCAAAAAAAAAAAAAAAAAAAAAAAAAATGTTTGGCTGGGTACGGTGGCTCACTCCTGTAATCCCAGCACTTTGGAAGGCTGAGGCGGGTGGATCACAAGGTCAGGAGTTCAAGACCAGTCTGGCCAAGATACAAAATAAATTAGCCAGGCATGGTGGTGGGCGCCTGTAATCCCAACTACTCGGGAGGCTGAGGCAGAGAACTGCTTGAACCTGGGAGGCAGAGGCTGCACTGAGCGTAGATTGTGCCACTGCACTCCAGCCTCAGCGACAGAGCGAGACTCTGTCTCAAACAGAAAAAGTTAAAAACTAACTTTTAACTTAGTCCCTAAAAAGAAGAAGTTAAAAACTAACTTAGTTCCTAATAATAAAGGGACTAAGTAAAAAGACTGTGCCACATGCTGGTGAGGAGAAGCTGCAGGAAGCTCAGGAAGATGGGCAACCTCGGAACACATGACACATGCGACCACCAGCCACTACACACTGAGTTTTTACCCAAGAGAAAATGAAGATTTCCACATGGGACTTTATTTATGATATACAGCAATTTCATTCAGAATAGCCAAAACCCAGAAAAACTCCAAGTGTCCATTGCACTTGGTGTATAAACTGTGGTGTCTCCATATGACAGAACACAGCTCAGAAGTGAAGATGACACAGCTGTGTGCCCAGTGATCTCTCCCAAAACCAGCCATGCTGCATGAAAGGGGCAAAAAGACAGAGAGCACGTGCTCCAAGATCGACACCATTCCTGGAAGACCTGATGACCACCTGCCATCTACAGTGACTCAAAGCGAGTTAGAGGGCAGTAGCGGGTGGGGAGAGGAAGCAGGGAGGAGGGATTCCTATCAAGCAAGAGGGGTCTTGAATGTGAATGTGGTAAGGGCTCCACAGTGTGTGTGTGTGTGTGTGTGTGTGTGTGTGTGTGTGTGTGTGTGTGTGTGTGTGTGTGTGTGTGTGTGTGTATACATGCAAATTTATCACACTGTACTTTACATCTGTGCAGTTTACTATATACCAGTTATAACCTCAAGAAAGTTGTAAAAACTGTACTAAAGTGAATGACTTCTGACAACTGCTTCCTGCCTGTAATGGCGCTTCTGCAGGACATGCTTCCAGAGGTGGGGCTGCTGGCCGGGGACACATGTTTCTGTCACCCCAGCAGACTCCGTGGGCTGCTTCTGCTCATACCAACACTCTGAGCACGGGACTAGAAGGTATTCCTGCAGCAGCAATGCCCCACTCCTCTTGAGACAGGGAGCGCCGGCAGGAGCGACATCTGAGCACAGCCCAATGTCACATCTCTTGGGAGGGTGGCCACACAGCATGAGACCTAGCACACATCTCTGGCACCAGCTGTGCCTCTTGGAGAGGTTTTGGGAGCCCTGCAAGTGCTGCAGCTTTACAAACAACCTCCTCAGTCTCCACATCCAATCTAGCAGGGAAGTCCTAGTGCCCAGTACATGGGAGACTGAGGCTCAGAAAGTTGTGCGACAGGCCCCGCTCACAGAGCGGGTAAGGGGCCTGGCCAGACACCAAGCCTGGAGTAGGGTCTCGGGTGGGTGTTCCTGACCCCCGCCACCCAGGGCTTCTCAGGGGCATGAACCTGCTCAAGGCGACTGAGTGACCACATGGTGGAGGCCTCCAAGGCCATCTTTGGGAAGCTGCCTTTGGCAGGGACTTCTCAACTTAGGAAGATGCTGGATGAAAAGCTCCCAGGGACCCTTTTAAAATGATACTATGCATTCTGAAGGCTTGGGAGCAAAATGTTTTGAGGGCTGAATTTAAATGAGCGCATGCATGTAGCTGCAGCCATGTTCACAGAATGACCTGTGTGATCCACCCTCACCGCCAGAGAGCAGGTCCACAAGTGCCTGTCTGTGCACTGAAGGGGTGCTTTCTTCCGCTGTCCTCCTTTTCTGACAAACTGTTACTGCACAGAGAGTGAGAAAGAGAACAAACGAATAAACAAGTTGGGGGTGTGTTCGAAAGCGCAGAATTCTGGTTTGCCTTCAAATGGTTCAAAGTAATCAGTTCTGGCATAAGCTTCTTGAAATTGACTTACTTCAACTTCTTTAAACATGAGGAGTGCTACATAAATTAGCTGCCAGCCTAGATTCTTCCTTGGGAAGATGACGCCAATCAAAGCAGGTGCCTGTCTCCGAGCGTGTGCATGGAAAGCAGCTGGAGGGTAGCCGGGATCTTGCTTATAACAAACCCATCACACATGCTGGAAACTTTTGCAAAAAAAATGTTTAGTTGTTTTTGCTGAACTAAAAGATGCATAATGTTGAGGTGGAGGTGAGTGCTGCAGGTGAGGCTCCCAGGGCCTAGAGAGGAGACAGTAGGGTGACCCAAGACCCAACAGACAGACAGCATCTGGTCCAGGAAGCCCCTCAGGCCAGCCTCCCACAAGTCCCAGACACCTGCACTACCCACCAGCCCCTCCCCAGTAGGCCCTGACTACCACACTTCACATTTTACTTCTCTGTCCCCTTCATCAAATGGCTGGCTCCATGTTTCCAGCCCTGATCATGCTTTCTGGCTCACAGTAGGCACTGATGATAATTTCCCTTGAACAATGGGTGTGGGAAGCCCACCAGAGAGGCTAGCGAGCAGGGTATGTGGGACCCCCAGCTCTGGAGATGGTCACACAAGGGTGAGTAGAACCCAGCTTAACCCAACACTTGCTGTGTGTCCTGACACAGAGCACCCCACTCCCCATCCCATACTTCTGTTTCTCATAAAGAGAGCACACGACAGAGCCCCACAGGCGGCAGTATGATGGGGTGTGCACACCTGCCCTTTCTCTCCCACAGACATGGCTACCAAGCCTGGATGACTGCTCGGCTATGAAAGGCCCGCCACACTGGTGGGCAGAGGACACTGTGGCCCTTCTATCCCCCACTCTGACCTCAACCTTGTGCCATCATCCAGGCGGTGGTGAGGCTGCTGTACCAGGAACTCAAGGCAAAGTCCTCCAACACTCAACTGGGAGCTGGGAAAGATAGCCGCTGAGCTTCAGGAGCACTGGACTCTCCCTGCTCAGGAGTATGAACTCCCTCAACCCTGTGGCCCCTGGCTCCGCTCTTTGCACACTGGCACAGGGTGAGCCCATGGGGCTGCAGTGGCAGCAGCAGTGGTAGCAACAGTGGTAGCAATAGTGGCAGTAGGGAGGCTGAAACATGAGCCATGTTCTCGGTCTGAAGTTGCTGTGGTTCCAGATGAGCAGAACAAATTCCTGCTGCATTTTTCTTTCTGTCTTCCCTCCTGTGGGGCCGGGCATGGGCCAAACCTCCGTGACACCAGCAGAGTACAATAGATGGTGCAAAGAGAGCCCCACATCCCTGGAGGACCACCAAGGGGAAACCCAGAAATGTAAATGGACCCAGAAGATCACAGAATGGACGGACTAAAAAGGGCCGCCCTGGGGAGGGGTGGTGTCCTGGGTCGGGCCATGCCTGGATCCCATCCAAACTGGCTTATGAAGCCAGTGAGAGCTGAGCTTACCGGCACTGCCAACATCCCAGGCCAAGGCGAGGAGAACTGCCAAGGCTTCACAACCTCAACTGGGATGGGAACTGCACCCCACAGAAGGTCACTGGGACCTGGGCTAGAGTCCACCCAGGTCAACTTACTGCTAAACGAAAACACTCACATTCCTCACATAACATCTCACAATGTTCAGAACATAACCCGGAATTACTCGGCACATGAAGAACCACAGAGATTTCAAGTCAGCTGGGAAAGGCAGTTCCAGCTGCTGGGGCTGAGGAGACAGGGCTGGGTTATATGGCAAGTGCAGCAGAGAGGGACCATGAGACGGGCCATGCAGACAAGCATACGCGTGCTTATGGTGAATGGAAACCCAAAGGTCTCAGCAAATTCACGAAAAAGTGAAGTGCTGAAAAGTATTTAAGGAAATAAATGGCTGAAAAATCCCAAATTTGGCAAAAAAAAAAAAACTACAGATTCAAGAAGCTAAGAAAAATCCAAACAGAATAAACCCAAAGAAATCCACACCCAGACATACCCAAATGAAACTGCTGAAAACTGAAGGCAAAAAATTGTGAAAACAGAAAAAATCTGCATGACCTCAAAGGGAACAACGATATGAGCATCTGCAAATCTCTCCCCAGGCAAGTATGACAGTGGGCAGCAGGAACGCTGCAGTCAAGACATGCTGGGAGGTGAAGGCCAAGGCCCACGCTGCCTGCCCAAGGCAGAGCTTCAGGAACACAGGAGGAATAAAGACGGCGCCACCCCAAGGGAAATCGTGAGGAATCACAGCCACCTGCTCTCTAGGAGTGGCTGCCAGAAATCCTTTAGAAGGAAAGAAGCCACGAAGGATACCTGGAGCATTAATAAGGAAGGAAGAACAGAAACAGCAGCTACCTGGGCATACAGATGATACCTGGCTCTTCCACTGGTTTCTTCAAAACACTGATGACTGAAAACAAAGCCTGTGGCATTTCCATGTAGGTGGAGGGACGGCATGAATGGACAGGGCAAGGGACCTGCAGGGAGGGGCTTCTGGGTGTGACTTCAAGTGGGACAAGACTGATTCTAAGTAGGCAGCGGTAAGTAAGAACTCTGTAATTCCCAGAGCAAACACTCAAAACATCAAACTTGAGAAATATAATAAAATGCCCATCAGCGAAATTAAAATCAAATACTAAACACTGTATTTAGTATTCAAGTATTCACTGAGTTCAAGTAACTCAACAGAAAACAGGAAGCATGAATGGGAAAAAGAAAAATGGAGGAAACAGACAAAATAAATAATGAAATGGTAGCAATGAAAAGAGAGATTGCATGATGGTTCAGAAACTGACCCGATGACATGATGTATACAGAAACTCAAAGTACAGGTATAAGTAGGTTGCAAGTCAAAGGATAGATATATTTATAGCAAGCAAACAATATGGTAGAGCCAGCTGGTGGGAGGGCGCAGAAGCAGCATTCCCCCAAGAGCCACAGGCACACCCAGACCCCGACCTGGACTGCTCGGGAATGTCCTGCCAATAGAAGGCTCAGGGCTCCCTGGAAAAGCGGCTGATTGTAAAGCTGTAACATAGAGGACACGAGGTGAGTCTGGAGCACCCTGTGGTGCCGAAAAGTGAGGAAGGGCTCAGGAAACCCAATGATGGGGCGGGGTGGGGAAGCGCAGGGCATGGTCGGCCACGGGGAGATCATGCAGCGAAAGAAGTCCCTGTGCATGAACTGGATTAGAACACAGAGCATGGGGCAAATGAACTTGAGTCCACGCTGCTAGCAATAAATGAAGAAGTAAATAAACGGGGAAGAGGAGACACTCTCCCTCCCAGAACTCACAGCATACAGGTAGAGCTCATCCCTCCAGAGGGGTAGCGTCGCTTGAGCCCTGAGGGATTCACTTCCAAAGAAGAGAGGGGAGAAAGCATACACAGCTTCATGGAGGAGGCACCAGGCAAAGCGCGCCTTAGTCCAGTGGTCAGGTCCACTATCCACACTGCTGTCGCATGGACCTTGGGGGTCCCTGATATGATGTGGTGAAAAATGACTTGCAATGCATGATCTTTCTTGCAAAAACCACCATCTCAGGTTAATAATGAAACACATCACACAAGCTCGGTTCAGGGGCATTCTAGGGACACCTAAACATACTGTTGAGGTCAGGAGACGCCAGGAAAGATAAACTGTCACAGAGCAGTAGCAGGAGAAACGTGACGACTGAAACCAACGTGGTCCCTGGCTGCAACAAGCAGGAAACCCCAGTGGACCCAAATGAGGGCTGGAGATGGGTCCAGAGTCACACCCATGGCGGCAATAGACATCAACAGCATGAGAACTCGGGTGAGGAGGCTATGAGAACTCTCTGTCCAATTTGCACAACTTGCCTATAAACCAAGAATGATGTCAAAATGAAAAGGTGGCTGAAAAGAAAGGAACAAAGTAACACAGAGAACTTGGAGACAAGGTCGGCAAGGACTGGGAAGATCTGAACAGTGCCTTCCATCACTTCAGCCCAATCAACATTCAAACAAGGTCAGCAAGGACCTGGAAGAATTGGATGGCGCCCTCCATCAGCTGCGAAGGTTCAGCGCAATCAACATTCACAGAACACACCACCCAGGCACAGCCCAACACACACTCTTCCCAAGCACAGAAGAAAGGTGCCCCAAGACGGATCACATGGCTGGAGACTCACACAAGCCTTCACAAGTTTAAAAGAACTAAAATTATACAAACGATACTCACAGACCATGATCAAATTAAACCAAGTATCAATAACAGCATGGTAACAGGAAAATTCCAAACATTTGAAAATGTAACAACACATATCAAAATATTTCACGGCTTAAAGAACGTCATTACTGAAACCAGAAAGGATTTTTAACTGAACACAACATATCAAAACTTATGGATGGGTTAAACCAGCACTTAGAGAAAAAATTGTAGTTTCAAATATTTATATGAACAAAACAAGAAAGATCTGACCTCAATCAACTAAGCTTCTACCTTAGGAAACTAGAAAAAAGGGGGAAAAACCCAAGGCAAGCAGAAGAAAGACTATCATAAAGAGCAGAAATCAACAAAACTGAAAATAAAACACCAACAGAGAAAAACCAAAGAACCCCAAAAGGGGTCATTCAAATGACCAACTAAACTGCAAATCTCTAGCAAGACTAGAAATGGAGTAAAAGAGAGATGACAAGGGAATACTTTCAGGAATGAGAAGTTTCTACTGCAGGTGCTGCAGGAGAGAGCAGATATATGCCTGCAGCGTCCATGAAAAAGTGCCCAGTGTCACTCCTCTGTGGGGAAATGCAAACCAAAGCCCCATGAGGTGTCGCCTCACACCTGTCAGAGCAGCTGCTATACAAAGGCAGGCGATAACAAGCGTTGGTGAGAGCATGTGGTGCTGCTGGTGGGAAATGCAAAGCAGTAAAACCATCATGGAAACTGGTGTGGTGCTTCCTCAAAAAACTAAAACTACCATGGGACCCAGCAATCCCGCTTATGGGTATACACCCAAAGAAAATAAAGTCAGCACATCAAAAAGATACCTGCTCTCCCATGCCTGTGATAGCCCTGTTCATAATGACCAAGGTATGGAATCAACCTCTGTGCCCATTGCAGAAGCAAAGAGTGGGATGGTGGTTACTGGGGACCGAGGAGGTCGGGGGGTAGGGAGATGTTGGGCAAAGGACACAAAGATTCGGTCAGACAGGAGGAATACCTTCAAGAGATCTATCGTATATCTCAGTGACTACAGCTAGTAACAATGTAGTGGATACTTGAAAATCACTAAACACCTAAATTTTCAGTGTTCTCACCACACAAATGTTTATGTGAGGTCATGAATGACCTCAAATCAACCCCTTCCCAATGTATATACATATTTCAAAACATGTTATATACCATAAATTTACACAATCTTGTCAATTTAAAAATGATTAAAAAACCAAAAACTTTTTTTAAACCATAGTACATCCATAAAATGGAGTATGTCCTAGACAAAAAAAAAAAAAAAAAAAAAAGGAGTAGATTATACCAGGCAGGAGATGAGTCAGAAAGCAGAAGACCTGGATGACATGAGCTCCCAATGAGACCCACAGGACACATATGCAACAGAGAACACACCCTGTCCTCAGGTGTGCCAGGGAACTCTCCAGAACAGACCCCAATGAGACCCGCAGGACATACGTGCAACAGAAGAATACACCCTGTCCTCAGGTGTGCATGGGGTGCCCTCCAGAAGAGACCACACGCCAGTGACCCAATGAGACCCGCAGGACGCACACGCCACAGCAGAATACACAGTCCTCAGGTGCACGTGGGGAACTCTCCAGAAAAGACTACATGCCAGGCTATAAAGCAAGTCCTCATAAGCTAATTCGTTAACTCAATGGCATTAATGCAACTAAATGAAATTATAAATCAATAACAGAAGGAAAACTAGAAAACTCACAAATATGTGGAAACTAAGTAACAATCTCTTAAACAGCCAGTGGGACAAAGAAATCACAAGGGAATCAGAAAATACCTGGAGATAAATAAAAATAAAGAGGGGGAATATAGAGCTGTGGATGACTATGTTAAAAAAGATCTTAAATCAGTAAGCTGATTGTACACTTTAAGAAACCAGAAAAAGAAGAGCAAACTGAACTCAAAGCCAGAAGAAGGAAGAAAATAATCAAGATCAGAGCAAAGATAAGTGAGATCGAGAATATAAAAACCATAGAAAAAGTCCACAAAACCAGAAGTTGTTTATTTGAAAAGGTCAACAAAACAGACACATCTTTGCCTAGACTGACTAATAAAAAAAAGAGAAGACTCAAATTACAAAATTCAGAAATGAAAGATGATACACTGCTACTGATTTTACAGATATAATGATTATAGAACACTATGAACAACTGTACTCACGAATTGGGTAATTTAGATGAAACAGACAAACTCCTATAAACACATAAATTACCAAAAAACTGACTCAAGAAGAAACAGAAAATCTGAGTAGAGGTATGAACAAGTAAGGAGGCTAAATCAGCAATCAAAAACCTCCAAAGAAAAGAAAACCATCAGACAATGGTCACCAGCTTTACCAGTGAATTCTACCAAAAGGTTACAGAAGAATTAGCACCCATCTTTCCCAAACTCTTCCAAAAGGCTGGTGAGGAGAGAAAACTTCCTAATTCATTCCAGGAAGCCAACACCATATGCTGATTCCAAAGCCAGACAAAGACACTACAAGAAAACTCAGACCAGCAACCTTTCTGAATACAAATGTAAAAATCCTCAGTAGGTTCCCAGCAAACCCAGTAACTTATTAGCAGGATTATACATGGGGTTTATATCAGGAATGCAAGGTTGTTCCTATGAAAATCAATCACTGAAATATACCACAGTAATAGAATGAAGAAAGACAAACCACATGATTACTGCAATCGAGGCAGAAAAAGCATTTTACAAAATTCATCCTCTATCATAACAAACACACTAAATGAACCAGAAACCTAAGAGAACTGCAGGCATGTGGGGATAAGAAGTACATCCACTTTTATTTGCTTTAATTATTGTTTTAAAACTCTGAAGATAATGCAGCCTCTATGACCTGCTCCCTGGATAAGGGTACCACTGCCTGCCCTTGATACTAGCTGACCATGAACTAAGGTTTAAAATGAACGCCTTCCATTGTGCGTGAGTTACGCCTCAACATGATAAATATCCTCAAAACTCTTCTCAGGACTGCAATTAGAATTCAATCACGTGGCCCATGCATGCAGTGCAGTGCTGGGCCCACAGTGAGCCCTGCACAACCGTCAGCTGCCTCTCACTGCAATCACGGCCACTGCTGCTGCTATGGGCGGTGGCCGTCACCACTAAGAAACACAGGGATCGGATTTCTAGGTGCAGCCAGGCTCCCACAGGCTACAGTCAGTCTTTTAAGACACACAAAATTCTCTCTCTTGCACAGAAGTCAAAACATGGCCAACAGTTCACCTTCCCTTTTTTTTTTTCCCGCCTTTCTCACCTTCCCTCTTAATAGGTGAAAACTCGAAACCACTCAAGCTCCAAAAGGGGTTAATCAACTCTACATTAAGACTCATAAAAGCTTATAAAAACATGGGGAAGTGTTTATGTTAATATATATAGTGTAGATACAGGATGCAAGCAATGTGTGTTTCACTTTAAATATATTTATATAAATGGAAAAATCATCAAAGACCTCAGTTAAAGATGGTGGCTTGAACATGTGCATTTAAGTGTAATCTCTCTCAAAATCCAGTAAAACAAGAGTAAAGGTTTTGCTTAGTTTTTTTGAGGTATTTACCTGAAGACAAAGAAAATAAAAGAAGGCACAATATCAAATAACCTTTAGAACAGAAGTTGGAAATCTTCCAGATGGATGAGTGTTAAACAATCCCCAAAGAGCTGAATCCTGGGCCAGCAATGGAACAGCCAAGAAGCCTTTACAGTACAAGATCCCCAGGTTCGGGGATGCCCACCCCAGCAGTGACTTCCAGAAGCAGGAGAAGGGAGGGCTGGAACTGCAGGACTGGCCAAAGACCTTTAAAGCAAAATAAAGACATCATTACAGATCCACAGCAATTTGTGGAAAACGTACAAGGAGGACCATGTCCTCTTCACCCAATCTCCCTCAATGGTAACAAATTAAACAACATCAAAAATTGGAAAGCTAATGTTGGTACAATCCTGAGACCATTCACATGCTGCCAGCTCACAGGAACTTCCCTCCATGACTAATCCCATACCACCTGTCGTGTGTAGATGCGTCCACCCATAACTGCTATTCAGTCACAGGCCTGTCCTCACACTGGAAGGCTTGCCCACCTGTCAGCAATGTCTTCAATTTTCTGTGTCAAATTTATCTAAATAATTAAGTTTGGTAGAATCTCTAGGGAAACCATTTGGGCCTAGAGATAGCCTTCATTTTTAACTATGACTTCCATTTTTTAAAATAGTTTACAAGACTGTTCGGATAACCTACTTAATTTTGGTTGAGTCTGATGACTTGTGGGTTTTAAGGAGTGAGTCCACTACTTAAAGTTGTTTGTAGCATAACACCCTGCTTCATGGCTATAGGACCTGTAGTGATGGCCTCTATTTCATTGCTGATATTGATGATTTTGGTGGCGTCTTTTAATTTTTGTCAAATTTGCTAAAGGTTTATCAATTTTATTGAATTTTTTTTTAAGCCACCGCTTATTGTTTTAATAATTTTCTCTGTTTTTTTCTTTTCAATTTCATTGCTTTTTGCTCATTATTTCCTTCATCCTGCTTGTTCTGGGCTATTCCACTCTCCTTTTTCCAGGTTCTTGAAGTAGAAACATAAATTAGAGAGTGTTCCTCTTTTCCAATGTGAACACTGAGTGTGACAAAGTTCATTCTCAGCCCCCGTCTGGGTGGCCCCCACTAATTTGGATGTGTGTATTTCCATATTGCTCAGTGTACTTAGTTTTACTTGGAGACTTCCTCCCTACGTGGGCAATTTAGAAGCATGTTGCTGAGATTTCCCTGTTGTTCTTCGGTTACTGACATCTAGTTTGGGTTCATTATACTCAGAACACCCAGTCTGAATGAATTCAGTTCTTCGAGTTTACTGGGGTCTGTTTGATGACCCAGGATGTGATCTATTGCAACTGTCCCAGATGAACGTGAAGGCAAGAGTGTTCCACTCATGGACAGGGCATTCCATAGACACTGATTAGGTCCTGCGGGTTGATGGGACATTCAGCCCCATCAGTAACGGAGGGTGAAGTGTGAGAGTCCTCAACTGTAAATGTATATCTGCCTGATTCTCTGTTCATCCCAGCTGCTTCTGTGTCCTGGGTTTTGAAACTTTTGTTTGGCTCTTATACATCTAGGAGTGCCAGACCTGGGGGCAGGGTAGGAGTTCTGCCACCGCACAGGCCTGGTGGACACCATCCTGGCACACACGAGTATGGACGTGCACCTGCTCACAAGGGCCATGGATGGCCATAGACCTCCCCCATCCTGCTCTGTTTCATTGGTGCTGGGTGAGGTGGAGGCTCCAGTCCCTGCTGGGCACCCCAATACCACGGGATGGGAGAACCAGAGCCATGCCTACCTCTGCTAAGTGGCGCCAAAATTCCTGCCATCAGCCCTGCTGACTCTGCCAAGCACAGACACAGAAGCAGTGCCAGCTGCTGAAGGCTGTGGCAGGAGATGTGCTCCCCGAGGGCCACGCTGATGCCACTGGGTGGGGACAGGGCATTCTGCTGGCTTCTGCTTCTGGGAGTGAAGGGCAGGAGCCTGCATGTCACTCTGTACATCCTGCGGAAGATCTGGCCCTCAGGTAAGTCATAGGCAGAGTGCCCCAGTCAGAGGAGTCCTGCAGTGATGGACGTGCTTCCCAGTGCCACCCCTGCTCAGTCCCCAGGAGCTGGGAGCACAGGCCCACCCCACCAGAGTCACCCAGGCTGAGAGGAATGACCAGAGGCCCCCATCCCAAGGTCTCCCCAGTGGAAGGCCCAGCCAGGTTCCGAGGAGAAGCACAGTACAAAACCACCCCAGCATGGGCAGCTGGGACCACCAAATGCTTAGGGAAATCATCCAAAAAGAAAGAGTAAGGTCCAACACTGGCAGAAAAACAGCAATTCAGAACAGCAGAAAACAGAGTTCAGCGGGAGAAGAAAACTCCAAAAAGCACCATTATTAACATCAAAGACACAGTGAGCCCACTGCACTCGGGAACACTGACAGGATGTTTTCTACGTGAAAGAAGACTCGGAGAACAACAGAAACAGACTCTCGGGAAATGAAAAGTATGGCAACAAATGAAATAAGAATAGGTCAACAAAGCTGAGGAAATACAGAAGGCAGAACAAAAAGAAGGAAAGTAGGACTGAAAGATTAAAAAGGGAGAAAACTATTAGAAAATCCAACACCCAAATAAGTTTCAGAAAGAAGACACAGAAAATCAAGGAGAGGAAATAGCGAACACCAGAGCCGAGGAAGCTCTCAAGAGCGGAAGGGCGTGAGTGCCAGAAGAAAGGCCCAGAGTGCCCAGTACACCCCCTGACCAGAATGTGTGGGCACCCTGAGGATGCTGGGGACCAAGGGAGGCTCTCAGGCTTTCAGGAAGAAGCAAGTCTGGGGCAGAACTGGACCTGCAGAATGCACCCTCCTCCACTGGCTATGGTTGCCAGCCCCACCTGCAGAGCCCGGCAAGGGGGCTGCTGTCACTACCGGCAGCCAGGGAGTAGACAAGGGGCAGCTCTGGATGTCAGGGGCCTGCAGACAGTGCTGCCCAGCCAGGCAGAGGCAGCCCACCACCCTCCACCCTGTGGACCTGGCTGCCTCAGCCTGCCCCTGAAGCTGCTTAGGGGAGGAAGAATGAGGCTGCAAAGGCTCCCGAAGTCCCACCCTGGACTCCTGATCCTGAGATGGGCCGGGTAGTTCATCATCAGGCCCCCTCGGGACAATGCCCTCCGATCTGGGACCACAGCATCTGAGGGCAACCTCATTCCAGCCATAGCTGCCCTTCAACTGGGACCAATCACTTGGCCTACAGACCCGCCCAGGGAGCAGGATTCCCACAGTGGGGGGCAGGAACAGCTTCAGAACAGCACAGAACCAGGGGAAAACCTTCCTCTTTCCCAAGCTGAATGCTCCCCGGTGGTATAGGCTGGGCACGGTGAGCTCCAAGATCAACCCACCAGCCTGGAAGCTCCGCAGGCAGGGACTGTCTTTTTTCTTACCTACAAGGGGCTTCATGAGCGGACTTAGAGCAACTGTGTTTAACGGTGATTTGATGGATGAAAGGTGGTAATTTCTACAAAAGAACATTAAAAGCCTAGCTCGTGGTTGCCCACAAACTCTGGCCCTCTGCAAAGGACGTGGGTCTGGACACTGGGTGTCTGGTATGAGTGGAGATCAAAGAGCACCGTGTGTCCTGAGGAGTGGGGATCCTGGGGTGAGTGGGATCATGGGGCACCTCGAATCCTCTGAGGCAGGAGTCTCCAGGGCCCCCAGCACCTCCCAGGACCCAGAAGGCATTGTGCGGCTGGGAAGGAGGGCCCGAGTGTGACTAACAGGCGCAGGCACAGACAGGCGAGCCTCTGGAATGAGCAAGCGTCTAACCAGTTGCTGAATCCACAGGCAACATTTAGGATTTGCTAGAGCTGCTATTTGACAGCAGAGAGGACAAGCTCAGATTTGTTCCAGCTGAAAGGGCTCCTTAGCTGCTGCCTCTTAAAAATCCTCGCTGATGCTCCTGCTAGCTTCTGTGCTGAAAAACAATGTGATGTGATACATGTCATTCGTATACAACAAATACGTGGATGTGAAAATGTGAGTGTGTGCACATGTGCATGAGCAGACGTACATACGTGTGGCTATGCCTGTGTGCATGTGAGGATCATCCCTGGTCCTCCTAGGCAGTCAGGGTGGGAGGTGGGAGGCAGCACAGTCCCTGACACCCACTGGGCCCCTCTGCTGGCCATCAGCCCATGGTTGCCAAGGGCAGGGCAGCTGCACAGGGTTGGGGGGTCCCTGCTGCCATGTGGTATGTGACCCACACATCAGCAGGGCCACAGGTATCTGTGATGTCTTCCTCTGAACCAACCAATTTAGAAAATGTGCCTCTGCACCTTTCATGAAAGGCCTGCAGGAAAAGCACTTCACACTCAGGAGGAGCAGAGAGATTAAAAGGAGAAATGGGTTCCATCCAAGGCAGGAAGCCTTTCTCATCTCCCCACTCACTTCTCAGCCCTCAAGAGCTGTGCGGAGAGGAAGATGACAGGAAGGCCTCTAGCCTCAGCACTGCAGTGTCTCCTCCCTGGGGAGTGGGGTGGCCATGTCTGCCTGGTGTCCAAGATAATTTCCTCAGGGGAAGGGTCTGCAGTCTGCCAGGGCCCCTGTTGTCCCACCCACACGCCAGACGAGCTGCCTGCCATGGTCCCAGGAAAATTAAGCACAAGCCATGACACATGTGCCCCCACTGAGGACAACAGTGAGCTGCAAATATGGATGCTTCCCTGAGGTACACCAATCCTACTGCAGGCTACAACAGGAAACTGACCCTGAGAACACTGACGCCTGAGAAACTGAAGCTACAACAGGAAACTGAGGCACGGCAATGAGACCCTGAAAACACTGCACCTGCCAAAAGCCTGGCGAGGTGGGGTTGGGGGTGGGAGGGCAGGCCGCCCCTGTAGAGGCTGGGTGGGGAAGGGGCAGGGACGCTCCAGGAAGGAGGAGCTCTGGAAGAGAAAGCTTGGAAGGACATGTGCCGAGTACAGAGTAAAAAAGCCTGGCCTGTGCCCTGGCTGGGCAGAAGACCTTGTCCGCATGGTCA
Organism: Saguinus oedipus; assembly: GCA_031835075.1. Classification (NCBI taxonomy): domain Eukaryota; kingdom Metazoa; phylum Chordata; class Mammalia; order Primates; family Cebidae; genus Saguinus; species Saguinus oedipus. The sequence goes on from CM063170.1 coordinate 11,406,364, forward strand.
CTCGAGCCGCGTCTCTCCTGAGAAGCTCAGGGAGACAGCCCAGGCTCCAAACATCCCTCCCCGCAACCACTGGGCCTGACTGAGTCCTTTGCAAAAGCGCCTGCATCACCCAGCTTCCCTGTCACCGCACACTCCAAGGCCCTCTCCCAGGTCCTCCCAGCAGATCCACTGGCTCCCAAATCCTGACCACAGCTGCTGCTTGGCCTGGACGAGGCCTGGCAGGCTGGCAAGAGTGGGCAGTATGTGCTGTAGGCCCAGCCCCAGGCTCTCAGCTGTTGCTCCTGGGAGAAGGCCGTGCTGAGAGGTGAGGGTGATCTGCTGGCATCTCCCAGCACAGCCCTCTAAACACACGCTGGCCTGATTCCCATGAGTTAGCCACAGAGGCCGTTCTTTGCACAGTTGCTTTTTCCAAACAAGATGGTGGGAACGAGAAGCTTTGACTTTGATGTGAAAGATATCAATGACAAAGGCCTTTTCTTAAATTGTAAAAATAAAGAAACCCTAAGCATGCCGGCCCACACAAATCTGACACATGCCTGGCCACACTCCCATCAACTGCAGAACAAAACACTTTAGGTGCCAAAAGGCCCAGCAGAAAGCAGAATGCCATCTCTGAGAGTGGAGCCATGTGGCACAATGCGGGCTCCTGCATGGGCAGCCAGGGACCGAGGCAAGGTGACCTTCCCACACCCTCTGCTGATGCTGGAAGTCACAGCTACAACTCCCCAAATTTAAGCCTTTATTTAAATTGTAAAAATTTAAGAAAACAGGACCAACCTGCCTCACGAGGCATTCCAGACCCTGTAGGGTCAGGTACCAGCCACAACAGCCCAGCACTTTCAGACACTTTGCCACGCACAGCCTCTCTTGCTGTGCCTGCTCTCCAGAGGCCCTTCTCCATGACAAGGTGTGGTCTCTGCTGCTGGCCCCAGCTCCCCCTCTCCCAGCAGATACACATTGAAGCCTTTCCGGCACCTCATCCAACCTTGACCTTGGCAAGCTCCTGACCTGCCTGGAGTGCACTTCTGGGCCATTTCTTCTGTCTCAATAAACGCTACCCCCTCTCTGAGGCCCCGAGGCCTGCTGCTCTGTGTGGAAAGGGTCTTCCTCATAAGGCAGGGCTGCTCCTGCAAGTTGGGGTGTGTGGGAAGCATGTTTTGTTCATCTCTGCACGGGAAAAGCCAACTCCAGCTTCAGAGGGGCTCCCAGCGCCGACGCCTGACGAGCAGGTGGTGGGGCCAGCCCCTCTGCCACTCTCCTCCTCCCCTCCCCAGCCCAGCAGCCATGCTGCCCTCCAGCCACACTCCTCTACTTTACAGCCTCGAGTGCCTCCCATCCTCCTAGGAAAGAGACTGCACGCTCACCATGCCCCATCTCCAGCTTCTCCCACCACACCCACCCTCACACACAGCTTCCCCACCACCATCAACTCGAAGATGCATGGAGATGCACTCCTGCCCAGCAGACACCGACTGTCACGGCACCATGTGCACCTTACAGGCTGCGATGACACAGCCATGCCTCTATGTGAAGAATGTCCCCTAGGTCCTCAAGACATGGAAGACGCTAATGAAGACGGAGGGTGCATTGGTGCCCACTCATCACTCCACCTGTCTCCGTGCTCGGCCCTGAGGAGGCCCACAGCACACACTCAGTATCTGAACACTTGAACGGCTGAATGGACACAAACCAAACCACTCAGAATTCGGCGGGTCCCAGAGAGGGTGATTTGTAAGGCACAGCCCGTGCATGAGGAAGGCTTCAGAGACACTGGAGGAACCTCAAATCTAGAAGGGATCACAGCGGCCATGTGAAGAGCACTTCCTGGGCCAGGGCTGGACAAAAGGCATCCCTTTTCCTGCTTTACTCACGGCAACCCTGAGAAAGAGGGGTCATCCAATGGGTGAAAACCGGAACCCCAGCGAGTGGGTGTGACGCAGCAGAGGCCGCTGCCACAGTGGGGCCCAGGGGCTCACACCAAAGGTGTGTGGCACGGGGAGGATGCTCTCTCCCCATCACCACCACCCCCATCTCACTGCAGGGCCGCTTGATATCCCCTGGAGCTGTCTTGATTCCCTGTTCTCAGTTCCTCTGACCACCAGGAGAAAGTCTGGATGCCCAGGGCCTGGACTGCTGCAGACACTCAGAGCAGAGGAGTGGCCAATGCAGGTAAGCTATGGGCCTCCTGACACCACCCTGTGCCCACAGCCACCACCTCCTACAAGGGATTCTGGCACAACACTTGGGTTGCCCACAGCCACTTTCAATCCACACTGGAAGTGGCAGTGCCAACATAGGCACCAAAGCAGAGCCAGGAGTTCCAGCTGTGTCTCCCTGGAGACCTCTTGCCTGAGGATCCTGATCGGTCCACAAGGCAGGGGGAGAGGAAGTGAGCTCCAGAAAAGCAGCCTGGCCTGCTGCCCCTGCTCTAGGGGCACTGTGTGCAAGCAGGAGCTAGGGTGAGGGTGACCCAGACAGTCCGGTGGCAGAGAGTCGGCAGCGTGTCGGAAGCACTGCTCGAGGGCTGCTGGATATGCCTGGCTGCTGCACTGCCTGGGCTGCTCTGAACCAGTGCAGCCCTCTTGGTACTGCACTGTCATGCAGCCCCTGAGGCTGTAGACCCGGCTCTAGTTCGACCCCGTGACGGAGGACCCACTCCCTTCTGAGCATCAGGGACACTGAGAGGCCCCTGCTGTCAGTGCTGGCTGGAAAGACGCTGCTGAATAAAGGCCCACACCACCAGAGATGAGTGTCTCTGCAGAGAGGAACCTATGTGAGTGGGAAGTGACATAAAAAAAAAAGCCCTTACAGGAAGGCAGCAGAGGAGCAAGTTAACTCCAATCACCAACAGGGAAGTGCCCAGAGAAGGCCTCAGGCTGGAGCCAGGGGACAGGAGGCCAGCAGTGGATGTGTCTCCCACACTCCCCTCCTCTGGAGAGGGCACACCTGAGCATGTGCACCTCACTGCTGGGGGACACACCTGAGCATGCCCACCTCCTCCTCAGGAGACACACCTGAGTGTGCCCACTTCCTCCCCAGGGGACACACCTGAGCATGCATACCTCCCTACTGAGGGACACACCTAAGCATGCCCACCTCCTCCCCAGGAGACACACCTGAGCGTGCCCACTTCCTCCCCAGGGGACACACCTGAGCATTCCCACCTCCTCCCTGGGGGACACACCTGAGCGTGTCCACCTCCTCCCCAAGGGACATACCTGAGTATGCCCACCTCCTCCCTGGGATACATACCTGAGTGTGTCCATCTCCTCCCTGGAGAACAGAAAGCTTTGCTCAGGAGAGCTGGACTGAGACTTTAGCATCTTCAGCTCCATCTCCAGCTAGAAGAAAGCAAAGGACAGAGGGTCAGCACACGCAGGCAGCCCCAGGCATGAGGGGAAGCCCCACCCCTTGCTGCACCCAGCCCAGGCCCTGAGACCACACCCTGGCAGCACCCCGGCCCTGGGCTGGGAGCTTCAGAAGAGACGCACTCTAACTTTGCAAACTCAAGTTCTCTCACTTTTTTGGTGCTTCTGTCTCCCGCTCCAAAGCTTGGCTCACCCCATCATGAAGGGAGGAAGAAGGGCAGCATGGACCCAGGAAGGGGAGGACAGGTGCCAGCAGGGACCAGAGCAGCCAGAGGCCCCTATCAGTGAGGCTGCAAAGCCTGCCAGACCCCAGTGAAGGATGACTCAAGGGGGACAACACCCACTGGGCTGGAGGATAACAGGGGCTGGGAAAACAGGCACTGGAGGGAAGGGTGAGCAGTGTGCAAGGGGGCAGGATATACTAATTACCCTGATCTAATCTATATATTATATGTTCTAAATCATCACTATGTACTCCATAAATATGTACAATTATCATGCGTCCATTAACAAGATAGATCCACAGTCCAGACAACAAACATGGAAGGCCATGCCCTGAGCAGCCTCTCCCCAACTTCCAACCCCAGCCACCCACCCCCAACTCTCAGCCAACCGGCATTCTGATGTTTGACCATATGTTTCTTCCACAGGCTGCTGGTGCACATGCACACATGCCAGCAGCATGTCTATGTTTTTCCTCCTACCCCACTTCATTTTTTTTTTTTTAACAAAAATGGTAAGATGTCCTACACATCATTTGGTACCTTGCTTTTTCCACTACACATACACACACACACACACACACACACACACACACACACACACACATACAGAGAGAAAGAGAGAGAGAGAGAGAGAGAGAGAGAGAAAGAAAGAGAAAGAGAGAGGAAGAGAAAGAGAGAGGGAGAGAGAGAGTCAGTCTTGCTCTATCGCCCAGGCTGGAGTGCAGTGGTGTCATCTTGGCTCACTGCAGCTCCTGGGTTGATGTGGTTCTCATGCCTCAGCCTCCCTAGTAGCTGGGATTACAGGCACCCACTACCACATCTGGTTAATTTTTGTATTTTTGGTAGAGACAAAATGTTTCACCATGTTGGCCGGGATAGTCTCAAACTCCTGACCTCAGGTGATCCACCTGCCTCGGCCTACCAAAGTGCTAGAATTAACAGGCGTGAGCCACGGTGCCTGCCTTTTCTTCTATTTTGTAACTTATCTTTGTATACACAATTTTACATTTTTGTTTCCCGCCCCATTCCCTAAATTCCAATTGACTACAGCAGCTTTCAGTTGATTCTTTTGGCACACAGTCATATCAGCAGCAAAGAGCAACAATTTTCCAATTTTTCTCCTCTTTCCCAATATTTATACCTCTGGTTTCTTTCCCTTGTCTAATCTGGATGACTAGTATCTCCAGAATAACGTTAAATCACAGTTGTAATGCTGGACATTCTTAAGTGGTCTGTGACTTCACTGAAGCTGAAGCTAATACTTTCTTATTTAGAGTACATCACCTTTTGCTTGAAACAGGTATTTTCTATTATGCTGAGAAATTACCCATATGTTCATTTATTAAGAGTTTTTAATCAAAGCTGAATGTTGGATTTCATCACATGCCTTTTCAGCAAATATGAAAAGGCTATTCTACAAATTGATATCCTAAAATCAAATTAACAGTCTGGTCCTGAAATAAATCCTACTGCATATGGTGTGTTTTAACATGCTGCTGAATTTCTCCTGACACGTTAACACTGACGCCAATACATGTATGTGCGTGCACATGCATGCACACACACAGACACTAGCATGTGGGACCTTTGCAGTTGTTGGTGTCAACATGATACTCACTTCCATAACGCCTTCCCTCCTTTTCCCACAGTCTGAAATGGTTTACACACAGTGTTGAAAGTATCTGCACTTTGAAGATCTGTTAGAATTTCCCATGACACTGGCTTGGCCTGATGCATTTTCTGTCTCTTTCCTTTTGTGGTCGGGGAGAGCAGCCCAGGCAATTTTGGGACAACTTTTTTCTGCAATAATTGGTCTGTTTGAAATGTCTCTCTTTTGGGGTTGGGATTGATAAATAACATTTCCCTAAAAAGATATTCATTTCCAACAGATTTTTAAATTTGCAAATAGAATTGAAATATAATTAAATAACACTTTCCTAAAAAGTTATTCATTTCCTACAGATTTTTAAATTTGCAAATGGAATTGAGTTATTAATTAATGAATAATTTTTATAGAATTCAGATAGAACTCATAATTCTTTTCCATTTTTTAACTTTTGCTTTTATTTTACCATTCAGATACATAAAATTTACATGCAGTAAAGTGCTGAATCTTATGTGCACAGCTTGATGACTTTTTATACATGTCTACACCTATGTATCCACCATCCAGATCAAGACACAGCATTCTCAGCACACCTGAAAGCTCTCTCATGCTCCTGCTCAGTCAATAACTCCAGGCAATTAGTCTTGTTTCTTATTTGGGATGGTGATACTGCCTATCAATTTTTTATTAGAACTGTGAATAATTCATGTTTTATTAGCTTTATTTCAAATAATAGGTATTTGAATTTATTATTTCTATCATTTTTCACTTTCCTATTAACTTCTGCTTTAATCTTTAAAAAATTCCTACCTTTCAGTTTTACTACAGTTTATTTCCTTTCATTCTCTGACTTCTGGGGGTGAAGGTCTAGTCCATATATTTACATGCTTTCTTTTTCAATGATACAAATATTTAAACTTGTGAATTTAGATGTTTCCCACAGGCTCTGATGACAAATGTTTTCATGACAATTATTTTTCAGATTTTATGCACTTTTGAATCGTACTTCTTTGAACCAAGAATTGTTTAAGACAGTATTTTGTTCTGTTTGGGTTTTGTTTTTTAATTTCCAAGTGTTAGGAGGTTTTCTTTTTCTGGTTTTGTTCTTGATTTCACATTTTACCACACTGCAGTCACAGGATTGTATTAGTTCTACTTATTTGAATTTAGAAAGGCTTTCTCTGTTAGTGATATATAATCTTTGTGAATGTTGTGTTCTATGCTTTCTCTTTAACACGAGTATATTCTCTAATTTGGGAGATAGGAGTTTTAGACATACATATATTTTTCTGTTTTTCTATTATTCTTTGCCCACTTGATATACTGCAGATTAGGATGTAAAATAAATTCTGCTACTGGTGTCTTTGACAAATTTCCCCTTGAATCTCTCCTCATCTTTGCTTTTCCCAACAGCAGTGATGTGTTATTTGGCTAATCCATCCACACCTCACTCTGAAGAGTGCCCACCTTTGTTTCTGAGAGGCTTCCAGCCTGAACTCACGCTACATCGAGAGCATAGCTCCTGCTTTCCAGGTTCACCTTACCAGAATGCCTTTGCTTCCCATATTTTCCAACATGTTTGGTTTTGCTTTGCAATCCAATCAGGAAGTCCTTTCCTTTTCGTAGGAGAGTTTAGTCCATCTATATAACTTGATTTCTAGTTCTGTTGTATTATGTTGTTATGCTTTCAATTTTATAGCTTTTACATCTATGTCATTCTGTGGCCTTTTTAATCTATTTACTTTTTTACATGTAATTCAAGGCTTATAAAAGTGTGCATGTTTTATTCTGACTGCTTTTATAATCCAGCTTTGCTTCACACCTATACTTTGCTGTTAGACAGTACCTCTTGTATCTCCTATGTTGAGTGACTGACGTCAGATATATCACCCTTACTGTTTCACTTTATACGGTCTGTGATGGTTCATTTCATGTGTCCACTGGAGGGGACCTGGGGCACTCAGATCAAAACACTTTCTGGGTGTGTATGGGAGGGTTTCTAGATTAGATCAGCACTGGAATCAGGGACTCAGTGGACTGCCCTCCACAGCATGGGCAGGCCTCCAACCCCTTGAGGGCCCAAAGAAATGAAAATTGGAGGGGGTGAGAGTTCCTCCCTTGACTGCCTGGTGGCCTGAGCCAGGGCAGCTTTTGTTCTCTGCCCCAGGCTGCACTGGTTCTTAGGCCTGCAGAGCTGGACTGAGTCATACCTGTACTCTTCCAGGCCTCCCCTGTGCAGATGCAAACCATGGGCTTCCCAGCCTCCATCACCACAAGCCAGGTCCTCACATCAATCTCTCTGGATGGACCAGTCTACTGCCTCTGGTTCTCTAGAGAACCTAATGTGCAGCTCCATCTACTCTCCCTAACTGATGCTGTCTTTAGATGGTGTGTCTTTGTCTTTCTCTCAATGGTGAGGATGTCATCCTCGTGTTTTCTCCTCCCTCTGTCATCTTGACAGTTCTTTTTGAATCTCTGACATGTGGCAGTTACATTTCCCACTTCCGCATTCACTTCATCTTCCAGTTCAGGAGATGGAACTCTTGCTACTGGGTTCTTTTCCATAGTTTTTCCTATGATTCACCTCCCTGTGCTTCTTCTGGTCACCTTCCTTCCCATGCTACCCCCTTCCTGCCCTTTGATCTTCCAGGTCCCGTCTCATGCACCTGCCGGTCTCACCATCTCTTCTTGGAGCATGTGCGTTTCCACCGAAGCCTTCAGACTCTACTGCCTCATTAACTTTTATTTCTTGACAAAATGTCTGGATACAATTTTCATCTGCTCAGTGTCAACCATTTTTCTGTGAAAGATTTTCTGCCGCTTGTTTTTCTTCTTTTTCTCCTTTGCTCTTACACAAATGCGTGGAGTGACCTTTACTGCTCACTGCTGAAGATGAGTTTTATTGAAGCTGGCTCTGTGCACAAGTTCACAGTGGGGAAGGAAGGGCCTGCTTCCTTTTATCTGAAATCCAGTGACAGTTTTGCTGTGAGTCCAATCAGCCTCCAGTAGCTCCCTCCGGCAGGAGAGAAGGATACTATGAGTTTTCCTAAGAGCTGTTCTCCTCTCCTCTCTGCCAGAGATGTGGCTTCAAGCACGTCATGTACTTGTGTGACTCTTCAGCTCAGCAGCAACCTCTGCTGCAGCTCGGAACCACATGCCACTCCAGGGACCCTGTTCCAGCTGCCGCCCGGCCCCACCACCACAGAGCCAGGGCTCAGGGTCTGCCTCTCACAAGGGTTCCTGCCAGCAAGGGAATTCTATTCAGTGGCTCTGGGCTTCCCTGGGGATGTGTCTGCTCACTGCACTCACCTATACCATAGGCTGCCTGCCTCCTGCCTGGGGCTTGGTTTTCAGCTACATTTCTGTTTGTCAAAATTTAAGTGCCATTTTGGTTTTCATGCTTCCTGTTATTTGTGAATGATTTCCAGGAAACAAGAGGGAAATGCTGACATATGCCACAATGTTCAGAGCAAAAAACAAGCCCTTTTATTTTAATGTGTAGCCTTAGATTCATAATTAAGCCCTCAACTGTATTCTCACAGTAGCCAATGCCTGCCCTCTGCCCAGCCTGTGCCTGACAACCCCAGCCATGCTGCAGGTCTTCCACCCATCCTGTACCTCTCCACCAGGCTAGCTCTCACCCCTATATCCCAGAGCCACAGAGGGGCAGACCCACAATCCACACCCATGGCTCACCATCTACCTATACCCCCGCTCCCATCTGCCATTTAGATCCAAGTGAAATGCCAGCTTCCCCACAATCTGTCCCAGTAGTTCCCCACCCCTCCCCTACCAGCCAAAGTGCCTGCCCCTACTCCTCTATGACTGCACCCTCTACTCCACCAAAGGACACGGTGACTGGCACGTGACTCTCCTCCCCGCTGGACAGGGCATTCCCTGGAGGAGATGTGGCAACCATGTAGGGCCCTGTTGCCAGTACAGAACCTGGCACACAGTCAGTGCTCCAGGCATGCATATGGGTGGGCACATGGGCAGTGAGGGCAGAGTGGACACAAATGTGGCAATGGCCACTTTCTGGGCATGTAGAGTGTGTGTGCAGCTGAGCTCGGGATGGGGAGGCACTGGGGTGGGTCGAAGCAGCCGGGATGAAGCAGAGCGAGCTGCTCATGCTGAGCAGACAGGACCTAGTGTCTACTGACCTGCTGGCCACCACTTTAAGAAACTGTGTAGACATATCAGTATTAAAAAGAAAGAAAGCCATCAGGTGGGGAAAAGAGGCAGGCAGGGGAAGAGGAAAAGCGAGGATGGTCCCAGGGTGTCCTCAGTACCAACTGCAGCGCCTCACCTGGCCACCAGGCCCACACAACAGGGCCACTGCCCAGCAGCCCTGGTTCCATGCCTTTTCTCCTGGGGACTCAGCAGGTGGAGAGGAGGGTTCCTTGTGAGGACCCGTGGGACCCACGGGCAGGGCTCAGGTGCAGAAAAGTAGCATTCTCAGAGGTCGCTCACAGGCACCTGAGCCTCCAGCCCTTGCTGTGATGACGGAGATAACAGCACCTGTCCCTGAGTATCTGGGCTCCAGGGCCCAGCCCAGGCAGGCCCCAGGCAGGGGACATTTCTGAAGCTCCGACCTCCCTCTGGGTCAGCCTACCACCTAGGGAGGTGGCTGAGCTGGCAGGAAATTGGACAGGCCCCTAGGAGGCAGCCTCACTGAGGGCCTGCAGAATGCATACTTATACCTGGGGCAGGCCCATGAGAGGTGAGGAGCAGCAGGAGGCCTGTGAGGGCGGGAAGACCCGGAAGGAAAGGAGCAGCAGGCAGACTTAGCAGCGTGCGTAAGCGCAGGTGGGAAGGTGGAATCCAAGAAGAGGGCGCTGGGGACAAGGAGAGTGACCTGCTGAACGCTTCCCCAACATGGGGGAAGACTCACTTCCAGTATCTCCCAGCGGCAACTCGGCCCCTACATCAGGTGGCACAAACAGCACCCCAGCTGTCCCCTGTTCAGGTGCTGCACACAGCAGCCCAGCTGTCCCCTGTTCAGTTGGTGCACACAGCACCCCGCTGTCCCCTGTTCAGGCAGTACAACAAGCCTGTCCATGGAATTCATTCTCTCTGGCCAAACCATGTGCCCACACCACCCTGCAGGAGGCAGGGCCATGTGTGCCTGGGCCCTCCACATCCCTTCCTGAGGCCCACAGATGGCCGTCTCCTCCCTGACAAGGCCCTGACACCCAGCAAGAGAGCCCTCATATCATATACCTGAGAAGGGTCTAGTATCCAGATACATAAAGACTTTTACAACTAAACAACAAAACAACCCCACTGCAAAGCAGGCACTGGATGGGATACATGCTTCTTCAGAGAAGACATACGTGGCCAATAAGCACAGGGCAAGCAGCTCAGGACCACTGGCCTCAGGGGAACACGGGCCAAAGCAACAGCAGCCACTTTACACCTGCCAGAGGGCTCCAATGAAACATGGAAAATGGCAAGCATCATTGTCACTTCTCTCATGCCCAAGAGTGTTCATTTGTGTCCTCGTTTTTTACAGTGAGTCTAGCTAGAGGTTTATCAATTTTATCTCACAGAAACAGATTTTGGTCTCATTTATGGAACTCAACTGTGCGTTCTACTGAGACAAAGCAACCTGTTGATTTCAGGTGGGGCCAACAGGGAGAGGGGAGCAGAAAGCCGGGCACAGCTGTGAGACCTCAGAGGCAGGAGCTACCTCACCCTGGAAGACGGAGCTCACACAGCAGCATGTGCACTGCCCAGACACAACCTGGAACAGGTGTGGGGGACCCTGGGAGAGCAGCCTGAGAGTGAGCACAGATGTCCCAGCAGCAGCTCCAGCCTCAGTGTGGATTAGCCTCAGCATGGATCGGCCTCAGCACGGACCAGCCTAAGTGTGGACTGACCTCAGTGTGGATTGGGTTCAGCATGGCCCAGCCTCAGTGCAGACAGGCCTTAGCATGGCCCAACTTCAGTGTAGACAGGCCCCAGCATGGCCCAGTATCAGCGTAGACTGGCCTTGGCATGGTCCAGCCTCAGTGTAGACCGTCTGGCCTTCTGGAAACTACCCCATGTCCCTCTGCCTATAAGGTCCCTCCCTCCTCAAGTGCAGGCCTGGCTTGCCAGATCCACTGATAGCCTTGAACTTCATGAAACATTAATGCTAATGGTCCTAGTAGTAAACTCACTAGTACAGCATAACCTTTAAATAGAGACCTTGCACTCGGTTTAATTTGGGAAGATGCAGGGTATGATCCCAGAGGCCTTCCCTAATGCCACAAAGTAATAACAGGAGGAGGAGCTGGGTAACTCCCCCCACCACAATTCTAATCCACAGGGCTGCTGCTGAGTGCCAGAGCAAGGGTGTCCACATGCAGTGCACCCGTGCCATCTCATCGCCCATTCACGCAGCATCCCTGAGTCTTAGCTGTACCCTGTACCCCATGTGGTGGTAGTGAGGTTGAGCCCAGGGCCTCACAAAGCTCTTGCTGCGAGGTGAGGGCCTGCATTCCAGGCTCCCCAGAGCTGACTGGGTCAGAGGCCCTGGGTCTCCGAGAGATGAGAGGGTGCTGAGGTCAGAGCCAAGCATCCTGGTCAGAGGCCACCTTTCTGCTCAGCTCTGCACCCTCTGGCACCAGGCAGGCTTCTGGAGTGGCTGCAGCTTCCTGGGGAGGGCTGGGGGAGATCTTAAGTGGAGTCCATTCCCCAGTTTCCTTTCCAGCCTGGAGAAGACACAGGAGCAATGGGCCGCAGGCAGCCCTACTGGCTCACCCAGTCATTTCCTGGTGAGCACAGCTGTGCACCTGAGCTGGGAAACGCCTTCTCTTCAGAAAAAAGCAGCCCAGCCGGAGGACACGTCCCAGCAGAATGTTCACCTGAGGCCACCATCATTTCTCAGAATGACTCCTCAGGCACCGCCCCTGGGAGCAGCCCGCTGGAGAGCCAGAGCAGCTGTGCTCGGAGGAAGTGGGGCCTCACCACAGGGCTGTGGCATGTCCAGGGGCGCCACTGCTGTCCTCACAAACACCGCTAGGCAGCTGAGCACCTGTCCTACTAAAGCGCTGGTGCTCTGACTGCCAAGCTGGATACCCAGCCCGATTTACAATCACAGAGGAGTGCTGGGTCTGTGTATGTGGCTTCCAAGGGCTCTAGAACCTTCACTGGGATCGGTGAGGCTGCCTCCTCCACAGGAGCAGCTGTTCTGGGGAGGGGGCACAGATATCAGAAACCTTTTGAAGATGGCAACTGCTCGCTCCAGAAAAATGCATGCACATAACAGAAATCTGTGTACAGCTGCAAGGGCTTGGTGCATACCTGAGCGCCTGCCCCTGGATGCTGGATAAAGAGCCCCTGCTTAGAAAAAAGACTGAATTTGAAAGCTCTCTCTACAGAAAGGGCCTCCCTCCCTCCTTTTAGCTCCAATCCTACATCTGCCTTTTTAGGACATCTGAGGCCACCTCCTGTCCCTGTGAAGCCTCTCACTGTGGAAGTTAACTCTGCTGGGGGAGTCTGAAGTGGGCTGTCTGCCAGGGCTGCTCGCTGAATCACAGGCAAACAGAAGCCCCCAGGTGGCCTAGTTCAAGGGAAAGTCCCAGTGTCCCCAGAACAGGCAGATATGAGGATGGCAGGAGCTCCACGTCAGGGAGGCAGGCGGCAGGGGCAGGGACAGGTGTCACCATCATGGGCCTGGGGCCAGAAGGGATCAGCTTATATAAGACACTCATAGCTGAGAAAAAGCTAAGCCAGAACAGACCACAGCAGAGACATGAGAAGGTAAAATCACAGGAAAATGCTTTGCACTTTGAAGAACCAGGAGGAGGGTATGATGTTACCCCTATACGGAATTACTTTCATAATTTTTCAAGATAAATTAACCAATTTCCTTTCTTGTGGTTATTATAGACTAAATCTTTCTAAGTTTCGCAGAATGGAACACACAGGGGCCTTCACTGCTCTGAGTCTGTAGTGCCCACCTTCTCCTCATCACCACTCCTGACACCCAAAAGAGGCCCCATGGGTCACATGGTAAGTGTGCATCCAGGAGCAACATGCAGGTGACCAGGATTCTAAACCACCCAGGAATAACCCTAGTGAGTAGTGGACAGGCCCATGGTATGAAAGGGGAGAGGGTTTCTGGGGGATCCACACTGTAACCAGCTTGTCTTCCCATGTCAGCCTGCAGACCAAGGCAACCCGAGAGGACGGGCAGGAACCTGGGCAAGCTCCCTCTAAAGTTTACTGGAAAAACATGAGAATATCTAAGATAATTCTGAAATAGAAAATAACAAACATGTCATGACATATCAGACACACTGAGGTTCTGCTGGCTCACACACTGTGGCGGTGGCCCAGATAGAAAACAAGCTTAGTGTTCCCGCTACACTGAGATTTTCTTCTGTTTTTTGGAGAAGCAGGGATCCAAATCCTCTACAGCCAAGGGCCACAGATTATGCCTGAGAAGTCTATTTTCTGGGCTAAAATCTTCTCAGGCTACTGTTTCTAAAATGTAGATGATCCTTGCAAGATAACAACATTAAATCACCAGCGTCTCCTCATGAGATCTTTGCAAACTGGGAAAAGCCGAAAAGGCTGGGTGCTTAGACTGGGAAAGGGGACAGAGGGAAGATGAAGCGCCCTCCTCCCGCTGGTCCTCACCCCGCAGTTGGCAGATGCTTTAAAATCTCTTGCTGAATACCTGGCCCTGGGCTAGCGCTGGAGATCCAGAGAGCCCTGAGGTCCCATCCTGGTGGACTTCACTGATGGCCTGATACAAGGAGGTCCCCTGGACCACCCTGGCCAGAGGGTCTGGGGTCAGCCTGCCTGGGTGTGACCCCTGGAGCACTTTCCACTGTTGCCTGTGTGAACACGGGCAGGTCACTAATCCTGGCTGCACTTGTTCCTCGTCTGAGTATCTGGGGCCTTAACCAGCCTGTGGGTCTGCTGCCAGAATCACAGTGGGATAATCTGTGTAAACAACAAGTGTTTTCCACTGACGTGGTAAGCACCAGCATACACTGCTTTGTACATGGCACCGCCACACCCAGGCCAGCATAGGGACAACAGTGGCAGTGACAGTGAGGGTGCAGGCCCCGTGAGGGCAGGGAAGGAAAAGGGCATCTGCGATGCAGGGACAGTAACAGGGTCCAGCTTGATTTCCAGGGAGCCTGAGGCTCTACTGGGCTGAAAAGACATCCGGAGTTGAGGGGGAAGCAGCGCAGGGATTGCATGGAAGGGCATGAGAATATGCACTCAGAGGAGGGTGAGGAGATGGGGGTCAGAAGGTGAGGACATCACCGGGGTCAGGGTAGGCCTATCAGGCACTGAGGGACCAGGTGGAGACCCCCTAGTTGAAGGACAGGGCAGGGCAGTGAACGCTCACTCAGTCTCATGCAGCAGGAAGGAGGACCCGTACCCTGGCCTATGTGCTCCCACTTGCAGGCTGAAATCCCAGGAGGGAACCCAGGAGAGGAGAGAAGGCCACGGGGCAGAGCCTCAGAGGGGCTCAGCCCCCTCACCCCTCCCACTGTGTGAGGGGGAGAAGGTGCCATCTGGAACCAGGCAGCCTCAGCAGACACCAGACCAGCCAGTTCCCGGTCCTGGACTTCCAGCCTCCAGAACTGTGAGCAACAAACATCTGCTAAGATTTTATTTTATTTGTTTAATTTTTTTAACAGAGACACGGTCTCACTATGTTGGCCAGGCCAGTCTCAAACTCCTGGGCTCAAGAGATCCATCCGCCTCAGCCTCCCAAAGTGCTAGGATCACAGGCATGAGCCACCACGTCCAGCAACATCTGCTACTTTAAGCAGCCCAGTCTGTGGTGTTCTTGTTAGGGCAGCTGAATAGACAGATGTGCAGCCATAGGGCCTCTGTTCCCTCAGACAAGGGCCTAGAAGAGGCACCCAGCAAATACTTGCTGAATTAGACAAACTTGCCTCAAATGCAAGAGGCATTTAAAGCAAACCAGCTCCATGTGATGCTTGCTGTGGTCTGTGTGATTCCTTCCACTCTGTGGAGGAGCCTCATGGCATGCACTGAGGAGGAGGCTGGACAAGGAAACCTCAGCTGGTGAAAGGGAAGTGAGTCTGGAACCAGCCCTGGGGCCACTGAGGAAGATCAGCCCCTGTTCTCACCCAGCCACTTTCCAGAACAGCCTGGATCCTCCCAGCACACCAACTTACTTAGCTTTACAGGACTCCAGGGAGGTTCCCCTTCCTCTCTCTACCCTGAAGACCAGGCACTGAAAAACCTGTCTGTGGCCACACAGCAAGAGAGGTGACAGGTGTGGCTCAGGAAGGGGGGATCAGTTGTGTGGGATGGAAGGGTGGGGGCAGGAGCTCCCAGCTGGGGAAGGAGGGACTCGGCCTGTGTGGGATGGAAGGGCAGGCACAGGAGCCCCAAGCAGGGGCCCAGGAGAAGCTGCCTCCAAGGCTGGAGAGGAGGACAGTGACATCAGGCCACATACTCAGACTTTGGGCCCTTCCCCAGACCTGCCCCGGACACATCCCTGGCCACTATGAGCTGCTCCCATATAAGGACACCTGCACACCAGGGCATGTGGGGACATACATGCTGGTACAGCATGAGCTGAATGGGTTGCCAGTAAGGAGGAGGCTGCCACCAGCCACATAGAGCCCCAGTACCAGCAATGAGCCCCTCCAGCATGCCCCCAAGCACGAAGCTCCGGTGAGAGGTGGTGCTTAATGGCATGGCAGGACTGGTCCAGAAAGTGAAGTGACACACTGTCAGTTAGCAAACCAGGAGACTCTCATGATCATTCATCTGGAGGCAATGGCCATGCTGGTGGGTGTGACCAGACAGATTCCAGGCAGGGCACAACCATTAGGAAGGCACTGAAGAGGGGCGCACTACTGCCTGGTCCATCCTCAGCAGAGACACTAGTGAGGACAAAGGCACCAGTCACGCCTCCCATATGTGCTCGGCCCTGCAGGCCTACATACAGCCCCAGGGCATGCAGTCCCCTTGGGTCTACACACAGCCCCCTGGTGTGTAGGGTCCCTCGGGTCTACACACAGTCCCCAGGTGTGCAGGGTCTCTCAGGTCAACACACTGTCCCCTGGTGTGCAGGGTCCCTCGGGTCTACACACAGTCCCCAGGTGTGCAGGGTCCCTCGGGTCTACACACAGCCCCCTGGTGTGCAGGGTCCCTCGGGCCTACACACAGCCCCCGGGGTGTGCAGGGTCTCTCAGGTCAACACACTGTCCCCGGGTGTGCAGGGTCCCTCGGGTCTACACACAGTCCCCAGGTGTGCAGGGTCCCTTAGGTCTAAATACAGCCCCCGGGCGTGCAGGGTCTCTGGGGTCTACACAGCCCCCAGGCGTTCAGGGTCTCCGGGGTCTACACACAGCCCCCGGGCATGCAGGGTCTCCAAGGTCTACACGCAGCCCCTGGGCGTGCAGGGTCCCTGGGGTCTACACGCAGTCCCCGGGTGTGGAGGGTCCCTTGGGTCTACACACAGCCCCTGGGTGTGCAGGGTCCCTCGGGTCTACACACAGTCCCCGGGTGTGCAGGGTCCCTCAGGTTACACACAGCCCCCACCAACAGTCTTTTCAAGGC
Source organism: Saguinus oedipus (assembly GCA_031835075.1). Taxonomy (NCBI): domain Eukaryota; kingdom Metazoa; phylum Chordata; class Mammalia; order Primates; family Cebidae; genus Saguinus; species Saguinus oedipus. The sequence continues at coordinate 11,423,112 of CM063170.1, forward strand.
AAGTTCTGCTGGCATCCTCACCTTTCCATGAGAAGATAGAGGCTCTGAGAGCCAAAGGGACCGCTCCTGCCTGAGAGGCCCCAGAGAGCCCAAGCCTTCTCCATGGGGTGGGGCCCACAGGACCTGTCCTGCTTGTGGTTGTCAGATTTCAGAATCTGTCCGTAAAGCACTTGCTGCTAGGCCCAACTCAGAGCGGGCCTCAACACCCTGCCCATTTCAAAGATGGACAAAGATGGGTGGGGGACAGGAAGTGGCCTGGCCAGGCCTTGGTACTATTGTAGACACAGCCCTTGGTGGGTCAGAGTTAGGGCAGGGTGCTTCTGGAAGCAAGGAGCAAGCCCAGAGGGGTTACAAAGGGAAATCAGGAATCAAGGAAGATGCTCCCTAATCAGAGCTGAGAGCAGCGTAATTCCCTCTATATCAGAAAATAAATCTTCCCTCCACACTCCCCAAAGTCTATAAAATATTAGAGGATTTTTTATAGCTGCAATCAAAAGATTCCTATCTCCAGCCACTGCTGGCCTAGCTAATTAGGGGGGCTCGCTAATGATATGACTGTGGCCCAGGCAATCCCTCCTTATGATATTAATTGCATTTAAGGAAAAAAGCATGAGTTGTACTTACGCTTACTAATTAGTACAGGTTTGCTAATTAATAATAAGAAAGTCAAAGTGCCTTTGTCTTGTCATTGGCAATTAACTAAAGATGTTTACATTTTTCTCTTTCTTCTTTCCTAAATAACAAAATGAATTTGGGTTGGAAAGCAGCAGGTAAAGGAGCCTTAGGCCAGGAGATGGGACCAGCACCAGGGCCGCGTCCCAGACCATTGTAGACAAAAGGCATGAGGAATGTAGTCAGCCCTGCCTGGAGTGCAGCGTCTCCACACAAGGCCTTAGGGGCAGACCACCTGGTCACCCCTTCCCCAGACAGCACCCACTGCTGAGCCAGTCACTGGGAACTGGATGGGAGGGGCTCAGAGCCAGACCACCGACTCCAGCTGTCCCAGCTCAGGGCAAGCTCCAGCTCTGGTTTCTTCACCATAAAATGAAAAGGGAACCAGGCTGTCCCGCAGTCCAGAAACCCCTTCAGACAGGACCATGTACCTGCATCTGTAATCCCCAGAGAGAAGCCAGTGACCCTGAGGGCTCTGGGTCACACAGAGAAGCAGGGACCTGAAGCCCATGGCTGCATGGCCCAGCGAGGTTGTAGGGAGTAGTGGGTGAGGCCACTGGCCCTCAGGCATGCCTGGCAGGGTCAGCCCCAACCACGGTGCCTGTGGTCCCCTTGCCTGGCACTGCTATCCCCAGTACCTCCTCTGAAAGGCTCTGCATGAAAAGAGGGGCACAGGCCACCGAGACCCTTCCTTTTGTCCCTCGGGAGCCCGTCTGGAGGGTCTACAGCTCCAAACAACGGATGGGGCCAGGAACAGGAGCCCAACTCGAGGAGGGGTAACAGCATGACCTGGCTTCCTTGGGGACAATCCTCCCACCACCAAATTCTAAGTCAAATGCTACAGCTTGGGGCCCAGGCATTAGAGCTTAAAAACTGCTGGGTACAATGAATAAGGAACAGAAATTCTATGGGCCAAAAATGAGGGGAAAAAAAAACAGGTTGAAAAGCAGCCAAGCCTCAAGTCCAGTGTAGCACAGAGCGCACCCCACAGCCCCCTGACCAGACCCGGAGGGCCCGAGAAGCCAGCCCTCCAGGGGTGGTCACACCCACCCCACCTGAGGGCCTAAGACCAGTTTCTGTCTCCCTCCCCACAAAACAGGCCTGGAGTGAGCAGTTCCTCCAAAACCACCTACAGCTGGGGAGGGGCCAATGCTCGTGCCAAGGTGCCTGCTCTGAGGTGTCCATGACTCTGTTGGACGTGGGAAGTCCACGCTCCAGGGCAGCTGCGGGCACCAGGCAGGTGGCTCAGCCATAATGCAGGGACTTGGCATGTGCTCAGACAGTTCCATTTCTAATTCCTCCTGGCCTCCTGAATATGAGGAAGCACAGCCACCAGGCATGTTTCAATTCAGGCCAACACGGAGGCAGCCCGGTGTGTTGACACACAGAACACCAGGGTCTCCACAGGGCATCTTCAGACGGGAGCATCCCTCCTCAGAGAGCACCCACCCCACCCCAGGCTGCTCCAGAGGCAACAGGAAAAGGGGCCTGGCTAAAGGCACCCAGGAAGCTGAGACACTAAGAGGGAAGCACCGACAGCCCTCGGGGCTAGGAACAAGGAAGGCCCTGGGCGTGCCCCCCAGATCCCCCAACCAATCCCCCACACAGGTGGAAAAAGCCCTGGCATCCCTCCTGAACACCTGCACTCAGGGGAACTAGACCCCACAGTCCACAGTCCACAGAGTACCCCCAAACCCCACTCATTCCTGGACACAAGACCCCACAGTCCACAGAGCCCCACATAATACCACTCAATGCTGGACGCCAGACCCCACAGTCCACAGAGCCCCACATAACTCACTCCTGGACATCAGACCCCACATTCCACAGAGTCCCACATAACCCCACTCAATGCTGGATGCCAGACCCCCACAGTCCACAGAGCCCCACATAACCCCACATAACCCCACTCATTCCTGGACATCAGACCCCCCAGTCCACAGAGTCCCACATAACCTGCTCACTTCTGGACACCAGACCCCACAGTCCACAGAGTCCCACATAACCCCACTCACTCCTAGACATCAGACCCCACAGTCCACAGAGTCCCACATAACCCCACTCACTCCTAGACATCAGACCCCACAGTCCACAGAGTCCCACATAACCCCACTCACTGCTCGACACCAGACCCCCACAGTCCACAGAATCCCACATAACCCCACTCACTCCTGGACATCAGACCCCACAGTCCACAGAGTCCTCCAACCACACTCACTCCTGGACACCAGATCCCACAGTCTACAGAGTCCCACATAACCCCACTCACTCCTAGACACCAAACCCCACAGTCCACAGAGTCCCACATAACCCACTCACTGAAAGCAGGAGCACCTTTCAGGCCTGCCCTGAGCTGTCTTGGATGAAGCAGAGGAATGGAAACTGAGTTTCAGGCCTGCCATTAAACGATACAGTTATGATGGGTTCCCCTGCAAATTACATCAGCAACAAAAGCTCACAGCAGAACACAGGGAGAAAAATAAACAAAACAACCCCCCAGTATTTCTACAGCCTAAAGAGAAACATGGTTTATACTCCAATTTCAAAACCCAGACCTAGGATAGGCCTGTTCTGGAACTCTCACAGCCCGCTTCTTTTCCCTCCGTTTAGCAAAGTGTCTCATCTCCACCTCCCCCCTCCCCCCGCCTCCCTCCCTCCCCGCCCTGAGCTCTGCTGGCAAATCCACCCTGGCGAAATCCCCTTCCCCAGTGACTGTGTCTGCCTTCCATCCAGCCAGCTCCACGTTCACACCATGAGCTTCAGCAGGACTGCTGGAGACCTCACAGGGCCAGTCCTCTGCCTCATAACCACTTCAGAAAGAGACAGGAAGCTCTGGCCACCTGCTGGCCCTGGCCCCTTTCGATCCCCTCAACTGCCCCAACCCTATGTCCTGCCCATCCCTACAGCAAGGCTCTCATCAGCATAAACAGCTCTCCCACTCCCCACTGGGTAAAATGAGTCTCCCTCCCAGCTCCAGGCCAGGCCCCTGAGCAGGCCCTTCTGTGCCGGCCGCCAAGCCCAGGACAATCCTGCACTCCCCTTCTGGGTTCTCCATGTGGGCTGACTGTCCCCAGAAAACATTTCCTTCTCCAGGGCTCTGTGAATGGACCTGCCCTCCACGGAGTCCCCAGCTCATGGCTGCTGCCCAAGACTAGACGCCACTGCCCCAAAGAGGCTTGAGCCTCCGATTCTGACTTCTCTGCTACCTACTCACTCCTGACAACAGAAATACCATGCAGAGTGGATGGGCACCTCTGTCCCCAGAGCACTGACTCAAGGCCTCCAGGCCTGCGCATCCAACATGTGGCAGGCATGAGACCCCCACGCTTCACCCACAGTCTCCCACTCATATCATGAGCTCACCCAGAGTGGAACACCAAAGCTGTCCTCAGTTCCCGGCCTCACACTCTCTACCTCACCCGCGGTCTACCTTCACTGCAGCCGGCTCGGACCACGCCTCTTCACACCACTGCGGGCCTAAGCCCAGGGCCCCTGTGCCTCCCACACCAGCCAGCCCCAGACCTGCCAGTTCCCATCCACTATGGCCCTGCACAGAGCAGCCAGGCAGCCTTTACAAAGGAACACCAAGCTGTGTCACCACCTCCCCAACCCATGAAACCACAACCCTGCTGTGACCACACAGGGCCCACAGGTTGGATTACCAACCGCCGCAGGCCCCACTTCTGTCATCCCTAACCTCGCTGTCGGGTCCCAGGACCTGGGATCTGCCGAGCTGCCTGCCCCACCATTTCCACCAACAACAGTAGGGTCCCCTGGGCTCGGCTCAGGACACTCTGCAGAGTGGCCCCGGGTGACTGTGGCTCCTGCACTTGCCACCATCTAAAGTTCTGTCCTTTGCTCTCCTGTGGGACACTAGCTACCCCACTGGATAACAGTGTGCCTCCAGGGAGGCAGGTGCCTATGTCACTGGCTGCGGCATCCCCAGCACCAAGAGGAATGTCTTTAAGCAGCTGCTGAGTGAACAGCGACTGTTCTGGAACCTCACAACAGCTATCGCCAGCCCACCGGGCCTTGGTCCTGCAGATGCTGGCTCTGCCCAGACCCGCATGATGCCCTGCTGCTACCTCTCTGCACTGCTGGGCAACTTATTCCAGAGTCTCATCAGACAACCCTCACCATCTCCAGCCTAGGCCCTGGTGCCCACACCTCCCAAGAGGGTGATTTCCAATTCTATCCAACCCTGCCCATGGGAAGGGCCTGCAACCATGGCCACAGCCATGGTCACCAAAGGCTGTGCAGCTGGCACATGAGTCTGTCAAGCAATGAACCCTCAGCACACCCCTGCTGGGTGGAGGGGAAGGCCCTGAGGCCGAGAGCCAGGACACCAGCTCAGTCATAAGCTGGCAAGCAAGGACACCCAGACGGGAGCCTCCACCTGGGTTGCATGCCCTGGGGTCTGTACAACGCTGACTGCTGCTCCACCTGTGACCTAGGCCAGTCTGACGCGTGGCCCAGGGCAGAACACACAGCCACACGCACACAGGCCCCAGGGCCTTCCTTGTCCTTCACAGACATGGCCATAGCCAGGGCAGCATGGAGGGGATCTACAGTTTGTTTAGGCCAAAATGCTTCAAAAGCAAAGTCCATTTGTCCACTAAAGCAGTAGAAAGCTTTTTTTTGAGACACAATTTTACTCTTTTTGCCCAGGCTGGAGTGCGGTGGCACGATCTCAGCTCACTGCAACCTCCACCTTACAGATTTAAGCAATTCTCCTGTCTCAGCCTCCCAAGTATCTGGGATTACAGGTGCCCGCCATCACCCCTGGCTAACTTTTGTATTTTTTTAGTAGAGATGGGGTTTGACCACATTGGCCAGGCTGGTCTTGATCTCCTGACCTCAGGTGATCCACCCGCCTCGGCCTCCCAAAGTGCTGGGATTACAGGCGTAAGCCACCACACCTGGGCAAGTGGGAAGTTTTTTAACACTAGAGGTTCAGAAACCAGGAGAGCCCGCCTGGTGCCCTATGGGCCACGCTGCGGGACCCTCCCCCCAGACTCAGAGGCAGCTAAACCAGTGGGAATGGGGCCGATGTGGGCTGAGGAGAAAACAGCTGGAAAGCACACGTGCCTCATTCACAGACGACAGATAAGCACTCGCCAGAGACATCCCTCACTTGGTCAGGCATGCTGAGGGACGCCCGAGCCCCAGCTGAGCCACTGTCCCACTGGGAACTCAGGCCCTGTGTGCTCAGGGCAGGGGTCCACAAAGCCACAGCACCGATACCCAGTTCAGCAGCCCCCAGACCCCTCACAGGCTCTCACATCTGCTTTGCCTCTGACACTGTGGCCTTGCATGGCCTGGGCAAAAACACGTCACTGACCCCTTTCCAAAAACATGGCGGTGGGGCCGGAGAGGCTTTGTTCTTCCCAGGCACGTGCCACCTGTCACTGGTAGAGACGGGACTCAGGCTCTTCACATGCCCTTCCATGCTCAACACGGCTTCAACAACAGAGGAGGCAGCCATGCACTGGGCCTGCAGCTGAGGGCTCATGGAGACACGAATCCCTGCCGAGACCCAGGGTCCAGGTGCTCTGAATCCCAAGCCACTCTTGCAACAGACTCACCATGTCTGCTCTTTGTTTCTGGCCTCCCAGTTCCTCCAGGGCCTGCGACAGCTGAGCCTGCAAGACAAGAGAGGATTTGGTCTCAGGCTGGGGTGGACCAAGCGCCATTTCTAGGACTGCGGAGAACATAACCCCCACTACCCCGCAGCCTCCACTCCCTGTGGAGCAACAGGTCCCAGGAGCTGGGCAGTGGGCAGCCGGAAGGTTGGCAGGGGCCAGCGCAGCCACCCCATGAGGCCCAGAGCCCAGTGATAGAGACAGAGACCAAGTAGGCAGCAGGTGGCTGGAGAGTTGGCAGGGGCCAGCGTGGCTGCCCCTTGGGGCTCAGAGCCCATTGATGGAGACGAAGACTGAGTGGGCAGCAGGTGGCTTGACAGAACCAAGGTCCATCCCAAAAATCTGCCTCAGGAAACTGACTGTGAATGGAGTGGACAAAGGGGTGGGCCCGAGAGAGACTGTGAAATCGGGGGAGAGACGGAGGGGAAAGGTTCAGGATGGGACTTTCCATCAGAGGAAATCAATTAACCATAACCCCTACCCAGGCAGGGAAGGTCTCCTGCCCCCACACATACCCCAAACAGCGCTGGGCCTAACGCCACACCAAGGATAGAAAAGCCAGCAATGAGAAGCCAGCTGCCTCCTCCTAACAGGCCTGATGGGGCAGCAAGGCTGGGCCTGGCTGTGGGGCTGGGACATCAGCAGTCCAGCTCCCTGCTGGGGACAGTGACCCTGCGCCACACACGGGCCTCAGGACCTCAGAGACCCCCTGCCCTGGGCCTCTGCCCCTGCGGCTCCTGCCTTCCCCCACATCCCCTGCCCCTGCCCCTTCCTGACTCCATCCCACAACCCTGCTTTGCTCCCCACTGCTCCCACCACCTAAACACACTGCATCTGTGACCTGGAACCAGGGAGGAAGGGTCACGCACTGGGGGCCTTGTGAGACCTCCCCCCTCCATGGCACAGCACAGACGAAAGCCCAGGAAGGAGACTGAGGGGCCAGCCCAGGAGTGAGGCAGGTGACTGTGGTGAGGATGTGCAATCTGCAAGGTGGAGTTCCAGCTTGCCTGGGGTTGAAGGAGCAATGGAGAGACCTGGCCCAGCAGCAACTGGAAATCACTGGGCAAGTCACCAGGAGAGACAAGAGAGAGAAATGTGAGGGAGGGAGGCATGTATATGTGCATACACACGAGTGTGGGTATGGGAACATTGGTTTGTGGCATGTGCACATGTGGTGGGGATGGGGGAAATATATTTGGAGACACAGAAAACAAGGCACTACAGCCCCTGGGGACACAGCCTGGGGAAAGTGGCCCAGGTAGCAGCCCACAGTTCTCAGGCACTCTGCTCTGCAGATCACGGGTCCTCAAGCTCCCCTACAGGCCCAGCACAGCGAGGCTCTGGACTTCCCATGGGCCATGCTGGGTGCCTGCTGGTTCTGGATGCCACAGCAAAGTCAGACCCAGGCTCCAGGTGCCCCTGGGGAGGCTGCAGGTGTGAGCACCTGAGCCCCGAGCCTCTGCTGTGGGGCCTCACTCAGTGAGAGCATCTGAGTGACCCCCATTGCCCAATGCCCTGTGCAACACCTGTGGGTGCAGGGCAGGCCTTGAGCTCTGCCCACTACCAGCCCTTCCTGGTGCCCTCTCCCTTCCCCTGGGGAGGCCCTGAAGCCTGCCCGGCCACTGTCATCAGGAGGCAGGTGGCCATGGCCACTCTGGGCTGTGTGGACTGCTCCATGGAAAGCTCGGTGCCTCAGAATTAGTGAGCAGCACATCACCCTCCACACAGCCAGCTGAACCCTGGATAATATGCCCACTGCTGGGGTCACAAGCACCTGGGAACAGCAGATGGAGAGGGACATCCCCCAATCTTGGCCTAGATGCAATGCGCTTCACTGAGCTACACCCCTGCACATGGCATCCCTGGGCACTCCCGGGGGCACAGAGAGCCAGGTTGGGGCATCCCGAACACCCCATGCACTTAGGCAGAGCCTCAGCACTCGGGAAGCAGCTACAGTCCACACTATGCTCACCTCACGCAGCCCTGCACCCAGCACCCTACCCAGATCTACCCGCACCCACAGGCTGCCAGGCCACAGAGACCACCCCAAACATGGGGGAAGACAACAAGGCTCTGAGCTGGCATGAGCGGTGAAAGGCGGCTGTTAGAGCTGCCCATACCCCCGTAGCCTGGGCATGTCCGCCATGCTTGGCACTGGGCACACAGGCAGCTGGCACGTGGATACCAGCCTCAGGTCACAGCTACAGATGAGGTACATTATCATCCCCATTTACATACGTGGCAACCTCGCAAGGTCAAAGGCACTTTACGACACAGCTTGGAAGAGGCCGGGGCCATTCATAAGCAGCAGGGCAGGGAGCTATGTGTAAGGCCCAGGCCAACCTGCTCTCCTGCACCTCCCAACACAATCACTGCAGGGTGGAGCCGTGACCACGGCGGTCTTGCCAAGGCCAGGCAGGCCATGGCAACCTCAGCCTTCACAGCCTCCTGTACCATGTGGGTAGGCGGCAGGAGTTTTCAGGTTTTATGAGGTTTCTGTGAGGACAGCACTGAGCAATGTGCACCTGAAGACGAGTGCATTTACAATAGGCTCATCAGCCTGAGGCCAAGGTGTCCGCCTCCTACCAGCCCCATTCAGCCTCGTAGTTCCGTCAACAGCTGGAAAAAACAGAACGTGTGTTTCCTCAAATCCTCTGTGTCCTGAAAACACAGAGACCAGTGAGATTTTTGAGACATCCCCAAAGCCAGAGTTGCTGGAAGAAAGGTGACTGAGCCGTGGAGCCCTGCACTAGGACTCGTGCCCTGGTCTGCGGTACCTGGACAGAGTGCCTCAGAGCAGCTCCCATGAGAGCACAACTGCACGTCAGCAGGAGCGGCTGTGACTGGGCTCCCACACCCACCTGGCGCTGAACAGGGCCCTGGGTTCAGGAAGGCAGATGTCAGCAAGCTGTTCCCCAGGAGGCAACCAGGACAGCAGAGGGCATCGCAGGAGCCATTCAGACACGAAGAGAGATGGCTTCTAGACAGTGAGAGCCGCCTTTAACCCAAGACTGAACACGCAGGTGTCACTCAGGCTGTGATGAGATGGCCACAGATCCTGTGTGACCCATAAGGTTCTACATCTTCACCTGCATTAAGGGGATTACACACATATACTCACCCTGTCGTCCAACAGGCTGTATACTCACAATCCATGCACCTTGGTGTATTATGTTACATCTCCCTTAAAACATATACTCTAGCACCGTGGGGTACAAACTACAGAGGAAGAGAGGGACGGCTCTGTTACCATAAAGATAAATTTTTTCGGCCAAGCACAGTACTCATTAGGGAGGCCAAGGCACAAGAACTGCTTGAGCTCAGGAGTTCGAGACCAGCCTGGACAACATACAGAGATCCTGTCTCTACAAAAAATTTAAAAATCAGCTCGGTGTGGGGTACACAACTGTGGTCCCAGCTACTCAGCGAGCTGAGGCAGGAGGGTCTCTTGAGACAAACAGGTTGAGGCTGCAGTGAGCCATGACTGTGCCACTGCACAATCATGGGCAACAGAGTGAGACCCTGTGTCAAAAACACAAAAACGAAGATGTGAAACACACAAAACAAGGTTGTTTGTAACCAGCCACATCTTCCCAACAAGGACAGCCAAATGGGACACCGCACAACCCCGAGTAAGAGGTGACTCCAGACGGGGGCTTCTCAACAAAGCAGCCACCAGACAGAAGCTCAGCAGGTGGAGGGGCCAGAAATCTGAGAGTGTGACACGGGGCACATGTTCCACACACACAGAGATGGGGATGCAGCAGGGAGGCAGGAGGGAGCTCAGGTCTGGTTTATAGACACCACACAGCACAAGGTTTGTAGGTGCAGGACACCTCAGTCACCGCTCACTCATAACCTGAAAAGACACATGTGGCGCTCCTAAGAATGGGGTAACATGGAGAGGACACAGGCAGAGAAGGCCCTGTTGGCATGCAAGGAAATGCACTGCTGTCTGTGGCCCAAAGAGGATATGTGGTCAGACATGAGGTTTCCAAGTAACCAAAAAAAATGTTTTACATGAGAGCGGGTGCTGATAGAATAGGAGCTAGCGGGGAGAACAGCAGTGGCTGCAGTCTGGGGTGTCAGCCACAACGCATGCCAGACCTGGGCCTCCCTGAGGTTCTGCAGAGAGAGACTGTGAGAAGTTCACAGCAGAGCCCCAGCACCGAGCAGAATTTGATAAACATCCACTCCTCCCTCACTTTATCGTTCAAAGAAAACAACTGGAGAAAGCAAAACAAAGGAAACACTGAAACCCACACAATCCACTACAGGAGACACAGGACATCACTAAAACCGCACAGCCCACTAGAGCAGAGACAGGACATCACTAAACCCGCACAGCCCACTACAGGAGAGACAGGACATCACTAAACCCGCATAGCCCACTACAGGAGAGACAGGACATCACTAAACCCGCACAGCCCACTACAGGAGAGACAGGACATCACTAAACCCGCACAGTCCACTACAGCAGAGATAGGACATCACTAAACACACACAGCCCACTACAGGAGAGACAGGACATCACTAAACACACACAGCCCACTACAGGAGAGACATGGCATCACTAAACACACACAGCCCACTACAGGAGAGATATGGCATCACTAAACCCTCAAAGCCCACTATAGGAGAGAAAGGACATCACTAAACCTGCACTGCCCACTGCAGGAGAGGCAGGACATTAGGGTCCCCAGAGACTCAAGACAATGTTCTCTGTGTGTGTGATGGAGGCTCCCAAATGGGGTACCAGGAAGCTTCAAGGGGACAGATTCTCTTGGGCCCCAAAATGCCCTAGAACTTCTCCTTCTGGACAAGCAGGAGGAGCCAGCACAGATGTATCCTCCCACCTCAGTCACCAGAAACCAGACACCACATCAGGAACCGTGGGATTCCAGCGAGGGAGGGCAGGCAGCTCAGAGCTCAGAGCCATGGGAAGGGACAGGGAAAAGTCCACAGGACTCAGGCTGGGGCAGTGCTATAGACAGAGCCCAGCACACCTGCTGAGCAAGGAGACAGGAACAGGAGCTCCAGGAGACACAGATGGGCAGCTAGGCCTGGCAGGCCAGCACCAGACAGAGGGAAGGGACATGAACAGAGGCCACCAGAGAAAAGGCACCAAGGTAGAGAAGCCCAGGAAACACTGGGCATGTCAGTTACTGGAGACACGCAGATTTAAGCCTCACTGAAACAGGCTGTTGCCCCGCCAGATTGTTACCAAAGCTGACAACGCCACAGGGGGACGTTCTCCCAGCTGTGGTACCATTGGCCTGGGGCTGGCGAGAATGCTCCACTGGACACCCGTGTGTTGCCATGGTAGGGCCACTTGGGAAAAGGGTTTGGCAATGTCTTATAAAGTTAGGGCTCACATCTGGAATTCCAACACTTTGGAAGGCCAAGGCGGGTAGATCACCTGTGGTCAGGAGTTCAACCACAGCCTGGCCAACATGGTGAAACACTGTCTCTACTAAAAATACAAAAATTAGCCAGGTATGGTGGTTCACACCTGTAGTCCCAGCTACTCAGGAGACTGAGACAGGAGAATTGCTTGAATCCAGGAGGCAGAGGCTGTAGTGAGCCAAGATCACACCACTGTACTCCAGCCTGAGCAACCAGAGCAAGACTTTGTGTCCCTCCCACCTTCCCTGGCAAAAAAAAAAAAAAAAAAAATCAATCCCCACAATCCTACTCCTATATGTAGAACCCAAAGGAATGAAAACCTACATCCATACAAAGTCTGGTGCACAGATACTCACAGGAGCTCTGCCCCTAACTGGCAAGAACTGACACCACCCTGACATCGGTCAGAGGTGAACACATAAAACTATTTTGGGAGAGTCTCATGATAGAGAACATTTTGTGATAAAAGTAAATGAACTGCTGATACAACGAGGTTGATGGGTCTCAAAAGCACTGTGCTCCGTCAGAGATGACAGATGCAGCAACTGGAAGACTCCATTTACATAAAGTTCCAAGACAACCCAGAACAACAGTAACAGGCCGCAGACCGGTGGGCTCCAGGAGCTGGGGGTGCAAAGACACTGACTGTCAATATTCATCAAACCATACGGATAAAACTGGGGGATTTTCCTGAGTATAAATTTCCATAAAGCTGCCTTTAAAACATGGAATCCCCAGAGCTTAGGGAGAACCATGCTCACAAGGGCAGGGGGCTGGCACAGCCCAGGTACATGTTGAAGAGGAGCTCCCACAGGGCCTCAGGCAGGGCAACTTCAGGCTGGTCTCGGGAGGGTTACTCCAGGAAGCCACGTCTGTGAGGAGGCCATGGATGGGTGGCAGAGCATCCGCTCCGGAAACACCCGGGCCATGCACTTTGGCCCTGACTGTGTGGCTGCCCAGCCACCTTCAGGGGACGCAGATGCCTCTCACTCCCTGGGTGACCGGGTAGAGCCCCTGTTCCTGGTCGCAGTGTCCTCGGCTCTGAGATAAGAGCTCCCCAAGCCCAGGCTGGCTCAGCAGGGCAGTGGGGGGTTGCAGCCTGAGCTGATGGGGAGATGGTGGGATGGAGAGAGGGCTTCCCAAGGCCGAGGGCGGGGGCTGGCCTGACGGCCAGGAAGACCAGATGCCAAACGCTGCTTGTGGGCAGGCCAGGTGCTTCCCTAGCCTCAGCTCCTCCCCCACAGCCCACCCCAGCCTGGGTGCAAGTCTGACTGCAAGAGTGTAGACATGCAGGAAGCTCAGGTGGGAAGGAAAATGGCTCAATCCCAAATTGCCTGAGACGCGGGGCTTGGGTTCCCCAGGAGAGGCCAAGCCCACTCGAAGCCAGGCTTCAGGGACCCACTCCAGGGAGCACTGAGTGGTATGGCAGCTGTGGGGAGAAGGTCTCGTTACATGTCCTGGAAAACCCAGCACAACGAGGCCCTCCATGCGGCCACGCCCTAACCCCACACCCCTGGTACCCAGTGACTACAGAGCTGCCTCCACTCGAGCAGCCAAAGGCTCACAAACAGCTCTTCCTGGGTGAGGCCACGTGTCCTGGGTGGCTACGTGTGCTCAGACATGAGCCCCAGGCCCCGATGTCCTCGGCACCACCGAGGTGCTACACAAATCCCTCGGCTGGGCTATTTTTATCCTGAGGTGAGAAGTTGCTGTCTGTGATCCAGCACTCCTGCCAGCCAGGATACAGTAGAAAACAGCTGGGACAGGTGGCCACAAACCCCAGCGGCCACAGGACAGCTGGGCCGGGGAGGACCCGAGGGCACCAGGCACAGATCCTGCACATGGTGAGGAGGCTGGAACCGGGGGAAGGCAGCCCATCTGTGGTCACAGTCACACGGAAGAGAATGGGATGGAAGCTCAGGCCTCCACCTTCCCAGCCAGCTCTCCTGGTGGCTTATGACACAATATGAAGAAGTAGGGGACAGCACATCACAGGGTCCCCACAGGGCTCCCCAGGCCACAGCCTTGCCCCTGGGAAAGGCAGCATACCACAGGGTCCCCACAGGGCTTCCCAGGCCACAGCCCTGCTCCTGGGAAAGGGAGCACACCACAGAGTCCCCACAGGGCTTCCCAGGCCACTGCTCCAGTACCTGCCCCCAGGTGAGGCTGTACACAGACGCTTTCTCTGTGAGTGGAGTCCTGAGGATGACTAAGCCCAGCCCTGGCCACAGAGCATAGAGGAGGCGGCAGCGCAGGGTCAGTAGCTCTGCCGCAGCCCCCGCTGCAAGACAGGCTGTGGGGCAGATGCCCAGGCCCTGGGAGATGCTCTGAGGGCATCGGCAGGTCCTCCCATGGTGGAGGGGACAGAGTCTGCCCTGGGCTTATTCCTCACACATAGTAAGGTCGGCTCCTGTGCTGGGCAGCAACGCTCAAAGCGTGTGCCATCTGGGTTGGCACTGGCATGTCACGGGGAGCCCAGCTCAGTGTGGCTCTGTCCTGTGCAGATGCCCCATCCTGGGAATGGAGCTAGCACCTTGCAATTCCCACTAAGGACCTGCAGCCACAGAGCAGCTCCCAGAGCCCAGACTCTAGGATGATTTTCCATATACCCCTCAGTCAACTTTTCTTAAATACACTGTGTAATTTCTAACTGTTTCAAGATTTTTATTTTTGCTTTATCCCTGCTTTGTACAGTACAGTCATCTCAAGTTCTTCATCAGAGGGAAACAGTTAATCAATACACTCACAAGTACTGGGCCTGGTGAACAACCGAAGCCCTGAAGACCAGGCTCTCTCCAGCCCTCCTGGAGCCAAACCACCAGGAAACCAAGTGACAGCACCCACAGTGCCACCCAAGCCTCTCAGAGGCCACAGGGAGGAAGGGTAGACGGAAACACCAATACGGCCATTTATTCCTAAATCATTAGAAACTATTTCAAAGTCACTGCAACTTAAATGGGAATTCTCCACATACCTCCACACAACCAGCTGCACAGTCATCGGTTTTAATTAAATAAATCGGAAACACAAATCAGGCCAACATGTTGAATCAAGGTGGCGTGTGCTGAGTATTTATAGCTCTGTCCACAGAGCACTCCTGACACACTACCAGCTCTTGCAGCCACTTTATTAAATGGAATAAATAACCACGCAGGACAGCAAAACCTCACCAACAGGGGATTGGGGTTCTTCCAACTCAACACTCTGTTTTCCCAAAAGGTCATTGCTGGAATAAAAACATGGTCCAGATGAGAACGAACTGATGTCCGGTTTAGCTAACGGGTGGGTGGAAGGGAACCACTCTCAGAGCAATGCCGGGTCCTCCTGCCTGCGACTACCCCAAGCCCACCTGGCTGTCAGGTAGCAGACACTCAGCTGCCCTGAGGTGCCTGCCCCAGGGGCACCCCAGCGCCGAGCAAGCTTTCAGGGAAGACTTTCAGGGTCCAGAGTCAGAGGACATAGGAGCAGGTGGGGGGTGGGGGGACAGAGGGGTGAACAGAGGCCAAGGGAGAGAAAAGACGGAGACAAACTGTCAGACAGATGTGTGGAGGACAGAAAGAAAGGAAGTGAAAAGGAGACGGGAAACAAAAAAAAACCACCAAGTGGAGGCAGCAGGGAGAACGGGAGGTGGGGGGCTGGGGCCGCCATCCTCGAAGCTGGGAGGGCTCCTGACCCGTCACAGTCCAGGTGCTCCTTCCATCCATGTTCCCAACCCTGCCTCCTGGATGGAGGCGCAGGAAACCTGTACCTCGACCACTCACATCTCCCTAATACAACTCAACACCAGGACCAAGCCAAATCGCCAGTGCCTGCAGCCCCACACAGAGCTTGCATCTCAGCCTCTTGTGCGGGAGGGCTAAGTAGCTTATTAATAATAATAATAATGATGATGATGATGATGCCAGGGTAACTTATTATGATTGTATATATATGTTCTTTGAGACGGAGTTTCACCCTGTCGCCAGGCTGGAGTGCAGTGGCACAATCTCGGCTCACTGCAACCTCTGCTGCATTCACATGGAAGTCACGTCCCCTCCACTACGAGAGGACCTGCCACCACCCTCAGAGTGTCCTCCAAGGCCTGGGCGTCCGCCCCACAGTCTGTCCACCCTATACTGTGTTTCATTCCCAGGGTTCAAGTAATTCTGCCTCAGCCTCCCAAGTAGCTGGGACTACAGGCGCGCACCGCCATGACAAGCTAATATTTTTGTTTTTAGTAGAGATGCGGTTTCACCATGTTGGGCAGGATGGTGTCAATCTCTTGACCTCATGATCCACCTGCCTTGGCCTCCCAAAGTGTTGGGATTACAGGCTTGAGCCACCACACCCGGCTGATAACTTCTTATTTTGTGTCAATAGACCATGCTCAGCTACTGCACACCTGATAGGCAGCAGCAGCTTCCAGAGGTCTCTGCCCCCAGGCAGGGGCAGTTTGCAGAGGCTTCCCTATGGAAATCTGGAAAGCATTACTGTTGAATAACAAGAAGCAGAGAGGCCCATCCCACCCAAGCCTCCAGGGCATCCCCGGTGCTGCCCACTGAGTCCAGCACCTGGAGGGTGTCATCAAAGCTGGGCATGTCCCAAGTGGGGGGGCTGCAGGGGGCGGGAGGCTGGAGGGCAGGGCCCACAGCTGCTGGTACAGGGTCCCACCACTACTCAGTGGGTACAGAGCCCCCCTCGGCCTTCCTGCCACTCAGGGTCCTGCTGGGAGCAGAAGCAGGGCCCAGCCTGGTGAGGGGTGTGGAGAACTCAGGCACTGAGCAGGGAGGGTGGGTGCTCTCTCTAGAACCAGCCCCATAGCTGAGGCTGGCACCTCGCCCTGGGAGGCAGGGAGGGGAGAAGGCAGCCGGGACAGGGCTGGGCTGTAGCGGGTCCCAGCGATCTGCTCATGGCTCCCCCAGCCTATGCCTCAGCTCTCTCATCTGGAAGATGGAGAGGAACTCCTACCCTGAAGCCTCAGGCAGGCAGTCAGTTTAATGAGAGTGCAGGGTGCAGTACAGTGCCTGGGGCCACAGCCTTGGAATGACAGGTATTTATACCTCGGTTAACAGGATCAGTGTGATGGCTAGCTCCAGGGACCAGGGGCTATACGGGGTTCAAAGACCCCCAGCCCAGGGACTGAGCTGCCTCACAAGAGGCACTCTTGACTTAAAGCCAGAAACAGGCTGGAGAGGGGAGGAGGACTGGGCTGTTGACCTCTGGGTTGGGATGGGCATTGGTCCCACAGACAGGGTCGTGGGAACCGCAATCTTCTACGCCCATGTGAGCCTCTCCTGCCCGGCCCAGGGTCCCACTCTCCACCCAGGCATGAGTGACAGAGAGGCCCAGGGGCTCCCCGTGGCCATGCAGGAGCTGAAAGCAGTGACCTATCAGCTCCAAGGCCAGGGTCCTGCAAGGAAGCAATGGTTTCAGCCCTGCAGGCCCACCTGGGAGCAGGAGCATAGGACACTGTCCCTGCATGGCAGCCCTGCCCCACACAGGAAACTCAACAGCCAGATTCCCATCTACCCCGGGCCCAGCCATCAGCACAGCCTAAGCAGAGCTCCAATATGCCCCGGGTGCTCACAATGGCCACAGGGAGGCTCACAGGTCAGACTTAGATCCACGGCAGCCTCACTGGGCACTCCCAGGACGACCACCGACCATGTGGAAAAGAGGAGACGGGCCCTCACAGAAAGCAAGAGCCAGACACAAGGCATAGGCAGGGTCTCCAGAGCAGCCCCCCAGCCTTTACGGGGGCATCCCTGGCTCGGGCTGGCATCCCTGCCCCAGGGGCTCCCTGACAGGGGGCACAGCCACCCTTGCTGTGCTTCATGTGCAGCTGCGTCCCAACCATCCCTGAAACACAGCGCTCCTGCTGGGCTCCGGCCTTCACCTTTGCAAATGTGCTTGGTTACCAGAGTTAGGACCACCTAACTTGAACCTGAGGACCATCTCTTGAACATGAGCCACCTATGTGGAGAGGGCCAAGAGCTGGGGAGCTCCCAGCACATACTCCCCTAAGGTGGGCAACCACCCCAGGAGCCCCCTGCACCCCCAGCCCCCCACCCGAATGCTGCTTAGGGGAAAGGCAGAAGCAGAGGCTCCCCCGAGGCAGCCACAAAGCCCAGAAGCAGCCTGCACCCTCATCCTCCCACCCAACTGTCGCTTCAGGGAAAAGCAGGGCAGAGGCTCCACAGGTGACTGGTCCTGCTGATGCAGAAGGGCAAGGACTCCTCTCCCAGGCTCCTGGGAGGAGAGGACTGACACGGAAGTACCCGCTCTGATGAGGCGAGGCGTGGGGTCACGTTGTCATGCAGGGTGTGGTGGTGGCTGCCCTACAGACCTCAGAGGGCAGTGGCACCTGCACAGGATCAGGGAGCAGCCCAGAAGACCTCACTGGGATCTGCACCAGCAGTAGAGACCATGGCTGTCTCCATCAACACAGACACGGGCTTGTGAGGAGGGGTCCTGGGAGGAGCCTGCGGGTGCTGGCTTGCTTCCAGAGGGTACCCGGGGGATGGGCTGAGGTGGCTGTAAGGGCTCCGGGGAGAACCAGCCATGTGAACTCCCATGGTGAGGACGGCGATAGCCTTGGAGCAAGGACTGGTCAGTGCTGTTGGTGTCTGACCCTGCTCCAACCCCGATGGACCCAACTCTCCATGTGTCCAATTTCCTGAAACTCCAGGAGATGGTCAGGAAGGGGAATAACCTGCCTGCACACCCTGCCATGGGAAAGGAGGGGAAGGGTCCCCAGTGTGCATCGCACTAGCAGGGTGAGGGCCGAGGTTCCAAGCTGCCTGGCAAGGTGGCAAGCAAGGTGCCCAAACAGTGCCAGTATCTGGTCAATGAGTCCTGAGGTCCCTGACAGCCTTGATCGCCTCAACACACGAAACACCAGAACTCACGACACTGGACGTGCTCACGGCCAGGCCCATGACGAGACATTCAGAGTGCAGAGGACAAACACAGGCTGGAGAAATCACTCAACATGAAAAACACCGGGGACGGCAGAAGGGGTCGGAGAGCCTCCCTGCAAATCTTTCTTCGTTAATGCTTCACCCGGAGCCAAGGGTGTTGTAATGAGATGGCTATTAGTGCACTTAGGTTTACGACAGCTCCCACGTACAGCCAGAGCTAACCTTTCCCATGAGGACTGAAGGTCTAGGCCCTCAGCAGAAGGCCCTGCACACCGGGGGCCACTGGACACAGAAAGGACAGACAGCAGGGGCCGGGCATCAGCAGACCACAGCAGGGGGTAGTACCAGTGTCTTGAGGGTGGCTTCACACATGGAGACTTGGGCCTAGAGGGGCTGGAGCAGGCTCAAATGCCATCAGCACTGATCAGAGTTCAGGGTTCATTCTTGTCAAGTGTGGTGGTAAGGGCTCACAGGTGAGGACACAGCATAGCCCTGGGGCCCTTTGGCGTGGCCTCCAAGCGAACAAGGGGTAGCCAGTGCATTCCGGCCCCTGGGCCTGGGGCCTCCTGCACTGGGATCTTTCATTCTCGCCACACGCCATCCCCAGTGCCTGAGCCTCTGTGCCCGCGACCCCTCTAAACCACTGAACCATGTGCCAAGCAACTTTCTAGATGCAGTTTGGTGACCTCCTTCTTCCATCTTCCTTGAAAAGCCATGCAGCACAGCTCTTTGAGACCCTCCATTACAATCCTTTCTCCATAAATTCAGCACCTCCTAACCTCCCATGTTATATATGTTTGCTTGTTAAATGTCTCCCCTACTCAGAAGCTCAGCTCCAGGGGCCAGAGTCTCTGTCAGACATCCCCTGGCCCAGGGCCTGGCCTACTGTGTATGCTCAGCAGCCTGGCTGGAAGGTGGCTGTCATCACGCCTGTGAGCCTGGCTCACTACTGGTGGACTCAGGTCATCTTATAGCTGGTTACTGGCTGAAGGAGAAATGGACACAGCAGGCTAGGACAGGGCGACAGGCCACACCAAGACCCTCATCTGCATCTCCATCTCACCACAGTCTCTACCATCAAGGCCCAACCTGGACAGAGTGAGCCCTGAGACCAAAGAGTTCACAGAGATCGGCTGTGGCAGGCCCAGGCCCTCCAAGAGGTGGCCTGGTGGTGTCACACACCAGCTCACTGACCTGAGCATGTCCCTTGACCCCCTCCTGGGCCTCAGTTTCCTCGTGAACAAAATTCAGGTCATAACAGCACCCATACCACATAAGTCACGGTGACGGTGAGACTGAGTGATCAGATACAGAGCCGGACAGAGCTGAACAGCAAGTCACCCTGTGGCATCATGTACCAACAAGGCCAGAAGACCCTGGTACATATCCCACCACAACCAGGCAGGGCTGCGCTGTGCCCATGTTCTCCATGCAAATCCCAAGAGAACACGGGCCCTTCAACCCTGGGCTGGGAACGGTGTGCTGGGAGCCCCTGGCCCAGGGAGTGTGGACATGGCCTCCACCCAGGCCCAGCAATGCCTAGCTGCTTCCTCCCCCTGCACAGGTGAGAGCTGCTCAAGGCTAGACAAAGGCACAGAGCATCATGGTGGCCCATGGGCCAGGGAAAAGGCAGAAGCCAAGGCTGATACCGCCTCTCCTGGGAGGACCCTGGAGCCAGGAGAGGGATGCAGGCTGGAAGCTGTAGGAAGGAGGAATACCTCTTCCAGTTCTGCAGCAAGCTGGGTACCCCTGGGCCTCAGGCCCTGGCCATCAGGCCCCAACAGAGCCTTCCCAGTGGTGGGAACCAGAGCACTGGCACCAACTTTGAGTACCCGGAGACCAGGTCTCGGTACACACATATCCTTGGCAGATGCCTCTCACAGGGGCAGGACCTTGAGTGACCCTTTGACAGGCATCCTGAGGGGGATCCCTAACCATTAAAGGAGCACTGTCCCTCTGTCACCCGCCTGCAGGCTGGGGCCACCTGGGACGCCCTGACAGCTGAGGATGCTGCAGGTGCCACTGTGATAATTAACTCGGATCCACGTGCAGAGGAAGCAGCCCGTGGATGCTCTCCTGGATGGATGCCTGCCAGCGAGGAACTGGGGAGGCAGGGCCCAGACCTCCACCCTCTGGGCTCTGCCAAGGCCCACCAGGGAGAAGGCCCCACCTGGCAACATGAGCCCCACGCCCGTGGCCCCTCACCTCCATCTCGGCACTGTGGCTGTGCACCTTCTGCACCATGTCCTCGGCCTCCCTCATGCGCCGGGTCAGCTGGGGCGAGTACTCGGCTGGGGTCAGCTCGCTGTCATAGGAGCCCAGGATGGCCCGCATGCCGTCCCGCTCCTGTGGACACAGAGGGCAGCTGGTCAGAACCCAGGGCAGGGGAGGAAGGAATGCTGGAGATGGCTCAGGGAATGCCTGATGAGCGCAGGGTCATGTCAGGGGCTCCCTCATAAGGACCCAGGCCAGCACCCCTGAGAGCCCACCAAGGTGAAGAGGGCCCCAGAGCTCAGTGCCCCCATACCCAGTAAATGCCAGCAGCCCTGGCTTTGCCTCAGCACCCACTTTAACCATGCCAGGACTTTGCTGCAGCAGGCGTGGAATCCACTTCATTCCAGCAGTATGGCTACGGGGTGGGCTGGGAATAGAGGCCTCTGCCTCTGTGAACACAGCACACACAGGGTGAGACTGCACAGTGGGCAGAGCCCAGCTTCCCCACCCCAGCCTGTACCATTGAGTCTGCATGACTCCTCTGAGTCCCAGTCATGCTGGGCCCAGGGAACTGACAGCAGGCAGGCCCGAAGCTGCATGAGCCCCTCTTCCTGGGACTTCTGTCTGGCCTCTGAGCAGACTGCTGAGGACACAGACAGGAGCCGAGGACCTGAAGGAGGAGGAGACACGGTGTACCCCAGGAAGCTGCTGTGTCCCAATGGGACCAGGAACCTGCCGCTCTGTCCACCCGCTTAGGGCTCTTGGGAAGATCGGGTCCTCGCTTTTCAGCTCTGGGTTTGGGAGCTCCTCATCTTCCCACAGAGCTCCCAGGATATCCGAGGCCACACACAGGCCCCCACACAGCAGCCAAGCTCAGCTCCCTGGGATGACACTGACCACAGTGTCAGGGCTGATTCCTAGAGCCGAGCAGAAACTCCTGTTCACTTGCGTCCTGCCTTACATGCTGAGGATGCTGACGGTGAGAGCCACGCAGTCAGGGGTACCGAGAGAACTGCGCTGCTTCCTGAGTCGGGGGCCCCAGAAGACGTGCGCTGCCTCTTGAGTCAGGGGCCCCAGGAGACATATACTGCCTCCCAAGCTGGGGGCCCCCGGAGTTGCACGCTACCTGCTGAGTCGGGGGCCCCGGGAGATGCATACTGCCTGCTGAGTCGGGGGCCTCGAGAGGCTCGCACTGTCTCCTGAGTTGGGGCCCCGGGAGACACACACTGTCTTCTGAGTCGGGGGCCCCAGGAGACACACACTGCTTCCCGAGTCAGGGCCCCAGGAGACACACACTGCCTCACGAGTCGGGGTTCCTGGAGGACTCCCACTGCCTGCTGAGTTGGGGCCCCGGGAGATACGCACTGCCTACTGAGTCAGGGGCCCCGAGAGACATGCACTGTCTCCTGAGTCAGGGCTCCGGGAGATGCGTGCTGCTTCCAGAGCCAGGGTGGAGGTGCATTCCTTCCCAGACGCTCAAGGCACTGGTAACTGTCTGCGGGTGAAAGGCCTTGGTCAAGCCAGCGGGGAAGGCCTTGGAGCCTGCAGGTGCCTGTGGGTCAGGAACTAAGCTGCTCGGACAGCCCCCACAGAGAACATGCCGCTGTGAGGAAGCATGATCTTCCCTCTGGCTGCCCACTGCCTGCACCAGGTGTGGGCCTAAACCATGGCCCCAGACCCTTCTGGACTCAGACGCTGAGTCTGGATGGAGCAGATTCCAGGCACAGGCTGGGGACCTTCTCCTGCCTGCCTGCCCCTGTGGGAGCCCACAGGGGACCACATCGATGAGGAAGCCAGTCCTTCAGAAGGCCAGGTGTGCTAGAGAGCAGCTTCCAGATCTTCACGGGTGTCTGTGTGCCCTGGGGTCATGTAGCACTTAGACGCAGGGCAGGTCTGGGAGTCTGCACTTCTAACATCTTACTGATTCTCCGTAGCCTCTGCCGGGGAAATCTGCCCCATTCTTGAGGGCTGGGGGATGAGGATGCTGGGGTAGCAGAGCCTAGGAAGAAGCAGATGGATATCTACAAAATGCAGGTTCAAGCCCCAGCTCTGTCCTGAGGCTAGCTATTCAACCTCCCTCTCCAAGTCTCGGTTCCTTTGTTGATAAGACAGCAAATGGGGCGGCTGTGAAGACTGAGGCTACCAGGAATGAAGCATCCAGCCAGCTGCCCTGGAAACAACCAGTACTCAAGAAGCAAGAGCCATAACCTCACAAACCCGGGAAATGGTCCCCACTGGCCCACATGCTGGGGAAGGGGCCAATGCTCTGGCCCAGCCCCACACCATCTCACTGTGCTTCAGACCAGGTGAGGGTAGGTGAGCTGTGGGACCGCCCCCGCGAATATTGGCCGAAAGGGCAAATTCATGGCCCTGATAGAGACCAGTTCACTAAGGTAGCCTGGGAAGCAAGATCCCCCACCCAGAAGTGGGATCCACAAAATTGCCAGGGTCCCTTCAGTGTGGTCTCCTCTGAGTCTGCACATACACAAGCTGAGCCCCCTGCTCCCCCAGGCCCTGCCTTGCTCCCAAGAGAGACCCAGCACAGACACCTGCTGAGCCCCTGCCAGGCCCTCTGTCTGTCTCCCCACAGGTGAGGAGAGCGAGGCTGTGGGGGCTGAGGAAACCCTGGCCTGCTCTCTCAGGAGCCCCTGGAGTTCAGGCCACCACATCCGGGGCTTTCCTGCTGTCTCCTGAGCCAGGGATACAGGTGATGCCCTGGCATGAACTTCATAATTAGTTGATGACAAAAAATTCAAAATTCAATAAGTAAGAAATTAAAGTAACAAATCCAACTGGAACGGGTCACATATCTGTGGAAAATTTGTTTGCACAGGAAGGTTTATTGCATGTCATACTTTTATTGAAATCCTATATCTTCCCATTGACTTTTATCGTTTCAAGCCTGTTACTAGAGTTGTCATTACCAATGGGTGCGGACACCACGCAAGGCCGCAAGGCCGGGGCGGGGGACATCCCTTCATAAACAAGCTATAATTGTCTCCTTTATTGACCAGTAAATCTCTGAGCGCTCCCTTCCTGATGGCTTTTTCCAACATAACTCCAGGCTAGCACCAGCTGGCAGAGAAGACAGATATTATAAACTGTGTTGTTTGGACCCTTTCAAGAAACTGTTTTGTCACTGGTAGTGAAAGGGCAGCCACAGTTAGGGTGTGACTTGCTATGACTTTATAACAGCTGACTATACTTGCGGGAAAGTCCGCTTCATTTCCACCTCAATAAATGCAGCAATGAATTGCTGAACAAACAGACAGTAGAAGGTGCTGACAGGGGCCTCCCAGACTTGCTCAAGAAGCACCCAGCAGAGTGACACTGTCCACTAGCTGCTCCTTGGGTACAGACATGTCCTGGTTCTAAGGAACAGAACGTGCTTGTCATGCAATTAACAGCCACTTAAAGAGAAGGTGAGCAGTCAGCACCACACAGAGGAAGTTAGCTGAGGACTCGGGGGGCCTCAGCACCCTGGATACACCGGCCAGTGGGGGTGGGGAGAGCTACAGAGGAGGGAGGCTCTGCCCTGGCCTGTGATAACCAGGCAGAGTGGCTGCCCATCCAGGGAGGTGGCAGAAAGATCTGACGCCAGTCCCAGCCCCTTAGCCACTGAGCACAAGTCAGTTTACAAGTTCCTGCTCAACCCTCACACAACCCCAGGCTCCACATTCCCATCTGTAAAATGGGGGGTCGGCCCTGACAGCCCATGTGCCCTGTCAGTGGGAACAAGTAGGGGACCATGCCAGGGTCACCATCTGGGAGTCACATGTATACAGAGAGACATGCTGGCTGAGCGTTACTCAAAACCCCAGCCAGGGTCATGTTTACCACCCAGCACCAGAGGCCTCCAGGAGAGGGGCATCAGTGCATGAGTGAAGGTGTGTAGACAGCAGAGCCAGCACAGGGAGCACCAGCCTTCTTAGGCATAGATGTGCCCCTGGCTGGTCTCCTGGCTGAACTGAGCCTTGCTGGGTGGCAGAGTGGATCTGACCATGTCCTGTAGACCAGCATTTAGCAGCCCAGTCACTCTGAATCTCCAGGGAAGATGGGGAGATGGAGGCACAGCCCACAGTCTGTGGGATTTCGAGGCAATAACTGGCAGGAGGATGAGGATGGGGCCCACTCGCAGGGTCCTTGGGGTGGTAAATAAGGACTCCAGGACAGAGGGCCAGTAGGCCCTCTCATGGTCAAGAAGGTCTGGGGAGCTCCACAGCCCGAGGGCTCTGGTGAGCAGGCGATGCGGCAGACAGGGAGGGCTGTGCTGTGGAGCTACAGCAGGTAAGATAGTCCTAGAAAGCCACCAGAACCAAGGCAGAACATGGAGGCAGCTGGGGCTTCCCACATGGGCTGCCAGCAACCTCCAGCCGCTGGAAACCTGCCTGGTTCTTGTGTCCTTCTGGGACACAGAGGAAGATGGGGAGAGGGAATCATGGGTATCAGGTAGAGGACAAAGGGACAGCCTGCAGCTCCGAGCGCTGTGGAGGCACTGGGTGGATGCCAGTGCCAGGGCGTGGCAGACCTCAGAGGCCCATCAGCAAGGCACAGAGGCCACGGGCCCCAGGGATGCTGCAGGAAGACTCTGAGTGCCCTAGAAGGCAGCAGTGGGGAAGGGCACTCCAATCAGAGGGAACAGCATGAGTAGGCGCCCAGAGGACCCTTTCAAAAGAGCAATAGAGATAATGACGCTCATCCCCTCATCAGCGGGTGCTCCAGCACACTAATTACCATGGAGCTTTTGTGTATAAGCCCTAAGCACGCCAACGATTCCCATGGGATGAGAGACAGCTGTCCCACAGAGGCTGAGAATGCCATGGCAGGGGGCAGGGCACCTGGGCAGCAAGGGCTGAGACAGCAGACAGAACAGGACCCAGTGCCCTTGGAGAAAGACACCCAGGGCACAGCCCTTGAGCCTGGGCTTGGGAAAGGCAGAGCAGTGAGGCCAGGAAGCTGAGATGGAGACCAGGGCTGCCAGCCCCAGGGGATGGCAGGGGTGTGGGGATGCACAGGGCCTGCACGAGAACACCTGCAGGAGCTGGAGGAGGCCCGTCCTGCTCGAGGAGCTGTGTAGACATAGGAGTTGTGGACGGAGGCACCGCAGGGGGCAGAAACCGGCCCCACGGCCTCCAAGCAGCAGTCACTTGAGGTGTGCATGTCCAGGCCAGCTCCCAGCTCACACAGACCCAACACAGCCCACATCCCGGCCAGACAATAACTAGCTGTGTGACCTTGGGAAAAATAAGCCTCTCTGAGTCTCAGGACACTCAATCATAAAGGAGATGGAAAAGAATGCCTCAGGCTCATTATGAAGTTCAAATGCAGCATTGCACAGAAAGCCAGGCACACAGCCTGCATACACACGGTTGTCACTGCGGTTCTCACTGCTGTCTCCCTGGTTCTTCTACTATGACTGCATCTACTCATAAAAGATGACTAGGAGAGAAGGCAGGTGGGGAAGGGAGTGGCCCCACAGCCCCCTGCATGATGGAGACAGCCTCTGGCCATGTCCATGCCTGGTGAGGCAGGCACACAGCACTCCCTAAGCCCACGCCATGGACGCAGAAGGCTTCCCTCCTGGAAGTCACTGGCAGCCTGAGGGGGCTGTGTGAGGCAGGCAGGCAGCTTCACATGCAGAGGCCCCTCCTCAGAGCCCCAGCACCAACCCCACTTTCCAGAGAAGCCCAGAGGTGAGCCGAGCACCGCATGGTACTCTGATGAAGCAGCAGCCCCTGACCCATCTTCCTCCTGTCCATTCCTGCTCGGTCTCTTGCCACCAGTGCTGTGGTGTCTGCCTCCCTCCCTCCACCTCCTCCAGCCCAAGGCCAAGGCCAGTTCTGAAAGGGCTCCAAGGGTGCTCTGCGAGTGGGACACTCTGCAAGGCCTCTTCCCAAGCCCATCCCACCTCCGCTCAGCCACCTCCACCCAACTCTTAGTCACTCCACAACTTTCCTTTTTTTTAGAAAAGGAAATGTATGATCAAAAATAGCTGAAAAGCCCTGTACTAATTACCTTTCCCGATGCATGGAGTCACCACAAGAAAATGAATAGATTCAGGCAGGAATGTGGGGCTGCAGATGCGGCTCTGCCCATCGACGCCGGCACCATCTCCTTGCTGCCACCCGACTCCCCAGAGCCCTCTGCCCAGTCTTTCCCCAGACCCCGAGTCACCAGCCCAGACAGATCTACTGTGACCCCAGCAGCAAGACTGCCCCAGACCAAGAGAAGGCCCTGGTGGGAGGGAGGTGCAGAGACACAGGAAGCCTCTCTCTGGACCCCTCAACCTGGCTGGTCATTTCCCAAATGAGCAGGACACGGCAGAGATGTGCTCAGGACGCTGGCATCCATTGGCTCCATTGAGAACACAACTGACAGGCTAATGCGACAGTAATGGCACCTCAGAGGACCCACTTGGGTCAGACAATCCTGAGCTCCAATCTGACATAAACCAGCTGTGTGGCCTTGGGCAAGGGGCCTAACTTCTTGGAATCCACCCTTCTTATGCAAAATGGGAGCATGACTATCCTGAAGGGTGCTTAAAAGCTGTACAAGGATTAATCAGTACATGCAAAATAGCACCCACCAACATGAAGGGCAGCAGGGAGAGTCACTTACGGCCACAAGGGGTTGGGGGTGGGAGTCGAGCTACCTGGACCAGCCCCGGCTGCCCCCCATGCCAGGCCATGCCATACCATGGCGATGAGTGCACATGAGGCAGCGTCCCTGTGCTCCTCCCACACCTGCTCCAGGGCCGGATGCCCTGGGCCCCCACAACCAACCCCAAAAAGCTTCGCTTCCTGTTTGTCCCTCACTTATCTTTCCTGGGCCTGCTGCCCCTAAACAAGTTTTTTTTTTTTTTTTTTTTTTTCCCCCCTGACAACTGACTGTGTCAATTATGATTCACTCAGGCAGATTTTAATTGGTGACATCAGCACAGCATGTTAATGCTACATGACTTAAGCACACATTACCTTATTTGATCTTCAAAACTGCCAGGCAGGCATGGGGCTCAGGGAAGAGGACTCAGTGGCCATGAGTTGTTGGGTCTGCCCTGCTGCTCAGATCACGGCGGGGGGGGCAGAGTCCCGGCCACAGTTGCAAACAGAGGAGCCATTCAGGCTGTGGCCCCAAAGTCACAGGGTCAGTGCCCAGCCCTGGAGCCAACGCCATGGACAGTCTCACTGGTTAAGACCACTGGAAGTGGCTCTCCACAATCAGGGGGCACTAAACCCCAGCTCTGGGAAGCTGGAAAGAGAAAATCATGAGGCCTGAGGTCCCTATCCACAGCCCCAACATGACACCGGCACCCCACTCAAGGCAGGCACCCAGACTTGGCTCCAGCAACATGTGGCCCCCACTCTCATCTTCCTGCAGCTCTGACCCTGCAGTCCCCAGCAGCCTTCAGAGGCCAGCACGCCGTAAGCACAGGGCAGCGTGTGAGACAGAGTGGAGGGACGCCCAGCCCTGATATCATGGGAACAAGCTAGAGCAGAACACCACAAGGGCCCCGCCCCAGGATAGCAAAGCCAGCTCCCTGGGGTCCTCTCTCATCTGCCCAGGCTGCCCAGGCACCCAGAGGCTGACCTAGAGGCTGCAAGCAGAGACAAAGGAAGGATAATACCAGATGGACTTTAGGCTCTGGTTAAAAACACACACAAGACAGGAGAAGTACCTGAGATGACAGTGGCCTAAATAAAAAGAATACTTTTTCTTTTAAAGACAGGTCTTGCTCTGTCATTTGGCTATAGCAGTGGCACAATCTCAAGAATGAAGGACTTAGAAGAAAATGTATTAATTTAATGCTTAGAGTCAAAAGGCTAAAACTGAAAGTAGCAAGCTAGCCAACATAAAAAAATGAAAAAAATAAACAACACATTCAGAAAGTATAGGAATAAAAGTAAAGATGAGAGCATAAACGAATAAACATAAAAACAGGTCCACAGAAACTTCCCATGCTAAAATGCATTGAGGAAAAAGCAATGAAAACAGAAGAGGAGGCAATCTAAGAACAGTGGGATGAGCATGAAGGTGGAACCTACTCGCCACAGGAAAACCGGAAGGAGATGAAGACAAGGAGAGAGCACAGGAAGCATCTGACAGGACAATAGCTGAGATTAGTCAAAATTAAATCCCAGATCCAGGAAGCTCAGAGAACATCAAGCAGGAAAAATACC
Source organism: Saguinus oedipus (assembly GCA_031835075.1). Lineage (NCBI taxonomy): Eukaryota > Metazoa > Chordata > Mammalia > Primates > Cebidae > Saguinus > Saguinus oedipus. Next base: position 11,452,122 of record CM063170.1, read on the forward strand.
AAAAATTTCACACACAGCCATATCATATTCAACTGCAGAAAATAAAAGACAGCCTGAGCGGGCAGAGCCCTGTATATCCACCAACAAGAGTAAGAAATGAACCAGACTTCCTAACAAAAGCCACTCAAGCAAGGAGGGAAGGGAGGAAGGTATCTAAGTATTGAAAGAAAATAGCACCAGCCTGGAATTCTGCATCCTGGAAGACGACCTTCCATAAGGAAAGGAGAAAGAAAGACTCTCAGGCAGACACTGGCTTCACACCCATAATCTCAGCACTTTGGGAGGCTGAGGCAGGCAGATCATCTGGGGTCAGGAGTTTGAGACCAGCCTGGCCAACGCGGTGAAACCCCATCTCTACTAAAAGTACAAAAATTAGCCCAGCGTGGTGGCGGACGCCTGTAATCCCAGTTACTCAGGAGGCTGAGGAAGGGGAATTGCTTAAACCTGGGAAGTGGAGGCTGCAGTGAGCCAAGATTGCACCACTGCGCTCCAGCTTGGGCAATGGAGTGAGACTCTGTCTCAAACAAACAACAAAAAACACTCTCTTAGCCAAAACAGGGGTCCAGGAGGGGATTCATCATTGATAGCCCTGGTCCCTGTAAGCAGTGTGAGGTGCATTCTCCAGAGAAGATAATGAGAGGTCAGAAACTCAGATCTACATGGAAAGACTGAGCAGAGAAGGAACAAATAAATGAAAAATAAAATCTACTTTATTTATCTATTTTTCTTGAGACAGTCTCATTCTGTTGCCCAGGCTGGAGTGCAGTAGTGTGATCATAGCTCACTGCAACCTCTGCCTCTCAGGCTCAAGCAATCCACCCACCTCGACCTCCCAAGTCGCTGGGACTGCAGGTGTGAGCCACAGAGCCTAGGTTACCTTCCTTAGTCTTGTTTATCTAGTAGACAATTGTTCAAAGTGTAACAACAGCAATGCGTCGGGTGATGATGGTGCAGGGATGGGTGAAATGAGGCAGCAGGTGGTGCAGGAGGGGAACGGGCGTGCTCTGCAGGAGGCACCTGCACTGCCTGTGACTCAGTCAAGGGCCATCTGACCACGGGCTTAGATTCATGCTAAATGTATGCTGCAAACTCTAGGGTAATCAATTTAAAATTATTAAATGAGAATAATTCTGTGCTAAGAGAGTTTAAAAATTAATAGTATAACATGCTCAGTTAAAACCAAACAAAGCAGATAAAGAAGATTTTTAAAAAAGAAAGAAGTACTCAAATAGAAAAGAGTAACAAACATAGCAGCTATTAAATAAACTATGTCAATGACTATTCCGAATGTGAATGATCTAAACACATCAATTAAAAGATGGTCAGGGTGGATTAAAAAAACAAGACCCAATTATATGCTGTCTATAAGGAACCCACTTAAAATATAAACACACTTGGAAAGGAAGGAAGAAAGCTATAGCATGCCTGCTAAGCCCAAACAAAAAGCAGTGAAGCAGCTTGATTAATCTCAGGCAGAACAAGGAGACAGATCAGGAATGAAAAATGGCTCTCCATACCATAAAAGGATCATTGATCCAAGAAACATGACCACTCTTAACATGCATCTACTTAACAGTGTGTCAAAATATGCAAGGAAAAACCTGACAGAACTACAAGGAGAAACAGCTCAATTCACGGTTACAGTTGGAGGCTTCAACACCCTTTATCAGAAATGGACAGCTCCAGCAGGCAGAAAATCAGTAAGGACACAGCTGAACTCAATGGCACCATCAATCAACTGGGTCTAATGGACAATGACAGAATACTTCATCAACAGCGGAATACATATTCTTCTCAAACTCACATGGAAAATTTACCTAGACAGACCACATTTGGGACATAAAACACATCTGAAGAAATTTAAAAAAATATAAAGGATATAAAAAAGGAAGCTCTGAGACCTCACTAAAATTAAACTGGAAATCAGTAACAGAAAGATAACTGAAAAATCCCAAAATATTTGGAGACTAAACAATCCACTTCTAAATAATGCATGGGTCAAAGAAGTCTCAAGAGATGTTTAAGAATATTTTAAACAAGGAAATGAAAATGCAACCTATCAAAATTGTAGGATGCAACAAAAGCTGTGCTTAGAGAAAAATTTATAGCATTGAATGTAAATGTTAGGGGAAAAAAAAGAAAGATCTAAAATCAATCATCTAAACTTCCCATTAGGAAACCAAAAAAAGAAAAACAATGTGAGCCTAAAGCAAGAAGAAAAGAAATAATAAAAATTGGCCAGGTGCCGTGGCTCACACCTGTAATCCCAGCACTTTTTGGGAGGCCGGGGAGACTGGATCACGAAGTCAAGAGTCCGAGAACAGCCTGTCTAACATGGTGAAACCCCATCTCTACTAAAAATAAAATAATTAGCCAGGCGTGGTGGCATGCACCTGTAGTCCCAGCTACTCGGGAGGCTGAGGCAGAAGAATTGCTTGAACCCAGGAGGTGAAGGTTGCAGTGAGCTGAGATCGTGCCACTGCATTCCAGCCTGGTGACAGAGCAAGATTCCATCTCAAAAAAAAAAGAAAGAACAAAAATTGTAACAAAAAACAATGAAGCTAAAAACAGAAGATACATAGAGAAAAACCAACAAAACCAAAAGCTGGTTCTTTAAAATTGATAAATCTGTAGCCAGGTTGACCAACATTAAAAAAGAAAAAAAGGAAGACACAAATTACTAACATGAAAAGTGAAAGAGGTGCCATCGCTACTAATCCTGCAGACATCTGAAGAGTAATAAAGAACCATTATGAACAACTCTATGCTCAGAAATTTGATAACTTAGAGGAAATGGACCAATTCCTTGAAAGATACGAACCAGCAAAACTCATATGAGGAGAAGGAGATCAACTGAATCGGTCTTTCTAGGGGTCTGACCACTCCCAGCTCACTTTCTCCTTCCTGAGAAACACGGAGAGCCTTCACCACTATGTGACCCAGGCAGTGGCATATTTTCCCTGTGGGCTTGAGCATTACATTAGTGCCTGAAACAGAAAGACCAAGCATGTTGCCATCACACAGAAACTGGCCCAAAGCCAATTTCCTTAAACTCCTATGTAAACTCCGTAATGGGACCCCTCCCTGTAGACACACCCAGGTCTCACCGTGGTCACAAAGAAGCTGCTGCTCCCTCTGTAGGCAAGTTTCCCTAATAAACGCTTTAAATGATCTTTTAGTGTTTACTGCTTCTCTCTTTAGAATCCCAACCAACCCTATCTCAGGAGGGTTTGTGGCTGTCCCTTGTGGGAACCCCCTATGGCCACTTTGGGGACAACCCTAGCCCTGGGTTCAGCCAGAAAAAAACATGCTGTATCAATTAAATAAATTAAATTGCTCATTAACAACCTCCCAAAAAGGAAAGCGCCAGACATAGATGGCTTCACTGATGAATTCCACCAACTATTTAAGTGAGAAATGATACCAATTCTCTAAAATCTCTTCCAGAGAATAGAAGCAAACTATTCTGTATGGTACTGTAATGAGAAAAATGCAACATTATGAACTTATCAAAATCCATAGAAAGATAGATACAATACAAAGCGTAAACCTTAACGTAAACTATGGGCTTTAGTTAAAGATAATGTGCCAGTACTGGTTCATTAACTGTAACAATATACCACAGTAATGTAAGACTTTAATAACAGACAAAACTGCACTGTGAAAGGAATCACATGAGAGCTCTATGCTGTCTTCTCAGTTTTTCTGTGAACCTTAAACTCTCCCAAAAACAAATTTATTAATTAAAAAAGTATAGAACTAGAGGAACATTTCAATAACACTTCCCCCCCCTAAAAAGACAACAATCAAAAGAGGTAGAGAAGAGGAGAGAAGATGAAGACAGATTAACTTAAAAGAAGTAACAGTAAGACTGACAGCTCATTTCTGAACAGAATCAATGGAAGTCAAAATATAGTGGAATGATAGATTCAAACAGCTATAGGCTGATGGGTGGGACAGCAATTGATAACCTATGATTTTATACCCAGCAAAACTATTCTTCAAAAATAAAAGTGAATTAAATATGTTCTTCACATCAAGAAAATCAGATAATTCCTCAACATGAAATCTATATCAAAGGAAACAAGGGATATTTTGCAGACAGAAGAAAAATGATCCCAGATGGATGCTTAGAGATACAGGTGGCAATACAAAGGAATAAAAAGAGTTATAAATGTATAAATATAAATATATTAAAACAGTATCTGTTCAAATACGTAAGTGTGTGTATGAATAAAGTACTTTACAGCAGTAGCCTATGAATGAGGCAAAATGTAAACAGAAGAAAGGATTTTAAGACCTTTGGATTGTCTAGAAGAAAAAGAAGTACTAATTTTTATTAGACTTTGGTAAGTGAATATCTTATAATTACCAACATAGTACTAAAAATTACATAAAACCATATATAACAAGATAAATAATAAAGAAAAATCTTTATCCTACAATTAAGATATCCCACAAAGGAGTTTTAAAAATCAAAACAATCCACAGAGATAAAGAATATTTCATAATAACAAAAGGAAAAATTCACCAGGAAGACAATTCATAATTTCTATGTTCCTAATGAAACAGCATCCAAAGACATACTGCAATAATTGATGAAATTAAAAAAGAAATAGACAAAACCCACAATCATAATGGGAAATGTCAATACAATTCTCACAGGAGCTGAGAAAAATCATCACTAAGAAAATGTGAAGAATATTATTAACAAATTATATATAGGTATTTACAGAACACTGCACTCAACAACTGCAGAATACATACTGTTTTCAAGTGTGTATGGGCCATTTATAAAACTGACTTCCTCTGGGGCCACAGAACATTTCTTGGTAAGTTGTATGTGACTGGTGTCATTCAGAGGATAGTCTCTGAGCACAGAGATAAGGCTAGAAATCAATAAGAAGATATCTGAAAATCACCAAATGTTGGGAAACTGAGAAATTTGTTTCTGACTAACCTATTGATAAAAAAAAATCACAATGGAAATTGATAAATGGTTTGAACCTAATGATAAGAAAATACAACACATTGAAACATGTGTTATGCAACTAAACTGACAACCTTAAATGCGTATACTAGAAGACAAGGATAAATATCAATTATCTACATATACAACTTAAAAAGTTAGAATAACATCAACTTAGACTCAAAGAAAGAAGTAAACAAATTAATGAAATGGAATACATATGGGAGAGAATCAATAAAGCCAAAAGTTGGTTCCTTTAAAAGATTAATAAAATTGATAAACTCTTGATGAGGCAGATTAAAAATAAATAAGCAAATAACAATATTGAAAAAGACATAACTAGAGATCATAAAAATATATAAAACATGCCAATAAACAACTTTACACAAATGAATCTCACTTTGAGAAAATGAAGTTTTAAAGGTTAAAAACCAATTTTACCATAACTGAATAAAGAAGAAACAGAAAATCTGATGTTTCAAAGCTATTAAAAGAAATCAAGCCCAAATTTAAAATCTTCTAAACAAGAAACCCCTAGCCCAGATGCTTTTGCTGGTACATTCTACCCAGCCATTAAAGAAGAAGTATCACCAATTTTATAAAATGAATACAAAAAACAACATAAGAGAATTTGCTAATATTTTCTAAGTCCAGAAAAACCATGACATCCAAACCTGAAAAGCACATTCTGAGAAATTAAAATTAATGACCTTTCTCTCCAATAAATGTAGATGCAAAATCCCTAATTAACGTATTAGCAAACCAAATACAGCATGACACACAGAGCATAACCCATAGGCCATGCTCGTTTATTCCTGGAATGTAAGTTTGGTTTAACATTTGAAAATCAATTAATTTAATGTGCATTAACAAAATAAAGAGGAAAATCAAATGATCATCATCTCAATATTTGCAAAAAAGGCACTTGATTAAAATTCAACATCTATTCACAATAAAAACTATGAAATAAAACAAAAACAAAACCCTCTTAGCAAATGAGGAATACAGAGAACTTTAATCTGAAAAGAGTTCCTTACTAAAGTCGTCAGCATGATCTTTAAGAGTGAAATGCTGAAAGCTTTCCTTCTGAGGATGCAAAACAAACACTGACTATTAGCCCTTCTGTTCAAAACAGCATTGGCGAGGCTAAGCCACACATAAGACAAGAAGAGACATGAAAGGTATGAAGATTGAGAAAAAAATGACTATTATTAAATGACTCAATTATGAAAAAGGAAAAGTCAATATAATATACAAATAAATTATTAAAATAAATAGATTTAGCAATGTTGTGGGACCAAATTCAATAACAAAGTCCAATTAGATTTCTACATACAAGCACAAATACTATTATTTACAAAACACAAAACTTATGATATGTCCACCCAGAAAACATTGTGAAACAATTTTGAGAGAAAATAAGTATGACCTAAACACATTAGCATATAGTAAGTCCATGGATCAGAAGATTCAATATTGTGCAGATATCATTTAATCAACGCATTCTCAATAAGAACTTGACCAGGTCCGCTAGTGAGATGGACAGGCTGAGCTGTAAAATCTACACGAAGAGGTGGATGGCCATGCAGAGCCACGGCAGTCCTGATGCAGACAAGCAGAGAGGGCCATCCTATCAGGTAACAAGACTCGTAAGAGTCTCAGGAATTGAGACTTGTGGTTTTGTCAAAAAGAGACGAACATACCAATGAAATACAGATTCCAGAAACAGCCAATACAGTCAGAGCCAGCTCAGGTAAAGGTGTAACCAGCACCATGGCACAGGGGGAAGGAGCAGCTTTGCAGTAAGTGGCACTGAGTCCACTGGATACCCATGTAGGCAAGAAAAATGAAAAGAAAAAAAAAAAAAAGAAACTTCATGCAGCGCAACAGGGCTGCGCACACAACAAGGCTGTGCGGGGCAACAAGGCTGCGTAGTGCCATGGTCAGTGTGAAGAAGCAAGGCCACCAAGAAGACACGAATGAAACCCTGGAATGGCCTGGAGGGTAGCGAAGTTTTCTTAAATAGGATACCCACACTCAAATCACAACCAGAGAGGTATATAAAAATTAATACATTCAATCTCATTAAAATTAAGAATTTATTTTGAGTTAGAGACTGTGAAAAGCTGCTACAGAATGGGAGGAGATATTCACAATACAAACACCTAACAAACATGATATATTCTCCCATTCTGCAGTGTTGGTACAACAGCCAAGAAATAAAGAAATTCAAAGGCCCATTCACAGAAGAGTAAAAAAATTATTATGTGATATACTCAGAAGATGGAAATAAAATAACTGCACACAGCAACACAGTGTCCTGGTGACACTATGTTCTTGATCATGGAGGTGACACACAGATGGGATGACTTCATCATAACCCCCTAAGTTGTACTCTCAGGACAGAATATTTTCTATATGTTTGTTATGCTCTAATAAAAATATTTAAAAGCAGTAATTAAAAAAAAATTCTGTAGCTTGAAGAGCTTGGCTATGGTTGTACAGTCCCATTTACAAGTAGGTCATGGCAAACACATTCAGATGGAAGACCAGCCTCCTGCTGAACCCCTGAACCCAGCTCCAGTGGGAGCTGGTGTCAGGTGCAGGCCCAGGGTACTTTGCATGACACACCCAGGGCAACAGAAGATGAGGAGCCAGGAAGTTTCTAGGCAAGAGAGTGACTGATGGAGGGTGATTTGAAGTTAATGAGTGAGTTGTGATTCTAATGAAATGAGAAAGGGGAAAAGAGGAAACATGGAGCCAAAGAGAAGTAAAAATTCAGGGAACAGAAACAAGATGATCCCCAGCACCCAGACACATGTGCTGGGAGAAAGGCCTGAGGGCTTGATGCAGGCGGTCCCCTCCTGACAGTGCTGCGGACACTGGGCTAACCACATTCAGGGAGCAGATGCAAATCGAGTCTTTGGCCTGAACTGCTCCCCCTGTAATCCCAGCCTCATTTCTGCAGGCACCCTTGGCTAGCAGAGAGGACCCTAGGAATGTGGAACCCAGAGCTATGACGGTCAGCTACGGTCAGCCCCGCACCCCACAGAAGTTCCATACATGGCCTGAGGAGGCTCCCCCAGCCTGTAGGGAAGCCTGGGATTGAAGAAAAGAGTCCCTGTCAAAAAGTTTTCAGAGTCATCAAAACTCATTACCTTGTTAATTGGGTAAAAAGGCCAGTTCAATGGCTGGTGACTGAATTAGAGGGTAATTGTAACAGAACGCAATTCTACTATTAATAATTTCCATATAGCAACTCGAACAAAGCACTAACAAAGTGTTACCAAATGTATTTCTTGCTTCACTTCTCTCATGACCAGATAAGGCTAATTCACTTGCTTATGCTAATTAGAATATGTTACACGTGGGCCCCAGAGCAGCCTTGATGTACAGAGGCCCCTGGGTGAGCCAGGGTGCCAGCGACAGGTGGCCAGAACCTGCAGGAGCAGAACCTGCCCATCTGCATTTGATGAAAATACCTCCAAAACAAATAAGAGGCTGCCCCGGCAGAGGTAACTGAGAACAAGGAGACACAGTCTCTGTAATGGCCACCAACGACCAGCTTCTGAAGGGCAACACTGCAGGCCAGCAAGGGTTTCTGGGACCCACTGTCAGAGGCAGGGACAGAGAGGCACCCTGCTGTCAGATGCATTTCTGTCCTCCTCAGCCCCCAGCCTGCTCCTGGTACTCTCGGCCACCCCTGCTCAATGCCTAATACCATGTCTCTCCCTCTGTTCCCATTGACCTTCTGTTCTTTATTTTTGCCTCCTTTGATTTCCACAAGCCTCATTACAAGGTTATCTTATCTGACTAACAAACTTGGTTTACTGTTGACAAAGCTCCATTTCTGCTGGGCAACTAGATTCCGAGGAACCTCAAGGAGATAAAAACAGTCCCCAGCCGCTTCCTTTTCGATCCGCCATCTGCGCCTCACGTGGGGCCGCCGCCAAAATGCAGATTTTCGTGAAAACCCTTACGGGGAAGACCATCACCCTCGAGGTTGAACCCTCGGATACGATAGAAAATGTAAAGGCCAAGATCCAGGATAAGGAAGGAATTCCTCCTGATCAGCAAAGACTGATCTTTGCTGGCAAGCAACTGGAAGATGGACGTACTTTGTCTGACTACAACATTCAGAAGGAGTCTACTCTTCATCTTGTGTTGAGACTTCGTGGTGGTGCTAAGAAAAGGAAGAAGAAGTCTTATACCACTCCCAAGAAGAATAAGCACAAGAGAAAGAAGGTTAAGCTGGCTGTCCTGAAATATTATAAGGTGGATGAGAATGGCAAAATTAGTCGCCTTCGTCGAGAGTGCCCTGATGAATGTGGTGCTGGAGTGTTTATGGCAAGCCACTTTGACAGACATTATTGTGGCAAATGTTGTCTGACTTACTGCTTCAACAAACCAGAAGACAAGTAACTGAGTTAATAAAAGACATGAACTAAAAAAAAAAAAACAGTCCCCAGCCTTTAGGAGCATCTTCCCTCCAGCAAGCAGCTGTGCGTTCTCCATCAACTGCACCTCTGTGAGTTCTCCTGAGGGCAATAGGGGGCTGAACACAAGGCCAATCCCAGAGTTGGCATGGGGTCCCCTCTCATCTGCTCACCTCCCTGCCCACAGTCGAACCAGGTGCACAGAGCACGCTCCCTGCCCTGCCCTACAGCTGTCTCCTCCGGCTTCCTGCCATCACTCCCTCCCTACAGGCCTCCACCACCCACGTGTAGCTGGAGGAGGATGGGACTAGCCACTGCTCTGGGTTCCCTACCAGCAAACGGGGTTCTTGCAATTTCAACCTCTGATAAAAAGCTCTACAATACCTGTTGTAGGAAGGAGTGGGAATCAATTATGATCTCCCGAAGCAATTTTACTTAGATTTCACACTGCTCTATGACAAATTCCACTTCATTTGTGTTAGTTGTATAAATGCAGCCCCCAGCAACCACCTGAACCAGCACCAGCCTCATTACAGCAGCTCCTCACACCCACGCTCTGACGATGTGCATGTCGTGCACAGCAAGGAAGGCACTGGGACGAGCCACAGTGGCTGCAGATGGCCCCTCACCAGGGAGGAGGATGTGACCCTCACGAGGTCCAGCAGTCTGCCTGACCCACAAGGATGTGGCCCATGGGCGGCAGACAGGCCCTGTGCTGCATAGCTCCATTTTAAGTGCAGTTTATTTGACAGGGCACAGGGAGGAAGGACAGCTGAGCAACTTGAGGGATGGCACCATGGAATCGCAGCCGTGGGGCGACCAGCCAGCCTGAGCAGTCAGATGGGTCCCTTTCCCTCCCTAGGCCTCAACGTTCCTATCAGCAAAACAGGGAATTAGATGGACTTGGTCTTCTACAGATCAAAAATCTTACAATGCTGCAAAGCCTAGGCAGCTTTCTCCATCAACGGGTGTCAGGCAAGCAGCCAGTGCCCAAGATGCCAGGCACACTCCGGGTCTTATGCCAAGGAGTTTCCACGTATCAGCTCCCTGATGCCTCATTCATGTGAGACACCCAACCCCAGTCCCTGCCCAGTTCCTGGAACAAAACAGGTGCTCAGAAACTGTGTTCAATTGAAAAATGAATGAGTGAAACCATCAGCCCATCAGTCCTCAGAACCACCTCACGAGGCAGGCTGGAGTCCTCCCTTTCAGATGAGGAGGAGGCTTCCAGGTGCGGGCAATCACCCCAGGTCTCCAGCCTACATGAAGCCGAGCCTAGGCTCTGGCCATCATGCTAATGGGCACATGGGAAAGTGCTTACCCAGCCCTGGGCTCTAATGAGTACCTAAAGACCCCAGACAGCAGTGATCCCACAAGTCCTGAAAAGACTCAGGGCACATCCATGGTCAGGGGCATGACATTACCCAAACAGCTGTGACGTCAAGGTCCCTCCTCAATTGAAAGCTAATCTCAGCCGAGGAGAGCTGGCCTTGCCCTCCTCTCCTTCAGAGCTGTGCTGGGCTGAGTGCGGCCAGAAGTCAGCACGTGGAGGATTCAAAACACAATTACTCACCGGCGCTAAGTTCTCCCACCAGGCTACCACATGGGACCCTGTGCTGCTTCCTGACATTTTGGGTTCACGCCCAGGGCTGTGGGCTCCCACTCAGGGTCAGGCCAGGTCCTAGCAAGTGGCAACAGGGGTGGCGCCACCCTGCTCTTCTGGAACTCAGCCTGGAGAGGGAGGCAGACGTGAGCATTGTACAAACAAGCGAAGGTGACATAGGCAACACTGGGCAGGGCACTCAGGGAGCCCCACACCAGGAAGGAAGACCCACTCCACACAGAGGGAGAGTGTGCATGGGGCAGAGAGGCTAGGTACTTCCACAGAAGGGCACAGAGCAAGCACTGGGTGAGAGGATGCCCCAAGCCCACCGGTATCACATGTCTACCACCTTCTCAGGGTACAGCAGTGTGGGATGAGGGCACCTGGCTGAGGATGCCACTGATTGGATGGTATAAATAGATGCAGAACTCCAAGAGCTCATGCTCCCAGCCCAGGACCCACTCACTCACTTGCCAGCCAGGCACCACATGCCAGGCCGTGTGCTGGGCAGGAGGTGGGCCCTTCGATCAGCCCATCCTCACAGAGACAGCCAAGGTGCAGCAGGTGTGAGTAACATCCCCAAGGCCACAGAGCATATCGCTGTGGAGCCCTGATTTGAACCAGCCCAGATGACCCAGTTACCCCTACCCTCACCTGCTTCGCTGCACTAGAACTAAAGGCAACCAGATGGATAATCAGCAGAGCAAGGCCCTGAAAGGCTGTGGGCACCAAAGCAGCGGAAGGAATGATACAGAGAAAGACTAGCATGCTTCACAACACCAACACCTCCATGGTCCCAAAACGCCACTTAAAAACACAAAAGGAAAAAGACAAACTGGGGGAAATGTGTCACAAATACATGAAAACCTTTTACAAGGAAAATCACTGGCACGGTAATAGAAAACTGGGAAAAATCAACAGACAATCAACAGAAGAAAAGTAACTGACAAATAAGCATACAATTCAGTAAGACCCGTTCCTCATCTGGAGTGGCAGGAAGTAAAATGCTAACACCCAGCACAAGTGAGGCCATGAGGGCTGCAACCACGTCTGCTGGGAGATCCATGGGCGCTTCTGGAAACCCAGTGGGTAACAATGGCCAAGGGTCCTGAAAGTGTTCACCACCTTCCACTCGGTAACACTTGCCTAATAATCAGGCTGTGATGGTTCACACCTGTAATCCCAGCACTTTGGGAGGCTGCAGCAGGAGAACCACTTGAGCCTCGGCAAAATAGTGAGTCCCAATCTCTACAAAAAAATTTTTTTTTAATTAGCCAGGTGTGGCAGTTTGCATAGTCCCAGCTACTTGGGAGTCTCAGGCAGGAGGATATTTTGAGCATAGGAGTTCAAGACTGCAGTGAGCCATGATGGCACCACCACACTCCAGCCTGGGCGACAGAGCAAGACCCTGTCTCTAAACAAATAAATAAATAACAAATGAATCAGATACGGGGAAAAAGCTGAGTACAAGAATGTTGCACACATTAGCAATAATAATGAAAATATTAGAACGAAGCTAAATTTCCTATGAAGAGTTTACTTTTGGTATGTCTATACAAAGAAACATTGTAGAGCCAAAGAAGATTTTATTTTCAAGGAATGTTGAATGGTACAGGTACTTGCTGCAGTAAAATGTGACAGGTGCAGGCAGCACACAGGGCTGCTGGCCCTGCCCACAGCTGTCCCCACACTCGGCTGCTCCCATGGCACTTGTGCATGTGGGTGTCCATGAGTGCTTAGTGGTTGGCTGATAAGATTGGCTAAATGAGTGACAGGGGAGGAAGGGAGACATGGAGATGAAATGCACACCATATTCTTGGTGCTACCTCTGGGCGCAGGGGTCAAGGTCTTTTTCAATGACCTCTTTATACTTTCTGATCAGTTCCCAAGCTTTGCACATGTACTGTGTTATTGTCAAAGAGGGCTGCATGTTTGCAGATTCCAGTGGTCACAGAATACATTCATCCACTCAGCAGTCCCAAACCTGAGGCCCAGCAGCGTAGGGGGGCCTCCTATCAGTCACAAGTCCACACTGGGGTTGGCCGGGACCCGGGAGCTCAGGGAGGGGACAGAAACTCCACAGGCAAGCCAACAACAGATGCGTCATTTCTGAGTGAAAAAATGCCAGACACAATGGGGGTGAAAACAGGAAACCAGGCAGCCCACAGGGGCCACACAACCTCACAGACAATCCCACGGACATGCAGATCACACACAGCCCTAAGACGTGCTGAGAAATGTGAGCCAGAGCCCAGGCTCCCAGGCATGGGCCTGGGAGCATGGAGCAGTCAGGACAAGGGAGGACGATGAGTTCCAGTGCCGCCTCCCCATGGGGAACTAGAGTTCCAGCCCGAATCCCTTAGGGTTGGCTCAGAGTTCTCTCTGGATGAAGTGTCAAGTCTGAGGAGGGCAATCCAACCAGTTGTGAGTTTGGGTTCTTCTTACACACAAAGGCCAATGTATCAAAATTAAATCCCATGGAAGCCCAGGCTGTCACTGGAGAACATTTCCCACAGCTCCAGGCATTGGTAAATCAAAGTCCTGAATCCACTGTGGGTCATCTTTTAAATAGAAGACAGGAGGAAGAGTTTACCCCGAAAAGCAACCCAGACGTGTGCCTGTCCCACCTCCCCAAGGCCAGGGCTCCTGACTGGAGGCACTGTGAGGACACAACAGCCCTGGAAGTACAGGGAGCCCAAGCAGGTGTCAGAAATGACACTAGGTACCTAGAATTCTAAGAACTTGGCTGTCCACAGATTGAGACAGCCTGTGGGAGGTGGTCACCTGGATCCCACCAACTCCACTCACAGCCACTCACAGCCACACATGCACATGAGCCATGCTCTGCCTGACGAACACTCCCCCCACAGCTCCCCCTACAGCTCACAGCACGAGCTTGGGCGCGCACCCACGCCCAGGAGCCAATGCTCCACCTGCCGAATACTCCTCCCACAGCTCCTCCCAGAGCACAAGCTTCTGCACACCCACCAAGGTGTCCAGCCACACAGCAAATGTGGATCAGGCCTGGGTACACATCAGATCTCATCTGCACCAGTGCCTCCCACCAAGCAGGTATCATGGCTCCTTGATACTGTGCTTTTTTTTTTTTTTAATTTTTATTGCATTATAGGTTTTGGGGTACATGTGCAGAACGTGCAAGATAGTTGCATAGGTACACACATGGCAGTGTGTTTTGCTGCCTTCCTCCCCTTCACCCACATTTGGCATTTATCCCCAGGCTATCCCTCCGCAGCCCCCCCCCTCGCTGTCCCTCCCCCATTTTCCCCAATAGACCCCGGTGTGTAGTAGACCCCCTCCCTGTGTCCATGTGTTCTCATTTTTCTCACCCGCCTATGAGTGAGAATATGCGGTATTTCCTTTTCTGTTCTTGTGTCAGTTTGCTGAGAATGATGTTCTCCAGATTCATCCATGTCCTTAGAAAGGACAAAAACTCATCATTTTTGATTGCTGCATAATATTCCATGGTGTATATGTGCCACATTTTCCCAGTCCAGTCTATCATCGATGGGCATTTGGGTTGGTTCCAGGTCTTTGCTATTGTAAACAGTGCTGCAATGAACATTCGTGTGCATGTGTCCTTATAGTAGAACGATTTATAGTCCTTTGGATATATACCCAGTAATGGGATTGCTGGGTCAAATGGAATTTCTATTTCTAGGTCCTTGAGGAATCGCCACACTGTCTTCCACAATGGTTGAACTAATTTACACTCCCACCAACACTGTAAGAGTGTTGCTATGTCTCCACATCCTCTCCAGCATCTGCTGTCTCCAGATTTTTTAATGATCGCCATTCTAACTGGCGTGAGATGGTATCTCAATGTGGTTTTGATTTGCATCTCTCTAATGACCAGTGATGATGAGCATTTTTTCATGTGTTTGTTGGCCTCATGTATATCTTCTTTTGTAAAGTGTCTGTTCATATCCTTTGCTCATTTTTGAATGGGCTTGTTTGCTTTTTTCCTGTAAATCTGTTTGAGTTCTTTGTAAATTCTGGATATCAGCCCTTTGTCAGATACATAAACTGCAAAGATTTTTTTCCCATTCTGATGGTTGCCAATTCACTCTAGTGACCGTTTCTTTTGCCGTGCAGAAGCTGTGGAGTTTGATTAGGTCCAATTTGTCTATTTTGGCTTTTGTTGTCAATGCTTTTGGTGTTTTGGTCATGAAGTCCTTGCCTACTCCTATGTCCTGAATGGTTTTGCCTAGATTTTCTTCCAGGGTTTTTATGGTGCCAGGTCTTATGTTTAAGTCTTTAATCCATCTGGAGTTAATTTTAGTGTAAGGTGTCAGGAAGGGGTCCAGTTTCTGCTTTCTGCACATGGCTAGCCAGTTTTCCCAACACCATTTATTAAACAGGGAATCCTTTCCCCATTGCTTGTTTTTGTCTGGTTTATCAAAGATTGTATGGTTGTAGATATGTTGTGTTGCCTCCGATGCCTCTGTTCTGTTCCATTGGTGTATATCTCTGTTTTGATACCAGTACCATGCTGTTTTGATTACTGTAGCCTTGTAGTATAGTTTGAAGTCTGGTAGTGTGATGCCTCCCACTGTGTTCTTTTTGCTTAGAATTGACTTGGCTATGCGGGCTCTCTTTTGGTTCCATATGAAGTTCATGGTGGTTTTTTCCAAATAATTCAAAAAGAGGGAACCCTTCCCAAATCATTTTACGAGACCAACATCATCCTGATACCAAAACCCGGCAGAGACTCAACAAGAAAAAAAACTTCAGGCCAATATCCATGCTGAACATAGATGCAAAAATCTTCAATAAAATACTGGCAAACCAATTGCAACAGCACATTAAAAAAACTTATCCATCATGATCAAGTAGGATTCATCCCGGGGATGCAAGGCTGGTTCAACATATGCAAGTCTATAAATGTAATTCACCACATAAACAGAAGCAAAAACAAAAACCACATGATTATCTCAATTGACGCAGAGAAGGCATTTGACAAAATTCAACAGCCCTTTATGCTAAAAACTCTCAATAAACTTGGTATTGATGGAACATATCTCAAAGTAATAAAAGCTATTTACGACAAACCAACAGCCAATATCATACTAAATGGGCAAAAACTGGAAGCATTCCCTTTGAAATCCGGCACTAGACAAGGATGCCCTCTCTCACCACTCCTATTCAACATAGTACTGGAAGTTCTAGCTAGAGCAATCAGGCAAGAAAAAGAAATAAAGGGTATTCAAATAGGAAAGGTGGAAGCCAAATTGTCTCTATTTGCAGACGACATGATAGTATACCTAGCAGACCCCATCACCTCAGCCCAAAAACTCCTGAAACTGATAAGCAACTTCAGCAAAGTCTCAGGATATAAAATCAATGTGCAAAAATCACAAGCATTCCTATACACCAATAACAGACTTAAAGAGAACCAAATCAAGAACGAACTGCCATTCACAATTGCTACAAAGAAAATAAAATACCTAGGAATACAACTCACTAGGAATGTAAGGGACCTCTTTAAGGAAAACTACAAACCACTGCTCAACGAAATAAGAGAGGACACAAACAGATGGAGAAACATTCCATGTTCATGGATAGGAAGAATCAATATCGTGAAAATAGCTATACTGCCCAAAGTAATTTACACAATCAATGCTATCCCCATCAAACTACCATTGGATACTGTGCTTCTTATAAATGGAAGGTTTGTGGTAGTCCTGCCTTGAGCAAGGCCATCGGCACCATGTTTTCAACAGCATATGCTCACTGCATGTCTCTGTCACATGTTAGAAATCTTCCCAATATTTCAGACATTTTTGTCACTATTATGTCTGTTGTGGTGATGACCTGTGACCGGTGATCTCTAATGTTACTAATGTCATTGTTTCTGGGGTGCCACGAACTACGCCCATAAGGCAGCAAGCTTAACCAATCAGTGTTGCATGTGTGTGACTGCTTTCACTGACTGGCCATCTCCCTCCCTCTCCTTGGGCCTCTCTATTCCCTGAGACATAACAATATTAAAAGCAGGCCAATTAATAACCCTACAACAGACTCTAAGCATTCAAGAGAAAGGAAGAGTCGCATGTCTCTCCTTTAAACCAAATGCTAAAAAGGATTAAGCTTAGTGAGAAGGTGTGCCAAAAGCAAAGATAAGCTGAAAGCTAGGCCTCTCGTGCCAAATAGCTAGCCATGTTGTGAATAAAAAGGGAAAGTTCTCAGAGGAAATTAAAAGTGCTGCTCCACTGAACACACCAATGATAAGGAAGTGAAACTGTCTTACTGCTGATATGGAGAAAGTCTGAGTGGTTGGGATAGAAGACCAAACCAGCCCAACATTCCCTTAAGCCATAGCAAGTTCTACAAGGCTGAGAGAGGTGGGGAAGCTGCGGAATTAAAGTCTGAAGCTAGCAGAGGTGGGTTTGTGAGGTTTACAGTAAGAGGCCAGCCTCATAACAGAAAAGTGCAAGGTGAAGCAGCAAGTGCTAATGGAGAAGCTGCAGCACGTTCTCCAGAAGATCCAGCTAAGAGCACCCACAAAGGTGGCCACACTAAACTCCAGACTTGCAGTGTACAAAAAAACAGCCTTCTGCTGGAAGATGCCATCTAGGACTTTTACAATTAAAGAAGAGAAGTCAATGCCTGCCTTCAAAGTTTCAGAGGACAAGTGGATGCTCTTGTTTGGAGATAATAAAGCTGATGACTTTTTTTGTTTTTTGAGACAGAGTCTCACTCATTCTGTCACCTAGGACGGAGTACAGTAGCGCAGTCTCAGCTCACTGCAACCTTCACCTTCTGCGTTCAAGCAATTCTCCTGCCTCAGCCTCCCAAGTAGCCGGGATTCCGAGTGTGTGCCACCACACCTAATTTTTTGTATTTTCAGTAGAGACGGTTTCACCATGCTGGCCAGGATGGTCTCAAACTCCTGATCTCAAGTGATCTACCTGCCTCGGTCTCTCAAAGTGCTGGGATTACAGGCGTTGGCTACTGTGCCCAATCTAAACTTTTCAAATTTATTTATTTAACTTTAGGTGCACACTATATCTGGCATTTCTCCCCATGTTTTTTGATAAAATTACAGATTCAAATGCAGCTATAAAAAATAATACAGAGATCACAAGTAGCATTTATCCAGTTTTTCTCAATAGCAACATCTTGCAAAACTACAGCACGGTATCACAACCCGTAAACTGACAATGATATAGTCAAAATATAGAACATTTTATCATCACAAAAATCCCTCATGTTGTCCCTTAATAGCCACAACCAAATCCATCCTGTGCGTCTCTGTAACTAATGGCAGTCATCCACATGCTTTCTACAACTTCAGCCTTTTAATAGTATCACACAAACGGGATCATGAAGTACATGACCTTTAGGGACTGGTTTCCTCACTTGGCTAAACTATTTGGATATCTGTTCAAGTTACTGTGTTTATCAACAGTTAATTCCCTCTTATTCCTGAGTAATATTCTGTGGGATGGAGGCACTACCGTTGTTTAACCATTCACCACTGAAGGGCATCAGAATTCTTTCCAGTATTTGGCCATTATGCAAAAGCTGCTAGGAAGAGTCCTCTGTAGGTTTTTGTCTGAACCTTGGTTTTATTTCACTGGAATAAACACCCAGGGATGCAGCTGCTGGTCATGTGAGAGTTGCAGTGCAGTTTTTAAGAAACTGTCAAGATGTTTTCCAGAGTGGCTGCACCATTTTACATTCCCATCAGCAAGGCACAAGAGGTCCAGCTTCTCTACACACCTGCTGGCATTTGATGGTGTCAGTTTTTACATTTTGTTGGGTGCATGGTGATGCCCCACTTTGGTTTTAACTTGTATTTCCCTAATGACTAATGATGTCAAACATCTTTTCATGGGTTTAACTGCCATCTGCATATGTTCTTTGGTAAAAATGTCTGTCTATATCTTTTGCTCATTTGCTACGTAGGTGTGTCTGTTTTGTTTTTCTATTATTGAGTTTTGAGAGTTTTCTTATTCATTACAGATAATAAATAGTCTTTGTCAAATATGAAGCTTACAAATATTTCCTCTCAATCTAAACCTTGTCTTTTCACCTCTTCACAGGGTCTTTCATAGGGCAAAATTTTTAATTTTTATGGAGTCCAACTTCTGTTGATCCAAGCAGAAGAAAGGAAATAATAAAAATAATCAAGCAGAAATAAGTGAAATAACACAAAAACAATGAAAGAAATCGGTCAAACCAAAAGTTGGTTCCATTCGAAGAGCAAACAGAATTGACAAAAACTTTTAGCTGGGCCAACCAACAAAAAAAAGAATGAGAGTGCAGATCACTGAAATCAGGAGTGAAAGAGACACCATAACTGACCTTACAGAAATAGATTATAAAGAAATACTATGAATAGCTGCTTGCCAAAAATTAGCTATGTGAGGCGAAATGAACAAAATCCTCAAAAGACAAAGGCTACCAAAACTGACTCAAAAAAGAAACAGAAAATCTGAGTAGACCCACAGAACAGTGAAGGGGCTGGATTCACCACTAAGACGCTGCCTGCTGCCTCCACAGTTCTGTCTTTCCTCTGGACCCTCCCCTCCGAGATCCCTGCGACTGGAATGCTGGATCTTCTATGTTCCCACCGGCGCCTGGGACTTTGTTCATTTTATTCCATTGTATTCTCTCTGCTGTTCAAATTGGGCAGTTCCTATCGTTCCATCTCTGAGTTCATAAATGCGCTCCCCTGTTGCTTCCATTCTGCTACTGACCTTATCCATTACGTTGTTATTTCCATTACTGCCAGGCATTGACCACATTTTCTGTCTTCCCAGGCCACTGTTCCCTAGGCCTTTGCTGGGGAGCGTCAGCATTTTGGGGTTGTGCTTCCTTAACTCCAAGTCTAGGATGTAAGAGGCAGATGAGGAACCCCTGGGCAGCTCCCCACCACACTGTTCCAAGGCCCAAGACCCCTGGCCTCCATCCTGCCAAGGTTCACTGCGCTCATTCTATAGATAACATCTGGGGCTCTTCATTATATTTAACAAAAGGATCAAAGGAAATGCGTTAACTCCATCTTCCTGAAAACAGTGGTATTCACTGCTCTTTGGAATTGTTCATTCAGCCAATACTGATTTAAAACCTTCTAGGTGCTGTGTGCAGTCACTGAGGCTGCCCTGAGAAGCTCGGCTTAATAATCACAGGTGTCTTGCACTGTTGGCTGCTGAGAACCACAAGAACTCTCAGTACACAAGAGCTCCATCCCACCCCTGCACTTAGGCTTGGCCCGCCACAGCAGGACTTCCTGAAGCCTGAGCTACAGCACCCTGAGTTCCTGTGGGAAACAGCTCAGGGCTGTCAGAAGAATTGGCCCTTGCTTCTAGCATACCTGACAACAGGCCCCTGCCCTGCCTCCCCTTCCTAGAGCAATTCCTTCAGAAAAACCGAGCTGACAATTGTGACTCCTTCCTGGTCCCTTGGAGACACACAAGCCCGCACCTCCTACAGCTCTGGCATGTCCTTCTCAAGGACTGAGAGTCACTCCTTTGGAACATAATCATCAGGAAGACAGGCCAGTCTCCCAGTCTGGGGCTGGGGAGGGGGAGCAGAAGCCCGTCCAACAGCCCAGACCTGCCAGCTCATAGCAGAGTCAGCTGATCACATTCACACGACCAATCCTCTTGCTGCTTTCTGTAATTTTTCACTTCCCTGCTTCCATTTGGGCCCCTGCTCTCCACACTCCCTTTAAAACGTCCAGTCACATCTGCACAAACCTGAAAGGAGCTCAGCTCTGTCCCCCATTGTCAGCAGCAACTGAATCAAGTCTGTTTTCTCCATTTTAACTTACATCAAGCTGTGTAAACCTTTGACATGGGTCACAACTGACACTCAACATAAGTTGAATTAAACCAGATGAGAAAGAGCTTTGAAGGCATACCATCAAGTGACAGGTCACTAAATCCTCTCTCTGCCTGAGGAGAGTAGGAAACTCCACAAGACAGTCTCACTTCCACATTGCACAAATGTCAGCTCTCACCATGGTAGCCCAGAGTGGAGGAGGGAGACTGAACACAAAACTCACACACGTGCCTGCCTTGGCCTGGCCACGCTGCACCCAGTTCCCCGCAGCACTGCCTGCTCCATTCTGGAGAGGCAAGCAGAGCCTGGGTCCTACCCAGCCAAGGCCATAGAAAACTAGCTTCCTGGGAAAGTAGCAAGGGACCATCCAAGAAAGATTCAGACAGACATGCACAGACACACACGCACACAGACACACATGCACATGGACACACACACAAGGATACACACACACACATGCACAGATATGCACATATATGCACAGACACGCCATCACTTGCACACATACGAACATGGACATGCAGACATGCACACAGACACACACGCACACGGGCAAGCACATGGCATACCTGACTGCCACCACCCATCTTTTCACACTCCAACTCCAAGCACCCCAAAACCCTGGCTTTTAGATTCTGCAGCTAAAACACATCCAATAATGATACCAACATTCATTTACTCATTCAACAAATACTTGGTGATACGGTTTGGATGTTTGTTTTCTCCAAATCTCAGGTTGAAATGTTTCCCAAAGATGGAGGTGGGGCCTGGTGGGAGGTATTAGATTATAACAGCAGAGCCATCCCCCCAGTGAGGAGTATTGTTTAAAAGTCTGGAACCTTGAGTCTCTCTCCTGTTCCTGTTCTTGCTGTGAGGCATGCCCCACACAATTCAGTGAGGATGAAAAGAATGGAAATGGGGTCCTAGCTCAGTGAGAGAGACCCTGTGAGGCATGCTCCTCCTTTGCCTTCTGCCATGATCAGAAGCTTCCTGTGCCTCCACAGAAGCAGATGCCAGCACTATGCTTCCCGTACAGTGTGCAGAATGACCCAGCCTCAAGTATTCCTTTACGGTGACACAAGAACTAACACACCTGATGAGCCCTTGCACATACACTGCACACATCCACATCCACATCAAGACAGTGGTGCTGAAGGCCAGAGGGCGCTGCAACTGGCTGACCCCACAAAGCTGAAAGTCATCTTTGCCAAGGAAGACAGGCTTCCAGAAAACACAGTCCTGTATACTTAGAAACTTCAGACCCTACTCTCCACAATCTCTTTATTTATACAATTGCTTATGCAGAGTTATTTCCACACATGATGCATTCAATTATGCAGTGTAAGGTGGGGTCTAAATGGAAAACGTTCAAGTCAGCCACGCAGACACTTCAGGAAATACAAAAAGCGACCCTGCTGCTGACTTTTGAATGTGTCTGCATCCACGCGCTTCTCCCACCGAAGGGAGGCAGGATAATATATAACGAGGTGCTCCTCTCCTCCCGCAGTTCTCCTCCTGACAGCGCAGTGCACAGACACCCCTCATCCTCGGTGGCAGAGCAGCATTAGCATGTAAATAGCTGGCAAACCCAAGGACATGAAAGCAAGGAGGAGCTCTTTAATTAACTTTAATCCTCCGAAAATCCACGCTGCAATCTGTTCTCACAGTCCTGCGCTCCTCAGGAGACCCTCGGCATGACCCGGTGCGTCCTGTGGGCTGGAGGTGGCTGGAATGCAGGCCTGGGAATGTGATGCTCAGGTACCTTGCTTACAAGGACACTGTCATGACCTTCCTCTGGAGACTAGGGGTGCCCTGCAGAGTGGAGGCAGAGGGAGGGCCTGGCGGGGCTGGAGTCCAGACTTGCTCAGTACCTGTTTCCCACCACAAACAGCCCTTGGAGGTGCCGGCCTTTTTCTCGAGGGTGGGGGCAGCACCGCCCCAGGCCTCTTGCCAGGCCCCAGGAAACCCTGAGGCAGGGGCTTCTGCCCGTTCTCTGCTCCCAACACCTTGCACTGCCCAACATAGACACAGGCTGGGCCCAGGGCTACTGAACAAGGCTAGGGAGGGCCGGGTTGCTGAGCCTGCCCCTGGAACGGGGCAGACCTCACTGTACAGGAACAGGGTATGAGTAGTGGCCCCGGGCTCAGGTGTGACTCAAGCACAGCTGGGCACCCAGCATGTCAGGAGAGCACACGCAGTGCACAGCGGCGGGGCCCCCAAGACAGCCACGACAATGGTTCGGCAGCCACAGCAAAGGTCTGCTGGAGAGAGGAGGGGAGGAGAGGAGACAGCAGCATGGGAGGACGAACTGTGCAGCGCGGCAGTCACAATGGACCAGAAAGGGGAGCAGGCAATAATAAAAACTGTAGCGAATGCTCACAGGACAAAGGCAACTATGACAGGCCCTGGTCCAAGGGTTACTCCTGCTCATTCCCCTCAACTCGTTCAGTCTGCCAATAACTCTGTGACTCCCTCTTTCTCCAGCAATGAAACTGAGAAACAGATGAAAAGACCTTGGCTGGGTTCCACATAGCCATCACCTGGAACTGGGATTTGAACTCACACTCAGCCTCCTGAGAGGACACTCCTGCCACAAAGCATCTCAGATGTGAGAGGCCAAAGAGAAGCTGCCCGGCGCACGCGGAAGGAGGTGAGGATGCCCTGAATACACTGGGAAAGGTGCTTTAGAAACAGCAGCAGTGAATCCCAGAGAAGCACGCTCTATGTGTGAGATGATAACAAAATTTCCAAAATGGCTCAGCAGGGCACAGAACCAGCACAGTGGATGCGGCCAGGAGGTCTGGGTCCCAAGTACACATGAAGTCCCCAGGCAATCAACCTCAGTTTCTTTTCCTGCACAGCAAGGGGTGATTCGGCAGGATCTGCGTGTTTCCTGCTGAGCTTTGTGGGATTTGAGGATGAAAAGAACGGGAACTAGGGTCCCCGCTCAGTGAAAGAGACCCCAAGAAATGGAGGCTATCAGCATGGCATGATCTCCCAGGGCATGAGCAATCTCTTGGGAGCTCCTGTGCCAGTGGTGTAGACAGGAGAGCCCAAGGGAGGCAACAGCGTGAACAAGAATTGAGCCCGGGGCCAGACCTGTCACCTCCCCACTCCGGTGAGCAGCAATGACCACTCTCCATACTTCACACATGAAGGAGATGCTCCGAGGGGAGCCACACACCCAAGCCACACAGCTGCAGAGGCATGATCTGAGCCCGGGCGCCCTGATGTCAAGGCCCAGCCATCACCTCCCAGGGCGAAGCCATTCAGTAAGGGAGCTGCTGCCACCAGAGACCAGGAAGGACATAAAGGCTCTGGCCTCCTATCAGGCCTCCACACCCTGCTCTCCACTCCAGGCCAGGAACACCAGCCTGTGTCTCTGTGCCTATGAGGAACAGGCCCCGTCCAAGGCCAGCAATGGTGTCAATGGCAGGGCAGCATATCCAGCTGCAGGTAGCCTCCAACAAGGCCCTGAGCACCTTGAAGACCACGATCCCACCTGCAGGCCATCCACACAAGAGGGAAGAGCATGGTGAGAGCCCCTGTTTCCCAGTGAGAGTCCCTGTGAGGGCCCCTGTGTCCCTGAGAGAATCTGTGTGAGAGTGCCTCCCAGTCCTCCAGCCACCAAGCGCCCTCACAAGTACCTCTCATGGCCAGCCCAGTACTCTGCATGTACACAGCGTCATCCATCTCGGGAGCCCATGGGGGCCACACTAGCCTGGCTTATACAGAAATAAATCATACTTCTATAACTGGCAATATTTCTTTATCTGGAGGTTAATAAAAATCACCGACAAAGGCTAACCAGCGGATCTAATTTACTGAGAGACTTTCCTGAAGCTGTGGATAAAGCCCTTTATTAAAGCTTAGTGTAGCACCTGAGGATGCCCTGGAAAAGCGACAGTCGCTTAGTGGGATTTGGAGGCCTCAGAGCAAAGTGAAAAGTCTAACAGGATCCCTTGAAGGAAGGGGAGGGGAGCAGGAAATGGGAGTCAGTTTCTCACCTGAGGAGCCCAGCCTTAGTCAGACAGCACTTCAGGGCCCATCCTACACCTTCCCTGAGACTCAGAGCATGTGGTGCGCCCCAAGTAGTCATTAAATCCAAACCTTCTGCCGGGGCCCCAAATGGGGCCAAGCCAACATCCCTAGGACTGGTGGTACACGCCCCTTGCGCCACAGGGCCACCACAGTCCTGCTCCCTGAAGCCTTTGCCCATGCTGGGCTGGGCTTGCCCATGATAGAGGCAGCAGTGAAGGCCATGTAAGCAAGGGACTTCCTGGGGAAGGCCAGCTGAGTGCTACAGTGGCCACCTCGGCTACCCCTAGGGAGTCAAGGAGGGACCCATAGAAGCCCCAGGCCAAGCCCTGGAATCAGTGCCTTTCCTGGGATGCAAGTGGGGAAACAGGTACTGCACCCAAATAGGCTGAAGCCTCCTGCAATGGAGAAGCCTCCCTTTCCAGGCCTGCACTCACAGGCACCCTATGTTCCTGATATCAGCTGGAAGGCAGCACAGGCCGGCAAGATCGCCTTACAATGTGCATAGAAATGCGAGACCTCACTCAGCTACCAAAGGCTCCCAAAACCGCAGGGCCAGCAGGCTAGCTAAGAAACCCATGTTCTCCTCCTCCTCCAAGGTCTGGGAGCCCATCCCAACCTAATCTTCCCCTCCAGACAGGCTCTGGCTGGGGCACTGCTCATGAAATGCTTTAGACACACAAAAGGTCACTTAAAACTTCTAGTCTAAAAGACTTAAAAAGTTTGGAAGGGTAAAGTTCAAGAATTGCACAAATTCTCCCTTATTTTTCTGGAAACCAAACTCTATGCGTGGTGATCATCTCCTCAGCTGCTAAACCCTTCCCAGATCAGAAGTGACATAATCCCTGCCTGTGGGAAGTAGAAAAGTTCCTCTTCAGAGTTTCCTTTCTTATGAAAGAGTAATAATAATAAATGTTAGAAATAAGTCACTTTTAAAGACTTTCTTCAAAGCCTTCCTGCTTTTTGCTAGTAGCTCTTTGTTAAGCCCTATCCTATGCAGCTGTCAGACATGCTCATAGGCATGTAGTACATTCTATGTCCTTGTACCAAGATATTTGTTACTACTTTTCTAAGTCCTTTTGCAAGCAACCTTCTGTCCCTTCCTTATTTGGACTTCCCCTTTACCTTTACTTATTCAAGAAAGTTTTAAGTTATTAGCCAATCAGGTTCAGTTTTAGATTGTGAGGTCTGGCTCCAACCAAGGGAGATCAGACACAGCAGTAAGGACGACCCCAAATGCGTAAAGGATAAATATGTCTGCTTTTCCTTTGTTGGTTGTACTCTTGTGGCTTAACAGGAGTACCCTTTCTGCAGAACGCAAAGATTGCCTTGCTGAGAGATCCTTTGTCTCAGTGCTGATTTTTCTTTGTGGCACTAAGCATCTGTTTCCAATACCGCCTCACCCACCTGCCCCATACTAAGCCGTGATGATGTCTTGGGCAGGCAAGGGGTGAGTGCTACTGGCCTGTGCCTAAGAGGCTCACATTCAATCAAGGGCTGGAGAAGAGACGGGCACGTTCTAGAGTCTCTGTCCCTGCTGAAGATTCTGTAAGCTCCTAGGTGGAGGGCTGGACCTCACACAGACAGGAATCCTCGGCTCAGAGGAGGAGGAGCAGCAATCCCTGTGCCCACATGCACAGTGCCCAGGCCTCCATCCCAGGTGCTACCTCTGCACCACATGCTGTACACACAACACCCCCTGGGCTGAGCTCATCCACTCACAGACAACAAAGAGGAAACTGGAGGACTGGTAATGACTGGCCACCAGCACACACGTCCATGCCCCAACACCAACCTCCCAGGTTGAACTCTAAGCTGTTTACTGCATGCCACCTTCCTGGGCAAATAGTCTTTGGCCAAGGCCCTCCCTTCCCAAATTCTCAGGTTCTGCAAGTATATGTCACTTCTCCATCCACCCCAGCTCCCCAGCACTGCCAATGAGCTGACCTAAGGCAAAACAAGCAACACGAATTCTGGAAAGGGACCCTGAGACATCACTTGCTCTGAGCCACAGCTGCGTAGTTAGCTACAGAACAGCCAGTCCCTGTGACATGGCTGCAAACCCACAGGCATGAGGAGACCCAGGAGACTGTCTGCGGATCATGCTGATGACTGCTTCAGTCTGAGAGAGCTTCCTCTCCTCCTCTTGGTGTTTTATTGGGGGTAGTATAGCTCTTTATGGGTGAAGTTAACCAAAAGAATATTAACTCCATTCCGCACTCCCTGCATCTGACTGTTTTCCATTTGATGATGGATGATGTTTAATACCTCCCAGTCTGAGCACACTCTGGGTCTGTAAATACAGATCCTGCTTTATTGCTGTTTAATAACTATCACAGTGGCTGGGGCCAGCCTTGTCTGCTGGGCTTAATGTTCCATGAGTGTCTCATGGGAAAAGGAGCCAAGCTGCATAAAAGAATTGGCGTTCCAGAATAGCATGCACAGATGGACACACATGTGCACACACAGCACTCACACCATGTGCACAAGCACGCACACACACATAGGGCTCACACCACAAAGGAGCCAAGCTGCATAAAAGAACCAGCGTTCCAGAATGGCATACAAAGATGGACATGTGGGTGCGCATACAGCACTCACAACATGCACAAACGTGCATGTACACACAGAGCTCACACTGCACTCACATGTGCATGCTCATGCTCAGACACATGCACATAGAGAGCTCATGCAGCACAGACATGCATACTCACACATGTGCACAGAGCTGATGCAGCAGACTCATGTACACACACATATGTGCACTCACATGCAAGCACAGAGCTCGCCAGGACAGATACATGCACACTCACACTCACATGTGCACAGCTCAGACAGCAGACATGCACACTCAGGCTCACACATGCACACAGTTCACACAGATGTGCACAGAGCTCAAAGCTCACAGAGCAGATGTGTACACTAACATGAACACAAGTGCACACAGAACTCACATAGCACAACACACACCCAAGTACAAACGTATGGACACACACACAGCACTTAGCCACAGATATGCACACACAACTCCTACAAAGAGCTCATGCAGCACAGACGCGCACACAGGAATGCTCATGTGTGTACGCATGCACAATGAGCACCCACACAGGTATATTCATGAACCCATGTGGATGAGTGTGAAGAAGCAGCTGTAGCAGCCTGTAGGCTGGAGCCAGCACGTCTGGGCTGGGAATCCCACCTGTTCACCTGGCACCATCCACCATTCACCTCATTCAACTACAAACATGGGATTTCCAAATCCTAGCTCAGAATTCTCCAAATGAATTTTAAGTGAGATTATTAGAAAAATGTTAAGGAAAATGAGAAGTTCATGTGATGAATGCCACGAGAATTCTGGAAAGGGACCCTGAGACATCACTTGCTCTGAGTCACAGCTGCGTAATTCGATGACCACTATACATCGAATGCCCACTCACTCAAGGTCCCATGCCAGGTATTTAACATACGATTTGTTAGGAAACAAATCTGATGACCGGATAAGTATCAGCCACACTGTATAAGGCCTGGCACAGGGCAGGCAGTTGGGTCAGCTGGGCAGTTGACTCTGCTGTGTCTTGTTTGGAAAACGCAGACTTGTTCCCATGCTACCGACCATCTGGGAGGGGCTGTCCCATAGGATGTTGAGTGATGGCCAAAAAGTCCCCCTTCACCCCTCTGTGAAGAACCTCCTCTCAAGATGGAGGCAGAAAACCACACTCAGCTGAACAGAGCTGTGCTGGGAGCCTCCCGAGCCTGCCTGAGCCCACCTATGTAACACCAGCTCCAGCTTCCAGTACCCATCTCCCCTCCACAGTGACTTGTAAGCCACCACTCCCACTTCCACAAGCCAGCACCAGGCCTCCTCGAGGCAAAGAGCCAAGCCGATCGTCACACTTGCCTGTGTCCCGCCACCAACCACGTGAACCATACTGCCATTTTTATTAGGTTCCCATGTTATTTTTAATGCGATTTTGCATAGCAGGGTGACTTTTAGGAACACACATCACCTTAGAATAGAATTAACCATATGTTTGTTGAGTGAGTTGATGATGAACTCGCACATATATTTGAACATTACAATTTAAAAATATTTTCAAAGCATTCCCTCATGAATGAAGCATGCTCCGCATGCAGATGGGGTGAGGTATGCATGCTTCATTCTTCGAGAGAAGCAGCAAAGGTGAAGAGAGGTAAAGGGAGCTGGTGCCAGGCACAAATGAGAGTGACAGAGTTCAGGTTCTAACTCAGGTTTTCTGATTCCAGCTCCCAGGCTTCCCCCCTCTACAACAGAGGAATTCCAGCAGAGCTGGCCTCAGGCCACTACCTCCCTTCCCAGTGCCCCACCCAGGGCCAGACCCTCTCCCTGCACAGTGGAGGCCCCCACTCCATGGCCTCTGTGACTTGGAACCAACTCAGGAGGTGGCTCATGCCCACCATGGGCAGCAAAAGATTTGGGGCAGCTCACCAGTTCATGGGCCTTCTGATGTCACTCAAAAAGTTGAGTTTTAAAACACAGATTCTCAAAGAGGTGGTGGGAGAAAGGACTCACCTTGTCCACCCAGGAGCCTCCTGAAGAAGCAAGGTCTGTGCCTGGGCCTCACAGACACCTGTGTCCAGCGGCAACCCCATGTCTTGCTGGAGGGCAACAGCCACCTGAGCGCCCTGGCTGCCACCTGGTGTGGGTGGCCAGACTCGCTAGTCAGCACCAGCATCCTGGAGGACCATCTAGCGCTGCAATTCCTGGGCACCTCACCAAATGTCTGTGGGCACTAGACCACAGGTACATGGGGCACCTCACCCAACATCCACAGACACCAGACCACAGGTTCACAGGGCACTTCACCCAACATCCACAGACACCAGACCACAGGTTCAAAGGGCACCTCATCCAACGTTTGCAGGCACCAGACCACAGGTTCTAAGGGCACCTCACCCAACGTCTGCAGGCACCAGACCACAGGTTCATGGGCACCTAACCCAACATCCGCAGGCACCAGACCACAGGTTCACAGGGCACCTCATCCAACATCCACAGACACCAGACCACAGGTTCAAAGGGCACCTCACCCAACGTCTGCAGGCACCAGACCACAGGTTCACAGGGCACCTCACCCAACATCCACAGACACCAGACCACAGGTTCAAAGGGCACCTCACCCAACGACTGCAGGCAGCAGACCACAGGTTCATGGGGCACCTCACCCAACGTCTGCAGGCACCAGACTACAGGTTCACGGGCACCTAACCCAACATCTGCAGGCACCAGACCACAGGTTCACAGGACACCTCACCCAATGTCTGCAGGCACCAGATCACACATTCACAGGGCACCTCACCCAATGTCTGCGGGCACCAGACCACAGGATCACAGGGCACCTCACCCAATGTCTGTGGGCACCAGACCACAGGTTCACAGGGCACCTCACCCAATGTCTGCGGGCACCAGATCACACATTCACGGGGTACCTCATGCAGCATCTTCAGGCATCAACACCTCTTCCATCTGCTGCACTCCTACGAGAGCTAAGCCAGGTATGAGGCCAGACCAGAAGCCAGGTACCAGGATGGAATCTCAAGCACCTGCTGGAAGCAGGGAATCCTCCAGCCAGCACCTCAGACCCATGTCCACACCCACACAGCAAACAGAAACACCAGGCTGAGGGTGGTGAGCCAGGGAATCCCTGTGCCACCTCCATTCTGGCTGGTGTCTGGCTGTGGCTTGATCTTTCTGGCAGCTCCCCTGATGCACCCATAGAACCATGGGAACCACAAGCCAACCACAGCCCATCACCAGCATGGAGAAAGTCCAGTGACTCCACGCCTGACTCTGAGGCCAGAGGTCTCTCCCAGGACCATAGACAAAGGGACATGGGGACCTAGGGATCTGCCCAGATTGTGGCACAGGAAACTTCCAGGACTCTCAGGTGTGCCATGACATCAAGGACAAGTGAAGGAGCAGAGGCTGCCAAGTGAGCAGCCCTGTACCACTGAGTGCTACTTGGCCCACCCACCCATGCCCCACAGGGTAACAGTAGACACACCTGTGTGGGAACGGCCAGGTGAGGCTGACTGTCACTTTTAACATCTCTGAATGTCTCCAGCGGGGTCTGGAGATGGTTCAGACAACACCACCAGGATGTTGCAGCTATTTTTAGCGGAAACACTCAAGAGGCTTCCTTGGCAGGGAACCATGCCTTTGAGCGTGACCATCAATTTTCACCTGCAGCCAACTTCCTTTCCTTTCAAGATCAAGGTTATTCAAAGATTTGGATTTCTTCGAAATTGAGTTTAAAAAGAGAATAGTTCTCTACCAAACACGAGAGGGAATTTTAAAGCACAAAAAAGGACAATGTCAGGCCAAAGCAAGCCTGAGAAGTCAGGACAACATTCTGGGCCCAGTCCCTCCAGCCCCTCCCAGACTCCCTGCAGGCTCTACCTATATCCCCCCCCGAGGCTGAGCCAAAGCTACCTGCGACAGCTGGAAGAGGCCTGGCCTAGGTCTCCCTGGGCTCCTCTCCAAGCCTTGGTCTCTCTGTTATAAACCTCCAAAGCCAAGGAAGCCTGGGAATTCCACAGCCTCTCTCCTAGGCAGGACACCCTGGGTTTCTCATCCGTAACCCACGTGGTACTGTGGGAGCCTCAGTCTATGGGACAGAAGGAGCCCTTGGGGTTTGAAGTGGTGGCAAGGAGGGTGCTGACTTTGGTCTTCAGGAAGAGCCGCATGGCTCAGCAGGCAAGATGAGATGTTTCAACATGGTATGTTAGAAACTCACACTCAATGCAAAAAAGCCCAGCAACAAGACGTGAAAACTGCACATGAAGGCTGGACCTTCCCTGCACCTGGCGGGCCACCTTGCTGTTCCCCTCAGCTTCCCTAGGGCCCGAGGGCTTCTCAAAGTCATGGACAAGCTGAGCGGCACAATGTCATATCAGGCTGTACCACATGGGGCGTCACAAACTGATTTCACTGAGAACCTTTTGTTAGGAGTGCTCCAAGGACAAGCATCCTCTGGGAAACACATTGGGAATGGATGTTTACAGGGGCGTCAGGCAGAGAAACAGCCAGGCGGAAAGACAACTGTTCATGCAGAGTCAACACCTGTGCACCCCTGCACACCACAAAGGAGCCCCTGGCAGGCTGAGACCCACACTCCATACATATTAGACAGGAGGGTCTGGCCTCAGAGAAGAGCAGGAGCAGTGTATCTAGGAACAAGGGCAGAACCCTATCATCCTCTTCACTCGCATGACCACAGTCCTGCCATGGCCACCCACAGCATGACTCCAGATGCCAACAGCCTTTCCTGGCCCCTTCCCAATCATGTGAGCAACACAAGCACAGGCAGTGGCGTGACAGGAGCCCTAGGCCTGCTGACGCCAAGCCCAACCTGCCGCCACCACAGCTGGTAACATCCTCAGGAAAACCACACAGACACAATGCCCAACAGACTACAAGGAACAGTGCCCAGGAGAGCACGGAACAGCTCACTGGGGCCCAGGTGCAACAGCCAGTGAGGATACCAGACAGCTCACTGGGGCCCAAGGACAGCACCTAGGAGGGCACCGGACAGCTCACTGGGGCCTGAGGACAGCACCTAGGAGGGCGCCGGACAGCTCACTGGGGCCCAGGTGCAGCAGCCAGGGAGGGCACCAGACAGCTCACTGGGGCCTGGGGACAGCACCTAGGAGGGCACTGGGCAGCTCACTGGGGCCCAGGTGCAGCAGCCAGGGAGGGCACCAAACAGCTCACTGGGGCCTGGGGACAGCACCTAGGAGGGTGCTGGACAGCTCACTGGGGCCCAGGTGCAACAGCCAGGGAAGGCATCAGACAGCTCACTGGGGCCCAGGTGCAACAGCCAGGGAGGGTGCCGGACAGCTCACTGGGGCCCGGGTGCAGCAGCCAAGGAGGGCGCCAGACAGCTCACTGGGGCCTGGGTACAGAAGCCAGGGAGGGCACCAGACAGCTCACTGGGGCCCGGGTGCAGCAGCCAGGGAGGGCGCCGGACAGCTCACTGGGGCCTGGGTGCAGAAGCCAGGGAAGGCATCAGACAGCTCACTGGGGCCTGGGTGCAGCAGCCAGGGAGGGCGCCGGACAGCTCACTGGGGCCCGGGTGCAGCAGCCAGGGAGGGCGCCGGACAGCTCACTGGGGCCGGGGTGCAGCAGCCAGCGAGGGCATCGGACAGCTCACTGGGGCCTGGGTGCAGAAGCCAGGGAAGGCATCAAACAGCTCACTGGGGCCCGGGTGCAGCAGCCAGGGAGGGCGCCGGACAGCTCACTGGGGCCCGGGTGCAGCAGCCAAGGAGGGCGCCAGACAGCTCACTGGGGCCCGGGTGCCGCAGCCAAGGAGGGCGCCAGACAGCTCACTGGGGCCTGGGTGCAGCAGCCAGGGAGGGCACCGGACAGCTCACTGGGGCCCAGGGATACAGTGGAAACCCTCCTTATGAGTCCTCATACCTTAGAAATAAATATACAGGTTCATTATTGGCTGGCCACAGAACATACATATCCTTTTTAAGCAAATATGCACATATCAGTGTGCAAATTCCACACTTTTTACAAAGAGGTACACTATCAAAAAAATACCTGGAGCAAGCAGCTAGGACACAGCTACAGCAGTGTGCATGGCCCTGGTGCCACAGAATGCTGCCCAGAGCGAACAGAGGAACCGGGTGGGAGCCGGGGCCCTATCTTAGAGCACAGTGGGAGGGAGGCGCTGGGCCTCCAGTACCACGGGGGGATAGAAAGCCACAGTCCTGGGGAGCAGGACATGTGGGAGGAAGAAATCCAGAGGGGAGAGCTGCCCCAAGTCCCAGGACAGCCGAGACTCCTCCACTGGCCTGAGAAGGGAAGGGGCAGGTGCTGCCTCCAGCACCTGCCTCTGAAGACAGAGCCATCCCTTCCCCAGCACCTGCTCTCAGCCACTGCCCCTCCTTCCTGCTCTGCCACTGACAGCTACACTTCTTGTGACTTTCATTGTTGGGAAAGTTAAAAGCAAGTAACACCCTTTTCCACGTTGCTGAGATTAGCTCAGGCATCAGAAGCAGAAGCCTCAGTATCTGCTAACTGACAG
This sequence comes from Saguinus oedipus, assembly GCA_031835075.1. NCBI lineage: Eukaryota > Metazoa > Chordata > Mammalia > Primates > Cebidae > Saguinus > Saguinus oedipus. The sequence continues at coordinate 11,486,049 of CM063170.1, forward strand.
CAGGCCCTTCCTAGAAACCCATAGGTTTGGAGGCAGCTGGAATGTGTAGCAGTAGCCTCAGAGCCTGGGGCAGTGTCTCAGGCACCATGTACGTGGTGCCGTGGAGTCCCATGCAGAGGGTGAGGCTGGGACCGCGTCTTCCAGGCAGGAAAAGAGCATAGAACAGGCAAGGCAGAAGCAGGAGAGTCATTCCCTGGCCACTCCACAGGCCTTGGCACCTCTTGTAGGTAAGGAGTCCAATCAGTGCCTGCTGTATGCAAGGAACTGTGCTGGCTGCTGGTGAACAAGGGAGAAAAGGTCCTGCCTCATAGGAGGAACAGGAGGAAGATGCCGTGAGCCAGATGCTCGGGATGAGCCAGGTTCCAGGAAGGAGAGAAGCTGTGTGAAGACTCTGAGGCCCTGGCAGGCAGCAGGAGAGCAAGGGGGAGGCAGGGAAGGCTGCAGAAGTCAGGCCCATCTTCCCGGCATAGCACGTTCCAGCGGAAGCCTGGGGACGTGGGTTATGGAGATGCCCCAGGCAGACAGGTGCTAGGGCCAGGGAACCTGTGACCCAGGCCCTGTGTTCTGAACTGCAGGTATCAGTCGGCTCTTGTGACTGAGCTCTCTAAGTGTGATCTTCCACCATGAAGTGGATTCCTCAAAAGAGAAAGCAGACCTAGCTTCCGCAATGCTCCAGGGGCACCCAACTCCAGCTACCCAGACACAGAGACCCGAGGGGACAGGCTTGTCTCAGTGACACCATCCATTCACACCATTCACCCCCGATGAATGTCCTCATCGGGGTTTCTGATGACACACCTGCCACAGCACCCTCCTGCAGGGAGAGGCAGGGCGGGAGGGGCTGCACCCGGTGCCCTGCAGCCAGGGCCCTCCCACCAGGGCCAGAGCCCACGGGCGCCACTACTCCCAGTCCACCTCCCCCAGTGCAGTGTTATGGCCAGATTCCTCAAATCTCCCTGAGAGGGCCAGGAGTTCCACAGCCTCATCTGGAACTGTCCAGAAAGTTCCACCCGTGGATGAGTCGGGGCAGGACTGTGGTGTTTTCAAAGAGCCAAGAGTAAAGATGTGGTGACCCCAAATCCAGTAGAACGCAGCCTCCAAACTCTGCACACCTGAGGCCAAGAGGGAGGGCGCGCACGCAGAGGGCTCTGGTAGGTGGAGGCAGTCCATACTCCCACCACCCAATCTTATTAATCATCTTCACATTGGAGAGGACTAAAAGGCATTTTGTTTTGATTTAATCGTATTTCCTAGAATTGCTTTTCTTCCTGGGATTTTTTTCTGCCACAGCCCCTCCTCAGAGGGAGAATGCAGCAGTGTCTGTGACAAGGTTGGCTTTCTAATACCTCTGCAAATGGCATTGTCCCATAATAAAGTAAATGCTTTTTCCTAAATGGATATGATAGAAACGTCAGTCTAGAAAGGTAATGTGAAAGGGTGATATATTAACACCTAGAAATTAAATTCCAAAGCCGAGAGGACCCTGCTTATCTGCGGAGGGAAGAGGCCATCTCACTGAGCAGAGCAAACGCTACCCTGGAAGTTGGGCTGCCCAGCATCTCACGGCCCCTCCTGCAGGCTTCCCACCCATCCAGGCATACGTGGAGGAACATATTTTAAGTAAGAACAAAGCAGTGTCTGAACCTGTACTTGAGCTGCACTCATCTGGGCCATGCCCTCACAGTGACAGAAGAGCAGGGAGCCCATGCAGTGCTCAGGGCTGCTCCTTAGATGTCTATTGAGGCTAAAACCCAGGAGAGAAGATAAGCTCTGAGGGTCACAATGGCAGGAGGAGCAGAGCAGTGGGGCTAGGACCCAGGGACAATGGCAGGACTCAAACTCCATCTGTCCTGTGCACATGTGCACAGTGCAAAATCTGTCACAAAGGGCAGGGGTGGCAGTGACAGAGGAAGCAGAGCCAAGCCTCCCTCCAGACAGTAGGCAGGCAGCACAGCAAGGGAGCCCATGCCATGACAGCGCCAGGCAGAGGGCACACCACAAACCCTTACAGAAAGCAGGAAGTCAATGGGCAAACACCAGAACGCGTGTCCTCTGGGGGGCAGACAGTGAGGACAGCAGGTGGGCAGTGGTCTAGGAGGGAGGCGGGAGTGAGCCAGGCCCATGGCCAGTCAGCAGCACCCACATCATCTGTGTGACTACAAGCATCTCACACCCACCTCCCACATCATAGGGCATGGTCCGGGCCTCTGCCACTCAACAGAACCAGCCCAGAGCAGCACAGGAGCACCACCAGGGAGCTGGTGAGACATGGATCACAGGCTGCACCCCGGAGCTGACAAGTCACACTCAGATGTCCGCGAGGCCTTCACACGAAGGGTCCAGGCCCTGAGTGGGCAGTGCCGTCTCCTCCCCAGGATGTGGGGTGGGGCACAGCAGGTGGGTGTCACGGTTGGACCAGGATCAGAACCCTGGATCTGTTCCCCCTGCAGGGGCCTGAAACTCTCTGGACTTTGGCCTTCTCTTTTCTCAGACGGGAAGGTGGTGACAAAGGAGGCACTTGGCAGAGTACCTGGGCCCACACACACCTCAGGCAGCAGCTCAGCTCAGCTTCCTCAGAACCCAGAGGCCTTGGGCTACTCCATCCGTCCAGGTGTGACCAGGTTTCACAGGCCCAGAGCTCCCAGGGACCTGGAAGGATGCCATCTGGAGTCTCAGGAGCCTACACACCAAGTGGAAGTGTGCAGATGGGCTGGCATCAGGGACATAGAAGAGCCATCCAAGAAGAGCCAGGCTCCAGGCTGGGACCAGCCCGGGCTCAACCACAGTGGGACCTCAGCCAGCGTGCTGAGAGCCCCAGGCCACCCTGAGTCACAGGGACCCAGGGCTGTGGTCAAGTGCAGCTCAGCACACCTTGGCAAGCCCCCCAGAAACCCATGCCAGGTCTGCAGACTTCAGAACATCATGAAGGGCATGGGCTTAGAATGAGAAACCCAAACATGTGGCTCCCAAACAGAGACAAGCAGGGACAGTGCTGGGAGGCTGTGACCTCAGCAGGCACTCAAATCCAGCAGGGACAGCAGGACCTCCAGACAGGCGCCAAGCACCTGCACTATGGTCCACCCTCTACCTACCCCTCCCAGGACCCACATAGGAACCCGGGACAGGTGCTTAGCACCCACACCACAGCCTATCCTCTACCCACACCTCCCAGGACCCACACAGGACCTCTGGACAGGTGCCCAGCACCTGCACTATGGCCCACCTTCCACCAATGCCTCCCAAGGCCCACATAGGACCCCTGGACAGGCGTTGAATACCCACACTACGGCCCACCCTCTCCCCACACCTCCCAGGACCCACACAGTACCCCTGGACAGGCACCAAACACCTGCGTTACGGCCCACTCTCTCCCCACACCTCCCAGGACCCACATAGGACCTCTGGGCAGGCGCCCAGAACCTGCACTATGGCCCATCCTCTCCCCACACCTCCCAGGACCCCCATAGGACCTCTGGGTAGGTGCCCAGCACCTGTACTATGGCCCGCACAGGACCCCTGGACAGGCGTTGAACACCCACACTATGGCACACCCTCTCCCCACACCTCCCAGGAGCCACATAGGACCCCCAGACAGGCACCGAGTACCCACACTATAGCCCACCCCTGAACCCATTCCTCCCAGGGCCTACACAGAACCCCCAGACAGGCATTGAACACCCTCTCCACAGGCCACCCTCTACCCACACAGGACCCCTGGACAGCCACTCAGCACACACACCACAGCCCACCTTCTGCCCACACCTCCCAGGGCCCACACAGGGAGGTTTCCAAACCCAACAATCAGGAGGAAGTATCCGCTCACCCTTCGCATAAGGAAGCAAACATCAGCACGTGCAGAACAAACATGCAGGGGCTGGTGACAGGCCAGGGCGGAAGATGCACAGCATGGTGAGAAATATAAGATTAGGCACTTAGCATCCCAGCCCAGGCCACACAGCGAGACCACCATCTCTACAAAAACACAAAAGAATTAGACAAGCATGCTGGTGGCACTTGTAGTCTCAGCTACTCGGGAGGCTGAGGCAGGAGGATCACCTGAGCCTGGGATGTCGAGGCTACAGTAAGCCAAGTCCATACTACTGCGCTCCAGCCTGGGTGACAGAGAGAGACACTGTCTCAAAAATAAAAAATAAAAAAATATATAGGACCAGGCACAGTAGCTCACACCTGTAATCCCAGCACTTTGGGAAGCCAAAGCAGGTGAATCATTTGAGATCAGGCCAACAGGGTGAAACTCTGTCTACTAAAAATACAAAAATTAGCAGGTGTGGTGATGCATGCCTGTAATTCATTACTCAGGAGGCTGAGGCAGGAAAATCGCGAATTTAGCAACAAGGCTGGCCACCCAGCTTGGGCAGAGTCTGTATGCCACTCTTAAGCCTCGATTTGCTGGGCTAACACGGGGCCACGAAGCTGACCTCCCACACCTGAGCGGGTGCCACAGGCATGGGAGAGTATGATTGTCTGAGACAGAGAGCCTGGAGGGTCACAGAGGATGATGCTTTCCAGAGGAGAAAGCAGGTATTGGGTGTTTTAAATATTTCCTTCAGTGCTACCTAAGACCAAAAATTTTCAGCATTAAAAAAGAAAGGGCAGAGAAATCATGCCGATCATGAAGGCTGAGACCTAAAGAGGGGTGTGGAATGGAGGAAATGGTGATCAGAGGCAGCGTGAGGCTCCCTCAGGTTCTTCTGCAGGAGGGATGGAGACTATCTGCTCTGCTCCAGGGTAAGAAGGCTAGATGTCACACCCTAAGGGGAGGGAGGAGTGAACAGCTAGATTTAGGCTTCCACTGGGGTGGAGGAAGAAACCACAGAGTGGCTATCCTGGAAAGACACAGAAGAAAGTACAAGGCTCATTCCAGGACCCATCTGCAAAGCGACCCAGGGGACACCCACATGAGCGAGGGTGGCACTCACCTCAAACTGATGCCCAACATGGAGCTCCCACCCAGCGCCCATTATCACGGGGGAGGAGGACAAGTCCTACTCAACACTAGAACCAGGACAAGGAGTTGGCTCCAAGGAGCAGCCCAGGGGGACCGCTGTGGGGCCACAGAAACCTACACAGGCACTGATGGCAGAGAGTAACATACGCTGTGCTAACGACAGCCCCTGGTCTTCCCACTGCACCACAGCCACGCATGGCATTGCCTCAGGGAAGCCAGGGAGACATAGGGCCTCACTCCATTACCTGCCCAACTGCCTTTACAGCTATCATCACCTCGGGGAAAAAACAAACCCCACCATGGTCTAACACAGGAAACAGACACAGCTCTCCCCACAGTGCCTTTCTGGGCTCATCAAGGTCAACTATTCAAAGGCTGCATGCCTCCCACACCCTCCCCTGCACAGGACCCCTAGACCTCACTTCCTTCACAGCAGAGGTCACCACCTCGACATGACTGCTACCAGCTCCAACTACAGAGGGATCCCTTGAGCTCTGAGTCTGCTATGCAGCACCTAAAATATGCCAGTCTCACCGGACACACACAGTAAGAATTTGGGCAATGACCAGGTGTGGGGACTCATGCCTGTTATCCCAGCACTTTGGGAGGCCAAGGTGGGCAGATCACCTGAGGTGAGAAGTTCCTGGCCAACATGGCAAAACCCCATCTCTACTGAAAATACAAAGAATTAGCTGGGCATGTTGGTGCACACTATAGCTATAGTCCCAGCTACTCAGAGGCTGAGGTGGGAGAATTGCTTGAACCCGGGAGACAGAGGTTGCAGTGAGCCAGTATCGCATGACTGCACTCTAGCCTGGACAACAGAGTGAGACTCCATCTCAAAAAAAAAAAAAAAAGGAATCTGGGGAATGAAAACTTAATGATTAGGTGAGTGAACGGAGTCTGGGTTCCTCCTTTTCAATCCCTTTTCAGCTTGCCAATCTGCCTGTATTATATGCTTTGAACATGCTAAATCCTGCTGGAAGACCAGGCTTTGTAAGTCCAGAGAGTATCAGAAATTATTTTGAACTGAACAGTAACAAAACAACTGACATCAAAATTTATGGGGTAGGCATCTGTGATGAAGACTCTTAGAAAACCACAAGTAGAACAGAATTTCATTAATTCAGTAAAGAGTATCATACAGAACATCCAGCACACACCACACTTATTGACTGATGTATTACTGGGGCGGCTGCCACAGCCTGAAGTAGACCAGGTGCCTACTGTCATCACTCCTCCATGACACTGCACCTGGAGGAAAGGCGCACGGAGAGGCATGGGGCTGGCAGGGAAGCATGGCCAGGGGAGAGGAGAGGCGCAGGGCTGGCAGGAAAGCATGGCAGGGAAGCGTAGAGGTGCGGGGCTGGTGGGGACACATGGCCAGCATCTCTTAGAGAGCGTGACCGTGCACAGAGAATGCCAGCATCACGGCGAGGTTGTCAGTTGCAAGGTCAATGTGCAGGACTCAGCCATATATCCATAGGCCAGGAATACACACACACAAGATCAAAGTCCAACGAGACACCATTAAAATTGCATCGAAAGTTCAAGTACTTAGGGCAGAAAGTCTAATGTAAGACTTCTACCCTAAAATCCGTCAAACTTGCTGAGAGAAATTCAAGGCCATTAAAATAAACATGGCATTCAGGGTTGAGGAGAGAAACGAATGTTACACTTTGCCTGGACGCATGGAAATGCTGGAAGAAGGCGGCAAGGACGACAGCATGGAATCGGTAAACAAACAGAAAAAAGGCCCATGGAACACAACAGAAAGTCCAGAATTAAATGGCCATGAGGGGGTCCCCAGGCTTACGGCCGCGGCAGCACCACACATTGGGAGAGGGCGGCCTGGCAATAAAGCCTGCCAGATCAAGCATGTTTCATAGAAAAACAGCAGCAACATGTAAAAGGTAAAACAATAACGTGTTTAGAAGAAAACCACTGAATATCTTCACAACTTTGGGAGGCAAAGATTGTTTAATCACGGCTCAAGGGCACCAGCGTCAGCAAAATCGGTGAGCTGGACTGCATGAACTTCATCAACAGATATAATTCTGAGAGTAAAAAGGCAAACCACGAGATTAACCCAAATTATGTTTCTCCAACAAAAGATTTTCACATCCAGAGTAAAGAACTCCAGCTCAGTAAGAAAAAGGCAAACAATCACTTAAAAGTCCAAAGGGGAGAGAACAGAAAGCCTGTCCAGGTACCCTCAGGAGTTGGTGTCTAGCTGGTCAGTGAGCATTTAAAAAGGGGCTCAGCTTCACCCAGCCTCAGGGAAGTCAGAACAACACATTTGGAGAACTGGCCTCCCACCAGGCAGGAAAACCAAAGGCGGGAGGTGAGGACCCGGAGGGACCAGCACTGTCCATACAGGGACTCTGGCAGGTGTGGCAGCCGCAGGACCTGACCCTCTGCCACATCTTGGCGTGCCCAGTGCAAGAGCACCCAGGGATCACTAAACATTACCCATGTGTAAAAGCATCCATGTCAACAAGAGTCATACCCCCATGCTGGAAACCATCCAATGTCAGGTATAGCCAAGTGTACTTTAACTAGTGGTATTTTTGGCCGGGTACAGTGGCTCACGCCTGTAATCCCAGCACTTTGTGAGGCTGAGGTGGATCACCTGAGGTCAGGAGTTCAAGACCAGCCTAGCCAACATGGCAAAATCCAGTCTCTACAAAAATACAAAAAAATTAGCTGGGTGTGGTGGCATGCACCTGTTATCCCGGCTACTCTCGAGGCTGAGGCGGAGAATCACTTGAACCCAGGAGGTGGAGGCTGCAGTGAGCCAGGATATGGCACCACTGCACTCCCACCTGGGCAACAAAGAGAGACTCCATCTCAAAAAACAAAAACAAACAACAACAACAAAAGGGAAATGAAAAGTCAGGAGGGGCTCGCCCTGGAGCTGAGGAAGCGGATAGAAGCAGGCACAAGGGTCTTCCTGGGGTTGCTACCTGCTCCTGCATCTGTCCTGTGTCTGTCATTTGTGCACACTGAATTTCAACCTGGAGATGACCGAAAGTAAGCCTCCGGAGGCAGAGCCGAGCCACACTCACTCTGTGGCACCCACTGCGTGAGGGCAAAACTGAAACACCTCACATGTTCGGTCACTAAACTGTGACCCACTCCCTCCACACAGCATCACAGCAGCAGCGAAAGGGAATGCTCTGCATTTCCAGGGACAAAGGTCAAAAGGATAATGTAAAATAAAAACAAAAAGAAGCCACAGAAGTATGGGTCTATGTATAGAAAACATGAAAGTGGGCAAAGCTGAGCCATGTTTAAAGATATACTCGTGATTAAACCAGAAAGAAAAATGAGGGAAGGACTGGTCTACATTTAAAGTGAAACGCCGTCTGATAACAGGGGTCATTCCGTTTCTTACACCAGGATGGAGACATGGGAAGTTGCTATATTCTTTGAGGCCTACATAAATGTTCTATGTGATCTTTTTCATGAGAACACTGAAAAGAAAGATGAGACATGGGGTGGGCGGGGAGTTGAGTCACAATCTTGCTCTCTGGACTGAGAGTGAGAAGAGCCCTGAGGCCCTGGGAGTCCCTGACTTCATGTGTCCGCTGTAAGCTGTGCTGGATCCCAGGACTTAAACAAACACCATCAGGGGAGATCAGGACTTTGAAATAAAAGCAAGCCAACTACTTGAAATGGCACTCACCTGGAGGAACAGTAGCCTCATCCATGGCTGGAAAAGGCATGAGCTACATTAACCTAGTTGGGGTGGTCTCCAAAATGTAAGCTGCCCAAGTTGTATTAACACAAAATAAACAACAGTGCCTGCCTCTGCTCCACGTCCCTCTACCCACACGTCCTACAGAGCACAAGCATGCATCAGGTGTGTCTCTACCATGCTATTCCAGGACAGATGAAAATAACCCGTTTAAAAATAAAAACTCCAGCAACATGGGCCCATCTCTAAATCCCTGCACAGCCTGGGCATGGTGCCAGTGAGGCCCTGCCCTCTTCCCATGTGTACCATGCCCACCCTTGCTATGGCCAGGACCAGCAAGGGTGCAGACACCATGACATACTCCTTCAGGACCCACAGGCCACTCTGACCCTGAACACCTGTGGCCTCAGCTCCCTTGGGACAGCCTGCCTCCTCCTGCTCTGCCCTCAGCATACACAATTCTGTAAAAAAGAAGGGACACAGTCAGGGAGAAATGGAACGGCCTCCTCAAACCATAGGTCTGGGAGAGTCCCAGCAAGGACTGCACTGCCTTCCTAGGATGGACCAGAAGGAGGCCTAGAGCCCCTTCTGTGAGCAGGCTGGCTCCATGGATGACACTGAGCTTTAGCAAGGAACATGCATGTCCTGTTCTGGACCCAGGAGCCTGGCCTTGCAGCTGGCCCTGCCGAGATGCTGAATCCCAGGAGGCTGGGTATGCAGCCCAGTGAACACCCAGCAAAGGAGCGCACAGGAACCCAGCCTCAGATATGTCCGTGAATACATGGACAGGAAGGCAACATTTTTTCAAACTGAGATCCAGGCAGGGTCCCTCCACCACAAAGGGAATGGGAGACTCCAGCACAGCATCCTGGGGACAGAAATGACCCCCAAGAAGAGAGAAGGTCCTAGCAGAGTTGACTAAGAACATGTGCATGGATCCCTGAGCTAAGTCCACCTCTCCTGTCTCAGATTCCCTGCGGAAGACTCCATAGCTCATGGAAGGAGCCTCAGGAAGCAGCTCTGGCCAACTCTAAGAGGCTGGGATAACTCAGAGGCTCACAAGAGCTGCCTCTGGGCCAGGAACATAGCAGGAAGAGAGCAGCTTCTCCCAGGAGGATGGAGGCCTCTCCCAGGAGGACAGCAGCTTCTCCTGGAGGACAGTGACTTCTCCCAGGAAGATGGCAGCTTCTCCCAGGATGGAGGCTTCTCCCGGGAGGACAGTGGCTTCTCCTGGGAGGATGGTGGCTTCTCCCAGGAGGATGACAGCTTGTCCCAGGACAGCAACTTCTCCTAGGAGGACAATGGCTTCTTCTAGGAGGACAGCAGATGCTCATGGAGGACAGAAACTTCTTCCAGGAGGACAGCAGGTTCTCAAGGGAGGACAGCAGCTTCTCATGGGAAAAGAGAGGCTTCTTCCAGGACCTCTCTTCTGGATATGAGGCAGGAAGAACACGGAACTCTTCTGAAGGGTTCCCCCTTGTACTTTCTGCCTTGATATTCTATGGCAGCCTGCCTTCTGCCCCATATTTGATTGTTTCTTAAACAGCAGCAGCCATTGGCCCTCCTGGGTCCCATCTCCATCTGCCTTCAGCTGTCTCCCAAGATAGATCTGGCCTAAACCGTGCCCTGCAAATACAGATGCTAGCTCCCCATGCTCTCCCATCACTGAGTGTGACAGGCAGGTCCAGGGTCCCAGCCCTCCTGTTAAAGCTCGTCTGCTCCCAATCCCATACCAGGCCCAGTCACATTGGTTTTCAGACTGTGGGATCATCAGGAATGTTTGTGGAGGTTTTTTTGATTGACAAAGGGAACTTTATGGGAATGAGCAGATCTGATGCTCTAGGCAGCAAGAAAAACATGGGAAGGGGAATGTCTATCATCACCACCCCAGCTTCAGAGAAGGTGGCCAAGGAACGTGCTCATTCAGCGAGCACAAAACCAAGACCCCAGCCCAGACCTCAAAACGCAGACTGTTGACCACTCCGGAATACACAAATCTCTGTCTTTCCCAATGTGCGGCTTCCCAGGGCAGGATGTCACCATGACAACTACACCGTGTGCTCAGCAACCACGACATAAGTCAGATACCACTGGACACCCAATGCCACCTGCTTGCCAACAGCCTGTGGCCTCCAGTAAACAATCTGCTCTGAAACAAGGGAGGGGCGGCCGAGTACAGAAAATGGGAGAGAGTGGAGGGTAAGCTTTTCTGTCATCGTTAGAGTTTCTTGCTAAAAGTTAGCTTGTATTACTGATATTCCATAAACAAGACTCTGCAGCCATATTGTGGAAGCCTAGGGGCACAGGAAAAGTACCTCAGTGCAAATAGGAAAATGGTTTGTGTTCACCCAGTTCCAGAAGCCAATTTTCAACTGCTTAAAATAGTCATGATATTTTACCAAGGTAATTATACTCTTAGCTATCAGTAACAATTAAATCCTTAGACTAGAGCTGCTTAATAAAGGTCTCAAAATAAACTGCGCACTCCAAGCACTGTGTACTAAAATGTCAAGCACATAGGCAAGACCTCCAATGGGACGCAGAGGCCCAGACAGGTCAGCGACCAGGAAACCTTCAAGGCCAGCAGCAGCCGCGTCGGGTCCTCCTTAAGAGAACGCACCCTTTGACCACCAGCCAACTGGACGGGTTGTTGTGCAGAGCTGAGGTGAGCAGCAGCCGATACCAAGGTGCACAGGCCCAGAGCAGCAGGCACACTGCTCCCTCCAGCTGGCCGATCAAACAGCTTCATCACGGCTGGCTGGACGGATCCTGCATCCCGGTCCTGGGGCTACACGGATGACTGGGATCAATCCTTTGTCAGGATAAACAACCACTCCATGCCCGCCGATCAATATCCACCTTCTCACTAACACAGAGCAGGCCCAAGAGCACAGCAGGGTCGGGGTGAGGCCAGCATAGGCCAGAAAGTGCCAGAGGCTCTCCACCTGCGAAGCACAGCAGAGAAGAACAAAAACCCTCCTGCCCTGGCTGCGCTGGGGGTGACCCTCAGAGAGAAACGGCAGGAAGGAAGTTGAGTAAAGACTTCGCAGGAAGCTCCAGGGTTCCGCTGGACCACGAGGGAGCCTCACCAGGGATGAAAACCACACCAGACACCCACCGACAGCAAGCTACTCCTTTCCCATCATGTCAGGAGCCCTGGCACTAAGAGGGGATGCAGACAACAGCACAAGTGTGGTGTGGGTCACAGAATGTCAGGCTGCAGGCCAGACCTAACACATGAGAACACTCAGGCTCACACAGGATCTGTAAAGGGAATGCTTCCTCTCAGCTTCCAACTGCTGACTTTGCTTAAGAAACCAGGAAGTTCCCACAGGAGCAGCCTCAGTCGAGGCTGGGTGGGTCTCCGGTGGGGGCCACACCTGTAACTCACCCAGGCCATGCATGCAGGACCACTCCAAAGTGCTGCCCATCTGGCTGGTGTGGCGATGTCCCTCCCCAGCCGAAGCCCAAAGCCCGGGAGTGGGCCCAACAAGAAGGCACAATGAAGGGGGGTGCCACCTGAACACAGCCAGGCTCACAGGCAGCCCTGGTCATCAGGTCTGAGACCAAAGTTTAGCAGAAAGGTGAACTGAGACCCAGAAAAAATGGGCAACATCTGAGATCCCAGAGAAAGGCCCGACTCCCAGCCCAGCCCTCCTACTCTTCCTCCCTCAGGAAGCTCTGACCGCCCCATATCATGGGACCATAGCAAGTCATTGCGCACCCAAAGACCACCAAGCCCAGCTGTCCTGCCACCCCGACTGAGCACAGCCTCGCCCCCTCTGCTTCCCAAGGCCTCTCCTCAGCAGCAGGGTCAGACTGCACTTGCCTGAACCCCCACAATGGTCATCTGCTGGGCCCAAGCTGCCATCGCCTCTTGCTCCTGGTCTGGAGGCTGACTCCAACAGCACTTTGTGAGGAGCTGCCTTCTCTCCCCTCCCCTGTGGTTTTCCACACATGCTTTCACAAAGGGGAGATCCTTGGGTCCTTTCAGGAATGCCACCTCCTGAGAAAATCCCTTCTGTGGCACCACCGCACCATCCACTTCTGTTGAGGTGGGTGGAAGGTGCTCATTTGTTGCTACTGCCTGACCGGGCTGCAGAGTGAATTCTCCAAGGGCTGTGCCCACATATCTGTACCGCATGCACCACATGCATCTTGCTTAGAAGGTGACAGACTAGCAGACACAGTGTCAGAAGAGAAGGGAACACAGAGGAAGATCCCAGAGAGTGCTCCACAGAAATATACCGTGCCTGACCATGCGACAGGGCTCAGTGTCCCCTCTGCCAGAGGCAGCAGACAGCTCCAGCTGAAAAGCCATGTGAGGACATTTTGGAGGGTCCCTGTCTGGGCTGCACCTGCAAAGCCAAGGCTCTGGGGTCAGCATCTGAGCTGTGCACAGAGGTCAGCTCAGCCTGTGTTCCAGAAAGCCCACACGGTGCTCAGAGGACCTGGGCCCATGTGAAGTTTTCCTTAAGGAGACAGCATGGTGCCCCCGAAGGAATGTGCTGGAGAAGACATAAAACAGCAGTCCTCAGTAGTGGAAATGTAACTCATTTTCTCAAAGCTCCATAACCAAGGGGTCCCAGCAGCAACAAGCCTTGGTTTTCATCAAAAACAATTAAGAACAGGCAAACATTCATCAGGCACAACTCTTGGTCCTTGACAGGTGCGGCACCCATCCTGGGCCCCAGGGTGGCACAGCCTTCCACCCATTCAGCACTAGTGGAGGCAGGCAGGGGGAGTCTCTGCCCAGCAAACTGGATAGCCTCCCTGGCCTAGAGGGCATCTGAGGACAGACTGACTTATTTCCTGCCTTGCCTTCTGAAATTCCAGTGCCCAAGGAACATTTTAAACAACACTCACAAAAACTTTCTTTTACGCTCCAGCAACTTCTGCTTAGGGTGCCAGACATCGGAACCCTTGCAGGTGCTGATGATAAGAGAATCAGGCCATGTAGCCACCCCACAGGTGGGGCTGGGGCACACCTGGAAGCAGGTGATAGCCTTTGTCCCAAGCCCTGGGCCAAGACCCACACAGCAGAACCTGCATCACTAGACGGCAAAGCATGAGAGTGCTGATTACAAGGGACAGGGACCCTGCAGAGGGTCCACAGGGACAGGGAACACTCTCCAGGAAACAGCACCAGGCCAGGAGTGGAAACTGGGATGCTGGGGGAACTGAAAAAAGTGAAGCACACACCAGGCCCAGAGAGTCCCACAGGGAACACCAGGACTGGGAGCACCCTCTGGCATTCCCAGAACCCTCCTGGCAACCCAGAGCCAAAGTGCAAACCCTGACCCAGCTGCAGGACTCCTGCCATGGAGAGTGAGATCTTGCCGACTGGGTGTGCGCTCCCCCACAGCTCCCTGTGACTCTGATCCAAATGTGAGGGCATAAATCACCTTGGTGAGCAGAAGGACTCGTTTCTGGAGCCTCCGGGCCAGTGCCTCATGTGTCTCACGCTTCTTCCTCTCCTCCAGCAGCTGACCGCTGACCTGCCGGAGCTCCTCCTGCAGCTGCTGCCTGGCCTTCTCCAGCCCCCGGGCGCTGCACGGGAGAGACAAGAGGGCAGAGCAATGAAGCCCAGGGTGACTACCCCAACCTGCCCCAGCCAAGGAACGAGCCCACCAGGACGTCCTAAAATAGAGCTGCACGTGCAACCCCCTCACTGCCATTTCCGCACTGCTGAATAGCTACTTAAGGCCTTTCAGGAGTTTCTGGATTTCAAATAGACTCCCAGGGTGATCCCAGAACACGGCAGGGAGGGAGAGGGGAGCTCAACTCCACACACAATGGGAAAAATTGTGGGCGATGCAGCCCTTCGGGAGACGGGGCTTCTGAATGAGCGAGATTGCAGAGCCAGCGCTTCCCTCTGAATCACCGCAGATGTGCGGTGTGGTACAGGGACGCAAATGCCGGGCGCCTGGGGGGGGGGGGCCAGTTCTAAAAACATTCTGCAGGGTTGAAAGCCCAGCCTGGCACGGAGCACTGGGAACCCGAGAGGCCTCCTGGGGGCCAATGCCAAGGGCAGGGTCAATGCCAGGCTGCCCAAGAGGCCTCTCCCTGTCCACCCCTTCAGGTGTCTGATGGTTCCTTTCGATTCTGCTTTTTAAAACTTCCTTTTCCCTGCACGTTCCCCACAGCTGCTGCCGCAGTCACTGTGCTGGTCGCCTGTCACCTGTTTCCACAACAGCTTCTCAACGGCTCTCACTCAGTCCCTCTGCCACGGGGCACCAACCTGTCTCCTCAGATGGCAGAGAGGGGCTGGGTCATGCGATTTTGAAGGCTTTGGTGGCTCCCAACCACTCTTGGTGAACCTCTGAGTTCATGGCCTGGCAGTTAAAGGGCCTCAGGGGTTTGGATCTTGCCTCTCTCTCTCTCTCTGTCCTTCAGAAAGCATCCACTGACCCTGACTCCAAGAATGCACCCATGATGCAATGGCTTTCTGTGATTCTAGGAGCCCCAGGACTTCACCTCCCCACAGGACGGCACTTCTAGGAAAGGCACAGCAAGGCGCAGAGAGGAGAGGTGGCCCCAGGAAGAGGGTGAGTCAGGATGCTACCTCCCAGATGGGATGGCCGGACACAAGGGCATTCCAAGAAAGGGACGCAGCCAGGAGAAAAGAGGCCACCCTGGGGTGGGGGCGGGTCAGCAGAGGGCCAAGCCTCAACCAGACAGCCCTGGGCAGGCAAGGCATGGGACAACACTGCAAAACAAGAGCTGCACATGACTGTATTAAGCATCACAAATCTCTTTCCAAAGGAAATCTTCACTAAATCTCAAAGAAATAAAACACAGCACTGGGATGAGAGAAAAGGCAACACCGACAACAGTCCTGTGAGGTGACCCTCAGGGACAGCCAGGAGGCTGTTTGGAAACACAGAAATGTGGAATGGGGCCATGAATATCAGCCTCATGCTTCAACCTTCCTGGGCATCCAACTGTTTCTACATTGCTTTAGTTGCATGACTTGAGGAAGAGCTTAATTCCCAGGGCTGGCAGATCAACATTTTCTTTGATGGAGGTCTCCACTGGACTCATGTTTTCCACTTCATATCTGAGTGAAGTCAATACGGGGTTTGCAACTCTAACTTAGTATGAATCTTTTAATAAAGGGTAAGTTGAAAGTGAATGTGAATCCAACACTCACAGAATGTCGGAAGGGACTCGGTGGTGGTCCTGATCTAGCCAAGCATGGTGGGAACCCCCGGCCTAGCCACCCTCGGCCAGGCCCAGCAAAAGTTGCACAAGCCCACAGATGCGGGGCCAATGCACTGGTGTTCTGGACACGTGAGTTTCATTTCAGCTTTGTGTGATCTTGTGAAATATGTATTGCTTCTTCAAGCCATATCCTGGAACACAACTCCTAAAATCCTTGGACTCTCATGAGTGAGATCTTCCATTTGCCAGTGACCAACTGTGGCTGCCGCCCCTGGGCAGCTGCAGGACAGGGCTGGTCACCAGGAAGACCAAGGCTAGACTAGTGGCTTGGGACTTCAGCCCCACCCCCAAGCTCGGGGAAGGAGAGCAGCTGAAGGCTGAGTAGCTCACCAATGACCAGCAGTGGAGTCAATCATGTCCACGTAATGAGACCTCCATAAAAACTCAAAAGGACTGAGCAGGGAGAGCTTCTGGTGTTCCGGGAGAGTGGTGGCCGAGGGAGGATGTGGAAGCTCCACATCCTTCCCTACTCCTCGCCATGCTCATCTATTCAGCTGCATCCTTCGCAGCAACCTGGGTTATTTATATATATAAACTAATAAACACAAGTTTCCTTGAGTTCTGTGAGACACTCCAGCAGACTAATCAAACCCAAGGGGAATCCCAACTGGGTGGTAGGAACCCCAATTTATAGCCAGCCAATCAGAGGCACACCTGTGGCTTGTGACTGGCACCAGAGCTGGGGATGGAGCCCTCGCCTCAGAGGTCTGACACCACCTCCAGGTGGACAGTGTCAGAACGGAACTGAGTGAGGGGACACCTGGTTGGTGTCCCAGGCAGATTGGACTACTTGCTTGGTGGGTGGGAAAACGCCCCACAGCCAGTCTTCTCTGGTCAGAGGAAACCATTCTGAGTCTTTCCCATCACATCAGCCGCCACGAACAGCCCTGCACAGACACTGACTCCAGGTGCAGCACTGGCCAGGGTCCACTACCCCTCCAGGCACTCCATAACCAAAAACACAAAATACAATTAAAACAGGCACAGAGCTCATAGGAAGCACATATTATGAGGCTATTTTGAGCTCCAGTTCCATTTTAAACTATTCATGGGCCAATTCAATAGTCAAGGGCTATAAAAACTCCTGTTGAACCACTGAATTGAGGTGCAAAAGTTCACAAGTGCTTTAAATCACAGCTCTGTGTGGTCATTTAATTAGAAGAATACCACCATTCCCTGCCCTCTGCTTTAAAGCCAGGGTATGCAAAGGCAAGAATGAGCCATCTTTCAGGTGACGGGCACAGCACAGGTGTCTGGCAAGGCAGAGGGGTGAGGGGCTGCACTGGGAAGCGCCCTCAGCACAGGATGTTGGGCAGCCTTGAAGGGAGCCCAACAAACCCACACCCTGCATCTTGAGTGAGGGTGCGCTCACATCTGTGTGGAGGCACATGTGGGGCTGGAGTCCTCCCCATCGAGAGCAGATGTGAGTCACACATGGCCACAGGACAGCAGCTGTTCTGCTTCAGAGCCCAGCCTTCCAGAGCTTGAGGACCAGGACTCAGCGAAATAGAACCATGTGCCAAGACCAGGCTCTGAGAACTGGAAGTGACCTGAGTGGCTTCCGACCCGCTCTCTGCCACCTAGGCCACCTCCGTGAAGCAGGCAGCAGGCACTAAGGTGCCCCAAGCCCGGCCCCCAGCCTGCAACAGCAACTCAGCAGAACTAGCACATCCTCCACTATTGCTTAAGGGGTCTTTACCCACTCCTAGATTTTCGAATACTGAGGTAATAATGCAAAAACAGCAAGCAAGTAGTTTTCCAAACTAACTTTGAGATGAAAGGGCAAGTGTGTAAACAGCTAACTAGGCTTTGTTAAAGATTTGCAGGAGCACTGAGCCCTGGCCAAGGGCAGAAAAGTTCCCAACCTCCTTGGACCCTCGCTGACACTCAGATGTTTGTAGTCATCGGTCACCTCCTGGTCCCAAACCTCCTCTTGCCCCTGCCCTTAGCATAAGAAGAGCCTGAAATGTGTACTGACTTCAGATGGTCTTTGTGACTGAAGGTCACCATCTTCCTGATCTGCTTGCTCTCCAAATACATCTGATTTTCTCCGCCACTCTCACCTTTCGTGTCTGGCTTTCAAGCAGCAAGCAGCTGAACCTGGGCTCCCTTACAGGCCTGGTCTAAGACGCTGGGAAAATGCAGCAGCTGCAGGATGGCCTGAAGTGTGTGTTCCACAGCACCCAGAGGGAAGACAGAGCCATAAGTGGTGTGGGGCTAAGCCCAGGCTATAAAAGCTCATTGGCCAGGTTGTAAAGCAAACCTCTCCTCCCCAGCAGTGAAATCCACATCATGAAGGGAGACGGGAGAAATGAACCAGAGCAACACACGTTCCCAGCTGAGGGACGGCATGGGCGGCAGAGACACACCCATTCCAGGACCGTCCAGCTGTAGGCACTTGGACCCACATCATCCGGGCCCCATCCCCAAGGCCTCATAGCTAACCAACACCCAAGTCTTCTAAACCACAGAACTAGACTGTAAAACTCCAACACCAAGAACTGGACCGTAAGACTCTGACACCAACAACTGGACTGTAAGATTCCGACACCAACAAATGGATTGTAAAACTCCAACACCAAGGTGTGACAAGGAGAAGACACTGCAGAATGCTCGCCAAGAGCCAGGTCCAGGACGTTCGCCACTCACACCTCACTGGCAGGTGAGTCCACCCACTCTGTTCAGCACATGGTTTGTGGATGATGGCAGCCACACACCATTCCAGCCACCAGAGACAGCAGCATCAAACACCACAGCCAGCCTGGTCTCACGTCTCACTGGGCTTCCCTCCATTCTACTGGGATGGGAATCTCAGACAAAGAAGCCACACATGTGGGATGAACAGAGAATCTCACGGGGGTGCAGGTACCAAGGTAACTGAGAGGAAGAGAAGAACCCTCAGGCACCAAGGGTGCAGTGACTTCAGGAAGCAGCTCCCATCCCTTGGGCTGTGGGAACACAGGGCAGAGGCTGACATCACGAAAATGTAGTCGCTTAGAGATGGGCCCCATGGAAAGGAAATTGAGATGGCTGAGTGGAGGCCATGCTAGTGTCTGCGAGAGGGCCTTGGAGGGCCTGGACCCAGGCCTCTGAGAACAGGACAGCAGCCCATGGAGCTGGAACCTCTGGGCGCTATAGAATCTGCAGGCTGGTGGGCTGCCGGGAGGGGGCAAAGCCAGTGGCTGAAGAGCTGCCCCCTCGACCTGCAGGCTGGTCCCAGGGCCCTCTCCAGCACCCCCAGGGCAGGCCCTGATGCAGGCGCCTGCTTGCCAAGCACAAGTGTGGGCTGCGGTCCTCAGCCCTGCAAAGTAGGGCTCGGAGAAGAGACGGAGGAGCTGCGAGGTGATGACTCTGTAACCACAGCAGGCAGAAGACAGGCCACCAGCAAAGGACCAAGCAGGTGCCTCCTGACACTGGAGGAACAGGAGGCTGGAAGGGCCCTCAGGGAGGGGTGGTGGGACATTCTGAGACAGGTGATGTCAGAGCCAGGGTTGTTTCCAGCGGGCAGCTGGTATGCTCATGGCCAGCCCAGTGGGCCTGCGGGTGGGACAGC
The DNA here is from genome assembly GCA_031835075.1 of Saguinus oedipus. Classification (NCBI taxonomy): domain Eukaryota; kingdom Metazoa; phylum Chordata; class Mammalia; order Primates; family Cebidae; genus Saguinus; species Saguinus oedipus. Next base: position 11,505,495 of record CM063170.1, read on the forward strand.
CAGGGGCAACTGGCAAGGTCAGATGATGACGAACAAACCAGGAAGGGCCCCCATACAGGGCTGGAAACTCATGTGGCGTGTGGAGAGTGGGCTGAGCCAGAGGGGCAGAGGGTAAGGAGGGGGCCAGTGTGTGTCCATGAGGTGCCGGCGTCTTGAGGGGAGGGGAAGGTTCAGCAGAGGCAGCCCAGTTCTGAGGACCAGAGGAAGTGGCAATTAGGAGCCACGTCCTGGAGTTTCAGGAACTGCTGGCACAAAGTGGACTGCCCCAGAGTGCAGCCTAAAGGCCCCCAAACTTTTCAGACACCGCCCACAAGTGGCGCTGCCCACCCTAGCATGCAGGTGGAGGTGCTCCATCAAGATGGGCTCTGCCTCCGACCCATGAGAGCCATGGGACCCCAGCGTGGCGAGCCACAGTAGCACCCTGGACAGCAGGCTCTCCCCTGTTGGGGATGTTCTCTCTGTTCAATCCCAGCCTTTCCTCTGAGGTACAAAAGAGAAAACTCATAAAAAATTAAGCCTCTAGTTCCATGCTTGGGATGAACTCTGAGGTCACTGGCATTTCCGTGAGCCTCTGGGAGTTGAGAACAAAGTTCTTAGTTCCTAAAGGAGAAGTCAGGCATGTTTATCGATCAATGCCTCTCTGAGCCGGCCTCTACTCAAAGAACAAGCTTTTGAGGCTCCATCTCTGTGCTGTGACCAGCCACTGCAGTCCACTTTAATGTGATCTTCATCAGAAACTTGCAGCCTAAGAATACCTACTTTCAAGGAACAACTAGAGGACACACGGCATTCCGACGCGGCAGGAGACATTTTAACGACCTTCTTCAAGACACTGCTGAGCCGGCTCTTCTGTACACAACCCCTTCCTCCCACATGCTCCTATCTACCTTCTCCCAAGTCCCAGCCCACTCTGAGCACCCACCAAGGCAAGGGCATGCATTGCACAAACAGGCATCCCTGGACTCTCCCAGAAACCAGGGGGCCCAGGAACACAGGAGCCTATAGTGCAGCCACTGCAAGAGACAGGCTCAGAGAAAGGCCAGGACAGGTGGTGCTAGGGTCCAAACCGGAACACTTGTGTGCTCTGGGGCCCTGATTTGACCCTTGGGATGGAGCAAGGAGGGCGTTCCCACCTGTCACAAGGCCAAGTGGTGCCTGGCATGTGGATCCACAGGGTATGAAGATGCCGCCAGAACCAAGCCCGGGCCCAGGGCAAAACCAGCATGTTCTGGGCGGCGCACAGAATGCCTGTGTCCTCCCAAGTTTCCCTGTGGAAACCCAGATCCCCAATGTGATGGTGACCAAAGGGGAACCCCAAAGAGGGGAATTCAGTCCTGAGGGTGGGGTGCTCCTGAGGGCGGGGCACTCCTGATGGGATGCATGTCTTGTGAGCAGCATGAAGGAGCCAACATCCTCTCCCTCTGCCCTGTGAGGACAGGAGCTGGCCATCTACAAACCAGGGAGATAGTCCTCCTCAGACCCCACCCTGACATCCTAGACTCCTCCTCAGCCCCACAGCCATGAGAAACAGGCTATTCATATCTCCATCTATGGTACTTTGTTATGCCAACCCAAACAGAGATTGCCTCCTAATCTGTAACACCCAGACACACTGTTCACACACGGGCACAGGATCACGCCAAGGCTCCCTTGCTGATGACTGCCCTGACTGTTCACCCATGACACGGTGAGCCCACGGTACAATTAGCCTAAGACACAGTTATGACATGGTGAGACCGTGGCACAGTGAGCCCGAGACACAGTTACAGCATAGTGAGCCCGAGGCACAAGTAAGCCCGAGACACGATTACAGCATGGTGAGCCCATGGCACAGTGAGCCCCAGACACGGTTATGCACAGTGAGTCCGAGACACAGTTACAGTAAGGTGAGTCCATGGCACAGTGAGCCCGAGACATGGTTATGGCACAGTGATCCCCAAACATGGTTATGGCACAGTGATCCCACAGCACAGTGATCCCACAGCATGGTGAGCCCACGGCACAGTGAGTCCCAGACACGGTTGTGCACAGTGAGTCCGAGACACAGTTACAGTAAGGTGAGTCCATGGCACAGTGAGCCCGAGACATGGTTATGGCACAGTGATCCCACAGCACAGTGATCTCACAGCATGGTGAGCCCACGGCACAGTGAGTCCCAGACACGGTTACGCACAGTGAGTCCGAGACACAGTTACAGTAAGGTGAGTCCATGGCACAGTGATCCCCAGACATGGTTATGGCACAGTGATCCCACAGCACAGTGATCCCACAGCATGGTGAGCCCACGGCACAGTGAGTCCCAGACACGGTTACGCACAGTGAGTCCCAGACACGGTTACGCACAGTGAGTCCCAGACACGGTTACGCACAGTGAGTCCCAGACACGGTTACGCACAGTGAGTCCGAGACACAGTTACAGTAAGGTGAGTCCATGGCACAGTGATCCCCAGACATGGTTATGGCACAGTGATCCCCAGACATGGTTATGGCACAGTGATCCCACAGCATGGTGAGCCCACGGCACAGTGAGTCCCAGACACGGTTGTGCACAGTGAGTCTGAGACACAGTTACAGCACAGTAAGCCCACGGCATAGTAAGCCCCAGACATGGTTACAGCACGGTGAGCCCACAGCACAGTAAGCCTGAGACACAGTTACCTAATGGTGAGCCCACAGAACAGTGAGTCCCAAACACAGTTACAGCAAGGTAATGCCAAGGCGCAGTGAGCCCGAGACACTGTTACGGCACAGTGAGCCCCAGACACGGTTATGGCACAGTCATCCCACGGCACAGTGAGTCCAAGACATGGTTACAGCATAGTGAGCCCCAGACACAGTTACGGCATGGTGAGCCCAAGGCACAGTGAGCCCCAGACACGGTTGTGCACAGTGAGTCCGAGACACAGTTACAGCACAGTAAGCCTGCGGCATAGTAAGCCCCAGACATGGTTACAGCACGGTGAGCCCACGGCACAGTAAGCCTGAGACACAGTTACTGCATGGTGAGCCCACAGCACAGTGAGTACCAAACACAGTTACGGCAAGGTGAGCCCAAGGCACAGTGAACCCCAGACATGGTTACAGAACGGTGAGCCCAAGACACGGTTACAGCATGGTGAGCCTGCCAATGGCCTTGAGGGTTAATATGTAAACACAGCTGTGTGCCCAGTGATCTTCAGTGATGACACTTGGCATGAAACTAGGAAAACATTAATAAAACTTTATCTGAACCTTGGCAAAATCCCTAAAAGCACATTTATTTTTAGATATCTGAGGAACAGAAAGACCCATCCACACGTATGACTTTTAATCTTCTCTATTTTATAGATGAGTAAATTCAAGCCTTGAGTGACTGAGTCATGAGCATGTGACTACCATGTTCCCCATGACACCACTGTACATGACCTCCAGGGTCATGCCTTGAGTACCTGCACAGGGCCAGGGGAAGACACCCCAGTCAGGCCAAGCAACACCACCACACAGATGATGTGCTCCATGTGTCTCTCAGGAAGAGAATCAAGTGCAGGGGCTTGGCCGAGCCAGCTGTCAGGAGGAGGGGTGCGACCCAGCAGGTGGCTGGGAGCAGGTACACAAGGCAAAAAGCAGCGCCTTTCTGCAGGAGGCACTCGGGAGCAGGAGGTAAGGACCCAGCAGGCCCAGGAGGCTGGCAGGGAGCAGAGGACAGGCTCCAGCCCCAGCAGGCAGCCTGTCCTGCTCTGCTCTGGAAACATCTATAGGTTCTGAAAGAGGATCTTGCTTGCCAGGACAACCTCCCAAACTGCATGTGCTTGTCCTCCAGTCACAAGAACTGTACACAGAGCCATGTTCACAGACACCCATCAGGAAACCTCGCAGCAGCCTGGATCAAGAGGCAAAATTTTAGATGGAGAACAACTGGTTTCAGAAATTCTCTCCTGGAAGGCCAGGGTTCCCAGACAGGGCAGAAGCAACAATGCATGTGGTCTGGCATCCACATCTACTCCTTGCCAATAGGGAACACCAGGGAAGGGCCCCCACTCACCACAGAGTGGGCCATCTCTGCCATCAAAGCCTCCAGCTCTGGTCTGGAGGCCAGCACAGTGGATGCAGGCTCTCTGTGTATCTGAGGAGTCTCCTAAGAGTGGGAATTCAATAACTGCCTCTGCAGAGATGCAGGGAAACGTGACCCTGGGACCCAGGGGGTTCAGAGGGTCCCACCCACCCACAAAAGCCCCCACGGCACCCTACTATCCAGACGCTCTGAGCCTTCCATCCACCTCTGACCTTCTCCTTCATCTTGGATGGAACCGAGGCCACTGAGCCGCTCGCTGTTAATGGGCCAGGGATGATTCCATCAGATTTGTGCATCCATTGCAAAGCACAGGAGCATCAACAGGTTCCAGTTCTTCCCTTGCCCCGTGCTCATGGGGCCTCCAAGGTGAGCCAGAAAAGGCTCCCTGATCAGAAGCTGCCAGAGATTCAGATCAGGGTTTATGCTTCTCATCTACCTGGGACTAAAGAAGAAAGCAGAGGCCATGGGCCAAGGTGCCTCCCATGTCTGAACACAGAGGCGAGCCTCCTGAGCAGTTTCTTGCTCTCATCCGAGCAGCTTTTGGCTACAGGGGGTGCTCCTGGGTACATGACCTCATTTAGTCTCCACAAGAATCTGGCAGGAGAGCAGCAGCACTGCCCCCAGTCCCCACATCCCTGAAGAAGCAGGGGCTCAGAGGTGGCATGCCTCACTGAGGACTCCGGTTCAAGCCCGCAGGGCCAACTCAGCCCCCACACCATGATGAGGTCGTGGGCATGCAGCCCGCACTCAATGGCACAGGTGGGCACTTGCTTCCCTAGTGAGCAGGTTCAGACCCAGAAGGGCCAGGTCTCCGAGAGGGAGCAGCACCCTCCTCCCCAGTGCCCCAGGACATGGGGCTCAGCACAGCATGCAGCTGTCATTATTTATGCCATCTAATTCCAATCCTAAATGTCTCCAAGTGTCATTACAAGTTTTTCTGAAAAAAATAATCCAAACAGTGGAAACAAAACCAGAGAATGAGAAGAGCAAAGGTTGAAATAATTACAAATCAAAGGAATGGCCAGGGGAGCAGGCTCTGAAGTTGCAGGCTGGCCCGGTTGCTCTGCCCCGACTGCCTCTGATGAGCTCTCTGTTCCCAACATCTCATTCATTCGAATCACCAAATTCAATCTGCATTCCCAGATAAACAGAGGCCATACTGTAAATACTCTCATCTGACCTTGAAATGTGAGAAGGAAAATTGCCCTTTGCAATTTCAATTCAATCTCAACCATAATGAATAATCCAATTTAGCTGATCAGTTACCAATCTGTAATCACCTTGGTAGGGCTGCCTCCAAATGAGGGGTGGGGAGCTCTGGCAAGTGTGGCCGCAGGGAGACCATCAATTCACCTCCACCCCAGGCTGTTGGAGTTTAAGAAATGAGAATGGCAGCGACCAGAGGGCAAGTCACCTCCCCAGGCTTTATTGTACAACTGTTCTTTGCCCTCCAGCTCTGACTTTCAGAAAAAAGAGGAGACACAGAAGATAATCCGGTGCCTGGAGTGACGCAGAGAGGCAAAGCAGGCATCCTGGAGACATCCACTGCCTCCCCATGTCGAGGTTGGGGAGAAGGAGACCATCCACATCATCAGCCCAGTCAGTGCCGGCTCCCTGCCCACCTAATGCAGGCAAGAGAAGCCCCAAGGGGTGACATGGCCAGCAGGCAAGCAGCAGGTGGGTGGGCCAGCCTTGAGCTGGGGTACTTCTCTGCACTGCTGCTCAGCAAACAGACCACCACCTAGGTTTGTAAGCAAAGTTTTCCTGGAACAAAGCCATATCCTTTCATTGACATATGGCCTGTAGCTACCTTCCTGTGATAGCGACTATGCTTCAAAAAGTCAAAAATATTTACTACACGGCTCTTTACAGAGAAAGGTTACCAACCACTACCCTATAGCACAGACATGAGGTTTAGAAACACTGGTGTGGGTAACTACGACATGACTTTACACCCAACTGAGGCTGGGCAACTGCGTTTCTCCCCCACCAAGAGAGCAAGCTCCTACCAGCCCCCAGCCTCAGGCACTGCAAATGCACAGATTCCATGGCAAAAACAGTAATAACAACCCTCCTACTAAATCCACAGACCCTCAGGTGCAAGGTGCCTCCCCCACAATCTAAGGCCTCTGGTACAAAGCCAGGGATTCTGGGGCCCCTCACTTCCAAATGGGAGCAGGACTCAAAGAGCAGCACTGGGCTCTGATGCCAAGTCCATCCCTGTGCACTGGAAACCCCCAGCTCCCACAGCAGCCCTGCTGTTAGCTGCACAGAGCCCCATGCAAAGAGGAGGCATGGAGGCTCGCTCAAGGCACAGCCTGATTTTCACACTGAAGATCTGTGTGGCTGGGCAAGGGGAACTGTCATTTCTTCAAACACACCCTGAACTTCCAGAGACATTTTCACCTCACTTCTCAGTTTTGGACATGGATACCAGGAGAGTGGCATTCCAAGGGACCTGGTTCACAGGCGATGCCACTGGGACGTGGCCTGCACTTTGCGACGTTACAAAGGCCTTATTAACCCTCAGCTGCCTCCTGGACTCCCAAGGTCCAGACTCCATACCCCCTCCCCCCTGGCTCCCCATTCATGGAGGGTGAGAAGATGACTGAGCCAAGGGAGAGAGGAGAGAGCTGCTACGACAGTCCATGAGCCAGGCCAGGTGCGGAGGACAGGGCTGGGGATGCCACGGGGTGACAGTGGCAGAGCCAGTGGGAAGGGTCCTCAGAAAGAGGATATAGACAGACAAGCTGGGCAGGGGGACTCTGGGCTGGTGCTAGAAAGGTGCCCGTGGGCAGAGGTTGCTGCTCTTGGAGCCAGGGTTGCCACACTGGGCTCCTTGCACCTTCCTCATCTGGACTACAGGTTGTAGCAAAAGTCCATCAAGTTCACCCAAACAGAGGAGCAAAGGAATGAAAATCAGAGCATCCACTTAGCAGTCCCACTCTACCAACACTTCTCAAATTTCCAGAACACCATTGTGCAACCCAGGAAACCTCAGGACAAACATCAGCTGGAGGAAACCAACCTGTGGAGGGACTGTGGGCCTCAGGGGCCTGCCAAAAATCCCTGCATTGGGCCAGACCACCCCACACAGGAGGCCGGGGGGCACTCCCTGTGCCACTGTGGCCCAGAGCATCATCATGCACCCCTTCACTTCCTCACCCAGCCAGCAGGCCCCAGGACTTATCTGTCCGGGGCTCTGTCCCCCACACAGGGGTCTGAAATCACCGTTCCAGCCCCCATGGCTGGCAGAGCGCAACAGCCTAGGCTGGGGAAGCGCAGGAGCTAAGTGTGAGGGAGAGAAGCTGGAGCACAAGTTAGTGGGGGAAGGCCACCTGGCCCAGCTGGAGGGAAAACGGGAGAGACATCTTCCATCAAGGTGGGGAGGCCAGGCCTTCATTCGAATGGCCAACAGAGATAGCGGGGACCCCTGGGGAGAGAGCAGGGCACATCTGACATATCCCAAGATCAGGAGCAATAACGAAAGGTGGCAGCTTCCAGAGGCAGATGAAAATTGATCATGGATATTAGACAGAGGCCAGAGCCAAAGATAGAGCCTCCAAAGTCTGGCCAAACTAAAGTGACAAGAAAGGATGTCAAAGCACAAGAACTTACAGAAGAAGGAAAAGCAGAGACCAAGGAATAAAGAACGGAGAACAAGCCCCCAGGAACACCTGCACAGGAGATGCGACAGAAAGGGAAGGGAGGCAGGAGAGGGAGGGCAGGGGGACAAGGAGGCCATGTGTGAGTGTGAGGGGTGTGTGTGCATGTCCCAGCAACAGCTGCATGGGAAACCAGAAGGAGGGAGAGAAGGGAAGGAGAGTGGGGACCACAGGGCCATGTGTGAGACAGAGCGCAGGAGGGAGAAGGAAGAAAGGAGAAAGGGAGAGGGTGCAGCGGGGAGAAAGTGAGATGGAGGGAAGGGAGCCAGTCCTGGGGAGCTCAGCCGGAGCTGCTGTTAGAGCAGTTGACTTCAGCACCACATGGTCGGTGAATCGGAGCCGTGAGCACATAGCTGGGCTCTGGCCGTCACCAGGTCTAGTGTGGGAGTACAGCACTCCAGAGAGCAGCAGGCCAAGTGGAAGGACCAGGCTGAGGAGACGGAGATCTGAGGATCGAGGGGCCCACACACCGCGTTTAATTGACGCTTGCACCACCAAATTGGACAAGCAGTTAAGAGAAGAAACAAAGTGATCTCTGTGGCTTCTCTCTTTGGAATCACCTGATAGCCCAATTAACAGCTCTGAAGCTGAGGCTCCGGTGCCGGTGACAATCAATAGAGCCGGCCAAGCAGAGCCCAACCGCCAGCACTGGGCCCAGCCTCTGTCCATGCCTGTGCACCACATGACCCCTCCGGCTGCTTCGGCGCTACCTGGGTAATGAAGCCCATTCAGCCTGTTTATTTTCCCATTGATTTTGCTGTCCTCGACCCAAAGTACAGGAAGTCAATACCCCATTAGGTGTGGCACCTTCATGGGGCCTCCACTGTCTCTGCTGTAGGGAGAGTTCCCCTGCTCCATCAATCAGAAACATGTGGCACGGGCCCCAGGGGAAGAGCCGTCCCTCCCTGCACGTGACATCCTGGGTAACCAGGGCTGACAGCCTCTAAACGCTGTCACTTGACCAATAAAGAAACATCTCCAAAGCATTCCCCATGCTGACTAACAAAACTGAAAGGAGAAAATGAGATTTTAGGAATTATTAGTTTCCCTTTCATTCCTTTCTAGCAGGAGCTGGGGAGAGGGAGGCACCCACTCGCCCGTCACTGAGTCATCCGGCAGCTCATTTATGAACCTCACTACCTCCAAGCTGGGCGGGGGGCTTGGAGGGCTGACACTTGACTTGAGAAATGCCAGCTCTAAGCAGTTTATTTCCTCTTGAACTTTAAGAACTGACAAAGACAGGAATGACCTTTAAAAGGCAGGGTTAGTGCTTGTTGGAATCACTGAGCACTTCTTGGCTTACACAACATGGAGAGGAGGTGTGGGGTGAGTGCCCACAGGCTCGGGGCATGGATCTCAGCACTCGGGCAGGTGAATCAGCAGAAAGGACTGCAAGGTGGGTCTGTGGGTGGAGGCCAGTGCAGGACAGGCTGTCAGGAGACTCCAAACGTAACAGACCACATGGTGTCCCCTGCGGCTGAGATGGAGGAGGCAGCAGCAACGGACGCCAGCAAGACCTGGGAGACCTGGGTTCAAACCTGGCCTCTGCCACTGACTGTAGCAGGCTGTGCACCAAGAAGACCAACATTTCCTCCTCCCAGTTCTTCAAGGAAAAGCATGTGGGAAGAAACAGATCTGTTCCTGACACTGCAAGAGTATCCGTTCCCATCTCCAGGACCTCCTGGCTGGTCACTGTGAGTGTCTGCCAGGCCAACCAATGTCTGTATCCTTTGAGCCGGCTGCAGGGTGCTCCCAGTAACTCCAGCATGATCAGACCCTGGGGTGGGGAGGAGCGTGGGCAGGAAGGCATTGGGAAAGCGGGGTCAGAGACTGGTGTAAAACACCCCCCGATCCTAGCGAGGTCTGGTTTTCCACATACACCCAGCTCAGAGAAGGAGGCTGCTCACATCCATGCCGCCACTCCATTTCTCGCCATCAATTAACAAGTGGCTTCCTCCGGACACCTGAAAGGCATTCTGATGTAGTGGTGCTGGCAGGGTGTGTGGTGGACACTACAAAGGATCTGGAAGATTTGGGTCAAAGGAATTCAGAAAACACTGCGGAAGTTTCTGGGTATGTGTAGAAAAAGAAAGGCCTGCCATGGTTGTGAATATCAACTTCATTTCCTCCAAGTCCAGGGGGGACAGAAGGAGCCAGTCCACAGGTGTGGCCGGACCCGCCATAGAGACGGCCATGGACAGCAAGAAGCCAGGAAGGCTGAGGGCTGTGACCTTCACTTGCTGGGAGTGGAGCGCGGCACAGGAGACGGAGCCAGTAAGTGGGGCTGCCCAAGCAGGGTGATGCCAGAGAAGGCCCTGCGCCCACGCAGACATGCCAGGGACAAGGGAGCAGTGCCTGTGCTTGCAGGGGTCCCCAGGCTCTGGCAGGCCTGCCTGCTGGAGAGTAGATTTGAGGCAGGAAACCCAGCCCAGAAGGCCCACTTCCTGAGCCGCTATTGCGGCCCCCGCTGCCTCAGGACACCAGATGACTACTCAATGGGTCATCTACCATCAGCTGGATCCCTGCCTTAGAGAACCTCACTCGGAACTTGCCTTGTACCTCTGAACATCTCCTGGAATGCCCTGATGTCAAGCCCCAGATAACACTGAAAGCCAGTGGAGCCGTCCTTGGACGTGGAGGAGAAACAGGAAGGAGCCATGACAAATACAGGGCCAAGCACAGGAGCAGGAGGGCACTCCCAACCCTCTGGGTGAAGGGCCTGCGACTCTGTGGCCTTGTCGAGTAAGAACCCACCACATGCTGGGCAAAATGATGACCTTACATTGCAGGCATCATTTCTTGAACACACGCCATCAGGTTTAATGTTTTCCACCACCCAAGCCGAGGATATTATCATGTCTTTCACAGACGAGGTGGCCTGGGCCAGCAGTCAGTGATGAGCAAGAATTCAACCCCAGTCTCGCTCAGTCTGACAGTGGCTACGCTATTCATGACTGCAGCTCCCATACTAGCCACAGGTCTCTTACAGAACACAAGAACAGAAAAAGAAATACCGCATATACTCACTCATAGGTGGGTGAGAAAAATGAGAACACATGGACACAGAGAGGCGGTCTACTATACACTGGGGTCTATTGGGGGGAATGGGGGAGGGACAGTGGGGGGGGCTGGGGAGGGATAGCCTGGGGATGAATGCCAAGTGTGGGTGAAGGGGAGGAAGGCAGCAAAACACACTGCCATGTGTGTACCTATGCAACTATCTTGCACGTTCTGCACATGTACCCCAAAACCTATAATGCAATAAAAATTTAAAAAAAAAAAAATCCATGCTCACCTCAAGCACCCACTGTATATCAGCCACCATTCCAGGCAAAGCAGACACAGTGTGTTTATCCCTATGATGTCTTTATCTATTCACAGCTGAGGGGCATTTGGGTTGGCCCTATCTCTTGGCTACTACAAGCAATGCTGCTATGAATAATGAAACACGGGTGTTCATGCAAACACCGTATCAATTCTCTTGGGTGTGCACTTAGCAGGGAGGTTGCTGGGTCATCCAGTGACCACCTAACTTTTAAGACCCACCAGCCGCTCACAGCAGATGCAGCACCTCACAGGCCTACCAGGTGCGTAAGGGGCACCAACTGCCCACACCCTTGCCAACTACACATCCCCCACCAGATGCATACATAGACACCAACCGCCCACCCTCACCAACCTAACACCCACCCCAGACACGTACAAGGACACAAACAGCCCACCCTCACCAACCTCACACCCCCACCAGACAAGTACGAGGATACAAACCACCCACCCTCACTAACCTCACACCTTCACCAGATGCGTAAGAGGACAAAAATCGCCCACACCCTCCCCAACCTCACACCCCCACCAGACACTTATGAAGGCCTGGAAGATGGTAAGACCCCTCACCTCCATGTGCAGCTCACACCTCCCCATGGGAATCCTGCCCTGCCTAGGAGGACTCCACACTGCTGGGGGGGACAGTGAGACCTGTCACCTCCCTCCCTCCTCAACAGCAGCCCAGAAGCTGGATATCTGGCAAATGAACTCCTAAGGATGAGGCCCTACCCACAGGCTCAGTGAGGATGAGATGCCTGGTAGGGAAGAAGCTCAGATTCTTCCCCCTCTTCCCCAAAATGCATCCCATCCAAAGGAAGGTGCAGGAAAGTAACTCAGCACTGGGTAAAGCACCACTAAGGCACTGACACACCCTTGCTCATACCACAGCCACAAAACCAGCCAAGTCCTTATGGCATGGTAATCAGTGGAAGCAATGCCAGAGCCCTGTAATTGGACGCTCTAGACAAGTCACTCAGTCAGTGCCAAGGAGCACAACAGACAGCACAGTCGGGTGGGGATGGATCTACACACGGCCTCTGCCTGTAGGAGAGCTGTTAACGCTGCAAGCACGAAGATGGACGGGCCGGCCATAACTGCTCTTATATTCTGCAACTGACAGCAAGGGTGGCAGAGAAATCAAGGGCCAGGAAGACAGGAGAGAGGTGGACAGGAATCCTGAGAGTTACACATTGAGTTCAGGAAAAAGCTTTAAAACAAGAAAAAACAAAATCACTTTGAGAAGAGCAGGGAGGAGGAGGTGGTGGTCATGCATGGAGAAACTCTTTCAAAACCTACCCACAGGCTGCTGGTGGCAGAGTGTTGTGACCAAGGGGTGACACAAAACACTTTTAGGGCAATGGAACTGAATCATGGCTGTGGTGAGGGACGCTCAGTGCATTTGTCAAGACCCACAGAGCCATACACCTCAAAAAGTGAATTTTACTACCAATAAATACTCAGGAAATGGGCCGGGCAAGGTGGCTCATGCCTGTAACTCCAGCATTTTGGTAGGCTGCAGCAGGCAGATATCTGAGGTCAGGAGTTTGAAACCAGCCTGACCAACACGACAAAACCCCATCTCTACTAAAAATATAAAAATTAGCCAGGCATGGAGTCATGCACCTGTAATCCCAGCTACTCAGGAGGCTGAGGCACAAGAATTACTAGAACCCCTGACCCATGCATGCAGGCACCTCACCCAGTGGCTGCCATGTGTCATGCAGGGCAGCGAGAGAGCCAGGACAGGCTATTCATTCTGACCCACTCCACTGGCAGCCTGAAGGTCACCAGGGCCTGGTCCAAGGCAGGCAGGGATGGGTGAGCTGAAGCTCTCCCTGTTGAAACAGGGAGAACAGCTCCCATGGCTGACTCAGATCCCTGCTGTGCAGCTTCCTCAGTGACCAGGCAGACGGACGAGAAGGCAGCCATGGAGACACAGAGAGAGGCCGGTCCCAGGCATGGTGGAGGCCAGAGCCAAGGGGATATGGTTTGGCTGTGTCCCCACAGAAATCTCAGCTTGAACTGTATCTCCCAGAATTCCCATGGGTTGTGGGAGGGTTCCAGGGGAAAGTGAATCATGGGGGCCAGTCTTTCCTGTGCTGTTCTCACAATACTGAATAAGTCTCACGAGATCTGATAGGTTTATCAGGGGTTTCCACTTTTCCTTCTTCCTCATTTTCTCTTGCCACCACCATGTTAAGAGCCTTTTGCCTCCCACCATGATTCTGAGGCCTCCCCAGTCATGTGGAACTGTCAGTCCAATTAAACCTTATTTTGTTCCCAGTTTCAGGTATGTCTTTATCATGAGCATGAAAACAGACTAATACAGAAGGAAAGCAACCAAGCCCCAACATCTGTCCCCAGAGCCCACCCCACATACCCACCCCATCAAGTGCACATCGTATTCAATCACACTTCCAAGTGCAAACCTTCTAAAGGAATGGGTTTCCAAAACAAGGTATCCAGTAATAATGCTGTTCTAACTTCCATTTCGAAGGCCAGGCTCTCACACAGCTGCCACAAGATCAAAGCAGCCTGAGGGGCTACTTTCCTCTCAGACCTTTAGAGCCGCAGAAAGAGCCCCGGCCAGGCCCAGTGGCCACTTCCAAGGGACAGTGAACACCAACACTAGTGATCTCGGTTTGGTACCAGCTGTGCAACAAAAGCTCTGGGGGCAGCCGGATAAGGAAGAGGGACAGGAAAAGGCAGGTTCCCTTGTCAGGAACAGCACAGTTGTGTTTAACTTCACTAGGAAGAAGTCATTCACCACCAGGGACTCTTCCCCAAACACATCCAAACAGTCAGTTAGGGGCCTCAAAGGCTGGTGCTGAGTGGGCACCACCCCCAGGGTTCTAAGGTGGAGGTGAGAGGGGTAGGCCAGGAGAAGAAGACAAAGCATGTCCACTGAGTCACAGGCACTTGGGGAGGGGCCTGGCCCACCACCAGTTAAATCTGGTTCTGTGGTCACTCACTTGGGGAACTCAGGCAAGCGTCCTGATCACTTAAAAATCTCCCAGTGATCCTTACCTTTGATTTTGGAATGAACAGGTATATAAAAAAATTGTCAAGACAGTACAGTGAGTTCCCAGGGACCCTGGAACCCAGCCTCCCAAAGTGAGCCCTGGAACAGCGTCATGAATGGACTTGAGACTCTGCCTAGATGACACCAGTGTCTCAGTCAATGTCCATGTTCCTTCCCTGGGTTGGATCTGGGTGCCATTAATGGCCATGCCTCCTGTGTCTCCTCTAATTTGTCAGCCTTTCCTTGTTTCTCATGGACTTCACAGTTCTGAGCAGGACTGGCCCAGGCAGGTCTCCACCAGGGTCAGGCATTTGTCATGGCTAGAGGAGCTACAGGTCTGGAAAGAACCACAGACACAGCATCTCCATCATCCGCTGGAGCCTGGGTGTATCCCTCATCACTCAGTGAAGGTGCTGCCCAGCAGGCTCCTCCAGGTAGGCAACGTTTCCTTTTTGGTACTCCATTCCCTGGAATAACATCACTGAGCCCAGCCTCCCCTAGGGGGATTCAGTTCCATCTCTTGAGGGCAGAGAACTACATCCATTTTATTTGCAATCCTTCTGCAGGGAGAGTCACATCATCATTTATTTCTGTCAGCCTGATTCACCCATGTTTATTTGCCACGTTGGGTTTTAAGCCAATACTACATTTTCTCACTGAAAGGGTGCCACCTTCAGCCACAGGGAGCACTTTCCTTTGCCTCCTGTGTCCCACTGACATGCCCTACTGGGTTTTCTGCATTTCCTTACTTTCTGGCACTAGAAGACACTCCAGGCTCCTCCTATGTCCTACCCCAGTCCTAAAACCAGGCATCTCTCCAAGGACACCCAGCTCCTCTTACCGCAGAACAGTACTTGGCAGCTTGGCTCTGGGCCCCAGTCAGCTCCCTGTTGCTGGGTGTGGCTGCCTCTGCCCCACAGCAGCACAGGTGTGCACCAGCCCCACGTACACAGACGCACCTGCGTGCAGTTCCTTCTGAATCTGCCTATTTGTGTCAAGCCAATGAGGAGTTCATGCTGATATCTGCCTGGGGTCTGACTTTTCTTACTTAGAAAAAATACACTCAAGATTCATCCTCTGTTGTTATATGATTAATACCTTGTTCCATTCGCTCACTGAATAGGATTCCACTGAGCAAATGTACCAGTTTGTCTATCTGTTCCTCTGTTACAGGGTGCTGTGGTGTTTCTGGTTTTTAGTAACTACAAATAAACCTGCTATAAACACACACATTCAAGTCTCTGTGTGGACAGTTTTCAATTCCCATGGGCGAAAGCCCACAGACAGGGCCGTTAGGTCATACGATAAGACAATGTTTGTCTTTGTGAGAAGCTGCCACGCTGTCTCAGAAAGTGGCAGTACAATTCTGCAATCCTCCCAGCGTGACTGAGCGTTCCTGTGGCTCCACGTCCTCACCAGCATTTAGTGCTGCGAGTGATTTTACAGATTTTAGCCATTCTCACAGTGTGTGGCCATGTCTCACGGTTGTTTTAATCTGCAATTCCCCAGAGACAAATAACCCTGAGCATCCTTTTTTTTTTTGAGACAGGGTCTCACTCTGTCTCCCAGGCTGGAGTGCACTGGTGCGGTGACAGCTCACTGCAGCCGCAAATTCCTGGGCTCAAGCGATCCTCTGGCCTCAGCCTCCTAAAGTGCTGGGATACAGGGGTGCACAACTACGCCTCACTCGGGCATCCTCTCTGATGTATCTGCCCTCTGGATATCATATATGGTGACTTTTCAGATATTTTGCCCACCTTTTAATTATGTCATCTGTTTTCTTATTATTGAGTTTTAAGAAGTCCTTATATATTCTGGATACCGGTTATTTGTCAAATATCTGACTTGTAAATATTTTCTCCCATTCCCATGGCTTGTCTTGTCATCCTCTTAAGAGTATCTTTCACAGAGTGAAAATCTTTAACAAGTCAAGTTTATCAAATTTTTTCTCTTACAAATTTGCCTTCAGTGTTATACCTAAAAACTCGCTGTCCAACCAAAGGGCACACATATTTGCTCCTATATCTTCCTCTAGCAGATCAGAGGACCTTCTTCAAGGCCTTCTGAGTGGGTAATGCATTAACAAGTTAAAGCATATACAAGCATTTGGGCTGAGTATGGTGGTTCATGCCTGTAATCCCAGCACTGTGGGAGGCCAAGGCAAGTGGATTATCTGAAATGAGGAGTCTGAGACCAGCCTGGCCAACATGGTGAAAACCTATCTCTACTAAAAATACAAAAATTAGGTGGGCATGGTGCATACACCTGTAGCTACTCAGGAGGCTGAGGCAGAAGAATTGCTTGAACCTGGGAGACAGAGGTTGCAGTGAGCCGAGATTGCTCCACTGAACTCCATCCTGGGTGACAGAACAATACTCCATCTCAAAAAACAAACAAAAAAAGCATTGGGCTCAAGCAAAATGTTCAGAAATTGGTTTCTTTTAAAATATGCATAGTTTTTAAATAACAATTCCACTTTTAAAAATTTATCCTCACAAACTAATCAGGGGTGCAAACAAAGATTTGGGTACATGCATTCATTGGAGTATCATTTAGAACAGTGGGAAAAATAAAAAAAGAATAAGTACCTAACAGGAGTTTGTCTTTTAAAAAGTATTCAGAGCAAGGACAGCACATAGCACACAGCCAAAAAGTTATGTTTTAAAAGAACATTTAACATGGAAAATGTTCACAAAAGATTAACAAGACGACTCACCAAATAGTGCATACAGTATTTTTTCCCAAAACCCCATCAGAAAAACACATTCCATGTTTAAAAAACTACCAGGAAGGATCTTGGTCAACAGAGTCACAGCAGCTTTCACTCGGCAGAGGGACAATGGGAAATCTTTCTTCTCAGCTTTTCTGTCTCCTCTACATTGTCCAATGTTCTGAATCAAAGTGTATTGCTTTTGTAATCAGACTCAAAAAGGAATTCAAATAAAATGCTGACATCCTCTTCCTTTCCTGCTCCTTCCTTCCAGGTGTGGGAACACAGCTCCCAGAATGTGGGGAAAGCAGATACAGCGAACCCGGAAGAGGAAGTGGCCCCTGAGACAACTCCATCTCGTCCACCCCATTAGATGCAGGGGTGCTGGCTAGGCAACGCACTGGAGAGTCCGCAGCTGCGCTCCATCAGCCAGAGAAGCATGGAACACGGAACACAGAACCCAGGAACGCAGACAAAGCCACTGTGGGGCATGGGGCAACACCCAAGGAGAGGCTCCATCAGCTGAAAAGGCTCAGGTGGTGATGTTGGGTCGGCAGCCAGAACCCCCAGGAGCTGCTCCCGAGCCCACAAGAGCAAGATAGGGAGAGGATAGGACCCACAGAGCCACAGCAAGCACACAGGGCTCTCAGGCCATGCAGGCGCAAACGGTCGTCTGTGCAGCTTGCTGGGCCAAGGAAGGCAGAGGCCAGGGAGGGCAGTGCTAGGGAGAGGCTAGCCCACTGGGAGCACAGGCCCAGCCATGAGCAAAGGCACACCCCTTTGCTAAGGTGCTTAAAACAGGTGACCTCAATGCTAGCCACAAGGGGCAGCCCTCCCAGGAGGCCAAGCAGGGACCCACGACTGTCGGTATGGAGGAGCGGTCCCTGAAGGGCTCCCAGTGGCCAACACTCCATCTGGATGCAGAATCCACAGTTCTCACATCAGTAACAGGACATGCACTCGCCTGCACTCTCAACAGAGGCCACCCGAGCACACCTGTGTCCTGAAGCCTGTTCATAACAGTGCTGAGGAGGTGCTGCCCTTCCAGTGACAGGAGAGACAAGAAATAAGACACAAAAGTCTATAATATTCTCAATGGGGAAAAGTGAAACCAAGACAGCAAGACAGGGAACAAAGTCATAATGTTTCACAGTTGGCCAGGGAAGGCCCACGAGGAGGTAATAGTTGTGAAAGATGGGAAGGAAAGTTAGGAAGGATACTGCTATCCAGACAGGGTGCTCCACAAAGAGGAATGGCCAGTGCAAGGGCCCTGGGGCAGGAGCGGGGCTGGCAGGTGTGAAGGCCTCAGAGTGGGAGCAGGGCTGGCAGGTGTGAAGGCCCCGGGGTGGGAGCAGGGCTGGCAGGTGTGAAGGCCCCAGGGTGGGAGCAGGGCTGGCAGGTGTGAAGGCCCCGGGGTGGGAGCAGGGCTGGCAGGTATGAAGGCCCTGGGGCAGGATCGGGGCTGGCAGGTGTGAAGGCGCCAGGGCGGGAGCAGGGCTGGCAGGTGTGAAGGCCTCAGAGTGGGAGCAGGGCTGGCAGGTGTGAAGGCCCCAGGGTGGGAGCAGGGCTGGCAGGTGTGAAGGCCTCAGAGTGGGAGCAGGGCTGGCAGGTGTGAAGGCCCTGGGGTGGGAGCAGGGCTGGCAGGTGTGAAGGCGCCAGGGCGGGAGCAGGGCTGGCAGGTGTGAAGGCCTCAGAGTGGGAGCAGGGCTGGCAGGTGTGAAGGCCCCGGGGTGGGAGCAGAGCTGGCAGGTGTGAAGGCCTCAGAGTGGGAGCAGGGCTGGCAGGTGTGAAGGCCCCGGGGTGGGAGCAGGCTGGCAGGTGTGAAGGCGCCAGGGCGGGAGCAGGGCTGGCAAGTGTGAAGGCCCCGGGGTGGGAGCAGGGCTGGCAGGTCTGAAGGCCCCGTGGTGGGAGCAGGGCTGGCAGGTCTGAAGGCCCCAGGGTGGGAGCAGGGCTGGCAGGTGTGAAGGCCCCGGGGTGGGAGCAGGGCTGGCAGGTGTGAAGGCGCCAGGGCGGGAGCAGGGCTGGCAGGTGTGAAGGCCCTGAGGTGGAAGCAGCACTGGCAGGTTTGAAGGCACTGGGGCAGGAGTGGGGCTGGCAGGTATGAAGCAGCAAGGGGTGAGGACTCCAACCAATGAAACCACATGACCCATCTATATAGAGAACAAACACGGCAGAAGTGACCCATGGTGATGGGAGCAGGGTGGGAGTTTCCAGGATCAGGGAGGTTGACGGCAGGGGCAGGGGGGACTCTGGGCTGATCACACCATTTCCTGACCTGGTGCTGGTGATGGTGTGTTCATGGATAATTTGTCCAGGTCTCTGCATACACTACACTTCAGTAAAAACGTGAGGAAAATTAAGTTTTTCAAACTGAAAAATCATTAAATAGCAGAAAATATTTTAAAATAAAATGTTTTTGGAAAGATCAGAAAAAAAAAAAAAACAAGGCCCAGCGCACATCCCTTTTCCTACACACACCCTTAACTTCAAACAGCAGAAGAGACGCCAAACAGCCCAAGTGGGCTAGTGCAGCTTCCAGGCTGCAAACAGAGCTGGGCAGTGCAGAAGCCACCAGCACTGTTAAAGAGAAGACAGCGTAACCGGAGGAGATACAGTGAATGCTGCGGCTGTCACTAAACAGAAAATGCATGGAGGCAAGGCGGGCAGCAGCAATGCTGGGTGGGACAAGGTGGCACTGCCTCCATGAGCCGCTGTCATCACCTGCCTACCACGAGAGAGGCACGGGGACACACACACGTGTGCACAAGGCTCAGAGGCTCAGCCGTGGGGAGAGGAGTGCAAGGACAATCAGGAGAACTGTGGGTGTAGGCCAGACACCCCAGCCGTCTTCTAAGGTGAAGGGCAGAAAGCATCCACGGCACGTTTGCCGGCAGCCCCAGGGTGGATGGAGGTGACTTAAGGAGAGAGGCGAGATGTCTCCCTCAGGGGAGCTTTGCTTCTGTGGAGAAAGGAGGAGAGGGAGGAGAGAGCAGGTGCTTGGGGAGATGTGGCAGAGGAGACGGGGTCCCTGCTGAGGGCCTCAAGGCCATTAGAATCTCGCTCCCCCAAGCCTGATCAGGACTCAATTGTGTAATGACAGCTTGCAGCCTACAAACAGGAGAAAGTAAGGGCCAGCGGCCAAGGCAGCATGGCATATGAGCACATGATGCTATATAGGCTGCAGGCTGTGCTCAGGAGAAAGGTGAATTCCAGATGAGTACTGGGAGGGTCCTGAGGGACCAGCCTCCAGGACACTTGCCAGCCACAAAGGCATTCTCATCAGCCACAAGGGCTCCCAGGAGGAAAGGGCCCTGTGCTCCCAGGGAGAAGTCATGCAAAAACCCAGTCCTCCGGCACAAAGAGCTGTGGTGCCGACCCTCTGTGGCTGCACACATCTGGGGGCGGCAGGGCTCCGGGCACACACAATCCTGGCCAAACCTCAGCGTGGACTCAGCTTTCACTCATAAAAGCCAGGTCTCTTCCTACACTGCTTTCCACAGGGCTTTGCATTTCTTAGCTGCCTTCGTGGGACCAGGGGATCCTTCTCTTTTACTGTGTGTGCAACGGGGCAGGGCGGGGTGGGCACCCAAACAGCTCTCCAAGAGGCATCTGAATTGAAGACTTCGAGGACAGCTTTCCCCGCTACAGCGACACCTAAAGCTCCTGAACATAGGACAGAAGGACTGAGGCCAGACTCAGACACAGAGAACCTTCCTACACATGTCTCAGGCAAATTCATAACTCAGGCCCCTTCACAAGGCCCAACCACAGACACAAGAGGACAAACAGGCTCTAGGCTGCAGCTGCCCCACCACTGCCACCCTGTCCCACCCAGCAGAGGTTAGGGGCACAGACCCATAGCACAGCCAACAGCAGAGGATGCTGGTGTGGGCCCCTCCCTCACAGCAGGTGGCGCCCAGCTGATAGCTCTGCCTCTGGACCTCCAGGTCACCATCCACACAGGCAGGCACCCTCCAGGACTGCTGGAAATGACACCTCACCTGGGGACCCTGCCAAGCACAGAAAGCAGGCAATGGACCACAGTCATCATGGTTATATGGGAGTCCCCCACACCAGCTATAAGGAGGGAGACATGAAAGGGGAAGGGGACAGCCACCAGGCTTTGGCTCCACCATGCCCCATGCTGCCCAGGCACATGCTCACCCCTCCCAGTTCCACCATACCCCACCCCACAGCACCCAGGCATGCACTCACCCCACTTGGGCCTCAGCTTCCTTGTTTCCAGGACACACAAGAGATGACCACTACAGCCTCCTCAGCTGAGACCAGGTAGACAGGACTCAAAACCACCCCACCAAAGTAGCACAGTGCAGGGAGGGAGGATGCAGGGGCCAGAACTGGGAACACCTGGGGAGGGAGTCTCACTCCCCACAGGTCTCAGACAGGGGACTGCTCCAATTCATCTCAGCCACACCACTGAGAAAGCAATGGGGCCACCTTCCTCAGGGAGAATGCCGAGAAACCCAAGCTGGGAGCCAGGCAGTGAATGAGAAAGTGCTTCTCACACCTAGAGAAAGCTGTGAGGGTGAGAAACCAGGCAGCAGGGGGCGTGGACACTCATTGCTTCCCACAGCCATGACTGGCCATGGACACCAGACCTCTGGAGGTGCAGTAGGGTACGCCCCTGGCACAGAGGATGAGGCGAGGGACACACTGCAGTGGCAGGGGCTGCCCAGAGCAGTGCAGAGCGACGGCAAGTGGGAAAGGGAGACAGCAAGGCCTCAAGGCTGCAGTAGGTGTCTGGGACTCCTGGGAGCAGAGCCCGCATGGAGGCTCAGCCCATGTGTCCTCATTGCCCATCTGTGATGAGTGCAGATCCCTTCCCGGAGCCTCCGGGTACTGAAGACTGGACCTGGAGAGTCTGCACACCTGAAAGAGAGCCTAGCCCATGGGAGGCATGGCAGCTGCAGTGGTGAGAGGGTGGTGCTGGAGCCTCTCAGGCTTCACAGGCTGAGTCCCTCTGTTAACACTGGCCTTGGGCAGTCCCTAGGGGAGTGGGATCTGAGGCTCGTGCCTGGGCAGCGTCCCTCAGCAAGGGGCAAGGGCCGGACAAGCAGGTGTGCCCCTGCCATAGGTTTCTGCACTCGGGTCTCCCAGAAAAACAGGGAGGGCATACTTAGCAGCGCAGTGTTGTGCTGGATCAAAGAAAACAGAACCAAAAAGAAGCGTCACCTCCAACAGAACAGGCAGTGGAATCACTCATGTGGCAGCCCCATGCCACACAGCTCTGTCTTCTCAGGGCATAGAGGGGAGATCAGTTAGGACTGCTCGCAACTTAAGACTCTGAAGACACACTCAGAATCACCTTGCTTCACAGGACTCAAAATGACCTTGAGTGTTTTGAGGTCCTGGGACTGGGGCCAGCACCTGACTGCACAGCACCGACCTGCAGCACGAGGGTGTCAGTCACACAGGCAGGCCTCCGTTCAGAAGATGCATGGCAAATAATCGCCATCCACAGATGAGGACTGCGCAACACACAGCCACAGCGGCCCAGGTGCTTAGTCCAGATGGGAACAAGAGACCTCAGGCCCTAAACCCTATGACAACCAGACACAAAGTGGGCGGGAGTCCCTCCGACTTGCCACAAAAACCCAAACTGCCACAGTCACTCTGCCCTGCTTCCTGGGGTCCCACAGAACCATGCCCTATGCAGCAGCAGTCACCCAAGCCATTGTGTGTATGGTCTTCCCTGGTTAACAGGTCAGGTAAGTGAGCTACACTAAGGCAGGACTGCTTCAAACAAATGGGCAGGGGGCACAGTGCTGCAGACATGTCCATCCAGCACAGCCCTGGTCATGGAGGACACGGATAAGCAAGAGCTGCCTGCTGCCACTACTCTGGGAGACCCAAGGGAGCATTCTACCATATCCCACAGCTGCCCGCATGAGCCAGAGGCCATGAGAAGAACTAAATACCACACTGCAGCGTCCAGAGGCCACAGGCCAAGCATCAGGCACCGAGGTCTGGTGTCCTCAGAGGTGGGTCCAAGGGGAAATGGAGGAACAGAAGGAAAAGCCCTGGAGGGCCAAATAAAGTGGTCAGAAAAGACACCACTTGAACTGGACCTCAAAGACTGAGCTGGAATTTGCTACGCCAAGAGGGCAGGCATGGGAATTCTTGCAAAGGAAACAGCAAGAAGGTGCTGGAATATCTGGGGATGGAGGACAGCTGGGCATGGACACAGAGGCTTCCTGACACGACAGGTGGCAAGTGTGATAGCATCAAAGGCGACACCAGTGCACATGGCCGTGGAGGGTGAGCGTCACTGAGGCTCATAGGAGCCCTCGAGTTCCTAACAGGCCACCATGCTCCAGGAAGGAGCAGCCCCCAAGGCACCATTAAAACTGGTGACCCGACTCCGCCTGTGCAGCAGCCACAGCCACTGTCTCACCTAGACCCACAGCTGCACCTGCCCTGTACACTCCGGGGCCCTACCCATAGCTGAGGGTGCGGGCCAGGGGCTAGCTCCGCTCAACAAGAGTCGCCTCCCACTGCTCCACTCCTGCAGACTTGGCTTCGTTAGCATTCAACAGCAATTTATTCCTCTCTTTCTGCCTTCTTTTGTGCAACAGAGATAAGTAACATTTCTAATCTGTGCTATCTCCCAGCTGCAAATGTTCAAGCATTTTTTTCTCTTTATTTAAAAAAATGAAATCTCATTTTAGATTTGCAAAAGAGACAGCTAGCAATCTTTACTGTACTAACAACCCGCCACCCAGAGGCCAGGCGGGAGCATAGGCAAAAGTGAGGGCACTGGGCTGGAAGACAACAGAATCTCAGAAGCCAGTGCTGGGAGATTCATTTCTCTTCTCTTAAAAAAATCCATTAGACATAGTTCAGGAGAGGCACTCCTACCCGAAATCTGGGACGCACCCGGGCCTCAGCTTCCCGTGAATAGTCCTCGGGCGTGAGTGCTCAACCCTACAGGGAAGAGCCCTTGGGAGGCCATCCTGGCCATGAAACTATCCCCACCAACAGGATGGGCTGCAGTCTGTGAAGTCACCTCCCATAGCCCACCCCTCAATGCCCCAGGCACAGCTCAGAAGAACCAAGCATCAACGCTCCTGGTGTCACCTGGGCTGCCCTGGCACATGGACTTTCAAACTCTTCTCACACCTCAAGCCAAGGGGCTGGCTGTGAGCTCCTTACAGGTAGAGGTCATTCCTTACCCTTTATCCCCAGCTGCACAAAGCCCAGAATAGTCTTGGGGACACAGTCGTTTAATAACTGTTGATGGTTTAGGACACCAGAGAGGAGCAAATCCCAGGCAACCACTGAGGTTTTAGAGACAGGTGCATGCTGGTTTACTACAGCCAGCGCAGAAAACTGCAAGTACTTTCTGATCCAGCCCAGCAGGGAAAATGAGGAGGAAAAGGTCTCAAAGCATAGCAGTTTCTGAGCAGAGCCAGGAATCCCAGCTGATTAGGTCTCTGCGTTCTCCTTTACTCTTAAAACTCTGAGAGAAAGCAGCAGCCTTTTGGCGTTGAGCTTTTTGACAGAAAGCAAAACACCTGCCACAGCCACGAATTTCTGAGCGTGAATTCCCTGCTTCCTGGAGGTGGTACCACACGCCGGATATTACAATGCTGAGGCCTTGCTCTGTGGCACCGCTGCTTCGCTTCTGCCTTTATCCTACCTGCCTGCCTCGTCAAAGCAGGCTCACAGGCCAACCCCTGAGCAGGCCCTAAACCACCTGCAGCCTTCCTGAAGCCTGAGAGCAGAGGTACCATCTGTGTACTGGACCCTGGATGCAAACCAGAAGGAGGCCTTAAAAACAGCCACACCAGGCTGGCACACAGCAAGCAGCGAGAGCAGGAGCCATGTCCACTGAGCCCCAGGTCCTGGCTGCACATCATCACTTCATCTTGGCAGCTCATTCTGTTTTTATTATCATTTTTAAATAATTCAGCTGGCCCTGAAGGAGTTGGAGGGTGGGAGCTGAACAGCTTCCTGCCCACAGCAAAGCCCCAGCAACTGGATGGGCGGCTCCAGCACGACTCCTGTCAGGACAGGCGCAGGGGCCTCCAGCGCCCCCCATCTCCACTCTCCAGACACGCCTGACAACTTGACGTTGGTGTTAAAGTCCTATCATTTATGTAACAGTGCGGTTATTAACGAAGTCTCATTTGCAGGTGTCAGAGGAAGAGAAAAATCACCTAATTAACCACTTTCCCCATCAGCAAAAGGATGGGGGGGGAACGCTGCCAATTTGTTTTCAATGGCTTTCTTCCTACCCTCAGAAACCTGCTCCCCTTTAATGGGAAAAGATTTATAATCCTTTGTCATGAGGGACTAGAAAAGCTTTCCTTTCCACTATGGGAACGTTAATATACCAAAGAGGATGCAGGCTTTTGTGCTATGGAGTCTGCCCTCGGGGGAAGGGCCACAGCCACTGTGCCTGGCATGAGGCTGGGGCTGCATGCCTAAAGGGAGGCTGTGCACCTGGATCCTGAGAGCCAGTAAGGAACAAAGATGCTTCTTTCATCAACTTACCAAGTGAGCAGCCTCTACGCTGCTGCCCAACAGGCTACTGGCTCCATGCTCCCCAAAGTAAAACAGCTTCTACGCTGTTCACCCACTAGGCTGTCGGCTCCGTGCACACAGCCACAGTTGTCTCAGTCACCACAGCCCAAGCTGGCCCATGCCTGATACATGTTGGATAAACACAAACCAGGCAGAAGGAGGGGTGTAGTCTCACACAGGTGGGCTCTGCAGCTAGGAAAACCCTGACTGGAGGCCTGAATCTGCCAGGGGGGTGGGAGTGGGCAGATCACACAGCCTTGCTGATCTTGGACCCTCCTGTCTAACTCAGGACCGAGAGTATACCCAGCGGAAGAGGCTGAGAGAACAGGATAAAGTGGAAACACAAGATTCGTCCTGGCACCAGTCACAGGGGTAGACTCTCAACGGACGCCAAGTCCTGCCATTGCACCCACCACCATCACCAACACTGCCACTGTCACCACAACCACCACCCTCACCACCACCGCCACTGTCACCACCATTCTCACCACGTCACCACCACCATTGTCACCAGCACAAACCACCACCACTGTCACCATCACTCACCACTGTTACCACTGTTAACCACCATCACCACCACTCTCACCACATCACCACCATCACCACTGTCCCCATCATGGTCACTGCCACCCTCACACCATCATTGCCACTGTCACCGTCTCCACCACCAACAGCACTCTCAGGACCATTCTCCACACCCTCAGCGTCGCCACACATCCTTGTCACTCCAGAGACAATGCCCAGAGACATCGTCTTCTCCTACCCACTCTTAGGCCAGGTCTCTTCTCAAGTGTGAAGGCGCATGGAGAAAACAGGCTCAGCAGAGGTGGCACTGTCCCCTCTCAGGACATCAGCTCCACAACTCAGAGGAGGCAGCCTCTGTAATGCTGCCAACACCTAGGTCAGGTGCTGGCTCAGGCCTGACCACGCTACACCTACTGGAGATGACACGTCTTCTCCCACCTCAGGGCCCCTGCACTGGCTGCTGCCTCTGTCTGGAACAGGGTTCTCTCCCCTGCCCCTGCACCCCACCCACAAAGGGAGAGCTCCAACCCATGCTTCAGTTCTCAGCCCACATGGCATGCCCTGGGGAAAGCCGTCTATCCAGCCACACTGAGTGTCAGGTTGCAGCTCATGCCGTGGCTGCCCTGGGCAGGTCGGGCACATACAGCTGTTCCTGTGCTCCTGAACTTGGTGGGGGCCTGGCCTGTCTGCCCTGCCACTCAGTAGATGGCACATGGAATGCAACCATGACTAGTGAGGACGTTTCTGTTTAGAAGTGGGTGAGCACGTGAGAGGGACAGAGGGTGAGGCGACACAGCTGTGCGGCAGATCTCACCCACCCTGTGGCCACTGCACAGCAGCAGGGCGCTCAACCTCCGTGCTCTTGATTCGGCAGGGCAACAGCAAATGGGGAAGAGCCCACCACCAGGCAGCCCTGGGAGCCCCTGCTAAGGCCTCTCGGGAGGTGAGAAGCACAGGCAGAACATGGAAACTAGATCCCACAGGGAAAAAGAAGAAAGTGGGCCATGAGGAGAAGCCGAGAAGGTAGCTGCTCAGAGGGCAGGTGCTGGCCTCTTCCCTGCCCAGAGTCTGGCAGTGTAACATGAGCAGACCTCCAGGTCTGCTGTGCACAGAGTTCCTCCACATCCCCAGGAAGAGTGACAGTCTCATAGGTGCTGTCCAGATTCTGGGGATGGGGTGGGAAAAGGCAAGGAATGTGGAGAGACCACCACGAAATCCTAGTTCTGATCTCTCACCATGCAATACTCTACTCATTGGGCATGGGAGAAAGAGGCCCCCACACACAGGGCAGAGAATTAAATATGCAGCTGGTGTCTGGAAATCATCAAATGAAGGTAAGGAGTGTGCTCTTCAGTGGCCTGCCTCGAGCAAAAGCATCTCGAGGCAGATAAGTAATGATCAGAGCTCTCCAGGCCAATGGCACAACCGGCAATATCTGTTATTAAAGGCGTACTGGTTTGATTACAGGAAACCTGGACGGGAACCAGTGCAGGCTGGGCCTCCATTTGGGGAGCAGGACAAAGGCAGAGCAGATAGCAGCAAACTCCCCACCGGAGGCAAGCTCGGAGTCCCCTGTGCACTGATGAAGGCTGCTCAGCCCAAGTGGCACCACACAGGCTCCTGAAGACAGATGAGGCCCCGGAGAGAAAATGCAGGAAGACAGGAAGACAGCCCCGGCAGCCCCGCCCCTCCATGAAGGAGAACAGTCACGGGCCGCATGATAGCAGGCCAAGGGGGATGTGGTCTGACAGGTGGAAGCAACCTGTTGCTTCAGGTTCTGGACCCGCATGTCAAACACGCTGGTGCCTACAGGAGGTGGCTGCAGCACCCGGACACTCGAAACGCATGCTCTGCCACCCGAGAGAGGCTGGGTTCAAATGAGAAAGAATGAAATGCCAGCAGCAAGGAGAGTCAACTACAGATCTTCCATGAAAGCTCCCCTTAAGCCAGCTCTTCGGTTTAAATGAATTTACTCCTCATTAAATTCTTAACCTGAAAACATAACTGTTTTATACTTACATGCCTCATTCTGACATTCCTAACGCCTTTGCCGTGAAAGACCTCACTGCCAAATCCCGCTTTAATTATCCGAGCTCAGGTCACATAAATCACTGCAGCTCCCACGCCAGGCCGTGTGCAGTCACGCGGGCTCAGCCTGCGACTGCCTCTCCTTTCAACATACAATGCAGGGCAGGCCATATTCCCCACCATCCCTGGGGACTCGTCCCAGAGCACAGGGAAGGAACCTGCTCACTTCCTAAATGGTAAAACACGACGGAAACTACGTGCAGTCCATCTGGAGATGGGATCCCTGGCACAGCCCGAGGGCTGACCTGCCTAGTCAGAGCTGGCCTCCCTAGGGCCAGACGCTGCAGTGAGGGGCTGTTGTGAAATGAGGTCTGCTGAAAAGACTGTGCAGCTTGGGGATATGTCAGTGAGCAGAAAGGGAAGGTCTCTGCCTACAAGAGCCTGGTAACTAACAAAGGGCTCGAACACACAAGCTCACTTCAGGTGGTCACAGCCCAAAAGAAAATCAAACTGGCAGCGAGGTGGAGTGAGGGGCCTGGCTAAGAGCAGGGAGAGGAGGGCAGAGCAGGCCACAGAAACAGCAGTGCCCAACGGGCAGTCTCGGCTGACCTGGCAGCAGCAGAGGAGAATGTGGGCTCCAAGGGAGGGTGGGTAGGGCAAGCCTGTGCTGGGGCAAGGCAGGGAGCATGGCAGGGAGTATGGATCGTCACCTAAGGGGTCGTACTGATAAACCACAACCCAAATGTCTGCTTTGTTGAAGTTCAGCGGGCTGATCCTACACTGCCCTGAAGCCAGAAAGTAACAAGGACAAGAAGACCTGAAGTCAGCCGTGCAGGTTCGCCAAGGCCAGCCATGCACTATTAAGGCTCTGAGGGAAAACAGGGCCTCTCTCACCGCAGCCCTGCTTTACCTGGTAGCCTCCGCCTGTCTCCTCACTCCTGCATGGCTCAGTTAGAGACCACCTTCCAGATGAGACCAGAAAGTTAGAGCACAAGAGACGCCCAGCCAAGACCGCAGGCCCACCAGCTCCAGCTCTCTCCTCCTCAATGCTACTTACCCACCCCGCTCCCTGGCTCCAGGGTAGAACAGCAGGAAAGGCCCCCATTGTCACAAATGCCACCTAGCAACACCTTCTGGAGCAGACAGTCCCAGAGCCCTATCCAGCTGCAGCCCAGCAAGCACAGGGTACCATCACCTCAGCCCGATCCCTGCCCCACACACGGCCAGTTCCCAGGCCCGCCCATCACATGACCCTGCCTGCAAAAAGCCTTATCCCCAGACCCACCTATCACACACAGCCCTAGCCCCACACAGCACAGGGCCCTGCCCCTCCATACAGCCCCACCCAGAACACAGCCCTGCCCCTCTACCCTACCAAGCATGAAGCCCCAACCCCAGACCCACCTATTACACAGTCCCGCCTCCCATCCCCACCTAGCACAGGGACCCTGCCCCACTTGCCCTGGGCTGGGAATTGGGCCCTTAGTGCTGGAACATGGGCAGCTTGCCCCTCCACTGAGTCAGTGCCTTTGCATGAAAGGCACAACCATGGCAGGCCCTTCCATGGGGTCTACATGTCACTGCCACCCTGCCAATCCCTGGAGACGGCCAAGGTCACTCACATTCTCCACCCTTCCCAGACCTGGCCTCACCCTATCCTTCCCACCATGCATGCGCTCCTGGAATCTCTCCCAAGCCAGCAGGCTCTTCGAGGCCCCCTCTCCAACCTCACTCAACACCAAGGAGGACAAATGAGCTCTACTCTGCCAGGGACAGGGGGAAACGGCAGGCCAGGGGCACAACTCCCTCCTAAGAGACTGTCTCCCTCCTCTCCAGCCCGTCAGACCCAGGCCAGCATGGCACAGCCAGCCACTGATCACACCCTGGTCTAGTCCCACACAAGATGCCTGCAGCTGCCCAGGAATGCAGGATTCCCTGCATGGGCTGCCGGGCCTCAGTGAAACTTGAAAGCGGAGAGTCTCCATTCAGTCCCTCCTGCAGGGCTGCCCTTCTCCAGCTGTCAGAATATACTTCTGACAATATACAGAATATAATCGGTAGCCAGCTGTCTTAGTTGCAAGCCAGTCGCCCTTCAAACACTGGGAGGACTTGTGATGGAGACCTTCTTGGCCCTAGTTGAGTGCCAGACCTGGGCAGGGGCCTGTGGGTCCAGGATCCAGCTGGCCTAGTCTCCTCGAGGAGTATAGTCTAGTATGAAAGAGCCACGAGGCTCCTGATGTTGTGTGTTCTCACAGCCCAGCCCCAGAGCCTGGGTCCTGAGGACGGGAATGGCATCCACACACAGCATCACTTCCTGGGGCATCCGGAAGGCCTGGGGATCGCAGGACACCAGGAGGCATGAAAGGAGGCCAGGCCCGTATCTCTGGTGTCACAGAGGAATTGCAAGCACATTCCCTGCAGGTAGTGAGCAGGGTGCGTGCAGGGTGGGACAGTCAGAGTTGGTGAGGTCTCACTGCAGGAACGTCTGGTGCCAGGAAGCCCAGTCCAGAGGCTGTAGCCCAAGCCACAGCGGCCCTGGGGAAGAGGGGGCTGACCCTTGAAGATGATCTGGTCACTGCGGGGTGGTCTCTGCCACCCCATCACCTCCCCCTGAACTATCAGCACCCTCTTTGCTGGACCTCCACACACCAACACACTTCCTGCTCCCCGTCCCAAAGACTTCTTTCTCCAGGTCACTCTTCTGACTATACAAAGGAAATCATGCCACTGCCGCACTTCCAGTCTTCAAACGGCCACCCACTGCAATTACACCGCAATCCCAGCACTGTGCCAGCCCTGCCGGCGCCCTGGCTGCTCGCCTGTCCTGCTTGTTCACCCCTTGTTCACCCCTGCCATGCTTCCAATCTTCAAACAGCTGCCCACTGCAATCGCACCACAATCCCAGCACTGTGCCAGCCCTGCTGGCGTCCCGGCTGCTCTCCTGTCCCACTTGGTCACCCCTGCCCAGCCCCTGCCTGCCCTCAGGCCTCTGTTCAGATGCTGTCTCCTGGAAAAGCCCTGCCTGGCCCCGTGACGTCCTTCCCACCCTGTCATCCGACAACACCCAGAGAGTTTCCTTCATAGTGCTTTCCACAATTTCAAACTACTTCCTATCTTTCAAAACATTAGAGGGTATGTGGGGGTTGGAGATGGTAAATGCACGGACACAGTGATGGGTGAAAATGCCTTCTCAGCTGCCACCCAGATCTGCAGGGGCACCCATGGGGATGGTGCCTAGTGTGTGTCACTGGTGCCTGTGCCCTGGGCTATGCCATGGGCAACACTGCAGACCTGTACAGGAGAGTCGAGGCCATGGGCAGGAAACACTGGCAATCCCCACCCAGGATGCTCAACAGGGACATAGAGCCCATCCAGGTGCTGGGAAACCACCTATTTTAAAACTTGCTGACCAAAAACCCCAAAATGGATCATTTTTAAATACAAGGAGCACTAAAGATTTTCATGATATACAGTAACATTGCTATCAGAACAGAACAAACTTGGGGGCTGTAGCAAATGAATTCCGGTGGGATTCGTGTCCGCTGATCACTATTCAGGCCCCACCTCATTACCATAGCAGGCTTAATTGGCATTTCATCCCCATATTGTGTCTCAGAAATGAACAAGGTGTAATTATGGTAAAAAGAGCGCTCCAACGGTTTTGGTTTAATTCATGTCATTCATCCGCGTCAGAATCAGCACAGATGTTCTACTGGAGGACAGAGAGGAAGATGAGCAGCTTTCAAATTACACTTTTTTAGTTTAAAACTTTATTTAAAATAAAAAGTTATTTAAGTGAAATTTACAACACAGTGTTTTTCTCCCTTTGTTTTACTTGCTATAGGGCATTAACTTTCAAAGGCTGGTTCTGCTTAATTTGATTTTTCATTTTCAAATGAACATCTGTGTTTAGGTCTAAAAAGCTCTTTGTTTAAACATACAGAGCGCCAGAAAGGGTCTGAACAAAGCCTCCCTCTGTAAACACTTGATTACCAGGAAGGCCTGCTTTTCACAGGGAGCCAGGGGTTGGAAGAGGGGGTTTTCACTCTGGCTTTCTCTCTAGTCAGTGAGAAACTTTCATCTCCTTTCAGAGTGGGAGAAACAAAGGCAGCCGCCCTGGGATAATTGCTCAGCCTCAGAGCTCCTTCTGAGATGGGGACACCAGCAAGAGCAGCTGTCAGAAGTGGGTCCATGAGGCCTCCAGGAGCCGGCCCAATCCATGATCCAATTCCATCCTTTCTTCACTGGCACCAATCTCTTAGCCAACTCCTGGGGAGGCACAGGTTCCCCAGCAAAGGCTGGCAGGAAGAGCACAAGACAAAACAATCAGGGGCCACAAAGTGTGGGTTCCGGACCCCACCTCAACATTCCGGACACATCGCTGTGCCCACACAGCCGCTCACCCTCAGCTCTGGGTCCTTTGCACTCACTTTGGATTCCCATTAGAGGACAGAACCGGCATGCGGGCCCATCACCTCACATCTCCCGACTACACTGAAAACTCTGAACACAGTACCTGAGCTCTGCTCCTCCTGAAATGAAGCCAGCTCTCCAGTATCAATTACATGAAACTTCCCCAGGTCTCAGTTGCTCCTTCAGGCAACATGGACAATCCCTATCCTAAGCAGCCCATGAGGGCACTGGAGGTGCAGGCACAATCAGGTCAGGAGAAGCAACTGTAGCAGCAGCAGGGAACATGGCGACACAGGAGCTGAACCTTGCACAGCAGGAGCAAAACTGCTGCCTGCAAGCCCCATGCCAACCAACCCCAGGAGGGCACTCAAAAGTGGGGGGCCCAAGGACTCTGTAAACATCAGAACTCATAGCAGGGAGGTGTACGGCCTTGGGATCCCAATAGCCTCGATGATGCTCTGGCTTCAGCTTTAAGAAATAAATCAGAAGACATCTCCACAAAGACTGTGCAAGAGCTGGTTAACATAGGAAGTTTAGCAAGAACTCAGTGCGGCTGTGTGGGTCTAAATCGTTTTAAACATTTCTGTGTTTTTATAGCATTATATTTAGAAACCTCTAAATAAAACTCATGGAGAGTGTTGCAATAATATACATTTTTTAAACTCACTAATTGAATGTTGCCATTACAAGTGCTATTTTGGACAATCTGCTAAATATGTAATTTAGGAATTAAGATTCATATCTTACAGGATACGCTAATTATTCCTTTGAATCCGTTTGGATACTTTCTGAACACACACACACAAAGTCTTAAGAGTTGACGATATCCACCCTTATACTCCATGGCACAGAGGTCAGGCCGCTAATAAAGCAACAAGCGTGGGCTCAGCACAGTCAGGAGAGCACAGACCCAGGTGTGGCCGTGAGGCCCATGCCTTTTCAATCCAGCAGGCTCTGGCTCAAAGCAGCAGGAAGTTCTGTTTATTAAACCACAGCCAATTTTCCTAGGGCTCCCTCCATTGATCTCATACAGGTTATAAAAATGACACAGAAGTCAAGATGGCAGCACCTGGAAGATTCTTGAAGCCTCCTTCCATGGCTGGACTGTGTGCTCATGGCTGAAAGGCTGCGTCCCATGCCTCAGCAGACAGCAGGCACAACTGGGCAGGCAGCCGAACAGCTGCTCCTGTTCCCTTCAGCGCCCTGAGGTCCCCGCTTAGGAGCCATGCCCAAAACGGAAACCAGACCATGCAGGGCTCTGTGACTCGCACAGTAGCACTGCCACCTCCTTTCCTGTGAAGCATCTACTTCTATTAATACAGTCTGAGAGAGCGTTCACTGCTTCTGAAGTCACAACCCAACAATGATTCGCTCTGACTCACAGTGACCGTGGAGAAAACTCCCCAGAGTGACTCAGACATGCGGCAGATGAAGGCCTCCTTTCCATCCTCAACACAGGCAGTAGTTTTGGGTCTCAAGTGTCTCCCTTTTGTTCCTAATCAAATTTTTCTTGATGAAGAACCATGATTTCAGACTATTAAGATGCTTTCGAATCTGCAACGGGCTTTACCCATCAATAAAAGCTCCTTCTGTACCAAGACTCACTGCCTGCCCCCAGTGCACTCCAAGCAGGGGATTCCATGGTGCACACCCATAAACAATGCTTCCTGCATCTCACAGGGCAACAGCCATCTGTGCTCAGACCACCCATATCTCCTTCACGTACAGTTTTCCAGCAGAGCCAAAGAGATGACAGTGCAGGTAAACCCTTCCTGTGCAAGCAAAGCTCGCTATGTCCCTGACTTTCTCTGCTCTCGCCCCATCATTCCCTGGAGTCCTGGACACAAAGAAAGGAAGGAAGAACGGAGTAGGAAGCGTAGGGCACAAAGAGCAGAAGAGAGCTTCGATGTCAAAGTCCACACGGCACACTGTGGGCAAGTCCTCGGAGGAAGAGTAAATTAAAAAACAAGAGGAACAAAAAAGAAACAGGGAGAGAGGAGGAGTGCACACACTGAGCAACCACTTTGCGCACCCCTCACTCCCCCATGCTGTGTGCGGGTCAGTGTGATCATCCTGCAGACAAAAACAGAGGGGCTCGGGAAACTGGCCCACAGGCACCTCCATACACTCCTCCACTTCTGCTTGCTGGCAGCCCTGCCCCCGGTCCAGGCGGCAAGGAGCTTTCAAGACCATTGCTGCTCAGCCCTTGCTCTCTGCTCTAGTTAAGGAGTGTGCCTTGGATGAACGAGGTACAATCTTTTCCTAAAGTCACAGGAGAACAGAGATCAATGAAAAAGAACAGTGCAGAAGGGAAGAAAGATAAAAGACCTTGGGACTTCTTCAGTGTATCAAAGACGCAAAAACGTAACCATTGAGATTTGATCCTGATACATGGGAAATCAGATGGAGAAAAGGGGCTACGACGCAGCAATGACCAGAAATCCAGAGGGTTGTGCAAGCCAACATGGATGAGGGCTGCAGAAAGCACTACAGTGACTGTCTGAGGCCAGGCTGGGGCTGGTGGCCGCATGCCGGAAAACCCAACATGCAGCACATGCGGCCCTGTGGTGGCAGCTAAGCCCAAAACTCTGGCATGGCCCAGCACAAGCAGGGCTGTGCAGTGGGTGTGCACACACCACAAACCCACATACCGGGTGGTTCCCCACTGTAGAGACATACATGGCAATGTCTCATGAAGTTAAAAGGATATCAGGATCCAGCAGTCCCACTCCTAAGTATGTGCTCCAGGAAAAGTAAGAGATTGGATCATACAAAGCCAGCGTTCCCAGCTGCTTCACTCCATTTCACCAAATCCCAGAAAAAAACACAGATATCCTTCAGATATCCCCAGTGAACGAATAAACAAGACCTGGAGCAGCCGTGCCTGGAGCATCACTCAGCAACAAAAGGCAGCACTGCAATTCACACAGCCATGCAGATGAGTCCCAAATGCACCTCCATGAGTGAAACAAGCCACATTTGTATGACACTCTGGAAAAGGCAAAATCACGAGACAGCATACTGGGGTCAGGGAGGGATTGCAGGGAGGGTGAATACACGGGGGTTTTGCGTGGTGAGGCTGCAAGTGAAAATCCACAGGTGAACAGCAGAAAGGCAAATGAGGCTGTATATAATTTTTTTTAAATCAACTAGAATGAAAAAGACCCAAAATAAAATACCAGCTCTAAGCGGTGAACCTAAGGGAATCACAAACGAAGAATAGGATGCCAAGGAGGTGGGAAACAGGACAGCACCCATGGTGCTGAGCAAACACCACTTCCACTGGAAAGTGTGAGGCCAGAGAGAGCAAGGCCTGTGCACACACACCACACCACCGCGACTCAACCTCCCTGTGCAGAGCTGTGGGTTAGCAATTCTGGAAAGACTGTGCATGCATCAGGACTGGATGGGTAAACATGGTGTGTGCTGACAGCTGGGCTTCTCAGGACGGAGGAGACAAAGCACAGGAGGCAAGGACAGCTGGGGATGCTGGATGGAGCCAGGGTCAGGGTGTCCACCGAGGGGCCCCAGGGCCCTGACGTATCCAGAGCAGGGAGCACCCCACACTCACATGTCATCTCTAAGCAGCACTCCGCAACAAGAGAAAACAGGACTCTCTGGGAAAGTGGCGGACTCCAGGAAAGGGGCAGGAAAAATCTAAATTTAGAGCATCTTGCAGTGGCCAATAATTTAAAAAAAAAAATTTAAAAAAAGATGAGGGCAAATCACAGGACACAAGAGCCCACTGTGAAAGTTCCCAGTGGCCAAGGCTACAATAAAGTGAATGAAGCAGATCAGCAGAGCACTGGGTCACAGCCATGAAGTGAGAAAGACATGGAAGCAACTGACACGAACAACGGATTAAACAGGCTGAGGGGCAGAGTCTCCCTCAGAAAAGAGTCCCATTAGAAAACGTGCAAGAGATGGGCAGACAGAAACCACCCTGTGACCACGGTGACGAGCCCCACAGCTGAGATGCACCATGAATGCTTGAACTAGCAGAATAAGTTTTTCTAAGATATAGGGGCTAGGCGTGGTGCTATAATCCCAGCACTTTGGGAGGTAGAGGAGGGAGGATCACTTGAGGTCAGGAGTTTGAGACCAGCCTGGCCAACATGGGGAAACCCTGCCTCTATTAAAAATATAAAAATTACCAGGGCATGGAGGCATGCACCTGCAGTTCCACCTACTCAGGAGGCTAGGGCAGGAGAATCATTTGAACTTGGGAAGCAGACGTTGCAGTGAGCCAAGATCATGCCACTGCACTCCAGCCTGGGTGACACAGCAAGACTCTGCCTCAAAATTAAAAAAAAAAAAAAGGGTATTTGCATATTCGCAAACCATCTTCCCCAAGATACTTAGTAATTACTAGAAAAAAGTCACAGCCATGCATTTAGAGAGGCTTCTGCCAGGAGACCACGGTGACCACCATCTGCAACAGAACATGGTGACTTCACACACCCCAACATCACACACCCAGAGGGGCACCACATCCCTGTTATGACTTTCTGTCCAAAAATGCATAATTTCAACCTAATCATGTAGAACATCAGACTCGCTCCAACCGAGGAACAGCCACAAAACACCCACCCCGTGCTCTCGAAGAGGCAGGGGCATGACAACATGAAAGACTGGGGAGCAGAGTCTCTCCTGCCCCAGAGTGCAGTGTGGGACTGGGCCGCCAAACACCAGGGGGCTCCCGGACCAGATCCTGGCACAGGAAAAGGACCTCAGTGGGAGAGCCAGCAAGATCTGAATGCAGTCAGGACTTGCGCCTGCTGTACCAACGCCTTACAGCTTCTGATAACCAAACAGAGGCTCACAAGACGTTATCCTCCGGAAAGCTGGCAGACAGCGTGCAGAAACATTCTCCATTACTTTTGCAACTTTTCCGTCAGTGTAATGTTATGTCAGAAAGTTCCCAAAAGAACATGCAAGACACGTGAGAAAGACAAAAGGGCAAATGGTCCGATGTAATGACTCATCCCAATCCGATGTAATGACTCATCCCAAAGGCCATGTCAACAAACCTCAGGTGAGAGAGCCTCAGGCCAGGCCACAGTCTGGGCAGGAAACGTGGGGCCTTCCCCACACAGGACACAGCTCCCACCCTGCAGTGCCGCCTGGCCAGGCCTAACACTGGTGAACACCATCCTCCCTCAGGCCACAAGGTATATGGTCCTAGGGCATCTTTCCTGAAGGAAACAATTTTGAAAACTGAAAGCTTCACTGCTGGGATCTGTATCTTGCAGGACGTCACCCTGCAGCGAGGCCCAAGCTGACATCACTTGACGGTGGGACGCTTCATGAAGATGAGCACGGCTATGACTTGGAGACCCAGGGCTCCCCCTGAACCCAGAGCCCACCACTGGTGCAGTGTAGAAGCACCCAG
This sequence comes from Saguinus oedipus, assembly GCA_031835075.1. Classification (NCBI taxonomy): domain Eukaryota; kingdom Metazoa; phylum Chordata; class Mammalia; order Primates; family Cebidae; genus Saguinus; species Saguinus oedipus. The sequence goes on from CM063170.1 coordinate 11,543,172, forward strand.
GCAGGAGGATGCAAGGCCTCATTCACACCGCAGGGCGCCAGCTCAGGACCCTTTCCAGCAATCCTGGCATGTTCCGGGGTCATGGGGTCAGAGGGGGCACTGGATAGGAGCTCCAAGTGTCATGTCGACGCTGGGGCTGCAGACACTCAGTCTGCATGGCTCCCACATGAGCACATCCAGGGAAGCCACGGCCCTGCTGCATGAAGTCCCAGGAGATCCTGAAGTGTGTCCCAGGCAAAGAGGACAGTAGAAATGAAGTATTTGCAATGAACAAGTGAAGGCCCACAGCAAACACCCAGATAAGCATGGCTATGACTTGGACTGTGGTTTCTTAACAGGGTCCAACAACTACAACCTATGGGCAAATCCTATCCGCAGCCTGTTTTTGTAAGTAACTTTTTTTCTTAAAGTTTTGTTGGAGCACAGCCATACAGAATCAAATACGAATAGCATTGCCGCCCTCATAGCACAGTGGCAGAGTTCAGCAACTTCAACAGAGACCCCACCCTCTATCCAACAAAGCCCTTCTGGCCCTTCATGCAAGACACTTGCCAGCCCTATCTTTTGAGGCCCACAGGTAGTTCTGGGCTCTCGATAAGGATCTGCTTTGCAAACACAAGGGCCTCAAGCCCTGCCTTCCAGTGAGCACCATTGCACCAGCAGGGAGTCTTCCAGACCAGTGTAGCAGAAAAGAGCGGAGCACCTGGGAGACCTGCCAGAGCGCAAACAGCTGGAGCAGCACCCGCTCAGTCTGCTATCCCAGGCCCGCGACCCAGGGCTCCCTAGAACCTGGGGCCCACCACTAACGCACTGTGGAAGCCCCCATGCAGGAGGATGCAAGAGACACTGGCTCAGGATCCTTCCCAGCAATCCTGGCATGTTCCAGGGTCATGGGATCAGAGGAGGCACTGGATGGGGGCTTCATATGTCGTGTCGACACCAAGGCTGCAGGCACTCAGTCTGCATGGCTCCCACATGGGCACATCTAGGGAAGCCATTGCCCTGCCCCCAAGGTCCAGATGAATCCTGACCAACAAGAAGGACATGCCATGCATGGCCTGCATGGAGCAGTGGGAGCAGAGGGAATGCAGTGAGGCATAGCCTGGGCACTGCCATCAGGAGGGGACAGTGGTGGGTGCTGCAGGGAAAAGCTCTCAGGGCATGACTTCCCATTCCTCCTGCCCCAGGCCAACAACACTCTCCTGCCAGCATCCCACCACCTCAACACAGAATGGGGCTGCACTGACAGAGACCATAAAGTGGGGATCAGGATCAGTGGGAAAGGGGCCCAGCCCCACTGCCCACCACTTAACCAACCACACTCCCTAACCAATATCCCTCTGTTTCCTCAACACGGAATAAGAGCCAAGGCAAGCACAGAAAGAGCTGCAGGGCATGAGAGGACCTCACTGTCCAAACTGACATGTCGGCTGCTGCTCCCAGCAGTCCCAGCTCCAGGCTCCTCTTAAGCCCCCTTCCCAGTACCGCAGGGAGTGAGAGCCAGGCCTGGGAAGCGGAGCGTGTGGGTGCAGCTGGAGGGCAGGCAGCTGCACGTGCACCGAGCACTGGAGGACGAACGAGACTCAGGCCTGACTCATCTCATGTTCCTGAAGCACCTAAAGTGGGCTGCACACAGCAGGTGTGGAACAAACGCCTCCTGAACAGAGCGACAAGGAGCCTCTGTCCTCTAAGAGATGAGAATCTCGCCAGGAAGGACGATGGAACAGCAAGCCCCAGAGAGCCAGCGCAGATGACAAATGCCAGGGTGGGGGAATCAAGGTGTCCCCAGCAAGACCCTAGGTGGGCAGGGCCTGGATAAGCCAGGTACCCACACGTGGCAGGCTTGCGCGGGGGGACTCGTGTGTAAACAGAGCTGTGGAAGGTGGCAGTTAGCGGAAAAGCAGTAACAGGCCATGTGTCATACTGGTGCAGGGGGCCCAGGTCCATCTGGCTGGAGCAGAAAAGCCAGAGAAGAGGCCTGAGGAAGAGGCAGGACAGGCCATGAGACCCTCTCTTCCAGCAGAGAGGAAGGTCTCTGGATGTCTCAGAGTCCATGAGAGGGCCTTAGCTGAGGAGGCAGGCACATCAGCACATACAAGGAGGTCTGCACCCTGCCTCTGCAGGCCTGGGCAGTGCTGCACGAAGTCCCAGGAGATCCTGAAGTGTGTTCCTGGTAAAGAGGACAGTGGAGACAAAGAAGTATCTGCAATGAACAAGTGAAGGCCCACAGCAAACACCCAGCATGGCACAGTGCTGGTCACCATCTGTACAAGAAAACCCGACCTTGGGGAGCTCCCAGTGCAGCCAGAGAGGGCATCCAGGCTCCGACACTGAAAACACAGCCTTTTCTAGAGATCAGGCTGGCAGAGGCAGCCAGGTAGGCAGCCAAAGCAGGCAGGAAAGACCGGAAGCAGCTAAGTCTCCTGCAATACCCCGTTCCCCTGGTCCCTCCTTGCTGAACAGCCTGGTGGGCCCAGGACAACTGTCAGGGAGAAGGAAGGCTCTGTAGGGAAGCTGTACCCCATTCCCAGGGCATTCTCCCAAGCCAGGTCAATCCCTGAGCAAACTCACAGGCAGTCCAGCTCCACAAGCATTTGCTGGTGCACATAGAGTCTGTGAGAAACACACAAACGGAGCCCACCACCAAGGTCATGGTCTCAACTGACAGGAGGCTGCCAATTCACAATGAGGAGGGGTGATATGACACAGCTTGACTGTGTCCCCAACCAAATCTCATCTTAAACTATAGTTTTCATGATCCCCATGGGTCATGGGAGGGACCTGGTGGTAAGTGAGTGAATCATGGGGGCAGTTACCCCCTCACTGCTGCTCTCGTGATGATGAGTAAGTTCTTGAGAGATGTGACCGTTTCATAAGGGGGTTTTCCCCCTTTTGCTCGGCAGTTCTTCTTCTTGCCACCATAGGAAAAAGGACGTGTTTGCTCTCCCTTCCACCATGATTGTCATTTTCCTGCAGCCTCCCCAGCCATGATAAACTGAGTTAATGAAACCTTTTTCCTTTATAAATCACCCAGTCTCGGGTATGTGTTTACTAGCAGAGTGAGAATAAACACAGGGTAGGGGACGACAGAAGCCCTGCTGGGGAAAGGACAGCATTAGGAAGTGCCCAACCACGAGGGGTGTGCCTCCACAGAGCCCCGCTAGAGGGCAAAACAACTCACTTGTATCCACAAACATCCCAACAACTGCCAGACACCTGGCATCCCTGGCCCCAGTCCCTTCCATAGTTATGGCCCCTTAAGTACACCCAGATGTTCCCTAGCATCCCCCAGCAAAGGGCAGGACAGGAGAGGATCAGGCCACCTGACTGCCCTAGAAGGCTCCAGCCCATGAGGCCAGCTCAGTGCCCCTTACCCGCCCTCCACCCAGTGCACCCAACACTCATCCCAAGCGGCCAGCTGGCCATTCCTGACCACGATGCAGGACACTGTGCTGCCGGGGGTGTCACTCAGCTGCAGCCTGTCAGACCCTCCACTGGAGTGGACAGGGCAGCATCCAGGGTACAGTGTCAGCCCTGCTCTGGGGGCTCCTCTGCAGAACCAGTCCCGTGCATGACACACGCAGGGTGTGATCAGTGGTCACATATCCCACCAGCACACTATGCAGGTGACCCCTCCCTCCTGACCAGCAGGGCCTCCCCCAGTGCTGCTGTCAGGCTCCCAGAAGCAATGAGGTCAGCCCCAAGTGATGTGTGAGAGCCACAGGAGCTTGGCAATGTGCGAGCGTGTGCAAACAGGGGTCTGCCCAGCATCTGCAGCGCACAGTATGAACGCGGCAAGATGCAGACCACTCAAGACGCTGGGCCAGTATTTTCTCCCCAGCAAGCACTATCAAGGCTGTTGTCGGTGACAGGCCCTCAGTGTCCAAGTTCCCTGGGGCAAGTGACAGTAAGTGAAGGAAGAGGGCCGTCCCTCCCAGCCCCTGCCCACACACTGCCTCCACCGCAGGTTCGTGCCCTCTCAGGGCAGGCTCAGCTCAGTCTTCCCTCACGATGAGGCACTACCACCAGCTGAGCATGTCCCTCCAAAACCCACACTGTATCTCACAGGCATTTCACAGGTGACATGAGTCACGCACAAACACATCCCTAGCATTCCACAGCCATGTGGGTCACAGCCTGCTCTCAGAGGAGAGGTGCCCAGCAAGTGTGCCTCCCATCTCTGAGCCTTGACCTGCAGTGCAGACCTGGAGCTGAGCTGTCCTCCATCAAGGCCACAGGCTCCACGCACCCAGCCGCCCCTGCTCACCCCAGCATCCAGCCCCACATGATGGTCTGCCTCCCAGATGTCCGTGCTGACAAGCAGGAGCTGCCGGGCTCGAGCTCCAGGGCTGCAGGGTGAGTGCTGCCGGTGCTGTTGGCAAAGGGGTGTTTTCACAAAGCAAGGAGGTTCACACCAGGCAGCCTGGCCTCCTGCTGTTTCATCTACTCTGAAATTTCTCCTGTCCCAGTGCCCACCTTTACCTCCCTCTCCATTCTTCCCTCAAAACAAGTGACCAGGCCTGGTGTGCTGGTTCACACTTGTAATCCCAGCACTTTGGGAGGCCGAGGCAGGCGGATCACTAAGTCAGGAGTTTGAGACCTGCCTGACCAACATGGTGAGACCCCATCTCTACTAAAAATGCAAAAATTAGCCAGGCATGATGGCATGTGCCTTTAATACCAGCTACTTTGGGAGGCTGAGGCAAGAGAATTGCTTGAACCCAGGAAGCAAGTTCAAGCTTCCTGACTCAAGTGAGCCAGAATCATGCCATTGCACTCCAGCCTAGACAACAGAACAAGACTCTGTCTCCAAAAAACAAACAAACAACAACAAAGTGAAGTGACCAGAGCAGCGCCCCCGCCTTGGTTCACAGACATAAGAAGCTCCCAGGCTGTAGCTCTCTGTAGCACCTTCTCCACCATGTCTCTGTCACACACCCTTTCTGACAGTGGCCCACATAGTTTGGGATGGGAGTGAGAGCCCTCCACCTCCCACCCAGATGCACTGGGCAGGAACTATTGTGGGGCGCACACTCTCTACAGCTGTGCAAAGCTGTGCAATGCCACAAAAGCAGCTCTTTACATCCTCCCAGCACTGTGCAATTTGGCCCCAGGCAGCTCTCAGGCCCCGACTGTGGAGACAGCACGTGCATGCCGGAGGTCTGGCCCACATGCAGATGTCAGATGCCTCCAAGCCCTTGACTTAGCAGCAGGTGGGCTAAAGCTGCAGGACAGAGGGCTGGAGATCTGGGGGGTACATGTGCTGAGTGACAATGCACCCTAAAACCCAGAGTGCTGCTGAGGAAGGAGAGCCTGCCAGTCCAGCATGGGACCCCAGCATGGTCCTGGCCACACCCATACGGCTTACACAGACGGCAGCCACGCATGTCCCACAAAAACTGTTCCAGACCCCTGGGCTCTTTCCCACTGGCTCCTCGCTGGGGTTCATGACTGATCTCGGGTCTCCCCTCATTCCAAGCATCCAACCAAGAGCTCCTTATTCCCCAAAAGCTACCGTCAGCATCCTCCTCACTCAACCTCCTCCCAGGACTCACCCAAGACATCCCTAGCAATGCCCCAAGTGGAGAAACTCTGGGTGGAGAAGCCCCAGGTCACACTCTCCATCCTCCCATCAGGCCCTCTGGGCTCTCCCTCAGACCAGGTGGTGCCTGCCTTTTCATTCATCCAAATGAAGCAGAGCCTCCTGCAGTCGAGTGCCCCATGCTGGGTCTGTGGTGAAGCCGCCTCCCCATCTCTTGGCCCTCTCCACCTGCTGGTTTTGCCCAACACAGTACCCCTTCCCCTGTTGCCTGTCCTTTAGGACCATTCCTTACAACCTGACCACAGCAGCATGTGCTTACCCCAACAGCCCCGCCTGTGTGTTACAGCAAATCACACCTCCTAAAGTCTCACCCAGCTCAACACCCTCCACCACTTCCTCCCAGCTGATAACGAAGGCAGCACTGCAGCGGCCAGCCTCCACAGCCAGCACCATCCTCTGAGAAAGCCCAGGACTATGACCACCACACCCTGGAGAGCATGGAGTGGTGGCCGTGGGGGTCATCACCCTGCAATATGCATGGCTTCCCCAGACCCTGACACCAGGAGGAGGCGCTGGCAGTGCAGGTGCCAAGCTGACGCCCCAGATGTCGGTACTGCCTTCTGCCAGGCTTCCTGCGCCCCATGGGTCTGACTCTTGCCCAGCCTACCCAGAGGCTTCCTCAGAGCCAGGACTGTGTGTTCTGTTGCTTTGTTTCCCCAACAACACAAAACCAAGGCATTTTAGAAACATAATTATCTGAGAGCATCACTGTGTGAGAGACTTGTAAACAAGAGCATATGCCAAGAAAAGCAGGGGTGCGGGACAGGAGGCAGGAAGGCAGCCTGTGAACCCCTCACGGGAGGAACTCGGGGGACAGCAGAGCCTTGGAGCTGCCTCTGTTTCTAAGGCTGCAGGCAGGGATCAGAATAGGGTCCTACCAGGCTGGTGTGGCCTCCAGGGCAGAGCAAGGAAGGTCTTCACCCCTTCACCTGCTCCAGGGCAGACACAGACCCCAGCCTCAGGGAGGCCCAGCAAGGAAGACGGCAGCTGCCATCACAGCACGAGTGGACTTGAGGGAGCTGGGCCTAAGCGGAGTTGCACGGTGACAGCAGGGCTCCTGCAGGGACACACCAGCCCCTGCTGCAAGGACATTCCTGGCGCAGGTTCCCGGGGCAGGGGTCCCACCACAGTATTCACTAGGACGAGCTAAACCAGGCAGTTCTGGGGCCCTTCCAGCCTGAGGCCTCGTGATCTCAGTCCCCCACTCACTGATTGGCCCAGTTTCCATATGAGGTGCAAGTGCTGGGCACTGCCAAGAGGACAAGTACAGATGCAGCTCCTCCACCTAGGGCCCTCTCCCAACCTCTGCTCAGCGTGAGAGAGAGGCCTCCGCACCCAGTCTCCCAGTAGCTGCTGGGCACAGCAGGGACAGGCAGGGACAAGGGAGGCTGCAGATACACCACACACACTTGGCCCAGGCAGGGCTCAGGAGAGTGGCCCTGCCTGGAGTCCCCCTGGGAGTGGCAGGCACGGCCTCATAGCTGCTACAAGAGGCTCATTAGCAGATTCATGGTGCCCAGAGGTGCACCACCAGGCAGGTGCTCACCGACACTGTCCCCATGGATCAGGCTTCATTAGAAACCACAGACCTCAGAATAACAGGCCTCTGGGCTCCTGGGAGGGAGCGGAGCAGGACTACTCTGCGGATCAGGGCTTCCTGGAACTGTCACCAGCAGGAGGCTGCTTGGGCCCAGAGCCAACTTGGCCAAACTCAGCCTCTGACACCAGAGCCTGGTGGGGAGGGGGTTGGTAGGGAGGGAAAGCCCACACCTTTCCAGAGTTCTCTAGGAGCCCAATGACATCCCACCTCCCTTGCAGGCCTGTGTGCTCCAGACAATGAGATCTGTCTGCCTCGCTCTCCATCCTCTCCAGCATCAGGCAGGGGCTGGCACAGCAGGAATGCAGGCCCATATAGCAGCCAGATGGGCTTGGATGAGTGGACACCTGAGGAACCGGCAGAGGGGCACAGAAGGGCCAGCCAGGGAGCCAAGATGTGCCAACACACTGGGGAAAAGACCCTGGGTGCTTCCGGAGCAGAAAAAAAGAAACAGGAGTGACAGGGAAACTCTTGGAAAAAGGCCTCGAGTCTTAACAGTGGCTTCCTGGGGGAGTCTGGAGGGACAAGGAGAACTGCCTCATGTCATCCACAGGAAAGCCATCACTAAGAGAGGTCGGAGCAGTGGCCACCCTGCATGTGGCCAGTGGGCTGGGGAAATGCTCAGACTGCCCATGTCAGACCTATCCACCTCATGTGCCTCACCGAATCTCACACCTCAAAATGTCTTAAAATTTTCTCTAGCTCCTTGATAACTGTCACTTAAAACAGCCAATCACCAGGTCCAGGAACCATAAACCAAGGAGCTGACTCTGGCCTGCTCCAGGCAGGTGAGAGGCAGGAAGGATACAGCCTTGGTCAGAGCAGATAGCAAGTCAGCCCCAGTGCCCGGGCCACGCCTGCCAGCTGTGCAGGCACACAGGTGATGGAGCTAATGCTCCCCCAGGCGCAGCTGGGAAGTCACACAGCTGGTTGTGTCCAGAGGTGCACATGTGCCACCATGGCATCTATGTAGGTGGTGACAGCTGCAGTCCACCCAGCACCCCTCCCAGGTAAGCTTCCCCCTCACTGTCTGCCTGTCTTGCCCTGGTAGGGAAGAGTATAAACAAGGCGGCCGGTACCTCACCTGCCTCTCTTCTGCTGAGTCTGGCTTAGAGAGCAGCAGGAGAGCTCAACTGGCTCGGGGACTGAGATAAACTGTATGTCACAGCCCAGTGACACTGCAGGAGGGCTCCCAGCAAGCGAAACTGGGCTGGGGTGTGGAACAGAGAGGGCACTGACAAGCACCTGGTCCTGTGTGTGAGCACAGCTGACACCGGGTGGGCTCTGTTTGTGCTTGAGCTGTTAACACTTGGGTTTCCTTCCCTGCCATGTAGGAGAACACCCCAGTCCACCCAAGGAGCACACACCCCACCAAGGGCACTCAAGGGAGGCATCAATCCCCACTAGAGGCAGTAGCCTCCAGGCGAGGACGCCCGGGACGCGCCATCTCAGGAAGCGAGTCGGAGGCAATTAAGCCTGTTTCAGAGTGGGCTTGGCAGGCGGCGCTGAATCGATAGATCCTCTGGCAGCTCGGCACTGCAGGTGAGGAATCAATCAGGTAAATGCCTCCCAATCTGTTCCCGCTGTGCAAAGAATCAGCGCTGTTTACCACTCAGCCAGAAATAAATAAATAAAGCTGCCAATTAGCCAGCACCCTTTTCCACTGTGGCAAGGGCTTTTTAGCTTCTCCAAATACACCAGGGCCCTGCAAGGCCCTGCACAAAAGCGAAGACCCCAGGGCAAGAAATTGGTTCCGAGAAGCCCCCTGCTGCCAGGCAGGGAAGCTGTGCACAAACCTCCAGGAGCAAGGCGAAGGCTCCAGTAGCCCCAGTACAGACGCAGCCAGGAGCCCACAGCTCTCCACTCCCCTGCTCACCTCGCAGAGCAGCAAGGCAGGAGGGGCAGGCCACAGGGCAGAAGTGCAGGACCCACTAGGACTGAGACCCGGAGAGCAGGCAGGCCCACCCATACAGGCCTCTTTCAAGACTCCAGGGGCACGAGGGCTCCGAAGAACCTCGCACACGAGCAAAATGCACAAACATAGGGATGTGGAACTGCTACAGTGCACGGAACCGATTCGGACAGCCAGCCTGCATATTGTCTACCCCAGCCAACAGACAGACTGCCTAGGGTCGCAGTGGGGGCAGGATGTCTAGGAAGAATCCGGCAGAGAGGAGGTCATGAAGCTCTCCCTTTGTGCTGGGTGAGGAGCATCTGGGGCTCCACAGCTCCCCAGGGGCCGACCTGCTGGGTCTTCATACACCATGGGAGGGCCGGGCCCACCCCAGCCCAACCCACCCCACAGCACCCCTGCCCCACCCTCCTCTGGGTCAGAAGACAGCCATTCCACCTGGAATTCCAGCCATTCCACATCCTCAGTGCCAAGCACAGTCACACCACAAAACAGAGGCACATCCAGATGAGGGAGGATGCCAGGTCTCTGCCAGGGATGCCAGCAGGCCTCTCTGGGGCTTGAGGAGAGTACAGGAGCTGCAGGTGGCCAAGGACAGAGGTAGCAGCAGCGGCCCCTCAGCTCCAGGACAGGAGACACACAGGGGTTTGAAGATGCAGGTGATCTCAGCTCCACATCCCGGGCCCCTCCCCATGCTGGGCTCGCTGCCTGCACCAACAATCGAGTCCTCATAGCAACCCTAGGAAGTACCTGTCCCCAGGTCTGCACTTTACAGATGCAGGACCTGCCACAGAAAGGTCACATCAGACCCCGGGTTATGAGGCACGCCAGCAGCACAGCAGCAGCAGACAAGTCACTGCCACAGTTGCCAGGTGCCCTCTAGCAGGTCCTGGACCCAAGAGTGGGGGTGGCGCCACAGGTGCTGACACACCAGGTGGGTTTGGTGCCCTCTCCCATGACCCTGATGATGGGACAGATGCCTGGGTGGGGACAAAGAAGACAAACAGCAGCCCTGAGATTAGTCGCCCACAGATCCTTCCTCCTAATACTGGCCCCACATGTCCCCTGGGCAACAGCTCAGTGGCAGGCAGTGATGCCTCTGCAGCCTGGTTCGCGAGCTCTACCATACTCTCAGGACAAAACTGTAACCTGGCATCTGAGATATCCTCCAAACATTTACGAATTCTCACCTGCCCAGGTGAGCAAGGGCCTGCTGTGCCAAACCCATTCAAGCTACAACCCCCACCAGGAGAAGCAGAACCTCACTGGCAGGAGGCTGGCTTGAGGTTTCTGACAACTCTAAACAGGGCAGTGAACCACAGGCTCTCTCACCCAGAGGTAGGCACCCAGAAGCCGGGCAGCATGAGTGCTCCAGAAACTGCAGCTCAGTCTGAGGTCCTACCTCCAGCTGTGGGCTTCCTGGGGTCACTTACCGCAGCTCTTAAAAACAAAACATTTGTCCTGCTTTAAAATCAGGAGAACGGACAAAAGTCAGCTTAAGTGTCTGTTTAAGAACAAGCTAGCAGTGGCATCTGAGATGCAGCCAATCAACCCCTGGCCTGCAGCCCCTGGGCCTCCTCATGTTTATGGTGTTGCCGGCAAGAAAGCGAGCACAGCCAGACAGCCTCCTGGCGAGGGGTCATCTTCCATGGGCTGCTTTCCACAGGCGGGCTGAGGCCCGGGGCACTGGAGCAGTGGACTCGAGGACAGACCCAGGCTTCAGTCCTCACTGCCACTTCCTGCTGGGTGAGGGACAGCACCCCTACTACATGGCCCCAGTTCCAGCAAAGACCTGGCAAGAGGCTGAAGGAGAGTGCCTCGAGAGCCAAGAACAGACACATGCAAGGCTCAGAGTGCAGCCCATGGACCAGAAATGCCTACAAAGAACAACCCGTGGAGGACCCCGGGTTGAAGACTCCACCTAGAAAAGGATGGTAACAGAGGCAGCTTCAAATTCCATTTGCAATAAACACACAGGCACTTGGGCACACAGCAGATGTGGACCAGATCACTGGAGGCCCCCAGCTCACACCCCAGGAGCCTGGAGGTCCTGTGCACAGCTGCAGAGCCATCTCCCTTCTCAGGCCTGGGGACACCTGACCTGGCAGCCCAGGCCAGGCACAGTGAGTGTGCACCAAGTGGTCACTAAGAACAGATAAGCCGATGCTGTCGGCCTCCCGGACACCAAACACACGCCGGGTCTGGCCCAGCTCTGAAAAAGTGAGGAGGCCCAGGAGCGTCTCTGAGGACCGGCCTCTTCTGGCACTCAAGAGTTCTAAAACTCTCAAAAAAAAAACAAACATGCAAGTTTAGTAGGTTCCTTCTGTAATGAGGCAGAGTGATCACTGGGCAGCTTTTATGCCTGTCATCAGCTGCACAGTGAGCCACGAGCCTCCGCCCAGCAGGTGCTCACTGACACTGTCCCTGTGTCATTAGAAACCACAGACCTTCATTAGAAACCACACCCCCTTCACACTGCCAGTAGAATATTCCAAACAATGGCAGATTACAACTGAGAACCTGGGAGAAAGCCACCGGGCTGAGTCATATCCAAGGCTGCATCCCCAGGGAAAGGCAGAGCAGATGAGGGTGAGATTAGGACATCTGAACACCCTCCTGGAGGGGGCCTCTTAACAACCCCACTTTGGGGACAGTCTTGCACAGTGCTGGCCTGACCGGCTTGTTCCAGTGCTTGGGACTGGCGTGAGCCCGTGGGCCTTTGCCAGTCTTGGAGTGCCACAGAGAAGACATCCCCGCCCTACCCTGCTTACCATGAGGAGACGGACGCAAATCTGAAGTGATCACGGGGTACAAAGGAGCGGCACCCCGTAGAGCCCCAGCAAGACACAGGAGGCTGTAGAGTGGGATCCGCAAGGGAGCGCCCAAAGGGCAGGGGAGAGGGCGGAGGAGGAGCTGGGGCTAAGAGGGCGGCAGGGACAGCCTGGCACGCTTGATCTGGGGAGAATTCTCCTGAGGGCAATGGACACAAAGCCTCTTGGAAAGCTGCCCTGGGCTGTGCCATGGAGCAGCAACGGCATACAAAGGAGAGGGCCCCAGGCCACACACACCAGCAGGAAGGACCAAGGTCCAGATGTCAGGAACCAGGAATAGATGGGCATGAGGGAGGGAGCAGAAACAACTGGGGGTCTAGACTGGGGAAAGAAGGCAGCAGCCTGGAGAGGAGGAGATGGGCTGGAGAAGGAACTCAGGCGGCATGGAACTGCGAGAGGTCTGAGACCCACAGGAACCCACCTGCGACTACAACCTCACACCCACCAAAGACCCCTGCACTGCAGGAAACGCACGAGAGCAGCTGGCACTGTGGGCATCAGTGCCCAATTCCCAGTGTCAGGGGAGCAGAGGCCTGCTAGGAATGAGAAAGCCTGGGGTAGAGGTGCTGGGGCCTCAGAACCCCACTACCCATGTGGGCACACAGCTGGCAACAGCCCTGGAGCAGGTCTGAACTGGCTCCAACCAGCAGCTGCGACCTCAAGCAAGAGACTTTGGCTCGCACCTGAGAGATTAAGATAGTGTGGACCTCTCAGTACTTCATGACGAGAACAAATGGATGAGAGGCCCAAACACCAAGAGGCATTCAATAAATTAAACGCTTTTTAAATCACCACCATCGGTTACAAGGAGGTGAGCAGGCTACTTCAACTCATAATCAACTTGGGCTCTGGTCAGGCCTCATCTCCCGTTGAGGAGTGGCTGACGCCATCCCCCAGATTATTTCTAAATCAATGTGTTTCTCATGAAACCAGAAGATTGTCCCAGTCTGCATATGTTCTTTGTAGTTCTCTGGTCCCAGACTAATTATTTTGCATTTCTGTCACTGAATCGCATTTGTCATCAGCAGCTCAGCCACCTCTCGTCTCCCAAACGGCGCTGCTGAAACCTGACAGGGCTATCCAAGCTTAGAGTCCCTGAAACGCAGCCCTGGTGCCGGAGTGGGAGGGTGGAGGAGGCTGGACCACCATGAAAGACTCAGGCAGTTCAGGGATCATGAAACACCTGCTCATCAGCACAGAAGTCACAAAAAGCACAGACCAGGAACAGGAAGGCCACTTCTGGAAAATGGCCATTCAGGAGAGGCCGGGAGACCTGCCCTGCCTGAGGGAAGGCCCTGATGGGAGTCTCTGCACCCAGAGGCCTCAGCAAGGGCACAATCACGCCACCAGAGGCTGTGACATTAAGAGCTGATCAGGAAAGCAGAAAACACAATGTGTCCACAAGAAGGCTTAAGGCTCAGCTGGGGCCTTGGCCATGACAGAGATCCTGGCAGGGACACCGGGCGGGGCTGAAACCGGCTGCCTCTATCCTTCTCACTCTGGGGAACAGGACAGGTGGCTGCTGGGACCTGTCTTCAGAAGGTCCATTCTGCCACCCACGAGCCCATCAGACCATGCCATGCCTCCCTAGGGGCAGGAGGCACCATCCTCAGCTCACACGCTGCAGTCTCTCTACTCCCACCCTCAGGCTTCCCACCTGCGAGTCAGGCCCATGGACCACAGGGAGGAGGAGGAAAGCCAGAGATGGGGACAGGCATTCCCGAGGCTTCAGAGTATCTGGACCTTGAGGGGGCAGGGAGTGCTGCTGGCACTGACCAACTGGGCAGAGTGGAGGTGGTATGTAACCCCACCCTGAGGATAAAATTGGGTTTGTGGGTAGGCAGCTCCGTGATCTTCCTTCCAGTCCTAGAGCCAGCTGGAAGGGGCAGGGACTGAGCAGGCACATTATGTGAGGGTCCTGCAGATCCCCGGGGCGGCCGGGGCCGCCAGGACTCACCTACCACCAGGAGTGTGCTCACATGTGCAGCAGGTGTGTGCTGGCCAGGGGGTGGAGAGGGAACAAAGGAACACAGAGGACTGGTAGAGGGAAAGCCCAGGCTTCTGCCTGTGGCCATCTGAATGTGCTGTGGCAGGCATGGAAGACTAAAAGGTCTGTCTCTACTGGACTATGAACGTGGACAGGTCCAGGCAGGCCAAGCCATCCAGCAAGCTTACTGAGGCTCCCGTCCACACAGCTCCTGCTGGGCAGCGCCCCTCCCACCGTGGGCCTGAATCCATCACCTGCCAGCGACAAGGACGTGAGGGACATGCACTTCTCAGAGTCCAGTCACACACAAAGCAGCAGGACAGGAACCCCAGGTACCTCCCATCATGAGGGAAGAGCACACATTCAATCCCATCCCTCTGGAGGCTGCCTGTCTAACGAAGATGGTTTCCCTGACGAGAGGAAGGCTGGTGAGAGACACACAGCTGGACGTGCAGGCTCGTGTTTCTGCCCACAGATCAGAAAAACAAACGCAGGGTTTTTCTGAGACAGAGTCTTGCTCTGTCGCCAGGCACCAGGCTGGATTGCAGTGGCGTGATCTCAGCTCACTGCAACCTCCACCTCCCCGGTTCAGGCAATTCTCCTGCCTCAGCCTCCCGAGTAGCTGGGACTACAGGCATGTGCCACCACGCCCAGCTAATTTTTGTATTTTAGTAGAGACAGAGTTTCACCATGTTGGCCAGGATGGTCTTGATCTCCTGACCTTGTGATCCGCCCGCCTCGGCCTCCCAAATTGCTGGAATTACAGGCGTCAGCCCCTGTACCCAGCCAAATGCAGTTATTTTTACACACATATCAGAAGTAGTCCAAGGAGTGCTCTCTGCACCCCAGGCCTGAGCCAACAGGATCTTGTCTGCACACAAGGAAGGTACGCAACACAACCACCACCGTCAGAGGGGCAGACAGGTGGGCAGCTGGGTCAGCAGGTGCAGGGGGGACTCATGGCTCCCCAGGGACCCACTGCCAGGACACTCCCAACCAGTCCAAAAGCTGTCCTTCTGGAGCCCAGCAGAAGGGTGAAGAAAACATTACCCAACAGAGGGGCAGGGATGAGGGTAAGCACCAAGGCAGGCAGACAGGCTCCAGCAACAAGTGGGTGCAGGAAATACCCCCTGGTTGCCCCTATGCCCCTCGCCACATCAAAAGTACCTCCATGTGTCGGGAGGCAAACGCCCTCCTCTTGGGCTTCCCTGCCCAGCCCTCAGCCTGCAGCAGGTGCCTGGCTGGGTGCAGCCACAGAGCTCACCTGAGAGGTCCAGCATTCGAATGTCTCCGCACTGAAGTACTTCAGTCACCACATCCTGGGGCTGGAGATAAGCAGGCCTGGACACACAGCACCTCGAGGCCAGGTCCCTAAGCCCAGAATTCTCTCCACACCATTACAGCACGCCCCTCTCCAGGAGCTCCCCAGGGGCATGCCAGATGAACAGGCTGAGGAGTCTGGAATAAGGAAGCAATTGAGAGGCCAGAGCTTAACTCTCTAGGTCATCAGCTTCAGATCTGGCTGAGACCAGCCTCCCACACAATCTTGGGCCCAGTTCCCCCTCCACTTGTAAAATAAAATAAACATCAGGACTGTCGCAGTTTATTATGCCAAGGGGGAAAGTTAAGCCCCAGAGATCCAGCCGGAGGGTGTGTCCACAACTCTTCCTCTTCATTCTTGTTCCATAAGTGACTAGAAGAGACCACACACCAGACCTCTCCCACTTCCAGTCACCAATCTTTGTGATGGATTAACTGCCTCTTTCACTGTCCTACACCTACAGACCAGATGGCACAAGACCCCATACCTGCTACATCTTCCATGTGGATGCCAAATCAACCTTCCCCAAAAGATAAAGGCCACTGCATGGAATCAGATCTAACAATGCATTAAGCCCTCACGCAGAAGGATGCTGAGATTCTGCTAAGCTTCCCTAAATTTGTCTATATAAATGATCCCAAACTTCCATGCTTCAGAACACTGACTTCCATTCTTTGGAATCTGTGTTTCCCTGGTGCCCGTCCTCAAAGAACCTTGCACTTGAATAAACTCTCTTTAAACTAGATTTGGACCCTTTGGAGTATTTTGGGTTGAAATACTACACTATGAGTTCCTAAAAGAGATGGACGTGCAGGATATCGGCCTTCTTTGGGCCCCGGAGCAGACCTGCACATGGCACACGCTCATCCCAGGCACCTCAGGAATCTGCAAAAGCAGTCTTAGCCCAAATGCTTAAAAAACAGAAAGCACACATGTTCTAAGGTCTGGAGAGGCACAATCCCCCTCACTTCTCTACCTTGTGATGAGAGGCTATGTTAAAAATGGCTTAAGCATCATAAAATCAGTTACATTCATGGTGAGGAAATATAGAAAGGCAGTAAAATTGGCAGAGTATGGAGATGAGAGGACACTAACCTCCCTGGCTCTCCAAGGGAAACAGGGAACAGCTGAGACTGAGAGAGGAAAAGGAATTTAACCACTTTAAAATTCAAAGTGCTGCTTCTGCCTCCCCGACGAGCCTCGTCAGTCCCAGGGGACCTCACACAGGCACTGATGGCGTCCTTGCTCAAGTCCTCCCAGCTAATCCTTACAAATGTGCTGGAACATTCGTGCCTGCACCAGCTGGGACCCCAGGTTCTGATCCAGAGAGCAGCAATGAGGGCAGTTCAGGGTGCCCTGTGCCCTTCGGCCCCCATCAGCCCTTATTCCCACCCCAGCCCATTCAGGCTGGGAAGGGCAGCAGGATGTGACAGCCATCACACCTGGGGTGTCTCTGGTCATGAAATGGGACCTGCTTCCTTCTTTCGGCAACTGGCAGTCACACAAGTCCTGTGAGCCCCCTCCAAGTGCCTGATCATGCACACACGAAATGTCGCCTGGGGGCTGGTCAGGTGTTCCTAATGGAGAGACTAGTGAATTATGTGCCTTGTGGACCCACCATGGTGCTGCCTCCTGACTCTCAGTGTGGTCTTCCTCCACGCAGCCAGCAAGGCTGACTCAGGAGGAAGCCGGCACCAATTGCATTTTGTCTCCACAGTCTGACCCCTGGGAGAGCTCTCTCTAGCCTCATCTTACTTGCTAATTTTTGTTTTAAATTTACAGACATTATTTTTTAGAGCAATTTCAGGTTTACAGGAAAACTGAGCAGAAATGAGAGTTCTCATCTACCCTTCAGCCCCAGGGAGATTCCCCTGAAGCGCACAGGACTGCAGTACATTTGTTACAACTGATGGAATGATGTGGACATGTTGTTATAAACCAAAGTCCACAGATGACATGCAGCTCACTTGTCATGTCTTACCTTCTCAGGTTTGGACAAATGCATCTCTGCAGTCCCTGTGTGAGACTGCGTGTCCACCATCACAACCACATGCAGAGTGGGTTCACTCCTGCATGAGAGAGCATGTCCACCATCACGGCCACGTGCAGAGTAGAGTGGGTTCACTCCTGCCTGAGAGAGTGTGTCACCATCAGGGCCACATGCAGAGTAGAGTGAGTTCACTTCTGCGTGAGACTGCATCCACTATCGTGACCTCAGGTAGAGATGGTTCACTCCTGCGTGAGACAGCGTGTCCACCATCACAGCCGCGTGCAGAGTCGGTTCATTGCCCAAAACTGTCTGGGTCCACCTATGCATCCCTCCCATCCATCCCTGGCAACCACTTTTTACTTATTACTGTGTTCACAGTTCTGTCTTTTCCTGTATATCATGGAGTAGAAATCCCACAGTATGCTGCCTTTGCACATCGTCCTCTTTCACTCTGCAATATACATTTAAGGTTCTTCCATGTCTTTTCACAGCTTGCTAGCTCATTTCCTTTTAGCACAGAATAGTATTTCAGCAAATGGACATACCACTGTTTATCCATTCACCTATGGAAGGACACTGTTACCGTGTGGTTCCTGACCCCTCCAAATCTCAGGCTGACATCTGATCCCCAGGGTTGGAAGCAGGGCCTGAGAGGAGGGGTTTGGGCCATGGGGGCTCATGATGGTTCATGCTAAATAGCAGTCCTCATTTGATCAGTTCCCAGGAGAGCTAATTGTCAGAGGAAGCCTGGTGTCTCCCCACGCTCCTCCTTCCTCCTCACCATGTGGTGCCAGCTCCCCTCTCCCACCACGAATGGAGGCAACCTGAGGTCTTCACCAGAAGCCAGGTGCTGGCGCCATGCTTCTTGCAGGACCTTGAGCCAAAAAAGCCTCTTATTTATAAATTACCCAGACTCACATATTCTTTTATAACAACACAAAAACAGACTGAGACAGACATCTCAGTCACTTCCACATTTTGGTGGTTATGAATGCAGGTTTCTGTGTGAAAATAAGTTTTCAACGCATTTGGACAACTTTCAAGGGGCACAGAGCTAGACTGTACAGAATGTTTTCTTTTCTAAGCAGCTGCCAAACTCCCTTCAAAGTGGCTGCAGCACCTTTTTGGATTCCCACAGCAATGGCAAGAGTTCCTGTTGCTCTATGTCCCACCAGCATTTGCTGCTGTCCATGTTCTAAGCACATACGGTGAGATCTGGGTGCTTTTGCTCCCTAATGGCATGCGATGCTGAGCATCTCCTCGCATGCTTCTCCGTCACCTGTATCTCTGCTTTGGTGAGGCGCCTGTTCAGATCTCAGCCATCTTTCATTTGAGTGGTCTGTTTTCTCACCACTGAGTTTGAAGAGTTCTTTGTATAATTTGGATAACAGCCCTTATCAGATGTGTCTTTTGCATGACAATGAAAAATATTTTCTCCATTTGCGGCTTCTCTTTTTATTCTCAACCGTTTCCTTTGCAGAGCAGCAATTTCTAATTTTAATGATGTCCAGCTCATCAATTCTTTCACAAATTGTGCATTTGGTGTTGTATATGAAAAGTCACTGCTGAATTGAAGGTCAGCTAGATATTTCTCTTGTTATCTTCTAGGAGTTTTAAAGTGCTGTGCTTTACACTTAGGTGTGTGATCCATTCCGAGTTGATTTTTGTGAAAGATGTAAGTTCTGTGTCTAGATTGTTCCCCTGTGGCTGTTTCACTGTGCCAGCACCATTTGCTGAAAAAACCATTCTCCCCTGAGCTGCCTTTGCTCTGCTGCACATAATCAGCTGACTATATCTATGGAAGTCTATTTTGAGGCTCTCCAACCTGTTCCACAGACCTATTTGTTCATTCTCTCATCAACATTACACTGTCTTGATGACTGTGGTTTTACACTAAGTCTTGAAGTCAGGGAGTGTCAATCTTCCAACTTTGTTATTCAGTGTTGTGCTAGGCATTGCCACCTTTACCTTCCCATAAAAACTTTAGAATCTGTTGGTATCCACAAAAATAACTTGCTGGAATTCTGACTGGGACTGCGTGAAACCTCTAGAGAGAATTAGGAAGAACTGACACATTGATAATAGTGAGTACTCCCATCCATAAACCTAGACTGCCTCTGCATTTATACTGAGTCCTATCCATGAACATAGAATGCCCTGCATTTATTTACACCTTTGATTTCTTTCATCAGGGTCTTGTGATTTCCTCACACATATCCCATAAAGGTCTGTGTGTCTAAGGCATCTTTTGGTGCTAATGTAAATGGTACTGTGTTTTGATTTCAAATTCCCTCTGCTCATTGCTGGTATGCAGGAAAGCAGCTGACAGGTGTGTATTACCCATGCATCCTGCAACCCTGTTCTCACCATGAATCATTCTACAAGTTCTTTTGTTCTTAGAATTTTCTACATAGACGATCATGTCATCTGCAAACAAAGACAGTTTTATTTCTTCCTTCTTTTATTCCCTCTCCTTGTCTTACTGCACTAGCTAGGACTTCCAGTATGACAGTGAGTGGGACTCCTTGCCTCGTGCCTGATCTTAGTGAGAAAGCTTCTAGTTTCTTATTTGGTTTAAAGAAGAAAATAGTTGGCAAGTAATAAGAAATTAGCTTCTCTATGATAACAAAAAGAAAAATCTGCCCATTTAAACAGGACCGGTCACTAGAGCCCATGTGTGTCCTAAAGCCCATGTGAGTCCTCCCATCCATAAACCTAGACTGCCTCCACATTTATACCAAGTCCTCCTATCCATGAATATAGAATGCCTCTGCATTTATACTGAGTCCTATCCATGAACATAGAATGCCCTGCATTTATTTACACCTTTGATTTCTTTCATCAGGGTCTTGTGATGAAAGACCCAGCAGCTGTACATGTCTCTGGGGAGGCCACCCTCTCTTATTAAGGACTAGTCTTAGAGTTTTGGGGTTCCCAGAGAGCATCTTATGGCTGCCCAAGTTCTTGGCTCCACCAGAAATCAGTTAGGCACAATCTGCAGGCTCCGGGGCCACCCCTCCTGCTCATCTAGGGCAAGAATGCCTGAAGGAAGTCAGCTCTGCTGTTTACAGGTTGAACCGTCCTCCTTCAACTGCCCAGAATGCTGCAAAGTGGGCCTTTTCTATGATACACAAGTCACACCTTTTCCAGAAAAACTACAACTGAAGAAACCTTCCCAGACAGTCAATGACTGATGTTCACTAATGATGTTCATGTTCAACAAACACAAAACGCTCCCTAAACTCTAATCAGAATTTTGAAAAAAACGCTATCCAGAAAGGTGAGACTAACTATGAAAGGTATCAAGAAACAGCAAATGCTCCTACCTTCAGCCTTGCAGCCACCCAGCAAGCAAGGCTGAGCAGAGCATGTGGGTGGGGGGCCCTCAGGCCACCAGGCCCTCCTTCCTCCAACTGCACACCCAAGTGGAGCCAGCTTATTCCACAGACTCAGAAGAAGAGACCACGGCAGATGGACACAGACGCAGACATGAGAAGCCTCTGTCTTCTATTTCACCAGACACTGAAGAGATTTGTGGAAAATAAAAAACAATGCCATTCCTCTCACTAAATCTCATTTTGTGTTAGAAAATGCATTTTTCATAAATATATTTTGTTAACTGATAATGAATTGTAATGAGATTATAAATACAATTGTAAATAATGTTTTAATTTCCAAAGACAGTAAATACTGATAGATAATTGTTTATTGTTTAAAAGGCCTAGACCAACAAGTGAGGGCAATGCCGCTGCAAAGGAAGGCGCAGGTGGTGGGCAACGTGTGGGACTCTTGCCCCCCTCCCCCTGCTCTCACAGCGGCACTCAGGACAATTACCCATCAGCTCTTGCCACCTCTCACGGTGACATATGGGGCTCTTGCCTCCCCCTGCCCCCCAGCTCTCACAGCAATGCTCAATGCTCAGGACAATTACCGACCAGCTCTTGCTGCCTCTCACAGAGCTGTGAGAGACCCTTGCCCACCACCTCTCATGGTAACATGTGAGCCCACATCCTAGGCCCAAGGGAAAAGTCCACTCATGAAGGAAGCAATGGCCTCAGCAAAGAGCCCTAAATCTAACCCTCTGGAAATGAGCCCCAGGATCTCCATTTTCAGGCTAGTTTCTCCATATAATTCATAAGCAGCAAGGCATGTGGGAAGCATGGTCATGATCAGGACCAGGCGGCCCAATGCTCTCCAGTCCTCTAAGGGATTCACTTCTGGTTTCTCTTCCCAAACAGGGGGAAAGCTCCTTCGGGGCAGTGGTCACAGCCCTCCTTACCCTGGAGCCCCTATGTCCACTCCAATCACAACAAGGCAGAAACAGGAACCTGTACTTGCCCCATGCTGACCAGCACTGCCAGTCACAGCCACATCAATGCTGTTCCTCCTATACTCTGTGCAATAGTGTTTCTCAGCCACAGTATTAAAAAAGGGTCAGCATCAGAGGCCTCGTGCCCTGAGGAAGTGACCTGTGATATCCAAGCTTGAAAAAGCATTGCCCGATGAGAGGCAACGTGGTGAAAGCCAACCCTGAGCTCACAAGCAGACTCTAGGCTAAGAAGCTACACAACCTCAGGGAAACTGAGACAAAGTGAGAAGTCCCCCCACCCCGCCAGCGTGCAGGGTCGGTGCCAGGGCAGGGGGATACGTGTGGAGTGCCTGGTACCCACAGGCGCCTAGCAAGTGGATGTTTCTTTGTTCCTATTCTCTTACCCAGTTTCCTAACAGGATCCAGAAACCCTTCCAGGTCCATGGCACCATCTCGAGCTCAGGCTGCTGGCAATACCAGCACCCTCCCTCAGACCAGGTCCACTCACCTGCCCAAAGCCTGCCCCTTCCAGAAGCCACACTTCTCCACAAGCAGACCCTGAGCCAAGTGCACTTCTCTGTGGGGGCCACCCCATCTCCTGGCATCTCCTGGCATCTCCTGGGGCTGAGCAGTGGAGGCCACCGTGGGAGGGCGGGAGACTGATTTTATGCTCTGCCAAACAAGGAAGGAAAGCATACTCATATCACCTGATGGCATTAGAGTTGCTCTCCACATCCACACACTGAAAATCGATGCATGTGTTTTCCTGGGCTTGGGCATGGAAAGGGGCCAGCAGCGGCCAGCGTCAAGGCTAAGGAAGCTCTTGGCTCAGAACTTACAAAGTTCACAGGAAGTTACCAGGAAACTCAAGAAAAGTGTTCATAAGAGGATGCTCCCAAGTCCATTGATGATGCCCTGGGCTCAGCAGGGCCGGGAGTGAGAGGGGAGGCCTTGATGACTGGAGAGTCTCCCCAGATAGCAGCCCTGGCCCTGCACTAGACTCCCACTATGGGGTGTGGGCTGCTCTCCTGGGGCGAGGCTCACGCAAACCCCTTCTAAATAAGCAAGGAAACAGAAGTTCAGGGCAGCAAAAGACGTAGGGAGAACCCGAGCAAGGACCCTTCTCCCATCTCCCTATTCCCTTCCTAAAGCAACAACCAACAACATTCAAATAGTAGTCATTTTTGTTTATTCTACAAATGTTTGAGGAAATCTAGATTCTACTACCACCTTCTGGGCCAACAAAGATGTTTGCTTTCAAAGGACAGAAGTGACCCTGACACCCTCTTCTCAAACGTACATGGCTCTCCAAATGCCGTTTTCTGATCTGAGGAGCTGATGTCGGGAATATTCTGCTCTCTAATAGAAATGTCACAAATGGCAGGAACATTACCATTCTGCTCAGCCCATGTGAGTGAGAGACCCATGCTGTTTCCTTCTTCCCTTCTGTGGCTTGCAAACGCCCACTCTGGTCGCAGGTATAGACAGGCTCGTGCCATGGCAGTGCCTGAAAACCTCTGCCAGGAGAAAGAGAGCTTTCCTAGCAGTCCCGAGTCACCTCAAAGATGCCACCTCAGGCTCCCACATAGGCCAGATCCACAACCAGAACAGGAACTTCTCTGGGAAAGGTCTCCTGACCAGCAGTTTCTGAATTGTGCTCCTCAGGCCCTGAGGCACCACAGAGGGAGTGCCAAGCAGGAGGCAGACATGTGGGGCAACTACGAGAGGGCAACACCAATATGACAGCAGCTGCCTTTCACAGAGCATTTCTGTGCCGACAGCACAGGCCAGCCCATGATCCAAGCGCAGAGCCATGAGTCCTGGGCCCTTCCTCTGGGGACGCACCCACACTGCGCTCACCACCACCAGGCAGCCCCAACATCACAGGCTGAGACTGCTGCTACAAAGGGTTCCCTGGGGTGGGAGAAAATGCCAGCTATTTTTTAACTTGCTAAGGAGGATGAGAGGATGCAGGGGTACGTACAGGGTCCAAAGGAAAGGAGATAGGAAGGGGATGCATCTGCTGCCCCAGGGGACATGCTCCCCAGCCACCGTCCTGGCTGCGGCAGTGCTCAGCAGGCAGGCAGCAGGGGCTGTCACCTCTGCAGGTGCACCTAGTCCAGAGCCACTCAGTCTAATGAAGTGAGGTGCCTTCAGAACCATGGCGAGGTGAGCACCAGACCAAGTGGCCTGGGGAGATAAGCACTTCAGCATGGAGAGAATGGAAAACAGATCCTATTGACAGAACTGAAGGAAAGCCACATTAAGAGGTGGGGATTTGGGGCATGAATCCCCAGACTCGTGCCAGACACAAACTTCCAGTCTGTTAAGATAAGTCAGCCCGAGGGGAGGCAGCAGATGGACCTTCCCCCATCCCAAGGCCTCGCTGTCGTTGCCTGCGACACCTCACTCTGAGAACCCCATGCCCAGGGGCCAAGCAAGTGCTAAGAGGAAGGCCAGCACTCCTCAGCTGTCCCACAGGTGGGCTGCAAGTACCCGTCAAAGAAATCTATCAAGGGTAGAATTGACTCCAATACAGGTGAGAAAGAAAGGCTCAGGGGTCAAGTGAGCAGGACCGGTGACGGGGCCCATAGACCCCACTCCTACAAATAAATCCGCCATTCCCTGAGCACCTGCTTGATGTCAGGAACTTCTGAAATCTCCCAATTCTCCACTCATCTTGCAAAGCAAGAATCTTGGGGCTGATTTTCTAGATGAAAAGCAGGAGAAGCAAGGAGAACGCCTCTCAGCTGGGGTCAACATGCACTGGAGAGGCCCAAGGTCCCAGCAGGACAGGCAGGCTTCCTCCACAGCAAATACCCCAGCACCGAGGCCAGCAGCAAGGAGGACTAGCAGGCGAGGCTGCCTCAGCCTCCTGCGTGGCCAGCCCACCTAGACAGGGCGAGGACTGTAAGGAGGGCCTAACCCCCAGGAAGCACCCTACACCACAGCCACAGCCTTAGCCCTGGCCACCAAGAGGAGCACATGCCCGAACCCCTGAGCCAGCGGTGTACTCACAGAAACTGATGGGACCACCCTGCCCGCACCCCTACTTTCCTCCCCGCTGCCAGCTCACGGGACCACCCTCTCTCCAAGCTCACAAGCTTCAGTCCAGGGCTTGCCAAGGCAGGTCAGCTGGCAGCCCGGGCTGCACACCAAGATGGCCCCACCCTCAGCAGTGAGGGTGACTCCCCTGGTCATGCCCCCAAGGCTACAGCCCTGAGCTGTGTCCTGCCTCTGGTCTCAGGAGGAACCAGCTACCACCAATAACCCAGTGCCCTGAGAGTATGGAAAATACAATACTCATGCTAGGGGAAGCTGCCAGGGGCTGGGGCCAAAGGCAGACTGCTGAAAACTCCCACAGCCACAGAGAAAACCAGCCGCTGTCTTTTGGGAAGGCAGCCGGGCTTTGGGAGACCCTGCCCAGATTGCTCCAGCATGGGCCAGTGTGAGGGACTCTGTGTGGAGATGTTAGTTGCAGTTCAGACCACACTTCCCCCTGATCCTTGAGGCTAAGGTTTTGTGGGCTATTTAGGCCTGAGATGACAAAAAGTAATTTTATGCCTAAAAATATTAAGAAGTAAGTAACAATAGAGATCAGAAAAATCTGTGCCATAGGTTTGACTCCATCCATGGCCCAGGGTGGAGTCTCTTCCCCTGCTGTGGGCCTCAGTTTCCCTGTTTTTATGGTCTATTATTTGGACCCCCACAGCACTTGCCCTGCTCCACTACGGCATGGCACATCATAGGCCAGATGGCCAGGGCTACGCTCCTGTGGCTTCCAAAGCTCTCAACTCCTCCACTGCCTCCTTCTGTGACCTGTGCTTGGCTCCAGATCAGCTCACACAGCCTCTTGGCCCAGAAAGCCCCTGTGGACGCCTCTCCCAGGACCTCTCACTCTTGTCAGTCCTTGGCTTTCCCTGGGCCTCCCCCAGGCCAGTGTACCAGAGGCAAAGGCTCAGCCACATTCATCAGTGCCCAAACCTAAAACAGTGACTCCAGCACCCCTCCAACAGCCCCCATCTGCCCAGCACATGTTCTTACACAAAACCCTCAAAGGACCCTGAAGAGTGAAGGGGGCTGGTGCCACCCTCTACCCCTCAGAATCGGACAGTGCACCAGGCTTACTAACCCTCTGAGGCTCTGGCCGCAGCCACAGAGCCAGGAGCAATAGGCCAACCAAAACAGAGTGACTGGGGAGGCCGAGTGACTGGGGAGAAAGGAGAAGAGGAGCCAGGCATGCCTGGCTCAGCCATTTCCAAAATGAAAAGCCTTGTCTGCCTTGGACATTTCCTCCAAAACAAGAGCCATGGGTGTGGGTGGGAGCCAGTCCCACATCCCAGTGCAAGGCCAGGCCCCCACCAGGAGAAACCCCAAGGAGCGACCAGGTCTCCATGCCCAACCTCAGATGGGAAGCAATGCTGACAGCAAGCACCAGTCTCTGCATGCCAGAAAGGGTGGTTCCGTGGCCCTGTGACCCACCGGCTTCCAGAACAATCTACGCAACTGCCACAGAACTAACCACTTAGAAAGTGATTGCATTGGGGATGAAATGTTTTTTCTAGTACTTGAATAAAAGGGGGAGTTTCACATTTCATCCACTTCCACATCCCTTAACAATAAAAACTTATTTAAAAATCCATGAATATGTAAATGCCATTTTAAATATGGAAATGCAAAACATGCAGGGAAACAGTCTGGGTGTGAAATATTAACGGCAGCTCATCTTACTGAAAGAGGCAACACAAGCTGGCTGAAGCAGCAGGCGGAGGCACCCAGACAGACCCCAGAGCCCAGCAGCAGGAGAGGCTGGACCCAGCCCAGCCATGGAAGACCGTGTGTTTTTTTGCCTTGAGGGCTCTGCCTGGGAGGGAGCAGGGTCAGACACCAACCTAGGGCAGGGCTTGCCTTGCCAAAGCCTGCCTGCACCCCTACAAGGCCAGCCAGTGCCCGCCTTCGGGGACCCCTCCAATCCAGGCAGCCACCACATGCTGGGGGGTACAGCCAGGACACTTGGCCTTGCCTGCTGATGACCCAGGCTTTCCCCTGGAGCCAGAAAGGGCTGGACCCCCTCTCAGGAGAGACAAGGCTTAATCTCAGGTCCAGCAGACAGCTGCGGCCTGAAACATGATGGTGTCTCAGACAGGTCCCAGACCACACTGGGGGGCCACAGAGAACCCTGCATTGGCAGGATGGGCACCTGGGGTCCACATCCACCGACCCTGGGCTTCACTAGCCCCAATCAGGAAATTATTGGAGGAATAAGAAGGCACCGCGTGAGGGAAGGAGGCTCTGAGACAGATGCCCGCTCACCCAGGCCTCTCCATGCCATGACCCCTTTCTATCTCTCCCTCTAATTGGCCACAAAATGTACAGGCCTGGCACCCTCGTACACCCACTGAGGAGGCCCCTCAAGGAGGTTCTAAGCTGAGCACAGAGGAGCGAGCGGCTGCACATGCCACATGCACCATCTCACGTCCAAGTCTGGGCACTGCAGGCAGGCACCACACCAACAGCCTGGGGAAGGCCCAGCCCCTCCACGTGGCCCAGCTCCCAGGGCTGGTGCCGCCAAGCCCTCTTTTCCTGCCAAAGTCCCACTCAAGAAGAGAGGGGGATTGAGAACCAAAAGGACAGGCAGAGGCCACCAGCCAGGCCAGGGTCACCAGGGCAGCCACCACAGGCCTGCAGGTGGACCACACGCTGTGAGTACGGCACGGGCCTGTTCCCTGTCACCTCGAGCAGTGCGCTTTGGGGCACCTGACTCACTGAAGGGTCCATGTTAAAGTGTGTGGTGCCAGACCCCAGGCACAGGGATGTCCCTGACATTTCCCTGAAAAACCGCTCACTGGGTCTATCCTACAGAAGAAAAAACTGACTCAGGAGAGAGATGGTTTTCCTAAGGTTCCACACTAACCAGACGGACTGGAGCAGCCTTCACCAAAGAACAAGGCAGGCACATGTAAGCATCTGCACTGAAACTACCACAGGAAAGCAGATGCCATCATGGGCCCATTCTAGAGACAGACCAGGAGCCTCAAAGGCTATCCCCTGTTGCAGAGCTGGGTTGGGGTTGGGCTGTTCCCTGGTACAGGGCTGGGTCAGGGGTTGGGCTGTTCCCTGGTGCAGGGCTTGACTGGGGGCCAGGATGTCCCCTGGTACAGGGCTCGGCAAGTGGCTGGGCTGTCCCCTGGTGCAGGGCTGGGTCAGGGCTGGGCTATCTCCTAGTGCAGGGCTGGGTCAGGGCCGGGCTGTCCCCTGGTGCAGGGCTGGGCCAGGGCTCAAGGCCTCTGTGGTGCAG
The DNA here is from genome assembly GCA_031835075.1 of Saguinus oedipus. Classification (NCBI taxonomy): domain Eukaryota; kingdom Metazoa; phylum Chordata; class Mammalia; order Primates; family Cebidae; genus Saguinus; species Saguinus oedipus. The sequence goes on from CM063170.1 coordinate 11,571,019, forward strand.
GTGCACTGTGTGTCCCAGGTATCATCTTGGGCTGCAGGAAACACTCTTGGGACCAGCCCCAGATGGGATAAACAAAGGGTGGATGGGGACAGGAGAGGGACACAGATGGATCACGCAGGTTCTATACTGACAGCCAGAGCGCCCCCAGCCTCCTGGAGAGGGTGGCTACGAAGCCCATGATGAAGGACCCAGTGCTACCCAGAGCTCCTAGCGCATGCCCCGTCACAGCCCTGGAACAGACAGGTATGGTGGGCTGCCACTGCAGAACATGTGGAGACAGCCCATTAGACACAGGCTGGTTCCACACCTTCTGCCAAAGCCCATTTACATCAAGTGGCGCCAAAGCTGAATGGACACAACAAGGCCTCTGCTCATGTCACTGACAACCTCAGGGGCCCCTTGTGCTGAGAGCAGGAGGTCAGGACGAGCATGAGACTTGCTGGGAACACACAGCTGAGGCCACGGTCTGTTCAAGGGCAGGCCAGAACCAGCCGTCCCAACGCCCTCTCTCACCCACACAGATCCATGGCAAATTCCGTCATCTCAACCTCCCAGATGCCCCCATCGCCCAACCTGACCAATCATCATTACTGGCCACACACAGGAGATATCCTGCCCCACAGAGCCCCCTGGAAAACTTACCCTTGCTATGTCCTTAAGTCTCCCAGAAATTGTTCTTCCAAGTTACCTCAAAAAGTGACAGTAGGACACAGTGACAGTGATGACAAGAACTAGCTAGAAATTTGCACCCCACGTCAGCACCATCCACAGGCTCCACAGAGTTGACTGCACTGAGCCTTACAACCCCCCACGGGAGTCACCATCACCAGAAAGACTAGCTCAGAAAGCTACTCCCAGTAGAGCCAAATGCAAACATGTGCCCCGGGCACCTAGGCCAGTGGTGGCTTCTCCAGCAGGAGCCCCCTCAAGTACAAGGAGGACAAAGCCCAGCCACCACAGATCTTGTGTGCCTTGCTGGTCTCTGGATAGCTCAAATGCATCACAATTCAGATGCCAGGTGACATGGCCTTGTTATATCCTTGAGAAGACAGCCTAACCGCCTGAGACCACCAGCAGGGGAGACTCATAACTAGTAAGCTGATCTTTACTCTTGGGAGGCGACAGAAAGCTGAGGCAGGAAGAGGCCCAGGAAAACATTGTCCGTGACAGACAACATGGTGATGCCCACTCATCATACCCATTGACTCTCAAGTCCCTTCTGCTTGACAAGGGCCCTCCTCCTCCTGACACTGCCCAGACCCCTGATGGCAGCAAGGGATGAACCAGACACCCGGAAGCACCACATGGCCAAGTGCTCCAGGACATGCCAGCCTGGTAGCTTCAGGCCAAGGGCTCTTCTGCCTAGAGGCAGCAAAGAGGGATCTTCAAAACAAACTCTGGTGATTAGAACCCAGACTAGAGTGCACTTCTGGGAAAGCCTATGCACAGAGGGAGCAGCAGGGTGGCCGGGGAAGACCCCAACCCAAAGAGTTCCATCTGCATCCACGCCACTCAGGGGCTGCCCTCTGTGGACTTCTCGGCTGGCTCTATCTTAAGTCAGCATCAAGGAGGATACCTGGGGCTTCAAACAGGCAAAACAGCACCAGGCAGGATCCACAACCCAGGGTCTCTGCTAAGGCAGAGAAGAAAGGCCAAAGGCCGGGACAGCCACCACACAACATGCCCCATGGCAACCCAGGATCCACCTGCAAACACATCCCACAGAGCTCTGGAGACCCACGGGCCTGGATGCAAGTCCTGCTTTGATGACCTCCCAGCTGTTTTACCTGGGGCTCAAGTTCCTCCCCTGAAAAACAGGGAATAATAACAGCTGCTACCCGGGAGCTTCTGTGAGGTTCAAGTGAGACACTGTGAGCGAAGCACCAGCGCAGTGCATGGTAAGGGCAGATGCTGGATAACAGTGACTGCTCTCATCATCCCCGTCATCATTCAACATTGTGATTACAGAGAAGAAAGCTGAACCCTGCAGCCCTGACAGGGTCCTAACAGGCCCACTCCCGCCACCAGCCTTCTCCAAAGCATAGCCTTATTTCCAGCAAAGCAGAGAAGCAGCGAAGAGCAGGGCCTCACACAGCCCCACACATCCCTGTACAAGCTTCCCAGCCCTGTTCTTCAAGAGCCCTCATAGCACGCCAGCCTGTTCCACTCCAGATCTAAAAGATGACAGCACGGTCACGGGCTGGGCCACGAAGGACTGCAACCTCCTGTCCCTACAGCCTCCACCCACGGCATAGCTGGGGAAGCCAAGCAGTGGGGTGCTTGGGTCCCTAAAGGCCAAGGATACTAAGAGGGCCCAGCAAGGGCACGGAGGCTACAGGACAGCCCCAGGTGCCCTATGTAAAAGGTGAGCAGAGGGCACACCAGATCCACCCAGTGATTCTGAACAGCATGCTCTGTCCTCAGCCCCACAACGAGGAGCTGCATTCTCAAATTCAAAGAGCCAAAACCAAGGCGCAAGCACAAACCAGGCCAGGCTCCCCAGCACTGCCCTGATACTCCTATCCCAAGGTCAAGAGGACCAGGGGCTCTGACAGGCTCTGACAGGCTCTTCTCACACCAGTAACTGATGACACCCTACCTGTCCACGGCTAAAGAAAGGGAGAAACACACAGGAGGAGGGGTTTGATGGTTCTGACCCAACCCCTAGGCCAAAATGCAGGCAAGCACCCCACCCTCCTAGAAGGCTTACTGCTAGTGCCCTGCAGGCTGCCCCTCTGCCCACCGAGAGCCCTGCCTGCCCCCAGCTCCACAACCAACCCCGACCATTTGTCACAGCACCATGTCCCATGGATCGCCCAGAGCTGCTACACCAGGCGCGTTATCAATGTCATCCCGCTTAATCCTCAGGCAGCCCCACAGATACTCTCTCTGTGGTGAGACAGAATTCCAGAGCAGCACCTGAGTAAATCCACATAAAGCTAACCAGCAGGCTCCTCAAAACTCTGGAAAGCAGTAAGTCCCAATCTGAGAGTTCCAGAAGCTTCTTGCCTCTACAAACTCCAGCCCCAAGACCAGGATGCAGCACAGGTGCCACCGCTGGGCTTTAAGCCTCCAGTCCTAAGAACCCACAAACATGGAGATAGAAACTCCAGTCCAGCTTACAGCAAGCAGTGCTTAGAACTGTGCTTCACCAGTGCAAGGGTCAGAACCACAACTCAATGCTATGAAATCCCCTTCTTGCTCCAGCAGATACCTCCAAGATAGGATGCCATTTACCTTCCTCAAATGAGGCACTCAGTGGCTTCCTACTTGGCATCTGCTCACTGCAGGATGATCTGATTTCTGCCCAGGTTTCATAGCAAGTTCACCTCCCTTGGCTGCCTTCGCTGCCTCAGAACTCTTCTGGGTAGGAGAGCTCCAGGCTCTTCCCCAGCCTGAAACAGGTTGGAACGCTACTGCAGTAACTATGGAGAGAAAAGAACACAAACTTCAACAAAGGCAGCAACAGCAGGAACTCCAAAGAGGAGACCCACCCACACAGGACCCGCTGAGGTACCTACTTGCTTCTGGCTTGGCGGACGTGGACATGTATCGCAATGGTGACAGGGCCACCAGGTCACTAAGACAGTGACTGTGGGAAGGGTGCTCTGTTCCGCACATCAGATCAGCAGAGGGGGAAAGTTACGCAATGCCCAGGAAGTGCATCAAAACTGTGCTGTGTAGGCCGTTCACAGAGGCACGCTACATCAGCTGATGGACAATATTCATCTTCTAAAAGCCAAGCTCCTGAAAACAGGCACAAAACTGACCCAGCCATCACTTTGGAAGCTCGGCCCGAGGCACCAGCATTCCAAGATGCTGCCACACGAGCCCACCCTAATGGCACTGTCACAGCAGCACTGCCCCGAAGAGGAAGCATCGGGCACTGGGCTTGCGAGAAACAAGGCAGCGGAGCTGCACCCTGAAACGCTCCTCAGATGGTAACAACAGCATTCACTAGCAGGGACATGGACACGGCCAGTTTACCAGTACAAAACACAGAGAACATGTATGGACACAAGCACGTGCCCACTGATCCACACAGACCAGGGAAATGCATGGAAGCTGCCCTCATGACCCTGTGACCTCTGCTGGACCAGGGCTCTTCAAGCTACTTTCAATGAGAAACAAACAAAAGGGACTTTAAAATGAGGCCCGCCTGGTAAAGCCCTCTCAGATCTGGGCCACTATGGCCTGACATATTCTGCCATGCTGCCTCCTTCATGCTTATCTGAGTTTCTATCTGACCACCTGTAAGAGACTTGTAGAAATGTGCTCAGCTGTTCAACCATGCAAGGCTCCTTGACCCCACCACAGCAGGCCACGATGAACATGGTGTCTTACCACATAAGAGAGCAGCAGCCCAGGGGACAGGCCAGAATTCAAGTGCCAAGGCCACAGCTGGACTCATCCAGACCTCAGTGAACACTGCCAGTGCCACCTGTCCTAGGGTCTGCCTCCTTCCTGGGCCTTGGAAGTGCACGAAAGGGCTGGGCACTCAGGGTCATCAGGCCCCAGAAAGCCTTGGTTGGGAAGTCTCCACCCCTCAGCAAGCAGCACCACAGAGACCCTGGGACTGCTCAGTGCCCAGGTGCAGCTGAGGGGGCTCAGACCTCACAGCAACCCAGTCATTACCAGCAGCATATTTGGCTCACAGAGATAAAGAGAGGGCCAGCAAGGAGTCACATGACCAGCAAGGAGCAGACCAGCGTGCCTGAGACCCTGTAGGCAAGACAGACCTGGAGCCACAACCTCATGCCCAGAGGCCGCCTGCACCTCTCCACTGTCCCATCCCAGGGAAGTGTCTGCAGCGTGCCTGGCAATAGGTGGCAGGGCTGTTACCAGCCCCATCTGGAGCCTGCACCTTGGCTGAAGAAGCCCCACACATCCCACGTGAAGCCAGAGCCCAGAAGCCAGCACATAGACACAAACAAGAAACCAGGCTGGGACACACCTGCGAGAACCCAGGATCTCAGGGCGGCTTTTCCCTTTGACCTCCGAAACCAGAGCAGTACTGTGGTCCTTGTTTCACCCCCAAGACCTCATTTCAAAGAAGAGGACAGAGCACCAAGCGCTTCCATGGGGTGCCCCAAACCTCACCCTTCCCCAGGGCGGCACTCCAGTGCTCAGAGGGATCCCACAGGTTCTGAGAGGCTGGCCACGGCTGGGGTTGTGAGGACCACCTGCCCACTGCAGAGGATGCTCCCTGGAGCAGAGACCCCATTCCCAAACCAATCCCCCCATGGGCTCAATCCACATCTGTGACCACAGCGAAGGCAATGCAGGCAACATGCAGATGGGAATGTTCCCTTCCACGTGGCCCTGGACACAGAGACGGGGCCTACTGCTCCTGGTCAAGGCAAATAGCTTTAGGAAGCACCTCCCTGTTTGGTGGGAGAAAAGTACAAGCAAGTTTCCTTTCCCTTAACAGTTCATTCTGTTTCATTTCCAAAGTGAAATGAAAAGGATCGCCTGGTAAAATGTTAAAGCTTTAATTTCAAATCACTTCTAATGCCTGTTTCATCTGACAGTGGCTTTGAAAGCAAAAGGCAATTTTTATCATTTGAGGTTTTTAAGTAAATTGATGTGATTATGTCCAACACAACCAGATGCTTCTAAAAGCCAATTTTCAAAGTGACATCAGCCCCCAAAATAAGAAATCTCCTTCTGGCTATTAATAAATTATTAAAACACTCTCTGCAGGAGGATGAGGATGAGCTTGATCATCAATGGCAAACAGGCGGGCTTCAGGCTCTCCACACAGACCCACAGCCTGGTCAGCCATGCAGTACACAGAGGTCCCGGGGCCCCACTGCATGCCCTTTGCTCTGTCCCAAGCCCATGCCACTGTCCAGCAGCCCCATGGGTTCCCCCAGACAGGCTCAGTCCCTCATGGTAACTCCATCTTCAGCAAGAGCAGGCATAAGACTCCATTCTGGCCAAGGAGGCATAAGGGGCACATACTGGCAGTGGGGGTCCTAGGAAAGGCTTTCTTGTGCAGAAAAGATAAGAAAGAAGCCTCTCCTTTCCACCTCTGGGTGTGATGCCTGAGTCTGTATGGCCCCTCACAGCCACAAGTGAAACCAGAGAAGAGCCAGGGTGTGTGATTAGAAGAAACACATGTCTGATCTTCATCCCAGGCTCCCTGAAGCCCCTGGGATTTCCTGAGTGACAGGCATGTCTCTTGCTATTCAGAGTGAGCCCCTTCCAATCACACCTCCATTCGCACTGATGTGAAGACTCAGGGTGGGCCCACTAGTGACAGACAAGCTGTTGCCAAGACCACATGAGGACTGGCTGGGAATATCCCAGCCCCATCACCCACCTCAGTGAGAGAGCAGTGGGACCCAGAGCTGGGGTTGTGAATACCTGAACAACGCGATGGCAGAGCGCCCGGGGTTGGAGGACCCCGTGGCACTGTGAGCGGCTGCCTGGAGCGGGCTGGAGGCTCCGCACCCCTCCCCAGCCCCGGCCCTGTGTAGCTCTCCCATGTGGCTGGTCCTGAGCTGGGTTCTACATGGTGAACCAAGAATGGAAAGTCAAGCACTATCCTGTGTTCTGTCACAGAGAACTTAAAAAACCCAAGGAGGAGGTCAGGGTGCCCCGACTTTGTAGCTGGACAGGAGTGTGGGTAACCTGAGGGGGCAATACTCATGGCGTCTTAAGTGGGGAGGGGGCTGCTTCATGGGACCAAGCCTTCAACCTGCAGGGCTGCACTGACTCTGGGTAGTTAGCATGAGAACAGAGCTGAACCGCAGATGACCAGGAGATATCAGAGCTGGAGACAGGGTGCTGAGAAGGTCCCCTCACTTCTGCTGTCAGGAGGCAAGAAACCTAAAACCAGGCCCTAGATGAGGCCTGGCAACTGCCTATGTCTGGATTTCCTGCTAGCTAGGGAACAACATGCCAGCTGCTAAAACTGCCCAGCAAGAGCTTTGTAACCTGCTGTCACGGGTGCCAGATTGTGGGAACAATCTCCACAGGCCCTCCTGGAGGGCACAAGTCCAGGCACATATGCTCCTGCCCCCAGGGACCAGGTCTCTACACGATGATGAGGTCACAGGGAGCCCACACCCTGCTGGGAAGATGAGAAACCTCCTGATCCAAGGAGGGACCCCACAACAGGAGGCCGACCCCCAGACCCCACTGTCAGAACAATGGACAGTGATGCCTCAGGGGAGGCTCATGGCAAGTGATAGAAACCTGGTGCAAGCCCTACCCTCAAATCCCTGCTCCCCCATCTCATCCCAGACCAGGACCAACCACACAGTGAAGCACAGCCATCCCCCAGAGAGCCAGGAGGGCACATGCTCTCACTTGCCCCTAACTCTCCAAAGCAAACACATCCTCATAAGTGCCCTGGGCAGCCCAGCTTACCTGCTGGTGATGGCGCTGTTCTTGTCCTTCAAGGCAAGCTCCCTCTGCTGCAGCTCCACCATCAATCTGGAAAGGTCTTCCGGAGTCCTGCAGGATAAAGAAGGCACGCTCAGTCCCAGCTGTCCCCTGGAAGTCAACCTGATTCTGCATGGGAAACAGAAGGCCAAAAGTAACCTCTGTAGCTGATGCTCTGGGACTCAGGATGTGCAAACCCTGCAGACCCGAGTCCATGGCAGCATGCACTCACTATGACCTGGGGTCGGCCACAGCTCCCCTCTATGCAACGCCAGGAGATGACCTTAATGAGCCCTGATTTTATTTCACCTGTTGAAACAGAGACACTACCTAAAAGGGTCACTCTTCAGAGGAAATGAAATCATGTTTAAAAAGCACCCACCAGGTGCCTGGCACAGGGGAGGTACTCAGTGAGTTTTAGGTTCCTTTTCTTATCTCTCCTTCAGAAGACCCACATATAACAACAAGAATAAAATCAGAGATCCCCAGGTGTAGCACTTTATACTTTCCAGAATGATTCCAGATTCTCAGTGAATGCCCGAGCAACCCTGCTGTTCACTGTTTTCCACTTTTTAAATGAGGAAGCTCAGACTCCAACATGAAACAGCCACTTCGAAGTTCAAAGTGCACCCCAATGATCAGCAGCAGCTGAGCTGGACCAGAGCAACATCTTCTAACTCAACACTGGGACTCAGGATGACACACCGAGGATCTGAGTCATGCATGCAAAGTGAGGCCAGTGGTATGTGAACGTTCCCAGCCTCACAACCGGGGACACAAAAGCCAAGGCTTCCTGGCTGGACTGATCAACAGGTATGTGAGCTCGAGCCCTGGGGCACCACCTTGTTTTTCTCTTCACTTGTCATGGACCACACACAGGTCCACATAGAAAGCAGGTGCCAGGCAATGCTGTGATAGCTCCACCCAGCACCACGCTGGAAGCTGGCACCGCATCACTGAATAAGCAACAGGGATCCAGACACTGGCCAAGGAGGCTACCTGCACCCCTGGAAGGAAAGGTCCCAGTCACTATGTCAGCCAGGCCCCCAGGGCAGCGTCGGATGGATCTCCCTTCCAAGTCCCCTCAGAGAGGCCTCCTCTGCCCACCCAAGGAACAGGCCCCTTGCTGGATGTCTAGTGGGGACAGCAATGGGTGTAGAAGAAGGAGCTGGCACCGGGAGACCCCATCTGTCCTCCCACACAGGCAAACTGGGGGTTAGAAAGCAACTCCATGGGAAAATCATTTTATGCAGAAAGGTCTTCGAAAAGAAACTCAACTCTAAGAGGGCAATGAAAGGTGAAGCTAGCCTTGAACGTGGTTACCATTCTCTCCAGAGTTTCCCAAAGCTTCCAACCTTGGGGAGCTAAAATTATCAGTACAAAAAAAAGGAAACCTTTCGAAGCCAAGAGGTATTTTTTTTCTGAAACATTTAAAGGAGATATTTAAGTTGCTTTGCATTAGTCAAAGGGGCCTGTAAATTCGCACTAACTCAATGGGAATAATTTATTTACAACAAATAAAAATCAAGTACATATGTCCACATGTGCAACGGCACCTCCCAGCCCCTGTGCCCAGAACCAGCAGCAGGTGGGGTGATCACAAGCAGTAGGCTACAGGCTCCACTAAACCACCAACACCCCCCTGCCTCACACCCCTCAAGGCCCCCACATATCCCCTGATCTGAAACAGCAGGAGGCCAGTGGAGGGGCATCTGCCAGGCAACACCAGGCCCCAGGGTTCTCCCGGCTGGGATGGCTGTCTCACCAGAGAGCACACTGCCTCTACCTCCCTCTGTGGGGAAGGCTCCCTGCAGCCTGCAGAGCAGAAGGCAGAGTCGGGGGCACCTGATACTGATTTAGAAACAAGCTCCTTGCCTTGAGGAACCAACCCACCCAGCAAAGCTGGGAGCTAGACCATGCTCTGCAATTCTCAGTGACACTAAGACCGTGATAAATGCAATAATTTAGCAATGAGGGAGAAATCAGGAGTGGTTCCAATAAAGTGAAAAGTGACAGTGACACAGCCCCCTTCTGATGTGCTGGGCTCCCACAGACGGTAAAGCCCAGGCCAGCCCATGCACCAGGAAGCCTCTTATGTCACCCAGGAAGGCCTCTGTCTCATGCCATTGGGGTCAACACCTCACTCTGGCGTTGAGGGCCCTCATCAGAAACCTGAGTACTCTGGAGCCCAGGGGCATCCATCTCACAAGCCCAGGGAGCAGGCTGGCTCCACATTTGCACAGACTCCGCAGGAGGCTGCTTCTGGGTGGCTCCCCTACATGCTCTTCCCTGTCTGAGGGGCATGTGTCCTGGAGCTCGTCCTGCCCCAGGCAGGAACAGAGAGCTGGCTGGCACCTGTGCAGAAGGCTGAAGTCTTGGGACGGATGGTCCCACACAGATGCCAGCCACTGGGAGCACTGACACACACAATTCGCGACAGGCTCTCAGCCTGGACACTTGCTGGCCACATCCCTAAGACCTCAGACCCCAGCTTCAGCTCTCAGTCCCCATGCAGCCAGGCCCCTATCATGGGGAGGACTGAAGCTTCAGGGCTAGCTATTCCAGAACCTCCAACCACAGGGGTGGCCATGCCCAGAACCTCCCATGGGCAGAAGGAGGGTACAGGGGCACCAGGAGGAATTCTCCCCTTCACGGACTCTTGCTCTGAAAACGCGCAGTCACTACTTTGGCTAAACCAAGCCTCGTGAGCCCTGTCTGGCCATTTTTGCTCATGACCAGGGTTCAGCTTCCACTCAAAAGCATAAGCACAGTGAGCTCAATGACAGGGTTCAAGAACGTCACACGGCACCAGTCTACTCTACTTGTGGAGACAGAAGGAAGGCCAGAAAATCCTTAAAGGAAAAGGAGATGGACATGTGGGAGAAAATCTGGGTCTCAGCCCCAGCTATGATCCCTCCAGGCTGAACCCGCTACCTGCTCAGCAGGGCTTCCTAAGGCTCATTTCCAAAACCCACGACACAGGTGTATTGCACTGCTATTACCTGACAACCCCTGCACCATTAACTTTATGGATGTGGGAAAGACAGGATTGTTTTAAGGTGTGCAATCCAAGTTCATTTTAACACTGGCATTGGGAGGCCAGGAGAGGACAAGCACCCCGGACACGGTATTTGCAAGCTGCAGTGGATGTGAGGAGAACAAGCTTCAAGTAATACCGTCAACCGACATGCTAAAAGCTGCAGAATTTTGTATGCCCTTTGTTCGGCAGTGTCAATCAAAAAGAAAATGTGCACCCCATGTACAAAAAAATCAACTGGAGATGGATTACAGGCTAAAACCTAAGACCCAAAACTGTAAAAATACTAAAAGGAAACAGGGAAGACACTTCAGGACAGTGGTCTAAGCAAAGATTTTATAGCTAAGACCTCAAAAACGCAGGCAACAAAAACAAAAATAGACAAATGGGACTATATCAAACTAAAAAGCTTCTGCACAGCCAAGAAAACAACCAACAGAGGAAGAGACACTCTCTTGAATGGGGGGAAATATCTGTCAATAAATATCTTATTCGGCCAATAAGAGACTAATATCCAAAATACAACTCAAAAGGAACTCAAATAACAACAGTTAAAAACATAAATAAGCCCATGAAAAAAAGTAGGCAAAGGACACGAAGACGTTTCTCAAAAGAAAGCATGCAAATGGCCAACAGGTATATGAAAAAATGCTCAGCATCACTAATCCTCAGGGAAAATGCAAATCAAAACCACAATGAGACACCACCTTACCCCAGCTTAAATGGCCAGTAAAAAGACCAAAAAAAACAGACAGATGCCGGTGAGGAAACGGAACGCTCATGTGCTACTGGAGGGAATGTAAACTAGTACAACCACAATGGAACATAGTATGGAGATTTCTCAAAAAGCAAAAAACAGAACGACACCGTATGATCCAGCAATCCCACCACTGGGTATTTACTCAAAGGAAATCACTGTATCAAAAAGATACCTGCACTCCTATGTTTACTGCAGCAAAGACAGCAAAGATACAGAATTAACCTGCGTCCATCAACAGAGGAATGGATAAAGAAAATGGGGGTGTGCACACTATGGAATGCTACTCGGCCATAAGAAAGAATAAGAGCCTGTCATCTGTAACAATGTGGCTGGAACAGGGGTCCCCATGTCAGGCACAGAAAGAAACTCTGCAGATCCTCACTCATGGGAGCTATGGAAGTTCACCTCCTAAAAGCAGAGAGTAGAATAACAGGTACTAGGGGATGGGAAGGGCTGGGCGAGTGGAAGGGCGAGTGAAGACAAGTGAGTTAATGGGTATGAACATACAATTAGAGGAAAGGTATAAATTCAGTTGTTCTGCAGCAGAGTAGGGTGACTAGAGTTAACAACAATGTATTGTATAATTCAAAGTAGCTAGAAGAGAACCAGAATTTTTCCCAATACATGGAAATAATAAATACTCAAAGTAATGGTTACCCCAAATACCTTGAACTTGCTCATTTCACATTCTATGGGCATAAGAAAATATCACAGGTACACCACAAATATGTCAAATATTATGTACAAAAATAAATGGTAAATAAATATAAAGAAAATGTGTTCTCTGGGGATGAAGTATATGAGCTTTAGTCAGTGGAAACAGAATGGGTTTAAGGCAATGGTTTCAGAGCGCTTCACATGAGAAAAAGAAAAGGCGAGGTGGTTTTGGCAACATTTGGACATTTCTGAGGCCACAAGGGAGGTCCCGTCAAGAACAAGGTGGAATCCAATCAAATGGGGCAGGAGGCCACCTCCCGAACTGTACAGGAAGCATCTGGCACCTTCTTCTCCCATTAACAGCAGTCCGTGGAGAAGGACAAAGGCCATCGTTGGGGAGTAAAGGACACACCCTTGAACCCGGTGTGGCAGGGAGGAGGAGCCCAGGAGGCTCTGGGCCTGTGGAGGAGACCATGGGGATGGACTGCAGCTCTCAGAGAGGCTTGCATGGAGAAGCAGCCCATGAGCCAGAGTCACACCTCCAGTGTGGGGCTTCTGTTGCCTGCCAAGAAGCCTTGCTCCCCGAGGAGGATTGGACCTTCCAAAAGGATGAGGCTAAGAGAGGACCAAAGGGGGGTCCTCAGCCCTGACCTGCCAGGCTCTTCCAAGAAGGCAGCCTAAGGAGGCCCAAGATAGGCACCATACCTGGCCAAGGAGCCATCCTGCCACCATGTTGGGATGTTTTTAATTGTGGTAAAATACACTTAACATAAAATGTACCATCTTAACCATTTTTTTTGAGAGGGGGTCTTGCTCTGTTGCCCAGGCTGGAGTACAGTGGCACAATCTCGGTTCACTGCAACCTCCCCCTCCCAGGTTCAAGCGATTCTCCTGCCTCAGCCTCCCAAGTACGTGGAATTACAGGCACACACACCACCATGCCCAGCTAATTTTTTTTTTTTTTTTTTTTTTTTTGTATTTTTAGTAGAGATGGGGTTTCACCATGTTAGCCAGGATGGTCTCCATCTTCTGACCTCATGATCCGCCTGCCTCAGCCTCCCAAAGTGTTGGGATTACAGGCGTCAGCCACCACGGCTGGCCCATCCTAACCATTTTTAAGTCCCCACTTCTGTCGTGTCAAGCATATTCACACTATTGGACAACCAGCGCCACCACCCATCTCCAGAACTCCTAATTTTGCAAAACAGAAACTCTGTCCCACTAAACACTAACTCATGCAGCCCCTCTGCTCCCACCCCCAGGCCCCTCCATTCTATTCTACCTTGCATCTCTAAGGATGTGACTATTCTAGCCATACAAATGAACAGTTCAGCATTTGCCTGTGACTGGCTTCTTTTACTTGGCATAATATCTCCAAGGTTCATCTATGTTATAAGCATGTGTCAGAATCTCCCTCCTTTTGAAGGGTGAGTAATACTCCATTGTGTGGCTAGACGACATTTATCCATTCAACTGTTGGTGGACACCTGGGTTGCTTTCACCTTTTGGCTATTGTGAATAATGGTGCTACAAAAGTGGTGTGCCAATGTCTGTATTTGTTCAAAACGTTGCTTTTCGTTGTCTCGGGTGTATACCCACAAGAAGCACTGATGGAGCATTCCATTTTCGGTTTTTCTGAGAACCACCATAGACTGTTTCACATGGTGGCTACACCAACTTACATACTCCCAGCACTTTGGTAGGCTGAGGCAGGTGGATCACTTGAGGTCAGGAGTTCAAGACCAGCCTAACCAACGTGGTGAAACCCAGTCTCTACCAAAAGTACAAAATTAGCCAAGCGTGGTGGCACACACCTGTAATCCCAGCTACTCGGGAGGCTGAGGCAGGAGAATCGCTTGAACCCGGGAGGCAGAGATTGTAGTTAAGCCAAGACTGCACCACTGCACTCCAGCCTGGGCAAGAAGAGTGAAACTCCATCTCAAAAAAATAAAATAAAGTTTTAAAAGCTCAGCAATTAAAAAAAAAAAAAAAAAAAAGCAAGTCCTCATAGCCGTAAGACGGAGCACTGAACACCCCATTAAAGTTGATGCTGGGCAAAAATGGTCAGGCAATTGCTGCAGACAGTAAAAAGCACAGGACAGAGGAGGATGTGCTCGGCTCTAGCCATGGCAGTGCACATGTTTTCATAGCGTGTGGCGTCCTGAGGTCAGGCTACTGGCACAGACCACCTGCAGCAGTCATCTGCCACAACTCCAGCCTGCCCCACCCCACCCCACTCCACCCCACTGAATCAGGACCCCTGAAAGCAGGGCTCAGAGGCTGCACACAAGTTCCCTGGTGATTCTTACAACTACTTCTGGAACTACTGATCATCTGCAGAAATAGAAGGGGGAGGCCGAGCACAGTGGCTCATGCCTATAATGCCAGCACTTTGGGAGGCCGAAGCAGGCAGATTACGTGAGGTCGGGAATTTGAGATCAACCTGGACAACAATGAAACCCCGTCTCTACTCAAAATACAAAAATTAGCTGAGTGTGGTGGCAGGTGCCGATAATCCCAGTTACTCAGAAGGCTGAGGCAGGAGAATTGCTTGACCTTAGGAGGCAGAGGTTGCAGTGAGCTGAGATCACGCCGCCATTATACTACAGCCTGGGCGACAAGAGTAAGACTCTGTCTCCAAAAAAAAAAGAAAAAGAAATAGGAGAAAATCTAAGCGAAAATAACCCTACAGCCTTCTAGGCAAGTTACCAAAGGCAATTCTTTATGCCACCGGGATGCCACCCACCATTCATTCGACAGAGAAAACACTGCCTGCAGTTCTCTGTCAATCTGAAGGACAAATATTAGGTTACAGAAATTGGTCCAAGTCTAAAAGAGGAATCCTACAAATGTCATCACAAGAATTCTGGAAACTCTTTAACACCTGAAACTGAGTGACAGCTTTGGCTACTGTGTGAGAAAAGGTTATGGACTTCTGTTAATTTAATATATACTGGAAGATCTTCAAAATAGTACCAAGTAATACAATCTTTTAAGAATACAAATAAATAACAATGCAATGGGAACATTGCTGTGAGCAGGTCTGCTCCACTCATGACTCCAAGAGTGTAAGTCATGTGATCGAGGAGTGCTAATGAGGGAGAAAATCACAGTACTCAGAGAGCTCTCTCCCTTCATGTTATCATTTGAGTTCACCATGGGAGTCTATGCCTCACATGTGTAAGAACCAGCAAAAACTAAGAGAGACTGAGAACAGAAAAGCAGCACAGCACTCTCCCAACATGGAAGCGCTGCCCTTCTGGGAGGAGGAGGGGAGCTGGTCCCCTGCAGTCTCTGCTCAGCACAGCACAGGCCCAGGGCCCTGGGACACAGGACAGAAGGCATCTGGAAGAGGAGGGCATACACCTCCTGAGAAGCCCTGGGACTCAGGACTGGGCTTGCGCCTGTAGGGAGAGAGAGCCCAAGCTCCACCACCGCCTGTCATGAGCTCCATGCAAGAACAGAGGAAAGTTCTTGAAGAGCTGTTGAATATTGAAGGGTTATTAAACAATTGCAGCCTTCGCCACATATCAAATCCAAGACCAGAGCCCCAACACCTCCAACTGGCAGGAAGAGTGTTTATTTTCCAGAAGCCTCCTGACCTGTGTGTGGTTAAAGCTACTCAGAGATGTTTACCAAGGGTGCTCTGGGGATTAGCTAAGTGCTCATAACCAGGAGGAGCCGTGCCAAGTATCATTACAGCCTAAGAATAACTCCCGACAGTCCATTCCAAAACCTGCACTTCGCCAACTACAAAGTGGAAGGCATTCAGAGGCCTCAGGAGCCTCAGCTCAGAGATGACAGGCAGTGACAGTTCCAACTGCAGCCCAAGCTGTGACATCTGCTGCTGAAAACTTGGGCTTCAGCTGTGAAGCCTTTTTAATTCTAACTGGTGGGTTTTCAAGGGGAAGAAAGTCTTTTTGTTCTATCTGCAGCTGAATTTTGACTCAAGCCCAGCTGCACAGAGCGGCAGAGGGCTGTGGGGAGTCCAGCCCACTGCTTTCTTTCCCAGGCAAGAGCAGCTTCAGCCCCAGCCACAGCTATTTTGGGGCACCTAACAGCAGATGTTGGGGCTCTTGCTGAAGCCCAAAGTGACAGTTTCATTGAGTTTGAAAAACTGGAGATCCAGAGGACTCCGATGTGGAAAATGAATGAAACAGCAATAGCCATAAAACTAATTAGCAAACAAGACACCTCAAGCTTTCAAAGAATAGAAATCCACAGGGCCTAGGACCACAGTCAAAAACTGCTGAGGCTGGGGCTCCAGCCAGAGCCCTGCAGAAGGCAGGGAGTACAACCTAAGTGGCACAGGCTCTCTCTGCAGGGCTGGTTTTGCGAAAAGTATGCAGAAACAGGAATAAAAAACATGCGACAGCAAAACCTCGATGCTACAAACCAAAAGGACAATAGGCATTCACAACTGCAAAGTCACAAGGGCAAGAGGACGTCATGTCAGCCAGATTTCTCTTGCTGATGCAAGACAACTGTGTGGAAAAGTGGGGTCACCAGGTTGGGAGGGATTCATGTCCCCAGGACACAGGAGAGCAGTTGGTGTTTCCCTAAAGATAGGGGACTAATGCCATGCTAAGCAGCTCCCTGACCTGGGTCAGCTTCTGCAGAAGCCACCGGGGCGAGGCTATACCTGCTGCTCCCAGCCTGAGCACTGAACCGGAAGTCAAACTCTCTGGTCCCAAGGTCAGGGGATTCGCAAAGGGCACCAGTCCCTCTCACCAGGAGCCTGGGCCGCTCCATAACACCCTGGTCACATAGCAGATGATGCCACTCACACTCTTCCAAGGTCGCCACTTACCAAGCAGACAGAGGGAAGGTTACTCTTAACCCATGGAAAGGGACCCAGGAATGATGTGGTCTCAGGCCCGGCTACTCCCCCACACTTCTCTTCAGCCCCATCCTCATGGCCAAAGGCCCACACAGCAGCAAATCCTCGTCACACTGTGACGCTCTCCCACAGGCAGCAACCACTTTCCCACGGGGACGTGGGTCACACAGACTGCCTGGGCAGGACAGGGGCATGAGAAGCATCTGTTTCTCTACATCACTGCCTCAAAACCTGCCATGACAGGAGCTACGCTCCCACCTCAGGGCCTGTGCACAGCCTTATTCCAGAGCACCACACCTATAGATGCCCACATGGCCTGACCCCTCTTCACTTGTTTGAGTCTTCCCTGAAATGTCACCTGAGCTCTCTGCTGGGCCTGCCCCTGCCTAAGCCCTGGTTCCTGGCCACTTCTCCTTGTGCTATCCTCCTTCACAGAATGTGCCACCAGCTGAGATGCTGTATCTTTCTAACTGCTTATTTAGTATCTTTCTCCCTCCACTGGAATGCAGACTCCATAAAGGCATGGGACTGTTTTTTACTTTGTTCTATTTTTTCCACTAGCCCAATAATACACTTTTAATAAATATTAGGTGAATTAACAAAACATCCTATCATTCCAAACAGTAACTATCCAACAAAATGCTACATGAGTCATTCCACTGAACTCAGACCACTGGATTAAAAATTCAGTATAACAGGTTAAATATGTTATAGTCTATCCAAACAATGGAACCTGTGTAAGAGGAAAAAAAAATCTTTTCCTATATTAATATGAAAGATCACCAAAAAGGCATTGCTAAATGAAAATGCAAGAAGCAGACGGTAAGTAAGCTCTGCCACCATCCGCAGAAAAGGAAAAAACCTGCATGGCTGTACTGACTCATTTATGCACAAAAGAAGTCTGGCTGGGCACAGGGGCTCACGCCTGTAGTACCAGCACTTTGGGAGGCAGAGGCGGGTGGGTCACTTGAGCCCAGGAATTTGAGACCAGACTGGGAAGCATGGTAAAACCCCGCCTCTACAAAAAAATAGAAAAATTAGCCAGGCATGGTGGTGTGTGCCTATAGTCCCAGCTCCTCAGGAGGCTGAGGTAGGAGGATCACTTGAGCCTGGGAGGATGAGGCTATAGTAAGCTATGATGCATCCAGGCTGCACTCCAGCCTGGATGACACAATGATACCCTGTATCAAAAAAAAAAAAAAAAAAAAAAATCTAAAAGATAAACAAGAAAATAATAATAGCCTCCTGCTGGAGAAGAACAAGAACATGACAGGGGACTTGCTACTGGATACTTGTTTTTTTTGTTTGTTAGTTTGTTTGTCTGTTTGAGCCAGAGGCTCACTCTGTCGCCCAGGCTGGAGTGCAGTGACATGACCTTGGCTCACTGCAACCTCCACCTGTCTGGTTCAAGCAATTCTGCCTCAGCCTCCCGAGTAGCTGGGACTAAGGCACCCACTACCATGCCGGACTAGCCACTGGATACTTTTGGAATGTCTTCAGTATTTTGTACCAAGAAAATATAATAGCTGTTCAATAAGTAATTTTCAAAGCCTAGCACTGTGACCTTATACTGCAGAATCAGGTACTATATGAAAATTTTATAAAAAGAAAAATAATTCCCACAACAAATAAACGCAGAGAAATCGAATTATAACCATTTGTATGTAACAATTCTATCATTCCTAACTGACATTCACCTATGCATAACAATACAAATAATTTGCATTATAAATAAAGCAGCAATATATCAGTGCAAGGCTTCCTATCTAGAATCATCAAGACGAGTAATGGATCCCAGAAGTTGTCTAAGTGAGGAATCAAATGATGCGTGTATCTCAAACATTTCAACTTAAAACATAAAAACACACAATTATTTTCCAAACTGCAAACCTTTTCTTCAAACATATGCCCATTAATTGGAGTTTCATCTTTTTTTTTTTTTTTTTGGATAAACGATGTCCACAACCCATCACTCATGATTTTTAGCTTTGTTTCTCTAAAGTGGGTCCCTGTAATCTTCCTAGACTTTACAACTTTTCCTTGTAATCTTTCACTATTTGCTTTATTCAACAAAAGTTTTTTAGTAATTTTCCTTTGGACTTTCCAAAGCATTCAGCTTTGACTTCACAGGAACATTGCTCTACACATAATTATTTTTCATCAGCTTCCATATTTCATTAAATGATGTAATTATGATGACATGCAATAGGCACAAACTGTCACATTCAGGATGGATGGCCAGGACCTCCGGGGAGCAGGGGTGAGTGAACACTACAGTGTTTACAGAACTCTGGAGTGATCAAAGAACATAGGGGCTTGCTCTGGGGGTGAGGATGGGAGGCCTAATGAGATGGAACTGGTGAGGGTCCACACGTTTTCAAAGAAACTTTCCTTTTTCTTAACTTGAGAATGGGTACACAGACGACATATGTATTTCTTTTCTTTTTTTTTTTTTTGAGATGGAGTCTCGCCCTGTCGCCCAGGCTGGAATGCAATGGCTCGATCTCAGCTCACTGCAACCTCTGCCCCAGGGTTCAGGAAAATCTCCTGCCTCAGCCTCCCGAGCAGCTAGGATTACATGTGCATACCCCCATGCTCAGCTAATTTTTTGTATCTTTAGTAGAGACAGGATTTCACTATGTTGGCCAGGCTGGTCTCAAACTCACAATCTCGTGATCCGCCCACCTCAGCCTCTCAAAGTGCTGAGATTACAGGCATAATCCACAGAAGCACACTTTCCTATGTATAATGCATTTTAAATTTTAAAAGCAAATGGAGAAGAGCGTGCTGGTCATGAGAGTTGCTGTGCAGCAGGAATCGGCACTCTCTTAGGCAAGCCTGGGGAGCACTAGCTGCCCTGGAGGGAGCTTGCCTGGCTCCTCTCAGAGCTGCACCTCCTCGCCATTCGAATCTCACACAAAGCATCACCTTCATACACACAAGAATTACTGGGAACAGAATTGCACATGTCATTTTCAAAAAGCAGTTTCTACAAACCATCCAAAGCATGAAGTGGCAGCAAAGTTAACACCTTAGAGTCTGAGGTGAGACAAACACTCAATTATAAGTCCATTCATTGCTAATCTGTGACCCTGACCAACCGGTCAACCTCTCCAAACCTGAACTCCACCTTAGAAAAATGGGAATAGCCACAGCATCCATTCCAGTGAGGACTCATTGAGAACCGGATGCATGCAAACACCTGTGCCCTCTTCTCATTGGGCTACTTGTACAATGAACTGCTGTATAAACAGAGATTATATTATTAGAAATAAACATTTCTCTATCTGCAGGCCTTGTTCCAGAGGAGACATAAGGTGATTCCAACATCCTCAGGCACTGTTCCAAAAAGTGCCAACAGATGCAAAGGAATGGGAGACACAAGAGAACCACAAGGCACAACAGAAAGCCTACGCTCTGGAGGCAGCCAGGTTAAGGCCCTGCTGAGCCTCAGTGTTCTGGTCTCTGAAATGGACCATTCACCCTCGTTATCCTCCCACAGAAGCTCTGCACCGAGAGCATCTGGCAGTCAATGGAAAAACCCTGGACCCCTGTGACGGTTCCTGGTGTCCAAACTCATCACCCGATTAGGGGCAGATGGCATGCCTATCCATTTCTAGATCACACCACATGGAGACAGCAACTGTGTTAAGTGTCACAGTCTAAAACCACACTGAGAAGCAGGAAGGATGGGGGAGCTATAAGAAAAATAAATTTTTGGACAGTTGCACCAAAGAAATATCAATTGTAGCAACATGTGGAAGGGCACACCTGATCCATCAGCAGAACCTATGAAGACGCCTGTGGAATCTGCATTCAGTGAACAAATTTAACTGAGCGCTTACTGTGTGCCCAGCAAGAATATTGCACAGACAAACAGAGGGAGGCCATTGTGGCTACAGCTGATTGGCTTGCAGAGGTGGGCAGCTATGAAGACAAGCGTAGGCAGGCAACACGCCCCAGGCCCAGAAGAGGTGACAGTGGCATGATCCAGTAGCCAGATCCAGAGGAAAGTGGGAAGCCTGAGGCTGAGGGAAGGAGGTGCAGTCACCCGGGAGGGCCAGGAAAGGGCTCTAGGGAAAGGTGACATCTGAGTACAGATTCAATAAAATAAGAAGTGGGCAACACCGATAAGGCTGGGTACTGTGGCACACACCTGTGATCCCAGCACTTTGGGAAGCTGAGGTAGGCAGGTCACCTGAGGTCAGGAGTTCAAGACCAGGCTGACCAACATGGAGAAACCCCATCTCTACAAAAAATACAAAAATTAGCCAGCTGTGGTAGCAGACACCTGTAATCCCAGCTACTCAGGAGGTTGAGGCAAGAGAATCGCTTGAACCCAGGAGGCAGAGGTTTCAGTGAGCCAAGATGATGCCACTGCACTCCAGCCTAGGTGACAAAGCAAGACTTCGTCTCAAAAAAAAAGC
This sequence comes from Saguinus oedipus, assembly GCA_031835075.1. Taxonomy (NCBI): domain Eukaryota; kingdom Metazoa; phylum Chordata; class Mammalia; order Primates; family Cebidae; genus Saguinus; species Saguinus oedipus. Next base: position 11,592,132 of record CM063170.1, read on the forward strand.
GGAGGGTAGGCGTGGAATTTAAAGGAAGTTCTACAACAAGCAAGGCTAAGCTTCAGCTGCCAGGGGATGCAGGGATCAACTGGGAGGACCCAGGGAACTCTGGAATGATAAAAGTGTGTTATCTGGATAAGCACACGTGTTCTTGCCACAAATCACCCAACTACACACCTAAATCTGTACATTTCAGTGTCCAGGCTCAGGGGATGTCTGAGCCATCAGCACAAACCCACAGTCATGTGCTGGGACTCAAACCACCCCCAGGAGGATGCTGCTGCCTGCTGTGCTCCAGCCACCAGAACCACCCTCTGTAGAGTGGGAGAAACCAGCTGTGCACAGCAGGGAACTGAGATGGGGAAACGTGTGGTCAGGGGGAGAGTGGACCCTGGACCTACGTGTTTCACTGCAAACCAAGGTGGTGTCCACAGCATGAAATGAACAAAGCATGCTTCTCAGCTCAACAGAACCAAGGGGTGGGAGAAGCGGGTGCTTCGGTAGGTGGCAGACTCTCCATCCCCAAGAGGTGCAGGGACAGACTGGCCGGCGAGGTGGTTGGAGGCACAGGGTGAGACCCTGAGGACCACAGGGGTCTCACAGTAACAAGGCTACAGTTGGGTGCCCCACCTCCTCGACACTGCCCACAGCCCCACTGACAAAGGCGGGTCTATGTACACAGCAGTCCCCAGGGTATTCCTGTACCTGGAACTCCAGTATGGTGACTTTGGAGCCACATGCTCTGTGAAAGAGGAAGTAAGTCCTGGGGACCATACTGATGAATGTCTTAGGGTTATACACACATTAAGTGACTTCAGTAAAGACACATGTTCTCCCACATGCAAGCTTTCCATGAAAACAGGCTGCCAGCAGCGAAGTCCACGCCACCATGACCATGACATGGGCCATTCAGACCTTGCCTCCCAGGAAGGGATCCTACTGCAACCCTTGACACACGCCATTTTTTACTGCCAGGAACTGGCCTCCCACCTCCAAGCTATTAGGAGTCCAGCTCTCTCTCAGCTGTCCACAAGTTAGCAACTTGGCTCAACTGCTGCAAGGAAATGAATTACAAGGGTCCCCAGACACATGTAAATAAAATGAAGAAATTTCAACTTTACAGTTGCTGCCTTCAAATTCTTTCTCCCACCTCAGGAAGGATTAAAAGGACTTCAAAGCAGCCTGGGTTCCAATTAAGCCAGTGTGACCACCCCAGGGATGCTAGAATATTCCTCTGATTAACAAGAGGTGCTGTTTGAACTGTTCAAGCTAAAAAAAGCTCTCAGAACCTTTCAAACAAATGCCATAATTTCCTCTCCCTGTTTCTTCACTCTTTAAAAAAAGCTGATCTTTTGAATGCTTTAAACATTCAAAAAGAAAGCTAGATAATGGTCTCAACCACAACTTCAGCAAGAAGCTCAGATCAGGGGCAGTGAGCAGAGAGCTTGGGATGCAACCAGACACAAGCAGGCCCTGCTTCTGGGCAGTGTAGCCCAACCCACCTGAGTCTGTGACAGCATGTCCACCGTTCACGTAAGACACAACAGCCAGGCCAGATGAATGACCTGGGCAGAACCACACCTGGCAGGGAGCTGCAGGGGCTCCTCCATCACGTCAGGTGGCCCCAATGACAAGCACCTCAAACATAAGAGCCCCAGGGAAGAACAGCCCACGGGCCTGAGAACTATCACTACACACCCGGACCACACACTCCATTCACAAAGCACTCTTCCAGGAATGCCCCAGGCTGCTGGAGACTGAACTGGAATCTGCGGAACTGGCGGAATCCCCTTTTACACAGAAGCCACTGTAGCTCACAGAGCTAGAGACCCAGGAAGCCCAGGTGAGCTCGGAACCAAAAGCAACCCCACTGTGGACAGTGGCATCCACGGATGGAAAAGTGCAGGTGAAACAGTAAGGCCAGGGCAGCACACTTTACTGGGCAAGGAATATGCTGCTACAGGTAGGCGCAGCAGCAGGCAGGTTCAGCGAAAACCAAGTGACTGTGACTTCAAAGATGATAGGTGTCATTCCTGACTGTTCTTTTAGTCATGACTTTCAATGTTTAAGAATTACAATTAGTCATGTGTGGTGCTAGGCACCTGTAATCCAGCTACTCAGCAAGCCAAGGTGGGAGGATCACTTGAGCCTGGGAGTTTGAGGCAGCAGTGAGCTATGATTGCACCACTGCACTCCAGCCTAGGCAACCTCATCTCTTAAAAAAATTAAAAACAACAACATTTTAGGCCAGGTATGATGGCGTATGCCTGTAATCCCAGCACTTTAGGAAGCCAAAGGCAGGAGGATCACACAGCCCAGGAGTTTGAGACCAGCCGGGGCAATATAGCAAGACTCTGCCTCTAAAGATAAAAATTCTTTTAAGTAGTAAAATAACCATTCTATAATAAATTTCACACTCCTCACCACACCTATCTAACCTACAAAGATTTCTTTGGCAAAGAGGCAGCAGATTACAGAGTAAAGAACAGTAAATTGGCCAGGCATGGTGGCTCATGCCTTTAATTCCAGCACTTTGGGAGGCTAAGGTAGATGGATCACTTGAGACCAGAAATTTGAGACCAGACTGGCCAGCATGACGAAACCCCGTCTCTACTAAAAGTACAAAAATTAGCCTGGCATGCTGGCACATGCCTATAGTCCCAGTTAATTGGGAGGCTGAGACAGGAGAATCACTTGAACCCAGGAGACAGAGGTTGTGGTAAGCCAAGATTGCACCACTGTACTCTAGCCTGGGCAACAGAGTGAGACTCTGTCTAAAAAAAAAAAAAAAAGAAGAAGAAGAAAAAAAGAACAGTGAATTGAAAATCAAGTAAATGTGGCTTCTAGAGAAATAATCAAAGGCAATGTGGGAACAAAGGCCTTTAACGAACAGAAACTCAGAAAAAGGTGCATCGTTAGCAAGATGCTCTTTGAACTTGCTGAGCAATGAAGGGAGAGAAAATGCCTCAGAACTCTACAAAGGCAACAGCCATGCATCTGCAGGCCTGAGCTGAGGCCCCAGCTGGTCCCTAGCTTGCTGTGTGGCACGGGCCTTCCTGAACTTTGGCTGTCCTTAAACGGGAGGAAGGGACCCGGAGACCTCATCTTGATCTGTGATTCTCCTTCAGCAGACAAAAATCACCTAAGAATCTCTTACCCTGAAGACGTGGCTGGTGTGGGAGAACCAGCCACATGAAGGCACAAGGTGAGACTCCTGGGTGGAGGGTGCAGCGAGGGCAAGATCCTGAGCCTGGAACACCAAGGAAGGCTGGGAAGGTGGAGAAAAACCGCAGCCCAGACCAGGAGGCAGACACACAGGGCGTGGGGCCCAGAGGCCACAGGGAGGACCCGAATTTTATTCTGAGTGCGACAAGGAGCCATGGATGGTGGCTGAAGCAGGAGAAAGACACGCTCAGACTCGTTGATAGGCTCTTCTGGGTGTTTTTTCCCCAGCTGTGAATGAGTTAAGTGAGTTTTAAAAAGATATGTGTACTCAGCATTTGTCCTTGTGCTGTTCAGAACAGGGAGAACCAGAAACAACCTGAATATTCACAAGAGGCAAAGAATCCATGACAGGACATGTGTGGGATGACCTCCTGTATGCAGAAAGGACATTCGAGACCCATGATGCAAACACAGGTGGCTACACATTCACCTGCAGGAATGTATTTTTTAAGTCAATATGTAGACAGTGAAAATCTACAAAGATAAACAGGAATCTCCTAAGAGCGGGCAGGAATGCAACTGGTGGGATTACAGTGGTCTCCTTTTTATGAATCTGTATTTCCCCATTTTGTAAAGAACATTACTTGTGCAATAAAATTAAGAGAAACATTCTAGAGCCACCTTGCTCACTTCACCATGTCAAGGGAAAAAAAGTATTTAGGAACGTAAATTGTTGTTTACTTGGAAAAAAAAAAAACTCTGCTCCAGTCCAGTAAGGCAAAGGAAAAAAGGCATAAAAAGCTAGGCACATAGGCCAAGGGGCCCTCTTGCAATGAGCTGTGGCCAGCGCTGTACGCAATTAACGGGTTAGGTGCATGGAGTTTAAAGGAGGGCAGAACAAGCAGCAGGTCAAGGTGTCAGGACTGAGCACAAAGGCCCACAGAGGACACACAGAGCAGAGGCTTGACCACAGTCTGGGTGAAGGCTTCCTGAGGGGAGACAGGATTCAGATAAACCCTAAATGGTGAATGCACCTAAGGCAGCCCCATCTCCAGGAGTCATGCCCTCTGGTCATACCTTCCACAGAGATCGGGCTGGGCTCTGGCCACGGCTACTGCAACCGTGACCAGGAGGCTTAAGGCACCTGCATGCCAGGGCTCGTCCCCACAGGCTCTGACCGCCTCATGAAGCAGGTCGTCCCAGCCACAGAGAGACCCCCAAGGAAAGAAGGCAGCCCTGCCTCTGGCCACTGACAAGGCAGCACACATGTGCATAAAGCCATCCTGGATGTCCCATCCCCAACTGGCATCAGGTTGGACCCAGGCAACCTGCAGAATCCTGAAAAATTATCAAGCACTGGTCAAAGCCGCTAAGTCTTCAGACGGAATGGGTCATAACATGAAAGAGGAGGGCGTTTGAGAGGGTTATGTGGGAAGGCATGTGGGAGGGCTGAGAGGGTGCGAGAAAGCAGAGAACTCGTGTGGTAAGACAGTGGTGACAGAGAAACTGGAGAGCCAGGCGAGGGCAGGAGATCTCTGGTCAGACACATCAAGACATGAGGACTTCATCGTGACATCAGCAGGGAAGACAAACAGCTTTGAGCAGGGTCTTGTGCTCATTGCTTCATCTCAGACAGATCCCTCTGAGAGCTGGAGCGAAGAATGGTTGCAAGACACAAAAGTGAAGCCAGGATCAGTAAGGTGGCCGCTGCATGAGAAAGGGTATCTAAGTGGCATGGCAGGAGTGGGATAGGCTAGAACTAGCAGGATCCAAGGAAGGCAAGGAGAGGAAATCACTGGAAAGATGACACAGGCTGACAAGGGAAAGACAGGGCATCAGGGATGAGAACCAGGTGCCTGGCATGGGTGCTGAGTGGATGGGCCTGTCTCTCCCACAGATGGGAAGTGGAGGAGCCCCAAGCTCCCAGTGGCCGGTGACAGGCAGCAATACAGGTTGGGTTGGTGGCTGGCAATCAAACACAGAACAATTTCCTTCCTTCAACAATTCAGAGATCACAGTTGGAACACAGATGATTTAGCAACACAGGCAGAATTTAATAAGTGCTTCACAAGGGCCCGATCTTCCTTGCTATGCTGTTGGTAGCTGCCATTAATGAATGGGGTAGAAAAGAGAACTGGGGAGAACCCTCTGAGAATCCTAATAATCTGCTGAAGAGAAGCAACATTTCCTATGGATAGTGCCAGCAAAGTGAAGGGCATGCTCATTCTCTGCATTTTAAAGATTAAAAACATGAATGCAGTTCCACAACCTGCCTGCCTGAGGTCACACAGCCAAAGGATGCAGCAGGCCTCAACCCAAGACTCTTACCCAGTAAGCTTGCAAGACGGCCAACACTGTGGTGTAGGAGCCAGAGCACACACACACATGCACAAAGATTCCTGAAAGTGCCTGGCGGTTTATAGAAGGGATGTGTATGGATCACCTCTGCCGTACAAAGGACAGCAGAGAAGCCCGGCAGCTGGAAGGCGGAGATGCTGCGTTCCTGAGGCCTCACCATGCCCCGTAAGACAGCATCACACAAGTTGCTGAAGGCAACATGAGACCATGCAGCCTAAGACCAGACCAGTAAAAGATGCCAGAAATCAGCTGCATTTGGAGGGTCCCTAGGATAGACACACAAGCTCATCACCATGAGGCCTATCTGATGGGACGAGCACACAACGCAACACTGCCCTGCGTGAGTTCAGATCCTGGCCACTCACCGGCTGTGTGTCCTCAGGACAGCTGCTAACCCCTCCTGCCTGCACTTCCTCCCTCTAAAGATGAGTTTGACAACAGTGCCCCCCACCTCAAAGGGTGGTAAGGAGGGCTAACGGAGTGAAGGTCCACGAAGTGCTTGGAGCAGCACCTGGAAAGGGCCCAGTGAATATTCTCTGTCCTCATTCCTCACCATGCAGCCTTCATTCCTCATAACCCTGTGAGACACCATGGCCATGACCATTTGACAGACAAGCACATGTGGCTCAGGCAGGACATGTCTGGCCCAAGATCACTCTGCTAGGAAGCTGCAGAATCCCACGTGAACTCCAAACTCCAACTCTCCATCTGACTCTCACCCCTACAGGACCCTGACTCCACACAGGGCCCAGGGCCCAGGGCCCATCAGGAGGAAGTCATGGTCCTGTCATGAAAAGCCCCAAGTCTCCAGAGAACATCCACGCCTTCTCGGGACAAAGGGTTCCTCTGGGAAAAGGCACAAACACTGCTTGCACTGTGTGTTTCCCGAACAGAAAACAGGAGGGCACCACCGCCAGGATGGGGCATCCCAGGTGCAACCACTTGCCACCTTGTCCAGCTCAACTTCCTGACAGCATCCAGCAAAGCTGTCAGTAGCCCTCATGGTGTCACCTCTGGGGACCAGCAGGACTCGGCTCCAGTGCCTGATGGGCCCTCGCACAGGTCTCCATGGGACAGAGGTAAGGGATAGAGAACCAAAGCCCTAAATAGCTGAGAACTCATGTGGTTGGTCACAATCTCATCCCAGCCCTGCTGGCTGACAGGACAAGGCTGGAGCCCCGTATGGGCTCCCATGGGCGAAGTCAGAAGTCAGAGGCACTCGAGGCGGCTCCATCAGATGGCTCTTGGGAGCATGCACGCTACAGTCTGTGTGTGCAGAATACCCTAGATGGTGCCTGGCACTCTGCCCACAGCCCTCTGGCTGAGACTTCAGCACCTGCCGACGTGCCACTGGCATTCCCAGTCGAATCTCCTTTCCTTCCATTAATAGGTATTCCTCTCAAAGTTACATAAACAAAATGTACACAGTCAAACTCCAAGGCAAGCAGCTGCCCCTAACCCTCCATTCTCTACCTCCTGCCCTAGTTCCCGGCCTCAGAAGCAAACACTCTAAGTTATTCGAGTCAATTATGTTGAAACGGACCTCCCTTCCTCTAGATGACAGGCTTTAATTGCCACTTCCCTATTTCTTCAGTTCGAGACTTTTACCTGTGATTTCCCAGGATGAAAGAGGAGACCATGGCTCTTTGCTCCCACCACCTTTCTGCTGCCCCGCAGGCACCACCATCACCATAGCTCCAGCTGCCCCACGTCTGGCAGAGCCCAGTGTCTGGCAGAGCCCCGCATCTGGTAGAGCCCCACGTCTGGCTGAGCACACAACCAGGGCAGCACCACTCGTGCTGAGGCCATACAAGAAAGCGTGGCAACTTCCATTTCCTTCCTACTTTGTGTTTTCCCTCAAGCTAATAGATGGGGTTTTTCACTAGCTTAGCTGTCTGTGTTGATCGCTCATTCCACCCTGGGCTCTTTAAACTGTTCAAACCTCCTCTCGAGATGTCCCAGTGCACCAGGCATCAAGTTGCCTAGCAATCTCGTCTTTGTCCGGGCACAGGCATTGTCTCTGGGTACTGCTTCCCCCATGACGGATACACTGCTCCCTGTGTTGCAATCCTCCCTCGGTCATCAGTCTCTCTCTCTCTCTCTCTCTCTCGGCTTTAGTACAATGCATCCTCCAGTAGCCTTCTGAAAAAGGATTTGAAGGAGGTAACTTGTTTTTGGTTTTGTTTTTGTTTTTAAGATAGGGGCTCACTCTGCCACCCAGGCTGGAGTGCAGTGGTGTGGTCATAGCTCACTGTGGCCTCAACCTCAGCAGCTCAGGTGATCCTCCTGCCTCATTCCTTCACATTCTGAGTATCTGGGACTACAAGCAGGCCAGCATACCCAGCTAATTTTCTGTTGTTGTTGTTGTTGTTGTTGTTGGAGAGATGGGGGGTCTCACTCTGTTACCCATAATGGTCTCCAATTTCTAGGCTCAAGTGGTCCTCCTACCTCAGCCTCTGAAAGTGCTGGGATTACAGGTATGAAGCACCATGCCCAGCCAGGAAGACCGACGTTTTTTACGACTTTGTAAATCTCCATTGTGCCTTTAGTCTGCTCCCTCATGTGACTGTTAGTTTCACTGGGTATAACAGAATCAAAGGTTGAAAATTATTTTCCTGCAATTCTAGACAACATTGTTTTATTCTCCACTAAATTCCAATGCTGCTGTTTAGAAACACAAAGCCATCCTGATTCCTGGTTTGTATGTAACCTATTCTCATCCTTCTGAAAGCTTGCAGGGTTATATCTTTACCCTATTATTTGGGGTCACAACAATATGCCATAGCAATGGCCTTTGATCACAGACGTTCATCCACTGGACTGGGTGGCTGGTGGGTCCTTCAGTCTGGAGTGTGCTTAGGCTCTAAGAAAGTACTTCTGAATTGTTTCATTATGCTGTCCTTCCCGCCACTTCTGTGCTGTACTTGTTGGATATGGCCACAGAACCCAATCCACAGATTATATTCCATCTCTCTTGTTTGATCTTTTTTTTTCTTTCTGGATTTCCTAAACTTTTCTAACACTTACATTGATTTTTTTTCCCCGTATCTGTTCACAGTTTTAGATTTCCCAGAATTTTTCTTGTTCACTGAAAGTTCTTCTTCCAGAGAATATTTTTCTCGTTTCATTATCTTCTCTTGTTAAAATAACTACTTTTATTTCACTGAGGATGCTTATGAGAGGTTTCTTCCCTGAAGTTTGATCCTTGCATAATTTCCATCTCCTCTAGGCTGTTTTTCTCTGTTTGTTTGGTCTATACCTTTTACATCAGAGACTCCCTCAGATGTCTAGGAGGCTCTGAATGAGTGACTGTGATGGTCACCTATAAGTTTTACCACAAAAAAGGGTTGTGAAGTCGTGATTTCAGTGCCTTTCTGTCCTCCCCCTCGATAGTCTGAGTCCCCACAGGAGGTTCTTCTACCTTGCTTAGTGGACAATGCTCCACCAGCCAGGACCCAATGCTGAGTGGGGACGAAAACTGGTCATTTCGGCAGTCATGCAGAATTCGCTTACCCTGGTCCATAAGGTGCCCTGTCACAAAATGCACCAGGTGCATGACCATCAGTTTTACAGCCTGCTCAGAATTCCCACCCTGGCTACACTGGGCTGAGCAGGGACCAGGGCCTCTGAGCAGCCAATTTACAACTCACTCTTACATTGAGTGGCCAGTCTGGAAGTAAGCAGTCCCAGCTTCCAAGCATGGTCAAAACTCTGTGGCACAGAACAAGATGGCTCTTGGCTTTCCCCACTCCCAAATTAGCATTGAGTTTTTTCAAGTCAGATAAGTCCATCACCAACTCTCTAATTTAAAAAAAAATTTAAAAATAAAATAATAAAAAAACTCTTTTTTCACTGTAGCATTAGGTTTCAGGAAGAAAAAAAGGAAGGTGCATGTATTCAATCCGCCATCCTCTCCATCCCCTAAAATGGTCCCAGAAAAAATTTGGCAACCTAATTTTCTATTTTACCAGTAAGCCACATTCCTTAGGCTTGTTTAATGACTGCCCTTGCCAGTAGGAGCCCACGTGCAGCCTAACAGAGCTTAGGAATTCCCACCACAAAAGGGATAGGTCTAATCCTCCTCCTAAACCCCTGGTTCCTTCCGTCCAGGCCATACCACACAATCACCCAGAAAGTTTCATAAGCATGCAAAAGAAACCCTGAGACAGGAAATAAAGATTTTTAAAGGTGGAAAAAAATACAATGGTGAGAACTCGACCAAGTCAAAAACGAGTTACTTTAAAAGGCTAATAAAGTAGTTGGTAGACATCTGAAGACATTAAGAGAAAAGGCACAAATAACCAAAATCAGGCAGGAAAAAAGAGCTATCATTAGCCATCCTGTCGCATGGTACATTTTTAAAATTAAACACCAAGTCTAAGGATGAGTCTGAGCACAGTGGCTCACACCTGTAATTCCAGCAGTTTGGGAGGCCAAGGTGAGCCGATCACTTGAGGTTGGGAGTTCGAGACCAGCCTGGCCAACATGCCAAAACCTCGTCACTACTAAAAGTACAAAAATTAGCCAGGCATAGTGGCACATGCCTGTAATCCCAGCTACTTGGGAGGCTGAGGCAGAAAAATCGCTGGTACCCGGGAGGCAAAGGTTTCAGTAAGCCGAGATTGCACCACTGCACTATAGTCTGGGTAAAGAGTGAGATTCCGTCTCCAAAAAGAAAAGTGAAATACTGAACATTTTCCCTAAGATCAAAAATAAGAACAAGCTGTCTGCTATCACCACTGCTATATCACAATGTAATCATGTGATAAAAAAAGAAACAAAAGGCATAAAGCTCAAGAGGAAGAAGTAAAACTGTCTTTCTTTGCAAATAGCACTATTTTTACAAAGAAAAGCCTCAGGAATCTTAAAAAAGAAACTTACTGGCACTAACAGTAAATCCAGCAAAGTCACAGGCCACCATCAACACACTAAAACTATACTGTGTCTATACACTAGAATTCAGCAAAGTCACAGGACACTGTAGACACACTAAAACTACATTGTGTCTATACACTAGCAGCAAATACTGGAAAAGTGACATTTTTCAAAATTCTACTCAAATTATCATCAATAATACAAAATTCTTAGGATTAAATTTATCAAAAGATAGGCACGATCTCCTTCAGAAAACACACTAGTAATAACTGTTCACTTGGTGAGCTGTGTGGCCAGGGTGGTCAATTCAGAAGAGAGGCCCAGCCTTCTCTAGGTTAACTGTGAATAGCTAACACCTTATTAATAGGCATATTTTGGAAATGGTGCACTTCAGTGGAAGTCCCTGAAGATGTGTCAATGCCTTCATATCCCATAATATGTTATAACATCAGGAGAAACATAGATTAAAATGGTTGTGAAATAGTCTGGTCAAGTTGTTCTGGATCAGAATCCTACAAGGGCTCTCCCTGATATCAGGAAGTAACAATATAGTGGTATAGCCACAATTTCAATTACCTAAAATGATTAGCTACATTACTTCTTTAATTTGCATCTAGCACTTTCTAGGCCACTGGTTCTCAAGTGGGAATGCACAGCAGATGTATTCATGAGGTTTTATGAAAATGGTTCACTCTATCTCAGACTTACCCAATGTCTTCATTTGATATGCTTTGATATATTCTGGGGATATTTTGTCTCAACGTTACACATCTCAAGATTGTTTTCTTCATAAAAAGTATGTTCACCCATTTCAATGAATCAGATGTTAACATCCACTGACTTCTTTGAAATAGGCTTAATCATTATCCTTAATAATATTTTGTCTAATTTTTTAATTGCCTGTTTATCTTTGTTTTGGATGCCACAGAAACAACCCAATTTCCTCACTAGTTACATTACTCTTTTTAAAACCACATCAGGCATTTGATATTTGAAAATTACATAAAACCTCATCAGGCTTTTCAAACTGAAATATTATCAGTAAGAAATTAACCATTGCCATCAAGTCTCTGTCATCTATGAACAGTTTCTGTTTGACTCTGAAAATGCCTGTCTGAAAGCTTGGAATAAACTCATAGGCCAGAGTTTGCATCTTCAACAAGAAGGGCGGTCTCAGTGGCTCCGGAAAAGGACTGCAGCAGACAGGTGCACTCCTGAGACCTGCGGGGACAAGCTCCGGAGGCAACAGCAACATTCACACCACTTTCTTTCTTTTTTTTAATTGCATTTTAGGTTTTGGGGCACATGTGAAGAACATGCAAGACTGTTGCATAGGTACACACGTGACAGTGTGATTTGCTGCCTTCCTCCCCATCACCTATATCTGGCATTTCTCCCCATGCTATCTCTCCCCAACTTCCCACCCCCCGCTGTCCCTCCCCTATTTCCCGCCAACAGACCCCAGTGTGTAGTGCTCCCCTCCCTGTGTCCATGTGTTCTCATTGTTCAACACCCACCTATGAGTGAGAACATACGGTGTTTGATTTTCTGCTCGTGTCAGTTTGCTAAGAATGATGGTTTCCAGTTTCATCCATGTCCCTACAAAGGACACGAACTCATCGTTTTTGATGGCTGCATAATATACCATGGAGTATATGTGTCACATTCTCCCTGTCTAGTCTATCATCGAAAGGCATTTGGGTTGGTTCCAGGTCTTTGCTATTGTAAACTGTGCTGCAGTGAACATTCATGTACATGTGTTCCTATAGTAAAACGATTTATATTCTTTTGTATATATACCCAGTAATGGGATTGCTGGGTCAAATGGAATTTCTATTTCTAGGTCCTTGACGAATCGCCACACTGTCTTCCACAATGGTTGAACTAATTTACACTCCCACCAACAGTGTAAAAGTGTTCCTATTTCTCCATATCCTCTCCAGCATCTGTTGTCTCCAGATTTTTTAATGATTGCCATTCTTACTGGCATGAGATGGTATCTCAATGTAGTTTTGATTTGCATTTCTCTAATGACCAGTGATGATGAGCATTTTTTCATATGTTTGTTGGCCTCATGTATGTCTTCTTTTGTAAAGCGTCTGTTCATATCCTTTGCCCACTTTTGAATGGGCTTGTTTTTTCTTGTAAATCTGTTTTAGTTCTTTGTAAATTCTAGATATCAGCCCTTTGTCAGATGGGTAAACTGCAAAAATTTTTTCCCATTCTGTTGGTTGCCAATTCACTCTAATGACTGTTTCTTTTGCTGTGCAGAAGCTGTGGAGTTTGATTAGGTCCCACTTGTCTATTTTGGCTTTTGTTGCCAATGCTTTTGGTGCTTTGGTCATGAAGTCCTTGCCTACACCTATGTCCTGAATGGTTTTGCCTAGATTTTCTTCTAGGGTTTTTATGGTGTTAGGTCTTATGGTTAAGTCTCTAATCCATCTGAAGTTAATTTTAGTGTAAGGTGTCAGGAAGAGGTCCAGTTTCTGCTTTCTGCACATGGCTAGCCAGTTTTCCCAACACCATTTATTAAACAGAGAATCCTTTCCCCATTGCTTGTTTTTGTCAGGTTTGTCAAAGATCGGATGGTTGTAGATATGTTGTGTTGCCTACGAGGCCTGTGTTCTGTTCCATTGGTCCATATATCTGTTTTGGTACCAATACCATGGTGTTTTGATTACTGTAGCCTTGTAGTATAGTTTGAAGTCCAGTAGTGTGATGCCTCCCGCTTTGTTCTTTCTGCTTAGAATTGACTTGGCTATGCGGGCTCTTTTGGTTCCATATGAAGTTTAAGGTGGTTTTCTCCAGTTCTGTGAAGAAGGTCATTGGTAGCTTAATGGGGACAGCATTGAACCTGTAAATTACTTTGGGCAGTATGACCATTTTCACAATATTGATTCTTCCTAACCATGAACATGGAATGTTTCTCCATCTGTTTGCATCCTCTCTTATTTTGTCGAGCAGTGGTTTGTAGTTCTCCTTGAAGAGGTCCTTTATGTTCCTTGTTAGTTGTATTCCTAGGTATTTTATTCTCTTTGTAGCAATTGTGAATGGCAGTTCGTTCTTGATTTGGCTCTCTTTAAGTCTGTTGTTGGTTTATAGGAATGCTTGTGATTTTTGCACATTGATTTTGTATCCTGAGACTTTGCTGAAGTTGCTTATCAGTTTCAGGAGATTTTGGGCTGAGACGATGGGGTCTTCTAGATATACAATCATGTCGTCTGCAAATAGAGACAATTTGACTTCCTCCTTTCCTATTTGAATACCCTTTATTTCTTTTTCTTGCCTGATTGCTCTGGCTAGAACTTCCAATACTATACTGAACAGGAGTGGTGAGAGAGGGCATCCTTGTCTAGTGCTGGATTTCAAAGGGAATGCTTCCAGTTTTTGCCCATTCAGTATGATATTGGCTGTTGGTTTGTCATAAATAGCTTTTATTATTTTGAGATACGTTCCATCAATACCGAGAACAGGAGTGGTGAGAGAGGGCATCCTTGTCTAGTGCTGGATTTCAAAGGGAATGCTTCCAGTTTTTGCCCATTCAGTATGATATTGGCTGTTGGTTTGTCATAAATAGCTTTTATTATTTTGAGATACGTTCCATCAATACCGAGTTTATTGAGGGTTTTTTAGCATAAAGGGCTGTTGAATTTTGTCAAAGGCCTTCTCTGCATCAATTGAGATAATCATGTGCTTTTTGTCTTTGGTTCTGTTTATGTGGTGAATTACGTTTATAGACTTGCGTATGTTGAACCAGCCTTGCATCCCCGTGATGAATCCTACTTGATCATGGTGGATAAGCTTTTTGATGTGCTGTTGCAATCAGCTTGCCAGTATTTTATTGAAGATTTCTGCATCTATGTTCATCATGGAGATTGGCCTTAAGTTTTGTTTTCTTGTTGAGTCTCTGCCGGGTTTTGGTATCAGGATGATGTTGGTCTCATAAAATGATTTGGGAAGGATTCCCTCTTTTTGGATTATTTGGAATAGTTTCAGAAGGAATGGTATCAGCTCCTCTTTCCATGTCTGGTAGAATTCAGCTGTGAACCCTTCTGGACCTGGCCTTTTTCTGGGTTGTAGGCTCTTAATTGCTGCCTCAACTTGAGACCTTGTTATTGGTCTATTCAGGGTTTCGACTTCTTCCTGGTTTAGGCTTAGGAGGAGGCAAGTGTCCAGAAATTTATCCATTTCTTCCAGGTTTACTAGTTTATGTGCATAGAGTTGTTTGTAATAATCTCTGATGACGGTTTGAATTTCTGTGGAATCTGTGGTGATATCCCCTTTAGTGTTTTTTATTGTTTCAATTTTGTTATTCTCTCTTTTCTGTTTTATTAATCTGGCTAGTGGTCTATTTTGTTTATCTTTTTGAAAAACCAACTCCTGGATTTATTGATTTTTTTGAAGGGTTTTTGTGTCTCTATCTCCTTCAGTTCTGCACTGATCTTAGTTATTTCTTGTCTTCTGCTAGGTTTTGAGTTTTTTTTCATCTTTCTCCTCTAACTCTTTCAATTTTGATGATAGGGTGTCAATTTTGGATCTCTCCACTCTTCTCATGTGGGCACTTATTGCTATATATTTGCCTCTACAGACTGCTTTAAATGTGTCCCAGAGATTCTGGTATGTTGTGTCTTCGTTCTCGTTGGTTTCGAAAAACTTCTTTATTTCTGCCTTCGTTTCATTGTTTATCCAGTCAATATTCAAGAGCAAGTTGTTCAGTTTCCATGAAGATGTGCAGTTCTGAGTTCGTTTTTGAATTTTGAGTTCTAACTTGATTGCACTGTGGTCTGAGAGACTGTTTGTTATGATTTCTTTTCTCTTGCATTTGCTGAGGAGTGATTTACTTCCAATTACATGGTCAATTTTAGAGTAGGTGTGATGTGGTACTGAGAAGAATGTATATTCTGTGGATATGGGATGGAGAGTTCTGTAAACGTCTATCAGGTTTGCTTGTTCCAGGTCTGAGTTCAAGTCCTGGATATCCTTGTTAATTCTCTGTCTGGTTGATCTGTCTAATATTGACAGTGGAGTGTTAAAGTCTCCCACTATTATTGTGTGGGAGTCTAAGTCTCTTTGTAAGTCATTAAGAACTTGCCTTATGTATCTGGGTGCTCCTACACTGGGTGCATATATATTTAGGATCATTAGCTCTTCTTGTTGCATTGATCCTTTTACCATTATGTAATGACCTTCTTTGTCTCTTTTGATCTTTGTTGTTTTAAATCTATTTTATCAGAGATGAGAATTGCAACTCCTACTTTTTTTTTGCATTGCATTTCCTTGGTAAATCTTCCTCCATCCCTATATTTTGAGCATTTGTGTATCCTTGCATGTGAGATGGGTTTCCTGTATACAGCACACCGATGGGTTTTGGCTTTTTATCCATTTGCCAGTCTGTGTCTTTCGATTGAGGCATTTAGGCCATTAACATTTAGGGTTAATATTGTTATGTGTGAATTTGATACTGCCATTTTGATGCTAGCTGACTGGTTTGCCCGTTAGTTAATGCAGATTCTTCATTGTGTTGATGCTCTTTACCATTTGGTATGTTTTTGGAGTGGCTGGTACTGGTTCTTCCTTTCTGTGCTTAGTGCCTCTTTCAGGAGCTCTTGTAAAGCAGGCCTGGTGGTGATGAAATCTCTGAGTACTTGCTTGTTCACAAAGAATTTTATTTTTCCTTCATTTATGAAGCTCAGTTTGGCTGGATATGAAATTCTGGGTTGAAAGTTCCTTTCTTTCAGGATGTTGAATATTGGTCCCCACTCTCTTCAGGCTTGTAGGGTTTCTGCCGAGAGATCTGCTGTGAGTCTGATGGGCTTCCTTTGTGGGTAACCCGACCTTTCTCTCTGGCTGCCCTTAGCATTTTCTCCTTCATTTCAACCCTGGTGAATCTGATGATTATGTGCCTTGGGGTTGCTCTTCTTGAGGAATATCTTTGTGGTGTTCTCTGTATTTCCTGGACTTGAATATTGGACTACCTTACTAGGTTGGGGAATTTTCCTGGATAGTATCCTGAAGAGTATTTTCCAGCTTGGATTCATTCTCTTCATTACATTCAGGTACACCTATCAAACATAGATTAGGTCTTTTCACATAGTCCCACATTTCTTGGAGACTTTGCTCATTCCTTTTTACCCTTTTTTCTCTAATCTTACCTTCTCACTTTATTTCATTCAGTTGATCTTCGACCTCTGATATCCTTTCTTCTGCTTGGTCAATTCGGCTGTTGAAACTTGTGCATGCTTCATGAAGTTCTCGTGTTGTGTTTTTCAGCTCCATCAATTCACTTATATTCCTCTCTAAGTTGTCCATTCTTGTTATTATTTCGTCAAATCTTTTTTCAAGGTTCTTAGTTTATTTGCATTGGGTTAGAACATGTTCTTTTAGCTCACAGAAGTTTCTTATTACCCACCTTCTGAAGTCTGATTCTGTCATTTCATCACACTCATTCTCCATCCAGCCTTGTTCCCTTGCTGGTGAGGAGTTGTGATCCCTTGTAGGAGAAGAGGTGTTCTGGTTTAGGGTGTTTTCATCCTTTTTACGCTGGTTTCTTCCCATCTTTATGGATTTATCCACCTGTTGTTTTTGTAGTTGCTGACTTTCAGATTGGGTCTCTGAGTGGACGTTCTGTTTGTTGATGATGAAGTTATTTCTGTTTCTTAGTTTTCCTTCTAATAATCTGGCCCCTCTGCTGTAGGACTGCTGAGGTCCACTCCAGGCCCTGCTTGCCTGGGGATCACCTGCAGCAGCTGCAGAACAGTAAGGGTTGCTACCAGTTTCTTCTGCTATCTTTGTCCCAGAAGGATACCTGCCAAATGTCAGTCTGATCTCTCCTTTACAAGGTGACTCTTTGGTTATATGGGGGTCAGGGAGCTGCTTGAGAAGACAGTCTGTCCTTTTTAGGAGCACAAGTGCTGAGCTGTGAGCTCCGTTGTTTATTCAGAGCTGCTGGGCAGGTATGTTTAGGTCTGCTGCAGCAGAATTCATAAACCACTTTTTGTTCCCAGGTGCTCTGTCCCAGGGAGTTAGGGCTTTATTTATGAGTTTCCGTTGTGCTGCTGCCTTTTTTTTTTCAGGGCTGCCCTGCCCAGCAAGGAGGCAGCCTAGTCACTGTCTGCCTGCAGAGGCTTTGCTGAGCTGCTGTGGGCTCCGCCCAGCTGCTGTGTGAACTTCCCTGCAGTCCTGTTTATATGGGGGTAGTTAGAACTGCCTCAGCAATGGTGGCCCACCTCTGTATTGGTGGACTCTCTCTGTAATGGCAGGTTGCCTTGACAACGGTAGGCTGCCTCAGTAATGGCAGACTATCTCCATAGTAGCAGAGTGCCTCGGGAATGGCAGACACCCCTCCCCCACAGGGCTGGACCCTCCCAGGTTCAGCTGTGCTTGCTGTGAAACTCTCAATCCAGAGAGTTTCTGATTGCTGTTCTTTTGTGGGGGTGGGACCAGCCGAGCCTGATCACCTGGCTCCCTGCCTCAGAGCCTTTTTTTTTAGTTGAATAGTCGATTCTCCCCAGGAGCCTGTTGAAAAGGCGCCAGGATTTCTGTGATTGCCCATGCAGCAACTCACTGCGCCGGCTTAAACAGTGGCACAGAGATTCATGGCGCTTTTTTTACCCAGGAATCTCCTGGCCTGGCTCTCTGTTCCATCCCCTTTTTAATCAGATGAATGGGCGACTTCCCAGGGCTCCAATCGCCAGCTAAAAGGGCACCCGGACCTGTGTATTTTGTATGGAGAACCACCACGTTGGGCTAAGTAGCCACGCTGGGCAAAGCAGCCACGCTGGCCAAAACAGCCGTGCCAGCCAAAACAGCCATGCTGGTGGCTCCTCTGCCTAGGAATCTCCTGGTCTGTGGGCAATAAAAATCCGTCCGGAAATGCAGCATCCACTCACCCTCTGCGCTTTCACTGGGAGCTGCAATCCTGAGCTGTTCCTAAACGGCCATCTTGGATCGAGCCCCACACCACTTTTAAACACACAAGTAGGGTGAGTCCAGACTTCATTTCAGGCAAGAAGCACATGGTTTCATGAGATTATAAACCCTAGATCTAACAGGATAAGAATTAACTACACAGAACTAAATGAACTGAAGAGGGAAGTTTTATTGAAGAAGAGGAAGTTTTATGCTCTACTTTCTGGATACAAAGGGAAGTGACTGCACTTTCTTCTTAAGCTATTTAACTTACAACAATTTGTTGAACTTGGCTTTGATAAAAATGAAATATTTTCAAATGATCTCTGACCCTCACTGGCATCCCAGAGTTCAGAAACTCTTACTGAGTCTCCTTAATTTTCATAGCAGTAGATTCAATAAAAACCTTTCCTCCTTTTTAACATGATAGAATTGGACAAATCGTACAACTAGTGCCTTACCCAAGTATCATATGAGAACAATGCTGATTTGATAAAGCAGGACCAACCACTCTGAAAGGTCAAGATTGCTGTGCATATGCAGCCAATAGCAACAGAACTCTCCCATCTTCCAGAGGGCAAGACCACTTCCTGGAAAGACAGGAACCTCAGAGTACTAGGAGGACCTCAAGAAGAGGGGAATTCACCCAAATGGACAGGCAGAAAACATAAATTAATTTGCAACCACAAAATGGGAGAGTCCTTAAAGCACAGAAATTAGGCTGGGCACAGTGGTTCAAGCCTGTAATCCCAGCACTCTAGGAGACTGAGGCGGGCCTGAGATCAGGAGTTTGAGACCAGCCTGGCCAAAAAGGCAAAACCCTGTCTCTACTAAAAATACAAATATTAGCCAGGCATGGTGGTGGGTGCCTATAATCCCAGCTACTTGGGAGGCTGAGGCAGGAGAATCACGTGAACCCAGGTGACAGAGATTGCAGTGAGCTGAGATCACACCACACTCCAGCCTGGGTGACAGAATGAGAATCTCTCTCAAAAATTAAAAAAAAAAACAAATGAATGAACTTACTATCACAAAAGAAAAACTTGATAAATTGGATTTCATCAAAATCAAAACTTTTTCCTCATCCAAAACACCAAGATCTCAGTAAAAATGTGAGAGCCATTTGCTCCACCATAAAAGCAACAGAAGAGTGACTAGAATGGTCAGAGTAAACTTTTTAAACTCTGAAACTAACCTAAGGCTAACAGCAAGCCAGGAATGTTTGGTCAAGAAAATCAGGTGGCTCTCAAGAAGAGTGCACTTGGCGGCATTTTAACTCACCTTGGTCCCAGTCCACATACCATACCTCCATGATGGCCTGGAAAAATAACAGTCTACATTCCCAGGACAGAGGGAGCAGAATGGGGCTGGCATCTCTCAAAATATCATTCCCAAAGAATGGTATTTGTGTAAAATCATGTATACAAATAACATGTATAAAATCATGTCTTCTTCAAATAACTCCTCCAAAGAAGAGTTATTATTTGACCCATGTGGGCCACTTACTACTACCTTAAGAAACCAACTGAAAGTCCTTTCTTATGCCTGGCACAGTGGCTCACGCCTGTAGTCCCAACACTTTGGCAAGAGAGCAGGTGGATGTGGGGTGGCTGGAGTTGGGGAGGATATACAGTCTTGCAGGCTGTTTAAAGATTTCTCATTTAAAGTGGAGTATGAGCCAGGCAAGGTGGCTCATGCCTATAAACCTAGCACTTTGGGAAGCCAAGGCGGGCAGATCACTGGAGACCAGGAGTTTGAGACCAGCCTTGCCAACGTGGTGAAACCCCAAACAAAAAATGAGCTGGGCATGGTGGTGGGCACCTGTAATCCCAGCTACCTGGAGACTGAGCTGGAGAATTGCTTGAACTGGGAGACGGAGGTCACAGTGAGTCAAGATTGTGCCACTGCACTCCAGCCTGGGCAACAAGAACAAAACTCTGTCTCAAAGAAACAAAGAAAAGAAAGAAAGTCCTGTATTGATCTGACCTCTCCAAACCTCTCCCAGGGCAAAAACTTGGTGGGGGGGGATGAGTCTTGTCAACCACTTTAACATCACAAACAGCTGAAATGACACCAGTGGCAAACAAAAGACTCACCAAAAATGCTGACACAGAAAAGCTAAGAAATGAGCTGTCCACAGGGACTGAGGTTCTAAAGCACCATGTCCGTGCATCTTGCACACAGGCTTGGAAAGGCCTGTGAAGGCCCTGGGTTCTCCCTCCTGCTCACCTTGAAACTCTGAGCAAGCAGGATGTGAGGGCAAAAGGCAGAGTGGTCACTACCTGGCCCGGCATGCACTGGAGCCCCTCACCAAGGACTCACCAGTTCCAGGTATCTCAGGAAATCTCTAATATTCATTCTGAGACTGGCCTTTGCTGAAGATAGAGACTCTGGCCTATAGCATGCCGACCTTCTGGACAAGCATTAGAGGCAAACAAAAAACTGTCCACAGATCAGAGACTTGATGGCCATGGTTAATTTATGACTGAGAGTTTTCAACTGTGAAATGTCTAATGAGGTTTTATAATAAAAATAGTGTAACTGTCAAGGAAACTGAGATTGTTTCTGTAGCACATGAAACAAAGTAAAAAGCCAATTAGAAAAGCAAAGTATCTCTGTGGATAAAAACTGTTATTGTATTGTTCAATGCTACCATACAGAAATATAACTAATTTTTACATATTGATATTGTATCCTGCAACTTTGTTGAACTTGTTTATTAGCTCCAGTAACTTGTAAATGTGTATTCTTTCCATTTTTTAATGTATAAAATCACGTCTTCTGCAAACAGAGATAGTTTTCTTCTTCCTTTCCAATCTGGATGTCTTCTATTTCCTCTCCTTGCATAAATGTTCTTGGGTAGAGCTTCCAGCACAATGCTGAAGAGAAGTAGAAAAAGCACCTACCCGCTCCTCATTTTTCTTCTCTCTCTTCTTTATTCCTCATACCGGATAATCTTGATTGACCTATCTTCAGGTTTGCCGATTCTTTCTGCTGCTGCTCAAATATGCTGGTGAGCTTATCTAGTGAATTTTCATTTCAGTTGCTGTACTTTTCATCTGTAGAATTTCTATGTGGTTTCTCTTTATAATTTCTTTTTATTGATACTCTGCTTCTACTGATTGCTTTTTCCACCATATATGAATTATACTTTTGGCTTCTTGGCATGTCTTCTGATTTTTGTGGCAACTCTGGAAATCAGATTCTCTGCCTTTCCCCAGGCTTGCTGCTGTCTGTAGTTGTCTTTTACTTGTTTCATGACTTTTCTGAACTAATTCTGTAGTGTTTGTGTCTTTGTTCTGTGCTGTCACTAAAGTTTCTACTCAGTTTCACATTAGCCATGAGAAGTACAAATTAAAACCATATAAGACAAAAAATGCTAATTATCAGGGAAATACAAATCAAAACCACAATGCATACCACCTTACTCCTGCAAGAATGGCCATAATTTAAAAATCAAAAAATAACAGATGTTGGCATGGATGTGGTGAAATGGGAACACTTTTACACTGCTCATGGGAATGTAAACTAGTACAATCACTATGGAAAACTGTATAGAGATTCCTTAAAGAACTGAAAGTAGAGCTACCATTTGATCCAGCACTCCTACAGAGGAAAAGAAGTCATCCTATGAAAAAGACACTTGCATACGCATGTTCACAGCAGGATAATTTGCAACTGCAAAAACATGGAACCAGCCTAAATGCCCGTCAACCAACGAGTGGATAAAGAAAATGTGCTGTACACGTATGTGTGTGTGTATATACATACCCGTAAAATACTACTCAGCCATAAAAAGGAATAAAATAATGGCATTCACAGCAACTTGGAAGGAGTTGGAGATCATTATTTTAAGTAAAGTAACTCAGGAATAGAAAAACAAACATTGTATGTTCTCACTTATAAATGGGGGCTAAGCTATAAGGACACAAAGGTGTAAGAGTGATATAATGGACTCTGGAGACTCGGGGCAAAGGGTGAGTGATAAAAGACTACACATTGGGAGCCGTGTATACTGCTCAGGTGACAGGTGCACCAAAATTTCAAAAATCACCACTAAAGAACTTTTCCATTCAATCAAGCACCACATGTTCCCCAAAATGTATTGAAATAAAAAATAAAATCCTATTAAAAATTAATTCCTACTGATATTAAAAAATAAAGATTATAAAATGTAACTGGAAATAATTTTTTTCCCACAATTAGTCATTGTTTAAATTATGGTATATCCATCCAATGAAAAACCATGCAGTCATTTTAAAAAAAAATTCACAGTAAGATACTACTCCATACCCACAAGGATGACCATAAGAAAAAAGACATAATAACAAGGGTGGAAAATTCAGACAAACTGGAATCCTCATATACTGCTGGTGAGAATGGAAAATGGTATAGCTACCATGGAAAATAGTTTGGCAACTCCTAAAAAAGCTAAATAAAGAGTTACCATGTAACCCAGGGTTTTCACTCCTAAATATATACCCAAGAGAAGTGAAAAAAGTCTCATACAAAAACTTATATTTGAATGCTCGTAACAGCCAGAAAGTGAAAACAATCCACATGTCTATCAACTGATAAATGTGTTACTGAAATGTGTTCTGGCGACGCAACTGGATATTACTACTTGCCATGTGGTGGAAGGGAGTGCTGATTCATGCCACAGTGTGGACACACCTTGAGAATGTGCTGAGTGGAGGCCGCCAGCACAGAGGCCACCTATGGCAGGATTCCACTGATACACAACGTCCAGAACATACAAACCCAGAGACAAAGAGCACAGGAGTGGCCGCCAGGGGCTGGGGGAAAGGAGAATGGGGAATTTCTGCCAACAGGGCTTCCTTTGGGGACCATGACAATGTTCTGGAATCAGACAGTGGGAATGAGTGTGCAACCTTACAAATATACTACAAACCACCAAATTAAGCACTTTAAAACAGTCAATCAGCAGGGCATGGTGGCTCATGTTTATAATCCCAGCACTTTAGAGAGGCCAGTGCAGGAGAACTGCTTGAGGCTACAACTCCAAGTCCAATCTGGGAAACATAGCGAGATCCTATCTCCACAAAAAAGAAAAAATTAGCCAGGTGTGGTGGCTCACACCTGTATTCCCAGCTACTCAGGAAGCTGAGGTGAAAGGATCATTTGAGCCCAGGAGTTAGAGGCTGCAGTAAGCTATGATTGTACCACTGTATCCTAGCCTAGGTGACAGAGTTAGACTCTGTCTCAAAAAAAAAAAAAAAGAAAGAAAAAAAAGAAAAACAAGTCAATCTTACAGTAGTAGTCATGGATATTTTAATAATTAAAAAAAAAATGCAGGCCACAGACTGGGGAAAAATGTTGACAAGACATACACTGGATGAAAAACGTGTATCCAGAATAAAGAACTTGTAAAAATCAGTAACAGAAAGAAAACAAACCAATACAATTTTCCAAATGACTAAGAACAAACACTTCCCAAAGAACATATACAAAGCCATTAAGCACAAGAAGGAGCACAACATATTCACTGACTAGGGAAATAGTCACTAGGGAAATGTGAGTTAATCCAAAAGTAAGTAATGCTGCATACCCACTGGAATAAAGGATTTTTAAAAAAATAAACAGCCACACCAAATACTGGTGAAAATATAATGCTAATAGAATCTCATTCATTGCAGGTAGGAGCATAAAATCATATCACCACCTTGGAAGACAGTTTGGCAGTTTCTTATAAAGTTATACATGCACTTACTAAAAGGCCCAGCAAGTTTACTTCTGGGTGCTGACTTAAGAGAATGAAAACAGAGGTGCACATGGGATGTGGATGTGAATTAACTGCAGCTATACTCCTAATAGCCAGCTACTGGGAAACAACCCGAATGTCCTCAGACAGGAAACAGAGAAACAAACAAGCAGATTCGTACAAGTTAAAATTAACCATTTGGCTGGGCACAGTGGTTCCCACCTGTAATCCCAGCACTTTGGAAGACCAAGGCAGGCAGATCAGCTGAGGTCAGGAGTTCGAGACCTGCCTGGCCAACATGGTGAAACCCCGTCTCTACTAAAAATACAAAAATTAGCTGGGCGTGGTGGTGTGCACCTGTAAGCTATTCAGGAGGCTGAGGCAGAAGAATCATTTGAACCCAGAGGCAGAGGTTGCAGTGAGCCAAGACCACACCATAGCACTCCAGCCTGGACAATAAGAGTAAAACTCTGTCTCAAAAAATACATAAATAATAAAAAATAAATTAAAATAAACTACTCATCTCCCCAGAACAGGGCTGAATCTCAAAAACACTCTGTTGTCCAAAAGTAGGGTCAAGACAAGGGTGAAAGCAAGAGAGACAGACGCTGGTGTACAAACTTTCAGGAGGTGATCACTCTGAGAATCTCACCCTCGGGGTGTGCAGTGCAGATCCCAGACTATCTCACCTTCCCCTAGTCCCAGCCTTGAGTAAAAGATGACAGCAATTTAAGAATAAACACAGTACGATTCCATTTATTTACAATTCAAGAACACACACAACTAATTTATGGTAATACAAATCAGAACAGCGCTTGTCTCCCGGGGGTAGAAATTGATTAAAGAGACCAGAAGGAACTTCTAGAAGTAACAGAAACTTTCTGCAGCTTGACTAAGGCAGTGATTACACAGGTGGTACATTTTCAATACTCACTGAAATATATACGTAAGATCTGTCCATTTCACTGTATGTAATTATTATCTCAAAAAATATGTTAAAGGAATAGAAAGACAGTTTATTCTTTTTTAAAAGACCACATTGAATGCCACTGTCAAAGCAAGGGAACTGCATCTGGCAACACAAACGCATTTTTCTAAGCCATGTGCATGCTTCTAGATTTTGAGTTTTTTTTCTTTTTTTAATGCTTCTAGATTTCTAAACAAGTTTCATGAAAGAGAGACCATTTTAATCCTGGGAAGCTACTGTGACTGGCAATTGATGCTGGAAAAGGCAAGAATCTGACAGTCAAGATGAGGACAGAAAAAATAAAAATAACAGGCAAGAATGTATCTTCTACCTCCAGTTATAAGGGATTTCCATTGTCATCTAAGCCACTAGACTCACCCCCAACCCAAGCCTACCTGTTCAGGAGGCTCTTGGGCCAGGGTGGGCATTTTCAGAGCCCTTGACCCCAGTTGGTCCATTAGGGAGTGGTCACTGAGAGCCTAAAATCTACCAAGACAGCCAGACGCGCCTGCGCGAAGGAAGCACTGTTGTCTGAAACACCTGCCACAGAAAGCACTGTACTAAGAATACCACAGCTTACTTTAAGTGCAAAGGGCAAAAATTTGAAACACTGAAAACCAACATCAATAAGTGTTATCAGAAAAACGTGCAATCTTAAGTACTGTTAATAGAAGTGTAATTCTGGAAAGTAATTTGGCAAAAATTATTAAAGTGTTAAATATTCATATCCTATATCTTAGTATTCCCATCAATAAAAAGCATCTTTCAGATATGCTTACAAAAATATATGTTTAATGAAATGGTGTTCGCTAAATCTCTGCGTGTTAATAGCAAAAAGAAAAAACTGGAAGCAACTGTAGTGTATGCTAATAAGGAAAAATGTCTAAAATATGTGTATTCTATGATGGAATAACATCTATTAAAGAGTAAACACCAGAAATGTCAAGTAAGTCAATCTAAGGGAAAATAATCCAACAATACAGACTGTATAATGCCATTTGTTATGCACACAAAATGTCCATGAACATAGAAATTATCTAAGATGACTTACAGCAAACTGTAATGTTAGCCTGGGATAGAGCAGAATTTTAAAAGCAGAGAAATACAAGCAAGTTTCCCTTTAATTCTGTACTGTTTGAGCTTTTTTTAGAGTGAGTATGGATTTTGAAGAACATGTCACAGAACCGTAGGATCACATGAAAG
The DNA here is from genome assembly GCA_031835075.1 of Saguinus oedipus. Classification (NCBI taxonomy): domain Eukaryota; kingdom Metazoa; phylum Chordata; class Mammalia; order Primates; family Cebidae; genus Saguinus; species Saguinus oedipus. Next base: position 11,618,321 of record CM063170.1, read on the forward strand.
TCCAACTTGTGAGATTGTTCCTTCTGGCCATTTAGGACTCAGTGCCAGGACAACAGTTCTGTAAGTATGATCTACAGACACCCTTCTAGGCAGTCTTGTAACATCAAAACTATTTTCTTTTTTTTTTGCTGTTGTTTTTTTGTTTGTTTGTTTTTCTGAGACAGCCTCGCTCTGTCTCCCAGGCGGGAGTACAGTGGCACAATCCCAGCTCACTACAACCTCCATCTACAAGGTTCGAGTGATTCTCCTGCCTCAGCCTCCTAAGTAGCTGGGACTACAGGTACACACCACCACACCTGGCTAATTTTTGTATTTTTAGTAGATAAGGGGTTTTGCCATGTTGGCCAGGCTGGTCTCAAACTGCTGACCTCAGGTGATCTGCCCACTTTGGCCTCCCAAAGTGATGGGATTACAGGTGTGAGACACTGTGCAGGCCATCAAAACTATTTTCATAATAATACTAAGTGGCTGGGTGCAGTGACTGACACCTGTAATCCAAGCACTTTGGTAGGCTGCAGTAGGCAGATTGCCTGAGGTCAGGAGTTCGAGACCAGCCTGAAAAACATGGCAAAAACCCATCTCTGCCAAAAATACAAAAATTAGCCAGGTATGGTGGTACATGCCTGTTTTCCCAGCTACTGGGGAGGCTGAGGTGAGAGAATCACTTGAACCCAGAAGGCTGTGATCAAAAAAATAAAAAACTAATAATAATAAGCTATCATTTGCCTTTTTTCTTTTAACTATGATGACATTTGAACTGAAGATACAAAAGCAATGATGGGTAAAACAAGTCAGTGAAACAAACCACGGGCATCACATGGGGCCTTGCTATGTTGCTCAGGCTGGACTGAAGTGGCTACCGACAGGCACAATCACAACTCCCTACAGCCACAAACTCCTGGGCCCAAGTGACTCTCCAACCTCAACTCTCCAAGCAGCTGGGACTACAGGAGTACTATGCCCAGTAAACATATTCGCTTTGTTAAATCTTAACCCCTCGATAGTATTTCAATATTCTGTGTGAAGAAACAGAAAGTACATGTAAAACATTTCTGGTGCATACTAAAGTGCGATGTTTGGTCTTCTGTGTTTGAGTTGTGAACTGAACTAGCCACTTTTTATGTAAAATATTTTACCTTAAAAATAACTGACAAACAATAGTTACTCAGGCTTAAGCATCTGGTAGACATTTTCTCAAAAATGAATTAAATAAATGTTATCATTTGAAAGAATACAACCAAGAGACTTTGTTAACAATAATAAAACTCAAGCTGTCAAACACATATCCAAATTCTTAAAAATTTGTACATGCCACCACAAGCTGGATGGACTCCTAATATTTAAAGATTTTTCAATAACTTGTGGTGATTATCTCGTGATTTTTTAGTAAGGAATGATAAAAGACCTATATAATTCAGTGAGTCGATATTTTCAAATGAGTAATGTATGATGTTATATAACCATGCTTGGATAAAGGTCTATTCAAAGTGCAACACATACCAATGAATTTTAGTACAACAGTTTGAAAAGATTATTGCGCACCACAGCTAACCTTTCAGAAACCACTACATGTGGAAAACTTGCTGTTATGATGTCAACACCACCCAAAGACATCTTGACATTCAATGCAATCCCTATCAAGACCTAACTAAACATTTTGCAGAAATAGGAAAATCTATCCTAAAATTCACATGGAATTTCAAGGGACCCCAAGGAGCCAAAGTAACCTTGAAAAGGAAGAACAAAGTTGAGTCACATTTTCTTTTTTTTTTTTTTTTCTGAGACAATTAGTGTTTCACTCTTGTTGCCCAGGCTGAAGTGTAATGATGTAATCTCAGCTCACTGCAACCTCTGCTTCCCAGGTTCAAGCAATTCACTCATCTCAATCTCCTGACTAGTTGGGATTACAGGCGCACACCACCATGCCGGCTAATTTTTGTATTTTTACTAGAGACGGGGTTTCACCATGTTGGTCAGGCTGATCTCAAACTCCTGACCTCAGGTGATCCACCCACCTCGGCCTCCCAAAGTGCTGGAATTACAGGCGTGAGCCACTGCACCCAGTCTAAGAGTCACATTTTCTTAAGTCAAAACTTACTGCAAAGCCACAGTAATCAAAACAGTGTGGTGCTGATATAATGACAGACATATGGACCCATGAAATACAGTACAGATCCCAGAAATAAACTCTTTCATAAGTTTGAATGATATTTGACAAGGGTGCCAAAACCATTCAATGAAGAATGGACAAGCATTTCAATACATGGTGCTAGGAAAATTGGTCTCCATATGTGAAAGAATGAAATTGGGCCCTTAAAACACACACAAAAAATTAACCCAAAACAAATCAAAGACCTAAATATAAGACCTAAAACTATAAAACTCTAAGGAAAAAAAAAGGAGAGAAGGTTTATGACATTGGATTTGGCACAGATTTGTTGAATATAACATCGAAGGCATAGATAATAACAAAAAAAGACAAATGAAACCTTAGTAAATTTTAAAATTTTGTATGTCAAAGGACACTATCAACAGACTGAAAACACAACCTACAGAATGAGAGAAAATGTTTGGAAATCGTATTAAGAGAATAATATTCAAAACATACAAGAGAACTCCTAAAACAACAATGAAAATAAACAACGCGATTCAAGAACAGGCAAAGAACCTGCAAAGACATTTCTCCAAAGAATATATACAAGTGGCCAATGAGCAAATGGAACCATGCTCAACATCACTAATCATTAGGGAAATGCACATCAAAACCAGAACAAGACATCACCTCACACTTATTAGGATGGCTACCACCAAAAAAAAAAAAAAACCAGAATAGCAAGTGTTGATGATGATGTAGAGAAACTGGAACTCCTGTACACTGTTGAAGAGAATGTTAAATGGTACAACCACTGTAGAAAACAATATGGTGGCTCCTAAAACAATTAAAAATAGAATACCATATAATCCAGCAACTCCACTTCTGGGTATAGACCCAAAAGAGTTGAAAGCAGGGTCTCTAAGAGGTATTTGCATGCTCATGTTCATAGCAGCATTATTCACAGTAGCTAAAATGTGAAAGCAACCTAAATGTCCATCCACAGGTGACTGGATAAGAAAAATGGGTCATCTATCCATACCACAGAATATCACTCAGCCTTAAGAAGAAGGAAAACTTTGGCACATGCTACAACATGGATGACCCTTGAGGACATTATGTTAACTGGAATAAGCCAGTCAAAAAAGGACAAATACTGCATTATTCTACTTCTATGAGTTCCCAACTGTAGTCAAAATCATAGAGGCAGAAAGTAGAATGGTTGGTGCCAGGGCTGGCAAGAGGAGCGCAGTGAGTGAGTGTTGAATGGGTAGGCCCTGGATTTGGGAAGATAAATTTCAGTTCTGGGGGTGGATGGTGGTGATGGTTACACAACAATATGAATGTTCTTAAAGCTACTAAACTGTACACTTGAAAACAGTTAAGACAGTAAATTGTATTGTATATATATTTGACCCCAAACAACAAATCAGGGAAAAGAAAAGCATCCTCCTCAACCTGATAAACACTGAGTGTCTCCCAAGATGCTAAACTAACCTCACACTTCATGAAATCTAAATGCTTTCCCTCTAATACTGACAAGGCCAGCACAGTCATTCTCACAGGTAAAACTGCACCGGACATCCCAGTGAGTGCACTAAGGCAAGAAAAAACAAATGAGGCCAGGTGCAGTGGCTCACACCTGTAATCCCAGCACTTTGGGAGGCCAAGGCAGGCAGATCACAAGGTCAGGAGTTCGAGACCAGCCTGGCCAATATAGTGAAACCTCATCTCTACTAAAAAATGCAAAAATTAGCCAGGTGTGGTGCCGTGCACCTGTCATCCCAGCTACTCGGGAGGCACAGGCAGGAGAATCTCTGGAAACCAGGGGGTGGAGGTTACAATGAGCCGAGATCATGCCACTGCACTCCAGCCTAGGTAACAGAGTAAGACTCTATCTCAAAAAAGTAATTAATAAAAATAAATGAAATAAAAAGTATGTGGGGGAAGAAAAGAAACTGAAAGCTGAATCTAAAATTTATCTAAAAGTTAAAAATACCTAAAACAGCCAAGACAATTCTCACAAGGAAAAAAAACTGGAGGGCTTACTATGTTCTTTCAAGAAGTATTAGGATGTGACAGTAATTAAGACCTTACTGTACTAGGAAAAGGACAGACATACAATTCAACAAAAGAAGACATCAAGAAACAGGCTCATGAATGTATGGTCAACAGGCATTCATCAGAGGTGCCAAAGGAGAAACAGACATTAGTATTGTGGGGCAGGAAAGCCACCCTCAACTGTTACTGCACTACAAACAAAAATTAATTCAAAATTAACAGTAAAGTTAAAGCTAGAAAGTTTCCAGAAACTTGGGTTAGGCCAACACAAAAAGTACAAATCAAAAAAAAAAAAATTTGATAAATGAGACTTAAAAAGCTTTTACCCTTCAAAAAACACTAAGCAAACGAAAAGGCAAGCCACATACTGGCAGAAAATATTCACCATACATCTGACAAAAGACTTCTGTCATGAATCTATATACAACTCTGCCAACTCAGGAAGATGACAGTCCAATTAAAAATGGACAGAAGACTCTGAAAAGACACGTCACAAAAGATCTATGGCTGTCAGTTAAGTACATGAGTAGATGTTCAACATCATTAGTCACCAGGGAAACAGGAATGAGGACCACAGGGAATTACTGCACATGCCCACCAGAATGCTAAAGTGAAGGCGGCCAATGAATGTGCTCGGGATGCAGGACCAGCAGAATTCTCACACACAGTAGCCAGAGGACAGAACTGGGCAGCCACTTTGGCTCATCAGGTTTTTCTAAAGTTAAAACATACCATATCACCCAGAGGCCCCACTCCTAGGTATTATCCCAAGAGACAGTGTAGAAAGTGAAATAAATAAAAGTTCCTCTTCAAATTCTTAGTCTATTAAGAATAGATAGTAGTCTCTTTCTCTAGGTTAATCTACTTAAAGGCCTTTGTTACCTCTGCTAGCTAAAATAAAGAAATCAGTGTACTTTGTGTTCTTAGTTATTAACATTTTAGCCTAGATATCTTCCCTGACATGCATAGATAAGCCCAGGCAAGCCTTAGGTCATAGCTTGTTCCTCTTTCCTTTTTTGCCTCTCTCAGCATTCTGTAAGCTACATCTTTTCCTTTGTTCTCCTCTGCTCTTACCTCTTTAGGAAAGTTTTAAATTGTTAACCAATCAGGTATAACCTAAAACAGGAGGTCCAGTTCCTGCCAATGGAATCAGGACACAGCAATAGGGCCAGATGTGTTAGCCATAAATATGCCTGCTCTTCCTCTGTTCAGTGCACTCTCGTGGCAAGACTGCTGGCGAGCAGTACCCATTCTGCAGAAAGTAAAAGAAAGCCTTGCTGAGAAACCTTTTGTCTGAATGCTGATTCTTCCCTGCTTCATCGGAAGATAGCACTTATTCCTGACAGGAAAACATACATACAAAGACTTGAACACAAATGTTCACAGAAGCTTTATCTGTAAGAGTCAAAAACTGGATTAAAAATTATGGTATATCCATTCAATATAACAAGGACAACCTACTGATACAAGCAACAAATGTGAATGAATGCTTTTCAGAAAACATTATGTGAGTAAAATAGCCAGACACAAAGGACTGCATAATGTATGATTCCATTCCCATACAATTCCAGACAAAACAAAACTATGGTGACAGCCAGACTGAAGGCAAGTGATGCTAGGAACCTGTTACCTATGCCTGCCGCTAGAAGTCCCAACTGGTAGCATGAGTCCAGATGCAATAGCAAACAGCCCTCCTGGAACAGTGGGATTTCTCAAAGAACAACAACAGGGCCCTCTGGAAATCTCTTATTTCACACAATGGTTATATAGAGTTTTTTACTTTTTTACTATTACAAATGTAATCTAAAACAGGTATGGTGGCTTACACCTGTAATTCCAGCATTTTGGGAAGCTGAGGCAAGCAGATTGCTTGAGCTCAGGAGTTCGAGACCAGCCTCACTAACATAGCGAAACCCTGTATCCACAAAAAATACAAAAATTAGCTGAGTATGGTGGCAAATGCCTGTAGTCCCAGCTGCTCCAGAGGCTCAGTTGGGAGAATGGTTTGAGCCCAGGAAGCAGAGGCTGCAGTGAGCCATGATCGTGCAGCTGCACTCCAGCCTGGGCCACACAACAAGACTATGTCTCAAAAAAAATAAAAAATTAAGCCAAGCACAGTGCCTCACGCCTGTAATCTCAGCACTTTGGGAGGCCAAAGTGGGCAGATCACAAGGTCAGGAATTCAAGACCAGCCTGGCCAATATGGTAAAACCTCATTTCTACTAAAATACAAAAATTAGCCGGACGCAGTGACAGATGCCTGTAATCCCAGCTATTTGGGAGGTTGAGGCAGAAGAATTGCTTGAACCCGGTAGGCAGAGGTTGCAGTGAGCCGAGATTGTACCACTGCACTCCTGGGTGACAGAGCAAGACTCCATTTCAAAAAATAAATAAATAAAATTAAAATTTATAATTTAAATTAAATCAGGGTGGAGGTACCATGTTAAATATAAATCTGCATTTTAAGCTGACCGGGGAAACACACCAGCAGCTACGATCAGGTGTGCCCCTCTTCCATCCTCTGAAAGACAAGAGCTTTGAGTATTGAAAAACAATTCAGGAAAACCATCAACCACTTAAGCCAGTAGAGCAGTGAAGATGAAAATGAAAATGTGACTACACACAGGCTCCTTGGAAACTGATTCTCCACAGAATAAAGTTTTTTTTTTCTTAATTCTAAGGAAGGGCGGGGAGAGGGGTGGTGTTTCTTCCCACCTCCCTCATGCTCCTAAACTAACGTCATGCCCCAAAGAAACAAGAGAAAAGGATGTCATTAATAAATTTATACCAACTTTCTTTTCAATGGTGCTGAAAAGTATATGCAAATCCATCTGTAATTAGGTTTAAAATTCCATTTCATGGAATAATCAGACTTCAAAAAACTCAATTTTAGTTTTAATCAGATTTTTAACAAGGATATTAAGTCCATTTCGTTTAGAAAAGGAAAAAACTGTGAATTTAACACAAAATGTATTCAAGCTTAGCCCTGGGAGATAATTAAATAAAATTAATTTGGCAAGGGTTGTCAGTAAATGGAAGTGCTCCAAACAGTGGTTCATGTTTTTGATGGAGACAAAAGCAACTCCTCACAGTACAAACAGACACAGAGCTCAGCACTCATAGAAGAGAGGCAGAGCCTCTTCCCAGGGGAAAGGAGGCTGGAAACCCTAACCCAACCCTCAGTGAGAAGAGGGGCTCACATGCCCCCCAGGGAACCCAAACTGAGACTGACAGGTGCAGCCTCACAAGCCATCGGCCCAAGCCACGTCCCGGCATACTCACCTGCTCGAGCAACTGGGGTGAGACAAGGGCAGCCCAGCTCCAATAGTCACCATCTCCTGAAGAGAAAGTGTTCTCTCCCAGAGGACTGTCCTTGCCCCAGAACAGTGAGGCCCTCCCACTCTTGGTTCCCAAAGCCTTTCCCCACTTCTGCACCCAATATCGTAGTGTTGTGCTCAGTTTCAACACAGGGACCACGTCTATCCTGCTTTCTGCTGCATCTCCCAGCCAGCACATGCCACAGTACGTCATAAGCGCTCAACAAATATTTGTTGAATGGAACAGACATGATCACAATATGCACTCCTGGGAACTCTCAGCTACCAGAAAAAAGGCGAGGCAGAAATGAGCATTTCTCAACCCTGGGAGAAAATTTATAAGGGTTTTATCCCTAATCATTCTTAACCAAGGGGTAACATAGCCTCAGTTAACTCCAGATCCCTCCAGAAGACATCACTGCCCAATGCCAAGAGTTCAACCAGAGCAGGTGCTGAACTGTGACCTAGGAAACACCAATCTCATACTAGGTTCACTTCTACAACCACCCTCAAGCAAGGTCACACCCTGTCACCCCACTGTCCCAAATTTGGAAAGAAAGAAATCACCATGATACTGTGTGGGCAGAAAGCTGCATGGAAAAAAAAAAAAGCTGTAGAGAAAAGATAGCAAGGCTCTGCATAGATTATCTTTGGGTTTTTTTTTTTGAGACAGGTTCTCGCTCTGTCACCCAGGCTGGATGGAGTACAGCAGCATGACCTCAGCTCACTGTAGCCTTGGCCTCTTCGGCTCAAGTGATCCTCCTGACTTGACCTCTCAACTTGCTGGGACCACAGGTGCACACCACCATGCCTGGCTAATTTTTCGTATTTTTTTTTTTGTAGCAATGAGGTCTCACTCTGTTGCCCAGGCTGGTCTTGTATTCCTGAGATCAAGCAACCTGCCTACCTCAGCTTCCCAGCATGCTAGGATTATAAGCATGAGCCACTCTGCCAGCCTCTGCCTGGATTTTTTTAAACCAAAATTAAATGGCTAGCCCCATAACCTCATGTAGGAGTTAGCAGGTATGGCCTTCAAGCCAAACCCACCCCCACCCCATCTGTCTTGAAAATAAAGTTTTACTGAAACGCAGTCACATTCATTCATTTGCACACCGTCTACAGCAGCTTTTGTGCTAAAAACACCAGCAGTCCTGTTTCATCCTAGGTCATCTCAGTTTTAGCATGAAAGGCCCCACCTCCCAAACAAAACTCAGTCCCAGGTAAACCGTGAGGGCTAGTAACTCTATTCTGGGCTACAAAGGCAGAGCCGAGTAATTGTGACAGAGACCTTATGGCTCACAAAGCTACTAAGAAAATATTTACTATTAGTACCCTGCCCTTTAGAGAAAAAACTTACCAGACTCTGCCCTAAATCCATTCCAACCTATCATAGTTACCCACTGTTTAGTTACAAAAATGCAAAGAAAACCTAGCCTACTAAATAATGAAACAAGAGAAAGTACATTTTCTATTATTAAAAGTCTTTGGGCTGGGCGCAGTGGCTCATGCCTATAATCCCAGCACTTTGGGAGGCCGAGGCAGGCAGATCACCTGAGGTTAGGAGTTCAAGACCAGCCTGGCCAACATGCTGAAACTCAATCTCTACTTAAACACACACACACACACACACACACACACACACACACACACACACACACACACACACACACACACACACACACCTTAGCAGGGTCGGGGAGTACACTCCTGTAGTCCCAGCTACTTGGGAAGTGGAAGTAGGAGAATCATGTGAACCCGGGAGGTGGAGGTTACAGTGAAGCAAGGTTGCAGCAAGCCAAGATTGTGCCACTAGACTCCCACCTAGGTAACAGAGCAAGATGCTCTCAAAATTTTTTTAAAAAAAGTATTTGAATAACTTAGCAGTGACTCCTTCTGGAATATCTATGGCACTTCAGCTAAGCTCTAGTAAACAATAAAAACACCCATACTAAGAGAAATGCCTGTAGTAGCTGCCAATGACACTCTTTTCAACTCAGTCTACTAAAAAAATCTACTTTTCTCATCCGAGTCAATAAAAAGTGAGCTTTGATTTAAAGAAACCTAGCTGATACTTGCATTTTGTAATTGCAAACCTAATAAAAGGCAAAATACTCCTGGAACCTAACTGCAGTAAATGCCTAGCAATACAAAAAAGTAAAAACTAGAAAGAGCAAATGGGAACACCAAGAATTGTGTGTCAAAATGTCTTCTACATACACTCGAATTAAATAATTCCTATCAGCTCAAAAGCCGACAAACAGCAGTGCTCTGAAAAATTACATGGGGTGGAAGCCTGCCCCTCCCTTGCTGTGGGAGGACTGTTTGGTTCCATGAAACTGAAGAGTAGTTTGCACATTATAAAAAATTAATTGCTAATGTTCTAACTCAGCCGCCTCCACGAACAAGATAGTATTGTGTTGCAGCCTCAGAAGTTAAATGCTTCCTCTCCCAAGTAATTACTACTCTTACTCTACCTTGCAGAGAGCCTCCTCCCACTGAAAACCAAATCCCAGAACCTGCCAGGAGGTGCTTGGCTCCCAGCAAAAGCAAGCAGGTCAGCCCTCGGCAGGCTGGTAGGTCTGTCTTGCCAAAGTTCAGCTTGGAGCCATCAGGTCTGAAAGAGAAGCTATCAGCTGATGGGCTTCATGCCCACACATGTGCTGAGTTCTGCTCAGGCTAAATGGATGGCAGCTCCCAACAGATTCCTTTCAGTGCCAGCATCAGGCTGATCAGCTCACAAAGACGCAGGATCCAGCTGCATGGCACCATGTGGACAGCCAGATGGATGGAGGTTATTGAGGGCAGAGCCCACCATGCTCCAGGATCAGCCAAGCATTCCAACAACAAGGCCACAAATTCACTGGATGCCCTTGTGCCAGTCAGCCCCTCTCAGAACCCAGCTTAGTGCCCAGGGTTGTGAGGAAGAACAAATGAGACACTGATTATCAACGGGCTTTGTAAACTAAACAGTGGCTCTATGGAGCAACCACCAGCATGAACAGTGCCATCCTGCCAGCAAAGTGAAGACCCTCTTGAGAACAGGGTCTGTCTTTAAACAAACTCTAGAAGCTCTTATAAGCCACCTGTTTCCAAACCAGAGAAAACGTACGGCCTTCATTCCCACCAGCATCATTCACATCCAACAAGGCTGTCTCCAACTAAGATGCTTCTGCAAAATGCTCCTGCATCATCTTCCAACTGTCACACCTAAGGAGGCACCCCTGTTGTTTTCATTGTTTAAAGCTGTCTGTGTGTGGGTACTACATGGGCAGACTGTGCTGTGCTCATCACGGCATCACCAGAGTCAGCCCAAAGCCTGGCAAATGGCAGGCCTCCAAATAAACGTTGAAATGAACAAACAAAAGAGCATCTCCAAAAATCACAGTGCTACCAACAGACAATGTGGTCACAAAGGAACAGGCATTCTCCTGAAGAGGAATCAGAAAAACAGGGAAAGAGTGTGGCCTTTAACACGAACTGTCTTCAGAAGTCAGAAGGCCTCCGGCCAGGCTCCCAGCTCAAGGGAACACGGCAGCTCAACTCCAATTCTCACTGCAACTCGACTGTCTCTACTGTGCCTAGCTCATGAGCCTCTCACTTGACAACAGGAAGCAGCACCCACCCTCCCTACACTTTGGGGCTGCTAAAACCTACAGCGGGTAGACAGCTCCACGGACTTCCCCCAGCAGGTCCTGCCAAGGCGTCAGACCTCACCCTGTGCATTCAGCCAGGAAAGAGGCCCCTTCACAATGGTGGATGTGTTCCTCCCTGATTAAAACCTTCTGCAGCTCCCGTGACCTGCAGGATGCAGTCCAAACTACCCTCAGGACAGATCCCTGCCAACTTGTCCAGCTTCTGCCACACCCCAGAAGCAATGTGGTTAGAACCAGCTGGAACCACACAACACTGCCCTAACATACAGCATCTGGCCAACCCATGGGCTGCCAGCACCTGCCCTACCTGGAACATGCTGCCAGCCTCAAGTGTCACCTCTTCAGAAGCCATGCTTGACCCACCAGACATATGCCCAGCCAGATCTAGGAGGACTTGAAAACAGCCCCTAACTTGAAGCTGTAACCCCAGCACCCAGCACCAGGCCTGCACATCTAAGTGCTCTAAAAGTGCTCACTGTGAAGAAAAGAAAGAAACCCCATGCTCAGGGGCTTCTAGCCTCTCCTCATTCCTCCTCTCATCTCCACTGACACCTGGTACACACAATGTGTGCTGCACAGCCACCTTCTTCCTGCACAATGGGGGCCCACACTCTGACACAGGCACAACCAGGACTGGCAGCCTGCAGCTCTCTGAGCCAGCAGGGCATCAGTCCTCAGGCTCCTAAGCAAACAGCAAACACTGAAATCCCCTCTGGACTGGGGCCTGTGGTCTGCTCCTCCCGCTCGGTGACTCCCCTAGGCCGGCTCATCCCCACCTCTCACTGGGCAGGCCAGCCCTAGGGCTCCTCTAGGGAGCCACACAGGCCTGAGATGGGCTGCTATCTGACACCTCCTTCTGGCTACATTACTGACACTTCAAACACACAATCCCAAACCAGACTTCACAATCCCTCCTGCCTGAGAGCCAAAATTTGTCCCAGCCCTCAGGTCCCAGCCTATGACTGATCCCATCTCCCTTCACCCACAGGGCCCATCAGCCTCTGCTTTATGAGCCAGCATGGGAACAGGCTCAGGAAGGGGCAGTCATACCCAGTTCTGCCCCACAAGCACTGCCACCCATCCCAAGGCCCACAATGAATTTGTGTTTTCTTGTGGGGGGAGGAGGTTATCTTTACATTTTTACTTTTAAAAATAGAGATAGGGTCTCACAATGTTTCCTGCACTGCTCCTGAACTCCCAAGCTCAAGCAATCCTCCCACCTCAGGCTCCCAAAGTACTGAAATTACAAATGTGAGCCACAGTGCCCAGCCCAGCAAGGGTTTGTGCCAGGAAGAGCCAGCAGGAGATGACCAGCCCCATGGAAAACTCCAGGCCAGCCACCTGCTCACATCTTCCAAGAGCCCACCTTGGCTTCTGCCAGCCATTCAAGCTCTCCACAGGTTGCAGCCAGGTACACTCTCCCCTTTGAGCAACAAAACCGCTGCCTGAGCACCTGCCCTGCTCTAAGCCCAGGGCTGAGACAAGGGGGAGCTCGCCACACACAACACCAGGCATGCTGGCATCACTGGAGTGTGAATCCCATGACACTTCAAACACACAATCCCTATCCAGCTAGGAGAGCAATCAAGGTCTACAGCACGAAGATTTCAACATAGGCAACGGTTTCCTGGGGGTCAAGAGTCCAGGACACACATTTCAGGCCCCCTCTCCAGGCAGCAAGCCAATGGGCATCCATAAGACAAACACTACCTGGTGTGTCCCACTCAGTTCTCCTGCCGCTGAGTGACTCTCCCAGGGAGCCCCAGAGGCACATGCTCTTGGTGGCCCCTACTCCTCCAGGTGCTAAAGCAGGTACCCCCATACAATACACAAGCACAGGCCATCAGGCTGGGCAAGAATGGGCGAGGAACCAGGCCCCTGTCCTTTAGGGCTCACGAACTCCAAGCTACAAAATACGGTTCCAAAGATCCAGCCACCTGGAGGATGCACAGGCCACAGGAAGCCGGTGACCCGTCCACAGAGGTGCTATGGGGCCCGACAGGCTAAGGACAGGCAGCAGGTCCCTCCTTCACAGGCCACCCAGCCTCGGGCAGGGCTATCCAGGAGGGGCTGCCCCTCCCTGCTGGAGTGCATGGGGCCTGTATGGCACCAGCCTGAGAAAGATGTGTGACCCCAATTCCACCTGATCGGAGATGCCTCATGGCAGATCTCTGCCAAAATGGCATTTCCAAAGCAAGGAGACTGAGCTCCAGAAAGGCCACAATGATCAACCACGGTCTTCCTGCATCTTCCAGGTACATCCTCTAGGTTTCTGGTTTTGGCCTTTTGAAATTATGGCACATGGATTCAGGAATAGGATACCTAAGTACTTTCCAAGAAAGGTGTTTGTTACTTCTGGGTCACAGATTCCATACATTCACCTTTCTAGCCCTTGCACCTCACTTGTCACAGGCCGGACTCCTAAGCGGTCCCCCGCCTGCCGCCATGAAGGTCACCTACAGCCCAGTGCGCCACCCCAATATGCCCTGCACTTGGCAAACCACTCAATAAGAACTGCAATGAACACCTTCTTTAAATCATTGATGATTTACCTAATTATCTTAGAATCACTCTGGTACACGGATGACCCTGGAGTCTTGATTCCTGAATCAGCAGTCTTCCATTCTGCATCCGTGCCCCTGCAGTGCCCTACCTGGGCAAGGGCAGGAGTGCCTCCCAGCCAGCAGGAACCAGACAAGGGGCAGCCCAGGCAGACACAGCAGGCAGCCACTGAACTGTTCAGCCAAGACAGCCAGCCTCCCGAACCCAGAGTCCTGGTCCTAGAGGACGGCTTTCTCAGCTACAGCCCAGACTCTCCACAGGAAGGCCACAGCCCAACCTCCCACCCACCCAAGCACTCCCCAACGCCACACTAGCCAGCAGGGCCCACAATCCCCACAGTCCATGTCAGCTGGACCAGTCCCCATGGAGACTGAAGCCAAGGGTGCTGGCTCGCAAGCCACCTGCCATGTCACAGCCAGCACTAAACACGGTCATCATTGTGTCCCACAAACCTCACCACAGTGGATGGGGAAGGGAATGAGCTAGTAGCCCCCAGCTCCCCCTGGCTAGAGTTTGTGCCATAGGGCCAGAGTCCACCAGTGACCCACACGCAGCACAAGAAAAGGCAGAGACAGCACAAGAGTGTCCACTGCAGACCCCAGATGCCCAGGCCTGCTGGGCCTATGCAGGCTGGCCTGCTCCTCCCGCCAGACCCTAAGTCTCACAACTGGGCTCAGCCCTCTCCACACTCTTGCTCTCTTGGCCAGACCTGCCTATGCAGCTGGGATGCCAATTCCATCAAGTCTGTCTGGATGCCACTTGAGCTGCCAGAACAAAGGGGCCTCCCATTGTGGAAGGTCGCTGAGGCCAGAGAAGGAAAGAAGGAAGAACATAAACATTCTTTTGGCTGCATCTGTCCTGGTGCCTTAGAAGGCAAGCCTGTCTCCCTTCTACAGACACCAAAGGACAGAACAAGTGGTGACCAAGAGCACTCCCTCAGCGTCCTTCCATCCCCAACTCCACATTCCCAATTCCCTGCGATGGAAGCCCAAGGCTGGGGGGTCTGCAGGAGGACAGGCTGGGCCATCAGGGACCCAAGGAGGGACATGATTGACAGACTTAAGAATACAAAGTACATTTAAAAAGAGTTCCATGGATGGGCACAAGGTGGGTGGATCGCAAAGTCAGGAGTTCGAGACCATCCTGACCAACATGGTGAAACCCCATCTCTACTAAAAATACAAAAGTTAGCCAGGTGTAGTAGTGGATGCCTGTGATCCCAGCTACTCTGGAGTCTGAGGCAGGAGAATCACTGGAAGCCAAGGGGGCAGAGGCTGCAGTGAGCTGAGATCATACCACTACATTCCAGCCTGGGTGACAGAGCAAAACTCCATCTCAAAAAAAAAAAAAAAAAAAAAAATGGCATTCCATGCCCCCTATCTACAAAGCTTGTAGGAAAAAGACGGGAGAGGCCCCCTGTAGTCACTGGTGACAAACCCCCAGAGTTCCAGGAAGCCACACTCACAAAGGGCTGAGGGCATGGGAAGGGTGACTGCCAGACACTCTCCATGAGGCCTAGGGTCTCAGAGCTCTTCCCACTAATGCCCTCCATCCTCCACCCCCTCCCAGGGTGCACCCTAGACAAGTGGAGGGTGAAGAGCGAGAGCAAGGCCTGCCGGCTGGGTGTACACCACCACCCTGCACTAACATAGCACAGAGGGTGCCACCCCACCCACCCAACTGCTCCACACCCGCCCCAGGCTGCCTGCCACCCCAGAATGGAGGGTGGACACCTGTGTTCACCTGGAACCTCTTCCCCACCTCATCCACATCCTTCTCAGGACTCTCTACCAGAAGAAAGTCTCATGGCAATAGCCTGGTCTTGTTCTTCACTGGGTCCCTGACACTGGGCACACCAGGCCTATACATGGGGGATCTAAGGAAGGCTTGCTGGCCTGGCCCAGACCCCTGCCCCTCAGCACCTGGCCAGGTAACAGAGCCCCAGGATCCATGCACAGCTGCCGGCAAAGGCCTCTGCATTCTGCCTGAGTGAGACATGCACACAGTACTTTTGACCATGGGAGATCAGTGCTCTGCAACTGGTAACAGTGGAAACACTGTCAAACAAAAGCCGGGAAAGTCAGATCACAGAGTCCAGAGCAGCCACTCCCACAGGCCGGTGCTGACTGGCTCGCGGTGCAGTGATCATCTCTCAGCACTTCTGTTAACGCAAGCCCCCGCTCCCCAAAGTGGCTCTGCACAAACGGCGCTACTGCGAAGGCTTCATGTACACAGGCCCCACCCGCAGCCACTGAGCCCACAAAGGCTGGCCCATCCCTCACCCAGCCTCCCGTCCCACCCATCCAGCAGAATCAGGACACCTGTTTCCAGGTGGCCACACCACTGAGAAGCCTGCAGGGGCTGGGAGGAGCAGGTTCCAGGAATTCAACAGCTTGGGATCACCTGTTCCTCCCAAGAACCTGGGCCATGCAGGGTGGGTGGAGGGTGGGGAGGGCTGAAAGGGTGGGTGGTGCAGGCAAGACCAGCAGTTCCTGATATAAATGACAGCTACAGCTGACCAAAGGGAGTGACCCCAGGTAATCCTGTTGAGGGCTGACACTGAGGAATGTAGGGTGGAGAGCTCCCTGTAACCTGCCTGAGACTCCAGCTCTCCGAAGGCCATGGCACTGCTGGGAAGTCCTTGGAGGCAGGACAGGCAGTGGTGGGCACCCCAGGGGAGGCCTTCAGCTTCTGCCTGTGGCCCTCAGCTAGTGCCTGCTTCAAGCTGCCTGTCAAAATCTCCCTCCTACCAGCCCTATCACAACGCAACCCAGACCCTTCCTCCATCCCAGCCCAGGACACCCCTGCTCTACCAGTAAAAGTAGGGACCTGGGCACCCTGGGAGCCCCTAGCCCACAAGGAGGGGCCAGCACACAACAGGACCCCAGTAAGTACCCAAGAGTAAAAACCAGCCCAGATACCACTGGGATGCCACCGCCTCCTCTAAAATAAACCCTAGAATTTATGGTAGCTGGATTTGTCTAAAGTCTATCACTATCTGGGCAGAGACTTTTAAAAAATCAATTTAAAAAGAGGCCTGGAAGTAGAAGACCCTATCTACAAAGCTTGAAGAAAAGCCCCAAAAAGTGCTCTGAGACCAAGTGAGACCCAGAGAGTTGCTACCCGGACACGTCGTGGAGTGCTCAGCTGTCTGTGCAGCCGGGCACACGCAGAGGTGGAGCCCCGAAGTCTCTTCTGGGAAGCACTTCTCTAGCATCTCCCTACAAGGTTCCAACACCCACAGCACCATCCCCAGACTCTGACGGTGTCCTGCCTGCCCAATCCCACCTGGAATGAAGCTCGACAGGGCGGGGTGAGCCTGTTGGTGCTGCTGGAAACACCCATCTGAAACTTCACAAGGGAACAGAGAAGGGCACAGGCTGCACCCAAGCCAGGGCCATCACCAAAGCAAGCCAACTGCCAGGAAGCTCTGTGCTGCCCTTGCTTTGAGGGTCCTGCTGGGATAGTGCAGCTCACTTTTTCTTTTTTGACATCCTACAAAGTTTTATTCTTTACAAGAACTCAGTGCCCATGATATACCCTGTCCACAGTCAAACAAAAAGCTGCTCTCTCTAGAGGGGTAGCAGCAGTCCCGCATGGTCCAGTGAGACCCCGAAGGTTCCAGGAGACCTTCAGTCCTGAGTCTCTTTCAGTCACTGTCTTCTGACTCTGAGTCTTCTGCGAACTTGGATGCACTCTCTGGCAAGTCATCTCCCATCTGCTGGAAACTTCCTGACTGTGAGTCCCACATGTATTTAATGGTCACCTTGAATTCAGCCATCTCATACCCAAAAAGCTTCAGGACATGAGCCTGCTCCGGGGTCAGCACATCACCCTCCTTGCACACCTCATAGTCAGACAGCAGGGTCACCACACCTCTCTTGAGGGTGGTGGGCAGGCCCAGCTGCCTGAGCTGTGGCTCCACGGAGTGGGGGAACTGCTCCAGGGGCCCTGAGTCCACACTCACAGTGAAAGTTGCTTTGTTACCAGCTCAGGCATAGTCCATTTCTGTGTATTTCGTGAACCATTCATTCACCTCCTCCTTTGTGCAGTTGGTGAACAGGAGACCCACTTCACCCCTCAACTTTTTGCTGACCTGGTGCAGGTGTCTTTGTACTCATCAGATGGGCTCCGAGCCAAGGCCACCATCACCACCTTGTTTCTGCCAAAAAACATCTGGCTGTGCTTCCAGGCGTTCCAGATGTCCTTCAGCTTGCTATTCCTCATGTTGGCCACAGAGAAGATGAAAAGGTACTTGTAGGTGTCCACACATTTCCGAAGCTCTTCTATTAGGTTTTGTTTCAATTCCAAGCCTTTCTTGGCAGTTTTGATTAAAGAGACTTTCTTGTCGCGCTTGGATTTGGGCATCGCGTTGAATCCACGTGCAGCGGAAGTAGCTCAAGTAGCCCCAGGGGGGCCCTGTCACAGCTGCCAAGAGCATCCAAGGCTCAGCTCATACATCACCACCAACCATGAGGTACAGAGTCCCCCTCGCTCTGTTCTCCACTCCTCAAAGGCTCAGCAAGTGTCTACTGCACGCCCAGCACAGGGCGCTAAAGGGAGACCTGGGCTCTTAACTCACAAAGCTTGGGATTGAGGATGAGTTTACAGAAAACCAACACAACCTCAAGGCAGAAAGCAGCCAGGACTCAGCCACAGGAGGAGCTGGGGTGGAAAGGAGAAGTCACCATGCGTGGATGGAGCTGGGAACTCCACTCATGCCCAGCCTCCGCCTGCACCTCTGGATGCACATGGAGCTGGGAACCCAGCTCATGCCCCACCTCAGCCTGTACCTCTGGACAAGGATGGAACTGAAAACCTGGCTTGTATGCCACCCCAGCCTGCACCCCTGGACAAGGATAGAGCTGGGATCCTGGTCCATGTGCCACCCCAGCCTGCTTCTCTGGAAGGAAGCATGCTCACCACAGTTCAGCTCCAGGGGCCTGGGATCTGACCTGCACACCACAGATGCACAGGCCTGAGGGGTCCTTCTCCCTCCAGACTACAGGCTCCATGAGAGCAGCTTATGGTGAACAAATGAGTGAATGAATGAACAAACCAAAAGGGGAAACACGGCCCAGACCCCAAAGCATCTGGCATGCAACACGGCAAGAAAGGGTACACTCACACAAGCACCCAAAGGCCCAATGCTTCTCCCCCTCCTCTTCCCATGCCCCAAAGAAAACCAAACAGGCGCCAATTAAAATGGATCAACATACGTGACAGCCACCCACCTTCCCAAGCACCACTAGGGCGTCTAGTATTGATCAAGTCAACAGCCAGGTAATTGCAGATCACGCGCACAGTAACTAGGATAATAAAAGTGTCCCGGCTGGTCAATTAGACCCTTAGAGGAAAATCATGCAACTCACTCACTGTCCTCCTAATTGGCCTCACACATCAGGGAAGCTGGGCCCTGATACTTATCATCTGGCCAGTCTACAGATGTTTTTGGGAAAATGTCCAGCTCAGCACTGACAGGTGCTCAGCTTTGACTCCAGGGGATGGGTCAGCAGTTCCAGGTGGGCACAGCTGCCAGCCTCTCAGCTGCCACCGCCCACCTCCCACCTCCCCAGCCCAGCCTCCTCAACCTCGCTCAGGCCTGAGCCTGCTGACAGGTACACTGCCCACCCAGTGGGATGGGAAGCAAGGCCAGATTCAGGCACAAAGGGACAGGCAAGGAGCCAAATAACAGTGGCATCTTGGCCACGAGCAAATGATCTCTTCCCTAAAGTGGGGGCTTGGCCACAGGACTTGACATCTACTTCCTTCCTATTTCATAGGGTCCCCCTCAGGAGGAGCTGCTAAATGGCATTTTCGAAAAGCCAAGACACTAAAGATGCCTTCTCTACTCACTTTAATGTTACTTCGATCTGAATCTCCCTAGAAACGTTGAAAACACACCACCCCCATTAAGTGACGGCACTCAAGCCGTGACAAGAGCAGACAGCAGACAGGCTTTTGGGAGGGTGGTATGGCACCAGCTTTGAGTCTCAAATGCACACCTCTTTTGAACTAAAATTTCTGATTTTAAGAATTCACCCAACCAGCATAGCATGGTTAAGTGGGGGAAGAAGCTGGAAACACCCTAAGCGTCCATCAAGAGGGGTTGTTGGAGTCTGAGTCCGTCTACACTCCTGCTTACCTGGCAGCTCTTTAGAGTAGTTCAGCAGAACAGCCTATGCTGGGCCAAAAAAACTGTCAAATATTGAGTGAAAACAGTTACAAAATAAAACTATGAAAGGAGCACCATTTTAAAAGGTGAGGGGGGTACATAAAGAGCTTGTATGTACATACATTTCCAGAATGATACACAAGAAACTCATCAGGCACTGCCTAGAAAGAAAAACTGGGGCCGAAGACAGCAGGCTCTGCTGCCCACCTCCAGGGCAATCAGTTGTGTTCTGGAACAGACCCCCAAGGAATAATGAGAACACAATGTGACAATGGCCAGGAAGCTGTCACACGGGTCACCCATCCCTGAGTGGGGTAACCTGGGAGGGAAGGAAAGGACCACATTGCACTTTTCATTTCATTTGTTAACATTTATGTAGCTTGTTCTGCTTTTAATCAAATGTGAAACTCCCTGACCGTCTGCAGCCTGCACCTGGTCTCACATGCTGCCACTCCCCACGGCACTCATGCCCACATGCCAAAGACCCAGGAGGTCCCGGCAGCCATGGCCTTAGGCCTTCCATAAGCTCAAGGGATGGGTCCCTTCCCAAATGAAGGCTGGCTTTAAACAGCACCCCCAGGCCACTCTCCAATTCAGTCCAAGTCGCCACTAAGGAATTTTCCTTCCGCTCACAGCTAATCCAAGGAGCTTGCTGCTGGCAGGCCACCTTGAGTGAGGTCTGATGTGCACACATGAACCCGTTTCACAAGAGCAGTGGCATGAGCTTTGCTGCGTGTACACCTATGCAGCTATCACCTCCATCATGTCAAAGGATATTTCTAGTACCCCATAAGACTCAACACGACTCCAGGGATCACTGACCTGCTTTCTGTCACTGTTGCTCAGTCTTGCCTTTTTAAAGAGTTCAACTAAACAGAATCATATAGTAAGTATAAAGTCAGTAAGTCTGGCTTCCTTCACTCAGCAAGAGAGGCTCATTGATGTTTCTGAGCACAGCTGCTATCGCCTGTTACACTGAGTGGCACCCCACTGCATGGAGACGCCACGGTCCATGCATCCTTTCACCTGCTGATAGACACCTGACTTGTTGCTGCTCTCAGACTCTTAGATTAAGGCTCCTACAAACATCCCTGTACAAGTCTTCATGACGTCACATATTCTCTTGGGTTTCTCTTGGGTTAAATACCTAGGAATGGAACTGCAGGGTCATACTATAAGCGTGTAAAAAGCTACCAAACCATTTCCAAAGTGGCCATACCACTTCCTACTCCCAGTGTGACGGCCTGGCTGCTCTGCATCTCTGCCGGCAGTCTGGATAGTCAGTCTGCTTAATTTTAGCCATTCTATTGTGTACAGAGTGGTATGTCGCTGTGGTCTTGAACCACCTTTACCGAATTTTAAGTAATGAGAGAAATCTACATTACTGACTCCATGTTGCTTCTAACCTCACAGGCTAAATTTTTTTTTGTTGTTGTTGGGGGGGCTTATTCTAATGCAGAGGCCAAGATAACTATGAGAGAAATTTAGTTTATAGTTAAACCTCAAGGCAAGGAAAACTGATACCCCTCCTTGTTTGGAGATTAAAGCCACATTCCTAAGACTGGCATCACCACAGAGGCCTGAACGTTGCTAGAGAACAAGCACAGTCAAACCACCACCTGCCTCTGCTTATTTAGCTTGCTCTTCTACAGTGTCTGCTGCCCAGGGTCAAGTAACCAGAGGTTACAAGATTCAGAACTTCCCTAATGGCTCCTACAGACAACATCACTATGGTGAAACCTAAAGAACTGGTCTTTGAGATAGTTTTCAGATTTAGCATTTCAGCAGCTCAAGAGATGCCACCTGGACCTGTGACCCTATCTCCCAGGAACTGACTCAGCAGCATAAAGACAGTCCTGACACCCCTGTGATGGCATCCCCAACCCAACCAACCAGCATTCACCACTCCCTAGGCCGCTGTCCACCAAAACACCCTCAAACCCTCGCCTCCGAATTCTCAGGGAGACAGACTGGAGAGTTATCTCTTGTCCACCTCCCTTGCCTGGCTCTACAATCATTAAACTCTTTCTTTGCTGTCACACCTGCTGTTCACAGTGCGTTAGCTTTTCTGGGCAGCAAGAAGAACTGTATTGGGTGATTACAGTCTTAATTTGTATTCCCCTAATAACCAACAACGTTGACCATCTTTTCATGTCCTTATTTACCATTTGTATGCTATCTCTTGTAAAGTATCTGTTACAAGCAGGTCAGGTGCAGTGGCTCACACCTGTAATCCCAGTGCTTTGGGCGGCTAAGGCAGGCAGATCACATGAGGTCAGGAGTTCGAGACTAGCCTGGCCAACATGGTGAAACCCATCTCTACTAAAATACAAAAATTAGCTGGGCGTGATAGCGCGCGCCTGGAATCCCAGCTACTCAGGAGGCTGAGGTGTGAGAACTGCCTGAACCCGGGAGGCAGAGGTTGCAGTGAGGCAAGACTGTGCCACTGCACTCCAGCCTGGGTAACAGACCAAGACTTCATCTCCAAATAAATAAATAATAAAGTATCTGTTAAAAGTTTTCTAACCATTTTTTAAACTATGGTAACTAATATGTGAAAATTCTTTATTATCCTGGAGCACATCGTTGGGCAGATGCATGTTAATATATCACAAATATTGTCCTAGTCTATGGTCTCCCTTTTCATTTGTGTCTTTTGAGAGAAGAAGTTTCCAATTTTGATGAAGTCTAATTCATCAGGTTTTTCATTTCTGGTTCATGCTCATTGTATCCTAAAACCTCTTTGCCAAACCGTAGCTTCCAGATTTTGTGACTTTTACATAAGTCAATGGGTCATTGAGTTAAATCTTGTGTACAGCATGAGGCAGCCTGTTGGTTTACCATGCTTGTGAAAAGACTCTTTATCCCACTGAACTACCTGACATGTCTGACAACAATCAACACTGTATTCTTGAATTACTTCTGAACGTTCTACTCTGTTCTAATGATTTACATACGTCTATACTTAATACCACACTGTCTCAATTTATGCAATTTACAACGTGTCTTCAAATTGGCCAGTGTAAGTCCTATAACTTATTCTTTTTCAAAATTGTTATGGCAATAACAATTTACAGGTGCTTTACATTCCCACAGAAATGTTAGAAATGGTCGGCCAGGTGCCAACCTGGCTCACACCTGTAATCCCAGCACTTTGGGAGGCCAAAGAGGGTGGATCACCTAGGTCAGGAGTTCAAGACCAGCCTGGCCAACATGGTGAAATCCCATCTCTACTAAAAATACAAAAATTAGCCGGGCGTGGTAGCATACGCCTGTAATCCCAGCTACTCCGGAGGCTGAGGCAAGAGAATCACTTGAACACAGGAGGCAGAGGTTACAGTGAGCCAAGACTGTGCCATTGCACTCCAGCCTGGGTGACAGAGTGAGAGTGTGTCTCAAAAAAAAAAAGAAATTTTAGAAATCAGTTCATCAATTTCTACCCAAAAAGCCTGCTGGGGTTTTGTTTGGGATTATGTCAAATATTTGGGACAATTTGAGCAAACTGCCACCTTAACAATAATGAACCTTCCAACACATGAACATGGTACTTTTACGATACTCTGAAATACATATTTGGCCTTTCCGTTCCCTGACACACATGACTGGTGGTTGGCAGCCCCCAGGCAGCTTCAGATAGGATGGTCACCAGAAACACCAAGGTGGAATTAGAGGGTTGGGACTTTGAGTCCCACCCCTCAATGTCCCAGAAGGGGAGAGGGGCGGAAGGCTGAGTTGATTCCCAACGGCCAGTGGTGTAATCAATCATGCTTATGTGACAAAGCCTCTGTAAAAACCCATAAATAAAGCCAGGGTTCAGAGCCGCACACGTGGAAGGTCCTGGAGGGTGGTGTACCCAAAGAGGGCATGGCAGCTCCACATCTCCCCTCGTACCTCACTCTACAGACCTGTTCACCTGAATTATTCCTAATATCCTTTTGTTTTCCAGTCTTCCTAAGGTTCAATTCAGGTATCCTAACATCCTTTATAACACAGGAGTAAACATAAGAAAATGTCTTCCTGAGTTCTGAGAGTCACACTAGCAAATTAATTAAACCCAAGGAATGAGTTATAGAAGCCTCCTTTAATAGCCTGTTAGTCAGAAGTACAGCTGATGTCAGTGACAGAGGAAGAGAAGAAAACAGTACAATGAAGCATAGATGACAGCCTACTACCTTGCGATCAGAAACTGAAGTGGGGCCCAGACGTGTGGGACTGGGCTCTGATCCCAGGGGAGCTGATACTAACTCCAGGTGGAGAGAGTTACAGATGAGGCTGCAGGACACCCAGCTGGTATGCCCTGGAGAACTGGTTGGTGTGTGGGGAACCTTCCAGTATTTGATGTCAGAAGTACTGAGTCAGTGGCTGTGTGAGAGCAGAGGGGGAAAAAGTTCATTTTTCTGCTTACGATGTCTCCATTTTTTTATATTAGGTGATCTTAATGTCTCAGTTGCATCTGAAGCTTCTCAGTGTATGAATCTCACACAGATTTTCTTATATGCATCCCTAAGTATTTCATGGACTTTGATGCTGTCATATGCGGTATGTACTCCAGTGGCTCATTGCTAGCATACAGAAACGTAACCTATTTTGGTACACTGTCCTTGTATGCTGTGACCCTGTAAACCTCACTGTCTAGTCCTACTGGCTTGTCATTGATACCCTGGAAACTTCTACAGATAATAATGTTGTCTCCAGATATAGTTTTACTTTCTCCTTTCCAGTCTATCTACCTTTTCTTTTTGCTTGCCTAATTATACTGGTGAAGATCTCCAGCAGTGTGGCCAGGGGTGGTGGGAACAGAAACCCTGCCTGGTCTCTGTGTCAGGGACGCAGTCAGTTTCACCCTTATATTATATCAGCTGTGGTTTTCCACAGGTGCCTTTTACCTGGTTGAGGAATTTCTCTTCTCTTTCTAGCTTGCTGAGAATTTTCAATCACAAATGTGTTTGGGATTGTTATCAACGGTTGTGCTGCTTGCCTACAGAGATGGCCTGCACCCCTTTATCATTCTACTGAAACAGGTGATTTTCCAAAGAGAAGCACCCTGCATTCCCAGATGGCCTCCACTCTCACACGTTTCCCACTGGCCTCTCTCAATTACACCTCCTCCTCCTGTGCCCCTGACGTCTTGCCTAGGTTGACATGTACCTCAAAGGGTGTGTCCTGGCATCCACGTTCCACAACCGTAAGCCATCCCTCAAGACAGACCACACTCCTAGGAGACCAAGCTCATCACATCACTGCCTGCCAGACTGCTCCTAACTCCCTTGGCCCAACACCCAACACCCCAAGGGAAAGTGTATCGACACCACACTACTGGCACTGGCACTGGCATCCTGCCCTTCCCCACGTGTGTTCATGCAGGCTCATCCACACGCACTGTGTCCCCTTCCTGCCTGTGACTTCAAAGTTGTAGAAACTAATATGCCCCCAACCTGCATGACCCTGTGTGCTAGACATGTCACATGTGCCCAGGCCTGTGTGACACACAAAGACCTCATTCTACAGGGTCTTCCCATGGTTTCACTGACTCGCCCCAGCCAACTTGCCCAGCCTCCACTCCTAAGACGTAAGAAGCCCCACATGGGGAAGAGGGTGAGCAGGCCACTCTCTCCTGGGGCTCAGCTGGGGTACATCCAAGTCCGGGGTGAGGCCAAAGAGTCCTCTGAGGACTGCAGGACATCAGAGTCCTGTCCTTAGGGAAGGGCCCATACAGAGGAACCTGGCCTCAACACCAGGGGCTCACAGCCCTGGGGCCTCAGGGTCCCCAGGATGCTGGTCAGAAACTGGGCAGGCATGGGACAGCCAGAAGCACCCCACTGAAGGCAGGCAGGAATAGTGGCCACAGGCCCCTCACATCCCCATCAACTACAACCCTGGTGTCAGCAAGCAAGTCCCATGGTGGGAGGGTGGTGGGACCACAAGGCCAAAGAGACCCAAGGGAAATGGCTGCGGGAAGGATCACCAAGGCAGGGGCACCACCTAGTGGCAGCAGCTGCTCCACACCCATGGGGCCTGGGGCCTCAGCAAGCCCCAAATTCCAGCAAGGCCTGGGCTTGAAGGTAAGCAGATGCCAGCCCACTCTCACAGGCCCAGGGCACTACCAGCTGCCGAGCCCTCTGCTTCCAGGATATGTGATATCACTTCAGGTCCCCACGGCTGAGCAGAAGGGATCCCCAAGCTCGCCCACAGAAGCACGTGTGTAACCACACATGAACAGCAAGTGTGCTCACCCCTCCCACGGGACCACGAGCGGCAGCTATGGCCCTGAGGCCCCAGCTTCTCACTGCATCTGTGTCCCCATTGCCCACTTCATTGCCACATTCAATGTTGCCTGACACGGGCTTCCGAAATCCCTAAGAACTGCCCCAAATCTGGTCCCTAAAAATAGAAAGAAAGCCCAGTGAATCTGCGGTTTACCCGGAAATAATGCATTTTGTTTTTTGTTTGTTTGTTTGTTTAGAGACAGGGTCTCATTCTGTCACTGGAGTACAGTAGTGTGATCACGGCTCACTGAAGCCTTGACCTCCTGGGCTCAGGTGATCCTCCCACCTCCGTCTCCTGGGTAGCTGGGACTATAGGTGTGCACCACTGAGCACAGCTATTTTTTTTCTCTCTTTTTTGGTACAGACAGGGTCTCAACTATGTTGCCCAAGTTGATCTCAAACATGTAGGCTAGAGTGATCCCCCTGTTGCAGCCTCCCAAAGCATTGGGATTTCAGGTGTGAGCCACTGTGCCCAGCCAGAAATGCACATGTTTACCAAACCTTCGAGGTGCACATGTTTACCAAACCCTCTATGAGCCAGAAATGCACATGTTTACCAAACCCTCTATGAGCCGCATTCAGGACCCCCAGCCTGCATTCCCAGGGACTGTGACATGGGGCTACCCCCACTAACATCGAGCATGAATTAGAACCACATTCAGATACCCACCCTGTGGTGCACAGGAAACACAAGGAGTGGTGGGGAGTCCTGAAGGGGCCCAGGCCCGGCAGGTGACCGAGCACGTGAGGAAACCTGCCCTCTACCAGACCCACGGCCAAGGCCAACGCAGGAAACTAGGGGTCAACCCCCACAGCGAGGATGGCTCCATCCCTTCCTGGACATCAGCCTCTGGCCGCTCAGAGAGGTCACTCGCACCAGCCCTCTTCTACTCACAGAGCCCTCCACAAGTACACGATGGCATCTGATCTTCACACGCAGCAGGGAGGAGAACTCTGTGTTCCCCTTTCAATAAAGAGAACACTGGCCCAGAGCAGAGCAGTAACTTGAAATGGGTCTTCCTGTTGGTGGGAAGGGGACCTGAATCCAGCCCACCAGCCCCCAAATCATTATCTATTTTCCTCATCAAAGCTGCAGAGCACCTCATATGTATGCATGCCACTTGCCTCCCACCCCACTTTAAACTGGCAGTGGACACAGGCAGCCCACCTCCTGCAGCCCTGCAGACCGACTCCTCCTCTCCCGTATGCAGGGCCTGGCCACCAGGGTGGGCAGAATAAACACGGGACACACAGGCAGGCAGCACCCTAGGCCAGCTCATCCTCACACCAGCCAACAGCACCCCAGGCCAGCTTGCCCTCACATAGGCCATACCCAGGCAAGGCACTCAAATGCAGGAACAGGGCAAAGGCTGATGGAGCAGCAGTACTTTGTAACCAGCCAGAGACAGCAGCCAACTGTGCCAGGTCTGTGTGCCTGACTGACGCTGAGTGCTTCAGGGCAAACTGCACACTTGGACCGTTCAACAAGGCCAGGCCCATCAGGCACGAGGGGGCCTCTGATGTCCCTCACAGGAAAAAAGTTACAGAGGTTTCTCATCTGGCCAGAGTATCCCTGGAAGCAGAAGGGTCGCCTTACAAGCAATTAATAAGCCCAGTGAATAGACAGAAGCACAAAGCATTTAGGCCCTGCTGAGGCCGGCCCTACTCAAGTCCGTGTTCTACAGGGAGAGTTCAAGAGGAGATGGCAGCCCGGGCCACACTCTGATTTTGCAAAGCTAAAAGAAGATGAAGGGGCATTTTCAGGTGACTGAGAACTGAAGCCAGTAATGCTGATGAGAAGGTAGTGGATTCCAGAACCAACAGTTGGATGATGCAGTCACAGGACAGCTCTTTCAGAGAGTCTCATCTCAGTCTCAGACTACTTTCCAGAGCAGCGGGAAAGACAGGCAGGAAGCGGGAAGCCTTGAAATCTCACAAGTAAATACAAGAGGCGGCCTCAGCACCAGCAGCAAGGCCATGAGCCCCAGGCTCCGATGGCTCCCTCAAAAGCATCACTCTTGCACCTTCCCGAGACCTGGCACACCAGGGCAACCATAAAGTGGGCCCCAGACCAGAGCTGCTCAGGAGGCAGTTGCCTGCAGGTGCCCAGCAGCTGAAGGGCAGGAGCCAACGGAGCAGCTGCTGGAGAAAGATGAGCACAGGCCCTTGAGATGGATGGACTAAGAGGACAGACAGGACCAGACCTGGGAACAGTCCTGCTCTCCTGTCTGGAAGAATGCCATCCCCAGCACCCGGGGTGGTCCCCCAGCAGCTCCACCCCACATCCCTCCACCCATGTGCTGGCACTCAGCTTGGCACAGACTGGCTGAAGAGACTGCTACAAGCACCAGACAATAGTCTTCCACTACAGTGGGTGAGAACTGTTTGCATCTGCATCCCTGCCTGTATCTCATGTTGAATTGTAATCCCCAGGGCTACAAGTGGAGTCCGGTGGGAAGTGTTTGGATCATGGGGGCAGATCCCTCACAGCTTGGGGCTGTCTTCATGATAGTAAGTTCTCATGAGATCTGATCATTAAGAAGTGCATGGCACCTCCCTCCCAGCACTGCTCTCAAGCACTCTCTCGCTCTTTGTCTTTCTGTCTCTGTCTCTCTCTCTCTCTCTCTCTCTCACTCGCTCGCTCCTGTTTTTGCCATGTGACATGCCTGTTCCCTCCTCACCTTCTGCCATGACTGAAAGTTCCCTGCAGCTTCACCAGAAGCTGAGCAGATGTAAGCACCATGCTTCCTGTACAGCCTACAGAAGTGTGATCCAATTCCACAGCTTTTCTTCATAACCACCCACTCTCAGGTATTTCTTTATAGCAATGCAAGAATAGCCTAATACGGTGGGTTTTTCTGAACTCTAAAAACGCAGCTCATCTCCACTGGTTACAGTTCCCTAAAATGAATGATTTTCCCCAAAAGCAATTACTTCCTCAGGATACACCAAAAAGAGTCCTTACACAAAGCCCCACAATGGAGGGCAATCAGACACCTGCCACTGGTTTGCTTTGGATATTCTGCTACTCAATGAATATGTTACTAAGGCTTCAGCAGGAAGAGTCGCTCAGTTCCACTGCCCCACCAGCTGAGAAAGGCCTCATTAAACCTGAGCAGCCCAGGACAAAAGCCCCCACCAGCCTTTTAAAGACAGTGCCCGTGAGCATGAGGCAGACTCTGCTCTTCCCCAGCGACCCTTCAGAGAAGGTGGGACCCCAGAGGCACCTGCCCCTCCCTACCTGATATTCAAGCCCATGGTCTGGTCCAGTCTCTCCCAGCTTTGCAGCTTGGCCAGCAGCCTCTGAAAAGACAACAAAAGCATGGACCCTGTCATCGACTGCCACAGGATTATCACATAAGACTGACAATAATGATCACGGCACTAAGTCCCTGACCTCTCAGGATAGCCTACCCTCATCTCTGAGCTGGGCACTAAATGCTCCAAGTCTGCTTGGAAGTGGCCGGGTTATTATTCCCCAACTGCAGAAGTCACACTGTACGCTTCATGCCTCACTCCTTCCCAGCCCCATAAATTTAAGTATGAATCCCAGCAAGCAGGCTGGGCCCAGTGGTTCACGCCTGTAATCCCAGCACTTTGAGAGGCTGCAGGTGGATCAAGAGGTCAAGAGACTGAGACCATCCTGGCCAACATGGTGAAACCCTGTCTCTACTAAAAACACAAAAATTAGCTGGGCGTGGTGGCACATGCCTATAGTCCCAGCTACTCAGGAGGCTGAGGCAGGAGAATTGCTTGAACCCAGGAGGCACAGGTTGCAGTGAGCCAAGATCACACCACTGTATTCCAGTCTGGCAACAGAGCAAGACTCTGTCTCCAAAAAAAAAGGCCTACAAATGGAATATCTTATAGTACTCTAGTTCAGAAATCCAAAATGGGTCTCCCTGGGCTGGAATCCTGGTGTCAGCAGGGCTGAGTTCCTTCTGCAGGTTCCAGGGGAGTCCACTTCCCTGCTCTTTCCAGCTTCCAGAGGCACCCCCGTTCCTTGGCTTGTGGCCCCTCCTCCATCTCCACACCGAGCAGGAGCTGCCAAGTCCCTCTGATGTCACTCTGAGCCCCCAGGACGGCCTAGGAGCCCCTCCACACTGTGGGCCAGCTGACCTGTGACCTCAATCGCCCTGCCAGGGAAGGTGTCGTGTTCACAGGCTCTGGGGATAAGCCATGGACCTCTCTGGGGACCATGATTCTGCCTCCCACCCCATAACGCAAGGGTGCGACCCACTCTGCGCAGACCCTCACCTCGTTCTCCAGCTCCAAGCCAACCAGTGTCTCCTGCATCTTCTCCTGGCGTCCCAGCTTCCTCTGCAGCCCTTCCAGCTCCTCCTGGAGCAGTCCATTGGTCTCTCTCATCTCCCTAGCAGTGCCACAAAGAGTTGCTCAAATAGCCACACACCCTGGGGATGAAGCCAAGAGCCCAGGAGCCCTGCCCCTACAGGGTCTGCACCACGGGCTCCTGCGCACAAACCCAGACTCATTACAGGCTACTCCATCCCCCATGCCCCCTCACCGCAGGCGTGCACTCTCCTCCCGCAGCTGTTTCAGCTCCCGTTCCAGCCTAGGGAGTCGCACCAGCTCAGACTTCATGTTCTTCACAATAGCAGCATCCTGCTCTTGTAGGGACAGCTTCTGCTCCAGATCCTGATGGAGGCCAGGGACAGAGAAGAAGGGAAAAATGAACTATGAAGAGACCTGGAGAAAAATCACATGCACATGGCTAAGAGAAAGAAGCCGGTCTGCAACGGCTGCATGAACTAGGATCCAACCAAAGGAAATTCTGGGAAAGGGGGAACTATAGAGACAGCAAAAGTTTGGGAATTGTCAGCAACTCAGAAGGAGAGAGTCAGGGATTAACTGGGGGAGCACAAAGGATTTTTAGGCAGTAAAACTCTTCTGTGTGACACTCTGACAGTGAATATAGGACATTTTACATTTGCCCAAACCATACACTGTCCCACTCTAGGAGAGACACTCGAGTGACCTGTGGACTCTCCCTGACACTGATGTGTGCAGGCAGGTTCATCACCATCACATGTGCTCCACTCTACCAGGAAAGGCGGTGTGTGCTTTTTTTGGGGGGGGGTGGGGAGCAGGGGTGCGCAGGAGCTCTACCTTCTGCTCATTTTGCTGTGAACCTAAATCTGCTATAGAAAAAAGAATCCCCTAAAGAGTAAAGTCACTGAGGCCAGGAAGTTCCTCCGCTAAACTGCCCCAGGTCCTCAGCAGCCTCCATGGCTCAGGACTCTCCTCTGGGAGGCCTTCCCGGGCTGCACCAGGGCCCTCAAAGCTGCTTCCAATACTGAGCCTCGGCATTCAGTCCAGGGCAGCTCTTCCCAACACCGTCCTCCCAGCCCACCGCGCACTGGGAGCTGGCATTCACCACACACCGCTGGGCTACTGTGCACACCACTGTCCTGCCCTCATGGAGCTATCTAGAAGCAAAAGTCCATCTCAAGTCTGGCCCAAGATGACACTCCATGGTGACATCCCACCCTCCCGTGTCAAGCCCACTTCTGCCCCTCTAGTAGCATGTGTGTTAACAGCTTACTCTTTCCAATAGTGAGGACGGGCTTTTCCCTATGGTACCCAGTCTCCTTGGGACACACACAGCTGACATCTGTGAGCAGCAAATCAATGAACAGGCAGAGGATGAAACCACAACCAAACCAGACAGTCATTCAACAAACACTAATGGAGTCCATCTCTGTGCGATATACCAAGTCAAGTGGCAGGCACCAGGCCTCACCAGCCAGCAAATCCTGACAGGTGGGCTGAGGGATGCAGACAGGAGGACGAGGGGCCAGGGACCACCACCAAGAGGTGACATGGCAGAGGCTAGGTTGGGGGTGACAGTCAGCTCTGCAGCCAGGAAGAGCTGGTATGAGGCATGGAGGGGAGGGTACATGGGGGGTCAAGGAGGCACAGCTGGAGCACAAGGTCTGAAGGCTGCTCTCCAGGCAACAGGAGGTAGGAGAGGGATCCGGAGTCAGCATCTCCCTGGCATGCCCTCCACAGGGAAAGGGCACAGCATGAGCTTGAGTAGGTCGCCCCGACTGAGACCCAGCTCCAGCTGTGCAACTGTGGGCAGATTTCTCAGCCCCTCTATGCCTGTATCACCGTCTCACACTCTTCAGCACTTGACATCATCATACATTCGGACATTTTCTCTTCGTGTCTCTGGTTAGTCTCCATCCTCTAGAATGCACACTCCCTGAAGGCAGCAGCATCTGTCTCACTCACCATGGCATCCCTGGTGCCCAGCAAAATGCCCACCACACAGAGCAGCAGCAAATCTCACAGGAGGCCCACGGAGCTCGGCACTGGTGCAGAAAGGCCGACAAGGGCAGGAGAGCCAAGGCCACCACAGGGATGTCCACAAGGCACCTGACACAAGCGACTTACCTTAATCTGCTGCTCTTGGTCTGCTCTCACTTCTTGGCTGGCCTGGAGTTCCTGGATTTTCTGACTGGCTTCCTGCCATTTTCTATTAAAAAAAAAAAAAAAATACATCATATACAGAAACAGGCATGTAGCAAGGCCAACAATTCTCTTCAGCCCGAGATCCGCCCCAGCACAGACCCACACACGCTCACTCCCACCCCAAGGTTCAGAACCCCCACCTGCACAGACCCCCCACACACACTCCCAGTGCATGGGTACCCCAAGGTCCTGGGCCCCAGCCCCTGCTGGCTGGCTCTGAGGACTCAGTCTGCTCATCCGCACAGAGTGCATAGTAAGCCCAAGCTGCCTGCAAGGTCCTCAACAGCAGCGGAACCCACAGCTTTCACCGGCCGGCCGCAACCCACATCCCTGGTGCAGTTGTGGCAGAGCCCCACCCAGAAATGACCTCTCCTCTCTACTACGAAACTAGAACTCTCCTAAAACCACATCTGCTGAGGGAGGGGTCAAACTCTTTAGGAGATGCCCATGGTGCTGGGCATCTCCTAAATGCTGGGTAGGAGATGCCCCCGGTGCTGGGCATCTTAGGAGGTGCTGACCGCACCTCCACACAAGGCTCTCACGTCTGTACCTTGGCTGAGCCCAGCCCTGTGCCTGGACATCCCTTCCCAGCCACATCCCCTGCACCTCCAAGGCACATGGTGCTACCCTTTAAATCTAGCCCTAAATAGGGCACGGTGGCTCACACCTGTAATCCCAGCACTCTAGGAGGATGAGGCAGGAGAATCACTTGAGGCCAGGAGCTCAAGACCAGCCTGGGTGACAAAGTGAGACCCCTATCTCTACAAAACATTTTGTAAAATTAGCCAATTGCAAAATTAGCCAGGCATGGTGGCAGGTGCCTGTAATCCCAACTACTGAGGAAGCTGAGGCAGGAG
The DNA here is from genome assembly GCA_031835075.1 of Saguinus oedipus. Taxonomy (NCBI): domain Eukaryota; kingdom Metazoa; phylum Chordata; class Mammalia; order Primates; family Cebidae; genus Saguinus; species Saguinus oedipus. The sequence continues at coordinate 11,651,799 of CM063170.1, forward strand.
AATCACTGAACCCAGGACGCAGAGGTTGTGGTGAGCTGAGATGGTGCCACTGAACTCAAGCCAGAGTGACAGAGCGAGACTCCATCTCAAAAACTTAGCCAGGTGTACTGTATATGCCTGCAGTCCCAGCTACTCTGGAGGCTGAGACAGGAGGATCGCTTGACCCCAGGAGGTCGAGGCTGCAGTGAGCCATGATTGCGCCACTACACTCTAGACTGGATGACAGAGATCCTGTCTCAAAAAATAAAGTAGCCGGGTGCGGTGGCTCACGCCTATAATCCCAGCATTTTGGGAGGCCGAGGCGGTGGATCACAAGGTCAAGAGATCGCTAGGCATGGTGGTGCACGCCTATAGTCCCAGCTACTCGGGAGGCTGAGGTGGGAGAGTTGCTTGAACTCAGGAGGCGGAGGTTGCGGTGAGCCAAGATCGTGCCATTGCACTCCAGCCTGGGTAACAAGAGCAAAACTCCATCTCAAAATAAATAAATAAATAAAGTAAAATCTGCAGGAGCCCTCTCCAGGAAGGAATGTGAGGAATTTGCTGCCCCCACTCTGCTCTAGGAACATGAGGACACTTTCTGGGCTCATGGTCCTGGCTCCAGGGGCCTCAGTGTCTGCCCTTCTTGACTGTCTGTGAATTAGGACAGCATCCGGGAGTGCATCCACATCCCACCCAGCCACCAGGAGAGAGGCAGGCCCCACACCCCAACCCGTGACCCGACCCCTGTCAGCTCCTGCCCTGACCCCACACCCTGGCCTGCACCCACTTGTGCTGCAGGTCCAGCTGCTCCTGCAGCTCCTGCTTCTCCGACTCTAGGCGCTTCACCCGCATCTCCTGATCCATCACGTTCCACTGCAGTTCCGAGATCCTCCCCTTCAGTGTGTTGATGGTCTGAAAGCAGAGGGGGCCAGAGAGCCACTTAGTGAGCCAAGACCATAAGCAGGGCAGGGGGAAGAGGGGCAGAGGGGCAGGGAGGAGGGGGCAGAGGGGCAGGGAGGCAGGGGGCAGAGGGGCAGGGGGAGGGGGCAGAGGAGTAGAGAGGCAGGGGGATAGAGGGGCAGTGGGGCAAGGGGGCATGGGGGCAGGGGGGCAGGGGGACAGGGGGGCAGAAGGGTAGAGGGGTAGAGGGGCAGAGGGCAGAGAGGCAGAGGGGTGGGGTTCAGGGCAGCAGGGGAGCAGGGGGGCAGAGGGGCAGGGGGCAGAGGGGCAGAGGGCAGAGGGGCAGAGGGGCAGAAGGCAGAGAGGCAGAGGGGTGGGGAATCAGGAGAGCAGGGGAGCAGGGGGCCAGGGGGCCAGGGGGCAAAGCCACCTCCTCCAGGAGGACATGCACCCAGGCAGACGCTGACATGCAGGGCCCACCCTTCTCCAGGCACTCCAGAACAGCACAGCTCAGAGTCTGCCACAGGCCACCCAAGAGCTGACGGAAAACACCCAGACCCCAGCCAGGGACCCTGGAAAGGATGCTTGGTGAGGAGGCTTCAGAAACAAAAGCCCCCACCAGCCAAGGTGGGCCTGGACTCTCAGTCCTGGCACCTGTCAGTCTCTGTGCCAGTGCCCCACACTCCCAAAGTCCCACCAGGCATCCACATGCCTGCCACACCATCACTTTGGCCTTCCCTCCAAACATGGCTCTTGGCATCCCTCCCTAGCTACCCCCATGCTACTGTGCCAGCTGTTTGCTAATGACATCACCTTCGAACAACGGCAAGGCAATGGCCAACCAAAAGGACAAAGAGGAAGGCTCTGCAGAGGGCTGAGCAGTACCTGCTGACAGGCCATGTGCTTGGAAGGGGAGTGCCTGGCACGGGAAGGAGCCACCTGGGGAGGTGGTCCCTGAGCAAACCCAGCAGTCTCTCCAGCAGCTTCCAGGACAGCAGGTGCAGGTCTGCCCGACATCACGGAACCCAAATGAAACGCAACCAAACCGCCACACTTCCTCCTGATCATTCCCCACAGGCAATCTTCTGAGGACCATAACCCCCTGGAAAAGCTCAGAAAACCCTAGGTGTCCTCGGGTCAAGCCAATGTGAAAAGCCAGATGGACACTGAGAAGCATCGCTGTAAGTTAACACACGGAAACACATGGGAGTGATGTAAGCTCTGGGGACCACGCATCCAGGGCAGGACAATGGCAAACTCACACAGCAAACAATCTAGGGGGCCCTGGCTGGGCGGCACCCTCTGCAAACAAGGAGGCCACAGCACTCATTTCCCTGTCCCAGAGAAACTGTGCCCAGCTCAGGGCCACTGAAGCCCATCACCACTGTCCACCCAATGCCACTCTGGGACGGCCCGTGTGGGGCTGTGCATGCTCCCTGCACACCCACAATCTGTATGGTTTACTTCACCACAATAGTGAGGGGCCAACCTGGGAGTCAACAAAGAAGAAAGGTATTGAAAACATACTAACAATAAACACATCCTCCCAGAGGTCTTAATACACAGCAGGTGCCAGGGCTGAGCCAGATGCAGAGCTGAGCCCACCTGCCCGCAGGGGCACCTATGTTGTAGGGGACGCAGAACAGTTGGCAAGGAAGAGGCACAGAAGATAATTCCAGAGTAAGGAGGGTGACAGTCAGGGCCCTGTCACCAGAGAAGGAAGCCAAGGCCTAGTGAGCAGGGAAGGCTTTCCTGAGGAGCTGCCACCTTGGCTTAGATGTGACAGGCCACAGCAGCAGCACCTGCACGCGACGAGCTTCCTCTCACTGCGCCCCACCCCACCGGGCACCACCCTGCACCTCCTACAGTCTCCTGCTCCTCTGCCCCCCATGGAGTGCTGGGCACAACTCACGCTTCCCCATGGAACCCCCGACCTGCCTCCAGCACAGCCCAGCACACAGGGCCTGGAACCCAGAGCAAGGCAAGGCAAGAGCAGCTTCTCAGAAGCCAATGACGCCTCCTCTCCTGCCAACATTCCCTCCAGAGGCAGATGGGGGAACAACCTGAACACGCCTCCCTAGCCCTGCCCAGAAAAACCACAGCCAGCTTCTGGACCCCTCCAGAAGGGCTGCAGATGGAGAACGTGCACGAGGCGCTACACGCCCACCCCAACCCAGACCCCCACACCTCCACCCCCACACCAGCAGATTTTCATGTTTCCTTTTGGCACCAGCGATCTTGATCGCCATAGAATAGAAACAGGAGAGGTCAGAAGATTCCAGTTTCCACCAGCACCCATGTCCGGGCTGTTTCTAAAATAAACGCAACCTTCACACGGACTGCAGTTCACACTGGCTCCAGTTCAGAGGCAATTCTCTGATGCCATCGGATGCCTGCGGACCTTGCCGATAGTCAAAGAAATGCAAATCCAGACATGCCTATTTAAGCCTCCTAAAACAACAACTATTTCCAGAAAAGACCACCATCCATGACGGGAAAGGCTGCAGGGAAACTGGAGCCCTCAACTAGGGCTCTAAGAGCAACCGCCACAGAGACCGCCATCGCTGGGGACCTTATAACCCAAACCTAGGGGTCTGTCCAAAGTCAACAGAAGCGAGGGCTAGAGGATGGGCTACCTGCCACATAGATATGATGAGTGAACACAAACGCACTGAACATTCACAAACGACAAAAAGCAGATTCATCAACCATTAAAATTCATAATTACAGAAGAAAAAAAGTGCTCATTTTTTTTTGAGAGAGAATCTCGCTCTGTCACCCGGGCTGGAGTGCAATGGCATGATCTTGGCTCACTGTAACCTCCACCTCCTGGGTTCAAGTTTTTCTCCTGCCTCAGCCTCCCCAGTAGCTGGGATTACAGGTGCCTACCATCACGCCCGGCTAATTTTTGTATTTTTTGTAGAGATGGGGTTTTACCATGTTGGTCAGGCTGGTCTTGAACTCCTGACCAGGTGATCCACCTGCCTTGGCCTCCCAGAGTGCTGGGATTACAGGCGTGAGCCACCATGCCTGGATCAAATGCTCAACTTTTTAACTGAAAACTATGGAATGGAAAATTAATACTTCTACTGATTACAGCTATGCAAAAAACACAGCTGCCCATGTGGGAAACACAACTAAAAACACAAAGCGGGCACTGCAGAGGCAAACAAGAGCATGCATTCCCTCTCGGGAACACGGCTTCAGGAGGGCGGACCCAGCCCAGCAGAGGCCCCACTCACCTCGCCAGCCTGGGCCAGGCTGTCCTCTTTCTCACGCAGCCTCTTGCTGGTAGCGTCCAGGCTCTGCTGACACTGCCTGCTGCGCTCCAACTGCTCCTGCATCTTCTCTTCCGCCCCGGCCTCACGCTCCTGAAGCTGCCGGATGCGCGTCAGGAGCTCCTGGTTGCGGTCAACCTCGCGCTGTCAAGAGAGCAAGAGTAAGATGCCACATGCCACCCATGGGAGGGTCAGCGGGGAGCCCTCACCCCCACGCCTCTCTCAGAACAGGCCACCGAGGCGCAGAAAAGAGCCAAGCAGGACCCACCAGCCAAGTCAGCAGCAGAGCCAGGACGAGACCTGGGACCCAGCTCCAGCATTGGCGCCCCCACTGAAACACCATGGCGTGAGCACTGTGAGAGGTCAGGGCTCCCAGGAAGGACCCTTGGCACAGATCACACACACACTCATCACACCATCTGCTCAGCAGTTGCCTCTGCAGGGAAAGGGAGCATGGGAAATGTGAAATTCAGAATGGACCTTGTAGAGAAGCTGAGCTCTGTAGCACCAGCAGGTCCTGACTAAGCACACTCTGGCCAGCACTAAAATGAGCTGGCACTCCCCCAGCGAGCAGATGACAGGGGCAGAGACAGGTGGCGTGGACAGGAGGCTGCAGACAGAAGCAGTTTACACTGGGCTCAACTCTGCCACATATGCACAGCATCTCACGCAAACCTCCAGAGCCACCCCGCAGGACTGGCCTTCGGGGGGCCATGTGGCTCTCGCTGGTTAGGATGGGACAGAACCAAGAACCATGCTCAGATCTCCCTACTCTAATGACCCGCGGGCCCTGCTGAGTTCACTGCCAGGTACGGAAGTCCCGGGAGGTGAAGACAGTGAGTCCTGGTGGAGCCTGGCACTCCGGGCCCTCTCGCCCTGCCTTCCTCAGGAAGCGCCAAGCACTCATGGAGCCCAGGGCAGAGTACGTGCTCGTGCTACCCTTGTCCAGGGTACTCCAGTCCAAAACCTAGGAGAGGTGTGACAGAGGGTGGCCACCTTCTAATGGCTGACCCGCACCTCGGAGGGACTCCAGCCCTTGTGAGCTCCAAGAGCTGTCTCACCACAACCAAGAGACCCTTCTGTGATGCAGAACAAGAAGAGAGCTGGGGTTGTCGCAGGGCTCCGCTCAGCACTGTCGCAAGCCAGATGTGGCACTGGGCCTGGTGTTGCCAGTCCTAGTGCAGACAGGGCAGCCAGCAGCTCCCTGGACTTCAGACACTTAGGTTTCACCCCCTAATAGGTATTTCCAGGTGGAACTCCAAGGAACAATTGGAAAACTACTGGTTCCGACTGTTCTTGGGGGTCTCATGCAGCTTGTCTGTGGGCAAGGAAGGAAAGGCCTGTTGGAAGGTGGCTGGAGCTCAGCAGGGAGCCCCAGGTGTAAGCTCAGTCACCTGCATCCTTGGATTTCCCCAAGAAAGGGCTATGGGGACCCTACAGTGAACCCTCCCTCAATCAAACATTTGTGAGCATCCATAGGGTGCCATAAGATGTGCCACATGATGGAGGACAGGTGGGCCCTGTCCTCGGGGACTCTTGGCCCAGAGAAACTCAAATGGCTACACACTCCATCCTCCTGCCCTAGAGCCAGAGCCATGCCATGAGCATGCTGCCTCCAGACTAATGGTGCCACTAAACTGGTACCACCTCTCCACCCCTAACCAGGGAACCTCAATAGTCAGGGAGATTCCTGTGTCCTCTCCCTCCCTTTCCCACCAGTTCCACTAGGACTGTCCCTCCTAGGACCCACCCAGGCCATAAGCAAAAGTCCCAACCTCTCAGGGAAAACAGCTCTCAAAGCAGCATGGGAGCCACCCCAGAGGCAGCGGCACCCACCCCGGCAGTGTCTTGGGCTCACTAAGTCCACATTACACACCGCAGCCAGGATCTACAGGCCAGGGACAAGGAATCCAAAAGCATCACACCCCAGAAGACATGAGCTATTTATTTTTCTAGGGCCTAGGAGTGTGCGTGAATAAACTGCATGAGGTCGGTGGGAGGAGGGGCTAGACATATATCCACCAGCAAGAAAGGGCACAGAGGCCAGGGAGACTCTCCGTCCAATGCTCTGCCTGAGCCTTGGCAGCATCCACAGCTGATCAGCACTTACTGAAACCCTGGCAAAGTGCTGTTAATCAAAGCAGAGGAGATCCTCACATTCGATGGAAACGTAATTCACTCCCCAAGGACAAGGAGCTTTCCCTACTGCCCTGGGCAAGCCAGGAGCAACACCCAGCTGCCACGGAGGCCGGCACTCTTTGCTACGGCCCTCCAACCCAAAGGCCTAGCATGGACCCAAGACCCCATTCCACCCCATGAGCTCCTAAGCCTGTCACTCCTAAACCACTCGGCATTTCTGCCAGACCTGCCTTGAGTTCTTCCAGAGGGAAGAGGAAGCCAGGAGGTTTCTGTGCCAGTGCCGCAGCCTCACTGAACAGACACAGCAAGGGGCCACCCTTCGCAATTGTCCCCATTTCATGCCACCCTTCTCTAGGACATCAAGCATAACTTCTACCTGGCCTCCAGCATGAGTGGCCTCAGAAGGAATGTCCTGGCAACCGTGGCACAGGGCATGTAAGGCTTCCAGCCGGCTGGGTTCTGGATTTCTCATGGCCTGACAGGTACCGTGCACAGCCCCCTTGCTCCCAGGCACCGGGTTCTGATTTCTTACAGCCTGGTAGGTACTCTGCACAGCCCCCTTGCCCCCAGGGGCTGGGATCTGATTTCTTACAGCCTGGCAGTTACCATGCAGTCCCTTTGCTTCCTGGGGCTGGCTGGGCCAACCCTCACCCTACCTGAACCCACCTCATAGTTCCTGGCACTGGTGCTGGCCGCTCTCTCCAGCTCCACTCGAGCCCTCTTGTGACTCAGCTCCATCTGCATCTTCTCCCGCTCCACCTGGATGAGGTGGGACTTGGAACGGATCTGCTCTGCTCTTTCCTCCAACTGTGCAGGTCACACCCAAATAACAAAAGAATCCTCAGTGACTGTATCAAACAAGGTGAGTGACTCCATGCAACAGACACACTCCCTGAGCACCCGTTCCCGCAGGGCCCAGGCTAAGTCTTGATGTTGCCCAGCCACTGGGCCCCAGGCTGGGGAATGGGAGAGGGACAGGTGACAGGAAGGTGAAAAAGCCTGGGAGGAGGAAGACGTCTCTTGAGATGACATAAAGCATATTAGTGAATTCAATGGCCTCGAATGCCACCTATTTATTTACCAGCCAATGGCTCTGTGGGTCAGAAGTTCATACACAGGTGGCTGCGTTCTCTGATCAGGGTCTCCCAGGCTAAAAATCAATGCAGTGAGCCAGGACGTGTTCTCATGTGGAGCTCAGGATCCTCTCACAAGCTCAGAGGGATGGAGAACGAGGTCTCCTTCCCTACCACGTGCCAGCCCAATACAGCTGTCAACTCCTAGAAGATACCCACATCCCTTGCCCTCTCCATCTCCAAAGTCAACCACGACCAATCTCCCTCGTCAAACCCTCTCCTGCCATGTCTCTGACTGCTCTGCCTCAGACACCTGGACTCAGACTTCGAGGGCTCACATGAGGGCTCACATACATCAAGCCCACCCAGATAATCTCTATCTTAAGGTCAATAGATCTGAGATCTTAATTATATCTGCAAAATCCCACAGCAACGACACCTAGTCAGTATTTGACTGAACGCTTGAGAGACAGTAGAGAAGGTGAGTGTGCACCAGGAGCCTGGAATCTGGGGGCCTCTCAGAAGTGGGCCTACCACACAGAGCTAGTGATTACAGGTGAGCTGGGTCTCAAAGGGCCCCAGAGATTTGCCAAACAGTTCCAGAGCCAGCCTTTGGGTATGACCTGCTTAGCTGGAGGAAAAGGCAGAGTCACCGACTCTTCATGGGGCCCAGAGCTTTGCAGTGCAGTGGCACAGCATCTCCCGGCACTTAAATGCAGAGTCTCAGGCTTCACCCCAGACCTACTGAATCACAATCTTCTCTTTAGGTCGGGCGTGGTGGCTCATGCTTATAATCCCAGCACTTTGGGAGGTCAAGGCTGATGGATCACTTGAGGCCAGGAGTTCAAGATCAGCATGGCCAACATGGGGAGACCCCATCTCTACTAAAAATACAAAAATTAGCTGGGTATGGTGGCACACACCTGTAGTCCCAGGTACCCGGGAGGCTGAGGTAGGAGAATCGTTTGAACCCGGGAGGTGGAGGCTGCAGTGAGCCAAGATCACACCACTGTACTCCAGCCTGGGTGACAGGGTGAGACTTCGTCTCAAAAAAAAAAGAATCTAGGCTGGGCACGGTGGCTCATGCCTATAATCCCAGCACTCTGGGGGGATAAGGTGGGTACATCACTTGAGGTCAGGAATTTGAGACCAGCTTGGCCAACATGGTGAAACCTTGTCTCTACTCAAAACTACAAAATTAGCCAGGCATGGTGGTGCACACCTGTAATCTCAGCTACTCAGGAGGCTGAGGTGGGAGAATCACTTGAACCCAGGAAACAGAGGCTGCAGTAAGCCGAGACTGCACCACTGCACTCTAGCCTGGATGACAGAGTGAGACCCTGTCTCCAAAATAAAAAGAATCTTCTTTTTAAACACATTCTCAGGGCATTCACAAGCACATGAAAGTTTGAGAAGCACCAGAGTAGAGTGGTGGTTCCCAAAGGGGCCAGTTTTGCCCCTGGAACATCTGACACTGTGTGGAGACACTTCCGATTATCACAGGGGTTGGTCGTATGTGTGTGCTGCTGGCTGGCATCAGTGGGTAGAGGCCAGGGATGTTGCTAAACAGCCCACAATGCACAAGGAAGTCCTGAGGAAAAAGAATCACCCAGCCCAAATGTCAAGCATGCCAAGGCCAGGAAAGCCCAGGACAGGGAAAGAAGTTTCTCAGTCCTCCCACCCATTTTCTCTGGCAGCCCAGGCCCACATATTCTTTATACCTATGTTACCGTGTTTCAATTCCCAACTGTTGCTGTTTGGGGGTTCCCAAGACTGTCCTTCAAACTCAGCAGCCTTCCTGGTCTTGTTTCTGAGCCTCTCCAGAAGGGCGGGCACCCTGCCTGCAGGGGGCACCACCAGCAGGAACCTGGAGTCCCAGACACACCTGATCCGTGTGCCACCTCTGCCTGGAGCTGACTACAACTGAGACAGGAACTGAAAGCTCGCCCTTACATTTAAATAAACACAGATGTGTGAAAAAGCAGACAGCATACATTCCCCCAGCCTGCTGTGTTCTCCAGGCCCTCCCTGCCACTCCAGGGGCTCAGCAGGAGAGAAGGAACCATGACAGAAGTCCAGGAATGGGATGTGACAGGGGCCAGGGACCAAGGCTGGGCTTGTGGTCATCACTCTGCTAACCACCTCGCTCTGACTACCGCACTCCACCGCTGACCCCCTCGCTGAGGAGGCCCTTATCAGTGTGAACTCTGGGGGCCTCCCAGGTCCAAGTGAGATTCTAGACTCCCACAGATTTGACAGGTAGGACAAGAGGTCCCAGACATCTGCATCAATGAAATTACAGCATTTCAGACCAGACTTGCCAATCTTTTTTTTTTTTAAGAGGGAGTCTTGCTCTCTATTTCCCAGGCTGGAGTGCAGTGGCATGATCTCGGCCCACTGTAACCTCTGCCTCCCAGGTTCAAGCAATTCCCCTGCCTCGGCCTCCGGAGTAGCTGGGATTACAGGCATCCACGTCCACCTAATTTTTGTATTTTTAGTAGAGATGGTGTTTCACCATGTTGGTCAGGCTGGTCTCAAACTCCTGAGCTCAAGTAATCCACCCACCTCAGCCTCCCGAAGTACTAGGATTACAGGCGTGGGCCACTAAACCCAGCTCAGAGTTAGCAACTTCTAATTTTGCCAGTGATAAAAAAGAACTACCATCTATTACCACAATTTCATAAAAGAGCATTTTAACAATAAAATATCTATATATATAAAAGACCTTATCTCAGAATAAAAAACAGTCCTCATCAAGAAAGGGCAGTGAGAAAAAAAAAAAAAACGTATATTAATTCAATCATGTTGCTGAAACAAAGACACATATTAATTCAATTATGCAACAAAACGAATGCACATACACACACAACAGTTTCACCAAATGCAGCAGGGCCTCAACTGGGCTCCGAAAGCAGCAGGAAGCCAGAGCCTCCTCTAACAGGGACAGGACTACAGAATGCTTCTGGAGCCTGCAGCAGGGACTGCAAAAGAGGGCCCAGGCAGAGGAGCCTATAGAAGCCTGTGCAGCCACAGGGCCCAGGCAAGGCTGGAAACACCATTCCCCACCTCTTCCCAACTGGGACTGGGCTCATCACTCTTTGGAACCTGAAGTCCTTCAGAATACCTGAGTCCTCTGCAGCTGTGTCTACAGTGAGCAATCCCAAGAACTTATAATGAAGTAAAATACAACTATTTTATAGAACAAAACTATAAAAATCACCCCAAAATCTGCAAATGGCCCTCCACAGTCTGACACCACAAAACACCCAGTCCTTCTGCTCACTGCTGTGGCTTTCTCTCTGAGCTAACCGGGCACTGTGTTTTCAACACAGCTTTCCCACACAGTCCTGGTGCTCACACTCGCAGGCAGTTTGGGTTCTGTTCTCAATCAGACGAATGAACTGGCTTTCCGATCCTGTAACCAGAGTCTGTGGGTGCACTTGTGTGAATGCAATGCTGAACGCCAGGCCCACTCAGGGTGCTAACAAGGCAGGCCTTTAAGCCATGATGGTTTAGGGCCCCAAACGGCCTCCAGCTACTGCCCCAAAATGAGGAGTGCCCACAGTGAGACCTGGAAGACGAGTAACTGGTCTCTAGACTGAGCTAATACTGACCCACCTCAACTACAAAAGACTTGAGCGGGTCCTGCCTGGGCCTAGGGGGTCTCCCCAGAGAAGACTCCCACCCAGGCACATGCCACTCACCTGCATGCTCTGCTGGTACTGCATCTGCAGAGAACCTGGGGCCGAGGTGGGAATATCCAGTCCAGATCCTCCCTCCACACGCTGAGAGATGAAGTTGTTCAAAGATCTCAGGGTGGATAAAACCGTGGTGTTTTCCCCTAGGTCTTCCATGGTTTCTTTCCTTCTGGAGGCGGACAAAGACTGGTCAGATACAGCCTTGCCACGTGCCATCAGCTGTGCAGTCAGGGGCCCTCTGGGCAGCCCCACTCCCCTAACTCATGTTGGAGCCCATAATATACCAGTGTCTGTAACCATATTCTTCAGAGGCAACTGGGAGCCGCGCTGCCAACTTACCAGACAAAAAATGGACGCAAGGAAGAATGCCACCAGACCCCTGCGACCAAGCCACCGACTAAGTGTCAACTGCACAGAGGGACAGCTGGTGCCCAGGAGGCGGTGCTCAGCACTCAGGTGGCACGTTCCCCTCAAAGCATTGTAAGAAGATGCTCCAAAGAGACAGAGCCAACAGGACACAGAGACAGACACACAAGAGGGGCTTTATTAGGGAAACTGACTCACATAATTATGGAGACTGTCCCACAACAGGCTGTCTGCAAACTGGAACCCTAAGAGCCTGGCAGCGTGGCACAGTCCAAGTCTGAAGAGCCAGTGGAGCTGATGGTGTAGTTCTCAGTCCAAGGGACTGCTGGGACAAGTCCTGGAGACCAAAGGCCAGCAAGTCTGGAGTGCTGCTGTCAAGAAGAGGAGAGGAAAACTGCATCCCAGCTCCAGCAGGCAGATGGACACGTTTGCTTTTTCTCTGTCCTCTCCAGGACCTCAGGCTCTTGAATGATGCCCCCAACACTGAGGGTGGATCTTCCCCACCTGATCCACTCAGACTCCTAAGCTCATCTCCTCTGGCAACACCCTCACCAGCACACCCAAAAGCAAAAACAATGCCTTCCCAAGTTTCTAGGAGTTCTTGAATCCAGTCAGTTGACACCTGAAATTAACTACCAGGAGCACTCACAAAAGTCTGGCGTCTTACCCAGGCATGGTGGCTTACACCTGTGATCCCAGCACTTTGGGAGGCGGAGACACGAAGATCACTTGAGGTCAGGAGTCCAAGACCAGATTGGCCAACATGGTGAAACTCCATCTCTAAGAAAAATGCATAAACTACCTGGGTGAGGTGGTATGTGCCTATAATTCCAGCGTTACTCAGGAGGCTGTGGCACAAGAATTGCTTGAACCTGGGAGGTGGAGGTTGCAGTGACCTGCCTGAGATCACACCACGACACTCCAGCCTTGGTAACAGAGTGAGACTGTGCCTCAAAATAAATAAAAATAAATTAAGGCCAGGCATGGTGGCTCACACCTGTAATCCCAGCACTTTGCAAGGCCAAGACAGGCAGGTCACCTGAGGTCAGGAATTCGAGACCAGCCTGGCCAACATGGTGAAACCCAGTCTCTACTAAAAATACAAAAACTAGCTGGATATGGTGGCACGCACCTGTAATCACAGCTACTCAGGAGGCTAAGACAGGAGAATCACTTGAACCCAGGAGGCAGCGGTTGCAGTGAGCTGAGATTGCACCCTTAACTCCAGCCTGGGTGACAGAGGAAGATTCCATCTCAAAAAAAATAATTAATTTTATTTAAAAAAAAGTCTGGCCTCTGGGAATCGGAAATGAGACATGCAACGGTGACAGTAAAGATGATGATCACCACAGCTGTGCTAATTTTCATTGTTTATTTCTAATGACGTTAACATGTACTACTACTATTTTCAACTAAGTACTGGAAAGAAAGGTATCTGACATTTCCGAGCACCTAGACTTCTCGACCTTGAGTTTCCTCATCTGGAAACTCATGAGAGTGAAATCCACTTGCAAAGTTGTGAGGATCAGGATCAATATCCCTCAAGTCTTCCACTACTAGATGATAGGAACACGGCTGCAGGTTGACCAGCACTATACTTGCAAGCTCAATCTTAGCAGGATGGGGAATTAAGTCTTTTTACACAAATTCTAGAAATGATGAAACTGAAGCTTCAAAAGTTACACAACTGAGGTTGGAACCTGGGCCTGTCCAGCTTTGCAAGGCTGAAAACAAGCCATAGCAAAGAACTTTGCACCCCTAAAACCTGCACTGACGATGGTCCCACGCCACACCGGCCCTCCAGCCACAAGGGGAACAGTCAAGGGTGTTTAACAGCCAAAAGGTAGAACTCCTGCAGCTACAGTTTCTGAGTTTTCATTCAACAAGAACCTTGGCCTGGTGCAAGCAGAGCCCTGAGCTTCAGCTCCCCAGGCTGCGAGCCCCGCACAGGCAGGCCCGCCTGGAAGGAGGCTCCACAGCCCAATTCCTCCATAGCCCAGACGAGACCAGGGCGGCCCTTCCCATCCCCGAGGGGAAACCGGGCCCACACCCCCACTTCCTGAGAGCGGACCCGCGCGAGCCACCCGGATGGCAAGAGTCCCTACAGCCCCGAATTCCCCACCAGGCGCCAGCTCAGGCCGCTTCCACCGCGCGCCCGCGCCCCAGCCCAGGGACCCCCACGGCGGGCACCGGGACACCGGGGCTGGGGCCACAAGTGCGAGCCCCTCGGCCGCCCGCCCTGGCACAAGGCACGGCTGTGGAGCCCCAGGCGAAGGACCCGCTGTCCCCGGCCCAGCCAGAAGTGAGGAGTGGGGACAGTGGAGTGGGGTCAGGGAGTGGGGAAGAGGAGAAAGCAGAGGGGAGAGGGGACAGCGCACCTAAGGGGGAAGAGGCGAGAGCGGGGTCCTGAGGCACGGGGTCGGGTCGTTGTGCCCTACCCTTGCAGGCACACCTGGACTGTGCCCTCGGCCCCACCCCTGTCGCCCCCGGCACCCCCAGGACTCCGGGCTCCTGCCGCCGGTACTAGCGCGGCCGCTCACCTCAGCGGCCCACGGGCCGCTTGCCGCCGCCGCTGCCGCTCAGATCTCCCTCCGCTCCGCCCGCGCGCACTTATCGCGACACTTGCGCCTGAGCTCTCGCGGGACCTGGGTGGGAATCGGGCCGTAAGGAATCCAGTCCGAGCGCCGGCTGAACCTGGGGACTCCGCGTCCGCACCCGGAACCGCCACCCTCGGGAGACTCCGCAAGGAAGACTTGGAATCGAAGGCCGGGCCAAGGCGCGGTCGGGGGCACCCGTCCTTGCGCACGGCGCGCCTCCACTAAGGCTTTCGCCTCGCCCCGTAATGTGTGGAATAGGCGCGCCCACGGCAGCCTCCTCTGGACAAACTTGCACTCTTGACTCAACAAAATTTTGCTACTCAGTATCAACTTGAATCAATCCGTTATATTGCTTTTTTCTGGGCCCACTAGAAATGCAATGTATGCTACTAGGCTACCTTCCCAGTGCTCTGCAAACCAGGCACAGCATCAACCAGATGAGGTGAGGTCAGACTCCACCCTCTTTTTTTTTTTAGACGCAGTCTTGCTTTGTCGCCCAGACTGGAGTGCAATTGCACAATCCCGGCCCACTGCATCCTCCTCCTCCCGAGTTCAAGCGATTCTCCTGCCTCAGCCTCCAGAGTAGCTGGGATTACAGGCACGCGCCACCATGCCCAGCTAATTGTTGTATTTTTTTTTTTCTTTTGAGATGATGTCTCCCTCTGTCGCCAGGCTGGAGTGTAGTGGCAGGATCTCTGCTCACTGCAACCTCCGCCTCCCGGGTTCAAGCAATTCTCCTGCCTCAGCCTCCCAAGTAGCTGGGATTACAGGCCCCCGCCACCACATCCAGCTAATTTTTTGTTTTGTTATTAGAGATGGGGTTTCACCATGTTGGCCAGGCTGGTCTCCAACTCCTGACCCCGTGATTCTCCCACCTTGGCTTCCCAAAGTGCTATGATTACAAGTGTGAACCACTGCACCTGGCCAGGCCCCACCATTCTTTTTTTTTTTTTTTTTTTTTTAAAGACGCAGTTTTGCTCTTGTTACCCAGGCTGGAGTGCAATGGCGCGATCTCGGCTCAGCGCAACCTCCGCCTCCTGGGTTCAGGCAATTCTCCTGCCTCAGCCTCCTGAGTAGCTGGGATTACAGGCACACGCCACCGTGCCCAGCTAATTTTTTTATTTTTAGTAGAGACAGGGTTTCATCATGTTGACCAGGATGGTCTTGATCTCTTGACCTCGTGATCCACCCACCTCGGCCTCCCAAAGTGCTGGGATTACAGGCGTGAGCCACCACGCCCGGCAGGCCCCACCATCCTTGTGGTAACTCTCATCTACCTTGCAACTTGGATCCTTTCCTGAGAAGGGTGTGCCTTACACATTTCCAAATTCTCCTCCTCTCCTCCTCCCACCTCTGCCCAGCCTTTGGCTTCCCTCTAAGAAGGTGCTGTTCCTAAGGGTCTGCAACAAAGTTTCCTTCTTCCAGAGAAAAAGACTTCCAAGTTGTGTGCCCCAGGAATGAAATGGGATGAGAAGAGAATGAGGTGGAGTGGTGCAAGATTCCTTGGACTTAACTACCTGACTGCAACCAGAAATAAAATGAAAAGTAAAAACATCTGACCTGCAGCTTCCTTCCTGGAGCTGGACTGAGCCCCAGATCCCTGATGGAGATTCCTGAGTTTCTAGACTTCCACCGCTGGTTCTTGGAATGTTTTTTTGTTTTTGTTTTTGAGATGGAGTTTTGCTCTTGTTGCCCAGGCTGCAGTGCAATGGCTCGATCTCGGCTCACTGCAACATCCACCTCCCAGGTTCAAGCGATTTTCCTGCTTTAGCCTCCCAAGTAGCTGGGATTACAGGCATGCGCCACCAAGCCTGGCTAATTTCGTATTTTGAGTAGAGATGGGGTTTCTCCATGTTGGTCAGGCTGGTCTCCAACTCCCGACCTCAGGTGATCTGCCTGCCTCAGCCTCCCAAAGTGCTGGGATTTACAGGCATGAGCCACCACATCCGACCAGTCCTTGGAATTTAATCATAGTTACAGTCAACAAATTCTTCTTGAGGGACAAGTACATCTCCAGGAAATAGCTTTGAGGAAGCCAGTTTTAAAAAACAAAACTTAAAGGCATTAAAGTCTCTATAATACAATAATGCAATCTCTATTATTTTATTAAATATAAAGCTGTAACAAGTGCCTAGAAGAGTAAAAGAAAATAAACACACCACATCACTGCTTGCTTTGGCAATCACCTTTATGGTCTTGGGAGCACAGACACCAATATTTATTTCCAGCACAAACCAAAGCACACTCACCACATGCACAAATTCAAACAATACGTCTTGCCTAATTGCTCTGGAAACTCTTGCTGCTTGAAGAATGCATGAATTTCTAGATTATTCACCAGAAAAGACAGAAGTTAATCCCCCAGATGGAAATTTCAGATTTTTCTTTTGGTCTGGTTGTTTCTCCATGTTTGTAGAGATGGGGGGCACTTGCTGTCAGGCTGGTCTTGAATTCCTGACCTCAAGCGATCCCCCTGTCTCAGCCTCCCAAAGCCCTGGGATTACAGGTGTGAGTAGCCTCACCCAGCCCCCAGATTTTTCTACTTTACACTAAATAGCCAAATGAAGAACTGGAAACCTGTGGATGGTGTTCTTATGCCTGTTTCTGTGTGATAGTTTAACAGTCTATAAGATGAAGTCACATGAAGGCACACATGTGCACACCCATTCCTGCCTCAACAAATCCCTTCTGATCCTTCCCACAGCCTGTCTTTCTTCATCCTTCTATCCTCACATCTCTTATTCTTGGTAACTTTCTCTTCACAAATCACGATACAGAGGACTTTTTCATTTTCCATAGGCCCTGAATTTACTTTTGTCATCTCTTTTTGGTTAAAGAGAGACAGAGGGAGAAAGAGAGAGAAAAACTCCCCACTTGTCCTGTTCCATCTCCCACATCAGCTCAGATCTCCCAGGAACTCTTCAGGAAGGAGCTCAGCCTACATTTAGAGGTTAACAGGAGCTAATAACCACTATGAAAATGGCACAAGAAATCCTCACTGCTTCACAGTCCCCTTCCTTCCATGGTACTGTGTGGCCAAGAAGTACACTTCTGATGATTCTTTCCTGCTGGCTTCCGGTTTGATGATCCTTACACGCTGGAATTCCTCTGTCAGTCTCCTCTGTAACTCACGGCTTTGACTTCCAGCCCACGTTTTACAAAGGAATGTTCCCCCAGGGTGGAGGATGTCTGGGGTCATGCCCAGAAGGGACAGGCACAGGCTGATGAGCCTGTCGTGATCAAGGTCCCGGACCCCTGTGGCATTGGGCGCCATGTCGCTCAGAATCACATCTGCTCTCCCGCCAGGAAGCAGTTCTAGGATTCTCTGTGAGGTTCTTGGGTCAGTCACATCAGCAGGACACAGAAAAGTTGCTCCTTCCAGAGGGAATATGTGAAGAAGATCCACCCCAAGCACGAAGCCAACAGGAGAGCTGAGATCTAAGGAACAAATGGTGAATGTGTTATTTATTTATACCCTGAATCTTTTCACAAAAATACAGTATATGCAACAAAGTGATGAAATAAAAATAAAATGTTGACCAAGGCAAAGAGCTAATGTGCAAATAAAGGAACACAGGCCTTCTCACTATCTATACATCCTATAAAGACACAGTGGGGGAGGTGGCTGTTCTTAACATCTGAGAAGCTGAGGCCTAGACAGGAAGTGACTATCCTAGAGTCAGCATCAGTGATGGGCAGACCTGTGCCAGATGCTAGGACTTCTGATTCCAAATATGCTATCATTTCAATACCCAAGGCCAGATCCTAGGACTTCTGATTCCAAATCTGCTATCATTTCAATACCCAGGGCTCACTCTCTATGAAAGAGTTCCTATCTCTGAGTAGTCTTTTTTATAAACTAAAATGGAAAATAGACCAGGCACAGTGGCTCACACCTGTAATGCCAGCACTTTGGGATGCTGAGGTGAGCAGATCACCTGAAGTCAGGAGTTCGAGACCAGCCTGGCCAACATGGTGAAACCCGGGTCTCTACTAAAAATACAAAAAGCAGACGGGTTTGGTGGCATGTGCCTGTAATCCCAGCTACTCGGGAGGCTGAGGCAGGAGAATCGCTGGAACCCAGGAGGCGGAGGTTGCAGTAAACCAAGATTGCGCCACTGCAATCTGGCCTGGCTGACAGAGAAAGACTCAATCTCAAAAAAGAAAAGAAAATAATATACTAGTACATAAAGTGCCTCTGGATTAAATCAATAAATCCATTATCCAGCTTAATCCAATTGCTTTAAATGTAGGAACTAATGGAAACAAGTCAAGAGATGGGGAAAATGAACAGATACAAAATAACATACAAAAACTGATACTGGCTGGGTGCACTGGTTCACACTAATAAATCCCAGCACTTTTTTTTTTTTTTTTGAGACAGAGTTTCACTCTTGTTACCCAGGCTGGAGTGCAATGGCGTGATCTTGGCTCACCGCAACCTCCGTCTCCTGGGTTCAGGCAATTCTCCTGCCTCAGCCTCCTGAGTAGCTGGGATTACAGGCACGCACTACCATGCCCAGCTAATTTTTTGTATTTTTAGTAGAGACAGGGTTTCACCATGTTTACTAGGATGGTCTCGATCTCTTAACCTCGTGATCCACCCGCCTCGGCCTCCCAAAGTGCTGGGATTACAGGCTTAAGCCACCGCGCCCAGCCAATCCCAGCACTTTTTGAGGCTGAGGCGAGAGGACTGCTTGAGCCCAGGAGTTCCAGTCCAGCCTTGGCAACATAGTGACATCCTGTCTCTACAAAAAACATAAAAATTAGCTGGGTCTGGTGCCATGTGCCTATAGTCTCAGCTACTCAGGAGATTGAGCTACAATGAGGCACAAGATGTCCCATTTTCCTGGGCTGAAGATTGAGGGTTTTCACCTTTGAAAAATGAGGTACTCTTCAAAATACCTGGACTTCCAATGTTCACGCCAGGAATGAAACATGAACCAGAGGTACAGAGGGAGAAGTGGGAGGTAGACACTGAGATCAGTTATGGGCAACAAGTCTTGTTTCAGGTAGGAGAAGCAATGGCGTCTTTTTAGTTTTATAATGGGTATTACCGAAATATCAGCAAGTTGGCCAGGCGTGGTGGCTCATGCCTGTAATCCCAGCACTTTGGGAGCCTGAGGTGGGCAGATCACGAGGTCAGGAGTTCAAAACCAGCCTGGCCAAGATGGTGTAACCCCATCTCTACTAAAAAAAAAAAAAAAAAATTAGCTGGGCGAGGTGGCACGGGCCTATAATCCCAGCTACTCAGGAGGCTGAGGCAGAGAACTGCTTGAACTTGGGAGGCAGAGGTTGCAGTGAGCTGAAATCGCACCACTGCACTCCAGCGTGGACAACAGAGTGAGGCTCTGTCTCAAAATACAAACCAACCAACCAATATCAGCTTTTCATGTGTGTGTGAGACAGGGTCTCAATCCATTGCCTGGCCCCAGCTCACTGCTGCCTCAACTTCCCCAGGGTCAAGTGGCCCCTCCCACCTCAGCCTCCCAAGTAGCTGGGACCACAGGCACATGCCACCACACCTGGCTAATTTTTTTTGTACTTTTTGTAGAGAGAGGGTTTCATCACGTTGTCCAGGCTGGTCTCGAACTCCTGACCTCAGGTGATCCTCCCACCTCAGCCTCCAAAAGTGCTGGGATTACAGGCATGAGCCACCGCACCTGGCCTCATCCCCTCACTTTATGCTCCAGAGCTTTTGCTCCTGTAACATCCCACATGTTACATGCTTTGGCCACATACTTCTGACTTCCGGGAGGAAAAGAACAGGCAGATCACCCCACGTGCTCTGCTTCTGTCACTTCCTCCTACAAGGCAAACTTTCTTGCTTCATCTCAAGAGCATTTAGGGGAACAGAAACCACAGAAATCAGTTACTCGGAGGATTCCACAGGGATAAGCTCAGCAATAAGAAAAGGAACTGACATTTCCAACACAAATTCACTCATTTAGACAATAACTCTTGAGCTAAAACAACAACAAAAAGGCTGTTCAGGACAAGCACGGTGGCTCACGCCTGTAACCCCAGCACCTTGGGAGGCTGAGGTGGGCGGATCACTTGAGGTCAGGAGTTCAAGACCAGCCTTGCCAACATGACAAAACCCTGTCTCTACTAAAAATACAAAAAGTAGCTGGAAATCAATTGAACTCAGGAGATGGAGACTGCGGTGAGCCAAGATCACGCCATTGCACTCCAGCCTGGACAACAGAGTGAGACTGTATCCCCCCAAAAAAGAAAAAGGGGGTGGCTGTTCAAAACCCCAAAGAGGCATATCCTGGCCTAAGTATGGGCAGGGACCACCCAGGAGATGCAGGTAGACACCAAGTGTTCAGGGCAAACCTACGGCAAACCAGCAGTGAGGCTGACTTGCAGATCCAGGGGGCCAGCATTCCAGGTCTGCACTGTCAACAAATCACAAAACTCTTGAGCCTCAGTTTTCTCACCAATAAATGGGTACCAGTATCCCCACTGTAGGGTATCTGGGAACGCTCTGGGTGGACTGTCTTACCCTGTTCAAATGCCAGTGCACGTAGGTACCCTGGCTTGACAGCAGGAAACATCAAGGATGTTGCTGCTGGAATATCAACGAATATCCAGGCAAGGATATTCACCACAGCACACGCATCCCAGCAAAAAGCCACAAGCAACCTTGATGTCCACGGTGAGGGAACTGGTAAAGAACCTAACGTACAAGCATATCATGGAACAGGATGCAACTGTTCCCAATGATGACAGTTTCTTAAGTTGTATGGGTGGCTGGTTGATCTCATGATTCAGGGGAATCTTTTTATATTGAAAATCTTACTCAAAACTCTAAGATATAAACAGATGAAAACTGTGTCTCAGCTTCACCCAGAGTGGAGAATCCATAGCCCTGGCCACAGAGCCTCTTCTAGGCTCCAGAGGCAGCAGCCTCAGTGGGATCACCAGGAAGCCCTAAGGCTTACAGGACTTGGGAAGCTCTGGAGTCGATTCAGCTGTGCTGTTGGGGAGAGAGGTCAATATATCATTAAGAGCAGCCAGGCACAGTGGCTCACACCTGTAATCCCAGCACTTTGGGAGGCCGAGATGGGCAGATCACCTGAGGTCAAGAGCTCGAGACCAGCCTGGCCAATATGATGAAACCCCGTCTCGACCAAAAAAAAAAAAAAAAAAAATTAGCCGGATGTGGTGGCAGGTGCCTGTAATCCCAGGTACTCTGGAGGCTGAGGCAGGAGAATCATTTGAACCCGGGATGCAGAGGTTGCAGTGAGGCGAGATCATGCCACGGTATCTAGCCTCAGCAACAGAGTGAGACTCCATCTTGGGGAAGGGGAACATATATATGTGTGTGTGTGTGTGTGTGTGTGTGTGTGTGTGTGTGTGTATACATATATATGTGTGTGTATATACATATATATAAATGTATGTATATATATTATATATATATGTATAGAAATATGTGTGTATATATATACACACATATATATACATATATGTGTGTGTGTATTATTAAGCAAAAATAGCTCCAGTAAGGCTGATAATTAGCAAGAAGAGTATGACCCGACATTTCTTTAGGGATCTATGCAAACAAAGGCCTGGAAGGACACACACCACCGTGCTGGAGACATTACCTCCAGGAGGTATCATGCGAGGTCATCTCCATTTTCACTGCACCTTTCTAACTTGTCTTTCAGTTTGAAAGTGGCAGGACTGCCAGGCGCAGTGGCTCAAGCCTGTAATCCCAGCACTTTGGGAGGCTGAGGCAGGTGGATCACGAGGTGTACAGATCGATACCATCCTGGTCAACATGGTGAAACCCCGTCTCTACTAAAAATACAAAAAATTAGCTGGGCATGGTGGCACATGCCTATAATCCCAGCTACTCAGGAGGCTGAGGCAGGAGAACTGCCTGAACCCAGGAGGCGGAGGTTGCAGTGAGCCGAGATCACACCATTGCACTCCAGCCTGGGTAACAAGAGCGAAACTCCGTCTCAAAAAAAAAAAAAAGAAAAAGAAAAGAAAATGGCAAGATCCTGTTTTTATCATTACCATTACTAACCACCAACTTGGAAGTGGGTGCTTTCAGAAAAGGGCTCAACCATCCCATATCCACTGGCAGACGCAGCTTGCCTGTGCCCCCTCAGCCTCAGGGTACCCAGAAGGTGCCAACAGTTGTGCAGAGCTCCCACCTGTGCCTGTGGCATTGACCTTCTGCACCGCCACCTGACTCCACGCCCCAGGAGCTGCCCCACAGTCTAACACCCGAAGGCCAGGCCGCAGAATCTGATGCCTCTCATTCATCTCCAGGAGCTTGAAGGCGCTTCGACACCGATAACTCTCCACCTTCGCAGCCTTCACAAATGGGTCCCTAAGATGCCGAGTCAGCCACAGGTGCTCAGCACCTGTCCGATTCTTGCAGTGACTCCTGGCAGTGTGGAACCCTTTACGCTGAAAGGAAGCACACACCAGCTTCAAGAACCTGGTAGGAGAGAAGAGGAGCAGGCAGGTTGGCATCACACAGATCAGCAGGTCATGAGCTGGGAGAGCCCTCAGTTCAACTCATTCGTTTCTAGAGATGAGGCACCAAGACCCAGGAGGGGAGGTGAACTGGCAAAGCAATACAGTCAGAAAGTAGGCATTGCAGGCCGAGCTGTGTCGCCACAAAATTCATGTATTGATGTCCTAACCCTCAGTACCTCAGAATATGAGTGTATTCAGAGACAGGGCCCTTAAAGAGGTGACCAAGTTAAAACAAGTTCATATTGGTAGGCCCTATTCCAACAGGACTAATGTCTTTATTCAAAGAGATTAGGGGCCGGGCATGGTGGCTCACGCCTATAATCCCAGCACTTAGGGAGGCCAAGGCAGGTCTTGGATCATCTGAGGTCAGGAGTTTGAGACCAGCCTGGCCAACATGGTGAAATCTTGTCTCAGCTAAAATTAAAAAATTACAGGCATGGTGGCGGGCACCTGTAATCCCAGCTACTCGGGAGGCTGAGGCAAGGGAATCACCTGAAACTGGAAGTCAGAGGTTGCAGTGAGCCGAGATTGTGTCACTGCACCTCAGCCTAGGCAACAGAGCGAGGTTCTGTCTCAAAAAATAAACTAATTAATTAAAGTAATATTCTTTTCTCATCTGGCAAAAAACGTTCATTGGGCGGTAAGAGACTACAAGAAAACCTCCTAAGGACAGGTCCTTGCCTGAGTTACCTAGTTCCAGGGCTTTGGCAGCTGGCACAGAGGATCTGGCCTGCCACATTTTTTTTTCTTTTCTTGAGACATGGTCTCGCTCTATAGCCCAGGCTGGAGTGTAGTGGCAAGGTCATGGCTCAACACAGACTCAAAGTCCTGGGCTCAAACAGTCCTCCCACCTACATGTCTTAAATAAAATTGAACTAAACCCATGTGAATTGCTGAAGGACAATTTCCAAGATTCTCTGGACAAGCTGTGCTGTAACAATTTATTCACAGCCCACAATAGCTAAGCAGGTGAAAGCTATACACACCTCCCCTGTTTAACTCTGAGAACAACCTCACCAAGTTAAGTTCTATGCCCTTTTTTTTTTTTTTTTTTTTTTGAGACAGAGTCTCACTCTGTCACCCAGGCTAGAGTGCAGTGGTGGCTCACTGCAACCTCCAACTCCCGTGGTTCAAGCAATTCTCCTGTCCCAGCTTCCCAAGTAGCTGGGATTACAGGCACCCACCACCACATCCATCTAATTTTTGTATTTTCAGCATAGACTGGTTTTACCATGTTGCCCAGGTTGGTCTCAAACTCCTGACCTCAGGTGATCCACCCACCTCGACCTCCCAAAGTGCTGTGATTACAGGTATGAACCACCTCGCCCGGCCACTTTTTGGTTGTTTGGTTTTTAATAGGCAGAGTGGTGTTGAGCCACTGTACGTGGCCATTTTTCTTTTTTCTTTTTTTAGACAGGGTTTTGCTGTCACTCAGGCTGGAGTGCAGTGGCACAATCACAGCTGACTGCAGCCACAACCTCTGGAGCTCAAGAGAACCTCCCACCTCAGCCTCTTCAGTAGCTGGGACTACAGGTGTGTATCACCACTTCTGGCTAATTTTTCTATTTTCAGTAGAGATAGTGTTTCACCCTGCTGGCCAAGCTGGTCTCCAACTCCTGACCTCGGGCGATCCGCCCACCTCGGCCTCCCAAAGTGCTGTGATTACAGGTATGAACCACCTCGCCCGGCCACTTTTTGGTTGTTTGGTTTTTAATAGGCAGAGTTTCGCTATCACCCAAGCTGGAGTGCAGTGTCGAAATCACAGCTAATTGCTGCCATAACTTCTGGGTCTCAAGTGAACCTCCCACCACCTCAGCCTCGTGAGTAGCTGAGACTACAGGTGCCTGGGCTTTTTAAATTTTATTTTATTTTTAAAAACTTTTTTTAGAGATGGCATCTCACTATATTCCCTAGGCTGGTCTGGAACTCCTAAACTCAAACGATCCTCCCGCCTCAGACTCCCAAACTGCTGGGATGACACGTGTGAGCCACCAAGCCCGGTCTCCATGTCCATCTTTCTAATTAAAAAAAAAAGTTACTACCCCCATGGCTCCAAAACCAAAGCTTCTAGCTTCTGCAACACCAAAGTGTGCCAACCAGCCGGGAGGCACTGACCGGTGACCGTGAGTCGCTGTCTTCACTTGGCTGAAGAGGTCTCCCGGGAGAACGGCACAGGCCGGTCCCAGGGGCGAGAGCACACTCGACAGCCCCGGAAGCGTGGGCA
Organism: Saguinus oedipus; assembly: GCA_031835075.1. Taxonomy (NCBI): domain Eukaryota; kingdom Metazoa; phylum Chordata; class Mammalia; order Primates; family Cebidae; genus Saguinus; species Saguinus oedipus. The sequence continues at coordinate 11,676,555 of CM063170.1, forward strand.
GTGGAATTACCCGGCCCACGAAAGGAACCCCCGGCGCAGCCCCGGGCGCCTCGGATCTGGGCCCCGGCGCTGCTCCCGCACCTGGACTCGGCCCCTCCCCACGGCTCCGCCGGCCCTTGGAGACCTGAGGGTACCCTCCTCCCAGGGACCTGAGACCCGGAGCCCCGGCCTCGCTCCTGTCACGCTCGCTCAGTGCAGCGACGGTGCCCAGCGCTTCGGATCCAGACCCAAGGCCAGGACCGAGGAAGGCGATGGGGCGGACCCACAACCACTCCCGCCTCCTGCACGCTCGCCACCGGCGCCCCTCTCACCCCGCCATGGGGAGCCCCCGCGGCTGCAGCAAGCCGCCGGAAATGCCTCGCTTCACTTCCGGTCAGAGGCCCCGTCCCCGGAAGCGGCGGTGCAGGTACGAAAAGTGCGCGCGGGGATTTTAGTAGCAGGGGTGACCGGGGTGACCAGGGAGGGGAGCTGAGCCAGCGGGCTGCAAGAGGCCAGGTAAGCGTAGCCCATGGGCTTGGAAGAGACCAGTAGAGCCGAGCCGGGGGGTCGGGGCCTTAGGGGAGACCAGGAGAGCGGGGCCGGGGGCTTAGAGGAAAGACCAGCAGCAAATCATTACAAAAATTTACTTTGGAAACCATGGCTTCGGGCAGGAACAGATCAGTGTCAGGACAAAGTACACGGGCCTCGTGAGAAGCTCAGCCACAAACCCACTTACCCTGTCTGACCTGCCTCCACCACCAGGACCCAGCCTCAGTGAAATGGGACAGGTTCCCTTGTCCTTGAAGGGCGTGCGATAGGGATGTGGCTCACTTCTTCAGTGCCCCGCTGCTCAAGCCTCTAGGGGAGCATACAGACGGGCAGGCTGTGGGACTCTGACCCCACAGTATTGTCTAGGAGTGAATGTTTGCAGCTCCTGAAGCCCCAGTGGGCATGTATTACAGGGTGCCCTTTCAGTTCAGCCATATAGGTGGCTTGTGTCGGCTCAATTAGCCTCCTTGCCTTATCGCAAGGACAGAGGGCTTTCTGTATCCCGGGGTTTCTTGCCTTGGTGTACTGGAGCAGTCGGATCACACGTGGGCTTGAAGAATGAGTGCAAGGTTTTATTGAGTGGAAGCAGCCCTCAGCACATGGGGGAGCCAGAAGGGAGTTGGAGCAGGAAGATGGTTTTTCCCTTGGAGTCAGGCCGCCAGGCAGCCCAGGCTCTCCTCCTACCGCTCCCGCCAAACTCCTTGTGGTTCTGCCAGTTGATTGCCTGCCGGCTTGCTGCTGGTGCCTATTGTGGTGTGCTCTTCACATCCTCTTGATGTCAAACGGCTTGTGTCTCTCTGCCCACTAGGGTCTGGGGGATTTTAAAGGCACAGGATGGGGTCCTGGCGGGCTTGGGAAATACAACATTTGGGCAGGAAAACAGAAATGCCTGTCCTCTCAGGTCCCTGGGCACAGGCCTGGGGGTGGAGCCCTAGCCAGAAACCACGCCCTCTTCTACCCAGCCCTTCCCTGCCCGGCTTTCTTATTGTCCCATCCCTTTTCTTAGACCCCACAACTTCTATGGAGGATCACTGGTCCTGAATCTGTGTCTGAATCCTGTTCTGGGGGCCAGGTGTAGACCCCAGAAAAGTTGGTCCTGGCTGGGCGCAGTGGCTCATGCCTGTAAATCTCAGCACTTTAGGAGGCTGAGGTGGGTGGATTGCTTGAGCCCAGGAGTTCGAGACCAGCCTGAGCAACATGGCAAAACCCCATCTCTACTAAAAATATAAAAATTAGCTGGGCATGGTGGCTCATGCCTGTGGTCCCAGCTATGCTGGAGGCTGAGGCAGGAGGCAGCTTCAGCCCGGGAGGCCGAAGTTGCAGTGAAACCAGGTAATACCACTCTCCAGAGCAGGCTCTTGTCCCTAAATAATAAATAAATAAATAAATAAATAAATAAAGGAAAGTTGGTCCTGGTCCTCCAGCTCTTGTCTCGAAAGAAAGGAAGGAAGGAGTCTCAAAAGAAAGGAGGAGAGAGAGAGGAAGGGAAGGAAAAAGGGAAGGTAAGTTGGTCCTGGTCCTCCAGCATTTCTCCAGGGTCCTTTTTCCAGCAGGGACTTGGTGGAGGCATCACCCTCAGAGTCCTTCTCTGGACCTGGACCTTCCCACCTTGCTTCCAGTGGCCTCTCCGGGTACCAGGTCCCACAGTGGCCACAGTAGGAGCAGAGTGAGTGGGGTATAAACTCCTGTCACAGGAGGGAGGACTAGCTGGGCCCGACTGAGTGGACCTGTGTCTGCAGTCACCCATTTCCTGTGAATTGGGAAGCCTGCTACGGGAGAGGCAGGCCAGGTCCCACTAGGCTGGAAGAAGCTCCTGTTAATGAAAAGGCCAGTGTTGAAGCCTGACCTGAGAACCACAGGATAAATTGTGTGGTTCTTTTGGTGTCAGTGAAGCACAGAGACTGTTCTGTCCCACTGCTGTGCCTATGGCCAGGGGGTTCCTGGGGGTAGACGCAGGAGCAAGAGTCCGCTCTGGAAAGGTCACATTGTCCTTTGCAGCTGAGTTAGGGGAAAGGAAGTTAGAGCCAGCAATCACAGCTTCCCCTCCCCGCCTCCCAAAGCACATCCCCTTCCTCCTGGGCCTTGGCACCTGCTTCCTCCATGAACGTCACCACCAACTCTGCCCTCTCACCTTCCTTTCAGAACCCAGGGACCATGGGCGCCTCCAGGCTCTATACCCTGGTGCTGGTCCTGCAGCCTCAGCGAGTTCTCCTGGGCATGAAAAAGCGAGGCTTTGGGGCCGGCCGCTGGAATGGCTTTGGGGGCAAAGTGCAAGAAGGAGAGACCATCGAGGAGGGAGCCAAGAGGTACAAATGGGGCAGGGCTGGCCATGGAACCGGCTTTCCCAGGGCACAGGGATTCGGGCTGCAGGGCCAAAGCCTTGGCTTCTCCACGTAGAGCTAAGGGACCTGGAGCACGGGTTAACGGTGAGCCTCAGTGTCTTCACCTCAGAATGAGAATAAGAACAGCATCCAGACCTTAGAACTCTTGAAGATTAAATGAGGAGAGCAGCATAAAGGACTTAGAGCAGTGCCTGGTGTGTACTGAGTGTTGAGTGTGTGTTAGGTGCTGTGGTGTGGTGTGTGGTGTGTAGTGAGTGGTGAGTGTGTGAGCTGCAATGGTGTGTGTGTGGTGTGTACTGAGTGTTAAGTGTGTGCTGCTGTGGCGTGGTGGTGCGTGGTGTGTAGTAAGCACTGAGTGTGTGTCAGCTGCTCTGGCGCAGTGGTGCTGGGGTGTGGGGTGTATCTGGGAGCTACTGAACCTTCTGGCTTAATTGAGCACTCCTGGCATCCTCACTGTCACTGGAGGGCTCATCAGTCAGTTGGTAACTTTGTGCAAAGGAGTTGATCGCATTTATCTCACACTCTTTGCACACAAAAATCTCACTGCATCCTCAGCTTCACTGATAGGAACTGAAGCCCAGAGAGGTTGAGCAGCTTGCCCAAGATCACACAATCCTCCAGACACCCCTCACCCATCACAGGGTAAACGAGATCGTCTGTGTAAACATCACAAAGTCCTTCCCAGATGTAGCCCCTGTTCGTGTTCCTGTTCTGAGAAAGGTAGGTCACCTTCCCTGGAGAGGAGAAATACAGAATAAAGAGGGTCCTGGCAGCCGGGTACGGTGGCTCACGCCTGTAGCCCCAGCGCTTTGGAAGACTTGAGGCAGGCGGATCGTGAGGTTAGGAGATCGAGACCATCCTGGCCAACATGGTGAAATCCGTCTCTACTAGAAAAAACAAAATACAAAAATTAGCCAGGTGTGGTGGCGCACACTTGTAGTTCCAGCTACTCGGGAGGCTGAGGCAGGAGAATTGCTTGAACCCAGGAGGCAGAGGTTGCAGTGAGCCAAGATTGTGCCACTGCACTCCAGCCTGGCCATACAGCAAGACTCTGTCTCAAAAAAAAAAGAGGGTCCTGGCACAGGGGAAAGCCAGGACACTGCAGCCCAGGGGCTTTCCAAATTTTTCGTCACAACCTGCAGTGAGAAATACATTTTATACTCTGAGTATACACGCTCAGGTTTACAGGTACAGCTAAAATAAGCTGCCGAAGCCACCCTTATTACATTAAAGAGCACTCTACTATTTCCGATTCTTTTTTTTTTTTTCCCCCTCCAGAGACAGGATCTCACCCAGGCTGGCGTGCAGTGGCACACTCATGGCTTACTGCAGCCTCAAACTCCTAGGTTCAAATGATCCTCCTGCCTCAGCCTCGCGAGTAGCTACGACCACAGGCTCATGCCACCATGCTCAGCTAGTTTTTTATTTCTTTGTAAAGATGGGGTCTCATTCTGTTGCCGAGACTGGTCTCAAACTCCTGGGCTCAAACAATACTCCCACCTGGGCCTCTCAGAGTGCTAAGATTGCAGACATCAGCCAATGTGCTGGAACCTTATTTTTTCAATTGCAGTCCTGATTTCATAGGGCACATGGGTCCCAACCCTTAGTTTGGAGAGCCCTGTGTGTGACACACTGAGCGTATGCATCCCCTCCAAGGCCTGGGACCCTGGGCTGCAGCCACACAGACACATTTGATCAGCACCGTGGGAGGTGCCAGTGTGACGGGCTCTGCTGGGGGCTGCAGCTGGGGAGGAGGCCCACTGGATGTGAGTCAGGTATCCAGCGTGCCCACGCCTATAGTGTGTGCAGAGCAACAGCAGCACAGGAAACCAGAGCTCCTCCTTCAAGAAAGAGATCATAGAAGGCTGTGGTTTCATCCTGTGTTCTCAGAGAAGTGGTGCCAGGCTAGAAAGACATTTCTTTCAGCAGGCAGGCCCAGCGTACAGGACCCAGGTTCCCGGAGCAAACGTCCCAGGGCTCCGGCAGCCATTACTACAGCTGCATAGGCTCTGAAGCTCAGCCACAGAAAAGAGTAACCAGGAATGCAGGAAGTGGTATCAGTCCCAACCTTGCTGCCCTCCGGTCTCAAGACCGTAGACAAGTGGCTGGAATCCACTGGGCTGTCACTGGTACACAGAGGACGCTAGACTAGAACTGCGATCCTCCCACCAGTGGCTCCACACCATCTTCGGGCCCCTCCCCAGAGCCTCTCCACCAAACTCAGTGTCTTCAAAGTTCAAGTTGATTGTGAAGCTCAGGCAGGTCAGGACCAGCTAATGCATTCTGGGTGACATCTTCTTGGGTCTCCCGTCCACTCCAATGGCTCCCTGGGCTGTGCAGATGCCCAGCTCCTCCTCCCCTGCCATCATGTGGGCATGGTGGCCTGCCTGACGCCCTCCCTCCTCCCTTCCCCGTCCACCTCTGCCTACAGGGAGCTGCAGGAGAGCGGTCTGACAGTGGATGCGCTGCACAAGGTGGGCCAGATCGTGTTTGAGTTCGTGGGCGAGCCTGAGCTCATGGATGTGCATGTCTTTTGCACAGACAGCGTCCAGGGGACCCCCGTGGAAAGCGACGGTGAGCCTCATGGGGCCTGCTCGCTACTCCCCACCATGCACATTCCATCTCCTGGCTGGGAGAAAGGCCATCAGCCCAAACCAGCTCTGAGTGTGAGGCAACAGGCAGCCTGCGTCCCCTCCACCCCACAATGCCAGCATAGGGCCATGAGCCATGGTCACTGCACCCATTTTCTACCCCAAAATGAGAAATATGGTCAGAGGATTAAATACGAAAGATCATCAGATTCCTCATGATCACTCAGGGTACTCCTCAGAGAGCCAGTTTAAGTTTGGGCTGGCCTGATGCAGTGGCTCACAGCTATACTCCCAGCACTGTGGGAGGCTGAGGCAGGAGGATCGCCTGAGCCCAGGAGTTCAAGACAAGCCTGGGCAACATAGCAAGACCCCGTCTCTGCAAAAATAATAATAAGCATTAAATTCGGGTTGCATGTCAGCGCCTCCTCTTCTCCCCTCGGTACAGAAATGCGCCCACACTGGTTCCAGCTGGACCAGATCCCCTTCAAGGACATGTGGCCAGACGACAGCTACTCAGAAGAAGAAATTCCATGGGTACTTCAAGTTCCAGGGTCAAGACACCATCCTGGACTACATGCTTCAAGAGGTGGATGCGGTCTAGCAGGAGCCTGGGGATCCCCTGGGCAGGAGACTTGGCTGCTGAACAGCTGCAAACCGTCTGTTGACCTGGGCGCAGCAAGTGGATCAGAGCTAGGTTTTGTCTGTAGTGTGGATGGAAAGGAAAATAAAAGTCTTCAACCTTTGTTTTTTGGAGATGGGTGTCTCGTTCTATTGCCTCTGTTGCCCAGGCTGGAGTGCAGTGATGCGATCTCAGCTGACTTCAACCTCCGCCTCCCAGGTTCAAGTGATCCTCCCATCCATCTCGGCCTCTCAAGTAGGTGGGATTACAGGCGCACACTGCCATGCCCGATTAGTAGTTGTATTTTTAGTAGATATGGGGTTTCACCATGTTGACCTGGCTGGTCTTGAACTCCTGACCTCACGTGATCCGCCCGCCTCAGCCTCCCAAAGTGCTGGGATTACAGGCAGGAGCCACCATGCCTGACTGGTCTCTTTTTAAACTTCCTTCTCCAGACACCAGCACAGCCTGCCGGGTCCTGTCCACAGGAAGCTGCCAGATGTGCTGGGCTGTGACCTGCGCTGCTGCACAGAGGTGGGAGAGGACAGGCTGTCCCAGAGGTGGGCAGCTTGCGGAGGGCAGGACACATGCTCAGTGCCATGCCACTAGCTGAAGGTATCATCTCAAAACCCCCCTGCACAGTGTGGGAAACTGAGGCTAAAGCCCAGGATGAATGCCTCATAGGCTCGTCCCCCTGCCCTGCCCAACTTTCATACACATTTAATAAAAGTTGTTCGCACAGTTACCCATAAACTGTCCAAAATGTAGGTTGTGTGTAAACAATTCCAGTTTATTGGGTGTATTGGGTATTGATCCCAGCAGCCTCCTAAAGTGCTCTGGACATGAGCTGACCCCCAAAGCAAGAGTAAAGGCCTCAGGTGCACAGAGCCACCCTGATATCCCTCAGCTCGGAGTCCCCATGCCCGTCAGAGCCCTACCTGTCTCCCCTGTCTGCACTGCCTCTATGGCAGACAGAGGGCAGCTGTCTGCATGGTGACCCCGAGTCCACAGGACAGGAGGATCCAGTGAGAATGTTCCCTCCCTTTCACCGTGATCTGCAGCCCCCCTCCCGTGGCCCCGCCAGCCGCCTGTCCTCCCAGGGCAGGCGACATCTGGCATCTCCACTGGCATCACACGCAGCTGTCTCTGCCAGCTGGGCAAGGCTGCAATGCCCAGCACAGGCTTGGGCTTGGGCCATGGGCAGCAGGAGGGCTAGAGAGACGTGGGGAACCCCTTTCCCAGCACGGGGCCTCCACCTGCAGCAGGAAGCAGCCTCTCATCCCCCAGGTCAGCCCCTGGGCCTGGGTACCTGCCAAGGCAGCACAGGGCCAGGGCCAGGGCCAAGAAGTAATTGTAAGAAGGAAGGTGGCCTCTGCCATCCCCTACCTTGCAGGCCTCTACTGCCCTTGAGACGGCACTGGGTGGCAGAAGGAGGGAGGGAAGTGTTCCAAAGCCAGTGTCCACCCCTCCACAGCCAACGCCAGGGCATGCAGGAAGCGGCCACAGTCACACATAGGAGACAGGCTGCCCTCCTCACCCCTACCTCCCCTCACCCCTGCTCTCCTGCTCTCCCTCACCCATTCTCCTGTCCCCCCTCACCCCTGCCCTCCTGCTCCTGCTCCCCACTCACCCCTGCCCTCCTCCTCCCTCCTTACCCCTGCCCTCCTGATCCCTCCTCATCCTGGCCCTCCTGATCCCCCGTCACCCCTGCCCTCTTGATTCCTCCTCACCCCTGCCCTTCTGTTCCCCCCCCACCCCTACCCTCCTCACCCGTCCTGTCCCCTCACCCTGCCCTCCTGTTTCTTCCTCATCCCTACCCTCCTGCTCCCCCCCACTCCTGCCCTCCTGATCCCTCACCCCTGCCCTCCTGCTCCCCCCATGCCTTCTCTCCTGTCTCCCACTCACCCCTGCCCTCCCATTTCTCCTCACCCCTGGGCTTTCTGCTTCATCCTCACTCCTGCCCTCCTGTTTCCTCTCACCCTCACTCCTTGCCCCTGCCCTTTTCCTTTCTACCTCCATCCTCAGCCTCTGGACACAAGGACCCTAAGACCCTGGTCCTGAAATTTCCACCACAGGGAGATGCTGCCAGGCATGTGGACTCCTATCATACTCACTGACCCCAGAGTCCCTGCCAGGAACGCTCCTCCCGAAATGCTCATGTGAGTCTTGCTCTCCTTGGAGGGCGGTATTGGGAGCACATGCCTTGCCTACCCTGGAGACACGAGGCCCCAGCGCCTGATGCCCACCACGACTCTGCCCACAGCCTCTATGGTCCTACAGCTGGACAGGCCCCAGGCAGGTGCAAGCAGACGGCGAGGCCTTGCAGCCTTCTGCCCACACAGGGTCACGCTGCATAGCTTAGCTGTCATAGCACCACTCATGGACACTTGAGAATCTGTCTCTGCAGAAGGGGTCAGATTCACAGCACAACCCAAGACTTGGGTGGGCTAGGGACTCACAGGATAGCCCACCCATTGGGCTCCAAAGGGAGCGCTGCCCTCTGCTCCTCTGGCCAGAAGGGAGCAGCCCACCCCGCAGCAGGAAGGCACTGGCAGAACCCACAGGGCTGGGCAGGGTGCGAGTGCCACAGCCACGGAGTCGGCACAGCCCACAGGGCCAGAAGGCGCAGCCACTCCCTCTGGCCAGCTCACAGTGAATGGTGGATCACCTGCTTGTGGGCAGAAACAGGAGTTTCCTTCTCCATCCTAGGGCCGTGAGATCCCCGTGGGTGCAAGCAGAAGGGAAGCAAACTCTGTGAGTGGAGGGAATGCCCGGAGGCCAAAGAGCATCCAGAGAATGGAGGGACTTTGGAAACCCTGGGGCCCGGGATCCTCTTCCAGCACCTCTACCCACAGGGAGGGCCTCAGGCTCTGGAGAAGTACAGGGGTCCAGGAGACCCCCAAGCTCCATGTGCCTTCTGCAAAAGGGGTTTGGGGCAGGAGCAGACCCAGGCCTGAGGCAGACATTCCAGCCCCACAGAGCTCAGGAGAATGGCTTCTTAATCCAGAGAAGGGACGGGTCCCCTCTGTGTGCGGGTGGCTGGGCCGGCAAGTGCATGGCGGGAGGCTGAGAGGAGACTCTAGTTGCCTCAGAGAAGGAAATCTGTCTAAAAGGGGGCCATCCCTCCTCTAAGGCCCCAGCTGGAATGTAATACATCCCCCATGCCCCCATCTGTCCTCTGCCAGCCCATCCAGCCTCAGTGCCACACGGTGAAGACCCCAATACTGGCCACCAGAAATGAAGGGAGTCTAGGGGACAGGAACAGAGCCACTGTAGTGCCCACTCTTGGAGCTCTAGCTCTCCGTCATGCCTTTGTCTTCCAGGCCTGAGACCACAGGCACACACAGGATCATGGTGTGGGCACAGGGCACACACGGGGTCATGGTGTGAGCAGGGGGACATGGGACCACTGGATCCTGGAGGCCACTCCCAGACCAGGGCTCCTGGTGTTCACTGCAGCGAGTCCCCTAGAAAATTCACAGTGCACGTCCCATGCCCGATGGCCAGCCCTCCCGGCCTTGCCACCACAAAGAGCCATGACAGCGTCCACACCATCGGTTCACTGGCTGTCCCCTTGCTGTCCCTGGCCAGTCCCATGCCTGGCTGCAGGGCGGTCCTGCCCTCCCTCTCTCCTCCACTGACCAGCACCACGAGGCCATCCCTCCTGACTGTTCCAGCATCTGGAGGCCCCACCCCCATGCTCCCCCAGGCACAATCTCTGTGACATAAGAGATCCCTGCCTTCCCCTGTGGCTCTGGGTGTCAGGAGGAACCCCACCACCCCTCTCCACCAGGCTAGCAGGCCACGGGGTGGAGGACAGTGTGGCACAGCTTCCCTGTGGTCCATGGGTGCCGTCCCGGCCCACGGGCTGAGTGCATCTGCTCCAGCTGCAGCACTGGCGGGAAGGGAAGCTGCCGTCCAAAGGGAATTACACGGGACACACCGTTTGGAAAGAGGTTTTAGTGTGGCCGCAGGGAGCACTGCCTTAGCCTCGCGCTAGTGAGGACACAGGCCGTCCTCCGGCGGGGACTGCGGCGGGGAACGCGGTGGGGTCAGGGCACTGTGTGGTCCTGCAAAGAGGCAGCTGAGCTTGGGTCTCAGGTCGTTCCACACTTTGCTCATCTGAAAGGGAACACGAAGAGAACAAGGTCAGCAGGCGGGGCCTGGGCTCCCCACCATGCTCTAATCCCAACTCCTCCCCATCCCTCCTTCCCCTGCCAGTGACAGGGACAGAGGGGCACGCGGGTGTGTCAGCTCCTCAAACCTCTGACAGAGCCAGTGCTGCCCATCCTGCACAGAGGAAGTCCAAATGAGAAATGGACCAGTGGCCTCATGTGACCTGTGGTCACAGATGCCCACGCCTCAGACCCTGCACCAGGACCATGGGCCACAAAGCTGCCTGCCGTGGAATCATGAGAAGTGTTACTGTCGGGTCACTGCCAGTATGTGCTCTAACTACTGTGTAGGCACTGGCTTCATGGAAGCTTCGGCTGGTCAAACACCAAGTCCAGCTGGGGCCACAGAGGGACACCCAGTCTCCACAAAAAATCAGAAATCTTGGCTGGATGTGGTGGCGCATGCCTGTGGTCCCAACTACTCGGGAGGTTGAGGCTGCAGTGAGCTGCAATTGCACCACTACACTCCAGGCTGAGCAAGACTCCATCTCAAAACAAAAAAGCAAACCAAAAACACAAAGACCACATCCACCAAATCGGTAACACACAAACCGGAATGCAAACGGTGGCCCCACTCACCAACACTTTTGGAACCAGGGCAATGAACAGATGCTGTGGACGTGAAGAGGGTGTGGCAGCAAGGCAGGGGTCAGGACAAGACCTGCCATGCAGGGTGCAGGGGCTTAGGTGGCCAGAGACGGGCAGGGCATAGCCCTGGGGGCCTGCAGGAAAGGCTGAGTCACTGGAGCACAGCACACTCATCTCAGCATCACAGGACTAGGAACTCCTCATCACCACAATAATGGAACTGGTAGGACTGAGGTGATGGCATCATGCCCCCGGCAGGACAGGGCCCCACCTGTTGCTCATGTTACTTCACTGAGGACACACCCAGCCACTCAGATGTCCAAGCCCAACCTGGTCCCCTGAGACCCTGGCCATCTTGCAGTGATGCTCCTAAGGGCAGCTGTCTCCATCTCTCCAGCCCCACCACTGCCACCTCCGGCCTGCCATTCCCAAACTGCCAGATGGCATCCAAGGCACCAAGCACCTCCCGGGGAGAGCATGAAACCTTATGGCCATCCCAGACACTCGGCACCATTCAACACATGCCACAGACCACGGCTTCAAAGCTGCTTGCAGCTACTTAATAAACCATCTCAACCAGGCACAGTGGCTCACGCCTGTAATCCCAGCACTTTAGGGGGCCTGTCTCAGGACTGCAAGAGCATTTCTTCTCAAAGGCTGAAGGAAGCACCATCTGGAGAAAGCTGGCCAGTGCTCTTTAGAAAAACACCCCACCTACAGTGCTCCCAAGCACTCAGAAGCTTGTCTCAGCCACAGGGTGCGGGAGCTCTTTAGGCTTTACCTCTGACTTCTCAAATCCCTCCAGAAGGCAAACTGTCCCTGTCTGTTCCTCCCTCCACCCCCAGAAATCACAGGGACACCCTCATGATTCTGACTTTGGCTACAAAGGAGACTAGAAGATCTGGGTGAGCACCATGTTCCATGTGGACCCCAGCTCCACTGAAGAACCTCTCGAGGGTGGCCGGCCACCGAGCTGCCAGGCTTGAGGGAAGGGCGTCAGGGAAGAAGGAAGGCCATGGCCAAGACAGCATCCTGAGCAAAGGGGGACTCACCTCCTTGTGCCCTTGGATCTGGGAGTTCACAAAGGCACGGAGGATATGGGAGGTGAGGGGCAGGTAGACGTGGATGAGCTGTGTCTCCTGGTGCAGGCAGTACAGGGAGAAGTAGTTCCGCAGCTCCATGGTCTGAATCGCATTCTCCTGCTGCAAATTCAACAGCCACCTTTGCACCCAGCCCAGCCAGAAGCTGGAGGAGCATCAAGGCCTGAACACCAGCATGCTCCCTGAGCGAGGGTGGCCCCTCCTACTTCAGCCTTCACCAGGCATTTGGAAGGTGGCAAGGTAAGAGAGAGCCAGGGAGGGAGCACCAGGCAGGGAGCCACGTCACTCTGGGTATCCAGGGCAGCTCCCAGCCTCCACTGCACCCCCAGCTCTGTTCCAGATGCGTGGGGCCAACCCAGGAGAGCCCACTGGGACAGCTCCCGGGCCCACCAAGGCTGGGAGGGGAAAGGCTCCCACAGGCGTGCCTAGCCATCCCAGCCACCCACCTCCACAATGCGGGACTCCAGCTGCTCCACGGACTCCGGTTCGCGGTTCTGCACGGCAGCGCTCATCATCTGCCTCTTCATCAGGCTGTATTTGTGCAAGGCCCGCTGGTGCTTGTGCAGCACACCCTTCTCGTGCCGCTCACACAGGTCCTGCAGGGTCAGGGGAGGCATTTGGCCTTGGCCCCCGAAGCCTGCGGCAGGGCCCTGCGGAGCCAGCCAAGGGCAGCACACCAGAGAGACGGAAAGTCCCATCTCCCGCTGCAGCCCTGGCTTCTCAGCTCCTCCCATCCCCCAGGAGTTACACCCTTGAAGGATCCTAAGATCATTCCCAAAAGCTCTGCCCCCAACCAAGGAGCAGCCAAGACTCACCTTATACGACTGCAGCAGATCCAAGAAGAGGTTCAGCTTCTCCACCACATCATTCTCCTCCTGCTTACCCTAGAAGGTGAGGGGGAGAGGGAGCTTACCCATGAGGACACACACAGGACCGGGAACCCTGCCCGGGAACTCAGACCCAAGCCTGGCCTGGGCCGGTTCCTTCCTCCCAGAGTCAGAGGGACTCCCCAGGACCACCAGCCAGGTCTGCAGGGGGCTCCCTTCCCACCGGCCCACCCAGGAACGGGCAGAGACACCTCTGAGCCCAGCAGTCTTGATGGGCACAAGGCCTGCAATCTAGCAGGACAGCTGCCTGGCCTCTTGCTGATCAGCCCGTCCAGCCTTCCTCTGGGCTTCAAAGAGCCGGTGTCTCTCCCGACACACATGCTGGGAGAGCCAGGCATCCCGGACCCCCAATCCCTGGCAGCTCCATCAAGCACCGCAGAAAACCTGAGTTCCCCCATCTGACGCTGTGAGCTGTGTTGAAAACAGGCACACCCGGGAGGGATACGGAGAATGAGAGCATCATCTCTGCATCAGTAAAAGAGAGAGAAATGCAGGCCTAGGAAGGGGTGCAGGGTAGGAGGGACAGCAGTTGCAAGAAGGACATGCTGTGAAGCCACGACAGAGAGGCCAGCAGAGGCATTTGGTGTCCGGGCTGAGGAGCCAGGAAGGGAGACGGCCACCTGGGGCTGCACACAGAAGCATCACACTGTACGGTAGGGACGGCAGTGGGCGCAGGCCCCTCTCTGGCCTCACACATGGTTTTGTGTGGGCAGCACAGCCACAGACACAGCCCAACAGGGCAGTGAATGCACAGCAAATGGCAGGCAGCCCTGTAGTGGAACAGGGGCCCCATCATGGCAGAGGGATGATCAGCCCCTGGAGTCGCACAGCACCTGGGGACATGGGGCAGCCCCCATGGGCCAAACCCCATGCAGAGACTGCCTCCGCTGCTCCGCTCACACCTGTAGCAGCTCTCAGTGGGGGCACAGGCCAGGCCACGGCGCACACAGCCTGATCCCACGGTGAGAGGCACCTGCAGTATGAAGGATCAGTCCAAAGCCCTGGGCTCTGGCTGCCACTGAGGGGAGCATCTGAGCTCTGGAGACAGCAGGGGGCTGGGGATGGCAGCAGAAGGGGCGGCTCATCCACCCCTGACCTGTGCAACCCACCACAGACCCCCAGCCACAACGGCAATGAAGCCAGCCCGATGGCAGGGATCCTGGGGAAACCCCTGACACTGACGCCTTCAGTCATACCCCGGCCCTGAAGGGCTCCGGCACAGCTCACTGAGCACCTCGGGAACATGAGGCTCCCTCCACAATCCCTCGGGCTCCACCCGCAGCAGGGGGTGAAAAGCTCGCAACACGAACTGCACGTCAAGCTCAGCAAGAGACAGCACAGAAAGAAGTGACTGGAAGGAGTTTTGTGGGACACAAAGCTGGAATGGGAGCTGGGGATGCTGCCCAGGCTCTGCTGCACCTCAGGGCACCCTAAGATGCCCTTTCCACCCTCCAGACTTCAGGCCAACTGAACAAGAAGGCTCCCCGGCCACCAAGCCCACACCTACAGCAGCTGGGATTCCAGCCAGTAAAATGTGCCAGGAGAAGAAATGTGCTAAGATTTCTAACACTCTAGAGGGAAAATGCCAGCTCACCGCAGGTGCCCAGCTCCCACCTGACCAGGCAGGGGCTCAGGAAAATGGAGGCGTATCCCCTGACCCAGCAGAAGAGGAGGAGCTCGGGGGTCCCCCTGCTTGTGTCATTTGCCACCAAGTCCCGTCTGTGGTTTAGTGCTGCACAAAACCCTAATCCAGGGGTGTCTAATGTTTTGGCTTCCCTGGGCCACACTGGAAGAATTGTCTTGGGCCACACATAAAATACACTAACATAAAGGATAGCTGATGAGCTTTAAAAAAGAAGAAAAAAAGAAAAACGGTCTGTGCATAAATCTCAATGTTTTTAGAAAGTTGACAGGTTTTTGTTTTGAGACAGAGTCTCGCTCTGTCACCCAGGCTGGAGTGCAGTGGCCTGATCTGAGTTCACTGCAACCTCTGCCTCCCTGGGTCAAGCAATTCTCCTGCCTCAGCCTCCTGAGTAGCTGGGATTACAGGCATGTGCCACCACGCCCAGCTAATTTTTGTATTTTTGGTAGAGATGGGGTTTCACCATGTTGGCCAGGCTGGTCTTGAACTCCTGACCTCAGGTGATCTGCCCACCTAGGTCTCCCAAAGTGCTGGTTGGACAAATGTGCCCTAAACCATCAATGCATGTGCCTTTAACCAAGGCAAAGGCCCCGTCCCCGTCACCACAGAAAACACAGACCAGTCTCATGTCTCTTGGTGGGATATGGCTTCCTACAGCTCCTAAGAGGTCTGGGGAGAATAAAACTAGTGTAAATACAAGCAGAATTAGGAAAAACAGTCCTCGCTGTCTCTGACTGTACAGCAAGGGTAAGATGGAACTTTTGCTGTATCAAATGAAAGGCCTTGAGGTTTGTTTCATGTAAAAGCTCAATTTCACTACAACCGAGGACAGTGAGAGATATTCAGGAAACAGCACTTCTCCAGACATCACAGTCCCAAAAGAGAACTCATGAAATGTCAGTCACAGAGTTGGGCAAAACCTCAAACCACAAACTCCTACCACACCAGAAGCCTGAACCTTCTCTCCCTCTTCGAGGTGGAAATGCAGCATCATCCAGGGCTAAATCAGTAAAAAACCCTGGGAATCACTTCATGAGTATGTTCATCCTGTGCTCTACAGAGCCCAGGGGCAATCTGGGCACCCTGCTGGCCGCCACCTGCTGCAGAGGAAGTGGGCTGTGGCAAGGGTCTGGGTCCCTGTGACAGCAACGGCTTTTATGTTTTGCACACCAAGCTTGGAGGAAAGGGTCAGCAGATTAAAGAAACATCTCTTTTGGCCGGGCGCAGTGGCTCGTGCCTGTATGTCCAGCACTTTGGGAGGCCGAGGCAGGCGGATCACTTGAGGTCAGGAGTTCGAGACCAGCCTGGGCAACATGGTGAAAACCCATCTCTACCAAAAATACAAAAATTAGCCAGGCGTGGTGGTGCATACCTGTAATCCCAACTACTGGGGAGGCTGAAGCAGGAGAATTGCTTGAACCCAGGTGGCAGAGGTTGCAGTGAGCCAAGATCCCACTACTGCACTCCAGCCTGGGGGACAGAGCAAGATTTTGTCTCAAAAAAAAAAAAAAGACATAGCTCTTTTAAGAATCGAGTTCAACCCCCTTGTATTTAATTGATGGAGAAACTGAGCCCCAGAGACCAAAGTGGCTTGAGCACGGTTACGACACAGACACACAATGCGAGGCAGGCAGCCCTGAGCTCCTCTGCCTCTATCCTGACAAGCCCCCAGCCCCACGTTCTCGGTGCTCTTCACCTGGGGGGAGTGGGCACACAGACCTGGAGATGGCATGGACCCAGCCCCAATCCACAGACACCAAGAGTGTCCTCCCTCCATTTCTAAAGGGAACAGACAGGCACAGGGATGGAAGAGGAAAAAACCTAGGACTTTCCACACCAGCAAAGACATCAAATTTCCTCTTCAGCATGAAAAATGTCATGGGCACCTGAGTGCCCTGTTTCCAACTTGAAAAGCCCCAACTCCACAGTAGGTGGGTTCACAACTCACCAAGCCATTCAGGAGCTCTGGGGCTCAGTGTGGGGCACAGCCCTCACAGGCACTCCGATCACTTAACTTCAAACTAATATGAGTAGCCTGGAGGCCACTTTCCCAAGAAATAGAAATTAGGCAGCAAGCTCTCACCTTCACACCTATGGAAGCTTTTTGTTTTTGAAACAGACTCTTGCTCTGTCACCCAGGCTGAAGTGCAGTGGTACCATCGAGGCTCACTGAAGCCTCTGCCTTCTGGACTCAGGTGTTCCTCCCACCTCAGCCGCTTGAGTAGCTGGGACTGCAGGTATGCACCACGACCCCTGGCTTATTTATTTATTTATTTATTTATGTGGCGAAGTCTCGCGCTGTTGCCCAGGCTGTAGTGCAGTGACACAATTTTGGCTCGCTGCGATCTCCGTCTCCCGGGTTCAAGCGATTCTCCTGCCTCAGTCTCCTGAGTAGCTGGGACCACAAGCATGCACCACCATGCCCAGCTACGTATTTTTTAAAATATTTTTAGTAGACAGGGGGTTTCACCACGTTGGCCACGATGGTCTCAATCTCCTAACCTTGTGATCTGCCCACCCTGACCTCTCAAAGTGCTGGGATTACAGGCATGAGCCATCAGGCCGGGCCAATTTTTAAATTTTTTATAGATGAAATTTTGCTCTGTTGTCTAGGCTGGTCTCAAACTCCTGGGCTCAAGCAGTCCTCCTGCCTCAGCCTCCCAAAGCACTGGGATGACAGGTGTGAGCCACTATGCCCGGCCACATAACAGTTTTTTAACATAAAATCCCCCAGATGAGCCTTTCAGTTTGACAGTAAACAGTTATCTTCAAACTGACCCCAAATGACTCCAAGATCTTGGCGAATTTCTAAGAACAGCTTCTGCCCATGCAGCAGAAGCACTTCCTGAGGTTGTATGTGGAGCGGGAGGTGGGAGTCTCCTGGGTGCTGGGGCTTCATGATTATTCTGATGAGTTAAGTCTCAGTGCCAAATCCTGGTGGACTCAGACAGCAAAGTGGTAACTATCTGGTCCACTCAGAAGTATGCCTGGAAATCCAAGATTATCTTTCCAAAAAACAGAGTCCATCTTTCAACCTCGGCAAAATCAACACTCAAGACTAGAGCCCAATCTGTTTTGTCACTGGAAACCCCCCTTGAAAGTGTAAACACTCCTAGGGAGCAACCAGGAACAGATCGGGATGGGCAGCTCCCAGCTAGGGCACAGCTGCTCATTCATTCGGCTCAGAACTATGAAGCCAGCCAGGCGCAGTGGCTCACGCCTGCAATCCCAGGACTTTGGGAGGTCGAGGCGGCTGGATCACCTGAGGTCAGGAGTTTGAGACCAGCCTGGCCATCATGATGAAAACTCGTCTCTACTAAAAATACAAAAATTACTTGGGCATGGTGGTGGGCACCTATAATCCCAGCTACTCAGAAGGCTAAGGCAGGAAAATCGCTTGAACCCAAGAGGCAGAGGTTGCAGTGTGCCGAGATCAAGCCATTGCACAACAGCCTGGGCAGTGACAGAGCGAGACTCTGTCTCAAAAAAAACAAAACAAAAAAAAAACTGTGAAGCCCATCTGAGGAGGAGGCGGTCCCCCATGCCAGGGCTGAGAGTGCTCTCTGGAGCAGGTACCTGGGAGGACCGATCCACTCACCTGTTGTGCAGCCTTGTCGGCGAGCAGCGCAAATTCCACAGACAGGCCTTTCAGAGCCTGCTTCAGGGACCCCCAAGTACTGCTGTTCAGAGCGGCCCAGGAGGGCAGCGGGGTCGTGTCAGACCCTATGGCACTGAGGGAGCAAGCACACAGGAGAGGAGACACTCGAGGACCTGGAGCTCACCCCGCGGTTGAGTCTGGCATCCCCTGCAACGGATGCGCAGCTCTCAACACTGCGCCCTCCACAGCAACCTGTGTGCCCCTCACCACCCCACCCTCCGAAGCCCCTGCTGCTCAAAGAGAAGCCTGCGGGAACCCTGGGAGCCTGGGAGAAAGGATGGCCTCGGGGCTGTACCCCAGGCCCTGCTGCGTCTTCTTCCTGACCAGCCCCCAAGTGATGTGTGTGCACAGGTTAGGGGCACTGCTCAGGGGAGCAGAGTCCTGGATGGGGTCTCCCTGACCCTCAAGCAAAGGAAGCACTGCCAGTCCATGGTCTGTTCTTCCCCAAGTCAAAGGGATCTTTTCTGTTTATCTTTTTGAGACGAAGTTTTGCTCTTGTTGCCCAGGCTGGAGTGTAACAGCTCAATCTTGGCTCACTGCGACCTCCACCTCCCAGATTTAAGCAATTCTCCTGCCTCAGCCTCCCAAGTAGCTGGGATTACAGGTGTACACCACCATGCCCAGCTAGTTTTGTATTTTTTTAGCAGAGACAAGTTTTCACCATGTTGGTCAGGCTGGTGTCAAACTTCTGACCTCAAGTGATCCACTCACCTTAGCCTCCCAAAGTGCTGCGATTACAAGCATGAGCCACCACGCCTGGCCTAGGATCTTTTTTAAAGTCTCATCCTAACAGTGGGAAAACTACCACACTAGAAACTGGTGAGCATTAGACCAGGCGTGGAGGCTCACACCTGTAATCCCAACATTTTAGGAGGCTGAGGTGGGTGGATCACCTGAGGTCAGGAGTTTGAGACCAGCCTGACCAACATGGAGAAACCCCAACTCTACAAAAAATTCAAAATTAGCCGGGCGTGGTGGTACACACCTGTAACCCCAGTTACTCGGGAGGCTGAAGCAGGAGAATCACTTGAACCCAGGAGACGGAGCTTGCAGTGAGTGGAGACTGTGCCATTGCACTCCAGCCTGGGCAACAAGAGTGAAACTGTCTCAAAAAAAAAAAAGAAACTGGTCGACATTTACGCATGCTCAGGAATCCACATTTCTGGGCCAAAATTCTCCCTCGTTTCTTCCAAATATGACACCCCATGTACCTGACCCACTTTTTTTTGCCCCTTCTGGAGTGAAACAGGTCAGGATGCTGGTTATTAAACGCATTTTCTGTCCAAGCCCTTCACCAGTGTGAATTCCCGTCCCACCACGCCTGTCCCTGCAGAAGCTGAAAGGTCACCTGCCTTAGCTCCTTCCCAAATATGAGAAGATCTGCCGCGTTGTCAATGGCCCTCGACGAGATCCGCTCAGCCCTGTCCCGAAGCTTGTGAAAGCTGTTGTAGATGTTCCGGATCAGCTCCCGGCTGATGGCAAACTGAGCTTGGATGTCAGCTGGGAGGAAGTCCTGACATGATGAGAAGAGGGAGAGATACTGTGTGTTACTTGCTGTGGAGCGCCTGTCAGATGGCAGCAGCCAACCTCCCAAAAGCTGAGCCACAGGAGACCCAGCAGGTCCATGAGCCACCCCAGGAGCCCCACTCCCCCAGGGATCACTGCAGGGATCACTCTGCAAGTCCAAACAAGAAACGAAAACCATCATCACCTGCATGCCGCAAACACAAAGACAAAAGACCCCGTAGGATTAGGACCACAGAGTCCAATGAAATGTCATCACACTGGAGGTCCTATCAAAAAACACTCAAATGGCCGGGCATGGTGGCTCATGCCTGTTAATCCCAACACTCTGAAAGGTCGAGGCAGGTGGATCAACTGAGCTCAGGAGTTCAAGACCAGCCTGGCCAATATGGTGAAACCCCATCTCTACTAAAAATACAAAAATTAGCTGGGCGTGGTGGTGGGCACCTGTTATCCCAGCTACTTGGGAGGCTAAGGCAGGAGAATTGCTTGAACCTGGGAGGCAGAAGAGCTAAGATTGCACCACTGCACTCCAGCCTGGTCAACAAGCAAGACTCTGTCTCCGAAAACAAACAAACACTCAAATAATTATCTTTAGGACCAGGTGCAGTGGCTCACAGCTGTAATACAAGCACTTTGAAAAGCCGAGGCAGGCAGATCATGAGGTCAGGAGTTTGAGACCAGCCTGACCAACATGGTGAAACCCTGTCTCTACTAAAAATATAAAAATTAGCTGGGTGTGGTGGCATGCACCTATAATCCCAGCTACTCAGGAGGCTGAGGCAGAAGAATCACTTGAACCCAGGAGGCAGAGGTTCCAAGTGAGCTGAGATCACACCATTGCACTCCAGCCTGGCCAACACAGCAAAACTCCATCTCAAAAAAATTAAAAAAATAATAATAATAATCTTTATCTGGATGCAGTGACTCATGCCTGTACCCCAGCACTTTGGGAGACTGAGGCAGGAGGATTGCTTGAGCCTAGGAGTTTAAGAACAGCCTCGGCAATGTAGCGAGACCCCATCTCTACAAAAAAATTAAAAAATTAACCAGGTGTGGTGGAGCACCTGTGGTCCCAGGCACTTATAGAGGACTGAGGCAGGAGGATCACTTGAGCCCAGGAGGTCCAGGCTGCAAGGAGCCATGATCACAACACTGCACTCCAGCCTGGGGACCCTGTCTCCAGAAAAAAAACAAAAGCAAAAACAAATAAAAATCTTCACATTAAACACAACAAACAGGCCAGGCGTGGCGGCTCACGCCTGTAATCCAAGCACTTTGGAGGCCAAGGCGGGCAGATCACCTGAGGTTGGGAGTTCGAGACCAGCCTGACCAACATGGTGAAACCCCATCTTTAAAAAGAAAGAAAAAGAAAAAAAGACAACAAACATAAATTCTTGAAAGACTCTCCACATGGGGGGAAGGCCTCTCGTATGCCTCATTTATTCCCAAGGACTTTTTATAAGCTTTGATACTACCAGTGTTCAGAAAACAGAAAGCTCAGAGAGTGAAATGAAGGGAAAAGGTTCGGCCAGGCATGGTGGCTCATGCCTCTAATTCCAGTACTTTGGGGGCCCATGCCAGGAGGATCGCTTGAGGCCAAGATTTTGAGACAAGCCTGGGCAACACAGTAGACTCCATCTATACCAAAAACAAGCTAACAAATTAGCCAAGTGTTGTGGAGCACGCCTGTCATCCCAGCTACTCTGGGAGGCTGAGGTGGGAGAATCGCTTGGACCCAGGAGATCGCAGCTGCAATAAGCCAGGATTGCACCACTGCAATATAGCCTGGGGAATGGAGCAAGACGTTGTCTCAAAAAACAGAATAAAATAAAATAGATTTTTTTATTTTTGCATCAAGAAGCAGATTTTTTGGTGTTTTTTGTTTTGTGTCGTGTTGTGTTGCTTTTTGAGACCAAGTCTCACTCTGTTGCCCAGGCTAGAGTACAGTGGCAGGAGCTCGGCTCACTGCAGCCTCCGTTTCCTGGGTTCAAGCGATCTTCTCGCCTCAGCCTCCCAAGTAGCTGAGATGACAGCTGCCTGCCACCACATCTGGCTTTTTTTTTTTTTTTTTGGTATTTTTATTAGAGATGGGGTTTTGCCATGTTGGCCAGGCTGGTCTCAAACTCCCGACCTCAAGTGATCCGATTGCCTCGGCCTCCCAAAGTGCTTGGATTACAGGCATAAGCCACTGCGCTGGCCTGAAGAAGAGGTTGAAGAAATAAAATCAGATGGGGCGCAGTGGCTGACGCCTATAATCCCAGCTACTCAGGAGGCTGAAACAGGAGAATCGCTTGAACCTGGGAGATGGAGAATGCATCTCCAGCCTGGGCAACAAGAGCAAAACTCGATCTCAAAAGAAAAGAAAACAGAAAAAATCAAAAACAAAAAAACCTACCAAATAGCTACCTTAATCCTTTCTGGAAAAAGGACCAGATTTTAAACATTTAATAATAAACAAATGCAACAATGAATTCCCTGAAATCTGAAAAGATGGTGACACAAGCGTCCATCTATCTGAGTCACAGACAGGGGCAGAGGGCACGAGGTGCCTGGAGGGCCTGAGGTCAGAGCTCCGCCGAATCCTGGCCCTGCCACTTAGAAGCTCAGGACCTTGGCCAATGACAGCCTCGCTGAGCCTGTTTCTCCATCCATAAAACAGGCCTCCCAACCGTATCAGGGCAGCTGATACAAGGGTTAAATGAGGAAACTGGCCAGGCACGTTGGTTCACACCTGTGATCCCATCACTTTGGGAGGCTGAGGCAGGCGGATCACATGAGGTCAGGAGTTCGAGACCAGCCTGGCCAACATGGTGAAACCCCGACTCTAGTAAAAATACAAAAATGAGCCAGGCGTGGTGGTGCATGTCTGTAATCCCAGTTCCTAAGGAGGCTGAGGCATGAGAATCACTTGAATCCAGGAGGCAGAGGTTGCAGTGAGCCAAAATTGTGCCACTACACTCCAGCCTCAGCAACAGAGCAATACTTTGTCCCAGCACTTTGGGAGGCCGAGGTGGGTGGATCACGAGGTCAAGACATCGAGACCATCCTGGTCAACATGGTGAAACCCTGTCTCTACTAAAAATACAAAAAATTAGCTGGGAATGGTGGTGCGTGCCTGTAATCCCAGCTACTCAGGAGGGTGAGGCAGAAGAATTGCCTGAACCCAGGAGGTGGAGGTTGCGCTGAACCGAGATCGCGCCATTGCACTCCAGCCTGGGTAACGAGAGTGAAACTCTGTCTCAAAAAAAAAAAAAAAAAAAAAAAAAAAAATGAGAAAACCATGCAAGGGATCACAGCACAATCCCTGCCATGCAGAGGAGACAAAATCAATATGAAGGGTTAAAACTATTGTTTCTCTGATGAAAAAGGGAAGTACTCATCCAAATTAGAAAAATACCTTGGCCCTGGTAGCCAGCTTACAGTTCATGAATTCGTCCCCAACACACTGTGCTGATTCCTTTAACTTGTTCTGCACATCCTGCAAAAGGAAAAGAGAAAACTTCACCCTCTTCTACCAGCAACAAGAAAGCTGATGTGAGGCGAAGTTCACCGTGGAGCAGGGTGTCATCCTTCCTTGGGAGAAATAGATTTCCGTGTGTTGGCTTTGACTTTAGGATGCCGCAGGCTCTTGACTCTCCCTTAGATGTCTTTCTCACTGAACAGGACAGCGTGGCTTGGCTGCAGGAGCAACACAAACCTGCAGCTTCTCTCCAGAGGCACGGCCCTCCATCCGCAGACCTGGGGCGTCTCTCCAGAGGCACGGCCCCTGCAGCAGCAGCCCCACAGACAGACCGCAGATGCCTGAGACCCTGGTAGATTCCAAAAGCGCAATAGAACAGGGCGAAGGTGTCTTCCTTCCTAGGAATGCATCCATGGCACCAGAGCCCAGGGAGCTGCTGGGCAGAGCAAGGACAGGCCTAGCCCCCGGCACTGGAGCCCTCTTACCTGAATGAGCCTTCGAATCAGGAGGCTCCCAGGAGATACAAAGGGAAACCCTAATATGCAGCTGTTCATGCATCCAGGAATTCTAGAATTTCAGAGATGCCTTAAACATCATCTGACTCGACTCTCATTTTACAAACAAAATAAAAACACCTGAGGTCAAGCATGTAGTCCCAGCTACTCGGAGCCTGAGGTGGGAGGATTGCTAGCCTGGGTAACACAGTGAGACCCCATCTCTAAAAACAGAAAGGAAGCAAGAAAACTGAAGCCAGGAAGTGACAGATAATGCTATCTATGGAAAGGCCACAGGGAGTGTCCTACCCCTACAACAGAAGGGTCGCTCACCTGTGACCCACCACACCCCTCCTCACGTGGCTCCTCTGCTGAGAGCCTCAGCCCCCACCCAGGTCCTGCCACATTCCTCTCTGACAATCCAGATCTCCTTCCAAAGGAACGTTTCCACTCCCAAGGCTCAAAAGGTCCTACTGCCTGCTCCAGGTATCCCCAGGGGCATCCCAGGGACAGGCCACCCTCCTACAGGGTGAAGGCCCCTCTGCCTCAAAAGGAACCAAGACTTCTGTGAAGTCAGCCTGAGAGTGGTGGTGTCTTCCTGCAGCAGGGAGGAGGGCAGAGGCCCTCAGGTTCCCATTCAAGAAGAGGTTTCCCTAAAATAGAAGAGAGTCTGGAAACCTCTATTCCAGTGGAGCCCCCACCCTCCCCGCACAGGGAAAGGGTCCTTTAGGCACAGGCAGAGATGGAGCACAGAACCCGACTTCCCTGGAGGGCTAGCAGCTGCCTCCTCCTCAGGAAACAGGAGCTTTGCTGCAGGGTTTTCCTTTGAGACAGGGTCTCACTCTGTCACCCAGGCTGGAGTGCAGTGGCACAATCACAGCTCACTACAAGCTCGACCTTCTGGGTTCAAGCGATTCTCAAGCCTCAGCCTCCGAGTGACTGGGATTAAAGGTGTGCACCACCATGTCTGGCCTCAGTTCTGTTTTGTTTTAGTAGAGAAGTCTCGCTACGTTGCTCAGCCTGGTTTCAAACACCTGGGCTCAAGGGACTTTCCCACCTCAGCCTCTCAAAGCATTGGGATTAGAGGCATGGGCCACCGTGTGCCCAGCCGAGCTATAGCTTCTTTTTTTTTTTTAACGGAATTTCACTCTGTCACCCAGGCTGGAGTGCAATGGCACAATCTCAGCTCACTGCAACCTCTGCCCCCAAGTTCAAGCAATTCTCTGCCTCAGCCTCCCAAGTAGCTGGGATTATAGGTGCCCGCCACCACACCCAGCTAATTTTTTTATTTTTAGTAGAAACAGGGTTTCACCATCTTGGCCAGGCTGGTCTTGAATTCCTGACCTTGTGATCCACCCATGTCAGCCTCCTAAAGTGCTGGGATTACAGGTGTGAGCCACCACACCTAGCACTATAGCTTCTTGACACTCACTACGGCTGTGTGGCAGCCGCTGGGAGGAAGGAACCCCGCTCGGATGTCTGACTGAGCGTATGTACAAGAAGTTGATTCCCAGATGCAGGTCTGTGCTGTGGCTCTGACAAGGAGGCTCGGCGTGCTTTCTCAGTGCTCCAGTCAGACAGGGCCTTGTTTTAAGTGAACACTTCTTCCCATCTGGAGTCTCACATCTCCCTAAACCCTCCAAACCATCCAGCCTAAAACCTCAAAGTGACCGCAGAGACCCAGGATCTCCATGTAGATTTACAAAATCCTGCCAAGTCAACACCAGGGACACCTCTGAAAAATCACATTCAGGCTGTTATCTGGACAGGATAGAAGTGTTGTCCATGTCATTTCTGCTGGGCGTCCAAACAAGGGACCAGGAGGTAAGAAACCAAACCTGAGAGAGGGAAGAGCAGCTCCGGAGGCTCCCGGGACAGGGACACGCGTGGGGCGGACACACTCACCGAGCCGCTGAAGGACAGGAAGAGCTTGAGAACCACATCCTCGGAGAACAGGGGGTGCCGTGCCACCAGGTTGACAAAGCGCTTCAGAGCTCTCCTCCTGGCCTCGATGAACTCCCTGTCAGCTGCAGGAGTGCACAGGGTCACTGGACAGAGTCCAGGGTGCCAGTCCCCATCTTCCACTCTGAGCGAGTTCTCGAAGCTCTCCCTAGAGGCGGCAGAGCGCCCAGCGACTAGTGGAAGACACTGGCTGGGCCCCCAGTGCTACCCAGACAATGGGCCTGCAAAAGCTGCCCAGAGCAAGAGCCCCACCCCCAAACCCTGCCTCCAGCCACACACACTTGGGTCCAGAAGCTGCCAGGGAAAACCACAGATCTGCTCCTTTCCATCAAGAGTCCTGTGAACCAAGTGAGTGGTCACTCTGATCACCTCCATTAAAGACACCTTCCATAACCCCTTCCTGACACCTCCCTCCAGGGAAAAAATGGGTTTTGCTAGCTCCAACACTAATGCAATACAGGTTTTCTTTTCTTTTCTTAATTTTAATTTTCTCTTGCTGGCACCATCTTGGACTTTTTGATGTCCATGAGTTTTTTTGGAGACAGAGTTTCGCTCTTATTGTCCAGGCTGGAGTGCCATGGCACGATCTCAGCTCACTGCAACCTTTGCCTCCGGGTTCAATCTATTCTCCTGTCTCAGCGTCTGGAGTAGCTGGGATTACAGGCACGTGCCACCACACATGGCTAATCTTTGTATTTTTAGTAGAGATGGGGTTTCACCATGTTGGTCAGGCTAGTCTCAAACTCCTGACCTCAGGTAATCCTGCCTCGGCCTCCCAAAGTGCTGAGATTACAGGCATGAGCCACCATGCCCGGCTGAGATTTTCTATTCACTGTGCTTATAATTCACTCTGCAATGGATCCACTTACTAATTGCTTCCATTCAGGTTAAATATTTTCACTCCAAAGGGAAAGAAAGTCAAAGCATATATTGATGCATTCAGGACATTTCAATCTGAACACAGACAAAAATGGTATTTAAATACCTTTTTTTTTCTTTTTTGAAACGGAGACTCACTCATCAGGCAGGCTGGAGTATAGTGGCACAATCTCAGTTCACTGTAACCTCCACCTCCTAGGTTCAAGCGATTTTTCTGCCTCAGCCTCCCAAGTAGCTGGGATTACAGGCATGCACCACCATGCCCAGCTAATTTTTGTAGTTTTAGTAGAGACAGGGTTTCACCATGTTGGTCAGGCTGGTCTCAAACTCCCGACCTCAGGTGATCTGCCTGTCTCAGCCTGCCAAAGTGCTTGGATTACAGGTGTGAGCCACTGGCTCCTGGCCTTTAAATACTATTCTTAAGTTATTAAGAAATACATCTGGGTGCAGTAGCTGACGCCTGTAAGCCCAATATCTTGGGAGGCCAATGTGGCTGGATTACTTGAGGTCACAAAGTTGTACAGCAGCCTGGCCAGCACAGCAAAACCCCGTCTCTAGAAAAACAGAATAAAAGAAAGAAAACAAATAATACAGTTGCTGAGGCCCACCTCCTGGCTTAAGAGTGGCAGGCTCCTTCCGATTAGGCTGCGCTTCCATAAACGCCAGCACAAGTGGCGCAGTATGTGTGTGCAGTTTCCAGGCGCCAAACACTGGCCAGCACTGAACTCGGATGCCCAGGTTTGAGCCAGCATCACACATCCCTGTCGCATCCTCTGTTCTCTGCTTCCCTGAGCACCCCGTGTGCCCTTCAGCATGATAAGAATGATCTGCTCTGTGGTGTTCACATGGGGCAGGGAGAAAATCACATCATCAGGCTCTGGGCTTCTTGCTCAGTGACCCATGAGAGGCAGAAGCATTTATGCACCATCGCACAATTTCAGATGCAGGGAACTGGCCACTGTTAGCTCCCACGCTGTGGAAGGGTTGGGAATGGCGGAAAGCCAGCTGATCTGCGCTAAGCACTCGCCTCCCCAGCATGTTTTATTCAGAATTTGAGGAAAGGGCTGATGGAGTGACCGCCAGTGAGATTGGAGCTGGAAGCCGCCATCCCTGTGATGTAGCCCTGCGGGACGCAGGCACCGGGAGGGGTTCCAAGGTCGTCTACCTTCTCCCACTGGCCCAAGGCCATCTTCAGGCAGGGAGGTGAAGGTGTGGCAGCCATGTGCTGTTTTTTTCTCTCCTGCAAGACGCAGCTTAGACTTCCTGCTTGTAAAATGTCTGTTCTCTTCTGTGAGGTCATGGGGCGCTCCCGTGGTGCCCATGGCTCAGGCTCCCATGGCTTTGCAGATGCAGACAGAGCAATGCCAGCCAGGTGAGCACACAGTGTTCCTGGCAGCCCTCTTGGGAGCTCTGGGGAGCCCTGGTCACTGTGCTCTGGAGAGGGGAACTGGGGTTCTGTTTCACAACTGCACAGCAAGGCCTTCCCCACGTGTCAGTCATCCAGCCAAAGGCTCCCATGGGCCCAGGGTACCAGGTGCCAGTCTCCCAGCCTACACCAAGGCTGGGCTCAAGCCATAGCTCTGCCCCAGATGACAAAAGGCTTGAGCTTCCCCACAGCTCTGCACCTACCCTGTACAACAGGGGGTTGATCCCTGAGCCAAGACCACTGGGTCCAGGAGGTAGGCTGGCTCCCCCTGTCCCCAATGGGCAGCACACCCAGCTTTACCTCCCAGCATCCTCTTGGGTGGCAGGGCAGGCACCATCCGGTAGGGGAACTTGTGCAGGAGCATCTCCTGGAAGACCACGAAGTCATTGTACCGTCTGTACACGGAGGACTTGAAGCGCTGCAAGAGAAGGGCTTGGTGCTTACATCTGACAGTGGAAACTGTGCCGCTTCATCACTTCCCTCAACAGAACCCGGAAAACAACAGTACCGAGCGCATCTTCTCTCACCGGGCATCTACTAAAGGAGGAACCCTGTAATGCCTTCATCTATGGCAATGTCACTTTTAAATTTTGTATAGCTCTTAGGCTGGGCACGGTGGCTCATGCCTGTAATCCCAGCACTTTGGGACGCCAAGGTGGGCGGATCACCTGAGGTCAGGAGTTCGAGACCAGCCTGGCCAACATGGTGAACCCCCATCCCTAATAAAAATAAAAAATAAAAAATTAACCAGGCTTGGTGGTGCATGCCTGTAATTTCAGCTACTCGGGAGACTGAGGCATAAGAGTCACTGGAACCAGGAGAAAATGTTACAGTGAGCTGAGATGGCACCACTGCACTTCAGCCTGGGGGTGAGAGGGGGAAAAAAAAGGTAATGGATAAGAATAACACATTATTCACTTCATTCATGTTATTGCAAGCATCACTGTTGTCTCTTGAAATAGCCCCAACTCTCTTAGAATAGACCAAGCGCTGATTATAAACTAATACAGAGCAGATGCTTGATCCAAACATATTTGCTTACAAACTGCATTGTGAACACCACCATGAATACAAATTCAGACTCTACAAGGTTAGCATCCTATTCACTTGAGTAGCCTAATCTGGACCTAATGAAGAGCTTACCCAGGAAACACATAAACAATTATCTTTAAAATTAAACGTGTGGCCCGGTGTGGTGGTTCACGCCTGTAATCCCAAGACTTTGGGAGGCCAGGGCTGGTGGATCACGTGAGGTCAGGAGTTTAGGACTAGCCTGGCCAACAGGTGAAACCCCATCTCTACTAAAAACAAAAAAAAATTAGCCAGGTGTGGTGGTGGGCACCTGTAATCTCAGCAACTTGGGAAGTTGAGGCAGGAATATCACCTTAACCCAGGAGGCAGACATTGCAGTGAGCTGAGATCACGCCACAGCACTCCAGCCTGGGTGACAGAGTGAGACTACCTCAAAAAAAAAAAAGTTAAACATATGAAGCAGCGTCCCCACCACCACTCAGCACACATCTGCTTCACGTTGCATTTCCCAGGCTCCAGCATGGAGGATGAGCAGGCATATAACTGGAGAATGAACCTGGCAGAGGTTTCCCACCTGGTTGGTGTTTGGCAGGCTGGCCCGTGACAGCATCAGGGGGTGACCAAATTTCCCCCTTAACAATGTTTCCTACATGGTGATGAATTTACATAAGGGACAGGCAGCTTAGTAAGATTGGCAGAAAGGCCAGCTGCTGGCCCCCTGACAAGGAACAGCGTGTCTCACACACTCAGAGCTGCCTCCCCACGGGCTGCCAGGCCCCAGAAGGTAGGGCTAGCTTGCTCCACTCCCCTGTAGCATCCCGCCAGCTGGTCCACATCCCCAACTGTGGCCCAGAGGGCCAGGAACCATGGCAATGCTGGGCAGCAAGGCAGCTTTGACATGATCCTCGAAGGGAATCCTCCCCTCTCTGTCCCCCTTTATCCTTTGCTAGCAGCAGACAACCACTGGAAATCTGTGGCCACAGGCTCTGAAGCACAATGAGGCAGAGCAGAGCAGACGGCAGGGAAGGGAGACCTGCTCGCTCGTCCTTAAGGCCAGGTATGGAGGCTCATGCTTGTGAGTCCAGCACTTTGGCAGGCCAATGTGAGAGCAATGCTTGAGCCAGGAGTTTGAGAACAGCTGAGACAACATAGCAAGCCTCCATTTGTAATTTTTTTTTTTTTTTAAAAAAGCAAGTTTGGACATGGTTGCTCTTTCCTATAATCCCAGCACTTTGGGAAGCTAAGGTGGGAGGACTGCTTGAGCCCAGAAGTTCAAGACCAGCCTGGACAACATAGCAATATCCCATCTCTACAAAAAATTTAAAAATTTGCTGGGTGTGGTGGCATACGCTTGTGGTTCCAGCTACTTAGGAGACTGAGGTGGGAGGATTGTCTGAGCCTGCGAGGATGAGGCTACAGTGAGCTATGATTGTGCCACAGCACTCCAGGCTGGGCAACAGAGCAAGACCCTGTCTGTTTAAAAACAAACAGCTGGGCGCAGTGCCTCTTGCCTGTAATTCCAGCACTTTTGGAGACTGAGGTGGGCGGATCACAAGGTCAGGAGTTCAAGACCAGCCTGACCAATATGGTGAAACCCCATCTCTACTAAAATTACAAAAAGTAGCCAGGCATGGTAGCACATGCCTGTAATCCCAGCTACTTGGGAAGCTGAGGCAGAAGAACTGCTTGAACCCGAAGGCGGAGGTTGCAGTGAGCCGAGATTGAGCCACTGTACTCCAGCCTGGGCAACAGAGTGAGACACTGTCTCAAAAAATAAATAAATAAAAGTAAACACCAACAAACAAAAAGACACACCTTTTACCCAGGACCATTTGCTTATGACGCTTTTCAAACTAACCCCTGGTAGTGCTGTCTGGCCGGAGCTGGGCTGGGACCACCCTCTCTCATACAGGAGTGGGCTCTGCTCTGTCTGTGCGAATCCCCCAATCCCTGCTGACTCTGCAGCTCCCAAGGACAGTGTTGGCTCATCAGTTACTCAATGCCAGGGACGAACAATGAAAACTCTTATCAGAATCTGTCCTAAGGAACTGAGATAACAAGCAAAGGACAGAGAGAGCCACGATTCCAGACAGGCATCAGGCACTCAGTGCCTGCATCTGATTTGCCCAGTATCAGAGCACCCAGCAAGAGGAGGGCCATGTTATTAAAGGATATTAGAGTGACACATATTGATCCTGCCATGCAAGTTTGATTCACTGGGGTCCGCATTGGATGGGGCTGACATTCTAATCCTTGGGGGTTCCCCAGAATTACGAAGCTAAGCTAGCATGGATCCTGCTTTGTGCTCTGTGGACCATCCGCAGGAAACTCCTAAGAAACAGGACTCCAGAGCAGAGTCGTGGGGAGAACAAACTGGGCCAGGTGGGGATGTGGCTGGGCCAGAGCGAGGTGCAGGGAGCAGATGCATGGAAAAGTCTGCTCTGCAGCCTGACTCTGCTGAAGTTCTGGATCTCGCCTGTAAGCCAGGTGCACAGAACTCACCCTTCAGCCTTCTTCTGTCACACCGCCCCTGCCTGAAGGTTTTGAGCTGTGACCCTTTCGTCCCCTCCTTCCCCGACACACACACGATTTGCCAGTTACCTGGCTGGAAACCTCATACTCCACATGCTTCAGGAAGAGGCCCTTCTTCTCCGGAATGAGCTCCACCTGCACGGTGTCCCTGGCCAGCAGCTCCTGTAGGCTGTGGGACAGCAACAGTGGGTTCCCCTGTGGCATCTGCATTCGACTGGGGGCTGGGGCCCGCTGCACAATAACCTGGGGCTCCACGGCCTGGGGCGTTGGCAGGTCTGCAGGAGAAAGGCAGAATGACCAATGAGAAAGGCTGCTCAAAAGGTGAACCTTGGCCAGGCACAGTGGCATGCCCCTGTAATCCCGGGACTTTGGGAGGCCGAGGAGGGAGGATCACTTGAGCCCTGGAGTTCAGGACCAGCCTGGGCAATATGGTGAGACCCTATTGCTACAAAAATAAAATAAATTGAAAAGCAGAGGCTAGGCATGGTAGCTCACACCCGTAATCCCAGAACTTTGAGGGTCAAGGCTGGCAGATCATGAGACCACAAGATCAAGACCATCTTGGCTAACAAAGTGAAACCCTGTCTTTACTAAAAATACAAAAAATTAGCCAGGCATGGTGGCACACACCTGTTAGTCCCAGCTACTAGGGAGGCTGAGGCAGGAGAATCGCTTGAATCTGGGAGGCAGAAGTTGTAGTGAGCCGAGATCATGACACTGTACTCCTGCCTGGGTGACAGAGCAAGACTCCATCTCAAAAAAAAAAAAAAAAAAAAAAAAAAAAATAGAAAAGGGGAGCCTCCCTCTGCTGTGTGCTAGTTTAGCATGTGGACTGTGGCCCAGCAAGTCCCATCCTCAGCCAGACACACTCATTCTTTCACACTACAAAGTCAACACTGGGGGTACATCCTTTTCTTAAAAAAATCATGGTGGTCAGGCACCATGGCTCATGCCTGTAATCCTAGAACTGGAGGCCGAGGTTAAAGGATCGCTTGAGCTCAGGAGTTGGAGACCACCCTGGGAAAGACAGCAAAACCCCGCCTCTACAAAAAATACAAAATTAGCCAGACTGACTGGCTAATTTTGAAATCCCAGCTACTCGGGAGGCTGAGGTGAGAGGATCGCCTGAGCCTGGGAGGTCAAAGCTGCAGTGTGAGCCACGACTGCACCACTGCATCCTGGCCTAGGCAACAGAGTAAGACCCTGTCTCAAAAAAAAAAAAAAGACTGCCCTGGGAGGCTTCCACCTGCTCATGAATCAGCAAGTACACCCACATTTCTGTGACTAAATTAAATCTAGTCTTAACTTTGAGGAAAGAAAACAAAGTGAAATATGTACAAGTTACGTGTGAAACAGAGTCCTCCTTTCATCTTTTATTTATTTATTTATTTATTTTTGAGACGGAGTTTCACTCTTGTTACCCAGGCTGGAGTGCAATGACGCGATCTCGGCTCACCGCAACCTCTGCCTCAGCCTCCTGAGTAGCTGGGATTACAGGCATGCGCCACCATGCCCAGCTAATTTTTTGTATTTTTAGTAGAGACGGGGTTTCACCATGTTGACCAGGATGGTCTCGATCTCTTGACCTCGTGATCCACCCGCCTCGGCCTCCCAAAGTGCTGGGATTACAGGCATGAGCCACCGCGCCCGGCCTTGAGTCCTCCTTTTCTCTAGAGCCAAGAGAAGGGACTCGAACCAAAGAAACTGGCCACAGGATCTTCTCTATGTCCCAGTGTGTCCACAGTGAGCACGTTACTTTCATATGCCAAAAAATCATCCAGACAGGAGGGAGGGAAGGAGGTGAGGGAGGGAAGAAAGAGAAAAACTCTAGGCCTTACAGCTCACACTCCCAACCATACGCACTGAAGAATTAAGACTGAAAACTCCAGCCACCTTACAGATGAGAAGCCACTGTGCACCACACAAAGCAGCACAGGCAAACCAGAGATTCCATGCCCAGCAATTTGCAAAGAAAAACCAAAGCAGGCCTGGTGCGGTGGCTCACGCCTGTCATCCTAGCACTTTGGGAGGCTGAGGCGGGCAGATCACGAGGTCAAGAGATCGAGACCATCCTGGCTAATGGTAAAACCCTGTCTCTACTAAAAATACAAAAATTAGCCGGGCATGGTGGCTGGTGCCTGTAATCCCAGCTACTTGGGAGGCTGAGGCAGGAGAATTGCTTGAACCCAGGAGGCGGAGGTTGCAATGAGCTGAGACTGCACCACCACATGCTAGCCTGGCAACAGAGCAAGATTCTGTCTCAAAAAAAAAAAAAGGAAAAAACCAGCAAAAGGAATTATGTTTAAAAAGTTAGTAAGTTTGGTTTTTTAATACAGAGTTCTTTTTTTTTTTTTTTAGATGGAATTTCATTCTTGTTGCCCAGACTGGAGTGCAATGGCACTATCTCAGCTCACTGCAACCTCTGCCTCCCAGGTTCAAGCAATTCTCCTGCCTGAGTCTCCCAAGCAGTTGGGATTACAGGCGCCCACTACCAAACCCGGCTAACTTTTTTTTTTTTTAATTTTTTTTGAGATGGAGTCTTGCTCTGTCACCCAAGTTAGAGTGCAGTGGCACGATCTCAGCTCACTGCAACCTCTACCTCCCAGATTCAAGCAATTCTCCTGCCTCAGTCTCCCGAGTAGCTGGGATTACAGGCACCAGCCACCATGCCTGGCTAATTTTTGTATTTTTAGTAGAGACAGGGTTTCACCACCTTGGCCAGGCTGGTCTCGAACTCCTGACCTCATGATCCACGCACCTTGGCCTCCCAAAGTGCTGGGATTACAGGTGTGAGCCACTGCACCTGGCCTGTTAATTTATTTTTAGTAGAGACAGGGTTTCATCATGTTGGTCAAGTGATCTCTAACTCCTGACCTCAGATGATCCACCCACCTCAGCTTCCCAAGGTGCTGGGATTACAGGTATGAGCCACCGCGTCTGGCCAGAGTGAGTTCTAAATAGAAAAAAAACTTTTTCTTGACATGTTGGCACATGCCTGTAATCCCAGCTACTCAGGAGGTTAAGGCAGGAGAACCACTTGAACCCAGGAAGCAGAGGCTGTGGTGAGCAGAGATCGCACCACTGCACTCCAGCCTGGGTGACAGAGACTCCATCTCCAAAAAAAAAAAAAGTTTAAAATAAATTTTTTCTATTAAGCATGTATTAATTTTTTAATTTTCCTAATTATTAAAATGAGATAATCTTCCAAGAAAGAATGTAAATTCAGTCATGATTACCAAATAGTCACGTGCTGGTGAAGAATTTGAACTTCGCATGAAAATCTGAAAGAACTCAAAACACATTTTAAATCAAAGAAACTACTTTAACTCTCAATCAATCTCAAACATCTTAATACCTTCTATGTATAAGCTTAAATCATTAGAAAGCTATGCTTTCAAATATCAATTTACTAAACTAGCAATCCCATATCTTTTTTTTTTTTTTTAGACAGAATCTCGCTCTGTTGCCCAGGCTGGAGTGCAATGGTGCTATCTCGGCTCACTGCAACCTCCGCCTCCCAGATTCAAGTGATTCTCCTGCCTCAGCCTCCTGAGTAGCTGGGATGACAGGCGTGCGCCAATATGTCTGGCTAATTTTTGTATACTTGGTAGAGACAGGGTTTCACCATGTTGAACAGGCTGGGTCTTGAGCTCCTGACCTCAAGTGATCCACCCAACTCAGCCTCCCAAAGTGATGGGATTACAGGCATGAGACACTGCTCCCAGCCAGATGCCCATATTTTCAAAATCAATTTTAATTAAGAAAAAGAAGGAAGAACACCAGATGCAATAGGCAGCACCTGTAATCCCAACACTTTGGGAGACCAAGACAGGAGGTATCACTTTAGCACAGAAATTAAAGACCAGCCTGGGCAACATAACGAGACCCCATCTCTACAATAAATAAAATTGCGGGCATGGTGGTGCACACCTATAATGTCAGCTACTCAGGAGGCTGAGGCAGGAGGATTGCTTGAGCCCAGGAATTCAAGGCTGCAGTATGCCGAGATTGGGCCACTGCACTCCAGCCTGGGTGACAGAGTAAGACCCTGTCTCTAAAAAAAAAGGAAAAAGCATCATTCCAAAAGGGGTCCCCTTCCATGCGACAGACCACCCACTGCAGAAATGGCAGAAACACCAGGAGAAGGAGCCTGGCTTTCTGCAGGAATAAAGGTTGTGCTTGCTAATGGGACTCCAATACTCTCATCAAACTGACACCCCTTAAAGCAATGCACACAGCACGTGAAGACACAGTGCCCAGAAGATACACCCTAAACTAACCCAGCCCCACAAAGAGAAAACAGATCAGACAAGAGAGGCCAGTATGGCCCTGGCTGGAAAGGCTGTGGACACAGGATGGGATCTGGCTAAGAGACATCCTGGCTGAAATCCAGCCTCCATCATTTTCTAGCTGTGTGGTCTAGCGTGCCGCTGCCTCTGAGTTTACCATTCAAATCTGTGCAGTGGGCATACGGATGCCCTCATCTCTGGGACTGGCCATCGCCAGCTATGCCCTGATACTGCAGCAACCCCCTACCGGCCCCTCGAACGGCACTCACTCCCCACTCCAACCCTTCTGGCACCAAACTGCTTTACTGTGAGGTTCAGATGCAACCCAGAACCTGAACTTGGAAGTCCTGGCCCTGAAATGCCGCTCTCTCTTTGAGACCCTGGGAGGGAAGCAGCCTCTCAGATCCCAGGCCGAGGGCCTCAGAATTCAATGAGGCAGGAGAGCTGAAAATACCCAACAAATAGGAAACATTCAGTAAACATCCCTGATTTCCTTCCAGATTTACCACGCTCCAATCCGAAAAGATCGTGTAAACCTACCCACCAAAACTCAGCATACATTCCGCTCTCAGCAAGCTCAGTGGCGGTCAGCTCACAGACTGGCTCACAAATTGGTGCCTTCCACATGGTGCATGGGAGTCACACATGCATGCTCAACTTGCAAAGATGTGGCTGCAAGAGTGGGCTGGACAGATGTCACAGAAAGCAGGCATGCGGTGAAGGGCAAAGTCAGGCCCAAGTCGGCCACTGGTCCACTGTGACCCTCTTTGCAACAAAGAAAAGAGAAAACCACCAACAAGCAATATTTAAGATCCTCTCAGCTTCACAATGTTGTGAATCTCCAAGTGAGTTATTCACACATGAGAAGGTAACAAAACTTCAAACACACATGCCCCTGTCTCCAGCCCTGTGTCTTCCACCAGGAACTTCAGACAGTAATGACTCAGAGCCAGCGAGTGCCACATTCTGCTCAAAGCTGACATCTCTGGGCGGGCCCAGAGTCCACAGCTTTAGAAACAAACAGGATTAGCCGGGCGCAGTGGCTCATGCCTGAATTCCCAGTACTTTGGAAGGCAGGGGCGGGTGGATCACCTGAGGTCTGAAGTTTGAGACCAGCCTGGCCAACATGGCAAAATTCCATCTCTACTAAACAGAAAAATTAGCCAGGAGTGGTGGAGGGAGGCTGTAATCCCAGCTACTCAGCAGGAGAATCACTGAATCTGGGAGGGGAAGGTTATAGTGAGCCAAGATTGCGCCACTGCACCGCAGCCTGGGGGACAGAGCAAGACTCCAGCTCAAGAACAACAACAACAACAACAAAAACAAACAAACAGGATTTGCCAAGGAACCCTGTACAGAGACCCAGCACACCTTCTGCAAATGCTGACCTCGGCAGAAGTCACAGGCTCTGACGGCCTCAGCACAGGGTGCACGGGACAGACAGTTGCAGGTTCCCAAGCAGCACAGCTGCAGCTGTTGCCTGGAGGCCAAGTCCACCCTGGCCTAGCCTGCACACTACTTCCTGCTCACCCAGTGGTAGGGCTGCACTGAGCACTCGGAGACACCCAGCTCTAGCTCCACACAGCCCAGGCACTCCCTGGGGTTCCCCTGTGCTGGTGGAGAGGCCTTCAGTGCCAGTGCTGTCAGAGCCAGGGCAGGGCACAGGCCTTCCCAAGGAGACCGCGAGTGCGGCTCCTACCATCCCATTTAGCAGCAAGGAGGATGCAAATGCTATTCCAATGAACTCCAAGTTAAGTGGCCTTCCAGGACACAAGGCTGCTGTCCCCGGCTACCAGTTACCTAGAATGGAGGGTTGACCAGGACTAGCAAGGATGGCACAGCATCCTAGGGCTAAATTCTCCAAAGTGGGTGTGGATCAGAATCATGTGATGGGCTCCTTCAAACACAGATGGCTGAGCCTACCCCTGGCATCTCTCCAACAGGAGGGCTGGCTGGGGTAGGGCCCCAAAAAATCTGTTTTTTTTTTTTTTTTTTTTTTTTTGTGGGGGGGCAGAGTGTTGCCCTGTCACCCGAGCTAGAGTGCAGTGGCAGGATCTCTGCTCACTGCAATCTCTGTGTCCAGGGTTCAAGCAATTCTCATGCCTCAGCCTCCCAAGTAGCTGGGATTACAGGCATGCGCCACCACACCCAGCTAATTTTTCTATTTTTAGTAGAGATGGGGTTTCACCCTGTTGTCTAGGCTGGTCTGAAACTCCTAACCTCAGGTGATCCACCTGCCTGGGCCTCCCAAAATGCTGGGACCACAGGCGTGAGCCACCGTGCCTGGCCTGGAATCTGCATTTCTAACAAGTTCCAGAATGCTGCCGCTGGTCAGGGACAAAAGTTTGAAAGCCCTTGTCACAGGGCAACAGAGAGAAGGAATTCAGTCACTTGCCCTGACCCATGCCCCACAGAATAGAAATCAGGTGTTTGTGAACGCTGCTTTTATTTCTTCATCAGGATGGGGAAAATGAACGACATGTCACACTGCAAGTTTTCCACTGAAATCAAATGAAAGAGACTCAGCAGACCTCCTCAATTTTCAACATGAATATTCCTTCTCCAGCTCACGAACACTTTCTACCCTGGATTAAAAACTTCTCTACTGGCTGGGTGCAGTGGCTCACATCTGTAATCCCAGTACTTTGGGAGGCCATCACAGGTGGATCATGAAGTCAAGAGTTCAAGACCAGCCTGGCCAAGATGGTGAAACCCCGTCTCTACCAAAAATACAAAAAAATTAGCTGGGAATGGTGGCAGGCGCCTGTAATCCCAGCTACTCGGGAGGCTGAGGCAGGAGAATTCCTTGAACCCGGGAGGTGGAGGTTGTAGTGAGCTGAGATCTTGCCAGTGCACTTCAAGCTGGGTGACAGAGCAAGACTCTGTCTCCAAACAAAACACTTCACTACTTACAGATTCTGAATCAGCTAATAAATAAATAAAAACTTCTCTAAACTACTGTTCTTCTGAAATTAACAAACTGTTCTCAGGAAGTGGAAGCAGAAGTTTCCTAATCGTATTATAGCCATGGGGTTAGAAATGAGAGTTCAGCAGCTCTGTGGCCAGGGAACAGTAGGATCACCCCTCAAATGTGGGGAAATAGAGATGCTTCTGTTACAGGGAGCACACTTCACCCACCATCCTCTCATACCAAACATGTCTCCCCAACTACTGTGCTAACTACCATACGTCGCATACTGTTTCTTTTTTTCTTTTTTAATTTGAGACAGGGTCTTTCTCTGTCTCCTAGGCTGAAATGCAGTGGCATGATTACCACTCACTGCAGCCAGAACCTCCTGGGCTCAAGCAATCCTCCCACCTCAGCCTCCCAAGTAGCTGAGACTACAAGCATGCATCACCACGCCCAGCTAATTTTTGTATTTTTCATAGACACGGGGTCTCACTATGTTGCCCAGGCTGGTCTCCACCTCCTGGACTCAAGTAATCCTCCCGCCTCAACCTACCAAACTGCTGGGATTACAGGCATGAGCCATAGCACCCAGTCTAGGTTATATACTTTAAAAAGCAACTTTTTTCTTTTTTGAGAGGGATTCTTGCTCTGTCTCCCAGGCTGGAGTGCAGTGGCATGATCTCGGCTCTCTGCAACCTCCAAGTCCTGGGTTCAAATGATTCTACTGCCTGAGGCTCTGGAATAGCTGGGATTACAGGCGCATGCCACCATGCCTGGCTAACTCTTGTGTTTTTGGTAGAGATGGGGTTTCACCATGTTGGCCAGGTCTTGAACTCCTGAACTCAGGTCATCCACCTACCTCAGCCTCCAAAGTGCTGAGATTACAGGCAGGAGTCACAACAACCAGCCTAGGTCATATACTTTAAACAGAAACTTTTGATAGCCTCAAGTTCATTAACCTTAAGGTTTATTTTTAATACCTTACTTAATATAATGTAACATTAAAATATTTTGAAATAGTCACTCCATTGCTATAACCTGTATACATCATTATTCATGTTCGCATATTACTTTCCATGTACATAAAGTTGTAACGTGCCATATAGACTATTTTATTTAAATTTTTAAAAGACTTTATATTTTTGAAAAATTAATTTTTCATAGAGATAGGGTCTCACTATGTTGCCCAGGCTGGTCTCGAACTCCTGGGCTCAAGCAATCCAGGCTGAACAACAGAGCAAGACTGTCTGAAAAAGAAAAGAAAAAAGATTAATGGAAAAAATACTAAAAGTATTATTGTCTAGATGGGGTGGCTCACGCATGTAATCTCAGCACTTTGGGAAGCTGAGGCGGGCAGATCCATTGAGTCAGGAATTTGAGACCAGCCTGCCCAACATGGAGAAACACCATTTCTACTAAAAATACAAAATTAGCCAGGCGTGGTGGAAGTGAAGGACAATCACTTGAACCTGGGAGGTGGAGGTTGCTGTGAGCTGAGATCCCACCACTGCACTCCAGCCTGGGTGACAGAGTGAGACTGTCTCAAAAAAAAAGAAACACCAAAGAACAAAATTTAGATATTGTTTTTGCAGAAAATCTCAGTGGTCATTTTCATGGTATCCAAAGGTAAATTTCTGTCATGGACATATTAAATTTACAGTGAAAATCACACACACACACACACACACACACACACACACACACACACACACAATTACAGACACACATCATTCCCCTCCTCTCCCTTTCCCTACTCATGCTGTTCTACAGCTGACAGGCATTGTTTCCAGGCAGGTCTTTGCTCTTCTCGACAGTTCAGCTCAGTGACTTTTCTACACAAGCACACCAGTGCCAGCACACCCAGATAAGCAAGAGCAGACTTAGCGACAACACCGCTCAGGCCTCGTCAGTCACTACTTCTCACAGTTCAGGAGTTTTCTGGGGATTTGCCTGTTTTGGGGTTTTTGTTTTTGAGACAGGGTCTCACTCTGTCACCCAGGCGGGAGTGAAGTGGTGCAATCACAGCTCACTGCAGCCTTGATGTCCCATACTCAAGCAATCCTCCCACCTCAGCCTCCTGAGTGAGTATCTGGGACCATAGGCACATGCCACCACAGCCAGTTAATTTTTGTATTTTATGTAGAGATCAAGTTTCCTCATGTGACCCAGGCTGGTCTCCAGCTCCCAAACTCAAGCAATCCTCCTTCCTCAGCCTCCAAAATAGCTGGGATTACAGGCATGAGCCCCTGTGCCCAGCCTGTTTTTATATTATATAACCTCGGTGTACAGTCAGTTCCTTAGCTCCTGGCGTCTTTCCCTCGGCATCAGGCTGTGAGATCCACCGGTGCTGGGCATGGGGCTGTGGGGCACTGGTTGCCCCTGCTGTGCACGCTGCTGCGTGACTGTGTCCTCGTTACCTCCTCCTCTCCCTGCTGCGGGGCCCCTGGGAGGGTTCCAGCACCTCCCTGTTCCACACGGCACTGTATGAACATTCCAGCACATGTCTCCTGGTGGACATATGTGCGCCTTTCTGTTGGCTCCATAACATATCTAAAAGTGAAATTGCTGGATCACGGGATCTGCATATGTTCGACTTGGTAAATATTTCAGTTTTCCAAAGTGACTGAGCCAATTCACACTCCCACCAGCAAGAGCTCCAGCTGCCTCATATGCGGGCCAACATTCAGCATTTTCCGTCCCATTTTCCATCATTCCGGGAGGCCTGTGCCTCTGTTAACATAGTTGCAATCAATTAATTCACTGTTCCATCTACACGCTTTTCCCTTTACTTCTGCACTCGCCCAGTTCTATATTCCCAATCCTCAGTGAGGAAGCACAAATTTTGGTTCTTTTCTTTTTTGCTGCAAGGATACATTCACTAGATTGCCACGGCCGTACCACAGACACTCTGAACATACTTTTAAAAAAGTCTTACTTGATGTTTTTCTGTTAGTAATGCAGTACTGTTCACGTGGGTATAAAAAAGCCGCTCAGCTGGGCTCCGTGGCACTACACTCCAGCCTGGGTAACAGAGAGAGACCCCATCTCAATGGGGTCATGATGGCACACACCTATAATCCCAGCACTTTGGGAGGCTGAAGTGCGTGGATCACCTGAGGTCAGGAGATCGAGACCAGCCTGGCCAACATGGTGTAACCCCATCTCTACTAAAAATACAAAAATTAGCTGGGTATGGTGGCAGGTGCCTGTTATCCCAGCTACTCAGGAGGCTGAGGAAGGAAAATCACTTGAACCCGGGAGGTAGAGGTTGCAGTGAGCCAAGACTGCATGCACCACTGAACTCCAGCCTGGGAAACAAGACAAAAACTCCATCTCAAAAAATATTATTAAATAAATAAAAATAATTAAAAATAAAAATAAGCCAGTGAGATGGCTCATACCTATAATCCCAGCACTTTAGGAGGCCAAGAAGGGCAGATCACTGGAGGCCAGGAGTTCGAGACCAACCTGGGCAACACAGTGAGACTCGATCTCTACTAAAAATACAAAACAAATCAGCCAGGCATGGTGGTGTGAGCCTGTAATCCCAGCTACTCCAGAGGCTGAGGCATGAGAATAATTTGAAGCTGGGAGGCGGAAGTTACAGTAAGCCGAGATCATACCACTGCACTCCAGCCTCAGCAACAGAATGAGATTCTGTCTCAAAAAAGAAAAAGAACAGTGCCCAGCAGGTAATAGATGCTTACTAAACACCTCCAGCATCAGCCTCCTGAGTAGCTGGAATTACAAGTTCCCATCTCCAGGCTGGAGTGCAGTGGTGTGACCACAGCTAACTGTAGCCTCAAACTTGTGGGCTCAAGCAGTCCCACCCTCAGCCTCCCAAGTAGCTAGGACCACAGATGCATGCCACCACACACAGCAAAGTTTTTTTATTTTGTACAGATGGGGTCTCCCCATGTTGCTCAGGCTGGTCTCCAACTCCTAAGCTTAATCTATCCACTCACCTCGGCCTCCCAAAGAGCTGGAATTACAGGCATTAGCCACTGTACCAGGCCAAATTACCTAACTTTAAAGAAGTACAAAAAATTTTAATAATCATTTCTCTAAAGAAGATG
Source organism: Saguinus oedipus (assembly GCA_031835075.1). Taxonomy (NCBI): domain Eukaryota; kingdom Metazoa; phylum Chordata; class Mammalia; order Primates; family Cebidae; genus Saguinus; species Saguinus oedipus. The sequence continues at coordinate 11,719,273 of CM063170.1, forward strand.
CAGAAATGGCCAATAGGCACATGAAAAAAAGCCTGGCTGGGTCCTGTAATCCTAGCATTTTGGAGGCCCAGGTGGGTGGATCACCTGAGGTCAGGAGTTTGAGGCCAGCCTGGCCAAGATGGTGACACCTCATCTCTACTAAAAATACCAAAAATAGCTGAGCATGGTGGTGGAAACCTGTAATTTCAGCTACTTAGGAGGCTGATGCAGGAGAATTGCTTGAACCCAGGAGGCAGAGGTTGCAGTGAGCCAAGACCTCACCATTGCACTCCAGCCTGGGCAACAGAACGAGACTCCATCTCAAAAAAAAAAAGAGAGAGAGGAAAGAAAAGATGCTCAACCACAGTGAGATGTCACCACCCCCATCGTGATGGCTATAATCACACAGACAGGCAGTCATCAGTACTGGTGGGACGTCGATATCGTAGCCCGCATAGAGTGCTGGTGTCTGGAAGTCTACCAGACACTTCGGAGACCATCTCTTTATTCCTAAAAACACTGTAAGTTGGTACATTTGTGATCCCATTTTACAGATGCGAAAACTGGAAGCCCAGCTGGTGATGACCTGCCCAAGGCCAAAGAGCCAGCAAGGTGGCTACGGGGACAGCATCCGTACCAGGCTACCCAACGATACCAGAGCCTGGGCTCCCTCCCTGGCGGTCTCATTCAACACCCAAAACACGTGAGCAGGAGCTGCAGCCACAGGTCTGTCTGTGACTGTCAACAGGTAGCTCACCCCTCTGCACTAAGCATTCCTTCTCTAAAATAAGGCCAAGGCCAAGCACGGCTCACACCTGTCATCTCAGCACTTTGGGAGGCCGAGGTAGGAGGATCACCTGAGCCAGGAGTTGGAGACCAGCCTGGGCAACATGGCAAGACCCCATCTCTACAAAAAAACAAAATTAGTCAGGCATGGTGGTGCACACCTGTGGTCCCAGCTACTCGGAAGGCTGAGGTGTGAGGATCACTTGAGCCCCAGGAGTTCAAGGCTATAGTGAGCTATGATTGTGCCACTGCTCTCCAGCCTGGGTGACAGAGTAAGATCTATTCTCATAAAATAAAAGGTAAAAATAAAATAAAATAATAAAAGACAAGACTATCCACCTCACTGTTTTGCTGCAAGAATTCAAAACAGAAAATATAGGCCAAGCACAGTGGCTCACGCCTGTTATCCCAGCACTTTCAGAGACTGAGGGAGGTGGATCACTTGAGGTCAGGACTTTGAGACCAGCCTGGCCAACACGGTGAAACCCCATCTCTACTAAAAATACAAAAATTAGTGGGGCATGGTGACACACACCTGTAATCCCAGTTGCTTGGGAGGCTGAGGCACGAGAATTGTTTGAACCCAGGAAGCGGAGGCTACAGTGATCTGAGATCGTGCCATTGCATTCCAGCCTGGGCAACAGAGAGATATTCCATCAAAAAAAAAAAAAAAAGCTGGGTACAGTAGCTAACACCTGCAATCTCATACAATCTCAGCACTTTGGGAGGCTGAGGCAGGTGGATCACCTGAGGACAGGAGTTCAAGACCAGCCTGGCCAACATGGTAAAACCCTGTCTCTACTAAAAAGGCAAAACTTAGCTGGGTGTAGTGGCAGACACCTGTAATCTCAGCCTTCAAAACAAAACAGAAAATGCTTTTGGGGTCTCAAGCATAAATTCTTTGCCCGGCCTATGTCCAGAAGAGTTCCCCCAGTGTTATCTCCTATAGTTGGTATAGTTTCAGGTCTTAGAGTTAAGACTTTGATCCGTCCTGAGTTGATTTTGCATATGGTGAGAGATAGGAATCCAGTTTCATTCTTCTGCATGCGGCTATCCAATTTTCCCAGCACCACTCATTAACTAGGGTATCTTTCCCCAATGTTATGTTTTTGTATGTTTCATCCAAGATCAGTGGGTTGTAGAAATGTAGCTTTATTTCTGGGTTCTCTATTCTGTTCCCTGGGTCCATGTGTGTACTTTTATGCCAGTACCACGCTGTTTTGGTTACTACAGTCTTACGGTTTAATTTAAAGTCATGTAATTCGATGCCTCCAGATTCATTCTTTTTGCTTTGGATTGCTTTGGCTTTTCAGGCTCATTGTTTCCATGTGAATTTTAGGATTTTTTTTCTAATTCTGTGAAAAATGACATTGGTATTTCGATAGGAATTGTACTGAATCTGTAGATTGTTTTGGGCAGGAAGGTCATTTTCACAATACTGATTCTCCCAATCCCTGAGCACAGAATTTCTTCCATTTGTTTGTGTCATCTATGATTTATCTCTTCAGTGTTTTATCACTCTGTAGAGATCTTTCGCATCCTTGGTTAACTATATTCCTGAGTTTGGTTGTTGTTATTGTAGCTATTGTAAATGGGAATGAGTTCTTGATTTGATTCTCAGCTTGGTGACTGATTCTCAGCAGTGCTACTGATCTGTGTACATTGATTTTGTAACATGAAACTTCACTGACTTCTTTTCTCAAATCTAGGAGTTCTCTAGAGGAGTCTTGAGGGTGTTCTAGGTATAATATTATATTATCAAGAGATAGTTTGACCTCCTCTCTTCTAATCTGGATATACTTTATTTATTTCTCTTGTGTGACTGCTTATACAAATGGGGCCTGGCCTTGTACAGTGGCTCACACCTGTGATCCCAGCACTTTGGAAGGCTGAGGCAGGCGGATCACCTGAGGTCAGGAGTTCGAGACAGCCTGGCCAACATGGTGAAACCCCATCTCTACTAAAAATACAAAAATTAGCGGGGCAGGGTGGCACACACCTGTAATCCCAGCTGCTTGGGAGGCTGAGGCATGAGAATTGTTTGAACCTGGGAGGTGGAGGCTACAGTAAGCTGAGATTGTGCCATTGCACTCCAGCCTGGGCAACAAAGTAAGACTCTGTCTCAAAAAAAAAAAAAAAGAAACATTAACAAAAAAACACAAAAAATGTGAAAGCACCTAGCATGGTACCCAGAGCCCATGCTTTTCTTTATTCTTATTTTTAGAGAGGATCTCACTCTGTCCTGTGGGCTGGGGTACACATGCAATCACAGCTCACTGTAACCTTGAACTCCCAGGCCCAAGTAGTGATCTTCCTGCCTCAGCCTCCCGAGTAGCTGGGGCTACAGGTATGCACCATCATGTCCACCTAATTTTTTATAGAGGCAGAGTCTCACTATGATGCCCAGGCTCTGAGTTCTCTTTTTTGTTTTCGATTTGATTTTTGTTTTTGTTTTGTTTTGTTTTGTTTTGTTTTTTGAGACGGAGTCTCTGTCCACCAGGCTAGACTGTAGTGGCATGATCTCAGCTCATTGTAACCTTCACCTCCCGGGTTCCAGCAATTCTCCTGCCTCAGCCTCCTGGGTAACTGAGATTACAGGCACACCCTACCACACCCAGCTAATTTTTATACTTTTAATAAAGATGGGGTTTCACCATGTTGGCCAGGCTGGTCTCGAACTCTTGACCTCAGGTGATCATGCTGCCTTGGCCCCCAAAAATTCTGGAAATACAGGCATGAGCCGCTGCACTCAGCCTGGGTTTTTTTTGTTTTTTCTTGCTCTGTCCACCAGGCTGGAGTGCAGTGCAGTGGCATGATCTTGGCTCACTGCAACCTCCACCTCCCAGGTTCAAGAGATTCTTGTATCTCAGCCTCTGGAGCAGCTGGAATTACAGGCGCATGCTATCAAACCTGGCTATTTTATTGTATTTTTGGTAGGACGGTGTTTCACCATGACAGCCAGTCTGGTCTCGAACTCCTGACCTTGAGTGATCTGCCCGCCTTGGCCTCCCAAAGTGCTGGGATTACAGGCGTGAGCCACTGTGCCTGGCCAACCTTTTCTTTTTTAATGGGCCTGTACTCCAGATACCAAATTCCCAGAGCAGACCACCAACGAGCAAGCTGCTGACCAGGGTCAGGGCTCCCCAGAGAGCTGGGTGCCTCAACAGGACAATGACATCTTGTTCTCATCAGGAGCCAGACCACGCCTGAGGTTCTGTGGATAATCACAAACAGACACGGGCCATTGCCAAGACCCAGGGAACAGCATATGAATCCCCCCATACATACACATGCACACACAGGCACACACACACGTGCACACACACACACAGGCACACACCCACACACACCCACACATTCACGCAGGACATGGGCGATGCAAGAGACCAGACCACAAAGGGGAAAAAAAATTGCTGGTTCCACGTCACAAAAGTGAAGTGTGGTGCTGGAAACAGTCACCTCTCAGCTGATTTCCTCTGACTCAAATCAGCGTTCAGGGGCAAGTGGAGCCAGCCAAGGCCATCAGGCCCCTGCATCCCACCAATCACCCGAACCCCCTTCTGAAAGGGCCCATTCAACTTCAGCTCATTCCTCCAAACACCTCTCGGGTCTCTCATTTCAGGAATGTTTATCTGAGGGGAGGCCCAGTGATTTGTTTCGGAGTTAAAAAGGAATACTCTTTTAGCAAATTGGGGGAATCTTGGAATAACAACCAAGTAGGAGTCTGGAGTTCCAAAAAGAGCCCCTGTCTATGGTTAATGAAATGCCACCCATTCCTGCTTTGCTGCTTTTTCTTTTTTAACCCTCCTCCTGGCTGTGGTTGGCTCCATCTGAAAGTGACTTGGGTTTTTTCTAGGGTCTCCCGATATGAAAGTGAAAATATTCCAACATATCCAAGGGGCTGTCTGCCTTGATCCTCATAAAGGCCAAATGGAGAACCTTCATTGGCCACCACATTAGGTCCCTCCAAGAAAATTCCAAGCAGTCACCCAGCATGATGAGTCAAGTGAGATACAATTAAATCCATTTAAGCAAACCTTTATTGATCTATGGCAGGCAGAGCAAGGAAGAAGGCGAGCTCCCTGCTCCCAGCCACCTTAAGGATAGACAACCAGGAACGAAATTCATCAACCAGAAAACGCCTCAGAAGTCAGCAAGAACAAATTAGGAACTGTGAAAAATGTCACAGGAAGAGAAATATTCAGTCAGTTTTTCCCCCACAGCTAAATTTGCACTGAATGTGGAGACCTAGTTTTCCTTGCAAAGAAGGCTGGACTCTCATCTGGTATCTACAGACCCCAAAAATCCAAAATCAGTTAACTAGGATGCTCAGATTATCACAGTGAGTTGGAGGGAACTCAGACTGTGCTTCACAAAATTCAAGAAGTGATTTGTTTTTTTCAGAGCTGGCAATCCAAGGAGATTTTATGTTCAACTCAACTGGAAACAAACTGTCTACACCCAGTTGTCCAGACTGAACTAAATAATATTTTCAGTAGATACACTGCAAAGCTTTCTAGCTTTCTTTCTTTCTTTTTTTTTTTTTTTGGAGTCAGCATCTTGCTCTGTTGTAGCCCAGGCTGGGTGCAGTGGCACGTTATTAGCTCACTGCAGCCTCAATCTTCTGGGCTCAAGTGATCCTCCTGCCTTAGCCTCCCTTAGTCCTGTAGGACTACAGACGCATACCACCATGCCTGGCTAATTTTGTTTTTTCTTGGTAGAGAAAGGGTTCACTATGTTGCCCAGGCTGGTCTTTTGTCTTTTTTTTATTGAGACACAGTTTCCAACTCCTGACTTCAAGTAATCCGCCTACTTCCACCTCCCAAAACAGGCATTCTGAATTTACATGCTCTTTCATTATGCCTTGTTTCAGAACTTTAAAGTACATCCCTGTTGTGAAAAGATAAAGAAGGGCTTCCATGATTGCCTAGGCTGATATTTATGAGAAAAGTCTGTGCAACTATCTCCCTCTGAGAAAAACCATCTGAAGAGGGAAGGCTCCATGCCTCCGAATGGCTGCTTCACGTGGCCATACACAAATCCTGCAGAGACCCTCAAAGGCCAGGCACCACTGCCCACGTCCCAGCTGCAGCTGCACAACTGGTGTGAATCCCAGTGCCACCACCTACTGGCCGAGTGCTCATGGGAATATTAATAAAAGACAGGCCAGTCCCCGAATAGAGGCTTAGCCCAGGAGGCTTCTAGGCTTTGTCCAGGAAGGAATTCAAGGCTGAGCTGATTGTGTTAGCAACTTCTATTGAAGCAGCAGTGCACAGCAGCAGCAGAGACCCTGCTCCCTGCAGGGCAAAACCACCCCCTTAGCAGTGTGCCCAGAGCAGCAACTCAGAGGCAGTACTGCACTCATATTCATACCCGTTTTTAATTATATGCAAACTAAGGGGTGGTTTCTGCAGAAATTTCTAGAATGGGGGTAGTAAATTCCGGGTTGTCCAGTCATTGTCATGGAAAGGGGCAGTACCATGCAGGTGTTGCCATGGTGATGGTAAACTGACATGGCACACTGCTGGGCCTGTCTTATGAGGAGGTGCTTCTGCCCCAGACCTATTTTAGCTAGTCCTCAATTTGGTCCGCTATCCAGGCCCCACCTCCAGAGTCGAGTTCTGTCTCCTAACTCATTACTAAACCTTCGTGTGCCTCAGCTTCATCTCTAAAGTCAGGCCAGTACTACTTAATTCTCAGCTTTTTAGTTCACTGGCAGACCCCAAGGAGAATGTAGAGCAAGTACATCGTCCAGGCTCTCAAAGAGCTGGGGATCAGTGAGGCTCATTCTCCCATCCCTGCTGTGCAAGGAAGGACCAACTACATACAAATCCATCTCCCCAAGGATGGGGGTGAATGGAATACTGTCCCCTCACTGAGTAGCCCACCTTGGAGGGAAGGTCGCCCATTTAAACATAACATAGGGACACTTTAAAATTTGCAGAAGCTTCCAGGAACGTCCCTCCTTTCCTATCTAGGCAAGGAAGGAAGGTTACCCATGCACGTGCCATCCTGAGATAAGAAACTGCACACACAGAGACGCTCCCCAGACTCTGAAGAGCTGAAAATGCAATTTCAAACCTCCTTTTGGTGCAAAACACCAGCAGTAAGTGACTGGTTCTTGAAAGACAGGTCCACCCCCAAACTGGAGTGGAATTTCTCAGGAGCTGGGAGGTGAAGTTTCTGTTCTGAAGATAATTAACTGTGTTCAATCATGAATATCATCTGACTCTCCTGGACAGCCTTGGCCAGAGAAATGCTTTTGGCTTTTGGTTGAGGGTGAGGTTCCCAGACAAGCCCTGCTGTTCATGCAGATGCCAGAGGGTCCAGGTACTCCTTCCTGGTGTGCTGCCAGGGGCCACCGATACAGCTGGACTCAACAGAGCACAGGGCTGAGCCAGCAGCAGTCAGGCCTCAGAAACAGCAGGAGGCAGTGGAGTCTACTGATCGACAGCAATGCCCTCCATTAGGAGCAGACGCTGATGCCAGGAAACATATTTCACTCCAAAAGCACCTCCTTCTAAGTATATACAATAGTACTTGGGGCATGAGCACTAAGGCAGTCAGTTCAGATAGTCCTACAGAATTGTTTTAGGAATCTCAGGTTTTCCCTCAAAATTTTGTATTATTATTATTATTATTATTATTTCGAGATGGAGTCTCGCTCTGTCGCCCAGGCTGGAGTGCAGTGGTGTGATCTCGGCTCACTGTAACCTCCACCTTCAGGGTTCTTGCAATTCTCCTGCCTCAGCCTCCTGAGTAGCTGGGACTACAGGCGCATGCTGCCACAACTGGTTAAGTTTTGTTTTGTATTTTAGTTTCATCATGTTGTCCAGTCTGGTCTCGAACTGCTGAGCTCAGGCAATCCACCTGACTTGGCCTCCCAAGGTGCTGGGATTACAGGCATGAGCCACCAAACCCAGCCTGAAACTTTTTTTTTTAACTAAAATTTTATCACATTAGCACTTTTGAAGCACAAATTTATATTCCTTAATGCAGACATTAGGTAGAAATTATACAGACATTAGGTAGATCGCACCATTGCACTCCAGCCTGGGTAACAAGAGTGAAACTCCGTTTCAAAAAAGAAAAAAAAAATTATAAAAACTATTTAGCAGCGTAGAAAAATGTCAAGTGAAAAGAACTATAAAGACGCATATTCACTATGATGAAAACTACATAAAAAGCAATAAACAGGAAATAAGGAAATATACTAAAATGCAACAGCTGTGTTAAAGGGGTGACACTACAGAGGATTTGTCTAAAAATGTTTGCACTTGTGGTTATATCATTTGTATAACAAAATTTTCTGAAAGCGCCAATTCACACAAAAGCCTGTTACTGGGTCTCATTACAACTCAGTCATCAGGCTCCTAGTGGACACCAGCACAAATCAGGTTTTGGAAGATTTCTGGAAAATAACGTAATTGGGCTTCTTGAGAGGTATTACCTAACTCGACTTTCTTCGGCTCCTAGGGCACCTCCGGGAGGTTAATCAAACTTTGTGTAATTTCACTTTAAATTTGCATAACACACAAACTTCAAAATGCTTACAGGGAACTAAAAAGACCCCCATTAAACCCCTGCAGCACACAGCAGAAACAGCAAGTGCATCTGACGACCCAGTTAACAGAAAACAGCACGAAGGGTGAACCAGATTCTCCCAAGGCTGAAGACACGCCCCACCTCAGTCCTCCCAAAGGGGACCCTACCTGATATTTTAATGCCAATATTTTCCCAAAAACACTTCTCACAAAGCACTTCTGCCTCTTAAGTCCGGTTATGTGATGTTTTTTGGTGATTCTATAGTAGAAATATGCAGAATGTGAGGGCGCGCCAGTTTCTCAGAATGTGGCAACGGGCCTGGCACAGCAGCTCATGCCTGTAATACCAACACTTTGGGAGGCCGAGGTGGGTGGATCACTGAGGTCCCAAGTTCAAGACCATCCTGGCCAACATGGTGAAACCCCATCTCTACTAAAAATACAAAAATTAGCTAGGTGTGGTGGTAGACACTTGTAATCCCAGCTACTCGAGAGGCCGAGGCAGAATTGCTTGAACCCGGAAGGCAGAGGTTGTAGTGAGCTGAGATGGTGCCACTGCATTCCAGCCTGGAAACAGAGTGAGATTCCGTCTCAAAAAAAAAAAGAAGAAGAAGGTGACAATGCTCGTGACCAACAGCCAGGCTCTCCACCGATCTCAGGGTCTGGGCCTCCTACCTGCAGCCTCCAAGCTTCTAATCACTGCATGGCTCCTCTCAGACTCAGCAGGTCCTGAGAAGCTGCCCACATCCAGCCAGCAGCACCATGATCACTCCAGGTCTCTTCTCATCACCCCAGCAAACAAGACAGGCACACATCTCTTTTTGTAATGCGTTTTTCTCAGGAAAGACAAAATAATACCAAAACAGAATTCCCCTACCCAGAACACATCACTTTCTTGCTAACCACAAATTCTGGCAAACTGTTCTACATAACAGTGATTCAGTTAGTTCCTCTTTCTTCAAATTGCCACATTTTACTTTGCAAATTGTGTATGCGTGCATGTGCATGTGTATGTGAGTGAGAAAGAGAAAGAGAGAGGATGAGTTTAAAGACCAGTAATAAAACATATTTGCAGTGTGCTCAAACTGCGATGTGATAATCTCTTATAAAAATTTATAAAAATGTAATTCTATTCATATATTTGAGACTCTCCTACACAGCAGATAGTATTCTAGATACTGTGGCTAAAGAAAAATAGGTTCTGGTTTCTGGAGAGAGCCAGAATCAAAAAAAGAAAAAAGAAACAAAACTATATAAATAAGAAAAAATAGGCCGGGCGCGGTGGCTCAAGCCTGTAATCATCGGAGGCCGAGGTGGGTGGGATCACGAGGTCAAGAGATCGAGACCATCCTGATCAACATGGTGAAACCCCATCTCTACTAAAAATATAAAAAAAATTAGCTGGGCATGGTGGCGCGTGCCTGTAATCCCAGCTACTTGGGAGGCTGAGGCAGGAGAATTGCCTGAACCCAGAAGGCAGAGGTTGCGGTGAGCAGAGATCGTGTCATTGCACTCCAGCCTGGGTAACAAGAGTGAAACTCCATCTCAAAAAAAAAAGAAAAAAGAAACTTGTAAGAAATAAAGTAAGTTTGTTCATCAGGAGGTTACTACCAAAATGTATGTCATGGACAGTCATGGTGGCTCACACCTGTAATCCCAGGACTTTGGGAGGCTGAGGTAGGCGTATCACCTGAGGTCAGGAGTTCGAGACCAGCCTGGTCAACATGGTGAAACTCCAACTGTACTAAAAATATAAAAATTAGCTGGGCATGGTGGCACACACCTATAATCCCAGCTACTGGGGGGCTGAGACAGGAGGCAGAGGTTGCATTGAGACTAGATTGTGCCACTGCACTCCAGTCTGGCAACAGAGCAAGACTCCATCTCAAAAAAATAAAAATAAAAAAGTGTGTCAAGGAAGGGAGCAAAATGGGGCAGAAGGTTTTACCACTATTGTATAAACAATACTGTGAGGTATAATTCAATCACCATAAAATGCACAAATCTTTTTTTTTTTTTTTTGAGACAGAGTCTTGCTCTGTCATCCAGTCTGGACTGCAGTAGCATGATCTCGGCTCACTACAACCTCCACCTCCTGGGTTGACACAATTCTTCCACCTCAGCCTTCGGAGTAGCTGGTATTAGAGGCACCTACCAGTATGCCCAGCTAATTATTGTATTTTTGTAGAGACAGGGTTTCACCATGTTGGCCAGGCTGGTCTTGAACTCCTGACCTCAGGTGATCCATCCGCCTCGGCATCCCAAAGTGCTGGGATTATAGGTGTGAGCCACTGCACCCAGCCATAAATTTTTTTTAATAGGGATGGGGTCTCCCTCTATTGCTCAGGCTGCCTTCAAACTCCTGGCCTCAAGTGATCCTCCTGCCTTGATATTCCAAAGTGTTAGGATTATAGGCATAAGCCACCACACCCTGCTCAAAATGTATAAATAGGCCAAGTGGCGTGGCTCACACCTGTAATCCCAGCACTTTGGGAGGCCAAGGCAGGCAGATCACATAAGGTCAGGAGTTTGAGACCATCCTTCCTGGCCAACATGGAGGAACTTCATCTCTACTAAAAATACAAAAATTAGCCAGCTGTGGTGGCACAAGCCTGTAATCCCAGCACTTTGGGAGGCTGAGGCAGGCAAATCACCTAAGGTTGGGAGTTAGAGAACAGCCTGACCAACATGGAGAAATTCTGTCTCTACCAAAAATACAAAATTAGTCAGGCATGGTGGTACATGCCTGTAATCCTAGTTACTTGGGTAGCTTAGGCAGGAAAATTGCTTGAACCCAGGATGCGGAGGTTACAGTAAGCTGAGATCACACCGCTGCACTTCAGCCTGGGCAACAAGAGCAAAACTCTTTCCAAAAAATAAAAAATAAAAGGAATCACTAGGACCCAGGAGGCAGAAGTTGCAGGGAGCCGAGATCACACCAATGCACTCCAGCCTGGGCCACAGAGCAGGACTTGTCTCAAAAAAAAAAAAAAGTACAAATCTTAAGTGACAGCACAATGAATTTTGACCAACATATTCACGCAGAGAACACACCAGCATGAGCTAGCAGCTGCAGGTGAGGGCCGGTGGGAGCCCACGGTGCATGGAAATTGCCCAGGCAAGAGGGGAAGGCTGGGGGCAGGAGTAACGGAGCTCTGGACCTGACTCAATGTCACTCAAGGAGTCATCCCCAGGTCTGCACAGACAGCGTGGAGTGTCCAAATGGAATGGAATGTATGGAATGCCACTGGATGAGCCACACAGACACAAGTGAGGCGTGACTCTCCCTTGTTCTAAAGAGTCCATGTAGGGCCGCAGGACTGTATACAGCAGAGCCAGAATATGCCCTGGTCATCTGCATATATTTCCATCCACGTATTAATCAATCCCGAGAAATCAGGTCGGATGATTAAGCACACATACCAACCTCACTGCTGTTCTCACTCATGTCACAAGCATCGAGCTTCATGACCTGAGAACAGGCCCTGAAATAAACCCTTCTCCTGCACAGTCAGAGGACAGAATGCTCCAGTCAATCAGGTATTTTGATACGAATAGTGTCAATATAAAATCCAACCAGGCACGGTGCCTCATGCCTGTAATCCAGCACTTTGGGAGGTCCAGGTAGCTGCTTGAGAGGCCAGGAGTCTGAAACCAGCCTGGACAAACAGCCTGGTTCACTGCAACCCATCTCTACAAAATAATTTTAAAAAATTAGCCCGGCGTGATCATCCATGCCTATAGCTCCAGCTCTTCAGGAGGCTGAGGTGGGAGGATCACCTGAACCCAAGAGTTTGAGGTTGCAATGAGCTGTGATTGGTGCCACAACACTCCAGCCTGAGCAACAGAGTAAGATTCTGTCCCAAAGAGAGAGAGAGAGAGAGAGAGAGAGAGAGAGAGAGAGAGAGAGAGAGAGAGAGAGAGAGAGAGAGAGACACTACACTGAACACTGTGGCTCATGCCTATAATCCCAGCATTTAGGAGCCTGAGGCAGGTGGATCACCTGAGGCCAGGAGTTCAAGAACCAGCCTGGCCAGCATGGCAAAACCCCGTCTCTACCAAAAATACAAACATTTGCCAGGCATGGTGGCACATGCCTGTAATCCCAGCTGCTCAGGAGGCTGAGGCAAGAGAATCACTTGAACCTGGGAGGCAGAAGTTGCAGTGAGCCATGATCATGCCACTGCACTCCAGCCTGGGCGACAGAGTGAGATTCTGTCTAAAATAATCATAAATTATAATTTTTTTTCTTTTTTTAATTAATTTTCTAGTTTTTTTATTTTTAATTAATTTTCTAGTTTTCTTTTCCTTTATTTTATAAATGAAAAAACTAGAAAATTAATACACTACCCTAGGGAAATGTGAACACACTTATATAAGGAGATATATATTTCCTGATATATATTTATTTTACGAATAAAATGTGAAAACAGAACTGAAAGGATCCATCCCAAACTGAAAACAATGGTTACCTCTCAGGTACAGCAGGAGATGACTGCATTTAGGGTGGGACTTTCACTTATTCTACAATGTTCTATTCTTTCACAAAGAAAACACATTTGTCCATGTATGACATTACTGAAAGTTAAGGTTGTTTTTACTTTTTATTTTTATTTTTAGACGGGCTTTCACCATGTTGGTCAGGCTGGTCTTGAACTCCCGACCTCAGGTGATCCACCTGCCTTCGCCTCCAAAGTGCTTAGATTACAGGCGTCAGCCCATAAGCCCAGCGGAAAGTGAAGTTTTTAAGGGAGCTGCTCTACAGAGCATTCACAGTGTAAGCTTCAAAGGATTAGAATAGAATGAGACTCCTAATGCAGAAAAGTAAAACAAGCACTTTTTTTTTTGGCAACACCAAAGACGGAGGAGATTTCACAGTCCCCACATGAATAGCACTGGTGGGCTCTGGCTGTGTAACCAAAACCCTAGAGAAGAGGAAATTCACCGCATACCTATAAGGCACAACTACTCCTTCAAACCAACCAAACCAACCATAGTCAAAGTGTAAGTCATACACATAGTCTCCAGACAAAATTCAAAGACTTAATTTTTTTCTTTGCTGTTTTTGTTTTTGTTTTCCTTTTTAAAAAATTTGAGATGGCCGGGCACAGTGGCTCATGCCTGTAATCCCAGCACTTTGGGAGACTAAGGCGGGTGGATCACGAGGTCAAGAGATCGAGACCATCCTGGTCAACATGGTGAAACACCGTCTCTACTAAAAATACAAAAAAAATTAGGTGGGCATGGTGGTGCGTGCCTGTAATCCCAGCTACTCAGGAGGCTGAGGCAGGAGAATTGCCTAAACCCAGGAGGCGGAGGTTGCGGTGAGCCAAGATCGCGCCATTGCACTCCAGCCTGGGTAACAAGAGCGAAACTCCATCTCAAAAAAAAAAAAAAAAAAATTGAGATGGGATTTCACTATGCTGCCCAGGCTGGTCTCAAGCTCCTGGGCTCAAGCAATCCTCCCTCCTCAGCCTCCCAAAGTGCTGTGATTGCAGGAGTGAGCCACAGTGCTTGGTCTCAAGGCAGAGGTTTTCTGACTCCAGCGCAACCAATCAGGGTCCCCACCAACACATATTCCCTTGACACTGCCTAATTTGGGCAAATTACTTACCCCTGGATTTTAGTTTTCTCTCTCAATGTAAAAAGGTCTGCTATACCACTTCTCCCCCCAGCCAGGATGACGACCTCATTTCACACAGAAAGACAGGCTATGTCTCAAATCTGTGAGCTCCACTTTCAGATTCACCTGGTTCCAGGAAAGGGCATTGTGAAGCATACCTTGTCCCAGCACCACTAGTCTGTGGATCCCATTAGCACTCCTGATAAAATCACCACTGCCCCCAAGAAAAGCCAACTACCTAAAAGAATTCCAGGCCACATCAAAGAGAGGGCAGTCTCCCAGACACGCAGCTCCCTAAAGTGTACAGAGCTCAGACAATCTCTAAATCACACGGTTATGGTAGCCTCTAGAGTATACCTCTATGAGTCCTGAAGGAAACACAGTCCCTACACCTGCAGAGGAACCCTGAACCACCAGGCACTCCAGCAACACTGAATTGCTTTACAATCTGAGGTAGCAGCAGCATTCCAATCCAATCACAGCCTGCCGTTCCCAAGTGACCCCCTCGGAAGGGGTTGGGCCTGGGGCCCATACTGGCCTCCAACATGTGACCTCATGGACTGGATGTTCTAATCAGTGAGCCTCCCCTTACACTGATAAAAGGAAAAGGAAAAAATAACTGAAGATTAATTCTGGAAGGATCTTCTTTCTAGACACAGGGTCTTCACATGGAGGACCTCAATCAAATGCAACAATGCCTCCCCTGCTCCCCGCTGCCATTTCTCCCCAATGAAGAAGCTACCAACCCTCCAGTACTCACTTCACTCATCACCTCCTCAGTGACACCTTGCCAGATCTCCCATCAAGGGGATTCCCCAACATTGTGCCCCCCAACCAAGAAGAAACCGTAACTCACCAACACCCACCTACATCTATTCATTCCCCGGCAGCTGGGACGACAGGAAGAAACATCCGGAAATAAGGGGCACCCTCCTGTATTCCTTCTAATGTTTATCCTCTTCATTAATCCAAATGCCTTAAAGAGAAATACAGGAGGCCGGGCACGGTGGCTCATGCCTGTAATTCCATCACTCTGGGAAGCCGAGACAGGCAGATCACCTGAGGTCAGGAGTTCGAGACCAGCCTTGCCAACATAGTGAAACTCCATCTCAACTAAAAATACAAAAATTAGCCAACCGTCATGGTGGGTGCCTGTAATCCAGCTACTCGGGAGGCTGAGGCACGAGAATTGCTTGAACCCAGGAGGTAGAGGTTGCAGTGAACTGAGATCCCACCCTAGCACTCCATCCTGGGCAAGAGTGAGAATCTGTCTCAAAAAAAAAACAAGAGAAATACAGACCAGGAACCATGGTGGCTCATGCCTTTACCCCAGCGCTTTGTAAGTCCAAGGAATGAGGATAACTTGGGGCCAGGAGCTCCAGACATAGCAAGACCCCATCTCTTTTTGTTTTGTTTTAAGACGGGGTCTCACCATGTTGGTCAGGCTGGTCTTGAATTCCCGACCTCAGGTGATCCGCCCGCCTTGGCCTCCAAAGTGCTTGGATTACAGGCGTGAGCCACCACGACCAGCCACAAGACCCCCATCTCTACAAAAATAAAAAAAAAATTAGTGGGCATGATTGCATGCGCCTGTAGTCCCAGCATTCTGGGAGGCTAAGATGGGAGGATCACTTGAGCCCAGGAGTTTGAGGCTGCAATGAGCCACGATCCTGTCAAGGCACTCCAATATGGGCAACACAGCAAGACCCCATCCTCTAAAAAACAGAAATAACGGCTACACATCTATAGATTTGGTTCACAGATAAGAAAACAGAGGTCCCGAGAGGTGAAATTACTGGCCCAAGACCACACACACCTGACAAGAGCTTGGAAGAGGGTAGGTGGTTGGGAAAGGAGTCCAAGTCCAGGAAAGCTGCCCCCAGGGCCATGGCTCAGCGTGACCGGGCAAGGCAGAAGACTAGGGCACCAGGACCGGGGCAAGGAGGAAACTGTCGCCGAGGACGCCTCTGAGATCCCCAAGAAGGCGCCTCGGAACGCGGCCAGCTGTAACCTGGACAGGGTTTTCCCGGCGCAGGAGGGCAGGGAACCCATAGGGACAGAGGCTCGAGAGGTCACAGGGACCCCCCCCCCGAGGGGCGGGGACGTGAGAGAGCAGGGGGACCCCCGAGGGACGGGGGTGCGAGAAGACAGGGGGACCCCCAACGGACAAGGGCGCGGAAGAGCAGGGGGACCCCCAAAGGACAGGCGCACGGGGAGGCAAGGGAGTCCCCGAGGGACTGAGGCGCGGGGCCGAACGCCAGGCGCGGCGGCAGGAAACGAGTCGGGGACCGCGCACGGCGGCTGAGCCCCTCCCTCCGAGGGTGGTCGGGCCGCAAGACCAGAGCTGGTGGGGGATGCCGCAGCCCCGCGCCCTACCTGCCGCCTGGGGATCCGCCTCCTTGTCAGCCTCCGCCTCAGCTGCCGCCCCGACTTCTGCCGCGGGCAGCGGGTCCATCGCGCGGCCAGTCATGTGAGCCCGCGCGCCCACGTGACTTCCTCCAGCGCCTCCCGGCCGCGCCGCGCCCGCGCCCCGCCCATACTCGGCCTGTTCTCACCGCCTCCCCGGCGCGCCAGGCCCACAGCCCGCCCCTGCTGGGCACGCCACCCGGCCTCGCCCCTCCCACAACCCCCTAGTCACGCCCACAGGCCCCTCCCCGTCCACGTGGACTCAGAGCCGGCGGGCTACGCGAGTTACTTCCGCCTCAGGTCGGACCTCCGAGCTCGTCAGTGCACCGCCTTGGGCGCAAACCGGCACCCGCCGCACCCTCATTTATTCCCATCTCCCCTTGCCCAGTCACGGCTTTGTTCCCTCATTCGCTGATCACACTGGGTTTCTGTGACGCGCGCTTCCCCATTCATCCACCCACCCACTCATTCGCTCACCCGTGCATTGCATCCTGCATTCATTCATTCACACATCCACTGACCCACTCACTGCATCCTGCATTCATTCACCCACCCACTCACTAACTCACTGCATCCTGCATTCATTCATTCACCCACCCACTCAATCACTCCCTGCATCTTGCTTTCATTCACTCACCCACTCACCCCCTCACTCACTCACTGCATCCTGCTTTCACTCACTCACACAATCACTTACTCACTGCGTCCTGCATTCTTCCACCCACCCGCTGGCCCACTCTGGTTTACTGGTTGCCACCTGAAAGTCAGGAAGCCTGGCTGGGTACTGAGGATACAAAGATGCTTCCTGTGCATTCCTCGATCTGGAGGAGGCACAGATGGCCAGAGTGGAGTAAGTGTGCTGACTGTGGCCGAGCGCGGTGGCTCCAGCCTGTAATCCCAGCACTTTGGGAGGCCGGGGCGGGTGGATCACGAAGTCAACAGATCGAGACCATCCTGGTCAACATGGTGAAAACCCGTCTCTACTAAAAATACAAAAACTTAGCTGGGCACGGTGGCGCGTGCCTGTAATCCCAGCTACTCAGGAGGCTGAGGCAGGAGAATTGCCTGAACCCAGGAGGCGG
Source organism: Saguinus oedipus (assembly GCA_031835075.1). Taxonomy (NCBI): domain Eukaryota; kingdom Metazoa; phylum Chordata; class Mammalia; order Primates; family Cebidae; genus Saguinus; species Saguinus oedipus. The sequence goes on from CM063170.1 coordinate 11,736,693, forward strand.
AGGTTGCGGTCAGCCGAGATTGTGCCATTGCACTCCAGCCTGGGTAACAGGAGGGAAACTCCGTCTCAAAAAAACAAAAAACAAAAACAAAGTGTGCTGACTGTTTCCAAACTGAAGCAAGGCTGTGGGGCACACCGTAGAAGAGGGTGATGGGGAAGGGTGATCCCTTCCCTACATGGGTGAAGGGATCTCTGGATGGGTGGTGCCGGAGTTGGGGCTGGAGGAATGAGGAGTTAAGCAGGAGGAGGGCATGAAGGCTCTGAGACATCAGCTGCAGATGCTGTGGTCATTCCAGGCTAAAAGTGTGGGAGGTGGCATGGAGATTGGTAGGCCTGCATCAGGAAGAGGCTTTTTCCTAAGAAAGGATCCTGGACCTTCTTTTTCTTTCTTTTCTTTTTTTTTTTTTTTTTTTGAGACAGAATCTCACTCTGTCGCCCAGGCTGGAGGGGAGTGGCATGATCTTGGCTCACTGCAAACTTTGCCTCCCAGGTGAAGCAATTTTCCTGTCTCAGCCTCCCGAGTAGCTGGTATTACAGGAGTGTGCCACCATGCCCAGCTAATTTGGAAGGATGGATTGTCTTTTTTTTTTCCTTTTTGTGGAGAACGGGGTCTCGCTATATTGCCCAGGCAGGTCTCAAGTTCCTGGGCTCTCAAGCTATCCTCCTGCCTCTGCCTCCCTTAAGAGCTGGGATTACAGGTGTGAGCCACTGTGCCCGACAATTTTTGCATTTTTAGTAGAGATGGGGTTTCACCACGTTGGCCAGGCTGGTCTTGAACTCGTGACCTCAAGTAATCCTCTTGCTTTGGCCTCCCAAAGTGCTGGGATTACAGGCGTGAGCCACCACGCCCAGCCATCCTGGACCTTCTAACACTGATGTCACGCAATGTCCGGGGACTTGATTACAGAACCAAGAGCCCAGAACCACGTCAGGTCCTAGGAAGCATCCCCTTCTCACCGGGTAGTTCCTCTGGCTATAGCTGCTGGACCCTCCTTCAGTTATAGATGACTGCACTGAGGACTCCGTAAGGTCCCAGCACACCAGGACCTCCAAGAGAGCAGGCACACCCACCATAACCTGGGAGGCGGAGGTTGCAGTGAGCCGGGATCGAGATGTTCTTCTGCTGATGGACATGTAACAGCTTTCTCAGGGTGCAGGGGGACACGGCAGGTTCCTGTAACCTACCACCCACATCTGATAGCTGCTTCCTTCCTCCACCCTGTGCTTCCTTTCAGCTGCTGTTGCCATCAAATAATGTACTCAGCACTTTCCCTGATGTCACACACACATACATAATCTGTCCACTTCCTGATGATATTTTCACTAGAGACAGGGTCTCGCTGTGTTGCCCAGGCTGGACTGTAGTGGCCCAATCATAGCTCACTGTGGCTAAAACTCCTGGCCTCAAGCAGTCCTTCTACCCCAGCCTCCCAAGTAGCTGGGAATAAGGCACAGGCCACCATGCCCAACTGTTTGCTACATATTTTTGGTCTCAAACTAGATTATAAGGTATTTATTTAATAAAATTTTTAAAATTCATTGCACTCAGCTGGGCACAGTGGCTGAGGCCTATAATCCCAGCACTTTGGGAGATCAAGGCAGGAGGATCACTTGAGCCCAAGAATTCAGGACCAGCCTGGGCAACATAGTGAGACCCCATCTCTACAAAAAATAGGAAAAAAATTAGTCAGGCATAATGGCACACACCTGTAGTCCCAGCTACCCTGGAGGCTAAGGCAAGAGGATTGCTTGAGCCCAGGATGTCAAGACTGCAGTGAGCTGTGATCGCATCACTGCACTCCAGCCTGGGTAACAGAGTGAGCCCCTGTGTCTAAAAATAAAAAATAAAATTGGTGCACTAAAAACTGTAAGTTGGCTGGGCATGGTGGCTCATGCCTGTAACCCCAGCACTTTGGGAGGCCAAGGCCAGCAGATCACCTGAGTTCAGAAGTTCAAGACCAGTCTGGCCAACACAGTGAAACCCTGTCTCTAATAAAAATACAAAAATTAGGCCAGGTGAGATGGCTCATGCCTGTAATCCCAGCCCTTTCGGAGGCCAAGGCCAACAGATCACCTGAGGTCAGCAAGAATCCGTCTTAAAAAAAAAAAAAAATCCTCAAATCCTGGCCACATCTCAAACCCATTAAACAGAACCCCTAGAGACAGGCTTCAGGCAGAGTATATTCTGAATGTGGTTAGAAAGTGCAGCCAGGCCAGGCGCAGTGGCTCACCTCTGTAATCTCAGCACTTTGGGAGGCTGAGGTAGGCAGATCACCTGAGGTCAGAGGTTCTAGACCAGCCTGGCCAACTTGATGAAACCCCTTCTCTACTAAAAATACAAAAATTAGCCAGGCGTGGTTGCGGGTGCCTGTCATCCCAACTATGTGGGAGGCTGAGGCAGGAAAATTGCTTGAATCCAGGAGGCAGAGGTTACAGTGAGCCTGCACTCCAGCCTTGGCAACAGAGTAAAACTGTCTCAAAATAAATGAGTAAAATAAAAATAAAAAAACGAAATATATGGCCAGTGGGAGGCACTGCAGGGACAGCCAGACAAGGCCTCTGTCCTGCAAAGCCTCCTGATGGAAGTGGGTGGAGAAGAACACAACAGAATTCTCACACAGAATAATGCCAGGGCTACAGGTAGAAACATGAGGGCTGTGGTGGGAAACGGAAGGGAGAATAACTGGCTCTAATTCAGAATGCCTGCTGGAGAGGAGATGCGGTCCTAGCAGGTTGTGAGCTCTGTTGCTGGACACCTCTAGTGTTCGCAGAGTTCCTTGGGAATATGACTGACATACGTCTGCCTTCAGTAGATCCTCCAAAGAATACTATTCCTGGCCGGGCGTGGTGGCTCAAGCCTGTAATCCCAGCACTTTGGGAGGCCGAGGCAGGTGGATCACGAGGTCAAGAGATCAAGACCATCCTGGTCAACATGGTGAAACCCTGTCTCTACTAAAAAAAATACAAAAAATTAGCTGGGCATGGTGGCACGTGCCTGTAATCTCCGCTACACAGGAGGCTGAGGCAGGAGAATTGCTTGAACCCAGGAGGCAGAGGTTGCAGTGAGCCGAGATCGTGCCATTGCACTCCAGCCTGGGTAACAAGAGCGAAACTCCATCTCAAAAAATAAATAAATAATTAATTAATTTTTAAAAAAGAATACTATTCCTGTTTACTCAGGGAACAGTAAAAATAAAATGGAATTTCTCATTTCTTTTTTGAGAGGAGTCTCTCTCTTATTTCCCAGGCTGGAGTGCAGTGGAGCAATCTTGGCTCACTGCAACCTCCACCTCACAGGTTCAAGTGATTCTCCTGCCTCCGCCTCCTGAGTGGCTGGGATTACAGGCACCCACCACCATGTCCGGCTAATTTTTGTATTTTAGCAGAGACAGGGTTTCACCATGTTGGCCAGGCTGGTCTTGAACTCTTAACCTCAGGTGATCCACCAGTCTCCGCCTTCCAAAGTGCTGGGATTACAGGCATAAGCCACCGCGCTCAGCCCATAGCATTTGTTTTTAAGTGATGGGGTCTTGCTCTGTGGCCCAGGCTGGAGTACAGTGGTGCAATCATAGCTCACTGAAGCTTCCAACTCTTGGGCTCAAGCACTCCTCCCACCTTGGCCTCACAAAACACAGATTATAGGAGTGAGCCACTGTCCCAGCCATTTTATTAACTTTTTTTTTTAATGGGGTTTCACCATAACGGCCAGGCTGGTCTTGAACTCCCGGCCTCAGGTGATCCACCCACCTCGGTCTCCCAAAGTGCTAGGATTATAGGCGTGAGCCACCGCGCCCAGCCCAGTAACTCTTTTTGAAAGGTCTTTTGCAGGTTTTAGGAATCCTTGCATTTTAGGGGGACAGATGATAATAGCCCTTTCTGCACAGTCTCCTGTGTAGTTAAATTCCAACTCCCATCCTCCACATGCTAAGTTCTGTCCATTTGCCTAGCTAGTTCTCATTTCCCTAAATGAAAAGCAATAAATGTGACTCAAAAAACAGATTAACCGTCATAATATAATTAGGTTCTCACTACTAAGCAAACAGTTTTAGAAATGAGAAATTCCAGGCTGGGTGCAGTGGCTCATGCTTGTAATCTCAGCACTTTGGGAGCCTGAGGGGGACAGATCACCTGAGGTCAGGAGTTCAAGACCAGCCTCGCCAACGTGGTGAATTTACAAATTTTCACTAAAATTACAATATTAATACTAAAATTACAAAAATTAGCCAAGCATGGTGGCAGATGCCTGTAATCCCAGCTACTCAGGAGGCTGAGGCAGGAGAATCACTTGAACCTGGGAGGTGGAAGTTGCAGTGTAAGCCACTGCACTCCAGCTTTGTGATCTACCTACCTCAGCCTCCCAGAGTGCTGGGATTACAGGTGTGAGCCACCGTGCCTGGCCAAGATCATCCTTCTCTAGCCTGCCAAGGAGCTGGGACTACAGCATTTGTCATTTACCCAGGCACAGTATAGTCCCAGCTACAGGCTTTTTATTTTTTTATTTTTTTCTTTGAGACACGGTTTTGCTGTGTCGCCCCAACTGGAGTGCAGTGGTATGATCTCGGCTCACCGCAACCTCTGCTTGCCAGGTTCAAGCAATTCTCCTGCCTCAACCTCCCTAATAGCTGGGACTACAGGTATGTGCCACCACGGCTGGCTAATTTTTTACATTTTTAGCAGAAACGGATTTCATCATGCTGGCCAGGTGGTCTCGAACTCCTGACCTTGTGATCCGCCCACCTTGGCCTCCCAAAGTGCTAAGATTACAGGTGTGAGCCACCTCGCCCAACCAAACTTTATTTATGTATTTATTTATTTATAGCTCTGTTGCCAGGTGCCAGGCTGGAGTGCAGTGGCATGATCTTGGCTCACTTCAACCTCCGCCTCCTAGGTTCAAGCAATTCTCCTACCTCAGCCCCCCGAGTAGCTGGGACTATAGGCATGTGCCACCATACCCACCTAATTTTTGTATTTTAGTAGAGATGGGTTTCACTATGTTGGACAGGATGGTCTTGATCTGTTGACCTCATGATCTGCCCGCCTCAGCCTCACAAAGTGCTGGGATTACAGGCTTGAGCCACCGCGCCCGGCCAATTGCTTTTCTTTGTGAATGACGCAGTCTCAGGTATTCACAGCAGCGCTGCTTGAGCCTGTAGTCCCAGCTACTGGGGAGGTGGGAGGATCCGTTGAGCCAAGGAGTTCGAGGCTGCAGTGAGCTATGATTGCACCACTGCACTCCAGCTTCGGTGACAGAGCCAGACCCTGTCTCTAAAAATAAGAAAGAAAGACAAGGAGAATTATAGGCCATGTGGTGTACATCATCTTACTGGAAGATGCCTGGTAGAGCTGCTTCCCCTGGTGCTAGGTTGCTCTGTGGGGGCTGTAAGGTAGCCCCTGAGATGATACTGAGCTGCTTTTCAGCATCCTGTTACTCAGCAGCCTCTCAACCTATACTGGTCTTAGAATCCATTGGTTTTCATTGTCTGAATCCTTTGTTTCACTTGAGGTTGCAACTTTGTATTTGTTCAAGATCCTCCCTTACGGAAGACTCTGCACTCCACCCACCTCCAGCATCGCTCATTTTTAAACTACTTGGATTTTCTTTTTCTTTTTCTTTTTTTGAGACGGAGTTTCGCTCTTGTTACCCAGGCTGGAGTGCAGTGGCGCGATCTCGGTTCACTGCAACCTCCGCCTCTTGGGTTCAGGCAATTCTCCTGCCTCAGCCTCCAGAGTAGCTGGGACTACAGGCACGAGCCACCATGGCCAGCTAATTATTTGTATTCTTAGTAAAGACGGGGTTTCACCATGTTGACCAGGATGGTCTCGATCTCTTGACCTCGTGATCCACCGGCCTCGGCCTCCCAAAGTGCTGGGATTACAGGCATGAGCCACTGCGCCCGGCCCTTAACGCTTCTTAAATCGGCCTCCGCTCCTCAGTCCGAGCCCTTAAGTTCCACGCCATGGTTGCACACTTGGTTAATCTGGGCATGCTCAGAGTATGTGACCTTCAACCTGGGAGTCCATGGCAACTGAAAAACAACTGACAACTTCATTACATAAAAGTCGGATTGAGGCCTGGAGCAGTGCCTCATGCCTGTAATTCCAGCACTGTGGGAGGCTGAGGCGGGTGGTTCACTGGAGTTCAAGAACCTGAGGTAAGGAGAGACGATGTTTTGCCACCATTGTGAAACCCTGTCTCTACTAAAAATACAGAAATAGCCAAGCGTGGTGGCGCATGCCTGTAATTCCAGCTACTCCGGAGACTGAGGCAGGAGACTCCTCTGAACCCGGGAGCCAGAGGTTGCTGTGAGCCGAGATCGCGCCACTACACTCCAGCCTGGCGCCTGGCGACAGAGCAAGACTCTGTCTCAAAAAATAAAAAGTTGAAGTAGATTTGGTCTGATGCAGTTAGGATTTTCAAGCCACGCCCCGAATGTCCTGCCGACACATTCCACTCCTCATTCATGAGGGAAGAGGGATGGAGGTCATGTTTCTGTATCTACTTTGTGCTGACTGGGGGCACTGAGTCCCCTAAATTAGAGGAATGAAATTCTTAGGCTGCTGAGTTCAAATGAATTTTGGGGTCCCCCGGAGTTGCTGGAAGGGCTGGTATTGTTGTTGCAATACAGACTGAAGATGGAAGTGTTGGCGCCTGGAGGAAAAACAGTTTACCATCAGTTTAAATATATAGGACTGAAAAGTAACAGGAGAGGCCGGGCGCGGTGGCTCACACCTGTAATCCTGGCACTTTGGGAGGCTGAGGCTGGCGGATCACCTGAGGTTGGGAGTTTGAGACCAGTCTGACAAACATGGAGAAACTCTGTCTCTATTAAAAATATAAAATTAGCCGGCGTGGTGGTGCATGTCTGTAATCCCAGTTACTCAGGAGGCTGAGGCAGGAGGAATGGAGTGAGTCCGGAAGGTGGAGGTCTCAGTGGCCTGAGACTGTGCCATTGCACTCCAGACTGGGCAACAAGAGCAAAAATCTGTCTCAAAAAAAAAAAAAAAAAAAGGAAAACAAAGGAAACGTAACAGGGGATCAATGGCCACCAGGGGCCCCAGCAGAGGAAGAAACCAGGTGAGGTGTGGTAGAGTGGACTCGACTGCCTTCTGTATCTCAGTGGTTGGCTGGGTGTGGTGGCTCATGCCTGTAATCCAGCACTTTGGGAGGCCGAGGCAGGCAGGTCACCTGAGCTCAGGAGTTTGAGACCACATGATGAAGCCCCATTTCTACTAAAAGTACAGAAATTAGCCAGGCGTGGTGGTAGTGGTGGCCTGTGCTGTAGTCCCACCTACTCAGGAGGCTGAGGCAGGACAATTGCTTGAACCCAGGAGGCAGAGGTTGCAGGGAGCTGAGATTGCACCACTGCACTCCAGCCTGGGTGACAGAGCGAGACTTCATCTCTAAATAAATAAATCAATCTCAGTGGATGAACTATCCTCGATATGGTTTGTCTCTGTGTCTCCACCCAAATCTCATGTGAAATTGTAATTTCCAATATTGAGGGAGAAACCTGGTGGGAGGTGATTGGCTTGTGGGGGCCGACTTCCCCCTTGCTGTTCTTGTGATAGTGAGTGAGTGCTCATGGGATCTGGTTGTTTAAAAGTGTGTGGCCCCTCCCCCTTCACTCTCTCTCCTGCTCTACCATGGCAAGACGTGCCTGCTTCCCCTTTGCCTTCTGCCATGATTGTCCGTTTCCTGAGGCCTCCCCGGCCATGCTTCCTGTACTGCCCCCAGAACTGTGAGTCAATCAAATCTCTTTTGTTCATAAATTACCCAGTTTCAGGTAGTTCTTTTTTGCAGCATGAAAACAGATGAATGGATGCTTCTGGTTGAAGGAATGCAGCCATTCTGCTTGTTTGAATATTTCCTTTATATGAATCTCAATTTCCCGGGAGGTGTTTCTCCAAGTGCAATGGGAGGTATTGGTGACCGCACGTACCCCTCAGTGTTCCGCTAGTAAAGAGTAAGGTTGATCAGCGATCTCCTGCTTTTTCAGACTGGCCTGGACTGAAAAGGTAACTGGTAAGGGTATCAGTAAGCACCAGGAAGTATGGAAATCCTCCAGGAGCCGCAGGCATCACATTGAAGTCCATTTGCCAGTATTACCTGGCATGGTTCTTCTAAATTGTACTACCTTGGCCAAAAGAGATGTGGGAGAGGCTGGACACAGTTACTCATGCCTGTAATCCCAGCACTTTGAGAGGCCAGGGTTGGTGGATCATTTGAGGTCAGGAGTTTGATACCAGCCTGACCAACATGGTAAAACCCTGTCTTTATTAAAGTATAAAATTAGCTGGGTGTGGTGGTGTGTGCCTGTAATCCCAGCTATTCAGGAGGCTGAGGTGGGAGAATCACTTGAGTACGGGAGGTGGAGGTTGCAGTGAGCTGAGATGGCACCACTGCATTCCAGCCTGGGGGAGAGAGACAGAGAACGTGTCTCAAAAAAAAAAAAAAAAAGAGGTATGGGAGGTCTTTTTGGAGCATTGATATTCTGATGATAGACACAGTGGTCAGCTGCTTTATCTATTACATTGTTTACTTTCATCATGGGGTGCTTATAATGCCGACGAGCAAGCTGTGTCCCACCTCCTTCCCATAGTGTAAGGAGTCATGGACGTCTTTTACGATAACCCAGTTTACATTTGCAGGCACCCATATCCTGCCTCTTCTATTTAGGGGCTGCCTTATGGAACTCAGGTGATATCTATCTCCAGTGGCTTTAAAAATCCCCCAGGCAGGGGCAGGTGCAGTGGCTCACACCTATAATCCCAGCACTTTGGGAGACTGGTGGGTGGATCACTTGAGGTCATGAGTTCAAGACCAGCCTGGCCAACATGGTGACTCCGATCTTGACTAAAAATCCAAAAAAATTATCCGGGTGTAGTGGTAGGCACCTGTAATTCCAGCTACTTGAGAGTTCCAGGCAGGAGAATCACTTGAACCTGGGAGGCAGCCGTTGTAGTGAGCTGAAATTACCCCATCCCACTCCAGCCCCGGGAACAAGAGTGAAATTTTGTCTCAAAAGAGAAAAGAAAGACAAAAGAAATTCCTCAGTGGAGTACCTCACCTTATTTTATAAAGAGCTACTGAAGGAAGCAGAGACATTTGGAGGACTTCCCCACCCATGCAGCTGTCTTGGCCATGGCTTCTGAAATTTACTATTTCAGTCACCCCATTGATTACCTTGGCAATGGACTGCAGTAACCTGTTTAGGCCTTTCCGCGGCCCAAATCAGTGCCAGTATTTCTGTTGAACATTTGATTCCATGTTATTTGTATTTAGAAGGCTCCCTTTTTTTTTTTTTTACACAGATTTTGCTCTTGTTGCTCAGGCTGGAGTCCAATGGCACCATTGTGGTTCATGGCAACCTCTGCCTCCTGGATTCTAGGGATTCTCCTGCCTGAGCCTCCCAAGTAGCTGGGTTGACAGGCATGTGCCATCATGCCTGGCTTATTTTGTATTTTTAGTAGAGATGGGGTTTCTCCACATTGGTCAGGCTGGTCTCAAACTCCCAACCTCAGGTGATCGGCCCTGCTCAGGCTCCCAAAGTGCTGGGATTACAGGCATGAGTTCCCCTTTATTCCAGATCGCCCCATGGGCATGGACCACAGAGATTGCATCCTGTGAGTCTGCAGAAACAGTAAAGGCCTTGTCCTGTCTTAGGTTCAGGGCTCAGGTTCATGCAGATTTTCCCAGCCCTCTGTGCTGAAGTCCCTGTGGGAGGCTCTGGGCTGGTTTCCTGTAGGTAGAGAACTTCACGTCCTGCCCTTCACTGGCCTCTTTTCATGAAGCTCCTGCCATCTACAGACCATGGCTTCCTTTTCTTCTTCAACCACATCTCTGTTATTAAAACTCTGGAAGTCAGCCGGGCGCTGTGGCTCATACCTCTAATCCCAGCATATTGGGAGGTCGAGGCAGACTGATCACTTAAGGTCTGAAGTTCGAGACCAGCCTGGCCAACATGGTGAAACCCTGTCTGTAATATTTACAAAAATTAGTCAGGTATACAGATGGGCGCTGGTAGTCCCAGCTACTCGGGAGGCTGAGGCAGGATAATCACTTGAATCCAGGAGGCAGAGGTTTCAGTAAGCTGAGATCGCACCACTGTACTCCACCCTGGGCAAGAGAGCAAGACTCTGTCTCTACAAACCAAACCAAAACAAAACCCTAACTTGGGATTAGCCTTCTCTTCTAATTTTTAAAAAAATATTAAGAGAAAAATAGATGTAGCTGCTGTGTTGCCCAGGCTGGTCTTAAATCCCTGATCTCAAGTGATCCTCCCTCCATAACCTCCAAAAGTGCTGGATTATAGGTGTGAGCACTGTTTCCAGACTTATATAGTTATATATATATATATATATATATATATATATATATATATACACACACACACACAGAATTATCTTTCAGAGTCAATAAATATGTTCAAATAAATAAAACCTCATTAAGGAAAAATGTCACTTGACAGCAAATAAGCAATCTGGAGCAATCTGATCACACTCACTGTGAAGACGAGAAAACTTCATGTTTATTAGGTTTCCCAAGAGATGCACTGCACTCTTCCCTTGAAAACACACAGCTCATGGCCTCCTTCAAAACACACATCCTCTTCAAGGTAATTTACAAACAGGTCAAAAGAAGGTAAAAAATTATATCTGAATTCTCACATTTCAAATCATACACTAAACATAAAATCCAAATTTATTTTTACAAGAATTTAGGGGAACTACCACTTAGCTATACAGGTAGTAGATATATTAAGTAAGTATCATAGATAAAAAGAGGGCTCGTGTCAGCAGCACATGTAATAACAGATTAAAAAGTTGACAGATAAAAGATTTAGAATAGAAAGAATCCTCTCTTAAAAAGGAAAACAAAATTATATTTATATATACATAATGGCTATAACACCAATCACACAACTTTATAGAAACAGCATCTATTCAAAAACAGTATTTCCAAACTCTTTAAATAAATGTAGTAATAATCAATGCCCATCTTTTTCAAAATAAACCAATAAAATGTATAATATATGTTAAACATATATCTAAGACATGGTAAAAATCACCACTGAATTCTCACAATTCAGTAACAAACACTAAACAGGAAATAAAAATTTCTATTAGAAGATTTACGGGAACTACCACATAGCTATAAATATAATAGATTATCATGTTAGTATCATAGATAAAGAGTGCTCGCTTCAGGAGCACATATCATAACAGATAAAACAATGTAATAATAGATTTAGGATAAACAGAATTCTTTCTTAAAAAAAGAAAACTATATTTCTGTATATGTAACAGTTACAATTCTCATCAAAAACTACAGGAACAGCAAGCTTTAAAAAGTAAAACAATTTCCAAACTATTTGAAATAAACATAGGAATAATTCAATGGCTAACACTTCCCAAACAAACCACAAAAATGCATAGTATGCATGAAGCTACTGTTACAATCCGATGGCACTCATACTTTACAAATAATTCTGTGCCAATCTGAGCACCTGTACTGTGCCCTCAAATGCTCCTGGAGAGGCTGGAATTCAGCAACATAAAAAAAGGAGGTGGTGCCGCAGGAAGGGGTGGAACCAGAAACACCCCTGGTTTCTCACTGTCCTCCACGGACTCCTAGAAGTACCGTCTCCCCACCCCTCCACCCCTAGGAGGACAGCGTGGTCACTCTATTGAGCTCTTTCTAGAACAGTCCAGGTTCTTCTAGATGATCTGCAGAAATGGCTCCTCTCCTCCTTCCTGGTGTCTCTCTGTCATTAGCATTGGAATAAACTTCGTGCTGAAAATCCACATCTCCCCGGGCCTGGTGTTCTGGAAGTGAGAGAGAGGATGTCAGGCTTCAAGGAAGCAGATCTCCAGGAAGGTCATTCACATCCCATGTCAATTCTAACTAGAGTTCAGAGCGATTGATCAATCCAGTTTCATCTCCTGCCCTTCATTCTCTAGCCTGCTTCTGAACCATGCTGTTCAATTGTGATATGCACACTTTGGTGACCCCGATGCCAAAACTCACTTAATACACCCAAGACCATCCCCAGTGATCTGCTTCCTCACCAGGACTTTGTGTGGGTCTGCCCAGGGAGTAGAGCACTCTCAGACAATGTAGCTTTAGAATTCATCACATGTGGGGTCTTTTGCATCACTTAAGATCTAAACTGGTAACCAGGCTAGATACAGTCCTAATGTGACAACATCATGAACCATGAGTTTCGGAGCCTAATCCATAATCCTACTTCCTAATGTTGAGTCTCATGCTGAGTATTCAACGTGGTTAGTTGCACAAGATGTAAACCAAATCTTCACCGAATCCTCGACCCAAATAGGTAATCCAAGTGTGTCAATCCTAATGAAGCTCCAAGAACTCAGTATTTCTGATGAATTTTTAGACAGGGTCTCACTGTGTCGACCAGGCTGGAGTACAGTGGCAGGATCAGGTCTCTCTGCAGCCCCAGTGACCCAGACTCCAGTGATCCTCCCTCCTCAGCCTCCTGAGTAGTTGGGAATAGAGATGCCTCCCACATCACCCAGCAAATTTGTGGATTTTTGTGGAAAGTGGATCTCACCAAGTTGCCCAGGCTTGAAGCTGGATCAAGGAATTAGGTTCCTCGGATTTCCTAAATAGACACAATATTCTGCCTTGACTCCGGGGGAGGCAGACATACCTTCTCTCAGGCCGATGACCTCAGGCCTCCACGGTGCTGTAGCTCTAGAAAAAGAGGGCACGATCTCGTGCCCACACCCAGTGCTCTGGGTCATAAGCCTGGATCTGCAAAAACAAATTCCCCTTGAGAAAATGGGGAACCCCCCCACAGGATACCCCTCCATCCCCTCTTCCAGCCTCCAACCACCCGATTCCTCCCCATCTCCCCACACCCCACCCACCTCCTCCAGCTCCTCCGGGGAAACCCAAGCCCTGCAGTGCATGGAACAGAAGAACTGGAACCGAAGCTTCTGGAATAAGCGTCTCTGGGAGCGGTTCTTCCCATACAGGAAGTAGAAGATGGCTTGCTTGGGACCCTGGTTGTCCTCCTCCATGTCATTGGCCAGGTATCTGGGGGCAGAAATCAGACTGCTGCTCAGAGGCACCATCAGGAGAGACCTCTGGCTGAGATCAGCTTTCTAGAGCAGAGGGTGGGGGACCTAAGGTCAGGACTGGCACCCACACTGCAGAGAGCCATGCCTTCCTCAGGAGGGCCCTGCTGGACAGATGCCTGCTGAAGGGCACCCCTCACACCTTCGGGATGGAGTCAAAAAACCAACTGGTGGCCAAGAGTGGTGGCTCAGGCCTGGAATTTCAGCACTTGGGAGGCTGAAGCAGGTGGGTGACATGAGGCCAGGAGTTTGACACCAACCTGTTGAACATGGCGAAACCCCATCTCTACTAAAAATACAAAAATCCCCTGGTGTGGTGGCACACACCTTAGTCCTAGCTACTCCAGAGGCTGAGGCACAAGAATTACATGAACCCAGGAGGCTGAGGTTGTAGTGACCTGAGATAGGTCCGCTGCATTCTAGCTTGGAAGACAGAGCGAGACTCTCTCTCAATAAATAAATAAATAGGATGGGAGTGGTGGCTCATGCCTGTAATATCAGCAATTTGGGAGGCTGAGGCAGGTGGGTCACTAGGTCAGGCAATTGAGACCATCCTCGTTAACACAGCAAAACACTGTCATCTGTACTACAAATATGAAACAGCTGGGCCTCGTGGCATGGGCCTGTAGTCCCAGCTACTCAGAAAGCTGAGGCAGGAGAATTGCTTGAACCCAGGGGGCAGAGGTTGCAGTGAGCCAAGTTGGTGCCATTGTACTCCAGCCTCGTTGATAGAGTGAGGCTCCATCTCAAAAAAAAAAAAAAAACATATATACATATATATATAATAAATACCTAAGTAATTGTCCAAGTGTGGTGGCACAGCCCTATAGTCTGAGCTGATCAGGAGGCTGAGGTGGGAGGATCATTTGAGCCCAATAGATGGAAGCTGTAGTGAGCTCTGATCTCACCACTGCACTCCAGCTTGGGCGACAGAGTGAGTCTCTGTCACAAAAAAAATAAAATAAATAAAATACATTGATATTTTTCCAAGATCCTGTCTTCTATAGGCATCTAGTCTAATGGCACTGGGAGAAATCAGGGCAAAAAATCTCATCCCAATGTCACATTATAATAGGATGTCTCTAGTGTGCTATGGGCATGCAGAGGTGGGAAGATGAGGGAAGGCATCACAGAGGCTGTGGGGTGAACTGATGTCAAGGAATGGGTGCTTCCCTTCACAACCACACGTGTGCAGGACCCCAGACAGAAAACACACATGCAAAGTCAAGTGGCAGGCATTTGGAAGGAGCGGTGAAACCAAGCCAAGAAACACCAGGATGGCGAGCCGGTTTGACTGCAGAGAGATTGTAGAGAGGGTGGAATGGGCACTGTGGGCCTGGCCTCCATTTCAAAAGACATCAGCGAAGGAAGCTGTTCAGGTGGGCAGTCGGGGGTCGGACCTGTGCTTTGGAGAGATGTTCCAGCTGCACTAGGTAGCCCCCTGGCTTGGGAAGAGGCTCCAGGAGTCCCCAGCAGGGGGTGTGTGTCAGTGGATTGGAGTGAAGCGAGGGGGCCTGAACTGTGGCCTCTGTCATGGGAACCCGGAGGAGGATGATGAACCATTGCATTTGGGGTTGATGTGGGAAGGAGAGACAGAAGAACCAGAAGTGGCTGTGGCTGGGGGAGGCGTCGTGTCTGCTTCTTTTCCTCTCCCCTTAGGAGGGTTGGATGGTTCCTTTGGTTTTATTCTTTTATTTTTAAGCTGGCGTTTGAGTTTGGTTTTGCTTTGAGAAAACATCTTGCTTTTTTACTGAGGCTGGAGTTCAGTGGCTTAATTAATCGTAGCACACTGCAACCTCTGCCTCCTTGGTTCAAGCGGTTCTCCTGCCTCAACCTCCTGAGTAGCTGGGATTACAGGTTCACACCAGCAGCCCCGGCTATTTTGTTGTTGTTGTTGTTGTTTTGAGACATAGTCTTGCTCTGTCACCCAGACTGGAGTGCGATGGCATAATCTTGGCTCATTGCAACCTTTGCCTCCCAGGTTCAAGCGATTCTCCTGCCTCAGCCTCCTGAGTAGCTGGGATTACAGGCACATGCCACCACACTTGGCAAATTTTTGTATTTTTAGTATAGGCGAGGTTTGACCATGTTGGCCATGCTGATCTTGAACTTCAGGTGATCTGCCTGCCTTGGCTTCCCAAAGTGCTGGGATTACAGGTATGAGCTACTGCACCTGGGCTGAGTTTGTTTTCAGAAGGAACAGTCTAAGAATGCCGTTGTATAATTCTATTTTGTTTATACACAGAGTAAAGAGGACAAATAGGTGAAAGAACTGGGCCATGCGCGGTGGCTGACGCCTGTAATCCCAATACTTTGGGAGGCCGAGGCAGGTGGATCACGAGATCAAGAGATCGAGACCATCCTGGTCAACATGGTGAAACCCCAGCTCTACTAAAATACAAAAAACTAGCTGGACATGGGGGTGCACACCTGTAATCCCAGCTACTCAGGAGGCTGAGGCAGGAGAATTGCCTAAACCCATGAGGTGGAGGTTGCGGTGAGCCGAGATCACGTCATTGCACTCCAGCCTGGGTAACAAGAGTGAAACTCCGTCTCAAAAAAAATAAATAAACAAAATAAATGAGGTTGGAATCCGACTTGCCCTGCTGTCCCAGGATGTTGGATATTGATGGATAGGAGGGAGCAAAGCACTCACAGAGCCAGGAAGAAATGAATGGGTTCGTACTGCCAGGAGAAGAGGCCGGCGCGGCTAAAATATGCTATGACCATGGCCAGCAGGTACTGATGGAGAGAAAAGAACACAGAGAAGGAGAGGTCACATCTTGGAAAAGGCAGATTGTGCAGATGGGAAAATGGGGGCAGGGGAGGGTTCACCCATCAAGGAAGGGACCTCAGCATTGGGGTGACTGTGCTCATTGGGAAATAGTGAGGTGGAGGGGTATTAGAAGGTCGGATGCAAATCTGAGAAGCTGGAGGAAGGGATGTCAGTGATGCTCCCAGGATGGTGAGTTCCCATGGGACCTTTGCAGGGATTGTGTCTAGGTTGGCTGGCGTCAGGAGGGTCTTGTGTGTGCGAGGCAGAGAAATGTCCCAAAGAGCTGATAGTAGAGGGGCCGGGAGATTTAGGGCTGTGGCTGGACTGCAGCCCAGGGCTCAGATTCCTAAGGATCCCTAGGAGAGGCTGGGGCCACTCACTCACTCTGAAAGAAACCAGCAGAGTCCTGAGGGAGATGTGGACAAATCATGAAAAGACCAAGAATAGCTGGGAGTGGCAGCTCAAGCCTGTGACTCCAGTACTGTGAGAGGCCCAGACAGGAGGATCACGTGAGCCCAAATTCCAGAGCATCCTGGGTGACATAGCAAGACCCTCTTTGTCCAAAAATTACAAAAATTAGTTGATCATGGTGGTGGCATGTGCCTGTAGTTCTAGCTACTCGGGAGGCTGAGGCAGGAGAATTGCTTGAACCCAGGAATTAGAGGCCACTGTATTTTATCCTAGAGAGCAGAGGTAGACTCTGTCTCAAAAAAAGCAAAAAACAAAAAGCACACACCAAAAACCTGGGTTGGTGCCAAGACTCAAGACCGTGGGAGGTGGCTGGGCACAGTGGCTCATGATTGTATTAACAGCACTTTGGGAGGCCAAGGCCGGTGGATCACCTGTGGTCAGGTGTTCAAGACTAGCGTGGCCAACATGGCAAAACCCTGTCTCTACAAAAAACACTAATATGAGCCAGGCATGGTGCACGCCTGCAGTCCAGCTACTGGGGAGGCTGAGGCAGGAGAATCGCTTGAACCCTGGAGTGGGAGGCTGCATTGAGCCGAGATCGGGACACTGCCCTCCAGCCTGGGCAACAGAGCAAAACTCTGTCTCAGAATAAAATAAGACTGTGGAGCATCAGGTGGGAGCTGGTGGAGGAGAGGGGAGGGGAACTGTGGGTATGGAAGCTGTGCCCTCCCAGGCCGTGTGTTGGAACAGGAACACAGTTTCGTGGAGAACGACCTTACCTTGTCGGATGCCCTCAGATACGTGTCCCAGGCCAGGAATCTTTTCACGACAGGATCCTCTATGATTAGAAAGCAGATGTTAGTGTGAGAAGCAGAAAGGAGTTTCCATGGGAGAAACAGGGCAGCCAGGAGAACTGTGCCTCCCTGGGGAAAGTCTCAGGATGGTGGAAGCAGGTGAGGTGGATGGGAGAGGAGAGAATGACTTTCACTGGGCAAGGGAGAGAGGCTCCCGCTCTGAGCCTGCCCTGAGAAGAGGCCATAGGAAGCCCTGGGTGTGAGAATCTACCGGCTGTAGAGCTGGGAAGAAGCCAGGATGCCCTTTCCACAGACATGCAGGGACCCCTGCAGAGTCATAAAGTCATTCCCATCGTTTCCTCCTGAGACAGTCATATCAGGGTGTGACCATGGCCTTGGTATCCCCTCTCCGGATGGAGATACTTAGGTTTAGAAAAGTCAGCAAGAGACATAATGTTTCTGAGGGCACAACTGAAACTGCTTTCTTTGTTTTTTGATTTTGTTTTTCTTTATTTTTTAAATTTCTTTATTTCAAATGGTGTCTCGCTCTTTTGCTAAGGATGGATTTCAGTGGTGTGATATTGGCTCACTGCAACCCCCGCCTCCGGGGTTTAAGCGATTCTCCTGTCTCAGCCTCCTGGATAGCTGGGATTACAGGCATGTGCCACCACACCAGGCTGAGTTTTGTATTTTTAGTAGAGACGGGGTTTTGCTATGTTGGTCAGGCTGAACTCCTGACCTCCTCAAACTCCTGACCTCAATAGATCCACCTGCCTCGGCCCCCCAAAATGCTGGCATCACAGACATGAACTACTGTACCTGGCCTTGGTTTTCCTTCTTTGACAGGGTTTTGCTCTGTCACCCAGGCTGGAGTGCAGTGGTGCAGTCATAGCTCACTGCAGCCTCAAAGCCCTGAGTTCAAGTGATCCTCTTGCCTCAGCCTTTCAACCTCCTGGGATCTCAGGCATGAGCCATGCACCTGGCCTGAAACCAAGCTTTCTTACCCCAATCGCAGACCTTGATCAAGTCTAGCTGAATCATCTATGGCCTCCTAAGTCCCTCATGAATGATCACTTCTGAGTCCTCCCACATGGAGAGCTCACCCACTGGGGGGCATATATTTCCCATGGGAAAAGTATGGTTATGGGAAGTTTCCTCTTATTTGAAAGAACGGGATTGGAGGTGCTCTCTGGGGTGTCCTCCTACCAAGCAGCCTGTTGAAGGCCTGGTGGTGCTCAGGGAGCACGGGTGACACTCGCCGCCGCTTCATTTTCATCTTGAGCCCCTGAAGCGTCTCCAGCACCCAGGTCTCCTCAGGCTCAGGGGTGCGCTCTTTCTCTGTCTCCTCCTCGGGATCCTCCTCAGATTCGTCCGACCACTCCCTCTTCCTTTTACGGCAAAGGATCCAAGGCGAACTGGGACCTTCCCAAGGAGATGAGTAAAGAAAGCAGCCACCGTGTAATGCTTCTGCAATTGATCACCTTAGACCCTTACCCAAAACCCCAAAGCACTCTCCATCCTCCCCAGCCCCACAGACTCTTGGCTTTTCCGTTGATGAACCCCATGTGCCTCTCCTCCTCCTCCCCATTCTTCCATCTGTCTGTCCTCAGAACGCTTCCTCATTTCCTTCTCTGGTCTCTGGCTCTCTGACCCTGTCCTTTTTTTTTTTTTTAATGAGACTGTCTTGCTTTGCCACCCAGGCTGGATTGCCCATTGTTGTGGTGCAATCTCGGCTCGCTGCAACCTCCGTCTCCTGAGTTCCAGTGCTTCTCCTGCCTCAGCCTCCCAAGTAGCTGGGATTACAGGTGCCTGCCATAATGCCTGGCTCTATTTTGTACTTTTAGTAGAGACAGGGTTTTACCATGTTGGCCAGGCTGGTCTCATACTCCTGGCCTCAAGTGATCCTCCTGCCTTGGCCTCCAAAAGTCCTGGGGTTAGAGGTGTGAGCCACTGCACCCAGCCCTAGTCCCTCCTTTCTTCCCCCACACACTCCCTCAGATGTTCCTTCCTGACTTCTGGGTCTTTCTTTCTTCCTTTCTTCTTCTTCTGCTTTTTTTTTTTTTTTTTTTTTTTGTGTGTGTGTGTGTGTGTGTGTGTGTGTGTGACAGGGTCCCACTCTCTCAACTAGACTGGAATGCAGAGACGCAATCTCAGTTCACCCGTAACCTCCGCTTCCCAGGCTCAAGAATTCTCCTGCCTCAGCCTTCCAAGTAGCTAGGATTACAGGCATGCACCACTACTGCCTGGGTAATTTTTGTTACTTTAGTAGAAACAGGGTTTCACCATTTTGGCAGACTCATCTTGAACTCTTGACCTCAGGTGATCCAACTGCCATGACCTCCCAAAATGCTGGGATTACAGGCATAAGCCACCATACCTGGCCCCCTCTCTTCTTCTTGGTCAATCCTCTGCCATCTCTCCTTCTTCCAGTCCCCTCGCCTGATAGTCCTGGCACTTCATTGTCCACCACCTCCGGGAGGAGTACCCTAAGGTGCTAGGCTGGAGGGCTCCTCTCCTCAACCTGGGGCTGAGCTTGACAGCTGGCCATGATCTCTCCCAAATTCTGTTTCCTCCCATGAAACCTGGTCCCTGTTCTGTCCAAAGCCTTCATCCAGACCATACTAGGACCCTGAGGAGTGCATTCTCTAGTCTCAAGACTGGGGAGAAGTCGGGCATGGAGAACAGCTCTGAGAAGATGCTGTTGTCCACCTGAGCTCCCAAGCACCCATGGAGTTCAGTCCTTCCAATCAGGAAGGCTGGAATTGCAGATGTCTTTGGTCATTCCAACCTGGCTAACAGTTTGAAGAAAAACATAGAGGTGAGGCACAGTGGCTCACACCTGTCATCTCAGCACTTTGGGAAGCCAAGGGAGGCAGATCATGAGGTCAGGAGTTGGAGACCATCCTGGCTAACACAGTGAAACCTCATCTCTACTAAAAATACAAAAAAATTAGCCAGGCATGGTGGTGCTGGCCTGTAATCCCAGCCATTCGAGAGGCTAAGGCAGAAGAATCGCTTCCACCTGGGAGGCAGAGGTTGCAGTGAGCCAAGATTGCGCCATTGCACTCTAGCCTGGGTGATAGGGCAGGCTCCTTCTCGAATGAATGAATGAATAAATGAATGAGAAAAGTCAGCAAGGGACATTGTTTCAGACAGGACAACTAAACTGCTTTCTTCATTTTTTGGATTTTGTTTTTCTTTTATTGTTATTTATTTTTTGGAGACAGACTCTCTGACGCTCAGGATAGAATGCAGTGGCGCAATCTCTGCTCACGTGCAACCTCTGTCTCCTGGGTTCAAGCAATTCTCTTATCTCAGCCTCCAGAGCAGCTGGGATCACAGGCATGCACCACCATGCCCATCTAATTTTGTATGTTCAGTAGAGATGGAGTTTCACCATGGTAGTCAGGCTGGTCTTGAACTCCTGACCTCAGATAATCTACCCGCCTTGGCCTCCAAAAGTGCTGGGATTACAGGCATGAGCTTCTGCACCTGGCCTTGGTTTTTCTTCTGAGACAGGGTTTTGCTCTGTCACCCAGGCTGGAGTGCAGTGGTGCAGCCATAGCTCACTGTAACCTCGAAGTCCTAAGTTCAAGTGATGTTCTTGCCTCAGCCTTCCAATGTGCTGGGATCTCAGGCATGAGCCACCATGCCTGGCCTGAAAGCAAGCTTTCTTATCCCTATCACTGACCTTTCTCAAGTCTAGTCACCTCATCTGTGGCCTCCCAAGTGTCCCTCAGTAGTGATGCTTTGGATACTGAGTCCTCCCACATGGAGAGCTCACCCACTGGGGTGCATTTACCATTGGGAAAGCATGGTTATGGAAACTGTCCTCTTTTTTACAAGAATAGGATTGGAGGTGCTTTCTGGGGTGTCCTCCTACCAATCAGCGTGTTGAAGGCCTCATAGCTCTCAGGCAGCACGGGTGACACTCGCTCTCGCTTTAACTTCATCTTGAGCCCACACAGGGTGTCCACCACCCAGGTCTCCTCAGGCTCAGGGGCGCGCTCCTTCTCTGTCTCCTCCTTCAGCTCCTCCTCAGATTTGCCTGACCAGTCCCTCTTCTTTTGCCAAGAAAGGAAATTAGGTGGGCTGGAATCTACCCAAGGAGATGAGTAAAGAAAGCAGGCCATCGTGTAATGCTTCTGCAACTGATCACCTTAGACCCCAACCCAAAACCCCAATCCACTCTCCATCCTCCCCAGCCCTGCAGACTGTTGGCTTCTGTAAGCCATTTTTCCATCTTTCTCCCTCGCTGAACCCCATGTGTCTCTCCTTCTCCTCCCCATTCTTCCATCTTTCTGTCCTCAGAATGCTTAATTTCCTTCCCTAGTCCCTGGATCTCTGACTCCATCCATTATTTTTGTGTGTGTGTGTGTGTGTGTGTGTGTGTGTCTGTGTGTGTGTGAGACAAAGTCTTTCTTGTTGCCCAGGCTGGAGTGTAGTGCCATCTCAGCTTGCTGCAAACTCCATCTCCTGGGTTCCAGTGATTCTCCTGCCTCAGCACCCCCCCACCAGGTATCTGGGATTACAGGTGCCCACCACAATTCCCAGCTCATTTTTGTATATTTTTGTAGAGACAGGATTTTACCATGTTGGCCAGGCTGGTCTCAAACTCCTGGCCTCAAGTGATCCACCCACCTTGGCCTCCCAAAGTGCTGGGATTACAGGTGTGAGGCACTGTGCCTGGCCTGAGTCCCTTCTTTCTTCCCAACACCCTCCTCAAGTGTTCCTTTCTGATGACTGGGTTCCTCTTTTTTTTTTTTTTTCCACCACAGGGTCTCACTCCCTCACCCAGACTGGAGCACAGTCACAGGATCTCAACTCACTACAACCTCCACCTTCCAGGCTCAAGCGCTTCTCCTGCCTCAGTCTCCTGAGTAGCTGGGATTACAGGTGCACAGCAGTATTACCAGGATTATGTTTGTGTTTTTAGAAGAGATAGGGTTCCACCATGTTGGCCATGCTGGATTCAAACTCCTGACCTCAGGTGATCCACCTACCTCAGCCTCCCAAAGTGCTGGGATTACAGGTGTGAGCCACTGCGCCCGGTCCCCTTCCTTCTTCTTAGTCAATCCACTCCCATCTCTTCTTCCTCCAGTCCCCTCACCTGATGGTCCTGGCACTTCATCATCTATCACCTCCAGAGGGAGCACCCCAAGGTGCTAGGCTGGGGGCTCCTCTCCTCAACCTGGGGCTACGGTTGACATCGAGCCATGATCTCTCCCAAACTCTGTTCCCTCCCACGGAACCTAGTCCCTGTTCTGTCCAAAGCCTTCTTCCAGACTCAACTAGGACCCAGAAGAGTGCATTCTGTATTCTCAAGGCTGGGGAGCTGTCGGGAGTGGAGAACAGCTCTGAGAAGTTGCTGTCGTCCACCTGAGCTCCCAAGTGCCAACAAAGTTCAGTCCAATCAGGAAGACTGGAATCTCTCATGCCACTAGTTATTCCAACCTGGCATCCAGTTTGAAGACAAACATAGGAGGTGGGCATGGTGGCTCATGTCTGTAATCCCAGCACTTTGGGAAGCCGAGGCGAGCGTGAGGTCAGGAGTTCAAGGCCATCCTGGCCACCACAGTGAAACCTCATCTCTACAAAAAATATAAAAAATTAGCTGCCATGGTGTGATCCTGGCCTGTAATCCCAGCTATTCGGGAAGCTGAGGCAGGATAATCGCTTACATCCAGGAGGCGGAAGTAGTAGTGAGCCAAGATCACAGCATTGCAGTCCAGCCTGGGTTATAAGGCAAGACTGCTTCTAAAATGCAAATAAATTCGCAAGAGACATTAAGTTTCAGAGCGCACAGCTGAAACTGCTTTCTGTGTTTTTTTATTTTGTTTTTATTTTATTTTTATTTTTATTTATTTTTTGGAGACAGAGTTTCCCTTTGTCACCCAGGCTGGAA
Source organism: Saguinus oedipus (assembly GCA_031835075.1). Taxonomy (NCBI): domain Eukaryota; kingdom Metazoa; phylum Chordata; class Mammalia; order Primates; family Cebidae; genus Saguinus; species Saguinus oedipus. The sequence continues at coordinate 11,759,685 of CM063170.1, forward strand.
TGCAGTGGTGCCATCTCGGCTCACTTGCAACCTCTACCCCCGTGGTTCAAGTGATTCTCCTGCCTCAGACTCCTGAGTAGCTGCGATTACAGGCTTGCGCCACCATACCTGTCTAGTTTTTTATGTTGAATAAAGACAGGGTTTCACCATGTTGATCAGGCTGGTCTCCAACTCCTGACCTCAGGTGATCTACCTACTTTGGCCTCCCAAAGTGCTGGGATTACAGGCATGAGCTACTGTGCCTGGCCTTTGTTGTTCTTCTGAGACAGGGTTTTGCACTGTCACCCAGGCTGGAGTGCAGTGGTGCAGTCATAGCTCACTGCAGCCTCCAAGTCCTGAGTTCAAGTGATGCTCTTGCCTCAGCCTTCCAATGTGCTGGGATCTCAGGCATGAGCCACCATGCCTGGCCTGAAAGCAAGCTTTCTTATCCCTATCACTGACCTTTCTCAAGTCTAGTCACCTCATCTGTGGCCTCCCAAGTGTCCCTCAGTAGTGATGCTTTGGATACTGAGTCCTCCCACATGGAGAGCTCACCCACTGGGGTGCATTTCCCATTGGGAAAGCATGGTTATGGAAACTTTTCTTTTTTAAAAGAACAGGATTGGAGGTGCTTTCTGGGGTGTCCTCCTACCAATCAGTGTGTTGAAGGCCTCATAGCTCTCAGGCAGCATGGGTGACACTCGCTCTCGCTTTAACTTCATCTTGAGCCCACACAGGGTGTCCACCACCCAGGTCTCCTCAGGCTCAGGGGCGCGCTCCTTCTCTGTCTCCTCCTTCAGCTCCTCCTCAGATTTGCCTGACCAGTCCCTCTTCTTTTGCCAAGAAAGGAAATTAGGTGGGCTGGAATCTACCCAAGGAGATGAGTAAAGAAAGCAGGCCATCGTGTAATGCTTCTGCAACTGATCACCTTAGACCCCAACCCAAAACCCCAATCCACTCTTCATCCTCCCCAGCCCTGCAGACTGTTGGCTTCTGTAAGCCATTTTTCCATCTTTCTCCCTTGCTGAACCCCATGTGTCTCTCCTTCTCCTCCCCATTCTTCCATCTTTCTGTCCTCAGAATGCTTCATTTCCTTCCCTAGTCCCTGGATCTCTGACTCCATCCATTATTTGTGTGTGTGTGTGTGTGTGAGACAAAGTCTTTCTCTGTTGCCCAGGCTGGAGTGTAGTGTTGCCATCTCAGCTTGCTGCAAACTCCATCTCCTGGGTTCCAGTGATTCTCCTTCCTCAGCCTCCTGAGTAGCTGTGATTGCTTGCACCACCACACCTGTCTAATTTTTTATGTTGAATAGAGACAGGGTTTCACCATGTTGATCAGGCTGGTCTCCAACTCCTGACCTCAGGTTATCTACCTACCTTGGCCTCCCAAAGTGCTGGGATTACAGGCATGAGCTACCGTGCCTGGCCTTTGTTGTTCTTCTGAGACAGGGTTTTGCACTGTCACCCAGGCTGGAGTGCTGTGGTGCAGTCATAGCTCACTGCAACCTCCGAGTCCTGAGTTCAAGCGATGCTTTTGCCTCTGCCTCCTAATGTGCTGGGATCTCAGGCATGAGCCACAATGCCTAGCCTGAAACCAAACTTTCTTATTCCAATCACAGACCCTTATCAAGTCTAGCCGAGTCCTCTATGGCCTCCTAAACGTCCCTCATAAGTGATGCTTAGGAATGTCAAGTCCTCCTGCATGGAGAGCTCACCCACTGTGGGGCATATTTTTCCCATGTGAAAAGTATAGTTATGGGAAGCTTCTTTTTTAAGAGAGCAGGATTGGAGGTGCTCTTTTGGGCGTCCTCTTACCAAGCAGCGTGTTGAAAGCCTTGCAGTCCTCAGGGAGCACGGGTGACACTCGCTCTTGCTTTAACTTCATCTTGAGCCCACACAGGGTGTCCACCACCCAGGTCTCCTCAGGCTCCTCTGTCTCTTCCTTGGGCTCCTCCTCAGATTCATCCGACCACTCCCTCTTCATGTTGCAGTAAAGGAACTTACTCGGGGTGCTGGTATCTACCCAAGGGACTGAGTAAAGAAAGCAGGCCACCGTGTAATTAATGATTCTGCAGTTGGTAACCTTAGACCCCGACCCAAAACCCCAAACCACTCTCCATCCTTTCAGCCCCACAGGGGGTTGGCTTCTCCCTTGCTGAACCCCATGTGCCTCTCCTCCTCCCCATTCTTCCATTTCTCCTCAGAATGCTTCATTTCCTTCCCGGGTCCCTGGCGCTCTGATTCCCTCATTTTTTTTTTTAAGACACAGTCTTGCTTTGTCACCCAAGCTGGAGTGTAGTGGTGCCATCTTAGCTCACTGCAACCTTCATCTCCTGGGTTCCAGTGATTCTCCTGCCTCTGCCTCCCAAGTAGCTTGGCTTACAGGTGCCCGCCATAACACCTAGATCATTTTTGTACTTTTTGTAGAGATGGGGTTTCAATATGTTGGCCAGGCTGTCTCAATCTCCTGTTTTTAGGTGATCCACCTGCCTCAGCCTCCCAGCGTGCTGGGATTACAGGTGTGAGCCACTGGACCTGGCCTGAGTCCCTCCTTTCTTCCCACACACCCTCCTCAAGAGCTTCTTCCTGACTTGTGGGCCCTTCCTTTTTTTTGAAACAGGGTCTCAGTCTTTCACTCAGACTGGAGTGCATTGGCACGATCTCGGCTCGCTGCAACCTCCACCTCCCAGGCTCGAGCGATTCTCATACCTCAGCCTCCCAAGTAGCTGCGATTATAGGCACGCACCTTTATCACCCAGCTAATGTTTGTATTTTAGTAGAGACGAGGTTTCACCATATTGGCCAGGCTTATCTCTGACTCCTGACCTCAGGTGATCCACCCGCCTCATCTTGCCATAATGTTGGTATTACAGGTGTGTGCCGCCTTGCCTGGCCCCCTTCCTTCTTCTCAGTGAATCCTCTCCCATCTCTTCTTCCTCCAGTCCCCTCACCTGATGGTCCCGGCAGTTCATCATCTGTCACCTCCAGGAGGGAGTACCCTGAGATGCTGGGCTGGGGACTCCCCTCCTCAAGCTTTGGCTGCAGTTGACAGCTGGCCATGGTGTCTCCCAAACTGTGTTCCCTCCCACGGAACCTGGTGTCTGTTCTGTCCAAAGCCTTCTTCCACACTCTATTAGGACCAGTAAAAGTGTGTTATCTGTTCTCAAGGCTGGGGAGAAGTCAGGAGTGGAGAACGGCTTTGAGAAGATACTGTTGTGTACCTGGGTTTCCAAGCACCCACGGAGTGCGGTCCAATCAGGAGGGTTGGAATCTCTGATGTCATTGGTCATTCCAACTGGGCAACTAGTTTGAAGAACAACACATGTAACTGCCAGGCTGGTCTCTTGTCCTGGAGATTGAGGGTCAATTGTGTCTGGATCTCCTGGGGTCAATGGTGTCCTGGGGTCAGTGGTGTCTCCTGTCACTGTCCCAACCTCAGACCATTATCCAAAAGCATCTTCACGGTCTCGGCATCCCTCTGTTCCCTGTCCCAGCTCACGCCTGTAATCCCAGCACTCTGGGAGACTGAAGCAGGTGGATCACGAGACCATCCAGGCCAAGATGATGAAACCCTGTCTCTACTAAAAATACAAAAATTAGCTGGGCAGGGTGGTGTGCGCCTGTAGTCACAGCTACTTGGGCGGCTGTGGCAGGAGAATAACTTGAACCTGGGAGACAGAGGTTGCAGTGAGCTGAGATCCTGCCACCACCACACTCCAGTCTGGTGACAGAGTGAGACTCTGTCTCAGAAACAAAGTAACAAAAAAACAAGGTTGTGTTAAAGATGTAGAGGACCTTTGTGACCTGACCAAGGATAAAGAAGTTTAGCAGCCTTCCACCAGGCAGCACCAGCCTGAAATCCCAGCTCTTGGAGGCCGAGGTCAGGAATTCGAGACCACTTTGGGAGGCCGAGTTGGGCAGATCACCTAGGTTGGTAGTTCGAGACTAGCCTGGCCAACATGGCAAAACCCTGTTCTTACTAAAAATACAAAAATTAGCCAAGTGTGGCAGTGAGCACCTGTAATTCCAGTTACTCCGGAGGCTGAGGCAGGAGAATTGCTTGAACCCAGGAGGCGGAGGTTGCAGTGAGCTGGACTGTGCGGCTGCACTCCAGCCTGGGCAACAGAGCGAGACTCCATAAAAAAACCCAAGGTCCATGTACCTGAAATGGCCCCAACTCACTTGGGGACAGAGCAAACATGGGTGCTCTCATCGAGGGATCATCTTGGTTTTAGTTGAGTGCAGGGTTACGGGCTATGGGCAGAGCATCTCCCTGGTGCTCAGAGGACAGTCGCAGACCCACACTGCCTCTGGATCATTTGCATTTACCATCATCCTCTTCTGCCTGTGCCACCCGAGCATCAGCTCTGCCCATCCTACCGGCACCTCTGGACCTGGCTTCTACCAACATGGAACCAGGGGTTTGTAAGGGAGAGAATACACTCGTGGCATCTTAGTTTCTGTTTCTGATTGGTGCAGTAAAGCCCCTTCCTCATCCCTCTTTATCACTTACCAGTAGAGGCAGAAGCGAAAAGCTATGGCTTTAGGCTGCTCAACAAAACAAAAACAACAGCAGCAAAATAAGGTGGATTGAAGAAGCATGAGTAAACACACACTATAGTAAAGTCAGATTTTTTTTTTTTTGATCTCTGTACACTGCAACCTCTGCCTCCTGGGTTGAAGCGATTCTCCTGCCTCAGCCTCCTGAGTAGCTGTGACTACAGGCACCCGCCACTGCACCCAGCTAATTTCTGAACTTTTGGTAAAGATGTGGTTTCACCTTGTTAGCCAGGCTGGTCTCAAACTCTTGACCTCAGGTGATCCGCCCACCTTGGCCTCTCAAAGTGCTGGGATTACAGGCATGAGCCACTGCGTCTGGCCAGAATTTGCTTTTTTAACTTGGGTTTTTTGTTTCTCCTTCTTATGTCAAAGACTAAAAAAAAAATGGGTGTGAGAGACATTCAGAACCATCAGGCTCAGTAGCAGGCGAGCCAGCACTCAGTCCCAGGGCTCCCGTGCACCAGGCAGGGGCTTCTTCTACTGTTTCACAAGGAATTCATGGCTAAGACCTGCCCCATTCCACCTTCTCCCCTTTCAGCCCTCTCCTGCTTTTCCTTTTGCCTGGGAAAAGACTTTGATAGGAGCCCATTGGGAGAAAACACAATAAGATGATACATGTATATTCTTTTTTTTTTTTTTGAGACGGAGTTTTGCTCTTGTTACCCAGGCTGGAGTGCAATGGCGCGATCTTGGCTCACCTCAACCTCCACCTCCTGAGTTCAGGCAATTCTCCTGCCTCAGCCTCCTGAGTAGCTGGGATTACAGGCACGCACCACCATGCCCAGCTAGTTTTTTGTATATTTAGTAGATACTGGGTTTCACCATGTTGACCAGGATGGTCTTGGTCTCTTGACCTCATGATCCACCCGCCTCAGCCTCCCAAAGTGCTGGGATTACAGGCATGAGGATACGTGTATATTCTTATGAAATATTTACACATGAAACAGTGAGCACCAATTTATCATTTAAGAAATTAGAAAATACGAACATATTAAGAAAAAAAAATCTGTCCATTGAGGTGGCTCATGCCTGTAATCCCAGCACTTTGGTGGATTGAGGCATGAGGATCACTTGAGCCCGGGAGTTCAAGACGGCCTGGGCAACACAGTGAAACCCTGTCTCCACAAAAAATTACAAAAGTTAGCCAGGAATGTTGTTACGTGTCTGTAGTCCCAGCTACTTGGGAGGCTGAGGCTAGAGGATCACTTGAGCCCGGGAGGCAGAGGCTGCAGTGAGCTGTGAAGGTGCCACTGTACGCCAGCCTGAGCAACAGACTGAGACTCTATCTGAAGGAGGAAAAAAAGCCCAACCAAACATCCTACTATGCAAAGATAATCACTGCCAATAGTCTGTGTTTCTTCAAAATCTTTTTTTTTTTTTTTGAGATGGAGTTTTTCTTTGTTGCCCAGGCTGGTGTGCAGTGACACAATCTTGGCTCACTGAAACATCCACCTCCTGGGTTCCGTTGATTTTCCTGCCTCAGCCTCCAGAGTAGCTGGGATTATAGGCATGAGCCACTATGCCCATTTAATTTTGTATTTTTAGTAGAGATTGGGTTTCACCATGTTGGCCAGGCTGCTTGAACTCCTGACCTCAAGCGATCCACCAGCCTTGGCCTCCCAAAGTGCTAGGATTACAGGCATAAGCCACTGTGCCTGGCCCAGGATTTTTATTGTAGATGTATGTTTACAGACTCATTACAGGTGCTATAGTTTGTAGTCAATGTATACAAACAAGAAACAGGCCGCTCATGGTGACTCAGGCTTGTAATCCCAACACTCTGGGAGATAGAGGCGGGAGGATCATTTGAGGCCAGGAGTTCGAGACTAGCCTGAGCAACATAGCCAAACCCTGACTCTGCAAAAGGCACTCTCACACACACACACACACACACACACACACACACGTACATTTTGTTTTTTTAGACAGAGTCTTGCTCTGTTGCCCAGGATGGAGTGTAGTTGTGCAATCACAGCTCATTGCCACCTCTGCCTCCCAGGTTCAAGCAATCCTCCTGCCTCAGCCTCCCAGGTAGCTGGGATTACAAGCACGAACCACTGTGCCTGGCCTCTACAATAAAAATAAAAATAGGCCGGGCATGGTTGCTCACACCTGTAATCCCAGCACTTTGGGATGCTGAGGCAGGTGAATCACCTGTGGTCAGGAGTTCGAGACCAGCCTGGCCAACATGATAAAACTCTGTCTCTACTAAAAATATAAAAAATTAGCCAGACATGATGGTGTATGTCTGTAATCCCAGCTACTTGGCAGGCTAAGGCAAGAGAATCGCTTGAATCCGGGAGACAGAGGTTGCAGGGAGCTGAGATTATGCCCCACTACTGCACTCCAGCCTGGGCAACAGAGCAAGACCCCATCCCCCCCAAAAAAGTTTTCTATATATGTTTATAGATATATTTTTTTGAGATGGAGTGTTGCTCTATCACTGAGGCTGAAGTGCAATGGCACGATCTTGGCTCACTGCAGCCTCTGCTCCTTAAGTCTGCTGCCTCAGCCTCTTGAGTAGCTGGGATTACAGGCATATGCCACGACACCCAGCTGACTTTTTTATTTTAAGGAGAGATAGGGTTTCACCATATTGGCCAAGCTGGTTTTGACCTCCTGACCTCAGGTGATCCACCTGCTTTGGCCTCCCAAAGTTCTGGGATTACAGGTGTGAGCCACCATGCCCGGCCTGTTTCTTCAGAATAAATTTCTATTAATTACACTTCTGGGGTAATGGGTGGGGGTTGGAGTAAATTGCACACTGACTTCTGAGACACAGATACACATATTCATTAAGAAAAAAATCCAGTCGGGCATGGTGGTTCACTGTGTAATCCAACGTTTTGGGAGGCTGAAGTGGGCACATTGCTTGAACCTAGGGGTTTGAGACCAGCCTGGGCAATACAGTGAGACCCCATCTCTACTGAAAAATTTAAAAATTAACTGGGCATGTGACATAGTCCCAGCTTCTCAGGAGGCTGAGGTGGGAGGATAGCTTGAGCCTGGGAGTCCAAGGCTGCAGTGAGCCGTGATTGCACCACTGCGTTCCAGCCTGGGTGACAGAGTGAAACCCAGTCTCAAAAACAAAACAAAAATCCAAGTCGGGCCTCATAAGCTTGAGTCCTTATCACATTTCCAAGGTGAGGGCTTTGCTCTGGCAATGGGGATCCTTCAGAGAAGGCTTTCTCCCACCTGTGCCCCGGGGTGGGGAGAGCGGTGGTGGGGGGTGGGGAGTTGGTCTCAGCTGTTAATTGGGAGCCCCCGGGCAAGCGTGGCCTCTCACATTCTCTCTCCCTACCCGATGTCTGCCTTTACGGGTGTCTGCTTTCTGAGAACAGCAGAGAAGAACCATGTCCCAGGTGAGCGGGGCATTTCTTTCAACCACACTTTGTTTTCAGCAGGGATTTTGGATGCTCATAAGAACGTGTCTGATGAAAGCTGGGCACCATGGCTCACGCTTGTAATCCCAGCACTGTGGGAGACCAAAGTGGGCGGATCACCTCATGTCAGGGTTTTGCCACTAGCCTGGTCAACATGGTGAAACCCTGTCTCTACTAAAAATACAAAATTAGCCAGATGTGATGTGGGGATGGGTATTTGTAATCCCAGCTACTCGGGAGGCTGAGACAGGAGAACTACTTGAACCTGGGAGGCAGAGGCTGTGGTGAGCGAGATGGCACCACCGTACTCCAGTCTGGGTGACAGAGTAAGACTCTATCCCCCCCAAAAATGTATCCGATGGTACAAAATGCAAACAGAAGTCAGGATCAATGAAAACAGGAAGATAACAGAAGGTCTAGGCTGTGGGAAGGGCAGGGTGGAGACACTGTAGAGGCTCCCACAGTTGTGGATACCTTGTGCGTGTGTGTGTGTATATATATATATATATATATATATATATATATACACATATATATATATACACACATATATATATACACACATATATATATATACACACACACATATATATATATACACACACACATACATATATATATATATATATATATATATATATAATATTTTTTGGAGCTGGAATCTTGCTCCAGCACCCAGGCTGGAGTGCAGTGGCATAATCTCAGCTCACTGGAACCTCTGCCTCCTGGGTTCAAGTAATTTTCCTGCCTCAGCCTCTTTACAGGCATGTGCCACCACACCCAACTAATCTTTTTATTTTCAGTAGAGACGGGGGTTTCACCATGTTGGCCAGGCTGGTCTTGAACTCCTGACTTCAAGTGATCCACCCACCTTGGCCTCCCAAAGTGGTGGGGGGATTACAGGTGTGAGCCATCACGCCTGACCAGATGCCTTATAAATTTATGTCTGACGTTCCTGTCATTTCAAAAAGGCAGGTGTATTCCATCTAGTATATGACTTGTGTTGTCTATTTTGGACAACCATGTCTACTTCTCAGGGGAAATAAAGCTCTTTAGGGCATTTAGAAATATATTTGATCTTTGTATTCAAGATGTAGCAGGCCCGTTTCTCAATCACAGCCACCTTGAAAGAAACACACCACCAATCTCTTGTGACTTTTCTTCCCCCGTGTAGAAACAGCAGGTATTATGCCAAAGCAGACATCTGTGACTGTGGTTGTTTAGTGATGTCAGGTCTACAGGGACAGCCTTATGTGGCTCCACGTGACCTAGATGTAACACGGCATTATCTAGAGGAATGAATGAACTGTGTGTTTCTAAAATGGCTTGCCATGCCTACTGCCATACCACCCTGAACATAACTGATCTTATCTGAAATTGCTTGCCATGATGGTTTACTTATTTATTTAGTTACTTGAGAAGGAGTCTCACTCCATCACCAGGCTGGAGTGCAGTGGTGCGATCTCAGCTCACTGCAACCTCACCTCCTAGGTTCAAGCAATTCTTCTGCCTCAGCCTCCTGAGTAGCTGGGATTACAGGTATGCGCCACCATGCCCAGATAATTTTGTATTTTTTTTGTTTGTTTTTGAGATGCAGTCTTGCTCTTTTACCCAGGCTGGAGTGCAGTGGCACAATCTTGGCTCACTGCAACCTCTACCTCCCCAGTTCAAGCGATTCTTCTGCCTTAGCCTCCTGAGCAGCTGAAACTATAGGTATGTGCCACCATGCCTAGCTAATTTTTGCATTTTTAGTAGAGATGGAGTTTCACCATATTAGCCAGGCTGGTCTCGAACTCCTGACCTCAGGTGATCCGCCCACTCAGAGTACTGTGATGACAGGTATGAGCCACTGCTTCTGGCTTTCCTTTGTATTTTTTGTTACTTGGCAGTTAGCTTTATTTGCCTGTGAGTGACATCAGTGTTTTCTATCAGTCTGGAAGCATTCTCCTTCTGCTCCTCTTCACTGCACATTCTAGGGATGTGTGAATGTGGAGTGCACTGGTCAGAAGTTATAATCCTTGAAGTTGTAAGAGCCAGAACTCCAACTAGAAGTAGGTCAGGATTTTTTTTAAAAAGTAGTAATTCCTTGGGAGGCTGAGGCAGGAGGATTGCTTGAGGCCAGGAGTTCAAGACCAGCCTGGGTAATGTGGCAAGACCCTGTCTCTACAAAAAATACAAAACTTAGCCGGGTGTGTTGGCACATGCCTGTAGTCCCAGTTATTTGGGAGGCTAAGGTGGGAGGATCACTTGAGCCTAGGAGGTCAAGGCTGCAATGATCTGTGATTGTGCCATTGCACTCCAGCCTGGGTGACAGAGGGAGAGCCTATTGAAAAAAAAAATCTACAAGGCAGCACCCAAGCCATGAGAAGAGCAGGTTTGCAGTTGGGCACCAGAGGCATCCAGCAACCCAGGTATCGTCAGGTATCTTGTTCCCTGCTTCTGTGACTTTCTTCTCACGTGGACTTTGTCCATGTGGCCAGAAGTAGCATGGCCACAGCTCCTCTTCTCATGTCTGCAAGTTCTGCCGTGGTCAGGGGCTGAATCTCTTTTCCTTGGTCCAATGTAAAAGCTCTTCAGGGAACATTCCGTTGGTCCAGCCTAGCCCAGGCCCTCTCTCCATTCAGCTGTGCACAGGGCAGAGGGGCAGGAGGGGGTTGGTCCTAGATGAGGATGAGGCCTCGTGAACAAACATTATGGCTCTAACTCCAGGAAGGAAAATGTTCACAGGGCCTGGGTTTCTTTGTCAGGGCTTTGTGAAGCCAAGGATGTCTGGGTGTTTCACACAAGAAATATCTCAGCAGGAGAGGCTGGAACAAGGTGGTGAGCCACACCTATCCTGTCCATGAAGCTGTAAGCTGGAGTCTTCACTTGCTGTCTTTTCATGGAAGCCACTGTTTTTTAGGAAGCCAAGTCTACTGGGAATGCCTCCCCATTAGGGCAATCTGTGTACTGAAGATAACAATGGTTTTAAATGCTGCCTGTCCAGCACTTTTGTGCTGGTCTCTGCACTTTTTATATATTATTTCATAAATAAACCCATGAGAGAGGTGTATCTATAGAAATGATATATTTACATGGAAATTATACATGAATTACATAGATATTACATAGACATTAACTATGTAGACATTGTGTATAAACTAGACATGTATGTAAACTACATAGATGTGTGTGTGTGTGTGTGTGTGTGTATACTATGTAGATACTAGGCGGGTTAGCTTAGCTTATGCCTGTAATCCCAGCACTTTGGGAAGCTGAGGTGGGAGGATCACTTGAGCCCAGGAGTTTGAGACCAGCCTGGGCGACATAGGGAGACCCCGCCTCTACAAAAAGTCAAAAACTTAGCTGGGTGAGGTGGCTTGCACCCATGGTTCCAGCTATGCTGGAGGCTGAGGCGAGAGGATCACTTGAGCCAAGGAGGTCGAAGCTTCCACGAGCTGTGATCGCACCGCTGCACTCCAGCCTGGGCCACACAGTGAGATCCCATCTGAAAAAAAAAAGTCACTGGCTTCAGCAGCCTTTAGCTTGGTCATGAGCCTTCTAGAGGTGAGAGTGTTGCCTGAAAGAGAACGCAGGCTCCTTAGGGTGACTGGGGCTCTGGGTTTCTTTGTGGATTGCCTCTCCCTACTCCCACATAGCTCCCGGTCCCGGCTGCTGCCCGCAGGCTGTGCCCTGCTTCCTGCCTCTCCTCTGCACGTGCTTATCCCACTGTTGGAGACACTTTGGATCACCTGTTTGGCTATAAACATCCCTCACCACCCTGCTGAAGCAGCATGTGTCGTGGGGACCCACCCAAGCACTTTCTACCAGCATCCTCCCTTGATCTCTGCTGCAGTGACGAAAGCCCCCCAACCCTCACATACCTTTTTAAGACAGTCTTGCTCTGTCACCCAGGCTAGAGTACAATGGCACAATCTCAGCTCACTGCAACCTCTGCTTCCTGGGTTCAAGTGATTGTCGTGCCTCAGCCTCCTGAGCAGCTGGGATTACAGGTGCCTGCCACCATGCCTGGCTGATTTGTTTTGTATTTTTAGTAGAGATGAGGTTTCACCGTGTTGGCCAGGCTGGTCTCGAACTCCTGACCTCAGTGATCCTCCAGCCTTGGACTCCCAAAGTGCTGGGATTACAGATGTGAGCCACTCTGCCCAGCCTCATTCCCATTATTTAAACTTTCATTAAAGAAAACGTAGTGAGACCCCATGTCTACAAAAAAATTTAAATAAAATTAGCCCAGCATGGTGGCACATGCCTGTAATCCCAGCTACTAGGGTGGGGTGGGGGGCATCGAGGCTAGAGGCTGCAGTAAGCCATGATCACACCACGGCATTCTAGCCTGGACAGAGTGAGACCCTTTCTCAAAAAAGGATTGAGCTCTCTCTGTATATATATGTATCTAGCCAGCTGTATATATACACACACATACATGTATACACATATATGTACACATATACATATATACACACATGCACATATATATGTACTTTCATACACACATATACACATATCTAGATATACCCTCCTATATTTTCTTCTAATAGGTATAAATTGAAAATATTTAAAGGGGAGTCTCTAATTCATGGAGCGAGGAGATGGGAGGGTGAGGGAGGCCCAGCCCGGTCCTACATCTGTGGAATCCCTTCTCTGCATTTCCCTTGCTGCCGCCTTAATGTTGAGCGCTATCTTACATCGAGGATTAGAATCATGTGCTGATCTTCTGTTATCCTCCCTTGCGGTGGCTCTCACATTTTTTCCACATCATATCATCTGTAGTTCCTTAATTACCATGATGTGGGAATCCCCATTTCCTACACAGTCACTTCTGTGAGCTGCTCATGGGCTCTCTCCCTCTCCCACACACCCCTTATACCCTGCATTTCATTCTCTTCCTAGTTCCTACCAGACTTTTCTGTGCCTCCTTTGCTCACGCCATGTGTCTTGCTAGGAATATCCTTCAGACATCAGATCACTGTTCATCTTTGATTCTGCTCACCCGTGACCTCCTAGGAAACTTCACTTGACGTGAGTACATTGGATCTGGCAGCCGTCTTCGTCATGCCCATTCTGTATGTAACTGCATGTCTACCACCACCTTCAGTGTAGTCGGGCCATACAGCTGTGTTCATGTGTTCATCTGGCAGCGGCACATTTAAGCACCTTTAGAACAGGAACAATTTGTGTTCAGCCCTTGACCCCAAGCACCTAGTAGAACACCAGCAGCATGCCAGGTCCTTGGAAGATGCTTGATCACTGAAGGAATGAATGGAGATCCAGTAACGAGATTTTTTTTTTTTTTTTTTTGAGATGGAGTCTCGCTCTGTTGTTCAGGCTGGAGTGCAATGGCAGGACCTCAGCTCGCTGCCACCTCTGCCTCCCAGGTTCAGGCGATTCTCCTGCCTCAGCCTCCTGTGTAGCTGGGATTGCAGGCACCTGCCACCATGCCCAGCTAATTTTTGTATTTTTAGTGGAGATGGTGTTTTACCATGTTGGCCAGGCTGGTCTACGAACTCCTGACCTCAAGAGATCTGCCCGCCTCAACATCCCAAAGTTCTGGGATTACAGGCATGAGCCATCACGCCTGGTTGAGATTTTTTCTAAATTTTTTTTCTCTCCCACAAAATGTAGTACAAAGTTGGGGGTGTATTAAGTTTCCCATATTACTTACCATGGGGAAAGTGACCTTGGAAGGTGGTAAGATCTATTTCCTCTATGCCTTTGCCATGGTACCCATTGCCAACCACTCCACATTAATCATCCATGTGCTGTTCCAGGGGTCACTGTCCTTCGGAGATGTGGCTGTGGGCTTCACCTGGAAAGAGTGGCAGCAGCTGGACCTGGAGCAGAGGACCCTGTACCAGGACGTGATGCTAGAGGACTGCAGCCACCTGCTCTCTGTGGGTGAGGAAGGGTTCCCAGTGCTCCTCGGGTTACATGACCTCTTTCCTTTCTTAGTTGTATAAAACTGGGGAAGCCTCTCATGCACTCAAAGTGCTAGGCTAGGTGTGGTGGCTCGTGGTTGTGATCTCAGCATTTTGGGAGGCTGAGGTGGGAGGATTGCTTGAGGCCATGGGTTCAAGACCAGACTGGGCAACATAGCAAGGCTCAATCTATACAAAATCAAAATAAAAAATTAGCCAGGCATGGTGGCATGTGCCTGCAGTCCTGGCTACTTGGGAGTCTGAAATGGAAGGATCGCTTGAGGTCCAAGTTGAAGACTAGCCTGGGCAACATAGCAAGACCCCGTCTCTACAAAAAAATTCAAAAATTTTGCATGGTGATGCATGCCTGTAGTCCCAGCTACTCAGGAGGCTGAGGCAGGAGGCTTGCTTAAGTGCAAGAGGTTGAGGCTGTGGTGAGCTGTGATTGTGCCATGGCACTCCAACCTGGGGAAAAAAACAATACCCTGTGTCAAAAATAAAAGGGCTTGGCCTTGGGTTTCAGAGTCAAAGAGTCTGGATCTCACTTGGAGTCTTTGTGGAGTTACCTCCCAAGTGAATCAGCTTTTCTGGGGCTGAGATGTCCACCTTTTGTTTTGTAGTCTGAACTAACTGTCCACTTGCTGAGAAGGCCCAGCTGGCTCAGCACAAATCCTTTAACTTTTTCTCCCGAATAGGGTGTCAAGATGGCAAACCAGCTGTGATATTCAGGTTGGAGCAGGAGAAAGGGCCATGGATGGAGGAGGAGGAGGAGATGGGCACGTGGCACTTCCCAGCTGAGCGGGCAGCCTGCTCGGGTTGGGGGATGAGGCTGGAAGTCTACAAAAGCAGAACTAAGGGTGTTCTTTCATTTTGAGAATGAGTCTTATTCTGTCACTTAGTTTGGAGTGCAGTGGTACAATCTGAGGTCACTGCAACCTCCGCTTCCCGGGTTCAAGCAGTTCACCTGCCTTAGGCTCCCGAGTAGCTGGGATTACAGGTGCCCGCCACCACACCCAGCTAATTTTGTGTTTTTAGTAGAGGTGGGGTTTACACCATATTGGTCAGGCTGGTTTCAAACTCCTCACCCGGAGTGATCCACCCACCTCGGCCTCCCAGAGTGCTGGGATTACAGGTGTGAGCCACCACAGCTGGCTGGATGTTCTCTTGCTTCAGGAAACTGTTCTTAAAAGCCTGGGATCTTGGCCCAGCATGGTGGCTCACGCCTCTAATCCCAGCACTTTGGGAGGCCAAGGAAGATGGATCACCTGAGGTCAGGAAATCCTGTCCAACATGGTGAAACTCCATCTCTACTAAAAATTAGCTGGGCATGGTGGCATGCTACTCAGGAGGCTGAGGTAGGAGAATCACTTGAACCTGGGAGGCAGAGGTTATCATAAGCTGGGAGGCAGAGGTTATCATAAGCACCTTTGCACTCCAGCCTGGGCGATAGAGCGAGATTCTGTCTCAAAAAAAAAAAAAAAAAAAAAATTAAAGAAAGCCTCAGATCTTTGCAAGCAGCTGAGATCTTTGTTTAGGACATTCGACCCTAAACCTTGAGATGTTCAGTGATCCTGCCACTTGCATACATCACTATACAATTCCTTTCCTGTTCATGGATTTTAGAGAAAGGCATAGTCTATTTTCTTCTTTCTTTTTGAGTAAAAAGAAAAAAGAGTCTGGCTCTGTCACCCGGGCTGCAGTGCAGTGGTGTGATCTTGACTCACTGCAACCTCTGCCTCCTGGGTTCAAGCAATTCTCCTGCTTCAGGCTCCTGCTTAGCTGGGATTGCAAGTGTATGCCACTGTACCCAGCTAATTTTTTTTTTTTTTTTGAGATGGAGTTTCACACTTGTTATCAAGGCTGAAGTGCAATGGCACAATCTCGGCTCACCGAAACCTCCGCCTCCTGGGTTCAGACAATTCTCCTGCCTCAGCCTCCTGAGTAGCTGGGATTACAGGCACGCGCCACCATGCCCAGCTAATTTTTTGTATTTTTTTTTTTTTAGTAGAGATGGGGTTTCTCTATGTTGACCAGGCTAGTCTTGAACTCCTGACCTCAGGTGATCCTCCCACCTTTGCCTCCCAAGGTGCTGGGATTGCAGACTTGAACCACTGCACCTGGCCCTCTTTTTTCTTGGTCTTGCTCTGTCATCAGACTGGAGTGCAATGGAGTGATCATAGGTCACTGCAGCCTCCAACTCCTGGGCTCAAGTGATCCTCTTACTTCAGCCTCCTGAGTAGATGGTACTACAGGCACACGCCTTCAAACTAAGCCAATTTTTAAAATTTATTTTTGTAATGATGGGGTCTCCCTATGTTGTCCAGGGTGTTCTTGAACTCGGCTCACTGTAACCTCCGACTCCTGGGTTCAAGTGATTCTTCTGCTCAAGGGATGCTCCTGCCTCAGCCTCCTGAGGTGGGACTACAGGCATGATCCATATGCCTGACCATCTATTTTCATTTGTCCTTTTATTCTGCTCTGCTGTCCCCACTGACCTTGGTTGCTAAGTCTTCCTGTAGGATCTTCAGTCTGTTCCCTGTGGTTATAAAACAGGCTTTCTCTTGTGTTCAGAGATTTCATTTATCTCCCCTGTGTTAAAATAGCAGCTGTTATTCTGTGCCATTTGTTTTACTTTTCAACTTTTTCTTTCACCATGAAATGCCTCAAAAACATATTTGCTAATGTATAATTCAGTCCCCATTCTCTTCATCACACCTGCAAACTGGTGAAAGCCATTCCTGTCCTTTAGCGTAACTTGATGACTTGATTTTTTAAATGTCTTGTGAGATGGAGTCTCACTGTCACCAGGCTGGAGTGCAGTGGCACCATCTCGACTCACTGTAACCTCCGACTCCCGGGTTCAAATGATTCTTCTGCCTCAGCCTCCTGAGTAGCTGGGACTACAGGCATGTGCCACCACGCCTGGCTAATTTTTGTCTTTGTAGTAGAGACAGGGTTTCACCGTCTTGGCCAAGATGGTCTCAATCTCTTGACCTTGTGATCTGCCCACCTCAGCCTCCCAAAATGCTGGGATTACAGGTATGTGCCACCACACCCGGCCAACTTGATGACTTTAAATTACTGCTGTCTCCCTCCCAGCTCACCCTCAGGTGACATTGATTCATGCTGATCAGCAAGTTTCTGCCACAGAAAACAAAGGGGCTGGGTTATTTGGAGCTGGTACTGTCTATCCTATTAAATGCTCATTCAGGGGCCAGGTGTAGTGACTCACACCTGTAATCCCAGCACATTGGGAGGCTGAGGCAGACAGTTAGGAGTTTGAGACCAGCCTGGCCAACATGGCAAAACCCCAATTTCTATTAAAAATACAAAAATTAGCCAGGTATGGTGGCATGCACCTGCAGCCTCATCTCATCATGGGGCTAGGCAGGGAGGATCACTTGAGCACAGGAGGTTGAGGCTGTAATGAGCTGTGGTTCCTCAGTTTGGGCAACAGAGCATAACCCTGTCTGAGCATAACCCTGTCTCAAAAAAAAAAAATAAATTGAATATCAGCTAGCACCAGTAATGGAGTCAAATAATTAAACCCTCCAGGCACGGCAGCTGTCACTTATAGTCCCAGCACTTTTGGAGGCTGATGCAGGAGGCTCACTTGAATCCAGGAGGTTGAGGTTGCAGTGAGCCATGATCATGCCACTGCACTCCAGCCTGGGTGACAGGGCAAGACCCTGTCTCTAGAAAAACAAACAAACTTGGCTGATCTTCAAGATTTTTTTTGTAGAGATGTGGTCTCACGACGTTGCCCAGGATTGTTGAACTCCTGGGCTCAAGCAGTCCTCCCACCTCCCAAAGTGCTGGGATTACACGTGTGAGTCACTGTGCCCAGCTGATCTTACATGTTAATTTCAACTTTGTCTACTTCATGCATCTGATTACTATCCAGCCTAGTATGTTACCTTGTTTATAACTTTTAAATGCCTTTTCTTTCAAAACCATGTAATATGGCATGGTTTTGTATGTTTTGTATGTAATATAATTACATACATGGTTTTGTATGTAATATGGCTCCATTCTGCCTAATGGGCTGTACTCAGTATAACCCCATGGAGAGAAGAGCTGTTGTTGTTTTGAGACAGAGTCATGCTCTTGTTGACCAGGCTGTAGTACCAGGTGCACTCACTGCAACCTCTGCCTCCCAGGCTCAATCAATTCTCCTGTCTCATCCTCTCAAGTAGCTAGGATTACAGGCACGTGCTACCACGCATGGCTTTTAGTAGAGATGGGGTTTCTAGATAGGGTTTCACCATGTTGGCCAGGCTGGTCTCAAACTGCTGACCTCGTGATCTGCTTACCTTGGCCTCCCAAAGTGCTGAGATTACAGGTGTGAGCCACTGCACCCGGCCAGAGCTGTTACTTAATTTGTTCATGTTTCTTTGAGAAGCTCTGGGGGCACTCCTTTAATCCCTCTTTTGATCAGGTCAAGGATTCTTTGTCAGCATTTGTTCAAGGCACTGCTAATTAATTGGTGATCCACACCAAAGTCACTTGGGGAGCTTTAAAAATAGCCCTGGCTGGGTTTCACCATAGAAATCTGATGGCAGAGATGAGCAGGTGGTCTTTACTTCTCAGGAATTCAGCTGTTCAGCTCCAGAACTTTTTTTTTGTTTTTGAGACAGAGTGTTGGTTGCTCAGCCTGGAGTGCCATGGCACGATCTCAGCTCACAGCAACCTCTACCTCCCAGACTCAAGCAGTCCTCCTGCCTCAGCCTCCCAAGTAGCTGGGATTATAGGTTCATGCACTATGCCTGGCTAAGTTTTGTATTTTTAATAGAGTTGGGGTTTCACAATGTTCGCCAGACTGGTCTCAGATTCCTGACCCTAGGTGATCTGCCTGCCTCAGCCTCCTAAAGTGCAAGGATTACAGGCATGAGCCACCACACCAGGCCAGGAACTTCTAACCCCTAACAGAGGAGTGACACCCTTGACTGGACATAAACACCAGAGGTGAGGCAGAAGGTAGCATCTTTGGTTTAAAATGCAAATGAAGATACACCAGGTGTGGTGGCTCATGCCTGTAATCTCAGCATTTGGGGAGATTACAGGCATTTGGCTGAGCCAAAAGAATCGCTTGAGGCCAGGAGTTCGAGACTAACCTGGGCAACATAGTAAAACTCCATCTCTACCAGGAAAAAAAAAAAAAAAAAAACTAGGCATGAGCCACCGTGCCTGGCTAATTTTTATAATCCCAGATAACTGGGAGGCAGGAAGATCACTTGAGCCCTGAAGCTCAAGACAAGCCTGGGCAACATAGTGAGACCCCGTATCTACAAAAACAATTTTAAAACCTAGCTGGATATGGTGGCATAAACCTGTCACCCTAGCTAATCGGGAGGCTGAGGTGGGAGGATTGCCAGAGCCTGGGAGTTTGAGGCTGAAGTGAGACCCTGTTCCCAAAACAAAATCATCAAAGTGGTAATACAGGCTTCAGGAGACAGCAGGGAATCTGACTGAGGCCAGGATGGCTTGTGTGTACTCTAGCATTCTTCTGCTGGACATCATAAAGATCTGTAAGTCCATGTGAGAATAAGTCTCTGCAGAAAAGACCTCCAGCTCTAAGGTAATTTCTTTAACAATAAAGACCTACAGCCTGGTACGATGGCTCACACCTGTAATTCTAGCACTTTGGGAGGCTGAGGTGGGCGGACTGCCTGAGCTCAAAAGTTCGAGACTAGCTTGGGCAACACGGTGAAACCCCAAATCTACTAAAATACAAAAATTATCTGGGTGAGGTGGCATGTGCCTGTAGTCCCAGCTACTCAGATGAGATCAGGTACATTCAGGGTGGTATGGCCACAGACAGTCCCAGCTACTCCAGAGGCTGAGGCAGGAGAATTGCTTGAACCCAGGAAGCAGAGGTTGCAGTGAGCTGAGATCATGCCATTGCACTCCACCCTGGGCAACAGTGAGACCCTGTCTCCAAAAAATAAATAAGGACTTAATGGCCGGGTGCAGTGGCTCATGCCTGTAATCCTAGCACTTTGAGAAGCCAAGGCAGGTGGATCACCTGAGGCCAGGAATTGGAGACTAGCCTAGCCAACATGGTGAAAACCCATCTCTACTAAAAATAGAAAAAATTAGCCAGGCGTCATGGTGGGTGCCTGTAATTCCCCCTACTCCAGAGGCTGAGGCAGGACAATTGCTTGAACCCAGGAGGTAGAGGCTGCAGTCAGCCAAGATAGCATCATTGGACTCCAGCCTGGGCAACAAGAGCAAAACTCCGTCTCAAAAAAGCACGCAGGAAGTGCTGATCATGAAGGTCTTTGTGTAACCTCAGCCTTAAGGGAAGGACCAGGCACTTGCCTTTACTACTTTTTGGGACAGAGTTTCACTCCATCACCCAGGCCAGAGTGCAGTGGTGTGATCATGGCTCACTACAGCTTCAACCTCCCAGGCTCAAGCAGTCCTCCCGCCTCAGCCTCCTGAGTAGCTGAGATTATAGCCAGTGAGGCTTGAAATGACAAAATGAATCTTCCCTTCAAGGTTTTCTGCACTAATTTTGTGATACAATACTCCAAGATTAATAAGTGTATGGCGGGTGCGGTGGCTCACATCTGTAATCCATGCACTTTGGGATGCCGAGGTGGGTGGATCACTTGAGGTTAGGAGTTCAAGACCAGCCTGGCCAACATTGTGAAACCCCATCTCTACTAAAATACAAAATTTAGCCAGGTGTGATGGCTCATGCCTGTTATCCCAGCTACTTGGGAGGCTGAGGCAGGAGAAGCACTTGAACCTGGGAGGTGGAGGTTGCAGCGAGCCAAGATTGTGCCACTGCACTCCAGCTTGGGTGACAGAGCCAGACTCCATCTCAAAAAACAATAGCGGGGCATTGTGGCTCACACCTGTAATCCCAGCTTTTTGGGAGGCTGAGGTGGATCAGGAGGTCAAGGGATCAAGACCATCCTGGCCAACATGGTAAAACCTCATCTCTACTAAAAATACAAAGAGTTAGCCCAGCGTGGTGGTGGGCACCTGTAGTCCCAGCTGCTTGGGAGGCTAAGGCAGAAGAATCGTTTGAACTGGGGAGGCAGAGGTTGCAGTGAGCCAAGATTGTACCACTGCTCTCCAGCGTGGTGGCAGAGCAAGACTCCATCTCAAAACAACAACAACATCAACAACAAAGTTTGTGTTATTTTTTCTAGAAGAAGTTTGGCAAGTTTTTACCCAACCAGAAAGACAACAGCAACACCAAGACCAACATTTGAGTGATGCTGTCTTTTAGATGAGAAAGACTGGACCCAAAATGGGCTTCATGAATACAACCAACTTGGGGGAAAACATCAGAACACAAACCTCGTTCCCTCCAAACAGGAGGTCACACGTGTGACTCGTGTGGAAAGTCCACCTGGACCTCACTCCTGAGGCCTACCTGGCAAGGAGGAGATTTGAGTGTGACAGCCGTGGGAACTTGTTTCTCTATTCGAAGCTTGAAACTCCTCCTTCAGGAGTGAATCCACTTGAATGTAACCAGTGTAGAAAAGCTTTAAGCTGTAACGCAGGGGTTCAGGCAGATCAGGGAGCCAGTAGTGAGAAACCCCACACAGGCACAAAGTGTGGGAAAGCCTTCTCCTGCAGATTGGATCTCATGGTACATCACGGGGTCCACACTGGGGAAGATATCCTTTGCATGCAGTGAACGGGGTGGGGGGGGGTAGTTTCAGGGAGAAGGTTTGCCCCAACAGAAAGGGAACTCACACAAAAGAGAAACCTAGTAGAGCCAGCAGACGTGGTAAAATGATCTTCCAGAAGCCAGGCCTCTCTGTCCCTGGGACCGTCCATGCCGCGGCAAAGCATTACCATTGTTTGGAGTATGAGAAACCTTCCCCCGCAAGTCGTGCCTCATCGAGCACCATTGCTCACACATGGGAGAGAAGCCCTATGGCTGCAGGGAATCGGGGAGCTCCCTCTCCCGGAAATCATGCCTCATCATCCACTACAGAGTCCACACAGGAGAGAAGCCCTATGGCTGCAACAACTGTGGAAAGGCCTCTTTCCAGAAATCATACCTTATCCTGCATCAGAGGACTCACATGGGGAGAATCCCTACAGGTGCACAGAGCATGGGAAAGCCTTCTCCCAGAACTCCTGCCTCATCACACACCAGCGGACTCACATCACACACCAGCAGACTCACATGGGGAAAAAGCCCTACCAGTGCTCACACTGTGGGAAGACCTCCCAGAAGGCAAACCGCACTTGACATCACCAGCTCCACACCAGAGAGAAGCTGCGTGGGTGAGGAGGAGATGGCGGGACTGTCACCCAGTCACATCATGCAGCCACCAGACATCCAGGAGGGACATCAGGGAAGTTTCCTCCACCAAAACTATGAGGCCACCTAGGCAGAGGTCCCATATCAGGATGAAATTCTGCCAATTTGGTGGCTTAAGAAAAGCGTAGTCGGCTGAGTGAGGTGGCTCATGCCTGTAATCCTGGCACTTTGAGAGGCTGAGGCAGGTAGATCCCCTGAGATCAAGAGCTTGAGACCAGCCTGACAAACATGGAGAAAATGTCTCTATTAAAAATACGAAAATTAACTGGGCGTGTTGGCGCATACCTGTGATCCCAGCTACTTGGGAGGCTGAGGCAGAAGAATCACTTGAACCTGGGAGGTGGAGGTTGCAGTGATCCAAGATAACACCATTATTGCACTCCAGCCCAGGCAACAAGAGCAAAACCCCATCTCAAAAAAAAAAAAAAAAAAAAAAAGAAAAAGAAAAAAGACCAGCCTGGCCAACATTGTGAAACCGCATCTCTACTAAAAGTATAAAAAATTAGCCAGGCATGGTGGGTGCCTGTAATCCCTGCTACTTGGGAGGCTGAGGCAGGAGAATTACATGAACACAGGAGGCAGAGGTTGCAGTGAGCCAAGATTGCACCACTCTTCTCCAGCCTCAGTAACAGAGTGAGACTCAGTCTTTAAAAAACAGTCTGTTTAAAACTAAAGCTGGAGGGTGTACTAGAATGATCTATTTTTGTAGGATAATTTTTATTTTTTTGAGACAGATCTTACTCTGTCACCCAGTCTGGAGTGCAGTGGTGCAATCTCAGCTCACTGCAACTTCCACCTCCTGGGTTCAAGCTATTCTCCTGCCTCAGCCTCCTGGGTAGCTGGGACTACAGGCATGTGCCACCACACCCAGCTAACTTTTGTATTTTTGGTAGAAATGGGGTTTCACCATGATGGCTTGGCTGGTCTCAAACTTTTGACCTCATTATCCACCCACCTCAGCCTCCCAAAGTGCTGGGATTACAGGATTGAGCCACTGTGCCCAGCCAGGATATACTTAAAGACAATTGTAGATAGGAAGCTTTTTTTTTTTCTTTTGAGACGGAGTTTAATTCTTATTGCCCACACTATGGGAAGAAATAAAATCATTAAGACAAACGGATCTTAAAAGAATCAGAACCACCCCAGAGGGACACAGGGGTGTGTTCCTGACTGTGCCACAGACAGGTAATTTTTGTTTTTGAGTTGCACTGGTGAACAGAACACAACTGTGAATTTGTAGACATATGTCATAGTATGTACAATATCTATGGAGGCTTTCTACACTAAATTACACCCTTCTGTGTTTGTGATATATAGTGAGAATAAGATGAATGTATTATTAAACCAGAGGTCAACTGCAGCACCTCACACCACTTCTGTTGTTTGTTATCACATATTACAGAATTCCTGAGCCTGGAAGCTAACAACTTCATGACATCTGGTAACTTGCAATCAACTAGTGGGTAAGTTTTATTTCCTGCTGGGCGCAGTCACTCGTATCTGTAATCCCAACACTTTGAGAGGGAGGTGGGTGGATCACTTGAAGTCAGGAGTTCAAGACCAGCTTGGCGAAAACGTATCTCTACTAGCCAGGCATTGCGGCGGGCACCTGTAGTCCCAGCTACTTGGGAGGCTGAGGCAGGGGAATCTCTTGAACCCGGGAGGCAGAGGTTGCAGTGAGCTGAGATCACACCCCTGCACTCCAGCCTGGGTGATAGAGCCAGACTCCATCTCAAAAGTTATTTTTCCATGTTGGGACTCCCTTTTCTGGCAGTACAGTGGACTGTCTAAACTAAAAATCACCGGGGCAGTGGCTCATGCCTGTAATCCCAGCACTTGGGAAAGTCAAGGTGGATACTTGAGCCCAGGAGTTTAAGACCAGCCTGGGCAACATGGTAAGACCCTGTCTGAACCACCACGAACAACAAAGCAGCTAGGCACTGTGACACATGCCTGTAGGCCCAGCTACTCAGGAGGCTGAGGTGGGAGAATCACTTACCCTTTGTCACCCTTCTATGCCATTTCACATTCAAGCTTCTAAGGAAACAAAATAAAACCCATGGAAAAGCTACAGCATCAAATCACAAACTTTATTTTTGGCTTTCAGTAACCTCTACATAGCTGGCATCTGGAAATGTACCAGGAGGTTGAGGCTGCGGTGAGCCGTGGTCACGCCACTGTACACCAGCCTGGGTGACAGAGCGAGACCCTGTCTCAGTAAACAAAAATGAAGTGAAAACCTTTCCACCGAAAACAACCAGCCATGATTAACCACCACCAGTGACATCCTTTTAGATGCGTAACTCAGCTCTCGGGAAAGTAGGTTTCCAGGTGCCAGCTATGTAGAGGGTACCGAAAGCCAGAGATAAAGTTTGTGAGTTGACGCTATAGCTGTTCTGTGGGTTTTTGTTTACTTAGAAGCTTGAATGTGAAAGGGTATGGAAAGGTAACAAACAAGACCTTGGGGGTTGCACAAGACAGAGAAGTGGCTCTGAAGTAACTCATAAGTGCAGAACTTTCTACACAAGCTGTACTTCCAGAGAGAAGGCAGACTGGAGACAGAAAGCTTGTCTGTCTCTCCTTGGGCTCTGGGCAGGGCAAGAGTTTACCTGGCTGAGTCCATATGCACTGATCTGTATGTCATCTAAGCTAGAATTTGAACTGGCCGTATTCATATCCCAGTTAAGAAATGGAACAATCAGGCTGGGCGTGGTGGCTCACACCCGTAATCCCAGCACTCTGGTAGGCCAATGTGGGCAGATCATCTGAGGTCAGGAGTTCAAGACCAGCCTGGCCAACATAGTGAAACCCCGTCTCTATTAAAAATACAAAAAGCCAGGTGTGGTAGCACACACCTGTAGTCCAAGCTACTGGGGAGGCTGAGGCAGGAGAATTGCTTGAGCCCGGGAGGTGGAGGTTGCTGTGAGCCGAGATCGTGCCATTGCACTCCAGCCTGGGTGACAGAGTGAGACTCTGTCTCAAAAAAGAAAAAAAAAATGTGTCATGGTCTTTGAAACAGCTTTTAGAAGCAAAATATTTTGGAAAGACAGACTCCCTCAACCCATGTTTCTCAGGAATCTGACATCGATAACCTTAATGAGGTGCATCTTATTTAGGGACGGGGTAAATGGGATATCTCTCTACCTTCCTCTCAATTGTGCTGTGAACCTAAACTGCTCTAAACAATAAAATTCTTAAAAAGAGCTGTCCTAGGCCAGGTGCTGTGGCTCATGCCTGTAATCCCAGCTCTTAGGGAGGCCGAGGCAGGCAGATCACCTGAGGTCAGGAGTTTGAGACCAGCCTGGCCAAGATGGTGAAACCCCATCTCTACTAAAAATACAAAATGAACCGGCCTTGGTGGTGCGTGCCTGTAATCCCACCTACTTGAGAGGCTGAGGCAGGAGAATTGCTTGAACCTGGGAGATGAAGATTACAGTGAGCCAAGATGCTCTCCAGCCTGCTGGGTGACAGAGTGAGACTCCATCTCAAGAAAAAAAGAAAAGAAAGAAAGAAATTTAGCTTTAGAAAGGAAAGAAATTCTGGCACACGTGGCAGCCTGGATGAACCACGAGGACATTCATTATGCTAAGTGAAATCAGCCACAAAGGGACAAATACTATATGATTCCACTTATCGAGGTCCCTTGTGAAGTCAAATCCAGAAACAGGAAGGGGAGTGGTGGCTGCCAGAGATGGGTGGGGGCGGGTAGGGAATGGGGCATTAATGTTTAATATGGACAAGGTTTCAGTTTGGCAAGATGAAAAGAGTTCTGAAGATGGATGGTGGTGACAGTGGTGTAAGAAGGTGAATGTACTTAATGACAGAAAATTGTACGCTTAAAGATGGTTAAATATATTTGATGTGTGTTTTATCACAATGAAAAAATTATTCTAAAAATAGCTAGCTGGAAACGGTAGCATAGGCAGTTCATTTATTAAATGTGAGAGGAATTGGTGGGGAGGAAAGGAAATTTGACATTGATGCAAAAGTATGATCAAATTGCCTTAGCCTGTTCACACTGCTCTTATAAAATGCCATCGTACTATTCAGCCATAAAAAGACTGAGAGTCTATCATTTGCAACAACGTGGACGGAACTGGAGATCATTCTGTTAAGTGAAATAAACCAGGCACAGGAAGCCAAACACTGCATGTTCTCACTTATTTGTGGGATCTGAAAATCAAAGCAATTGTGGCCAGGTGTGGTGGCTGATGCCTGTAATCTCAGCACTTCGGGAGGCTGAGGTGGGCAGATGATGAGGTCAGGAGGTTGAGACCATCCTGGCCAGCGTGGTGAAACCCCGTCTCCACTAAAAATAAACATGCACAAAACAATTAGCCAGGCATGGTGGCACGTGCCTGGAATCCCAGCTACCTGGGAGGCTGAGGCAAGGGAATCGCCTGAACCAGGGAGGTGAAGGTTGCAGTGAGCCGAGATCATGCCACTGCACTCCAGCCTAGGCAATAGAGTGAGACTCCATCTCAAAAAAACAACCAAAAACCAAAAACAATTGAACTCATGGACATAAAGAGTAGAAGATCATTACCAGTGGTTGGGAAAGGTAGTGGGCAGGTGGGGAGGAGGTCAGGATGGTTAATGGGTACCCAAAAATAGAGTGAATAAGTAAGGCCTGATGTTTGATGGTACAGCAGGGTGACTATAGTTGATAATAATTTAATTATATATATATATATATATGTATGTGTATTTGTGTATATATATATATGTATGTGTGTGTGTATATATATATATATATATATATAGAGAGAGAGAGAGAGAGAGAGACAGAGTCTTGCTCTGTTCTCCAGGCTGGAGTGCAGGGGTGCGATCTTGGCTCCCTCCACCTCCAGGGCTCAAGTGATTCTCCTTTCTCAGCCTCCCGAGTAGCTGGGGTTACAGGGGCACGTCACCATGCCTGGCTAATTTTCATATTTTTAGTAGAGATGGGTTTCGCCATGTTGGTTCAGCTCACTGCAACCATCTTTTGTACAAGAGAATACAAAAACTAGCTGGGCATGGTGGTGCACCGCTGTAGTCCTAGCTACTCTGGAGGCCAAGGTGGGAGGATCACTTGAGTTCAGGAGATGGAGGCTGCAGTGAGTTGTGACCATGGCACTGCACTTCACCCTAGACTAGGTGGCTTATAAACCACAGAAACTTATAGAACCTCAAAAGAATTTTGGAAAGAAAAAAAAAGAAACCACAGAAATTTATTTCTCACAGTTCTGGAGGCTAGAAGTCAAGATCAGAGTGTCAGCACAGTCAGAATTGTTCCCAGGTGCCAGATGGCTGACTTCTCATAGCCTCACATGCCAGAAGGCATAGCCTCACATCCCTCACAAATGGGATTAGTGCCTCTGGTCTCTTCTTCTAGAGGCACTAATCCCATTTGTGAGGGCTCCTCCCTCATCACCTCGTCATTTTCCAGAGGACTCGCCTCCTAATATGATCACATTGATGAGTAAAGATTTCAACATGTAGATTTTGTGTGTTTGTGTGTGTAAAATGGAGTCTCACTCTGTCACCCAGGCTGGAGTGCAGTGGTGCGATCTTGCCTTACTGCAAACTCTGCCACCTGTGTTCAAGTGATTCTCCTGCATCAGCCTTCCAAGTAGCTGGAATTACAGGCGCATACCACCACACCCAGCTAATTTTTGTATTTTTAGTAGAGTTGTGATTCTTTCCCAGGCTGGTGTCAAATTCCTGACCTCAAGTGATCTGCCTGCCTCGGTCTCCCAAAGTGCTGGGATTACAGGTGTGAGCCACCACACCCAGCCTAAACTGCTTTTCTTTCTTTCTTTTTTTTTGAGACGGAGTTTCGCTCCTGTTACCCAGGCTGGAGTGCAATGGCGCGATCTCGGCTCACCGCAACCTCCGCCTCCTGGGTTCAGACAATTCTCCTGCCTCAGCCTCCTGAGTAGCTGGGATTACAGGCGCGCGCCACCATGCCTAGCTAATTGTTTTGTATTTTTAGTAGAGACAGGGTTTCACCTTGTTGACCAGGATGGTCTCGATCTCTAGACCTCGTGATCCACCTGCCTCGGCCTCCCAAAGTGCTGGGATTACAGGCTTGAGCCACCGCGCCCGGCCAATTGCTTTTCTTTGTGAATGACGCAGTCTCAGGTATTCACAGCAGTGCTGCTTGAGCCTGTAGTCCCAGCTACTGGGGAGGTGGGAGGATCCGTTGAGCCAAGGAGTTCGAGGCTGCAGTGAGCTATGATTGCACCACTGCACTCCAGCTTCGGTGACAGAGCCAGACCCTGTCTCTAAAAATAAGAAAGAAAGACAAGGAGAATTATAGGCCATGTGGTGTACATCATCTTACTGGAAGATACCTGGTAGAGCTGCTTCCCCTGGTGCTAGGTTGCTCTGTGGGGGCTGTAAGGTAGCTCCTGAGATGATACTGAGCTGCTTTTCAGCATCCTGTTACTCAGCAGCCTCTCAACCTATACTGGTCTTAGAATCCATTGGTTTTCATTGTCTGAATCCTTTGTTTCACTAGAGGTTGCAACTTTGTATTTGTTCAAGATCCTCCCTTAGGGAAGACTCTGCACTCCACCCACCTCCAGCATCTCTGGACTCTGATTTTTAGAGTACTTGGATTTTCTTTTTTTCTTGAGAAGGAGTTTCGCTTGTTACCCAGGCTGAAGTGCAATGGCACGATCTCGGCTCACCGCAACCTCCGCCTCCTGGGTTCAAGCAATTCTCCTGCCTCAGCCTCCCGAGTAGCTGGGACTACAGGCGCACACCACCATGCCCAGCTAATTTTTGCATTTTTAGTAGAGACGGGGTTTCACCTTGTTGACCAGGATGGTCTGGATCTCTTGACCTTGTGATCCACCCACCTCGGCCTCCCAAAGTGCTGGGATTACAGGCTTGAGCCACCGTGCCCGGCCGATGAATTTTCATTATTATCTTAGATAAAGCCAAGGTTTCATTTCTTTCAGAGAAAGGCCCCAGAGGGAAATGAATCAATCAGTTTGTGTTTGGAGCGTGGTTAGCTATTCTTAGGATGTGTGGATGGAGTTTCGGCTGTGTGCAGCTCCTGGGATTGTGTGCACAGGGTGGGGTGTGTGTGTGTGTGTGTGTGTATGTGTGTGCACGTGCGTGTGTGCATTTTGCCCCATGGAGGTGTAGGTCTCCAGAGGAATCTTCTTTGAGCTGGCAGCTGCATTGCCTAGGAATGAATGCTGAATTCTGGTCTTTGGGAAAGGAGTTGGGCTGGAAACTGGCTTGAACATATTTCAGAGCTCTTTGCTTTGGAATTTTCACTTCTCTGTCCCAGAGGAAAGAAGGAAAGGGGCTGGGCTCACACCCATAGTTTGAGCCCTCTTTGAGGCCAAGGAGGGCAGATCATTTGAGGTCAGGAATTTGAGACCTGCTTGGGCAACATGGTGAAACCCTGTCTTCACTAAAATTACAAAAATTAGCCAGGAATGGTGGTGCACACCTGTAATCCCAGCTACTTAAGAGGCTGAGGCAGGAGAATCATTTGAATCCTAGAGGCAGAGGCTGCAGGGAGCCAAGAGTGGGCCACTGCACTCCAGCCTGGTCAATAGAGCAAGACTTTGTCTCAAAAAAAAAAAAAATTAAAAAAAAAAAAATAGTCCAGATGAGGTGGTTCATGCCTGTAATCCCAGCACTTTGGGAGGCCGAGGCAGGCAGATCATGAGATTAAGAGTTCGAGACCACCCTGTCCAACGTAGTGAAACCCCGTCTCTACTAAATATACAAAAAATTAGCCAGGCATGGTGGCAGACGCCTGTAATCCCAGCTACTCAAGAGGTTGAGGCAGGAGAATTGCTTGAACCTGGGAGGCAGAGGTTGTAGGGAGCCAAGATCATGCCATTGCACTCCAGCTGGGGTGACAGTGTGAGACTCCACCTCAAAATAAATAAATAATAAAAATATAAAAGAAGGTAATGAGGAATATGTTCTTGGAAACTGGAGAAAAGAGGACCTATTATGTAGTCTCAGAAAGCTTAGCGGGAGTTTGTCTTTGAGTTATATGCAAAGCCAAACTCATAAATGATTATCTTGGATATTTAACTGAGAAGATTTCCAAGCCAAGTATTGAAAGTGAGGCCTGGTTTCTTCTTGCTGCTTATGGTAAAATGTAAGAGGAGGCCAGATGCAGGGCCTCAGGCCTGTAATCTCAGCACTTTGGGAGGCCGAGGCAGATGGATCATGAGGTCAAGAGATCGAGACCATCCTGGCAAACATGGTGAAACTTCATCTTTACTAAAAATACAAAAATTAGTGCTCTCTTTGGCAGCACATATACTAAAATTGGAATGATACAGAGAAGATTAGCATGGCCCCTGCGCAAGGATGACACGCAAATTCGTGAAGCGTTCCATATTTTTTATAGACCAATGGAACAGAAGAGAGGCCTCAGAGGCAACACAACATATCTACAACCATACAATCTTTGATAAACCCAACAAAAACAAGCAATGGGGAAAGGATTCCCTGTTTAATAAATGGTGTTGGGAAAACTGGCTAGCCATGTGCGGAAAGCAGAAACTGGACCCCTTCCTGACACCTTACACTCAAATTAACTTCAGATGGATTAAAGACTTAAACATAAGACCTAACACCATAAAAAACCTAGAAGAAAATCTAGGCAAAACCATTCAGGACATAGGAATAGGCAAGAACTTCATGACCAAAAACACCAAAAGCATTGGCAACAAAAGCCAAAATAGACAAATGGGACCTAATCAAACTCCACAGCTTCTGCACGGCAAAAGAAACAGTCATTAGAGTGAATCGGCAACCAATAGAATGGGAAAAAATTTTTGCAGTATCTACCCATCTGACAAAAGGCTGATATCCAGAATTTCAAAAGAACTAAAAGAGATTTACAAGAAAAAAACAAACAAGCCCATTCAAAAGTGGGCAAAGGATATGAACAGACACTTTACAAAAGAAGACATACATGAGGCCAACAAACATATGAAAAAATGCTCATCATCACTGGACATTAGAGAAATGCAAATCAAAACTACGTTGAGATACCATCTCACGCCAGTTAGAATGGCGATCATTAAATCTGGAGACAACAGATGCTGGAGAGGATGTGGTGAAATAGGAACACTTTTACACTGCTAGTGGGAGTGTAAATTAGTTCAACCATGGTGGAAGACAGTGTGGCGATTCCTCAAGGACCTAGAAATAGAAATTCCATTTGACCCAGCAATCCCATTGCTGAGTATATATCCGAAGGACTATAAATCGTTCTACTATAGGGACACATGCACACGAATGTTCATTGCAGCACTGTTTACAATAGCAAAGACCTGGAACCAACCCAAATGCCCGTCGATGATAGACTGGACAGGGAAAATGTGGCACATATGCACCATGGAATATTATGCAGCCATCAAAAACGATGAGTTCGTGTCCTTTGTAGGGACATGGATGAACCTGGAGAACATCATTCTCAGCAAACTGACACAAGAACAGAAAATGAAATACCGCATGTTCTCACTCATAGGTAGGTGTCGAACAATGAGAACACATGGACACAGAGAGGGGAGCACTACACGCTGGGATCTGTTGTGGGGAATAGGGGAGGGACAGCAGGGGGTGGGGAGTTGGGGAGAGATAGCATGGGGAGAAATGCCAGATATAGGTGAAGGGGAGGAAGGCAAATCACACTGCCACATGTGTACCTATGCAACTATCTTGCATGTTCTTCACATGTAGCCCAAAACCTAAAATGCAATTTAAAAAAAAAAACACAAAAATTAGCTGGGCATGGTGGCACGTGCCTGTAATCACAGCCACTGGGGAAGCTGAGGCAGGAGTATTGCTTGAAGGCAGGAGCAGGAGGTTGCAGTGAGCTGAGATCATGCCTCTGTACTCCAGCCTGGCGACAGAGCAAGACTCCATCTCAAAAAAAAAAGTAAGAGGAAAAGATAAATTGGCCAGGCATTGTGGCTCATGCCTATAATCCCAGCACTTTGGGAGGCTGAGCTGGGAGGATTTCAAGAGTTCAAGACCAGCCTGGGCAAAATAGTGAGACCCCCATCTCTACAAAAAATACAAAAATTAGCCAGGCTTGATGGCACATGTCTGTGATCCCAGTTGCTTGGGAGGCTGAGGCAAGAGGATTGCTTGAACCCTGGAGGTGAAGGTTGCAGTGAGCTGTGACCATGCCACTGAACTACAATAAAATAAAAGGGATAAAGTATTGTGACCAAACAAAATGCAAGCTTGGTTTAATATTTCAAAATAAATCAAGGTAGTTCACCATATATGTTAGTTTTCTGGGGGTGCCATAAAGAAGTATCTCAAGGGGCCAGGCATGGTGGCTCACACCTGTAATCCCAGCACTTTGGGAGGCTGAACCAGGCAGATCACTTGAGCTCACAAGTTCAAGACCAGCCTGGGAAACAATGGCTAAACCCTGTCTCTACAAAGCATAATACAAAAATTATTTTTTAAAAAATATTACAAACTTGGTGGCTTGAAACAACAAAATGTGTTGTCTCAGATGCTGGAGCCTGGAAGTCTGAAATCAAGCTGCTGGCAGGGCATGCTATTGCTGAAACTTGTAGAAGAGAATTCTTTCTTGCTTCTTCCAGCTTCTGGTGTGTGCCTCCTAGGGGTTCCTGGTTTGTGAACACACCACTCCAATTTCTGCCCCTGTCATCACACAGCCACCTTCTCCTTGTATGTCTGTCTTCACAAGGCACTTTCTTTGTCTTTTTTCCTTTTTATTTTTAAAAGAAGGTCCCCATCCTTCACCCAGGCTGGAGTGTAGTGGCATGATCATGGCTCACTGCAACCTCCAGGACCTGCTGGGCTCAAGGCATCCTCCTGCCCCAACCTCTCATGTAACTTGGACCGCAGTTGCACACCACCATACCCAGCTTATTTTTTTTCATCTTACGTATTTATTTGTTTATTTATCTATTTATTTTGAGATGGAGTCTCGCTCTGTCGCCCAGACTGGAGTGCTGTGGCATGATCTCAGTTCACTGCAACCTCTGCCTCCCGGGTTCAAGTGATTCTCCTGCCTCAGCCTCCCAAGTAGCTGGGACTACAGGCATGTGTCACTATGCCTGGCTAATTTTTCTATTTTTAGTAGTGACGTGGGTTTCTCCATGTTGGCCAGGCAGGCTAGTCTCGACCTCCTGACTTCAAGCGATCCACCCGCCTCAGCTTCCCAAAGTGCTGGGATTCCAGGCAGGAGCCACAGCACCTGACCTGCTTTTTTATTTTCTGTAGAGACAAGAGTCTTATTATGTTGCCTAGGCTGGTCTTGAACTCCTGTGCTCAAATGATCCTCCTATCTTGGCCTACCAAAGTGTTGGGATCACAGACATGAGCCATCATGCCCAACCACTGAATACTTTCAATATTTGAATTGAAATACTGAATGCGGCTGAGCATGGTGACTCACACCTGTAACCCTAGCAGTTTCGGAGGCCAATGCGGGCAGATCACTTGAAACCAGCTGTTAGAGACCAGTCTGGCTAACATGGGGAAACACCGTCTCTACTAAAAATACAAAAAATTAGCTGGGTGTGGTGGTGGGCTCCTGTAATCCCAGCTACTTGGGAGGTTGAGGCAGGAGAATCACTGGAACCTGGGAGGTGGATGTTGCGGTGAGCCGAAATCACTCCATTGCACTCCAGCCTGGGCCACAGAGCAAGACTCCATCTCAAAAAAAAAAAAAAAAAAAAGAAAGAAAAGAAAAAGAAAGTAAATACTGAGTGCTTGGGAACACGGCAGATATACAGCGGGTTATCATGCATACTCTACATCATATTGCCTAGTTCACACACAGTTGTGTTGTTATGGAAACACTTTGTTTTTCCTCCAGGGCTCCTGGCTCATAACTTCATGGCCCTTACAGTCTTTTGTGATGATGTTTGCTTTGTGAGGCCTTGGGGAGCCTCTGACCTTCTCCTGGTCTCCTTTCGCCTGCCCCAAGGCAGGACTCTAATCTTCTCCCACCTTTCTGACTACGGGCCTTAAGGCTCTTCCCAGAGGGGAAGGAATGCTGACTTCATGGAGCCTCCAGAAAAAGCCAAGAGGACAGGTTGTGGAGCTTCTGGATGCAGAATGCAGGATGGTTTCTGGAAAGCGGCATGCAGAGGAGTACGGAAGCTCCACGCCCTGCCTCAGACCTAGCCCTAGTCAGCTCTTCATCCATATCTTTTGCAATATTCTTTTTCTTTTTCTTTTTTTTTGAGACAGAGTCTCACTCTGTGGCCCAGGCCGGAGTGTGGTGCTGCGATCTTGGCTCGCTTCAACCTCTGCCTCCCGGGTTGAAGTGATTCTCCTGCTTCAGCCTCCTGAGGAGCTTGAATTACAGGCATGTGCCACTATGCCAGGCTAATTTTTGTATTTTTAGTAGAGATGGGGTTTTGCCATGTTGGCCAGGCTGGTCTCAAGCTCCTGATCTCAAGTGATCTGCCCACTTTGGCCTCCCAAAGTGCTGAGATTATAGGTGTGAGCCACTGTGCCTGGCCCTCTTTTCCTTTCTTTCTTTCAATTTTTTTTTTTTGAGACAGTTTCACTCTTGTTGCCCAGTGGTGCGATCTCGGCTAACTGCAACCTCCACCTCCCAAGTTCAAGTGATTATCCCAGCTCAACCTTCCCAGTAGCTGGGATTACAGGCACCCACCACCACACCCATCTAATTTTTTGTATTTTTAGTAGAGACAGAGTTTCACTATGTTGCCCAGGCTGGTCTTGAACTCCTGACCTCAAGTGATCTGCCCGCCTCAGCCTCCCAAAGTGCTGGGATTACAGGTGTGAGCCACTGCGCCTGGCACTTTTGCAATATCCTTTCTGATAAACCAGTAAATGTATGCATTTCTTGGAGTGCTGTGAGCCACTCCAGCAAATTAATCGAACTCCAAAAGGGGGTTCTGGGAACCCCAACATGATACCAGTCAGTCAAAAGTTCGGGAGGCCCAGACTTGTGATTAGAATCTGGGGGGACAGGTAGTCTTGGGAACTGAGCCCCTAACCTGTGGCATCCAACTCTATTTCCAGGCAGACAGTATCAGAGCTGAATGGAGGACACCCAACTGGCACCTGCTGCTTGGTGTGTGGGAAACCCCCACACATTTGGGTACAGAAGCCTCCCTCTGTGTTGATTGCTGTGGGAGGATGAGAACACAGGAAAAACACGGCTTTTCCTAAAACAACAGTGAAGCAAGAAAAAGGAAAGAATGCATACAGATAGAAAAGAAAATTAAATCATAACCAATATAATAGACATAGAAAATTCCACACAGGCAGAACATGGTGGCTCACGCCTGTAATCCCAACACTTTGAGAGGCTGAGGTGGCCGGATCATTTGAGGTCTGGAGTTCAAGACCAGCCTGGCTAACATGGTGAAACCCCATCTCTACTAAAAATACAACAATTAGCTGGGTGTGGTGGTGGGTGCCTGTAATCTCAGCTACTCAGGAGGCTGAGGCAGGAGAATCACTTGAACCCGGGAGGCGGAAGTTGCAGTGAGCCAGGATAGCACCACTGCATTCCAGCCTGGGCAATAGAGCAAGACTCTGTCTCAAAAAAAAAAAAGAAAATTAATTCATAATCAATACCAATATAATAATCTACATAGAAAATTCCACTGAATCCAGAAAGGCTACTAGACTAATAACCTGATTTAGCCAGATTATAAAATACAACCTCAAATATAAAATTATATTATATTTCTTTTTTGTTTGTTTTTGAGATGGAGTTTTGCTCTTCTTGCCCAGGCTGGAGTGCGACAGCACAATCTTGGCTCACTGCAACCTCCACCTCCTGGGTTCAAGCAATTCTCCTGCCTAAGCCTCCTGAGTAGCTGGGATTATTGACACCACACCCAGCTAATTTTGTATTTTTAGTAGAGACAGGGTTTCTCCATGTTCATCAGACTGGTCTTGAACTCCTGACCTCAGGTGATCTGCCTACCTTGGTCTCCCAAAGGGCTGGGAACCACCACATCCAGCCAGCATTCTATTATATTTCTATATACTAGCAGTGTACTATTGGAAAATAAACTTTTAAAAATACCAATATAGGGCCGGGCACGGTGGCTCATGCCTATAATCCCAGCACTTTGGGAGGCCGAGGCGGGTGGATCACGAGGTCAAGAGATCGAGACCATCGTGATCAACAAGGTGAAACCCTGTCTCTACTAAAAATACAAAAATTAGCTGGGCATGGTGGTGCGCACCTGTAGTCCCAGCTACTCGGGAGGCTGAGGCAGGAGAATTGCTTGAACCCAGGAGGCGGAGGTTGCGGTGAGCCGAGATGGTGCCATTGCACTCCAGTTTGGGTAACAACAGCAAAACGCCATCTCAAAAAAAAAAAAAATAAAAATACCAAAATAAAAGAATAAAATAAATAAATAAATAAAGATCAATAACATTTAAAAACAGGAAATACAGACAGTCTGGAGGCTGAGGCACAAGAATTGCTTGAACCTGGGAAGCGGAGGTTGCAGTGAGTCAAGATCACACCACTGCACTCCAGCCTGTAACATAGTGAGACTGTATTTCAAAAAAGAAAAAAGAATACTCAGGGGTAAATTTTAAAAGATAATACAAGGCCAGGTGTGGTGGCTCACTCCTGCAATCCCAGCACTTTGGGAGCAGAGGCAGGAGGATGGCTTGAGGCCAGGTATTCGAGACCAGTGTGGGCAACATAGCAAGACCCTGTCAGCTGGGCACAGTAGCTCACGCCTGTAATTCCAACACTTTGAAGGGCTGAGGTGGACGGATCACAAGGTCAGGAGTTTGAGACCAGTCTGACCAACATAATGAAACCCTGTCTCAACTAAAACTACAAGAAATTAGCCAGGTGTGGTGGTGTGTACCTGTAATCCCAGTTACTTGGGAGGCTGAGGCAGAAGAATCGCGTGAACCCGGGAGGCGGAGGTTGCAGTGAGCCAAGATTGCACCATTGCACTCCAGCCTGGGCAACAATGTGAGACTCCATTTCAGAAAAAAAAAAAGACCCTGTCTCTGCAAAAAGTAAACAAACATTAGCTGGGCATGGTGACTTGCACCAGTAGTTCCAGCCACTTGGCAGGCTGAGGTGGGAGGATCGCCTGAGCCTAGGAGGCAGAGGTCGCAATGAGCCAAGATCTCATCGCTGTACTCCAGCCTGGGTGACAAAGCCGCATCCTGTCTCAAAAAATACACACACACACACACACACACACACACACACACACACATATATACACACAAAATATATATATATATATACATACGTATGTATGTATACACACACGAAAAACAGAAAATTACAAAGCATTGCTGAGATAAATTGTATGTATTTAACAACTATATATAATCACATTAAATAAATAAATATTATATATGTTTAATAAATACATAATACAATTGAATATATAACAAAATTAAATATAATATTTATGTTATAAATAGAAATTAAATATCAAATTTAAATATATATAATAAAATAAAGAAAATTACAAAACATTCCTGAGAGAAATTAAAGATGACATATTTAAATTGACATATTGTTAGGATGTCAGCAGTAATCAATATAATGTGGTTTGGTCATACAGAGACATATAGATCAAATGAATACATATAGATCAAATGAATCTATAACCTCAATGCAGTTCTAGTCCTAATCCTAGCATGCTTTTTTCACAGATATTTGTGTGTGCTGTAAATTTTATAAAATTGATAGGTACGAGCAAAGCATCTTGGATAAACAACACAATCTCAGAGAAGGCTGGGTGCAGTGGCTCATGCCTGTGGTCCCAGCACCTAGGGAGGTTGAGGTGGAAGGATCGCTTGAGCCCAGGAGTTTCAGACAAGCCTGGACAACTATAGTCAGACCTCATCTCTACAAAAAATTTAAAAATCAGCTGGGCGTGGTGGTGGGCACCTGTAGTCATAGCAATTCGGGAGGCTGAGGCAGGAAGATTGCTTAAGCCCAGGACATCAAGGCTACTGTGAGCTATGATGGGGCCACTGTATTCCAGCTTCTCTGGAAAGAGAGAAAGGGAGGGAGGGAAGGAGGGAAAGAAGGAAGAAAGAAAGCAAGGAAGGAAGGAAGAAAGCAAGGAAAGAAGGGAGGGAGGGAGGAAAGGAAAGGAGAGGAGAGGAGAGGAAAGGGGAAAGGAAAGAAGAAAGGAAAGGAAGGCCAGCCACGTGGCTCATTCCTGTAATCCTAGCACTTTGGGTAGCCAAGGCTGGTGGATCACCTGAGATCAGGAGCTCGAGACCAGCCTGGCCAACAGGGTGAAACACTGTCTCTACTAAAAATACAAAAAATTGGCCAGACATGGTGGTGAACGCCTGTAATCCCAGCTACTCAGGAGGCTGAGGGAGGAGAATGGCTTGAACGCAGGAAGCAGAAGTTGCAGTGAGTCAAGACTGCACCACTGCACTCCAGCCTGGGCAACAAGAGCAAAACTTTGAAAAAGGAAAGAAAGAAGGATCAGGTCTGATGCCTCAAGGATCAGACACGGGAAAAAAAGAAAAAGAAAAGAAAAGGAAGGAAGGAAGGGACTTGGATTCTTACTATCTGATTTAAAGACTTCTAAAGGTGTGGTAGGCTGGGCACAGTGGCTAAACCTGTAATCCCAACACTTTGGAGGCTAAGGTAGGAGGATTGTTTGAGCCTTTTTGTTTCTTTTAAATTTAAAAAAATAGAGATGGGGGTCTTACTAATTGCCCAGGCTGGTCTTGAACTCCTGACCTCAAGTAATCCTCCTGCCTCAGCCTCCCAAAGTGCTGGGATTACAGGTGTGAAACCCTGTACCCAGCCAAGCCCAGGAATTTGAGACCAGCCTGGGCAACATAGTGAGATCCCACCTTTACAAAAAATAAAATTATGGGCATGGTAGTGTATACCGGGAGTCCCAGCTACTCAGAAGGCTGAGGTGGGAGGATGACTTGAGCCCAGGAGTTCAAGGCTGTGGTGAGCCAAGATCTGAGTGGCAGAGTGAGAAGCTGTCTCTAAATAAATACATACATAAAGCAGCAGTAATCAAGATAATGTGGTATTGTCATACAGAGATACAAATAGATGAACAAAACAGAACAGAGAGCCAAGAAATTAACTCACTCACAGATGGTTAGTTGATTTTCAATAAACATAGCAAGGTAATTTAATTGTGTAAAGGATTAATTCAGTTAATCTCATTAAATGAATGAATGTGGATTTAAAAAAAAAAAGTGAACCTCAACTCTTCCCAGATTCCACAGACAAATATTAACCCAGATCATAGGTCTAAACATAAAAGTTGACCAGGCACAGTGGCTCACGCCTGTAATCCCAGCGCTTTGGGAGGCCAAGGCTGGAGGATCGCTTGAGACTGGGAGTATGAGACCAGTCTGGGCAACATACGAAGATGACATCTCTACAGAAATTTAAAAATTAAAAAAAACGGTAAAATAGCCAGGTGTGGTGGTGGGTGCTTGCAGTCCCAGCTACTGTGGAGGGTGAGGCAGGAGAATCACTTGAACCCAGGAGGCGGAGGCTGCAGGGAGCTGAGATCGTGCCATTGCACTCCAGCCTGGGCAATGAGAGCAAGATCCATCTCAAAAAAAATTTATTTTTTAAATTGGCAGGCAGAGGGGGGCACACACCTGTAGTCTCGGCTACTTAGAAGGCCAAGGTGGGAGGATCCCTTGAGCCCAGGAGTTCGAGACCAGCTTGGGCAACATAGGGAGACTTGGTCTCTACAAATAATTTTTTAAAAGTCCAGACACAGTAGCTCACACCTGTAATCCCAGCACTCTGGGAGGCTGAGGCAGGCAGATCACTTGTCAGGGGTTTGAGACCAGCCTGGTCTACACAGTGAAACCCTGTCTCTACTAAAAATGCAGAAAAAAAATTGTCTCTGCTACTCAGGAGGCTGAAGTGGGAGGATCACTTGAGCCCAGGAGGCAGAGGTTGCAGTGAGTTGAGATTGCCACACTATACTCCAGCCTGGGCAACAGAGCGAGACTTGGTCTCAAAATAATAATAATTAGCTGGGTATCGTGGCACATGCCTGTGGTTCCAGCTACTCAGAGACTGAGGGAGGAAGACCACCTGAGCCCAGAAGGTTGAGGCTGCAGTGAGCTATAACTGCACCACTACAGGTCAGCCTAGGCAACAGAGTTAAGTCCCTCTCTCTGAAAAAGAAAGAAAGAAAAAGACTTGCACAAGTATGTACACAGCAGTTTCATTTACAATAGCCAGAGGTACATTTTGGGAGGCTAAGGTGGGTGGATCACCGAAGTCAGGAGTTCAAGACCAGCCTGTCCAATGTGGTGAAACCCTGTCTCTACTAAAAATACAAAAATTAGCTGGGTGTGGTTGTGTGTGCCTATAATCCCAGCTACTCAGGAGGCTGAGGCAGGAGAAGTATTTGAACCCCAGAGGTGGAGGTTGCAGTGAGCTGAGATGGTGCCATTGCACTCCAGCCTGGGCGACAGAGTGAGACTCTGTCTCAAAGAAAAAAAGAAAAACAAAACAATAGCCAGAGGTTGGAAACAAGCCAGAGGTTCATGAACAGCCAACAAGTAGGCCGGGAGCGGTGGCTCAAGCCTATAATCCCAGCACTTTGGGAGGCCAAGGCGGGTGGATCACGAGGTCAAGAGATCGAGACCATCCTGGTCAACAAGGTGAAACCCCGTCTCTACTAAAAAAAAAATACAAAAATTAGCTGGGCATGGTGGCGTGTGCCTGTAATCCCAGCCACTCGGGAGGCTGAGGCAGGAGAATTGCCTGAACCCAGGAGGCGGAGGTTGCGGTGAGCTGAGATCACGCCATTGCACTCCAGCCTGGGTAACAAGAGCAAAACTCCGTCTCAAAAAAAAAAAAAAGACCACCAACAGATAAACAAATTGTTCCACGCTCATACAACGGATACTTCTCAGCAGTAAAAAGGAGCAAACTACAGATCCAACAACAAGAAGAAACCTCACAAACAGCATGCCAGCTGGGCGAGGTCACTCATGCCTGTAATCTCAGCACTTTGGGAGGCAGAGGTGAGAGGATTGCTTGAGGCCAGGAGATGGGCCTGAAGAAAAATAAAAAGAGAAAAGAAGAAAGAAAGAAACAATATGCTGAGTGAAAGTTGACAGACATAAAATAAATACATGCCTCCATTCACATAAAATTCTACAGTAGGCAGGGCTGGGTGCAGTGGCTCACGCCTGTACTTCCAGCACTTTGGGAGGCTGAGGTTGGTGGATCACAAAGTCAGGAGATCAAGATCATCTTGGTCAACATGGTGAAACCCCGTCTCTACTAAAAATACAAAAATTACCCAGGCATGGTGACGTGTGCCTGTAATCCCAGCTACTCAAGAGGCTGAGGGTGGAGAATCACTTGAACTCGGGAGGTGGGTTGCAGTGAGCAGAGGTGACATCACTGCACTCCAGTGGCATCACTGCACTCGAGTCTGAGTGACAGAATGAGACCTTGTCTCAAAAAAAAAAAAAAGAAAAGAGAAATCAGTATAGTGGTTGCTACAATGGAGGAGGGCGTGGGAGAATTTTGCCGGTGACAGAAATGTTCTGTCTGTTGATAAGGGTCACACTGGTGTGTGCAACTGTCAAGATTCTTTAATTTGTAGCACATAAGATCTCTGCATTCTGGTGGGTGTGATGGATCATGCCTATAATGCCAACACTTTGAGAGGCCAAGACAGGCAGATTGCTTAAGATCAGGAGTTCGAGACCAGCCTGGGCAACATAGGGAGACCCTAAAAAACATTAGCAAGGCATGGTGGTATGCACCTGTGTTCCCAGCTAGTTGCAAGTCTGAGGAGGGAGGATCACTTGAGCTCAGGAGGTGGAGGTTGCAGTGAGCCGTAACTGCACCCCAGCACTCCAGCCTGGGTGACAGAGCAAGACCCTGTCTCAAAAAAAACAAAAACAAAAAACCTACAATTCCCTTATGTAAACTGCACTTTCATAAATTGCTAGCCAAAAATCTCCCATGTATTTGGAAATGTAAAATAACCCATAATGAAATTACAGACTCTTTGGAACTGACAATAAATGTTCTACTTATCAGAACTCAAGGGAAGCAGACAGAGAGCAATGCCTGGAGAGAAACGCATAATATGAAGTGCACGTATAAGAAAACATGAAAGACTAAAAATTAATTAGCTCAGGGTCGATTCTAGATGTTAATTTAAGAATCACAGAGTCGGGCCGGGCGCGGTGGCTCACACCTATAATCCCAGCACTTTGGGAGGCCGAGGCGGGTGGATCACTAGGTCAAGAGATCGAGACCATCCTGGTAATAAGGTGAACCCCCCGTCTCTACTAAAAATACAAAAATTAGCTGAGCATGGTGGTGAGTGCCTGTAGTCCCAGCTACTCCGGAGGCTGAGGCCGGAGAATTGCTTGAACCCAGAAGGTGGAGGTTGTGGTGAGCCGAGATTGTGCCATTGCACTCCAGTCTGGGTAACAACAGCGAAACTCAGTCTAAAAAAAAAAGAAAAAAAGGAATCACAGAGTCAGCCGGGCGTGGTGGCTCACGCCTGTAATCCAAGCACTTTGGAGGCCAAGGCAGGTACATCACCTGAGGTCGGGAGTTCAAGACCAGCCTGACCAACATGGCGAAACCCCGTCTTAAAAAAAATAAATAAATAAGAAATCAGAGTCAACCTCTTTATTATATCCAAAAAAAAAAGTATGCAAAAGATCTCTCTTAGCTAATTAAGAATATAAAAGAACTTTCTCAAGCAAATAAAAGGATTTTTTTTTTTTAAGATGGGGTTTCACCATGATGGCCAGGCTGGTCTTGAACTCCTGACCTCAGGTGATCCTCCCACCTCAGCCTCCCAAAGTGCTAGGATTACAGGCGTGAGCCACCGTGCCCAGCTAAAAGAATATCTTGTTAAAAATAAAATAAAATAAAAAGAGGAAAAGAAAAACCCGAGAGCAACCATTAAACCATTATATCAAAAGCTTAAACTTCAAAATTATTCACTTTAAAATGGTGGGGGGAGTATGCCTGCTGGAAAGGGGCCAGGCTTGGTGGCTCGCGCCTGTAATCTTAGCACTTTGGGAGGCCGAGGCAGGGAGTTTGCCTGAGCTCAGAAGTTTGAGACCCGTCTGGGCAACATGGCGAAACCCCAACTCTACCAAAAAATACAAAAAAATTAGCCAGGCATGGTGGCATGTGCCTGTAGTCCCAGCTACTTGGAGACTGAGGCATGAGAATTGCTTGAACCCGGGAGGCAGAGGTTGCAGTGAGCTGAGATTGCACCACTGCACTCCAGCCTGGGTGACAGAGCAAGACTCTGTCTAAAAAAAAAAAAAAAAAAAAAAAAAACGGAGAAGGAAGAAATAAAATAATTGCTAATCTCAAATAACAGGATTGACCTCAACCTCATAAAATATATAAACTAACTGTTAGAACAAGATAATTCAGCAGAATGTTTGGATTCAAAAGCAACATACTGGCAGGGTATGGTGGTTCATGCCTGTAATTTCAGCACTTTGGGAGGCTGAGGCAGGAGGATCACTCGAGGCTGGGAGTTTGAGATCAGGAGTTTGAGACCACCCCGGGAAACACAGCAAGACCTTTTATGTATATACACATATATATACATAAAATTTTTTTTTGGAGGCAAGATCTATCTCTGTCACCTAGGCTGGACTACACTGGCACAATTCCAGCTCACTGCAGCCTCAACCTTTCAG
Source organism: Saguinus oedipus (assembly GCA_031835075.1). Taxonomy (NCBI): domain Eukaryota; kingdom Metazoa; phylum Chordata; class Mammalia; order Primates; family Cebidae; genus Saguinus; species Saguinus oedipus. The sequence continues at coordinate 11,803,474 of CM063170.1, forward strand.
AGCTCAGGTGATCCTCCAACCTCAGCCTCACCGGTAGCTGGAACCATAGGCACACGTCACCACACCTGTTTTTTAAAAAATATTTCTAGAAAAAAAAATTTCTAGAGACAAGGTCTTGCTATGTTGTCCTGACTGGTCTCCTGGGCTCAAGCAATCTTCCCGGCTCAGCCTCTTAAAGTGCTGGGATTACAGGCATGAGCTACGAGCCACACCACTTATCCAGCCTTATTTTTTTTAATTAAAAGAATTTTTTTCAGATAAGAACATGTCATCAACAACAACAAATTTTTTCTTTTTTTGAGACAGAGTCTTGCTCTGTCACCCAGGCTGGAGCGCAGTGGCGTGATCCTGGCTCACTGAAACCTCTGCCTCCTGGGTTCAAGCGATTCTTCTCCCCAAAGTGCTGGGATTACAGGCATGAACCACTGTACCTGGCCAGCAAAAAATTTTTAAAGAGTAGTATATAGCTGGGTGCAGTGGCTCACGCCTGTAATCCCAGCACATTGGGAGGCCGAGGTGGGTGGATCACCTGAGGTCAGCAGTTTGAGACCAGCCTGACCAACATGGAGAAACCTGTCTACTAAAAATACAAAATTAGCCAGGTGTGGTGGCACATGCCTGTAATCCCAGCTACTCGGGAAGCTGAGGCTGGAGAATCACTTGAACCCGGGAGGCAGAGGTTTCAGTGAGCTGAGATCATGTCATTGCACTCCAGCCTGGGCAACAAGACTGAAACTCAATCTGGAAAAAAAAGAGTAGCATACAAAAATCAATAGTGTGTAATCAGTAAGAAATATCAATCACCATAACAACAAACTATCGAATATTTAGGAATAACTCCAAAACAGGAAATATATTTTATGAAGAAAATTATAAAACTTTAAGGAAGATATAAAGAAATGAAGGCCTAGAACTTGTTCACAGATAGCAAGATTCAATATATTCAAAATGACAATCGACCTCAAATTGATGTATAAAATTAATATAATTTCAGGTTTTTTTTAAATCTCGTCAGGAAATTACCAAGCTAATTCTAAGTCCATATGAAAGAGTATAGAATCAAGATTAGCCAAAGCAATTTTGAAGAAGAAAGATAAGGAGAATTTTCACTACCAGATATCAGAAATTATTACACTATAATATTTAAAACAGGCAGAATTAGATATATTAGAACAGATAAATAAGAACATGTAGATTTATTTTTTAAAAGAACAGAATAGAGAGCCCAGAAACAGAACCATCTATTTTCGCACTTGGTAGATATCAGAGATTGGCACTTCCATATCACTGGGAAACACCATTTATTGAACAAATAATGCTCTACAATTGGCTATTTTAAGAGAAAATAAAAATTAGATCCATCTTGCACACCAAAAATACAAACAAAAAATTTGAATTGAATTATATATCTACATATGAAAAGCTAGACTACAAAACTTTTAGAGAAAAATAGCTTTATGACCAGAGTAGGAAAGGGCTTTTTTTTTTTTTAAAGTTTTAAAATTTTATTTTTCCCTGTTTCTGTTCTTTTAATGGTTACTCTAGGACACTCTATATTTTTACAGGTTCCTTTAGGAACTGCTGCATGCATACTTTATTTGTCAAACTCTAAAACTAGGCTCATGCCTGTAATCCCAGCACTTTGGGGGGCAGAAGAGGGCAGATCACCTGAGGTCAGGAGTTCAAGACCAACTTGGCCAACATAGTGAAACCCTGTCTACTAATAATACGAAAGTTAGCCAGACACAGTGGCGTACATTTGTAGTCCCAGCTACTTAGGCAGCTTCGGCAAGAGAATTGCTTGAACCTGGAGGGTGGAGGTTGCAGTGACCCAAGATTGTGCCACCGCACTCCAGCCTGGGTAACAGAGGGAGACTCTGTCTCAAAAAAACAAACAAAAACCCTCTAAAACTAATGAGTATTCTTGGCTGGGTAAAGTGGCTCATGGTTGTGATCCCAGCACTTTGGAAGGCCAAGCCAGGAGGATCACTTGAGGCCAGGAATTCCAGATCAGCCTGGGTAACATAGCAAGATGCTCTCTCTGAAGATTAGCCAGGTGTGGTGGCACGCATCTCCAGCTGCTCAAGAAGCTGAGTGGGGAGGAACACTAAAGCCCAAGAGGTTGGGGCTGCAGTGAGCTGTGATCATGTCACTGCACTCCAGCCTGGGTGACAGAGCCAGATCTTCTCTCAAAAAAAAAAGGAAAAAGGAATTTTATTTGATAGGCCAGGGGCAGTGGCTCACATGAGGAAAAGGCAGAAGGATCATTTGAGGCCAGGGGTTTGAGACCAGCCTGGTAAACATGGAAAAACCCCTTCTACTACTAAAAATACAGAAATACTTCTCTACTAAAAATACAAAAATTAGCTGGGTGTGGTGGCAGGTGCCTGTAATCCCAGCTACTTGGGAGGCTGAGGCAGGAAAATTGCTTGAACCCAGGAAGCAGAGGTTGCAGTGAGCTGAAATCGTCACCATTGCACTCCAACCTGGGCAACAAGAGGGAGATTCTGTCTCAAAAACAAAACAAAACAGACTAGGTGCAGTGGCTTACACCTGCAGTCCTAGCATTCGGGGAGGCTGAGATGGGAAGACTGCTTGAGCCCAGGAGTTAGAGGCTGCAGTGAGCCATGTTCTCGCCACTGCATTCTAGCCTGGGCAACACAGGCAAGACCCTGTCTCAAAAGCAACATCCAAAAACTAAAAACAAGGATGGGCAAGGCTCAGTGGCTCACGCCTGTAATCCCAGCACTTTGGAGTCTGAGGCAGGCAGATCACCTGAGGTCAGGAGTTTGATACCAGTCTGGCTGTGGGAAGTAGAAAAGTTCCTTTTTAAAGTTTCCTTTCTTGTTAAAGAATAAGCGTGCTGATAAGTTTGTTAAGCACTATCCTATGTAGCTGTTAGACATGCCACACTTATAGGCACGTAGTACATTCTATGTCCTTGTACTTTAATCAAGATATCTGTGCTGGACATGTTCACAGGCATGTCCCAGCTCTCCATTGCTTTTACCTGTTTAGACAAGTTTTAAGTTGTGGCCAGGCGCAGTGGCTCACGCCTGTAATCCCATCCCTTTGGGAGGTTGAGGTGGGCAGATCACAAGGTCAAGAGATCAAGACCATCCTGGCCAATATGGTGAAACCCCATCTCTATTAAAAATACAAAAATTAGCCGGGCATGGTGGAATGTGCCTGTGGTCCCAGCTACTCAAGAGGCTGAGGCGGAAGAATCACTTGAACCCAGGAGGCAGAGGTTGCAGTGAGCCAAGATTGCACCACTGCACTCCAGCCTGGAGACAGAGCAAGACTCTGTCTCAAAAAAAAAAAAGAGAAGTTTTAAGTTGTTAGCCAATTGGATTTTAGTTTAGATTGTGAGGTCTGGCTCCAGCCAACAGAGATCAGACACAGCAGTTAAGGATGACCCCAAAAGCTTAAGGGAGACATTTGTGTGTTTTCCCTTATTCATTGTACTCTTGTGACAAGATGGCTAGTGAGAGTACCCTTCCTGCAGTCCAGGAAGTAAAAATTGCGTTGCTGAAACATCCTTTGTCTCAGTGCTGATATTTATTTGCAGCACCAAGATCTATTTCCAACACTGGCCAACATTGTGAAACCCTGTCTCTATTAAAAATACAAAAATTAACTAGGCGTGGTGGACTGCACCTGTAATCCCAGCTACTCGGGAGGCTGAGGCAGGAGAATCACTTGAACCCAGGAGGTGGAGGTTGCAGTAAGCTGAGATCACGCCATTGCACTACAGCCTGGGTGACAGAGCGAGACCCCATCCCAAAAATAATAATAATAATATAAATAAATAAAAACATGGATGGAGCCCTATTTGGTGGATGGGCTAAAGTTTGTCACCCTCTGTCCTGGGCTATAAAAATTACTCCATTTTCTCTCATCTCCACTTACATGATAATTTTGTCATGTACTATAATTCTACTCTTAATAAAACCCCTGAGATTATTATTACTAATACGTGCAATCAGTGGTTTTCAGATTTATTCATCTTGTGTGTTCAACAATTATTTTTTCATTCCAGACTTACTGCCTGGGTTTGCTTTCTTTCTATCTAAAGTGCATTTATTTATTTAGTTTAATTTATTATTATTATTATTTTGAAACAGAGTTTCACTCTTGTTGCCTGGGCTGGAGTGCCTTGGCACAATCTCGGCTCATTGCAACCTCCGCCTTCCGGCTTCAAGCGATTCTCCTGCCTCAGCCTCCCGAGTAGCTGAGATTACAGGCACCTGCCCCCATGCCCAGCTAATTTTTGTATTTTTAGTAAAGATGGGTTTCACCATGTTGAAACCCCTGACCTCAAATGATCCACCCACCTTGGCCTCCCACAGTGTTAAGATTACAGGCATGAGCCACCACAACTGGCCTTCATAATTTTAAATATTAATAATTTGGTGCCAGGCACAGTGGCTCATGCCTGTAATCCCAGCACTTTGGGAGGCCGAGGCTGGTGGATCATAAGGTCAAGAGTTCAAGACCAGCCTGGCCAACATGGTGAAACTCTGTCTCCACTAAAAGTACAAAAGTTAGCCAGGAACGGTGGTGGGCGCCTGTAAACCCACCTACTCAGGAGGCTGAGGCAGGAGAATTGCTTGACCCTGGAAGGCAGAGGTTGCAGTGAGCCGAGACAGAGCCATTGCACTCCAGCCTGGGTGACAAAGAGAGAGTCTGTCTCAATAATAATAATAATAATAATAATAATAATAATTTGGCAATTTAGTATGACCAAACTGTATGATTAAAGACACCATGAACAAAGATGCAAAGAAGAGCCACACCCCGGGAAAATATTTTTTTAGCATACATAGGGTTTGAACACTAGAAGCCAGAATTTTCAAAGAGCTCATACAGCTGGGCGTGGTGGTTCACGCCAGTAATCCCAGCACTTTGGGAGGCTGAGGCAGGCAGATCACTTGAGATCAGGGGTTTGAGACCAGCCTGATCAACACAGACAAACCCCGTCTCTACTACAAATACAAAATTAGCTGGGCATGGTGGCACATGCCTATAATCCTAGCTACTCAGGAGGCTGAAGCAGGAGAACTGCTTGAACCTGGGAGGCAGAGACCGCTGTGAGCTGAGATGGTGCCACGGCACTCCAGCCTTGGCAACAAGAGCCAGACTCTGTCTCAAAAAAAAAAGACAAAGCATTTGAAAGAAGCAAAGGAACCATCTTCAGTTTCAAGTGATTCTCTTGCCTCAGCCTCCTGAGTAGCTGAGATAGAGACCTACCACCATGCCCAGCTAATTTTTGTATTTTTAGTAGAGATGGAGTTTCACCACATTGGCCAGGCTGGTCTGGAACTCCTAACCTCAGGTAATCCACCCACATTGGCCTCCCAAAGTGCTGAGATCACAAGTGTGAGCCACTGCGCCCAGCTCTACAAAAAAGTTTAAAAACTTGCCAGGCATGGTGTCGTGCACCTGTAATCCCAGCTGCTTGTGTGGCTGAGTCGGAAGGATCCCCTTGAACCCAGGAGTTCAAAGCTGCAGTGAGCCATGATCACGTAACTGAACTCCAGCCTGGGTGACAGCGCAAGACCCTGTTTTAAGAAAAAGGAAAATAAAAAGAAAATCCTAGCACTTTGGGAGGTCAAGGCAGGAGGATCGCTTGAGCTCAAGAGTTCAAGCCCAGCCTGGGCAACATAGCAAGACCTCTTCTTTTTAATTTTATGAAAAAAAGTTAAGAGTCCAGGTCCATGGTGGCTCACATCTGCAATCCCAGCAGTTTGCCATGCCAAGGTGAACAGATCGTTTAAGTTCAGGATCATTTGAGACCAGCCTAGCCAACATGATGAAACCATGTCTATATCAAAAATACAAAAATTAGCAAGGCATGGTGGCACACTCCCGTAACCCCAGCTAATTGGGAGGCTGAGGTGGGACAATCACTTGAGCCCAGGAGGTGGAGGTTGCAGTGAGCCAAGATTGTCCCACTGCACTCCAGCGTGGGCAACAGAGTAAGACTCTGTCTCAAAAATAAATAAATAAATAAAAAGGAAAAGAAAATGCCAGCTATTAAATCCCCACTGTACCACCCATGCTTAAATGGGGAGCTGAGGCCCTGAAAGACAGTGGACTCCAGGTGGCTCACACGTATAATCCCAGCACTTTGGGAGGCCAAGGCAGGTGGATCATCTGAGGTCCAGAGTTTGAGACCAGCCTGGCCAATGTGGTGAAATTCTATCTCTACTAAAAATAAAAAATCCAAAAATTAGCCAGGTGTGGTGGTGGCCTGTAATCCCAGTTATTTGGGAGATTGAGGTACAAGGTACAAGAATCACTTGAACTTGAGAGGCGGAGGTTGTCGTGAACCAACATTGTGCCCCTGCACTCCAGCCTCGGTGACAGAGCAAGACTCCATCTCAAAAAAAAAAAGGAGTAGTGTTGGCTGGGGATCACTGAGCACAGGGTCTGCCCCCTGTGTTGTCTGCATCTGAGCTGTCACATCTCCGGTCAGCAGTGGGACAGTGTCATCTCTGCCCAGCAGCTGTGGCCTGATTAGTACATTTCTGTCTGCAGAGCTTTGAGCCTGGTTTTCTAGCCCTCCTGGAGATTTTAGATCGTTTTATTAATTTCATTTTCTGCTTGAATCAGACATCTACTTACATCAGAGAAATGCAAATTCAAACAACATGATACCCTTTCACGCACAGCAGATAAGGAGAAACAGCAATATTCCCACACTGCTGGAGGGAGTGTAAATTGGTACAGCTATTTTGGAGAACAATTTGTTAATGTCTAATAAATTGGAATGCAGATATCCTATGACTGGGAAATTTTACTTTTCATCGTATTCTCTAAACGATAGCTCATAGAGACACATATATGAGTCTTCATTGTAATACTACTTATAACACTCAAGAAAACAACCTACTTTATACCAATGTGAAATGAATAATAAATTGTGGCACATTCATGCAATGCATGAACTAGAACAGCAGCATGTATCAGAATGGATAGTTCTTGAAAACATCATTGTGGGTGAAAAGAAAACTCCAGAAGGGTCTGTATAGTGCAGTACGTCCATTTAAAGACATAAAAGAACCAAAGGAGGACAAATAAAACACAAAATCTGGCCGGGCAGTGGCTCACACCTGTAATCCCAGCACTTTGGGAGGCTGAGGCAGGCAGATCACCTGAGGTCAGGAATTCAAGACCAGACTAGCCAATGTGTTGAAACCACATCTCTACCAAAAATACAAAATTAGCCAGTCATGGTGGCACACACCTGTAATCCCAGCTACTCGGGAGGCTGAGGCAGGAGAATCACTAGAACACAGGAGGTGGAGGACATAGTGAGCCGAGATCATGCCACTACATTCCAGACTGGGCAAGACAGAGTGGGAATCTGCCTAAAAAAAAAAAAAAACCTCGAAATAAATCTGAATAAAATTAGGGGATTGGATCTATGTCAACATCCTGGTCGTCATATTATTCTGTACATTCCAATCATTAGGGGAAACTAGGAAAAGTGTAGTCTTTCTTTTTGTTGTTGTTGTTTTTTGAGATGGAATTTCATTCTTGTTGCCCAGGCTGGAGTGGAGTGGCATGATGTTGGCTTACTGCAACCTCCACCTCCTGGGTTCAAGCGATTCTCTTGCCTCAGCCTCCTGAAATAGCTGGGATTACAGGCACCCACCACCATGCCTGGGTAATTTTTGTATTTTTAGTAGAGAGGGGTTTCACCATGTTGGCCAGGCTGGTCTCGAGCTCCTGACCTCAAGTGATCTGCCCACCTTGGCCTCCAAAAGTGCTGGGATTACAGGCATGAGCCACCGTGCCTGGCCTATTTCTTATAATGGCATATGAGTCTCCTGTAAATGAATAAAAATTTCAATAAAAATACCAAGCAGGCCGGGCACGATGGCTCACGCCTGTAATCCCAGTACTTTGGGAGTCTGAGGTGGGCAGATCACGAGGTCAAGAGATTGAGACCATCTTGGCCAACATGGTGAAACCCCGTCTCTACTAAATATACAAAAATTAGCTGGGCTTGGTGGTGCGTGCCTGTAATCCCAGCTACTTGGGAGGCTGAGGCAGGAGAATCACTTGAACCCGGGAGGTGGAGGCTGCAGTGAGCCGAGATTGCGCCACTACACTCCAACCTGATGACAGAGCAAGACTCCATCTCAATCAATCAATCAATCAATACATTACTTATAGGTACATGATGGCTTCCTCTGAGGAATAGGGGAGAAAATGGATTTTAGGAGAGGACTTGAGCCCAGGAGTTTGAGAGCAGACTGGGTAACATAGCGAGACCCTGGTCTCTACAAAAAATAAAAAGAAAACTAGCTGGGCGTGGTGGTGCGTGCCTTTAGCCCCAGCTACTGGGGAGGCTGAGGCAGGAGGGTTGCTTGAGCCCAGGAGGTTGAGGCTGCTTTGAGCTGTGATTGCACCACTGCACTGCAACCTGGCTGAAAGAGTAAGATCCTCTCTCTCAAAATAAAATAAAATAAAATAAAATCACTTGCCCAAAAGTATCTTTGATGTTGAGGCGTTCAGGTGGCATTTGAATAAACAGTATCTGGCTGGGTGCAGTGGCTCATGCCTGTAATCCCAGCACTTTGGAAGGCAGAGGTGGGCAGGTCACTTGGGGCCAGGGGTTCAAGACCAATGTGGGCAACGTGGCGAAACTCTGGTCTCTATAAAACACAGAAAAAAAAAAAATTGCCGGGTGTGGTGTCTCACACTCAATAGCCACAAGTACTTGGGAGGCTAAGGTCAGAGGATTGCTTGAGCCTGGGAGGTGGAGGCTGCAGTGAGCTGAGACCACACTACCACACTCCAGCCTGGGCAACAGAGGGATACTCTATGTCCAAAAAAAAAAAAAAAAAGAATAGGGAAATAGGGACCATCTGATTCCTGTCCATTCCAGTCTTCTACATTTGAGGAAGCCAAACATCATAGGGTAGAAAGTCAAATAAGACTGTGAGCAGGGCATGATGCATACCTGTAATCCCAGCTATGGGACCCTAAGCCAGGAAAATTACTTTTGGCCAGAAGTTCAAGACCAGCCTGGGAAAAGTAGCAAGACGCCCCCCACCCCGATTGCCACAAAATAATAATAATAATAGTAGCCGGGCCGGGTGCGGTGGCTCAAGCCTGTAATCCCAGCACTTTGGGAGGCCGACGTGGGTGGATCACGAGGTCAACAGATCGAGACCATCCTGGTCAACATGGTGAAACCCTGTCTCTACTAAAAGTACAAAAAATTAGCTGGGCATGGTGACACGTGCCTGTAATCCCAGCTACTCAGGAGGCTGAGGCAGGAGAATTGCCTGAACCCAGGAGGCGGAGGTTGCGGTGAGCTGAGATTGCGCTATTGCACTCCAGCCTGGATAACAAGAGCAAAACTCTGTCTCAAAAAAATAAATAAATAAAATAATAATAATAATAATAGCCTTTGGGCTGGGCACAGTGGCTCATCCCTGTAATCCCAGCACTTTGGGAGGCTGCAGCTGGTGGATCACCTGAAGTCAGGAGTTTGAGACCAGCCTGGCTAACAAGGTGAAACCCATCTGTAACAAAAATACAAAAATTAGTCGGGCATGGTGGTGGGTACATGTAGTCCCAGCTTCTTGGGAGGTTGAGGCAAGAGAATTGCTTGAACCCAGGAGGTGGAGATTGTAGGGAGCCGAGATTGCATCACTGCACTCCAGCCTGCCTGACAGAGCAAGACTCTGTCTCAAAAAGAAAAAAAAAAAGAGCCTTCAGCTAAAGGCAGAAGGGAAAACCAGGAGGAAGTCAACGTGATCAAGCAAGACAGGCAAGTTCAGATGATTTGGGGCCACATTGGATCCTTCGGCTTTTTGTTTGTTTGTTCCTTCATTTTGTTTTGTTTTTTGAGATATAGTCTTTCTTTGTTGGCCAAGCTGGAGTGCAGTGATGTGATTTCGGCTCACTGCAACCTCTCCCTCCCGTTCAAGCAATTCTCCTGTGTCAGCCTCCCAAGAAGCTGGGATTACAGGCATGCACCGCCACGTGAAGCTTTCTTCTGCCAGCTAGAATTCTGACCACAGTGCCTCACATCTAAACAGGTCCAAGCTGGCTATCTCCCCTACCAGCCTTCATGCTCCACCCAAGAAAAGACAGAGGCTCTGGCTAATCCAGTATCTTGCTTAAGGTTACCCAGCAAGTGGCTGGGTGCGGTGGCTTATTGCTGTAATCCCAGCACTTTGGGAGGCTGAGGCAGGTGGATCACCTGAGGTCAGGAATTCAAGATCAGCCTGGCCAACATGGTGAAATACTGTCTTCACTAAAAATACAAAAAAGAAATTAGCTGGGCATGGTGGCGCGTGCCTGTAATCCCAGCTACTCAGGAGGCTGAGGCAGGAGAATTGCCTGAACCCAGCAGGTGGAGGTTTCGGTGAGCCGAGATCGGGCCATTGCACTCCAGCCTGGGTAACAAGAGCGAAACTCCATCTCAAAAAAACAAATAAACAAACAAAAAAATTAGCTCAGCGTGGTGGCACATGCCTGTAATCTCAGCTACTGGGAAGGCTGAGGCAGGAAAATCATTTGAACCCGAGAGGTGGAGGTTGTAGTGAGCAGAGATTGCCATTGCACACCAGCAAGAGTGTCAGAGTGAGACCCTGTCTCAAAAAAAAAAAAAAAAGGCTACACAAGTTAGCAAGAGAACTACAACCAAAAATCATGACCGCCAATTATTATTATTATTTTTGAGACAGAGTCTTACTCTGTCACCTGGGCCACAGTATAGTGATGAAATCTCAGCTCACCGCAACCTCCACCTCCCAGGTTCTAGCAATTCTCCTGCCTCAGCCTACCGAGTAGCTGAGACTACTGAGCTCAGGTGATCTGCCTGTCTCAGCCTCCCAAAGTGCTGGAATTACAGGCATGAGCCACTGCACCCAGGCTTAATTTAACTATCCTTTTTTTTTTTTTTTTTTTTGAGACAGAACCTCACTCTTTCGTACAGGCTAGAGTGCAGTGGCACGATCTCGACTCAGTGCAACCTCCACCTTCCAGGCTCAAGTAATTCTCCTGCCTCAGTCTCCCAAGTATCTGGGACTACAGGCGCCTGCTACAACACCCAACTAATTTTTCTATTTTTAGTAGAGAAGAGTTTTACCATGTTGGCCAGGCTGGTCTTGAACTCCTGACCTCAAATGATCCACCTGCCTTGGCCTCCCAAATTGCCGGGATTATAGTCGTTAGCCACTGTGCCCAGCCGTCTCAATAATTTTTAACGAACTTTTTATTTTGGAATCATTTCAGATTTGCAAAACTTAAACTGGCCAGATGTGATGGCAAATGCCTCTAGTCCCAGCTACTTAGAAGGTTGAGGAGGGTGGATGGATTGAGCACAGAAGGTCAAGGCTGCAGTGAGCTATGATCGCACCATTGCACTCCAGCCCGGGTGACAGAGCAAGACCCTGTCTCAAAAGAAAATATTTGCAAACTTTTTGTGAAGATATCAGCTCCCTCTCACACAGATGGTGAGAGAGATGAACTTTTCTTCAGAGCCGAGCTGCACTTCTAGACACTCTCTGCTACTGCTCCTCAGGTGACAAAACTGATTATGAGGGGTCAGGGCCATGACTGCAAGAACTGACAGTGATACAGGGGCCCCAGCACTGCAGGATCATCCCAGCTCCACCAGGACCTCTGAAGTTGCAGGCTTTCAATGCCAGGATGCTGGCCCAGAGCCTGTCTTTACTCAGAGGTGAGGTGGCCTCAGGACGACAGTCCGAGTATAGAGCAGCAAGTTTCTCAGTTTTACCACAGATCCATCTCTTCAGACGCAATCTCAGGAAGAAGCTTGCTCCAGAAAATAGGCACAGGCCAGGTGTGGTGGCTCATGCCTGTAATTCCAGCACTGTGGGAGGCCAAGGTAGACAATGGGTTGGCCCAGGAGTTCAAGACCAGCCTGGGCAACACAGGGAGGCACTCCATCTACCGAAAAAAAAAAGAAAAAAGAAAAAATGAAACACATGTAAGAGACGCTACTCCACAAGATGTTGGACTGGAAGCCCCTTGGGCTTATCCACCAGACTTTTCTAGAAAGTTCTGAGGCCACACAACAGATTTCAGAAATTTTCTAAAATCTGTTGTGTGGTATTTTCTCAAGAGGAGTGGAGAAAAACACGTTGCCCTTGACACTACTGATTTTGCATCTTAAAATTTGCTTTTTTTTTTAAGATGGGGTTTCACCATGATGGCCAGGATGGTATTGAACTCCTGACCTCAGGTGGTCCACCCACCTCGGCCTCCCAAAGTGCAAGGATTACAGGCGCGAATGCAGCTGGCCGCTCTTTTTTTTTTTTTTTTTTTTTTGCAACAGAGCCTCATTCTTGTCATCCAGGCTGGAGTGCAATGGCATGATCTCAGCTCACTGCAACCTTCACTTCCCAGGTTCAAGAGATTCTCTTGCCTCAGCCTCCTGAGTAGTTAGGATTACAGGTACCCACCATCAGGCCTGGCTAATTTTTGTATTATTATTATTATTATTATTATTATTATATTTTTTAGTAGAGACAGGTTTTACCATGTTGATCAGGCTGGTCTCAACCTCCTGACCTCAGGTAATCCACCTGCCTCAGCCTCCCAAAGTGCTGGGATTATAGGCGTGAGCCACCGTGCCCTGCCTAAAATTTCCTTTTGCTGTTTTTTTTCTTTCTTTTTTGAGATAGCGACTTGCTCTGTTGCCCTGGCTGGAATGCAGTGGTGCGACTGTGGCTTGCTACAGCCTAGACCTCCTGGACTCAAGTGATCCTCCTGCCCAGCCTCCAAGTATCTGAGGCTACAGCATGCACTAGCATTCCCAACTAATACATTTTATTTTTTCTAGAGATCAGAATAAGAGATGCTAAGCTGAGTGTGGTGGCCCACTCCTGTAATCCCGGCACTTTGAGAGGCTGAGGCGGGCAGATCACTAGAGGCCGGGAGTTCAACACCAGCCTGGGCAACATAGTGAAACCACCACCTCTACTAAAAAGACAAAAATTAGCCAGGCATGGTGGTGTGTGCCTGTAGTCCCAGATACTCGGGAGGCTGAGGCAGGAGAATTGCTTGAAACTGGGAGGCTGAGGCAGGAGAATTGTTTGAACCTGGGAGGTGAGGTTGCACTGTGCCAAGATCATGCCTTTGCACTCTAGCATGGGCAACATAGCAAGTGAGACTTTGTCTCAAAAAAGAAAAAGAAAGAAAGAAAATAAAAGAAAAAAAAAGATGCTATGTTGCCCAGGCTGGTCTCGAACTTCTGGACTCAAGGGATCCTCCTGCCTCAGCCTCCTGAGATAGGTCCTGAATGTCCACAAATCTGCCCAAGCTGGCCCGTGGCTGACAGGTGGTGAGGTCAGAGTCTCAGTCCTCTGCAGCCCAGCATGGGGCTCCAAAGCTACACTGGGAGCCACCCCACCAGAGATCTCACCACCCTGGGCCCCGGAAGGGTCACCCTGGATCTCTGCCACCTGGTTCACGGCTCCCAAGCTCAGGGACTTGTCACTTCCCAGCTCTGAACCTCTTTCTCAAAGATATGAAATCCTCATGTTCAGAACCTGGTTGGCCCACTTGGAAATACTTCTCATTCTGTTAGGATAAGCCCACAGGAAAATAAAGGCACAGCTTTCCCACATTATCTTATCCAGACTCCCCCAAGCCTGCAAGATAAGAAAACTGAGGCCTAGAGACGTGGAGGCTATCTCGACAGCAAGGGAGGGGTTAGCCTCGGCCCAGCCTCAGGCAGCCTCTCTCGCCAGCCACATCAGGCTTCCCCCAGGGGTCGTGTGGTGGAACAGTTTTCATTTTCATAGTTATGTACTGATGTTGATGTCAGTAGAAATATAATGCACCCGTAAAACTTATAATTTCACGGAAACTATAAATTCAGCCTTAAAATGAAGTCAAGGTTTTTTAGAAAGGGTTTTGATGGGAATTAAAGTTGACCCCTGGGCTGAGAGCGTGGTGGCTCATGCCTGTAATTCCAGCACTTTGGTAGGCCAAGGCAGAAGGATCACTCTAGGCCAGGAGTTCAAGACCAGCCTGGGCTAACACAGCGAGACCTCCATCTCTAGAAACATTTTTTTTTTTTCTGAGACAGAGTCTCACTCTTGTCACTCAGGCTGGAGTATAGTGGGACAATCTTAGCTCACTGCAACCTCCACCTCCTGGGCTCAAGTGATTCTCCTGCCTCAGCCTCCTGAGTAGCTGGGATTATAGGCACCCACCACCACACCCAACTAATTTATGTATTTTTAGTAGAGACAGTGTTTTGCCCTGTTGGCCAGGCTGGTCTTGAACTCCTGACCTCAGGATCCACCCCCCTCAGCCTCCCAAAGTGCTGGGATTACAGGTGTGAGCCACTGAGCCTGGCCTGGCTCACATCTGTAATCCCAGCACTTTGGGAGGCCGAGGCAGGTGGATCATGAGATTAGGAGATGGAGACCATCCTGGCCAACATGGTGAAATCCCGTCTCTACTAAAAAACACGTACACATGAATTAGCCAGGTGTGGTGTTTCGCGCCTATAGTCCCAGCTACTTGGGAGGCTGAGGCAGGGGAATTTCTTGACCCGGGAGGCAGAGGTTGCAGTGAGCCGAGATTGAGCTGCTGCACTCCAGCCTGGCAACAGAGCGAGACTGTCTCAAAAAAAAAAAAAAAAAAAAAAAACCAAAAAACACCCAAAACAATAATAACAAAACAGCAGAAATTTATCCTCACAATTCTGGGGACTGGATGTCCAAAATCAAGGTGTCAGCAGGTTGGTTTCTCCTTGAAGCTCTGGGGATCTACCCCAAGCCTTTTCTTTTTTTGAGATGGGAGTTTTGCTCGTTACCCAGGCTGGAGTGCACTGGCGCCATCTTGGCTCACTGCAACCTCCGCCTCCTGGGTTCAAGCAATTCTCCTGCCTCAGCCTCCTAAGTAGCTGGGACTACAGGTGCATGCCACCATGCCCAGCTAATTTTTGTATTTTTAGTAGAGACAGGGTTTCACCATGTTTACCAGGATGGTCTCGATCTCTTGACCTCGTGATCCACCTGCCTCGGCCTCCCAAAGTGCTGGCATTATAGGCTTGAGCCACCACACCTGGCCTTTTTTTTTTTTTTAATGGAGTCTTGGTCTGTTGCCAGGCTGGAGTGCAGTGGCGTGATCTCAGCTCACTTCAATCTCTGCCTCCTGGTTCAAGTGATTCTCCTGCCTCAGCCTCCTGAGTAGCTGGGATTACAGGTGCTACAACTACACGCAGCTAACTTATTGTATTTTTAGTAGAGATGAAGTTTCTCCATGTTGGCCAGGCTGGTCTCGATCTCCTGACCTCGTGATCTGCCCGCCTTGGCCTCTGAAAGTGCTGGGATTACAGGCATGAGTCACCCACCAATTTCCCTCTTCTAATAAGGACATCGGTCACTGACTTAGGGCCCACCCTTGTCCAGCTTGACTTCATCTTGATTACATCTGTGAAGACTGTTTCCAAACACAGTAGCCCTGATCCCCAGTTTCACTTTCCACTATTTCAGTTACCCATGGTCAATTACGGTTGGAAAATATTACATAGCTAAGAAATTTTGAGAGGGAGACACCACCAGACACCACATTCACATAACTTTTATTACAGTATATTGTTATAATTGTTCTGTTAGTTATTGCTGTTAATCTCTTTTTTTTTTTTTTTGAGACAGAGTCTTGCTCTGTTGCTCAGGCTGGAGTGTAGTGGGGTGATCTCGGCTCACTGCAACCTCCACCTCCTGGGTTCAAGAGATTCTTTTGCCTTAGCCTCCTGACTATCTGGGACTACAGGTGCATGCCACCATGCCCAGCTAAGTTTTTGTATTTTTAGTGGAGACGGGGTTTCACTGTGTTAGCCAGGATGGTCTTGATCTTCAGACCTCGTGATCCACCCACCTCAGCCTCTGAAAGTGCTGAGATTACAGGTGTGAGCCACTGTACCCAGCCGTCTCTTACTATGCCTAATCTATACACTTCATTTTAAGCTCGCACACTTAAGTAACATACTGCTGGGCGTGGTGGTTCACGCCTGTAATCTCAGTACCTTGGAAGGCAGAGGTGGGAGATCACCTGAGGTCAGGAGTTCGAGACCAGCCTGGCCAACATGGCAAAACCTCATCTCTACCAAAGACAGAAAAATTAGCTGGGCGTAGTGGTGGCCACCTATAATCCCAGCTACTCAGGAAGCTGAGGCAGAATTGCTTGAACCTGGAAGGCAGAAGTTGCAGTGAGCCAAGATCACCCCACTGCGCTCCTGGGCTCAAGTGATTCTCCCACCTCAGCCTCCAGACCACAAGAGCACATCACCAGGCCCAGCTAATTTCTTATTTTTATAATTTTGTTTTGTTTTTGAGACAGTCTTGCTGTGTCGCCCAGGCTGGAATGCAGTGGTACCATCTTGGCTCTCTGCAACCTCTGCCTCCCAGGTTCGAGTGACTCTCCTCAGACTCTTGAGTAGCTGGGACTAGAGGTGCATGTCACCACACCTGGCTAATTTTTGTATTTTTAATAGAAAGTTGGCTTCACCTCGTTGGCCAGGCTGGTTGAACTGGGCTCAAGCAGTCCTCCCAGCTTGGCCTCTCAAAGTATGAGGATTACAGGTGTGAGCCACTGCACCACGCCTTAAGTTCACCCACACTTGGGGGAGCAGAATTTGCCATCACCTTCTAAAAGCAGGAATGTCATTTATGAACCCATTATAGACCGGTTCATATAAACTATGTAAACATACATGGTTTACTCACCTCTGTACCCCCACCAGAGTGCCTACCACAAAGTAGGCACTCACATAATTTTGAGTATCAACGGCAGCACTTCTTAGATATATTTTCTGCATAGTTTTATCTGGAGAAAAGGCTGGGAAAGGCCCGGCACGGTGGCTGACGCCTGTAATCCCAGCACTTTGGGAGGCCGAGGCAGGTGGATTACTCGAGGTCAGCAGTTTGAGAACAGCCTGGCCAAAATGAACCCCATCTCTACTAAAAATACAAAAATTAGCCAGGTGTGGTGGCAGGCACCCATAATCCCAGCTACTCCAGAGGCTGAGGCAGGAGAATCACTTGAACCTGGGAGGTGGAGGTTTCAGTGAGCCAAGTTCGCACCACTGCACTCCAGCCTGGGCGACAAGAGTAAAACTCTGCCTCAAAAAAAAAAAAAAAAAAAAAAAAAAAAGGTGGCTGGATATGGTGGCCTCACACCTGTAATCCCAGCACTTTGAGGCTGAGCTAGGTGGAATACAAGGTCAGCCTGGCCAACACGGTGAAACACCATCTCTACTGAAAATACAAAAATTAGCTGGGTGTTGTGGTGGACATCTATAGTCCCAGCTACTCTGGAGGCTGAGGCAGAATTGCTTGAACCTGGGAGGCGGAGGTTGCAGTGAGCCAAGATCACGCCACTGCACTCTGCACTCCAGCCTGGTGAAAGAGGGAGACTCTGTCTAAAAAAAAAAAAAAAAAAAAAAAAAAAAAAAAAAAGGCTAAGGAAGTCCATTCCCCAGCAAAGTGAAGAGTGCCTCCTCTGTGCAATGCATACCTGCCATACAAGAGTTTTCCTTGTCTAAGAAACATGCAGTTGCCAAGCTAAAATCAGCTGTTTTCAAGCTCTTTGGTTAGTATTTGCTTCTTGTTCACTGACTTGCTACCTTTTAGCATTTTCTAGAAAAGAGTTGGCAGAGCCTGATGATCTAAGGAAAGCTGCAGCGGAAACTAGAAATTGGGAGGATAATTTGGTCTGGAGGTGAAAACTAGTTTGCCTTTGTGGAACTGTCCTACCAACCACACACTAAAATGTATCATCGAACCCCTGACCTCAGGAGATCCGCCTGCCTCGGCCTTCCAAAGTGCTGGGATTAATGGCATGATCCACTGCACCCAGCCAACTATTTTAATAAGTTGTTTGCCCATCTTCCTTATTATATTGTAACCCACAAGAGCACTTCAGTTGCTTGCAGTGTCCTAGGGTCCTAAGGCAGCCCAGGGGGTATTTCTGGGAGGAACCAGGAGGTGTTGTTGATATAGTTCTGAGTGCGACCAAGAGGAGGCAGGGCTCCTCACACTTGTCCTGGGGACAGAGGCAGGACCCTTACCTTGAGGACTTTTCCCTTAGGTGGGTTTGGATGTGCACCTGGTAATACTGTCCTCTCTCCCTGAGGTGTGAGTGAGGATGCTTCCAGCTCTGGGAGACACAGCTGTGGTGTCGCTGGCCAGGGTACAGCTTTCTAGAAAGGAACCATTTTCAGCACCTCAAAGTTCAGACTTTCCTTTCCCTCTCGCAGGCTGGGGTGAGCGACCACCAGCCCACAGTGTAGAGGCGGGTCTCATGTTTTATGCTCTTCATTTGGACTTTTTTTCTTTCTTTTTTGAGACAGAGTCTGGCTCTTTCGCCCAAGCCTGAGAGTGGCACCACCTCGGCTCCCTGCAACGTCTGCTTCCTGAGTTCGAGCCACTCTCCTGCTTCAAACTTCTGAGTAGCTGGGATTGGAGATGCACACCACTATGCCCAGCTAATTTTTGTATTTTTAGTAAAGAGGGGGTTTCACCATATTGTTCAGCCTGGTCTCGAACTCCTGGCCTCATGTGATCTGCCTGCCTCAGCCTTCCAAAGTGTTGGGATTACAGGCGTGAGCCACCACACCCGGCCCATTTAGACTTTAAAAACAAGCAAACATAGGATCTGGCCCTGTTCCCCAGGCTGGAGTCCAGTGGTGCCATCATATCTCACTGCAGCCTCCAGCTCCTGGGCTCAAGCAATCCTCCCACCCCAGCCTCCTGAGTAGCTAGAACTACACATTTGCTCTACCACACCCCACTAATTTTCCTATTTTTGTTTTTTGTAGAGGTGGGGGGTGTCTCACTAAGTGGCCCAGGCTGGTCTCGAACTCCTGGGCTCAAGAGAGTCTCCTGCCTTGGCTTCCCCAATTACTGAGGTTACAGGCATGAGCCACTGTGCCCAGCCTTTACTCTGACTTTGAATGGGTCCTGTTTGCAGCCCGCTCCACGTCTCCACCCTCTGGGGTGCATGTTTCCTCCAATCCCAGAGCCTTTTCCTCCTTGACTCCACTCCCGAGGCATGTCTGTCTATGCAGGAGGTGGGCTCAGTTTTGCTCTGCCAAGCTTTGCCATTAGTAATGTTTCTCCTGACACTGTGTGGGCATCTCTCTTCTACATTAAACTATATTCATGTTCCCTTTATCTTGGTGGGGTTAAGCCAAAAAGGGAGGGGTAGGAGGCTGGATGCAGCAACTCATGCCTGTAATCCCAGCCAAGGCAGGAGGATCCCTTGAGCCCAGGAGCTTGAGACCAGCCTGAGCAATATAGCAAGACCTCCTCTCTACAAAATAAAACAAAACATAAAAAAATTAGCTTGGTGTGGTGGTGTGTGCCTGTAGTCTCCACTACTCAGGAGAATGGCTTCAGCCCAGGAGTTCAAGACCAGTCTGGGTGACAATGAGACTTGGCCTCAAAAAAAAAAAAAAAAAAAAAAAAACTCACTGTGGGTTGAGATGAGATGCAGTGGGGACTATGTGTGAGCCAAATCAGTTTCTTACAAGCTCCTCAGTAGGTTTCAGGGGAAGCTTCAATGTCACATCAGATTCTGGGGACAGTTACAGCTTTGGCATAATGATTATTGTGAAGCAGTGGGATGGAGACAAAAGCAAAGGCAGTGCAGCTGGTCCACATCCTTGCAAGTGCAAGCGCACAAACCATGCCAGACATATCATGCCTGTAATCCAGCACTCTGGGAGGCGGAGGCGGGCGGATCACCGGAGGTCTGGAGTTTGAGACCCACCTGACCAACATGGAGAAAGCCCATCTCTACTAAAAATACAAAATTAGCTGGGCGTGAGGGAGGGTACCTGTAATCCCAACTACTCGGGAGGTGGAGGCAAGAGAATTGCTTGGACCCAGGAGGCAGAGGTTGCAGTGAGCAAAGATTGTGCCATTGCACTCCAGCCTGGGCAATAAGAGCCAAACTCTGTTTGGGGGAGAGGGAAAGAGAGAAATAAAGCTTTTGTGTAAGTCAACTGGCAAGAACACAAGAGGAGATGCTTAAATCTCCCTTTCCCAGCTGGGGGCTGTGTCAGATTTTATAAGTTTAGGATTTGATTGGATTTTGCAGTGAAGAATGCAAAGACATGTGATCTGACTGGATCCTGCCATGGGGTGATACCAAAACTCAATCTGATTGGTTCCTGGCTCTTGCCGTGGGGTGTCCGCTTCTTAAATGGATCCCGTCGCATCTCCTCAGCCCGAGCTCTTAGGTTCCAGTCCGTGGTTGCACGCTTGGTTAATCTGGGCATGCCCAGGGTATGTGACCTTTAACCTGGGAGTCCATGGCAATTGAAAAGCAACTGACAACTTTATTACATCAAAGTTGAACTGAGGCCTGGAACGGTGCCTCAGGCCTGTAATCCCGGCACTGTGGGAGGCTGAGGCTGGTGGTTCACCTGAGGTCCAGGGTTCAAGAACCTGAGGTAAGGAGAAACGGGGTTTTGCCAAAAACGGTGAAATCTTGTCTCTATTAAAAATACAAAAATTACCCACGCGTGGTGGCGCATGCCTGTAATTCCAGCTACTCCAGAGACTGAGGCAGGAGAATCTCCTGAACCCGGGAGGCTGAGGTTGCGGTGTGTCGAGATCGCGCCACTGCCTTTAGGTTTCACTCCATGGTTGCACGCTTGGTTAATCTGGGCATGCTCAGGGAACCGGGAGATTGCAGTGAGCTGAGATCTCGCCATTGCACTCCAGTCTGGGCGACAAGAGTGAAACTCCATCCAAAAAACAAACAAAAAACACCAGTTGGGGCCGGGCGCGGTGGCTCACGCCTGTAATCCCAGCACTTTGGGAGGCAGAGGCAGGTGGATCACGAGGTCAAGAGATGGAGACCATCCTGGTCAACATGGTGAAACCCCGTCTCTACTAAAAATACAAAAAAAAAAAAAAAAATTAGCTGGGCATGGTGGTGCGTGCCTGTAATCCCAGCTACTCAGGAGGCTGAGGCAGGAGAATTGCCTGAACCCAGGAGGTGGAGGTTGCGGTGAGCCGAGATCGCGCCATTGCACTCCAGCCTGGGTAACAAGAGCTAAACTCCATCTCAAAAAAACAAAAAACAAAAAACACCAGTTGAACTAGATTTGGTCTGATAGAGTTACACATTTACAAACTGTGCCCCCAACCCTCTGCCAACGCATTCCACTCCTCATTCATGAGGGAAGAGGGATGGAGGTCATGTTTCTGTATCTACTTCATGCTGACCAGGGGCACTGAGTCCCCTAAAATTAGAGGAATGAAACTCTTGGGCTGCTGAGTCCAGGTGAGTTTTGGGGTCCCCCGGAGTTGCTGGAAGGGCTGGTATTGTTGTTGTAATACAAACTGAAGATGGAAGTGTTGGCACCTGGAGGAAAAACAGTTTACCATCAATTTAATATATAGGACTGAAAAGTGAAAGGAGAGGCCCGGGAGGCCGGGCCCAGTGGCTCATGCCTGTAATCCTGGCACTTTGTGAGGCCGAGGTAGGCAGATCACCTGAGGTCAGGAGTTTGAGACCAGCCTTACCAACATGTAGAAACCCTGTCTCTACTAAAAATTTAAAATTAATGGGGCGTAGTGGTGCATGTCTGTAATCCCAGTTACTCAGGAGGCTGAGGCAGAAGGAATGGCTTGAACCCGGAAGGTGGAGGTCGCAGTGAGCCGAGATCGTGCCATTGCACTCCAGACTGGGCAACAAGAGCAAATCACTGTTTCAAAAGAAAGAAAGAAAGAGAGAAAAAGAGAGAAAGAAAGAAGGAAGGAAGGAAAGAAAAAAGGTAAAGTAACAGGAGAACATTGGCCACGAGGGGCCCCAGCAGAGGAAGAAACCAGGTAATCTCAGTGGTTGGCTGGACGTGGTGGCTCATGCATGTAATCCCAGCACTTTGGGAGGCCGAGACAGGCAGATCACCTGAGCTCAGGAGTTCCAGACCACCTTGGCCAACACGATGAAGCCCCGTTTCTACTAAAGGTACAAAAATTAGCCAGGCCTGGTGGTGGCATGTGCTATAGTCCTAGCTACTCAGGAGGCTGAGGCAGGACAATTGCTTGAATCTGGGGGGCAGAGGTTGCAGAGAGCTGAGATTGCACCACTGCACTACAGCCTGGGCGACAGAGTGAAACTTCATCTCTATATCAATCAATCAATCTCAGTGGATGAACTACCCTTGATATGGTTTATCTCTGTGTCTCCACCCAAATCTCATGTGAAATTGTAATTCCCGATATTGAGAGAGAAACCTGGTGGGAGGTGATTGGCTTGTGGGGGCCGACTTCCCCCTTGCTGTTCTTGTGATAGTGAGTGAGTGCTCATGGGATCTGGTTGTTTAAAAGTGTTTGGCCCCTCCCCCTTCACTCTCTCTCCTGCTCTACCATGGCAAGACGTGCCTGCTTCCCCTTTGCCTTCTGCCATGATTGTCCGTTTCCTGAGGCCTCCCCGCCCATGCTTCCTGTACTGCCCCCAGAACTGTGAGTCAATCAAATCTCTTTTGTTCATAAATTACCCAGTTTCAGGTAGTTCTTTATTGCAGCATGAAAACAGATGAATGGATGCTTCTGGTTGAAGGAATGCAGCCATTCTGCTTGTTTGAATATTTCCTTTATATGAATCTCAATTTCCCGGGAGGTGTTTCTCCAAGTGCAATGGGAGGTATTGGTGACCGCACGTACCCCTCAGTGTTCTGCTAGTAAAGAGTAAGGTTGATCAGCGATCTCCTGCTTTTTCAGACTGGCCTGGACTGAAAAGGTAACTGGTAAAGGTATCAGTAAGCACCAGGAGGTATGGAAATCCTCCAGGAGCCACAGGCATCACATTGAAGTCCATTTGCCAGTATTCCCTGGCACGGTTCTTCTGAATTGTACTGACTTGGCCAAAAGAGATATGGCAGGGGCTGGAGGCAGTGGCTCATGCCTGTAATCCCAGCACTTTGAGAGGCCAGGGTCGGTGGATCATTTGAGGTCAGGAGTTCAATAACAGTCTGGCCAACATGGTAAAACCTCGTCTCTATTAAAGTACAAAAATTAGCCGGGTGTGGTGGTGTGTGCCTGTAATCCCAGCTATTCAGGAAGCTGAGACGGGAGAATCACTTGAGCCGAGGAGGTGGAGTTTGCAGTGAGCTGAGATGGCACCACTGCATTCCAGCCTGGGGGGGAGGAGAGAGAGAGAGAGAGAGAGAGAGAGAGGGAGAGAGAGAGAGAGAGAGAGACCGAGAGAGAGAGAGAGAGAGAGACCTTGTCTCAAAAAAAAAAAAAGGTAGGGGAGGTCTGGTTGGAGCATTGATATTCTGATGATAGACACAGTGGTCAGCCACTTTATCTATTACATTGTTTACTTTCATCATGGGGTGCTTATAATGCCGATGAGCAAGCCGTGTCCCGCCTCCTTCCCGCAGTGTAAGGAGTCATGGACGTCTTTTACAATAACCCAGTTCACATTTGCAGGCACTCATATCCTGCGTCTTCTATTTAGGGGCCACCTTATGGAACTCAGGTGATATCTATCTCCAGTGGCTTTTAAAATCCCCCAGGCAGGGGCAGGTGCAGTGGCTCACACCTATAATCCCAGCACTTTGGGAGACTGGTGGGTGGATCACTTTAGGTCATGAGTTCAAGACCAGCCTGGCCAACATGGTGACTCCCATCTTTACTAAAAATCCAAAAAATTATCCGGGTGTAGTGGTAGGCACCTGTAATTCCAGCTACTTGAGAGTTCCAGGCAGGAGAATCACTTGAACCTGGGAGGCAGCCGTTGTAGTGAACTGAGATTACCCCATCCCACTCCAGCCCGGGGAACAAGAGTGAAATTTTGTTTCAAAAGAGGAAAAAAAAAAAAGAAAGAAAAAAGAAATTCCTCAGTGGAGTACCTTGCCTTATTTTATAAAGAGCTACTGAAGGAAGCAGAGACATTTGGAGGACTTCCCCACCCATGCAGCTGTCTTGGCCATGGCTTCTGAAATTTACTATTTCAGTCACCCTGCTGATAACCTTGGCAATAGACTGTATTAACCTGTTTAGGCCTTTCCGTGGCCCAAATCAGTGCCAGTATTTCTGCTGAACATTTGGTTCCATGTTATTTGCATTTAGAAGGCTCCTTTTTTTTTTTTTTTTTTTTCTGAGACAGAATTTTGTTCTTGTTGCCCAGGCTGGAGTCCAATGGCATGATTGTGGTTCATGGCAACCTCTGCCTCCCGGATTCTAGGGATTCTCCTGCCTAAGTCTCCCAAGTAGCTGAATTGACAGGCATGTGCCATTATGCCTGGCTTATTTTGTATCTTTAGTAGAGATGGGGTTTCTCCAGATTAGTCAGGCTGGTTTCAAACTCCCAACCTCAGGTGATCGGCCCTGCTCAGACTCCCAAAGTGCTGGGATTACAGGCATGAGTTCCCCTTTATTCCAGATCGCCCCATGGGCATGGACCACAGAGATTGCATCCTGTGAGTCTGCAGAAACAGTAAAGGCCTTGTCCTGTCTTAGGTTCAGGGCTCAGGTTCATGCAGATTTTCCCAGCCCTCTGTGCTGAAGTCCCTGTGGGAGGCTCTGGGCTGGTTTCCTGTAGGTAGAGAACTTCACGTCCTGCCCTTCACTGGCCTCTTTTCATGAAGCTCCTGCCATCTACAGACCATGGCTTCCTTTTCTTCTTCAACCACATGTCTGTTATTAAAACTCTGGAAGTCAGCCAGGCACTGTGGCTCATGCCTCTAATCCCAGCATATTGGGAGGTCGAGGCAGACTGATCACTTAAGGTCTGAAGTTCGAGACCAGCCTGGCCAACATGGTGAAACCCTTTCTGTAATATTTACAAAAATTAGTCAGACATACAGATGGGCGCTGGTAGTCGCAGGTACTTAAGAGGCTGAGGCAGGATAATTGCTTGAACCCAGGAGACAGAGGTTTCAGTAAGCTGAGATCGCACCACTGTACTCCACCCTGGGCAAGAGAGCAAGACTCTTGTCTCTACAAACCAAACCAAAACAAAACCCTAACTTGGGATTAGCCTTCTCTTCTAATTTTTAAAAAAATATTAAGAAGAAAATAGATGTAGCTGCTATGTTGCCCAGGCTGGTCTTAAATCCCTGGCCTCAAGTGATTCTCCCTCCATGACCTCCAAAAGTGCTGGATTATAGGTGTGAGCACTGTTTCCAGACTTATATTGTTTATATATATATATATATATATATATATATATATATATATATACATACAAAATTATCTTTCAGAGCCAATAAATATGTTCAAATATACAAAACCTCATTAAGGAAAAATGTCACTTGACAGCAAATAAGCAATCTGGAGCAATCTGATCGCACTCACTGTGAAGACGAGAAAACTTCATGTTTATTAGGTTTCCCAAGAGATGCACTGCACTCTTCCCTTGAAAACACACAGCTCATGGCCTCCTTCAAAACACACATCCTCTTCAAGGTAATTTACAAACAGGTCAAGAGAAGGTAAAAAATTATATCTGAATTCTCACGTTTCAAATCATACACTAAACATAAAATCCAAATTTATTTTTACAAGAATTTAGGGGAACTACCACTTAGCTATACAGGTAATAGATATATTAAGTATCATAGATAAAAAGAGGGCTCGCATCAGCAGCACGTGTAATAACAGATTAAAAAGTTAACAGATAAAAGATTTAGGATAGAAAGAATCCTCTCTTAAAAAGGAAAACAAAATTATATTTATATATACATAATGGCTATAACACCCATCACACAACTTTATAGAAACAGCATCTATTCAAAAACAGTATTTCCAAACTCTTTAAATAAATGTAGTAATAATCGATGCCCACCTTTTTCAAAATAAATCAATAAAATGTATAATATATGTTAAACATATGACAATATATCTAAGACATGTTAAAAATCACCACTGAATTCTCACAATTCAGTAACAAACACTAAACAGAAAATAAAAATTTCTATTAGAAGATTTACGGGAACTACCACATAGCTATAAATATAATAGATTATCATGTAAGTATCATAGATAAAGAGTGCTTGCTTCAGGAGCACATATCTTAATAGATAAAACAATGTAATAAAAGATTTAGGATAAACAGAATTCTTTCTTAAAAAAAGAAAACTATATTTCTGTGTATGTAACAGCTACAATTCTCATCAAAAACTCTACAGGAACAGCAAGCTTTCAAAAGTAAAACAATTTCCAAACTATTTGAAATAAATATAGGAATAATTCAATGGCTAACACTTCCCAAACAAACCACAAAAATGCATAGTATGCATGAAGCTACTGTTACAATCCGATGGCACTCATACTTTACAAATAATTCTGTGCCAATCTGAGCGCCTGTACTGTGCCCTCAAATGCTCCTGGAGAGGCTGGAATTCAGCAACATAAAAAAAGGAGGTGGTGCCGCAGGAAGGGGTGGAACCAGAAACACCCCTGGTTTCTCACTGTCCTCCATGGACTCCTAGAAGTACCATCTCCCCACCCCTCCAACCCTAGGGGGACAGCGTGGTCACTCTATTGAGCTCTTTCTAGAACAGTCCAGGTTCTTCTAGATGATCTGCAGAAATGGCTCCTCTCCTCCTTCCTGGTGTCTCTCTGTCATTAGCATTGGAATAAACTTCGTGCTGAAAATCCACATCTCCCCGGGCCTGGTGTTCTGGAAGTGAGAGAGAGGATGTCAGACTTCAAGGAAGCAGTTCTCTAGGAAGGTCATTCACATCCCATGTCAATTCTAACTAGAGTTCAGAGCTATTGATCATCTCCTGCCCTTCATTCTCTAGCCTGCTTCTGAACCCTGCTGTTCAATTGTGATACGCACACTTTGGTGACCCCGATGCCGAAACTCACTTAATACACCCAAGGCCATCCCCAGTGATCTGCTTCCTCACCAGGACTTTGTGTGGGTCTGCCCAGGGAGTAGAGCACCTTCAGACAATGTGGCGTTAGACTTCATCACATGTGGGGTCTTTCGTGTCACTTAAGATCTAAACTGGTAACCAGGCTAGATATGGTCCTAATGTGACAACATCACGAACCACGAGTTTCAGAGCCTAATCCATAATCCTACTTCCTAATGTTGAAGTCTCATGCTGAGTCCTCAACGTGGTTAGCTGCAGAAGATGTAAACCAAATCTTCACTGAATCCTTGACCCAAATGGGTAATTCAAGTGTGCCAATCCTAATGAACCTCCCGGAAATCAGTATTTCTGATGAATTTTGAGACAGGGTTTCACTGTGTCGACCAGGCTGGAGTACAGTGGCAGGATCAGGTCTCCCTGCAGCCCCAGTGTCCCAGGCTCCAGCGATCCTCCCTCCTCAGCCTCCTGAGTAGTTGGGAATAGAGATGCCTCCCACATCAACCAGCTAATTTGTGAATTTTTGTGGAGAGTAGATCTCGCCAAATTGCCCAGGCTTGAAGCTGGATCAAGCAATTAGGTTCCTCGGATTTCCTAAATAGACACAATATTCTGCCTTGACTCCGGAGGATGCAGACATACCTTCTCTCAGGCCGATGACCTCAGGCCTCCACGGTGCTGTAGCTCTAGAAAAAGAGGGCACGATCTCGTGCCCACACCCAGTGCTCTGGGTCATAAGCCTGGATCTGGAAAAACAAACGCCCCTTGAGAAAACGGGGACCCCCCCCAGGATACCCCTTCATCCCCTCTTCCAGCCTCCAACCACCTGATTCCTCCCCATCTCCCCACACCCCACCCACCTCCTCCAGCTCCTCTGGGGAAACCCAAGCCCTGCAGGGCATGGAACAGAAGAACTGGAACCGAAGCTTCTGGAATAAGCGTCGCTGGGAGCGGTTCTTCCCATACAGGAAGTAGAAGATGGCTTGTTTGGGGCCCTGGTTGTCCTCCTCCATGTCATTGGCCAGGTATCTGGGGGCAGAAATCAGACTGCTGCTCAGGGGCACCACCAGGAGAGACCTCTGGCTGAGGTCAGCTTTCTAGAGAGGAGGGCGGGGGACCTAAGGTCAGGACTGGCACCCATCCTGCAGAGAGCCATGCCTTCCTCAGGAGGGCCCTGCTGGACAGATGCCTGCTGAAGGGCACCCCTCACACCTTCTGGATGGAGACAAAAAGCCAACTGGTGGCCAAGAGTGGTGGCTCAGGCCTGGAATTTCAACACTTTGAAAGGCTGAAGCAGGTGGGTGACATGAGGCCAGGAGTTTGAGACCAACCTGTTGAACATTGCGAAACCCCATCTCTACTAAAAATACAAAAATCTCCTGGTGTGGTGGCACACACCTTAGTCCTAGCTACTCCAGAGGCTGAGGCACAAGAATTACATGAACCCAGGAGGCTGAGGTTGTAGTGACCTGAGATAGGTTCGCTGCATTCTAGCTTGGAAGACAGAGCGAGACTCTCTCTCAATAAATAAATAAATAGAATGGGAGTGGTGGCTCATGCCTGTAATCCCAGCAATTTGGGAGGCTGAGGCAGGTGGATCACTAGGTCAGGCGATTGAGACCATCCTCATTAACACAGCAAAACACTGTCATCTGTACTACAAATATGAAACATTAGCTGGGCCTTGTGGCATGGGCCTGTAGTCCCAGCTACTCAGAAAGCTGAGGCAGGAGAATTGCTTGAACCCAGGGGGCAGAGGTTGCAGTGAGCCAAGTTGGTGCCATTGTACTCCAGCCTGGTTGATAGAGTGAGGCTCCATCTCAAAAAAAAAAAAAAAAAAACATATATATGTGTATATATATGTGTGTGTGTGTGTGTGTGTATACACATATATATGTGTGTATATATATACATATATATGTGTATATATGTGTGTGTATATATATATACATATATATATAAAATTTAATAAATACGTAATTGTCCAAGTGTGATGGCACAGCCCTATAGTCTGAGCTAATCAGGAGGCTGAGGTGGGAGGATCATTTGAGCCCAAGAGATGGAAGCTGTAGTGAGCTCTGATCTCACCACTGCACTCCAGCTTGGGGGACAGAGTGAGTCTCTGTCACAAAATAAATAAAATAAATAAAATACATTGATATTTTTCCAAGATCCTGTCTTCTATAGGCATCTAGTCTAATGGCACTGGGAGAAATCAGGGCAAAAAACCTCATCCCAATGTCACATTATAATAGGATGTCACTAGTGTGCTTTGGGCATGCAGAGGTGGGAAGATGAGGGAAGGCATCACAGAGGCTGTGGGGTGAACTGATGTCAAGGAATGGGTGCTTCCCTTCAGAACCACACGTGTGCAGGACCCCAGACAGAAAACACACATGCAAAGTCGAGTGGCAGGCATCTGGAAGGAGCGGTGAAACCAAGCCAGGAAACACCAGGATGGCGAGCCGGTTTGGCTGCAGAGAGATTGTAGAGAGGGTGGAATTGGCACTGTGGGCCTGGCCTCCATTTCAAGAGACATCAGCTAAGGAAGCTGTTCAGGTGGGCAGTCGGGGGTCGGACCTGTGCTTTGGAGAGATGTTCCGGCTGCACTAGGAAGTCCCCTGGCTTGGGAAGAGGCTCCAGGAGTCCCCAGCAGGGGGTGTGTGTCAGTGGATTGGAGTGAAGCGAGGGGGCCTGAACTCTTTCCTCTGTCACGGGAATCCGGAGGAGGACGATGAACCATTGCATTTGGGGTTGATGTGGGAAGGAGAGAGACAGAAGAACCAGAAGTGGCTGTGGCTGGGGGAGGCATCGTGTCTGCTTCTTTTCCTCTCCCCTTAGGAGGGTTGGATGGTTCCTTTGGTTTCATTCTTTTATTTTTAAGCTGGCGTTTGAGTTTGGTTTTGCTTTGAGAAAACATCTTGCTTTTTTACTGAGGCTAGAGTTCAGTGGCTTAATTAATCGTAGCACACTGCAACCTCTGCCTCCTTGGTTCAAGCGGTTCTCCTGCCTCAACCTCCTGAGTAGCTGGGATTACAGGTTCACACCAGCAGCCCCGGCTATTTTGTTGTTGTTGTTGTTGTTTTGAGACATAGTCTTGCTCTGTCACCCAGACTGGAGTGCGATGGCATAATCTTGGCTCATTGCAACCTTTGCCTCCCAGGTTCAAGCGATTCTCCTGCCTCAGCCTCCTGAGTAGCTGGGATTACAGGCACATGCCACCACACTTGGCAAATTTTTGTATTTTTAGTATAGGTGAGGTTTGACCATGTTGGCCATGCTGGTCTTGAACTTCAGGTGATCTGCCTGCCTTGGCTTCCCAAAGTGCTGGGATTACAGGTGTGAGCTACTGCACCTGGGCTGAGTTTGTTTTCAGAAGGAACAGTCTAAGAATGCTGCTGTATACTCCTATTTTGTTTATACACAGAGTAAAGAGGACAAATAGGTGAAAGAACTGGGCCAGGCACGGTGGCTGACGCCTGTAATCCCAGCACTTTGAAAGGCCAAGGCGGGTGGATCATGAGGTCAAGAGATCGAGACCATCCTGGTCAACATGGTGAAACCCCAACTCTACTAAAAATACAAAAAACTAGCTGGGCATGGGGGCGCATGCCTGTAATCCCAGCTACTCGGCAGGCTGAGGCAGGAGAATTGCCTGAACCCATGAGGTGGAGGTTGCGGTGAGCCGAGATCACGTCATTGCACTCCAGCCTGGGTAACAAGAGCGAAACTCCATCTCAAAAAAAACAAATAAAATGAATGAGAGGTTGGAATCTGACTTGCCCTGCTGTCCCAGGGTGTTGGATATTGACGGATAGGAGGGAGCAAAGCATTCACAGAGCCAGGAAGAAATGAATGGGTTCGTACTGCCAGGAGAAGAGGCCGGCGCGGCTAAAATATGCTATGACCATGGCCAGCAGGTACTAATGGAGAGAAAGGAACACAGAGACAGAGAGGTCACATCTTGGAAAAGGCAGATTGTGCAGATGGGGAAATGGGGGCAGGGGAGGGTTCACCCATCAGAGAAGGGACCTCAGCATTGGGGTGACTGTGCTCATTGGGAAATCGTGAGGTGGAGGGGTATTAGAAGGTCGGATGCAAATCTGAGAAGCTGGAGGAAGGGATGTCAGTGATGCTCCCAGGATGGTGAGCTCCCATGGGACCTTTGCAGGGAGTGTGTCTAGGTTGGCTGGCGTCAGGAGGGTCTTGTGTGTGCGAGGCAGAGAAATGTCCCAAAGAGGTGATAGTAGAGGGGCCGGGAGCTTCAGGGCTGCGGCTGGACTGCAGCCCAGGGCTCAGATTCCTAAGGATCCCTAGGAGAGGCAGGGGCCACTCACTCACTCTGAAAGAAACCAGCAGAGTCCTGAGGGAGATGCGGACAAATCATAAAAAGACCAAGAACAGCTGGGAGTGGCAGCTCAAGCCTGTGACTCCAGTACTGTGAGAGGCCCAGACAGGAGGATCACGTGGGCCCAAATTCCAGAACAACCTGGGCAACATAGCAAGACCCTCTTTATCCAAAAATTACAAAAATTAGTCAATCATGGTGGTGGCATGTGCCTGTAGTTCTAGCTACTCGGGAGGCTGAGGCAGGAGAATTGCTTGAACCCAGGAATTAGAGGCCACTGTACTTTATCCTAGAGAGCAGAGCCAGACTCTGTCTCAAAAAAAGCAAAAAACAAAAAGCACACACCAAAAACCTGGGTTGGTGCCAAGACTCAAGACCGTGGGAGGTGGCTGGGCACAGTGGCTCATGATTGTATTATCAGCACTTTGGGAGGCCAAGGCCGGTGGATCACCTGTGGTCAGGTGTTCAAGACTAGCGTGGCCAACATGGCAAAACCCTGTCTCTACAAAAAACACTAATATGAGCCAGGCATGGTGCACGCCTGCAGTCCAGCTACTGGGGAGGCTGAGGCAGGAGAATCGCTTGAACCCTGGAGTGGGAGGCTGCATTGAGCCGAGATCGGGACACTGCCCTCCAGCCTGGGCAACAGAGCAAAACTCTGTCTCAGAATAAAATAAGACTGTGGAGCATCAGGTGGGAGCTGGTGGAGGAGAGGGGAGGGGAACCGTGGGTATGGAAGCTGTGCCCTCCCAGGCCGTGTGTTGGAACAGGAACACAGTTTCGTGGAGAACGACCTTACCTTGTCGGATGCCCTCAGATACGTGTCCCAGGCCAGGAATCTTTTCACGACAGGATCCTCTGTGATTAGAGAGCAGATGTTAGTGTGAGAAGCAGAAAGGAGTTTCCATGGGAGAAACAGGGCAGCCAGGAGAACTGTGCCTCCCTGGGGAAAGTCTCAGGATGGTGGAAGCAGGTGAGGTGGATGGGAGAGGAGAGAATGACTTTCACTGGGCAAGGGAGAGAGGCTCCCGCTCTGAGACTGCCCTGAGAAGAGGCCATAGGAGGCCCTGGGTGTGAGAATCTACCGGCTGGAGAGCTGGGAAGAAGCCTGGATGCCCTTTCCACAGACATGCAGGGACCCCTGCAGAGTCATAAAGTCATTCCCATCGTTTCCTCCTGAGACAGTCATATCAGGTTGTGACCATGGCCTTGGTATCCCCCTCTCCGGATGGAGATACTTAGGTTTAGAAAAGTCAGCAAGAGACATAACGTTTCTGAGGGCACAACTGAAACTGCTTTCTTTGTTTTTTGATTTTGTTTTTCTTTATTTTTTAAATTTTTTTATTTCATATGGTGTCTCGCTCTTTTGCTAAGGATGGATTTCAGTGGTGTGATATTGGCTCACTGCAACCCCCGCCTCCGGGGTTTAAGCGATTCTCCTGTCTCAGCCTCCTGGATAGCTGGGATTACAGGCATGTGCCACCACACCAGGCTGAGTTTTGTATTTTTAGTAGAGACGGGGTTTTGCTATGTTGGTCAGGCTGAACTCCTGACCTCCTCAAACTCCTGATCTCAATAGATCCGTCTGCCTCGGCCCCCCAAAATGCTGGCATCACAGACATGAACTACCGTACCTGGCCCTGGTTTTCCTTCTTTGACAGGGTTTTGCTCTGTCACCCAGGCTGGAGTGCAGTGGTGCAGTCATAGCTCACTGCAGCCTCAAAGCCCTGAGTTCAAGTGATCCTCTTGCCTCAGCCTTTCAACCTCCTGGGATCTCAGGCATGAGCCATGCACCTGGCCTGAAACCAAGCTTTCTTACCCCAATCGCAGACCTTGATCAAGTCTAGCTGAATCATCTATGGCCTCCTAAGTCCCTCATGAGTGATCACTTCTGAGTCCTCCCACATGGAGAGCTCACCCACTGGGGGGCATATATTTCCCATGGGAAAAGTATGGTTATGGGAAGTTTCCTCTTATTTGAAAGAACGGGATTGGAGGTGCTCTCTGGGGTGTCCTCCTACCAAGCAGCCTGTTGAAGGCCTGGTGGTGCTCAGGGAGCACGGGTGACACTCGCTGCCGCTTCATTTTCATCTTGAGCCCCTGAAGCGTCTCCAGCACCCAGGTCTCCTCAGGCTCAGGGGTGCGCTCTTTCTCTGTCTCCTCCTTGAGATCCTCCTCAGATTCGTCCGACCACTCCCTCTTTCTTTTACGGCAAAGGATCCAAGGCAAACTGGGACCTTCCCAAGGAGATGAGTAAAGAAAGCAGCCACCGTGTAATGCTTCTGCAATTGATCACCTTAGACCCTTACCCAAAACCCCAAAGCACTCTCCATCCTCCCCAGCCCCGCAGACTCTTGGCTTTTCCCTTGCTGAACCCCATGTGCCTCTACTCCTCCTCCCCATTCTTCCATGTGTCTGTCCTCAGAACGCTTCCTCATTTCCTTCTCTGGTCTCTGGCTCTCTGACCCTGTCCTTTTTTTTTTTTTTTTTTATGAGACTGTCTTGCTTTGCCACCCAGGCTGGATTGCCCATTGTTGTGGTGCAATCTCGGCTTGCTGCAACCTCCATCTCCTGAGTTCCAGTGATTCTCCTGCCTCAGCCTCCCAAGTAGCTGGGATTACAGGTGCCCGCCATAATGCCTGGCTCTATTTTGTACTTTTAGTAGAGACGGGGTTTTACCATGTTGGCCAGGCTGGTCTCATACTCCTGGCCTCAAGTGATCCTCCTGCCTTGGCCTCCAAAAGTCCTGGGGTTACAGGTGTGAGCCACTGCACCCAGCCCTAGTCCCTCCTTTCTTCCCCCACACACTCCCTCAGATGTTCCTTCCTGACTTCTGGGTCTTTCTTTCTTCCTTTCTTCTTCTTCTGCTTTTATTTTGTGTGTGTGTGTGTGTGTGTGACAGGGTCCCACTCTCTCAACTAGACTGGAATGCAGAGATGCAATCTCAGTTCAC
This sequence comes from Saguinus oedipus, assembly GCA_031835075.1. Taxonomy (NCBI): domain Eukaryota; kingdom Metazoa; phylum Chordata; class Mammalia; order Primates; family Cebidae; genus Saguinus; species Saguinus oedipus. The sequence continues at coordinate 11,837,635 of CM063170.1, forward strand.
CCGTAACCTCCACTTCCCAGGCTCAAGAATTCTCCTGCCTCAGCCTTCCAAGTAGCTAGGATTACAGGCATGCACCACTACTGCTTGGGTAATTTTTGTTACTTTAGTAGAAACAGGGTTTCACCATTTTGGCAGACTCATCTTGAACTCTTGACCTCAGGTGATCCAACTGCCATGACCTCCCAAAATGCTGGGATTACAGGCATAAGCCACCGTACCTGGCCCCCTCTCTTCTTCTTGGTCAATCCTCTGCCATCTCTCCTTCTTCCAGTCCCCTCACCTGATGGTCCTGGCACTTCATTGTCCACCACCTCCGGGAGGAGTACCCTAAGGTGCTAGGCTGGAGGGCTCCTCTCCTCAACCTGGGGCTGAGCTTGACAGCTGGCCATGATCTCTCCCAAATTCTGTTTCCTCCCATGAAACCTGGTCCCTGTTCTGTCCAAAGCCTTCATCCAGACCGTACTAGGACCCTGAGGAGTGCATTCTCTAGTCTCAAGACTGGGGAGAAGTCGGGCATGGAGAACAGCTCTGAGAAGATGCTGTTGTCCACCTGAGCTCCCAAGCACCCATGGAGTTCAGTCCTTCCAATCAGGAAGACTGGAATTGCAGATGTCTTTGGTCATTCCAACCTGGCTAACAGTTTGAGGAAAAACATAGAGGTGAGGCACAGTGGCTCACACCTGTCATCCCAGCACTTTGGGAAGCCAAGGGAGGCAGATCATGAGGTCAGGAGTTGGAGACCATCCTGGCTAACACAGTGAAACCTCATCTCTACTAAAAATACAAAAAAATTAGCCAGGCATGGTGGTGCTGGCCTGTAATCCCAGCCATTCGAGAGGCTAAGGCAGAAGAATCGCTTCCACCTGGGAGGCAGAGGTTGCAGTGAGCCAAGATTGCGCCATTGCACTCTAGCCTGGGTGATAGGGCAGGCTCCTTCTCGAATGAATGAATGAATAAATGAATGAGAAAAGTCAGCAAGGGACATTGTTTCAGACAGGACAACTAAACTGCTTTCTTCATTTTTTGGATTTTGTTTTTCTTTTATTGTTATTTATTTTTTGGAGACAGACTCTCTGACGCTCAGGATAGAATGCAGTGGCGCAATCTCTGCTCACGTGCAACCTCTGTCTCCTGGGTTCAAGCAATTCTCTTGTCTCAGCCTCCAGAGCAGCTGGGATCACAGGCATGCACCACCATGCCCATCTAATTTTGTATGTTCAGTAGAGATGGAGTTTCACCATGGTAGTCAGGCTGGTCTTGAACTCCTGACCTCAGATAATCTACCCGCCTTGGCCTCCGAAAGTGCTGGGATTACAGGCATGAGCTTCTGCACCTGGCCTTGGTTTTTCTTCTGAGACAGGGTTTTGCTCTGTCACCCAGGCTGGAGTGCAGTGGTGCAGCCATAGCTCACTGTAACCTCGAAGTCCTAAGTTCAAGTGATGTTCTTGCCTCAGCCTCCCAATGTGCTGGGATCTCAGGCATGAGCCACCATGCCTGGCCTGAAAGCAAGCTTTCTTATCCCTATCACTGACCTTTCTCAAGTCTAGTCACCTCGTCTGTGGCCTCCCAAGTGTCCCTCAGTAGTGATGCTTTGGATACTGAGTCCTCCCACATGGAGAGCTCACCCACTGGGGTGCATTTACCATTGGGAAAGCATGGTTATGGAAACTGTCCTCTTTTTTACAAGAACAGGATTGGAGGTGCTTTCTCGGGTGTCCTCCTACCAAGCAGCGTGTTGAAGGCCTCATAGCTCTCAGGCAGCATGGGTGACACTCGCTCTTGCTTTAACTTCATCTTGAGCCCACACAGAGTGTCCACCACCCAGGTCTCCTCAGGCTCAGGGGCGCGCTCCTTCTCTGTCTCCTCCTTCAGCTCCTCCTCAGATTTGCCTGACCAGTCCCTCTTCTTTTGCCAAGAAAGGAAATTAGGTGGGCTGGAATCTACCCAAGGAGATGAGTAAAGAAAGCAGGCCATCGTGTAATGCTTCTGCAACTGATCACCTTAGACCCCAACCCAAAACCCCAATCCACTCTCCATCCTCCCCAGCCCTGCAGACTGTTGGCTTCTGTAAGCCATTTTTCCATCTTTCTCCCTCGCTGAACCCCATGTGTCTCTCCTTCTCCTCCCCATTCTTCCATCTTTCTGTCCTCAGAATGCTTAATTTCCTTCCCTAGTCCCTGGATCTCTGACTCCATCCATTTTTTTTTTTTTTTAGTGTAGTGTTGCCATCTCAGCTTGCTGGAAACTCCATCTCCTGGGTTCCAGTGATTCTCCTGCCTCAGCACCCCCCCACCAGGTATCTGGGATTACAGGTGCCCACCACAATTCCCAGCTCATTTTTGTATTTTTTTGTAGAGACAGGATTTTACCATGTTGGCCAGGCTGGTCTCAAACTCCTGGCCTCAAGTGATCCACCCGCCTTGGCCTCCCAAAGTGCTGGGATTACAGGTGTGAGGCACTGCGCCTGGCCTGAGTCCCTTCTTTCTTCCCAACACCCTCCTCAAGTGTTCCTTTCTGATGACTGGGTTCCTCCTTTTTTTTTTTTTCCACCACAGGGTATCACTCCCTCACCCAGACTGGAGCACAGTCACAGGATCTCAACTCACTGCAACCTCCGCCTTCCAGGCTCAAGCGCTTCTCCTGCCTCAGTCTCCTGAGTAGCTGGGATTACAGGTGCGCAACAGTATCACCGGATTATGTTTGTAGTTTTAGAAGAGATAGGGTTCCACCGTGTTGGCCATGCTGGATTCAAACTCCTGACCTCAGGTGATCCACCTACCTCAGCCTCCCAAAGTGCTGGGATTACAGGTGTGAGCCACTGCGCCCGGCCCCCTTTCTTCTTAGTCAATCCTCTCCCATCTCTTCTTCCTCCAGTCCCCTCACCTGATGGTTCTGGCACTTCATCATCTACCACCTCCAGAGGGAGCACCCCAAGGTGCTAGGCTGGGGGCTCCTCTCCTCAACCTGGGGTTGCGGTTGACATCTAGCCATGATCTCTCTCAAACTCTGTTCCCTCCCACAGAACCTAGTCCCTGTTCTGTCCAAAGCCTTCTTCCAGACTCGACTAGGACCCAGAAGAGTGCATTCTGTATTCTCAAGGCTGGGGAGCTGTCGGGAGTGGAGAACAGCTCTGAGAAGTTGCTGTCGTCCACTTGAGCTCCCAAGTGCCAACAAAGTTCAGTCCAATCAGGAAGACTGGAATCTCTCATGCCACTAGTTATTCCAACCTGGCATCCAGTTTGAAGACAAACATAGGAGGTGGGCATGGTGGCTCATGTCTGTAATCCCAGCACTTTGGGAAGCCGAGGCGAGTGTGAGGTCAGGAGTTCAAGGCCATCCTGGCTACCATAGTGAAATCTCGTCTCTACTAAAAATATAAAAAATTAGCTGGCATGGTATGATCCTGGCCTGTAATCCCAGCTACTCGGGAAGCTGAGGCAGGATAATCGCTTACATCCAGGAGGCGGAGGTTGTAGTGAGCCAAGATCACACCATTGCAGTCCAGCCTGGGTTATAAGGCAAGACTCCTTCTAAAACGCAAATAAATTCAGCAAGAGACATTAAGTTTCAGAGCGCACAGCTGAAACTGCTTTCTGTGTTTTTTTTTATTTTGTTTTTATTTTATTTTTATTTTTATTTATTTTTTGGAGACAGAGTCTCCCTTTGTCACCCAGGCTGGCTCCATCTTGGTTCACTTGCAACCTCTGCCCCCCTGGTTCAAGTGATTCTCCTTCCTCAGCCTCCTGAGTAGCTGCTATTACAGGCTTGTGCCCCCACCTGGGATTCCACCTGGATTTTCTCTCTCTCTCTCTCTCTCTCTCTCTCTCTCTCTCTCTCTCTCTCTCTCTCTTTAATTTTGGTTTCTCTTAAGCTTCCAAATGATGCTCAGTGCTCCAAGGAAAGGAAGGAAGGAAGGAAAGGGAGGGGAGAGGAGGGGAAGGGGAGGTAGAGGAGGAACATCTGGAAAAAAAGCCGCCTGACAGTCCAGCTGTTCGCAAACTCATAGCACATCCTCCAGTTACATGGCAGAAGAGGGAGGGAGGGAGGGCCAAAAAGAAAAGGGAGAGGATGAAGAAAAATAACTTAAACACACACAGAAAGAAAAGAGAAGGAAACATGACGTGAGCTGGTGATCCATGAAGGCAGGGAAGGAAAGGAACCATTTTACCTGTGCTGAACCAAGGGAGGAATGTGGGGAGGAGGGAGGGAAAGGGGGGAAAATCAGAAAAAAAAAACCTGTCTAATTTTTTATGTTGAGTAGAGACAGGGTTTCACCATGTTGATCAGGCTGGTCTCCAACTCCTGACCTCAGGTGATCTACGTACCTTGGCCTCCCAACGTGCTGGGATTACAGGCATGAGCTACTGTGCCTGGCCTTTGTTGTTCTTCTGAGACAGGGTTTTGCACTGTCACCCAGGCTGGAGTGCAGTGGTGCAGTTATAGCTCACTGCAACCTCCGAGTCCTGAGTTCAAGCGATGCTCTTGCCTCAGCCTCCCAATGTGCTGGGATCTCAGGCATGAGCCACAACGCCTTGCCTGAAACCAAACTTTCTTATCCCAATCACAGACCCTTATCAAGTCTAGCTGAGTCCTCTATGGCCTCCTAAGCATCCCTCATAAGTGATGCTTAGGAACGTCAAGTCCTTCTGCATGGAGAGCTCACCCACTGTGGGGCATATTTTTCCCATGTGAAAAGTATAGTTATGGGAAGCTTCTTTTTTAAGAGAGCAGGATTGGAGGTGTTCTTTGGGGTGTCCTCTTACCAAGCAGCGTGTTGAAAGCCTTGCAGTCCTCAGGGAGCACAGGTGACACTCGCTCTCGCTTTAACTTCATCTTGAGCCCACACAGGGTGTCCACCACCCAGGTCTCCTCAGGCTCCTCTGTCTCTTCCTTGGGCTCCTCCTCAGATTCATCTGACCACTCCCTCTTCATGTTCCAGTAAAGGAACTTACTCGGGGTGCCGGTATCTACCCAAGGGACTGAGTAAAGAAAGCAGGCCACCGTGTAATTAATGATTCTGCAGTTGGTCACCTTAGACCCTGACCCAAAACCCCAAACCGCTCTCCATCCTCCCAGCCCCGCAGGCGGTTGGCTTCTCCCTTGCTGAACCCCATGTGCCTCTCCTCCTCCCCATTCTTCCATTTCTCCTCAGAATGCTTCATTTCCTTCCCGGGTCCCTGGCGCTCTGATTCCCTCATTTTTTTTTTGTAAGACAGAGTCTTGCTGTGTCACCCAAGCTGGAGTGTAGTGGTGCCATCTTAGCTCACTGCAACCTTCATCTCCTGGGTTCCAGTGATTCTCCTGCCTCTGCCTCCCAAGTAGCTCGGCTTACAGGTGCCCGCCATAACACCTAGATCATTTTTGTACTTTTTGTAGAGACGGGGTTTCAATATGTTGGCCAGGCTGTCTCAAACTCCTGTTTTTAGGTGATCCACCTGCCTCAGCCTCCCAGCGTGCTGAGATTGCAGGTGTGAGCCACTGGGCCTGGCCTGAGTCCCTCCTTTCTTCCCACACACCCTCCTCAAGAGCTTCTTCCTGACTTGTGGGCCCTTCCTTTTTTTGAAACAGTGTCTCAGTCTTAAGTGCATTGGCACGATCTCGGCTCGCTGCAACCTCCACCTCCCAGGCTTGAGTGATTCTCATACCTCAGCCTCCCAAGTAGCTGTGATTACAGGCACGCACCTTTATCACCCAGCTAATGTTTGTATTTTAGTAGAGACGAGGTTTCACCATATTGGCCAGGCTTATCTCTGACTCCTGACCTCAGGTGATCTACCCGCCTCATCTTGCCATAATGTTGGTATTACAGGTGTGTGCCACCTTGCTCGGCCCCCTTCCTTCTTCTTAGTCAATCCTCTCCCATCTCTTCTTCCTCCAGTCCCCTCACCTGATGGTCCTGGCACTTCATCATCTGTCACCTCCAGGAGGGAGTACCCCGAGATGTTGGGCTGGGGACTCCTCTCCTCAAGCTTTGGCTGCAGTTGACAGCTGGCCATGGTGTCTCCCAAACTGTGTTCCCTCCCACGGAACCTGGTGTCTGTTCTGTCCAAAGCCTTCTTCCACACTCTATTAGGACCAGTAAAAGTGTGTTATCTGTTCTCAAGGCTGGGGAGAAGTCAGGAGTGGAGAACGGCTTTGAGAAGATACTGTTGTGTACCTGGGTTTCCAAGCACCCACGAGTGCGGTCCAATCAGGAGGGTTGGAATCTCTGATGTCATCGGTCATTCCAACTGGGCAACTAGTTTGAAGAACAACACATGTAACTGCCAGGCTGGTCTCTTGTCCTGGAGATTGAGGGTCAATTGTGTCTGGATCTCCTGGGGTCAATGATGTCCTGGGGTCAGTGGTGTCTCCTGCCACTGTCCCAACCTCAGACCATTATCCAAAAGCATCTTCACGGTCTCGACATCCCTCTGTTCCCTGTCCCAGCTCACGCCTGTAATTCCAGCACTCTGGGAGACTGAGGCAGGTGGATCATGAGATCATCCAGGCCAAGGTGATGAAACCCTGTCTCTACTAAAAATAGAAAAATTAGCTGGGCATGGTGGCATGCACCTGTAGTCACAGCTACTTGGGCGGCTGTGGCAGGAGAATAACGTGAACCTGGGAGATGGAGGTTGCAGTGAGCTGAGATCCTGCCACCACCGCACTCCAGTCTGGTGACAGAGTGAGACTCTGTCTCAAAAACAAAGAAACAAAAAAATAAGGTCGTGTTAGAGATGTAGAGGACGTTTGTGACCTGACCAAGGATAAAGTTTAGCAGCCTTCCGCCAGGCAGCACCAGCCTGAAATCCCAGCTCTTGGAGGCCGAGGTCAGGAATTCAAGACCACCGTGGCAACATTGTGAAACCGTGTCTCTAGTAAAAATACAAAAATTAGCTTGATGAGGTGGTGGGAGCCTGTAATCCCAGCTACTTGGGAGGCTGAGGGAGGAGAATCACCTCTACTGGGAAGTAGAGGTTGCAGTGGGCCGAGATTGTGCCACCATTGCACTCTAGCCTTTGGCGGCAAGAGCAAAACTCCATCTCAAAAAAAAAAAAAGAAAGAAAGAAAGAAAACTTTGGCAACTTCCTCAGACTCCCACCAAAACCCAGATTCCCGCCAACACCCAGAGATGTCTGTGGTGACCAGTTGCTTCCTGACCTCAGCCCTCTCCTTGTTCCCCTTTCCCCAATATCAAAGGAAGCTTGAGAGTCACGCCTCTTTTTAAAGGCTATTTTTATTTTTTTCTGGCTCTGTCACTCAGGCTAGAATACAATGGTGTGATCAAAGATCACTGCAACTTCTGCCTCTCAGACTCAAGTCATCCTCCTGCCTAAGCCTCCCGATTAGCTGGGACCACAGGTGCATGCCAATGTGCCCAGCTAAGTTTTGTTTTGTTTTGTTTTTGGTAGAGGCGGGGTTTCTCCACGTTGCCCAGGCTGGTCTCAGACTAATGGGCTCACATGATCCTCCCAGTTTGGCCTCCCAAAATGCTGGGATTACAGGCCTCCACACCTGGCCTCTATATTAATGCCTGTTTTGTTTTGTTTTTGTTTGTTTGTTTTGAGACAAAGTCTTGCTCTTTTACCCAGGCTGGAGTACAGTGGTGCAGTGGCATGATCTCCGCTTACTGCAACCTCCCCATCCCCGGTTCAAGTGATTCTCCTGCCTCAGCCTCCTAAGTAGCTGGGATAACAGGCATGCACCACCATGCCTGGCTAATTTTTGTATTTTTAGTAGAGACATGGTTTCCCCATGTTGGCCAGGCCACTCTCGAACTCCTAATCTTGTGATCTGCCTGCCTGAGATGCATGCCTTTTAAGATGGCTAGGTAGGACATCCACCTGTCATGTTCTTGGTTTGCTGGCTCTCCAAAATGAAGTCACTTTTCTTTCTCTAGATTTCTTGGAGGCAGTGCAGTGAGCAGAATGATTTGGACTCAGTTCCACTCTGGCCCCACAGCACCCAGCACCCCTGCAGCAATGTGCTGAGCTTCCTGGCAGGAAGAAAAGGGAATGTCCTTTTGGCTCCAGGAGGCACCAGGGTGGGGTCAGGTGTTTCCCACACCATCCAGGTGGCAGTGACAGGTGCTGAGTCTGGAGAGGTGAACAGCAGTCATCACCTAACCATGACCTAGAATATGAGTGTCTAAGGACAGATGAGAAAATGACAGCAGAGAAAGGTTACCTAACTTGCCAGACACACAGATATTCCTTGCAAATATGTCCATGCAAATCTATGCTTATCCCCAGGGAAAATGTACTACTGGATTCCATGGGGTTTAATTTTTGCCTATCTTTAAGAGGACATACCTTTCAGGTGTGTTTGTTCACAGTATTTTACATTGTCATTTTCTTTTAAAAATCCTTTGGTTTGTAAGAATGGCATAATGGATCTGTCATTCATGTATTCTTTGAGAGTACATTTTTATGGTAAAATATATTGTGCTCATTATCCTGTCTGCTTTATTTGTTTATTCATTTAGAGGCAGAGTTTCCAAATAAATAATAATTCAGGTCTCCATCGCATCACTCGAATCCACTGCCAAATGTTCCCTGCTGGGGACTCCTGGAGTCTCTTCCCAAGCCAGGGGGCTTCCTAGTGCCACCTGAACGTCTCTCCAAAGCAGCACAGGTCTGACCCCCCACTGCCCACCTGAACAGCTTCCTTAGCTGATGTCTTTTGAAATTGAGGCCAGGCCCACAGTGCCAATTCCACCCTCTCTACAATCTCTCTGCAGCCAAACCAGCTCACCATCCTGGTGTTTCCTGGCTTGGTTTCACTGCTCCTTCCAAATGCCCGCCACTCGACTTTGCATCTGTTTTCTGTCTGGGGTCCTGCACATGTGTGGTTCTGAAGGGAAGCACCCATTCCTTGACATCAATTGACCCCACAGCCTCCGTGATGCCTTCCCTCATCTTCCCACCTCTGCATGCCCACAGCATGCCAGTGACATGCCCAGTGAAATCAGGGCAAATAACCTCATCCCAATGTCACATCCCAATGTCACATTGGGATGAGGTTATTTGCCCTGATTTCTCCCAGTCCCATTAGACTAGATGCCTGTATAAGGCAGGATTTTGGCAAAATATAAATATATTCTATTTCTTTTATTTTTGGGGAACAGAGACTTGCCCTGTCCCCCAAACTGGAGTGCAGTGGTGAGATCATAGCTCACTACAGCCTCCATCTCCAAGGCTGGAGTGCAATGGTGCTATCTCACTGCAACCTCCACCTCCCGGGTTCAAGCCTTTCTGCTGCCTCAGCCTCCCAAGTAGCTGGGATTACAGGCATGTGCCACTGCATCTGGCTAACTTTTTGTCTTGTATTTTTAGTAGAGATAGGAGTTCACCATGTTGGCCAGGATGGTCTCGATCTCTTGACCTCAGGGGATCCACTGACCTCTGCCTTCCAAAGTGTTGGGATTACAGGCGTGAGCCACTGTGCCTGGCCTGCAATATTATATGTAGAAACATGTTTATTTTACTTTTACCAACTTCTTGGTTATTGCTCTTTGGACTGCATGGATTTCCTTCCTTTGTTTTTCCCTTCCTCTCCCTTCCTCTTTTTTCTCTCTCCCTCCTCCCTCCCTTCCTTCTTCCCAAAGTTTAACTTTGTCTTATTTGTCTCTCTGTTGCCCAGGCTGGAGTGCTGTGGCACCATCTCAGTTCACTGCACCTCTGCCTCCCATGTTCAAGCGATTCTTGTGCCTCAGCCTCCAGATTAACTAGGACAATAAGCATACACCACAATGCCCAGCTAATTTTTGTGTTTGTAGTAGAGACCGGGTTTTCCCATGTTACCCAGGGTGGTCTCAAACTCCTGGGCTCCAGCAATCTGCCTGCCTCAGCCTCCCAAGGTGGTGAAACTACAGATGTGAGCCACAGTGTCTGGCCCTTACTGTATGGATTTTCTAAAAAGAAAAAAAAATTAGATTAAATTAGTCTAAAATTGACCTTTTCTCCTCTCCTTTTAATTTAATTTTAATTTTATTTTTTTCACAGCTTAAAATGATAAACATTTATTACTTCACACAGTTTCAGTAGGTGAGGAACCTAGAAGTGACTTAGCTGAGTGTCTCAGGCTCAGCATCTCTGATGGGATTACAGACAAGCTATGAGCAGTCATCTGAAGGTTTATCCAGGGCTGGAACATCTTCTTCCAAGATGGTCATCCATGTAGCTATTGGCAGATGTCCTCGATGCCTTGCCACATGGGCCTCTCCATGGGGCTGCCTGGCTGTCCTCACAACACAGCGTCTGGCTTCCACCTCAACTTCTGTATTTATCCCATCACTGGCTGGTAACAAAATGTCACAGACCGGCACCAGTTCACAGGCGACGCTTTAAGAAACCCTGAAAAGAATATAGGAGGATCTCCAAAGATTAGTATTTTATGTGCTGCTTCTGGAGTTCTCCCCAAATATATAACCTGTAGCATCCAACAAGGAAGGCAGCATTTGCTTGCTTTCTCAGATCAGAGCTGGTAAAATGAACAATTTTCTTCCTTAACATTGTAATGGACTTCAATTTCTTATTTATCTTGCAACAATATCTGTAAAGCATTGCCAGATTGGTCCAAAATCTGTGTAGAAGTTCTCATATTCAAGTTCTCATATCTATCCTGAAATAATGTACATTTGATGCACTCTTTGGTCTGCTGTAGAGAATGGCAAAACAAAGGCGATCGGTGGTGTCCAGGTACACGTCGTCCTCGGGGTCCAGGCGGCGTGGAGGCTGCGGCGAAGAAACGCGGCTCTTCTTCACGCCCAGCGAGGTCGACAAGCAGCGCTGCAAGCAGGGCCGCATGGCGGCCCAGGTCAACCGACCGCCTCTTGCTCTTCTGCTTCACGGAGGCGGCCACGGCCTCTCAGGGGGTCACGACCATGGCCTCGCGCGCCCGCCAAGGCTCTCGGCAGCCTTGCTCCAGCGCTCCCTCCTCTCCTTTTTAAAGGGTATTTCTGGCCAGGCACAGTGGCTCACACCTGTAATCCCAGCACTTTGGGAGACTAAGACAGGCAGATCACTTGAGGCCAGAAATTCCAGACCAGCCTGGCCAACATGGTAAAAACCCATCTCTACTAAAAACACAAAAAATTAGCAGGATGTGCTTGCTTGACCACAGGAGGGTGGAGGTTGCAGCCAGCTGAGATTGAGCCACTGCACTCCACCCTGGGTGACAGAACGAGACTTCATCTCAAAAAAAAGTACATTCACTCATCATTTGAGTGCATTATGTCGTCTACAGCCAATAGCTCAGGCTTTTAAATTGTTATTTAGATCTGATCTGATCTTCTTTTTTTTGAGACAGAGTCTCGCTCTGTCACCCAGGCTGGAATGCAGTGGCACCATCTAGGCTCACTGCAACATCTGCCTTCCGGGTTTAAGTGATTCTCCTGACTCAACCTCCCGAGTAGCTGAGATTACAGGTGTGTGCTCCCATATCCAGATAATTTGTATTTTTAGTAGAGACGGGGTTTCACCTCCTTGTTGGTCAGGCTGATCTCGAACTCTGGACCTCAGGTAATCCACCTGCCTTGGCCTCCAAAAATGCTGGGATTACAGGCACGTGCCACTCTGCCCAGCCTGTTATTTAGATCTTATATATCCTTGCTATTTTTTTGTATTCTACATCTTAGTTTCTAAAAATGGCATTAAAATCTTTTACTATGGTGATGGCTGGACACCGTGGCTCAGGCCTGTAATTGCAGCATTTTGGGAGGCCAAGGCAGGTGGATCACTTGAGGTCAGGAGTTTGAGATCAGCCTGGCCAACATAGTGAGACCCCATCTCTACTAAAAATACATAAATAACTGGGTGGCAGTTGTGGGCACCTGCAATCCCAGCGACTTGGGTGGCTGAGGCAGGAGAATCACTTGCGCCAGGGAGGCAGAGGTTGTGGTGAGATGAGGTCACACCATGCACTCCAGTCCGGGAGAGAGAGTGAGACCCTGTATCAAGAAAAACAAAAAATATCTTTTACTGTGATGGAGGATGTATTCGTTTCTCTTTCTTGTGTCTTTTTGGTTCTGTATTCATTTGCAGTGCACTTGCTGTGGACATGCACCTGCTGATGCTGACCTGAGATGAAATTAACATCTGTTTGTTGTGTTGCTTCTTTGCAGTGGGTTGTTTTCTTTCTGTTTTCATCTCTGGCCTTTTCTTTTTCTGTAAGGCTAGATGTGCATAGAACGGTAGAGACTAGGACATGGGCTGGTTCTGCTGAGCTGTTACTGTGTAAGGAGCAGGGAGGCCCGGAGGGTGATTGAGCGGGTCCAGCCAGGAGTGGAGTGGGAGGTGGGCTTGTCACCATGGTTACCACAGTGGACCACCAGCTTCACAATTTCCTAGCAAGGCTTTGTGCTGTAAGTGACCCTCCTCTCTTAACCCCCTCCTCGTGTTGACGGCCGCTGTTTGCATCTCCAGGCCTGTGGGTGGACAAGTTCTCTTTGTTGTCTCAGTCCTAGGTGGGCCCTGGGTCTCTCAGTTACAGTGATCCTGTCCCTCCCCTGGTGTCAGGATACCTCCAAGCCAGAACCCAGGACATATTCCTGCCTCTTGTTTGAGGGGGAAAGCACAAGGTCTCACCTCTGCTCTGGGGGCAACAGGGTTGGCTGCCATTCCCCTGGCATACTGAGGCTTTTGTTCCTCAGAAGAGTTCTGGAGGGGGCTTTGTGTGTTTCCCTTGGCACATGGCAGCCACATCTCTTCACCAGACCTTCACTCCCAAGGAAGTCTCTCTGGTCTGCGCATCCCCAGTCTTTCTCTTGAGCACCCACGGAACATCTGTATTAATTTTATTTATTTTTATGTTTGTTTTTTTTTTTTGAGATGGAATCTCACTCTGTTGCCCAGGTTAGAGTGCAGTGGTGCCATCTCGGCTCACTGCAACCTCCATCTCCTGGTTCAAGCAATTCTCCTGCCTCAGTCTCACAAGTAGCTGGGACTACAGGCACTAACCACCATGCCTGGCTAATTTTTGTATCCATATTTCTATTTTTTTATGGGGGACACAGTTTTGCTGTTGTTGCCCAGGCTGGAGGGCAATGGCACAATCTCAGCTTAGCGCAACCTCTGCCTCCGGGGTTCAAGCAATTCTCCTGCCTCAATGTCTTTGAATAGCTGGGATTATAGGCATCCGCCACCACGGCCAGCTAATTATGTATTTTTAGTAGATGGGGTTTCTCCATGTTTGCCAGGCTGGTCTCGAACTCCCGACCACAGGTGATCTGCCCCCTCTGCCTCCCAAAGTGCTGCGATGACAGGTGTGAGCCACCGTGCCTGGTTATTTTCATATTTTTAGTAGAGACAGTATTTTACCACGTTGGCCAGACTGCTCTCGAACTCCTGACCTCAAGTGATCTGCCCACCTCAGCCTCCCAAAGTGCTGGGGTAACAGGTGTGAGCCACCACACCTGACCAGTCCGTCCATTTTCAAAGCCAGAAACAGCATGAACTTAGTCTCGTGTTGCAGGCTTCTGACGTTCCCTTCTGCCACCGATGGGTTTCTCTCCATCAGCGGTAAAAGTATCCTGCTAGTGTCTTCTTTTCCCGCTGTAGAGGCGGGGTCTCTGTTGACAAGGCTAGTCTCATACTCCTGGCCTCAAGCAATTCTCCTGCCTCAGCCTCCCAAAATGACAGGTTTGCTAATATTTTCATGTGAGGCTCACTGCGTCATTTTAATTTCAGGATTTCCTAGTGTCTTTGCGAAAGCTCAGGATGAGACTTTGTCACTAAGGTAGCTCCCTCCTCTCAGCATATCAAGCTTGTTTCTACCCTGGTCCCAAGAGATCAGAGGCTGAAGCTCGAGTCCTTGCCTGAAGGTAAGTTCTCAGCTGGGGAGCAAAGCCTTGGCAGCCTGGTAGATCTGCCCAAGTGTTCAAGACCCAGGCAGGCCGGGATTGAAAGCATTCCTGTCAAGAAGCTGAGCACAGGGAGCAGGAATCTACTATGCAAAGAGAGACCCCAGTTCTGAGACCTTTTCACATAGCTTAGGACTGAAGCTGGAGGGTCATATGGAGGGTGGCAGCTCCCAAGGTCCACTGTGGGAGGTGAGGCCAGGCTCGGTGTCTCACGCCTATAATCTCAGCACTTTGGGAGACCGACGTGGGTGGATCACCTAGGTTGGTAGTTCGAGACCAGCCTGGCCAACATGGCAAAATTGTGTCCCTACTAAAAATACAAAAATTAGCCGAGTGTGGCAGTGAGCACCTGTAATTCCAGTTACTCGGGAGGCTGAGGCAGGAGAATTGCTTGAACCCAGGAGGCGGAGGTTGCAGTGAGCTGAGATTGCGCTGCTGCACTCCAGCCTGGGCAACAGAGCGAGACTCCATAAAAAAACCCAAGGTCCATGTACCTGAAACGGCCCCAACCCACTTGGGGACAGAGCAAACATGGGTGCTCACATCGAGGGATCATCTTGGTTTTAGTTGAGTGCAGGGTTACGGGCTATGGGCAGAGCATCTCCCTGGTGCTCAGAGGACAGTCGCGGACCCAAACTGCCTCTGGATCATTTGCATTTACCATCATCCTCTTCTGCCTGTGCCACCCGAGCATCAGCTCTGCCCATCCTACCGGCACCTCTGGACCTGGCTTCTACCAACATGGAACCAGGGGTTTGTAAGGGAGAGAATACACTCGTGGCGTCTTAGTTTCTCTTTCTGATTGGGGCGGTAAAGCCCCTTCCTCATCCCTCTTTATCACTTACCAGTAGAGGCAGAAGCAAAAAGCCATGGCTTTAGGCTGCTCAACAAAACAAAAACAACAGCAGCAAAATAAGGTGGATTGAAGAAGCGTGAGTAAACTCTCACACTATAGTAAAGTCAGAATTTTTTTTTTTTTTTTTTTTTTTTTTTTTAATCTCTGTGCTCTGCAACCTCTGCCTCCTGGGTTGAAGCGATTCTCCTGCCTCAGCCTCCTGAGTAGCTGTGACTACAGGCACCCGCCACTGCACCCAGCTATTTTCTGTATTTTTGGTAAAGATGTGGTTTCACCTTGTTAGCCAGGCTGGTCTCAAACTCTTGACCTCAGGTGATCCACCCACCTTGTCCTCCCAAAGTGCTGGGATTACAGGCGTGAGCCACTGCGTCTGGCCAGAATTTGCTTTCTTAACTTGGGTTTTTTGTTTCTCCTTCTTATGTCAAAGACTGAAAAAAAAAAATGGGTGTGAGAGAGACATTCAGAACCATCAGGCTCAGTAGCAGGCGAGCCAGCACTCAGTCCCAGGGCTCCCGTGCACCAGGCAGGGGCTTCTTCTACTGTTTCACAAGGAATTCATGGCTAAGACCTGCCCCATTTCACCTTCTCCCCTTTCAGCCCTCTCCTGCTTTTCCTTTTGCCTGGGGAAAGACTTTGATAGGAGCACATTGGGAGAAAACACAATAAGATGTTACATGTAGCTTTTTTTTTTTTTTTTTGAGACGGAGTTTTGCTCTTGTTACCCAGGCTGGAGTGCAATGGTGCGATCTTAGCTCACCGCAACCTCCGCCTCCTGAGTTCAGGCAATTCTCCTGCCTCAGCCTCCTGAGTAGCTGGGATTACAGGCACGCACCACCATGCCCAGCTAATTTTTTGTATATTTAGTAGATACGGGGTTTCACCATGTTGACCAGGATGGTCTTGATCTCTTGAGCTCGTGATCCACCCGCCTCAGCCTCCCAAAGTGCTGAGATTACAGGCATGAGGATACGTGTATATTCTTATGAAATATTTACACATGAAACAGTGAGCACCAATTTATCATTTAAGAAATTAGAAAATACGAACATATTAAGAAAAAAAAATCTGTCCATTGAGGTGGCTCATGCCTGTAATCCCAGCACTTTGGTGGATTGAGGCATGAAGATCACTTGAGCCCGGGAGTTCAAGACGGCCTGGGCAACACAGTGAAACCCTGTCTCCACAAAAAATTAGAAAAGTTAGCCAGGAATGTTGTTACGTGTCTGTAGTCCCAGCTACTTGGGAGGCTGAGGCTAGAGGATCACTTGAGCCCGGGAGGCAGAGGCTGCAGTGAGCTGTGAAGGTGCCACTGTACTCCAGCCTGAGCAACAGTCTGAGACCCTATCTGAAGGAGGAAAAAAAGCCCAACCAAACATCCTACCATGCAAAGATAATCACTGCCAATAGTCTGTGTTTCTTCAAAATCTTTTTTTTTTTTGAGATGGAGTTTTTCTTTGTTGCCCAGGCTGGTGTGCAGTGACACAATCTTGGCTCACTGAAACATCCACCTCCTGGGTTCAGGTGATTTTCCTGCCTTAGCCTCCAGAGTAGCTGGGATTATAGGCATGAGCCACCATGCCCAGCTAATTTTGTACTTTTAGTAGAGATTGGGTTTTACCATGTTGGCCAGGCTGCTTGAACTCCGGACCTTAAGTGATCCACCAGCCTTGGCCTCCCAAAGTGCTAGGATTACAGGCATAAGCCACTGTGCCTGGCCCAGGATTTTTATTGTAGATGTATGTTTACAGACTCATTACAGGTGCTATAGTTTGTAGTCAATGTATACAAACAAGAAACAGGCCACTCACGGTGGCTCAGGCTTGTAATCCCAACACTGTGGGAGATAGAGGCGGGAGGATCATTTGAGGCCAGGAGTTCGAGACTAGCCTGAGCAACATAGCCGAACCCTGACTCTGCAAAAGGCACACACACACACACACACACACACACACATACACACATACACACACATATACGTTTTGTTTTTCTTAGACAGAGTCTTGCTCTGTTGCCCAGACTGGAGTGTAGTTGTGCAATCACAGCTCATTGCCACCTCTGCCTCCCAGGTTCAAGCAATCCTCCTGCCTCAGCCTCCCAGGTAGCTGGGATTACAAGCATGAACCACTGTGCCTGGCCTCTACAATAAAAATAAAAATAGGCCGGGCATGGTTGCTCACACCTGTAATCCCAGCACTTTGGGATGCTGAGGCAGGTGAATCACCTGAGGTCAGGAGTTCGAGACCAGCCTGGCCGACATGATAAAACCCTGTCTCTACTAAAAATATAAAAAATTAGCCAGACATTATGGTGTATGTCTGTAATTCCAGCTACTTGGCAGGCTAAGGCAAGAGAATCGCTTGAATCCGGGAGACAGAGGTTGCAGGGAGCTGAGATTATACCCCACTACTGTACTCCAGCCTGGGCAACAGAGCAAGACCCCATCCCCCCAAAAAAGTTTTCTATATATGCTTATAGATATATTTTTTTGAGATGGAGTGTTGCTCTATCACTGAGGCTGAAGTGCAATGGCACGATCTTGGCTCACTGCAGCCTCTGCTCCTTAAGTCTGCTGCCTCAGCCTCTTGAGTAGCTGGGATTAGAGGCCTACGCCACGACACCCAGCTGATTTTCTTATTTGAAGGAGAGATGGGGTTTCACCATATTGAC